>CM037033.1:94972173-97372173 GCA_020882235.1 Schizaphis graminum
TTATTAGTTCCAAGAAATGTGATGTCCGGATGCTTGTTTTCCATGTACGCATTTTTTAGAAATTTCGTGCTCGCTTTTACTTACAGGAATAATATTAAGTGTTTCGCGCCAATGAATGTCTCATTTGATACGGGTACACCCGCCTACTGCATTATTTTGTATCGATAAAATATATATTGTGGTAACATTTAATTGATACATTTCTATATTTAAGTTTTTTTCTTTTAAAATTCAAAACTGACCGATGCTTTATGCGGTTTTAGTTTTAGAATAGTTATTATAGCCATATTTATTCATACAGTTAAATTAAAAAGAGAACAGTTTCTAAAATTTGTGTCTGTTTGAATTCTTTAATTGTTATTTGTCATCATACTATAAAGTAATATGGTATAGTAAATAGAGATAGTATTTCTTTCTGTTGAGTGTTATATAGACAATATATAGGTATACAATATAAAGATTAAATGAATCTAAGAATTATTATGATAGGTACTAATGAATATTCCAGTAATTGACATTGATTTCAAAGTTATATATAGAAATCTAAAATGTCGGTTAATGATGTTCAAAATTTAAACATTCAAATTGATAATTTGAAATTTGGAAAAAAAATTGGATTCAACAATTGTCAACGATCAACGGGTATATAAAATATAACTATAATAATAATTGGTAAGAAATTAATAAGTTAGAAGTACCTAATAACGAAAGTATTAGATACTTCATAGTTTGTAATTCATTTTTTTAGAATATGAGAAGCTATAGGTACCGATTATGAGTGCGATAAACAATCCATGCGTTCGATTAGTAATCGTTTTGAGCCCAGAAATTTTATTTTTACACTCGATTAAAATGCTTGGAAAAATATTTTTTTTCTATTTTTTTTCTCAACATTGTATTCCATACATGGATATTTTGTATCATATAATAAAGCAATATCTGCAGTTATACGAGGTGTACCACTAAGTTCTTATATCTTTATATTTTAAATTGGAATTGTATGTACGAGTAACAAATGTGATATACCAGACTTTCTGTATAATAATATGTATAAAAATGTCCTATGATTTGTATATTATCATATTAGAAAAATAATACTTCTCCAAAATAATATGTTATATGTGAAATATTAAGTCAAAATTAAAATTGTTTAAATGTCGTCAGTAATATATCATAATATCACTAACTTTTTTTTAAAATTTTTTTATTAAAATATATATTTACAATCTGTATCATTTATACAAAAAGCAAATGTAATAAGTAGCAGAGACTAACATATTTAATATTACATGGCTTACATGAGGAGCGAGACTATCCATTGACAGGACCCTTGAAATATCACTAACTTATAAATCAAATCAAATTTTATAAAATATAAAATATTATAGCAATATATTGAAGTCATAAAATATATGAGAATGATATCTTAAAAATTTAAATTTCAACTAAAATCAAAAAATTGAAAAATACTTTTTAAAATCTAAATAAAAATTATAAATTATAAAATCAATATTATATTATTATTAATTAATTTAAATAAACAAAAAAACTAATATCAATGAGCAAAATTGAAATTAAAATCGAAAATTTTTATTTAGATTTCAGGCCCTGGTTAATATGTTATGATCTATGACACACTGATATAATTAAGTACTGGAAATGTGAATATCGCCTATAATATGATTCTTTGATTGAAATGATAATTATACTGGTTCGTATTAAAAGTTTTAAAACTCTAAATAATAAGAAATATATATAGAAAAATATATTATATTTCTACTATTTATATAGTTATAAACTTATAAATTATCATAACTTCTAATTTCTATAATAAATTACACTAATTATTTAAAATAATTTGTGGTAGTAAAATCTACATACATAATCATAACATCGGATCATTTTTAAATTGAACTGTTATTTTATAATCAGTCTTTACATTCCTAATAAAACTAGTATAAATACAGAAACAAATAGTTCGTGTAAAATTGCGTCTATTTCGATAATATACTTAGTCTAATTGAATTTTCACTTGGGACGACTTTAGCTAGTCTAATTAAACTTTGTTTTCAATATTGGCGTAAAACGAGTTATTTAGTTATTCTTTGTAAAGTTAACTTTCGGGCAGAAGCAGAATGCACTTTATATTTTATGTGCCGGTATGGAGAATATACTACTTGAGTAGCTGCGTCCCATTTTCCCGATTCATAGAAATTTGTCACTTTTATCAAATAATTTTGTTTCAGTGCAGTTATTTATTCAGTTATTCGTAACGAAGTGTTTGTACAATACGTATTAATTCATATTATCATTATTATTTTGGTTTATCTGTCGATGGCTCTATGATACTGATATAAAAACCGTTATTGTTGTATTAATATACCTACTGAACCAATGGACGTCGTATGCTAATAAGTAGTGATGTAAAATTGTATAATACAAATGTATAAAATCGTATTATACATCATACATGGTATTATACACGCTGTATAGAATTATTTTATACAATGGTATAAAAACGGTATAAAACTAAATAATAAAATTGTTAGTTGTTACTTTACTTGTTGACTTTGTTATTACTTTTGAATTTAATTTATAATACTTTTCTTATTTGTATTATAAAATTAAATTTTCAAATGAGAAATGGACAATGGTAATCAAGTAATCGAGTAATCAAGTTTAAATTTTATATGTTATTTCAAATTTGCATATATTTTAAATTTTTAATACAGGGTTTTATACCGTATAAAATGTGTATAATACCATACTTAAATACAATAGTATTATACAAGGTTTAATACATGTATAATACAAGGTATAATACGGTATAATACCAAAAAAAAATAAAATACCGTATTTTAACATCACTACTAATAAGTAACTTGCAACCCCGCGAGTTTTACTGGGACTGTGGGACACTCGTCGCATCTGTCATTTGTAATATTGGAATTCGATAATCGTTTTCATCATCGGAAATATGTGTTTTACAACGAGGTAAATGGTGCACATCATTGCAGCCGTGCGAGTACTAAAAACTGTCTAAACCGTCTACATAAATCGCTGATGTATACGTAGTATCGTATAATTTCGTAACTGCTCGGGCGAAAGCCGGGGGCGATCTAAATAAAAAATATCCGAACACACCGTATATACGATATAATATAATAATAATATTATATTAATATGTCAACGGTATTGTCTTTTCAGAGTGTTATACAAACTGAATGTCCAGATAATGGATACGGTCGGCTCGATTTTGGCATCGTTTCTGTCGGGATTCTCTTTGTCGACCGCACGACTCGCGTACCTGGACATATGCGATGTTTGCACAACGCTGACGAGAGCGTTCCAAACGCAATTGTTCATCAACATCGTCGGCAATGTGTTCGGCGTCACGTTCATGATGCTCTCCGCGTTCAACACGCTCATGTCCGACGGCGCCAACACCATCCGAATCACGCTGTACTTTCTTTACGAGTCTCTCATACGCACGCTGCAGATGTACTTCATCATCGACGCTTGCCATACGACCGTCGAACAGGTAAAAACCGCTACAGGTACAGTAGATTATCGTTATGTTGAATCTCGAGGGGAACAGGGAAAAGTTCGAGATATCGAGTTTTATTAACATTTTGTAAAAAAAAAACTGAAAAAAATTGGTTAATTTGAATGCTTAAAATTCGTAATTAAAATACTTAAATTACTAATCATACATAATATTGTTATCTACAATAAACTATATAATAAGAATGAATAAATTATTTTTTTTTTTTTAATCTATTAGGTATCAAAGTTTGTTTAATATTATTTTTGTTTTTTTTTTAAGAATGTAAAAAATTAATTGTAAGGACATTTAATTTACGCTAATTTTCCATTTGACTATATGTGAATACGAATGACTGACTACAAACGCGAGAAATCACAATCACTATACTGAATGTCTGTTCTTTGTCGCCTTACCGTAATAAAAATATTATTTTTGTATATTCGAGATAACAAAAAATGATTAATTTTATTTCGAGTTATCGAGAGTAAAACACTATTAAGACGTGTACCTAATGAGTAATGGTTGTTTCAAGGGGATTTCAATGTAGTTTGTGATAGCGACGTTTGACATAATATTATTATGATATTACGTTGCGACGAAACGATGACACGTACAGGTCGCGTAAAATCGATCGACTTATTTATTTATACGCGAATCGCGTTGTTTTACTCAAACGACTCAAATATTATGTCATAGTATTTGATTTATTAATTTATTATTAAAATTATAATTTTGTGCCACATGTGCACGCACAAGCGACAATCATTGGATATAGGTATGTTATGTTAATGTGTGTATAACAAATTATCATACCAAAGTGTGTAGTATGTACACTGTATACGTCGGCGCCTATCGTTTTGTTTTTGGTACCATTTCTACAGCTGTAAAAGTAGGTAGCTTCTTGGGTTTGAAGAATTCTTTGGAGAATATTACGCTAAATGTAGAATTAGATAATTTCAAGCTTTCATCGAATAATGTACGTAACGAAACTGAAATGTTAACAATATATTTAATGCGAAAATATATGGAAATGAATAGAGTATCTATAAACATTTGGTTCAATCTTTACCTTATTTATAGAACACAAATTTAAATTAGGGTAAAATCAGTTAGTAGCCTATCGTCAGGTCGAAAAAAATTTATTTTTATTATTATGTGAATACTACTACAACTATTGTGAGTAAAACACACAAAATATCTTCCAAACGTTTTCTTTAGATGTTACTATGTTAGCTTTATCTAATATATTATATATTATATTATACAATATTAATATTTTAATGGTATAAGCAGTTATTAATCAGTATTATAGTTTAGTAACCAATAACAAAGTTATGTACATACAGGTTCAACTTCACTCTAAAAAAAATTCTGCCTAACTACTTCTCCCAAAATTTGAACTTGTGTAGATATAAATATATATTTTTATGTGTGTGTAGGCCGTAGGGGAGGGGGGCGTTAAAAATTAATTTTACAATTATGACAATTTTGTTTTAGGTCTCATTTCGGAACTGTTTTAGAGTGCCATATGCCCACATGTGTGTTGTGTTTTTAATTCCATTACAAATGAAAATAAATCAATAAGAATTTTAAAACGTGAATTAAATAACAAATCAACTAAATTCGATCTTCACGTTCGATTAAACCATCTAAAAATAGTATACTAAGTATACTAATATACATTTTATAGCCAGTAATTTTAAAATTAATTTTATATATTATACACGAAGAGAAAATTTATTTTACATAAATCTAGTAAAAATATTGTATTAGTATTTAGTTTATAGTTGACTTTTATTAAAGATATTGACGGCTAGTGAAAATAATAATATTGATATATTGTTTAGGCGAATTTCATTAACATCACATTTCAGAAGAAAATGAATGATTATAATGAAGTAAACGTCACAAAAAGAAAGGTATGTAATATCATAAATTACAATATACATAGTACATTATGTAAATATTAAATTTTTTTGTATCCTACAGTAAGTTAAAAAATAAAATATTACTGTTAAAGAGTCTCTAATTTTCTAACATAGTAAACTTTCACGCATTTTGGGGTTTTAACTTTTAATCAAGCTCAATACACTTTTTAAATTTTAAATTGTTGACCCATAGGTAGGAGCTTATTACCCTCCCAAAAAAATACTTAGAGTACCCTCCTACTAAATTTATTTTATGATATTGATTTGATCATTTTGTCAGTTTTGTATATGAAATTTTAGCACTCCATAAAATTCAAAATAGTCTATGGCTATGTGTCATTGTCTACCTATATGATTCACCGATTATGTAATTTCATGCAAATTTCGGGCCTCTATTAACTAATTCTGTATTAAAATGGCCATGAAACTTCAGTTATATATGTACTTATACTACACTACTACAATATAATAATTATTGATGAACCTTTCTTACAACTGATGCCTGACTTAGGAATTATACGACCCTTACAAATAACAAAGTTTTTAGTTTAGGATACAAATCAATTAAATAAACTCTTAAATTTTCAATATATTGCGATCTAGACCTATTTGTGGTCATGTGAAAATACACCACTGCGGCATACAGGACACAGCCTCTTTATACTACATCAAATATTCAAACTTGATTAAGTTTGTCTTGAGTTTAATCGTGTTGATCGACAGTTTATTAATAGCATTACGTTCTAAGAGAGGTTATCAAAAATAAAAATAATGATAAGATTTTTCATCAACAATTTATTATATCACAAAATATTTTATATTGATTAGAAATTAGAAACTATTTACCAATTATTTATTAATACTATCTGTTTTCAATTTACTCACTATTGATTTATGTTGATTATAAATATTTTGATACATAATTTTATACAAAAATGTATTGATTATCTATGCAAAATAACATTTTTACCACTTTGTGTTAAAAAAAAAAATTGAAGACATGTTTACTTAAAAGTAGAACTAATACTTTTTTTTATTTGTATAGATACAATTATTTATTTTGGAGATGTTGGATCATAAAATAGAATTTGTTATTTATGGTTTTATTTGTCTTGACTTTGAAATGTTTGTATCGGTATGTCATTATATGTTCTAGCATTATAAAGAATAATTTATATGAAATTTAAAATATTATAATTTCAGATAATGGGTACCATAGCTACGTATTTTCTGATTTTGGTTCAATTAGGATCTTCGCCAGATGCCTTGGTAAAACCGTTGAACACAACATTACCAATTGCAAACAATACAAAATTGAACTAAATTACTATCATTTACATTAAACAGTACGGAATTAAAATTTATCTAATGTTTCTTTCAGTCATGGGATATAAATTGTTAGCTATTTCAAAATTTTGAATGAAATGTTATAGTAACTACAAAATAAAACAACCATATATTTATTATTTATCATAATAGCCACTAGGTTGGATATACATATTTTTAAATTTTAAAGCAATTTAACTTTAACAATGGCGCCGAGCTATACACAGTTTGATTTAACAAATATGAAAATATAATATATTAAATATAAATGCAAGCTTATACTCGTGAATGTTTTATCACAAATTTCTTAACAACTACAGAATGATAAAAATTGAATAACTGTATACTTATAATAAGAGTATAAGATTCACATTTATTGCTATTAAGTATATTATAATTTAGATTTTATTAAAATTTTTTTTTCTATTAAATCACTTTTATAAACACCTAAATAAAAAGGTTTTCATATTTGTTGAACATTAACCTTAAGCCTAAAACTAAGAGTATAATAATAACAAGGTTTTTAGATGTGCTTTTCCAGGTTCATTGTTGAAGGTCACAACTGCTATGGCATTATTGCGTTTGACGTCTGTCCTTTGGTTAAAAACATAGGAAACTGTCAAACAGTGTTTTTGATTTAACTACTGCAACCAAAAAAACTTTCAAATATAATTATATAACATCACGATCGTGATTTGTAAATAAAGCAAAGACATATGAATAATATTGTTATAATCTTACCCATTGAAATGGATTCAGATTGAAATATTATATCAATGTAAAATTAAATAATAAAGGTGTATTTCAGTAGATACGATAGATCGTATAATATTTATATTATATTTTGTTTAGATATAGCACATCAGACATAATTTTATATACCTAGTTTATAAGTTATGTGTTTTATGTATTCAATTAATTATAAAAAATGTACTATATAGACTACAATGTTGTTGTTGTTTATTTTTTGTAATCATTTTTAGTTTCTAAAACCTACTTATACCTACTTCAAATTTTACCAAACAATATTGTTGAGACGAGTAGATTCTAAGTTTGCGTAGTTGAAATCTGTTCGAATATTATATTATTACAAAAAAATATTGAAAATAGACATTATACTTACCATTCATTTAGTATAATCGAGGATAAATAATTTAATATGGAACAATATAATTTTAAATGTTTTTATTTAGTATAGAAATAGACGCGTACAAACAATAATATTATAATAATCACTGTCAACTGCAGAGCTATAAAGTTTACAGTAATACTGTTAGACAGTTACTCCGGCGTAGAATGAGTTGCTTACAAAACAAAGATTAGTTGACATTAAAACGTAATATATTTACCCGAAAAAAATATAGTGTCTGTTTATTTATAAATACATTCTTTAACATATCATGAGAAGATACTATAATGAGTTTGAATAAAATTATAAACGAGATAATGACTACATCAAAATAAAAACCTTGCTAGGAAAATTCTTATATGCGAACAATAACGGCTTAAGTATATTAACGTTTGGACTTAGCCAAAGTTAAAGCAAAAAATGTATCATTCTAATTTAATATTGAACAACATAAATTTAATTTAATAATTAATCAATATTTATGTTTTATAATAGAATTTTAGTGCCAAAATAATAAAATCATATTTAAAAGGTTATATCATCAATCGATATAGAAATTACACTCTATCGATGGATTCGGTTTTTTTTTACCTTTGATTTGAAGTCTAAACTTTCGTTAAATATATGAAACAAGCCACACCCGGCCACGGGCTTTCTGCTTTTCTTCCAAAACGTACCATTCCGTCTTTGACTAGAGTGAGTATACCTACTATAACTTATTATTATAATATATTTTATTATTTTTATAGTTGATGTTATTGTATAAAAAAATTGAGATCATATGTAGATTATAATAATAACATCTGAAATAAAAAAATACTTTAGACACACTTTTGGATTCCTGTATTTAGATTTAGAAAAAGAGCCAAAATGTTTGTAAGTGATTCTTGTGATGAAAATATAAAAAAATCATTACGACTGACGATTTCATAAATTAAGAGAGCTTTTTCCATTTTAATATTTGGCAACAGCGTCAGAGAGTTTAACTAGAACCACTAATGCTTCCTAGTCGTTTCACTCAATTTTCAATATTTTTTTCATTGTTTCTTCACAATTTTGTGTAATAGTTTTCACTTTTAATCATTAAAAATTTCATTTTATTGTATATAATTTTAGACCTATATTTTATATTTATACTTGGCCAAAACCACCAAAATTTAGATTTATTGGAATTTAGCGATTATTTATAAAAAAAAAAAACTGTTTTACTATATAATTATTAACTTTAAATGAAATTTATATTCTTCTTCTTTTATAAATTGTTAAGCAGAGAACTTATTTTATAATATTGATGTATCTAAATCAAAATATAAACGAGTAATTTTTGAGTTACTTAACTTGAGTTTTTTAAATAATTATTCTAACCAAAGTTAGAAGGTTTATGATAATAAGTAGGAAGATAATTATTATTTTACCAAATATACCTAGTATCTATATGTATAGCTCTTTATTATAATGATAGAAATAATTTAAAAATTGAGTTTAAACATATTTTTAGTAAAAAGACAGTATTGAGTATTAATGATGACGAAAACTTATCATCATCTGCGACAGTTTATTGTTTCTATTATTTTTGTTTGAATTTGCATAACGTAATAAATACTTATATATAGATTTTACCAAAATCTGTTGATTATAAAAATAAATAAAACGAGAAAATATATATTATATAATGTACTACGTCATACAATGACCTTATTAATGTTGTATTTTTATTAAAGTATAAATGTTAATGAACTTTCATCTACAAAAGAGCCAAAGTATAAGTTTTAAAATCAATTATACATTTGAAAAGAAAATTTTAGAGTAATACCTTTATAGTAGAGAAAATGAAACAGAAATAAGAAATAGAATCATTAAAAATATAAATTTTATCAAAAATTAATACTGGAAAGGAGACGAAACATACCAGAAAATTACCAGTGGTGAAAAACGGAAAATTATTGGAAAAAACATTTTTAAAATCAATATATATCTATACAACTTAAATATAAAAAAAATACAGATGCCTAACCCTGCAGGTCTTACTACCAGGTTATATTAGGACAATTAGGTTGATTAGGATCAGTTTTTTATGAATACATATTAACAAAATTTAATGATTGAAATATTTTTACTTTAAATTAAAATTGTACATTTGGTTTAATTGACACAGACTATAAGTGATGTAATAAATGTATTATTTTTACAGTGCGCGAGCTGCTATCTTAGTAGAATGCGTTGATTAAAGTTCTGTGTAATCTAATTTTTTGATTAAAATAATTGCCAAGTGATTACAAACTAAATAAAAAAATGAAAAAATTTAAATGTTTTGCTATAAATTTATAAAATTAATCAAATATTTTGCTTACTTGGTATATATTAAGCGAGTATCCTAGTTTGTGATACTTTATCGCCAAATGTATTTTTTTTTTTTTTAATCAGTTGCTATAATTTTTTGTTTTTTTTTTTTAACTCATAAATTTCATGCGTCATGTCTATATTTATTAATGACCTATTAATTATACAGTATTAGTAAACAATCTGTTTTAAACGTAAAAAATGTATGTATATATGCTGCAGCATAACGAAACATGCACAATTACAAAACAAAACTTTGTATTCGTCATGTAAATGCATTCAAAATAAACATTATGTTAATAAAAATATAGTTTATAAAGTTACATAAAAAAAATTGTCAGTATATTATGTAAGTTGTAAGAAATAATAAGAATAGGGTAACGATAATATAGATCTGTAACAAATCACCCAAATTAAAAATGTACTTTTACATTTCTGTATCTTAAATAAGTATCATTCTTAACTTAACAATAAGCAAAATGTGCATAATCTCAAAATCTAAAACGTGAGCTTCTTGTTTAAAATAAATAGATTATATTCAACAACAAGAAAAAAATAAACAGAATAACATCCATTAAAGTAATTTTTATATAAGATATAAGAATAATAATCTTATATTTTTTAATAACGCACAGTATTGATTATATAATATGAGTAATGAGTATAAAGCAAAAGGAAAAAATATTAACAATAGCTAAAAATATTGGCCTTTTACTTTAACCCAGGACTGATCTTGATGTTTGACAAATCTCGTACGCGTACATAAAAATCCGAACTACAAAAATATTAATCGGGAAATCCCGAACCAAACTATTTTATTTATCCTACGTTTAACGAAATCAATTAAATTCAAAGACCGGATTGACCCATCGGGATGCTTGAAGGCTGCTATGGCTGCAAAAGGTTTTTAATTTTGCCATAAATTGTCATGATTATTTTTTTTTTTTGCATTTATTAAAATATTTATTATTTACTAATAAATTTATCACATTATAATTATTTTAATTTCTGACACGGATTAAGATATAATATACTATATTATCTTTTATCTAATACTAATTATAGTATATCTCGTGATTTCTGACTTCTTATCAAGGCTATGCTGATTATACGTGTATAATATGCCTACATATAATACTAACGTTGTAGCCGCGAATCGAGCTATAATAAAGGAACTGCCTATATAAATTAACTATATTTTAATTAAGAGTAACAAATTAACAAAAAATAATAATAATAAAATAGATAAAAACATAAGTTTTTTTATATCATGTTAATGTATTAATACATTGTATATTAAAGTTGTTATTTGATCTCAACATTTTATTTATTGAAATATAAATATTTATATCAAAATTATAGGAAAAATTAAGAGAAAAGAAATTGGATTTAACAATCTTTAAAAAAAACTTGATGTCCTTGTTTTGGATAGCTTTTTTGAGTTAAAAAAAAAGTGCATTACTTAATAAATAATTCATATTGAATTGATTTGCTATATTATTTATGTGCAAATTTTATTTTAATAAATATAAAAGTCAGTAAAATAGTAAAATTAAAAATATTTCTAAAACAAATATTTTATTATAATAGGTACGCCAAACAACTAAAATAGATTAATATGCAAATGAAAATGGAGCAGGATTTATGGTTACTTTTATCGATATAAATAATTCTAATAACCACCGTGGTTGTGAAAAACCATATTCTTGGTTCTACGATATATTAGATATGGCTGGAATGGTGCTGTGACCAAAGTTTGTGATTTATTAAAAAGAGATTAGAAAATAACATAAAAATCATACTTAGGGCAACATCCAATATCCAGAAACTAGAATCATAACGATTTTAAAAGTAAAATAATTAAAATACAATAAATACCACCACAATTCCGCATTGTTAAATTTGTTTCCATACATGTGGTATACTAGCTATTAGCTATTAGCTAGTATACTTAAATATAATATTATAATGATTAAAATATGTCTATTTTTAATTTGTATGAATCATCAGATTATGTTTACTTTTTTATTTTAAGAAACTCTTGATAACAGCGATGATATGGATGTGATTTGTATAAAATGATATGTATTCATATAAATTATTATTAATTTAAAATTACTGGAAATGTTAACGAAAAAATACAAAATAATAAATGGTTAATTTTAAGGAAACATATTTTAACGCCGTGTATATTAATTATATTTCAATTAAAATCAAAGGGTTATGATTCTCTATTCGTCTAGCATTTACCGTTGCCAATAAAGTAGAAGGAAGATCAATCATTAATGCAAAAATGTTACTTGGAATTTGAAAATGTTGTCTGTTCGGCGTTCGCTTGTTAATAAATTCAAGATTTATTAATTTATATATAGAAAATGGTGAAACTAAAAATAATGATCATGAATTAGCAATGCAATAATAATATTAATGCTTAAGTATTATTATTATTTAAATAAATTGCAAATAATGAAATAATACATCTTACATCTGATAAAGTAGAGAAATAATATGCTATTCTTATAGTTATACTGGAATCTGTGCGTGTATTATTATTATTACTTTAAATAGATATTTATTAATATATGTGTTTCGTGCTACACAGTTGTATTAGGCTTTTAATTAAATATTGTGATATTATGTCAATAATATTATGTCAGAAAAAATTACTATTAGGTCCTTCGTACTTATAGGTCAAGCATGTACGTTTTATGAACGATTAACGATTAATTTTATTCTTGTACTATTTTTATATTAACACGTAGTTTTTAGACTATTTGTGTGATATTATCTCAAGCATACAATAATTGGATATATATTTACAAAAAATATAAAATAAATACTAAGTTCACGAATACGTTTTTCCGTTAATTTTATTATTCAAAAATCCATAATATTAGTGTTATTATATTGATATTGAAAAAGTGTAAAAAAATACTATTACTATAAACATTCATGTTGTAGTTTTTATTATTTTAAATATAATTGATCACATTTAGGAAAGATTATTTATAGATGGTTTCTTCACCAGACAAATCTGTTTTTATGATCGCAAAAGATTTATTCATTTGTTCTTCACTTTTTAATTGACGATTAAAAAATAAACAATCACTTTGTGGCACATACTTGTCCACAGTTTTCATAACTGTTTCCGGAAAATCTCCAGCTACCATTCTAGTTTATAAGATAATAAAAATAAAAATAAATAATAATATAATATAGGTAATAATATATACATATACATTATACTTAATATTTTTAATATAATAAATATTTCAATGCAATCTAAAATTAATATTAAATTTTTATCTTACTGTATTATGTCTTCTGGAAAACAACAATTTACCGCCTTAATAACTTGAAATAATTCTGAATGTATTTCTGGTTTAATATTTTGAATCATTTTCAAATATCCATTAGTAATAAAACTTCGCCGAGCTTGAGAATTTTTAGGTAATATCTATAAAACATTCAACAATAATAATTAAATTTGACTACAAATTTATATTCTTAAAAATAATAAGTCAATTTTAATTGTATGTGTACTTATTTATTGTCTTAGATTTATACCTGTTTTAAATGTTTTAATATTATAAAAGGGTGCCTGATGTATACATTACATTATTATACAAATAAAATGTTATCAACATTTTAAAATTAGATACTTAATTAGTAATTA
Source organism: Schizaphis graminum (assembly GCA_020882235.1). NCBI lineage: Eukaryota > Metazoa > Arthropoda > Insecta > Hemiptera > Aphididae > Schizaphis > Schizaphis graminum. The sequence goes on from CM037033.1 coordinate 94,986,120, forward strand.
CTTATAACTACATAATTATACTTAAACAGTAAGAAAAATGTATTTAACGTAAGAAACGTGTTGTGAGTAAATCGTAAATGTCATCAGTCTATATAACATCAAATAACAACGTTTCATATAAAACATATAAAGTTAACTAAGAAATACTTTGCTTATTTTATCAAGTATGAATATCATTATTTCGATAGGGATCGACGGTGTCAACAAATTTTCTAGAACATTAAAATCATCACAATTTTTCAATATTTGTTCTAGAGCAACTATACATTTGTGTCGGACCTCGTTTTCCAAATTTGAATTCATGTATACCTGAATAAAAAATGAATGTTATTTACTAATATTGTGATAATTTATTGTTTTTAGTTTTTACCTTACATTCATAATATTAGTAATAGCGTCACAAGAGCAAATATATCTCGCGTGCTCTGCACTGTGTTGGCCTATCATGCCTAATGTCCAAACAGTACTAGCTTTCGTTATCTTGTCCGTATCACTTTTTAAAATAGTAGTCAAATGCATCAATACCTTATATATATGTATATATATAAAGTTAATAGATTACTTCTATTATGTACAATTAAACCAATTAAAAAATGCATTTAAACCTGAGACTGAATTATGCCTAATGCAAGTTTTGGTGACATTGCTGCAATATATCCCAAAGCAAGTACAGCGGGAATAGGAGACAATTCTTGACTACACGAAATAACATTTAACAACTTATCTATTCCGCCACTATTAACAACCATTTGAGCAATCTATAAAAACAAAAATGTATAGCTAATCAATATTATATAATATGATTGAATAAGAATAATAATATGGTAGTCACCAAAACGGTGTTTTATGAAACTTGTGTGCATTTAATTGCTGGTAGGTATACAATATTATCATTACTATATATTACTATATATGATAAACAGTTATAATACTTATAATGCATTATAAAATACATAGTATAAATACATTATTTTTATAACTTCTTAAATCATAATAATAATTAATATAGGAAGTATATTTATTAAAATATGGTATATTGATACAGTTTTAAAAATTAAATAGTAGCTACCTATGGTAATATTGTACCTGAACACTGTGTTGTACTACTTCGCGAATTACTTTGGCCGCATTGCTACGTATCGATTCGTCTGGATGTGCCATCAAAAATAATATTTCTGGAAATAAATTTGACTCGATTGCATTTTCAGTTAAGTACAATGAATGCTTAACAATATTTTTTATCAATATCAATGCACTTTTCTAAAAAAAATAAACAACAATTTGAAAAAAAAACCAAAACATATTAATTATGTTATTTTTGTTGTATATCATGTATATTGACAATTTGTGTAAGAATTTTAAACAACATGATACATAATATATAGTATTTATATAGGTAGGAGTAAGGTAAACTTTAGTCCATACACAAACACACGTTTGACCTTTAAAAAACTCATTTAGTTTCAAATGCATTATAATAGTTCATAAGGCATACGACTTATTTTGATATACCTTAAAGAGGAATAAATTTTTATTGTTTAATATCATCTTTTCCCTTTTAAAATTATTATAATTATTAGAGCACAATACTAGATTAATTCATATCAATATTTTCAAACATAATACAATCTTTTTGAAATTTAAAAATCGATACTGATTTATAACTATTATGAAAACTATGGAATTAAAAGTTTCCAAAATAACATGATATAATACATTGTGAGAAATAGCCCAGTTTTAAAATGTTGAAAATAAATTAGAATAACGATATTTATTTAAATATTTTTAGATGATAAATCAAATGTAATATATGTTGTACATATTTTTATAGTAAAAGTGTCACAATATTTAATTCCTCTATAGAAATATTATTTTGAATACTAAGTCAAAATAATGTAATTGCATGTCTTGAGAACTATCAATCATGATAATTATAATTAAAAGAAAATAGTACATAAAATAAGATTGGAAAATATACCTGAACTTTCTTATCTACAAAATTAGGCGTTAAAAATATTATCACATGAGGTAGAGTTGGTACATCCACAATTTTTATAGCCAAATCTTCGTTATTTTTGGCCATTTCGTCTAATGCAGATAAAGCATATAATTTCAAGCTTTGTTGTTGCTCTTTTAAACATAGAACAATTTGAGGTAATACGCCTAAAAATACAAAACACGTTTGTTATTTTAGTATTAAAAATATGTTTTTTTTTTGTGGGCATTCGACATAAATAGGTCATCCGTAAAATATTATCAAACATGTAAATTGATTAACTGTTAATTTATAAATGTTATCTGATTATTTCAGTAAATAGAAACGTTTTTTTTTTTTTTAATTATTCAATTTTGTCAAAATTAGAACTTTAAATATCTAAAAAAATATTAATTATATTATAATTTATAATTACAAACAATTAAAATGATAAAGTATTTTTGTTCTTTTCTATACATTATAATAAAAAATTTAATGCTTATTCAACAATCATGAAAATGTATTTTATTCATAAGATTTTCATACAAATTTATAAAAATATTAAAAATATATTTCTTAGAGACACTTTGAGTCTTAACTTTTATGAAATTAGATATTTCATGTAACGTTTTTAGTTATTATAGATTGTAGTAATGTGATTAAAAAAGTATTAGTGGAAGGACTCAGTACTTTTTTTTATTACACTTATTATTGTTTTCTAAATAATGAAGTTTTCAAAATATGTATAGAAGACTGAAGAATTCATAAAACAAACCAATTTGTACCATTACGCCATTGGTACGCGCGGTATTGACTTTTAATTAAATAACAATGACTTATAATAAAATATATGCTGTAGTAATTAATAATTAATAATATTATACCTACTTAGGATGTTTATGTTTTTGAAAATATTAGTACAAACTACCTTCCTACTAATAAGGAAATAAATTATAAATATTAAAATATCTAAGAAATAGAAGCTGCAGGTTTTGTGTCAATACGTTCATCAATATCGTTTTTTGTTTATTGATTGGTGATTGAATTCAAATTTAACACAATCGATACAGCAACCTATTTAATGACGAAATAAACTCAATATAGTGTTATAAAGCGTAATGTATATTATACATTTTAAATTATTGTTTTGGTTAATTCTCATAAAATTTTTTATTTTTTTCATGTCAAAATTTAAACATCCTTTTATTTAAAAATCTGATTAAACCTATTTTAATCATGTACTATTATTATCACATAACAATGAAAATGTATGAATTAAATATAAACTATAATAATGTTAATATTTATGAAAATAATTTGGTTCATATTTTAATAAATACCATAGTTTACGATTAGTTGTGATAGTTTCACGTCTAGGCGGGCAATGCAGGTAATTGCTTGCAAAGCAGCTTCTCTGACCAATGAATCAAAATCCTTCATGCATATCAAAATAGCGTCTATTCCTCCACATTCTTTGATTACGATTTCAGTACTTTCCGATGAATATTTAGAAAGATTTTTAACAAGGTTCATGCAATTTTTTTTATAATATTTCTATAATAAAAAATATATATAAGATGGTAATATAATAATATTTATTATTTAACCTATATTTTATTCAATTTTTAAAAATTTAAAAAAGTCAAATGTATTTGTATCTTTTTTTAAATTCAAATTATTTTTGATTTTATATGAGTATACATCTACATCTTTAGAAAAATTTTTAAATAGGTACTTCGAAAGTTAGGAATGCATTTTTACCTATAACCTAACCTTATTTATAAAACGAACACCGCATGAAATTACATCTACATTTCGATATATAGTATACTTTATTTAGTATTTTAGATACATTTTGTAAGACTTAAAATAAAATACATGTTTAAATTGTAATATTATAAAGCATTTAAGTTTGTAATATATTGTAGAATTCACTCTTATTACAATTTATATTAAGACCATAATCGTGTGCAAGAATTTTTTGAGGTATGTATGTGTTGTGTGCAGAAATGATGCAGAATAAAATTTTAGTATATTAGTTACTCGTAATTATTCCTTGAACTAATGTATTAGTTACTGCTTATTATTATATTACACAGCTATACAAGATAATAATTGACGAATATTATCAATAATAATAAAAATATAAAATATATATAAAAAAAATACATGCATTTACATATTTTTATGGAATTAAAGAATGTATTGGTTTTATACCTTAATGTTAAAGTTTTGAACTTTTTACCTATAATTAATAATTATTACACCTAATATTTATTTTGTAAATAAATCAAACGTTAAAATTAAGCCGAATTTTTCTCAGAGTGTATATTAAGCATCATAGCTAGTGGTAATAATTTAGTAAAATGCCTTTTTTTTGTTTTTAAATAAAATTAATTTCTATGGATATACGCAATTATATTATAATGATTAAAACATTTTTGTTACGGTTATTAAGTTAAGTTAGATTAAGTTATATTATGCTGAGCAATGCATTAAGTAAGATTATATTCAAATAACAATTATCGTCTTTGAAAATATTTTTTTTTCAAAATTAGGAATGTCATCAAGGTTTTTTTTATACTTGTAGCAATAATATTTTTCATTTTTTTTATGAAAACATGTATTTTTTAAATTTCACATTTTTAGAGTATTTCGGCGAATAAAAATTAAATTATGAGTGGGTGTGGGTAGTACCTCTGTACTCTACAGTCTACATAATATTATTCCAGTACACCATTCATCTAAATTTTAAATACTTATTAATTATAGCTAATAAACTAATTGTTTAAAATTAAATTTGATTTAGATCAAAATACTCCATATTATAATCTACTGCTTAGGAATATGAAATTGAAAATAGGAAAAATAAGTAACAGGTAACCACTTTGCTATACATTATAGTATTATACAGTAGTATTCGAGTGTACACAGATGAGGTATTAAGTTTCTGTAATGGATGTGAAATTTAAATTTAATAATAAATTATTGCATATTATCTTGTATTAATTTTTCAAATTTTTCATGTAAAAAGAAAATAAATGTCAACTTATAATTAGCAAATTTTTCCAATTTTTAAGAATTTCGTTAAAACTCTAACTTAAACTCTAATAAAAAAATATTATGATCATTGATCATACATTTTTGATGATTTTTAATTGGTATAAAATAAAAAAATATAAAAAGTATGAGGAGTAAACTTGTATTAAATTTTCAAATTTATCGACTGAGCGATACAATTATTTTTCTTGTTATTTTTAGTGTATATTTACAAACACAAAAAACACTGTAAAATTTATTGATTCAGATGTACATTCAAAAAAGTTAAAAATAAAAATAATTAAATGATAAGAAATAATAAAAACAATTAATAACTTAAAATTATGTAAAAAAAAATATTTTCAAAAATAACGTAAATGTTTTTTGAAATAATAACTGTCTTCCAGTAACACTCCGTGCTATTACATTTTTGTCAGGGCTGGATCAAGGGGGGGCTAAGGGGGGCTATAGCCCCGGGCCGCAAGTTGAAAGGGGCCACAGTGAAAAAACAAACGTAAAACTATTCAAAAATATTCGAATGGTACTACAGGTCATGAGAGTTTAAAAGGTAGAGATACATTTAGAGTCAACACTTTTTTTGTTATCATTGATAAATTGCAAACCGAATTAAAAAAACGTAGCTCAGCTTATGATAATATAACAAACCCTTTTTGGATTTTTGACTCACTTGGACGTGATTGATGATAATTTACTGAAAAAATCCGTAAATAATTTAGTCAAAGTTTACTCTCGTGATCTAGAAGAAAGTTTATACGACGAATTGAAACAATTCATTGCTATGGTTAAAGTCAAGGAAGATAATAAATTAATAAAAAATCCAAATGATCATTGAAGATAATCTCTCGGGCGTTTTTCCACATATGCATGTAGCGTTCCGAATTTTTTTAAGTATAGATACCAGTTACTAACTGTGAAAGTGAACGATATTTTTCTGCACTAACAATAATTAAATATAAATATCGTTTTATGATGGGTGAATCAAGACTGACATCTCTATCTATTCTTTCAATAGAGTTTGAATTGACTATGAATATTTCATTTGAAAATATGATAAGAAAATTTGCTCAGGAAAATCCAGGAAAAAATTTTTCAAACATATAATATTATATCAGATTAAAAATATATGTGTATATTTTTTTTATAGCATATGCCGAAAAATGTATAATATGATATAAGAATAAAATGTTATTTAAAAACAATGCTATATTTATTTTAATTTATATTTATTACAAATAAATAAATCAGAAGAAAAAAAGGAAATTGTTTTAGGTGAAAAGGCCTCAATAAAAGTAATAGCCCCCCTTAAATTATAACCAAAATCCGGCCCTGATTTTTGTGCTTAGCGTAATTCACAAAAAAATATCCAGGAAAACGCAATTTCAAACAGATATGTTTTTGCAGATAAAAAAGGGCCCAAACAAACTTATTTTTTCTTTGAAATACAATCTAAAATAGGTAAATATTTAATGCATAAAAAAAATATACATTCACTAACATTATATTATTATACACTATAAAATTGTTAAACGTATTTATAAAATATAGCCGTATAGGTGTATATAATATTGTACATAACTATATAGAATTTGACTTACATTTTCTTTCACAAGCTGTCCGAGTAACCGACTTAATAGATTTTTCGAACATACTATTTGTTTGGCGCACGGTTCGCTATTACCAGCCAATCTTACTAAACACAATACTGCGTTCATTCTTACAGTAGGATTTATGTTAGTCACTAATGGCAGAACTATCTTGACAACATGACTTTCGTACAAACATTCGACATAAGCAGGCTTGGCCGCTAATTCTGCTATATTCTGCACGAATGTCAACTGACTTTTTGCATAGTTATCAAAAGCTATATTTTAGTGAACGAAATAAATTTTTAGGTAATGTTTAGTATTATTTTATTTCAGAATATCATGAAATAGGTTATTATATATACTTTGTACGATGACTTTTGGAGATGGACTCATGGTATTGAAAATATTATTATTTATCATTTACTAGTAATGTATTTAAATCTTTCAAATAATCACAAGAAGAATTACAAATACCAAATAAACAATAGTTTACATGTTACTATAGAAACATATACCTATGTAATTATCTAAAATTATTTATGAATATCTATATTAAATTTAGAATAATAGGCAGAGGCAGCTCCAGAAACTTGGTTAGGAGGAGACTTAGTTTTAATTTTTCTTATGATTATAGGTTTTTCATAATATACATAATATAGATAGCACGTACATACCGTCATACTTGTACGTGTCCATGATAGACGATTGTATAATATGATTTTAGCTTATAATTTTTCTTCCAATAACCTGGGAGGGCCAAGGCCTCTTGAGCCCCCTCCTTGGTGGCGCCCCTGATAATAGGTATGATGCTATCACTTACCTATAGACTATACCACGATTTTATCAAATAAAAAGTACCTATAATTATAAATTATAATAATTTGATTTAATCATGGTCTATATTCTATACATTGATTTACGTAAGTACTTATAAAATGAAATGAAAGCCTGTAGACAGTGATTCTTTTTTACCCCAATTTCTTAATTTATTTGTATTTGTAAGAAATTAAAATCAAAACTTAATTTTAACTTGTTTTTCGGTTATTTATAATTTTATTATATTATATTAATATAGGTAAATAATAACTAATACTAGTACAAATGAAATATGAAACTATATAGTCATACCTATCGTGTAATAAGAAGGATTAAATATTTTTTACAATTTTAACCAAACCTACATGAATAATAGTTGTAGGTAGGTAGGTATTAGGTATATGAGTTGTATTCATAAATATAACCTTTATAAAGTGCATATATTTTCCTTCAAAATAATGATGATTTTAAAAAAAAAAAAATACAAAAAATTCGAACAACGTGCTAATCAAAGCGTCGCACAAATTCATCGGAGCGGAAATAAACGTGTGCACAATTCAATATTTATTAACAAATAACAACAAGGGTTTAGCTCTAAGAAAAAATCGAATAGTTTCTATAGCAATAGGTAGTACCTGTAACACAATATTATTAATAATCTATAGAAAAGAACATTTTTGCTATATTATGATTGCAGTATTGACGAGGATTATGTACGATATACGAGAATCAGTGTACGACATTGAAATCTAACAATCCCGACGAACGAGAAGTTGTGATTTTTATTTTTTTCAAGTGGGTAGTCATCAATCGTTCATTCGAGCGGAAACACTCGTGTTCTGCACGATTAAAAAGTGAGTTAATCGACTTATCGACACGATTTTTTTTTTTCGTTGTTTTTCGCACAGTGCGACGGCGGTGGCGGCGGCGGCCGATTCCGTCCGAGTCGACGACGGCGGCCTCGTTCGTTTTACGACGCACGACCACTGAGACAACGTCAGCTGATCGCTATCACGTAGCGACGTAATCGCGTGCGCGCGCGCGTGTGTGTGTGCGTCCGCGTATAACAACAGTAGTGTAACGCTTGAAAAGTCAAAGGTACGTCAGTACGCGTTGTTGTTGTTGTTCTCGCTGTCGTCCTTGTCTCAGCGATCGTATTTATTATTGTTGTCGTTAACCCGTTTGTCGTCGTAGTCGTTGGCGGTTACGGTGGTTACGCGACGACGTCGGTAGGCACCCGACTTCGCGTATGGCCACCCTACTTGTCTCGTCCAATGTCGACAACAACCACCGTTGACGTTGTTCTATTGCGTTGTCGTCGTCGTCGCCGCCACCGCCGATGGATAGACCATCCGCGATTGTCCCGGCGGGACCGGCCGCGACTCCGTCTGCTGCCCCAGCCCCGGCAGGGCCGAGCAAGGGATGCGGCGTCCCGGGGTGCCGAAAAACCAGCCAAAAGTGGTGTTGCGGCGCCGAACAGTGTCCGATGTGCCATAGATTCCGCAAGATGTTCCACTGCAAGACCTGTGTTGGGAATGGTGACTTTGGACACTCATCGGCCTTTGACAAGGGCAGGTCAGTTCAGTACTGCGCACGGTTTCAAGTCCACTGTAGCGGCACGATTCCACTGAAATTCTATTTATATTTTATGTTTTAAATCACAATATAATATATAACATAGTGATTATGTTACAATCAGAAGCCGAGTAGCCAAAATTCTTACTGGTCAAAGAGATATTTCAGACCAGTTAAATTTATCCTTACCAGCACCACTTTAACTCATTTAAAATACCTATGTATAAAAATGTTTTATGGGATAAGTTTTAAAATGTGTAATTGATTATAGTAATTTTTTTCATAGTATTTTATTTACTATGATAATATTTTAACTAAAAAACTTTCTATATTCATATATTATAATATATATTATTACTTACTTTCCAAATGATTTTAGCTATATAATATTTCCTCTATACAATATATTTTATTCTTATAGATATTTCTTGAAATTCTTAACTTCAATAATGTATGATTCAATGTACATTTTATCAACTTTAAAAATGTTTAAAATGTTAAAACTAGGTGTTTATGAAAAAAAAATGATTCATTTAATTATAAATGTATTTGGCCAATCATTCTACTAAACCATATTTAAAGGCTCATTAGGTACCTACCTCAACATTGATTCATTAAATGTTAGTGATTAGCATTAGTAAAATTTCTTAAAAATGAATAATATTATGTTCATATTAGGTAAATCTATGGTTTTATTAAAGTTACCATGTATTCACTTGAAATTGTATTAATATTTATCTTCATTATATGAATATGTTTAAATATTGAAAATGTTAACCTATAATTTATTAAGCCAACTTTCATTTTTTGTTTGTAGGTTTTTCAAAAAACAAATGAAATATCAAAGTATTGTCTATAGTTCTAATTTGTTCAAAAATGATTGTGCTAATATGTTTTCAAAAAGACAGTGTACTACTTTGAAGGTATAATAAATATTTATTTACAATTACATTAATCAAAAAAATGTTTTAAAAGTGAAATAGTTCAATTAATATTTATTTTAATGTTTTAGAAAACAGAAACTTCAATATTACAAGAAAAAATTAGATTATTAAAACTTGCTATATCGGACAAAAACAAAATCCTAACAGATAGTAAGAAATATGATACTAACATAAATATAGTGAATTCGCTATTCGTTTAATACCGAGAATTTTATTTTGAAGTTACTAATATTACATTTAATTAAATAGTGTACCATTATTTCAAATATATAACATAGATATTCACTTTCCTTGTTTAAAGTAACACTATGTTTTTTAATTTATTTTAAAAGCTACTTAGTGATTTCAATAGAATAATTTAATTTCTGTGTGTAAATATTGTAATATATGTCAATCTAAAACTTATTCTATTTAATTTTAATTACATTAATTCTAACTTATGTTTACAGTAATAGTGTACTTCTGTAAATTAAACTCTACGTATTATGAAATGACTAATAAAATATAATATTTTACTTATAATTTTTCCTATTAATTAATTGAATTTATCTTAATTGTTCTGTTCTAGAAAAAAATCAACTAAAAAAAATTAAATTAGAAATAGATAATCAAAAATCAAGAGTTGATCGATATGGAAGACGTGTAGTGCGATTAGAAGATTTTACTAAAGGTCAATTATCAGTTTTAAATGATAAAAAAAATGAACTATTTGCTATTAGACCCAATTTAAAGAATGTAATTAAAACACGTGTTAATCAGCTTGTAACTCATATATTCTCGTTGAATGAAGTACATCCAACTATTTTACAGTGAGTAATATTTCATAATGCTTTAAATTATATTATTTATAAAGTATTTGATTACAAGCTATCAATTATATTTCTTAATATTAATATTGGTGATAAAAAATCAATATTATAAATATTATTGGTTATTGCTTATTATGTTATTATTAAGAGAATGTTATATCTGCTATCCGCTTGTGTTGTCTCTGTCTTATGTATGTATAATATAGAAAATCGTTCAGCAGAACACATTTTATGTTGTTAACTTTAATATCAAAGTCAATTCACTTATTATCAAACTTAAAGGTAAGAAAATTATCCAGGACATGTTATAATATGTTTTTATTAATATTATTATTTTTAATTGAGTTATGAACATTTAAAGTTGTAATATTTTATATAGCTATAACTAACTTTAAAAATATGATATCAATAAAATCATAATTATTATGACATATATTAGATAATATTCTTACTTTTAAGTTTGATAATAGGTAAATTGACTTCAATATTAAAGCTAACAACATAAAATGTGTTTTGCTGAACGCAAATTTTGTATGATGTACAAAAGACAGAGACAAAACATAGGAGTATAATTAATACTAATACTTAATAGTACTAGGAATGCACCTAAATAAAATTGATACTTTAATCCAGCTAAAATGTAGGTGGGTAGATTATTAAAATAATTTATCTAGTGAAATGTATACTATTACTTATTAGTAGGGCTCGGATTTATATGCAAATGCATATATAATGCAATATATATAATTCACCTAGAATAATTTTGATTATAAATGTCGACGTTTCGTAATGAGTAGATTCTATGGTTATTTTTTTTTTTTTGCATATTTTTGCATATTTCTTTATAGTTGCATAAATGTTGCATATTCTAAAATTCGTAGATTTTACATCTGTAAAAATATCTACTAGTCCAGTCAAATTAGATCAAAAATCGACAAAGTTTGAAACTAATTCCACAAAAATTGGATTTTAATTTTTTTATTAGTTTATGTCTTACTTATAAACATACAAAGTCCTGACACCTACCCCTTGTTCGTAGCCCTCCACCCCTCTTTAAAGAGTGGTACACCCTTTCCACTGTTTTTGCTTATAACTCATCAGATTTTCAAGATAAAATAAAAATATCTATTACCAAAATTAAATACCATACAATTTACCATGGAATAAATAATGTTATTGATTATTCTGAATTTTAAAATAATAATTTTTACACGGCTCTAGCGCCTGCGCTTCTCCTCAGCCGTACACACTGCCACTCTGGCCCAGATAGGAGAATATCGAGGTTAAGCTGATAAGACCGCAATGGCTCATTGTTACGAGACTGTCACCCCAGTCTCGTGGGTCGCCCCGTACCGTGCGTAATTTTTTCACTTAATTCTCAATATCTCTCCTATGACCGGCCACATCACGTGTGGTCACATCAATTTTATATAATACTTTACTTAATTATTTTATAATATTTGTATACTTACACAATGTAAGTGTTTATATTATGTATACATGTATGAGTTTTTTTAATACATTTTAGCACATTTTTTTACATAATATATTTAGATTGTGTACATTTTTTACTCTAAACCTTATAATTTGTTAATTTGTAATATTTTGCATATTTTTTGCATATTTATAATATAAAACTGCATATTTTATAGATTTTTGTGGCATATAAATCCGGACCTTACTTATTAGTTATTAGTAGATAATATGTGTTTTATTAAAACATTGCATGTGCATTTTATATTGATTGTTGATATGATTATAACATTGTATCATATTATTATTATATCAAATTAATAAAATTCTCTTTGGTATTTTTTACTCTAAAATTGATACTCTTTCATAAAATAATAATGTTGAGTTAATTATTTTAAAATTGTATCAATGTATGATTAACAGCCAACCCTATTATTTTATGATTTAAAATAAATATATCGCCCCATATAATATAATATATTATGACAGATCATATCATATGAGCTTAATTCCTATACATAGGTCATAGACAGTAGACACTTGTCTAAAAAATATTGCCTACACCTGTCCTATTATCATACCTACATGTATTTTATCAGTCTTACTTATGCTTAACGCATCAGCATTTCTAGTTTTATACTATTAAAGTGAATTCTCCTCTTATGAAACTTTAGATAAGAACATTATCTATGTTTCCTCATTAGATTTTTATGTTACTTTAATTTATAACTTAGCAAGTTATGAATATTTAAAGTATTATTATTTAAAAATGTTGATAGTATATTTAAATATTTTTAAAAACCAACGAAAGAACACAGATAATGTCCATACCTTAAGGTTTGTTAATAAGTCAATTCATTCTAATATTAAAGTTAACCACACAAAATTAGAATTGCTTTACGTATATTTTAGTATGTTATGCGTTGGTAAGATGATATAGCACTTGTAGGTAAGATTTCTTATTAAGCCTTTAAAAGTTTAAAACAACAAATTTATTAGATGTAATAAATTATAACTAAACTTAACTCTTATATCTATCAAATCATTAATAAATGTATAAAATAACTTAAAAATACAATTTTAAGCAAGTCAAGTACATGAATTGAGTTGTCAGATAAAAAACTGTATCACCAAGTTACTCTCCTTTTAAGTGTTTTTTGTTATATAAAAAGATTGTAAAACCAACAATAAAAATGTCTTTTTAATTGCATAAAAGCTCAAGTTGCTGCAACATTATTAGCTAATTGCTAATATTATAAGAACTTCAAATACTTATTTTAGAATATATTACTATATTTTATCTTAAAAGTTTAAGTATTGTTTTTAAAATACTTTGATTAAGTATTTTCAAAATTTAAATGAGTTTTACTTTTTATTTTGTGATAGGAATGAAGAATTGGAAGCTACTAATGGTAATAATAGTTTAAGTCATGCATTAGCTGAAGCTTCAAAACTAACGTATGTATGTGGTCAATGGGTAGATACTTGTGAAGAATGGTCGAGGCAAACAGAACTTGGTTACCGCATCGTAGCACCCACTCTTCCAGCAAATGGAGACTACTCTGCATATAATGAATGGGGTTTATATTTAAAATAAATGTATCTAATATATTTAAGCAATAGTACAGTTTAATAACGCTTTTTCATTTTTATTTGTTTTCCAGTTTCAGATAAGAATAGGGATTATGCATTTCATCAAACTTTTGTTGAACCAAATCCTGCGTGCACAATAAGTGCTGCTCTTACATATACCTCGCAGTTAGTAAAGCAACTTTCCTTTTTTATAGACGTTTTTTTACCTAGGCGTCCAAATTTTAGGTACTGTAATCGGTAAACTTACACTATGTACCTTAGAATTGAGGTATATTACTTAATATTTATATATTTATAGTGAATTTTGTGGTAATGAGCTGAATGAAACAAAATTTGCAAAATATGTTACCCACTTGAATGCTAACATTCTTTACTTGTGCTTTTCACAAAATGTTGACCCTAAATTACTACATCCTGATCATACATTAAAAAATTTGCTGCAACTATTGGATACATCTGTTAGTGATCTAGGAAGGTAAAATTAAAAATTTTATTAACCATCAATGCTAACTTTAAGCCATTAAATAACTTTAAAAAAATTAATTAATACTTTAAATTTATTATGGTACATAATCTAAATTTTTATGTATAATATTTATTCGAGTAATAAATATATCATTTGTTATAACATATTTTTTCTTTAGGATGAATCCACCAGATATTGATAGTAAACTATGCAATGCATTCGAAGAAAAGATAAATTTTCAATTATTTTCATTTACTGGAGACTCGGACTCTGAAGAAGACAATTATTATGAATGGGAAGCTGTGAGTTTAAAATGACTGACAAATTAAATTTCAATTTTTTAAGTGTATAAATATATTGTTTTTTTAGGTACCAAATGTGGAATACCCTCCAAATCATACTCTATTGTCATCACAGTCTGCAAGTAGTGTTGTTAGAGCAGGCCTTGTAGCTAGTACAGCAGCCAGTTTAGCCTCCATGTGGCGTGGTTGGACTAAATAATCAGTAATAAATTCTAATTGACAAACGTTTTCTTCTTTATTGTATTAATCTAAAATCCCACAAATTTGCACTTGCCTAAGATTATTTTTGTGCACATCACAAATTTCATCATCTGAAACAGTGCAAATTTAGATAGCAAATACAATCTATTTGTTTAGATATTATACTAAACCTCAACTTTTTATTTTTTTAAATTTATGTTATATTAATTAGGAACAGAGTAAAATGTATTTTTTTGTTACCAAAATTGTATTATACCTATATTATTCATGTACTCATTGATTTCAAAATATTGTTTCATTTTTTAAATCAATTATAATATTATGTTTATATATTATTATAAAGTCATGAACTAGCTAAATAATTATAAAATGTTGAATTATGATAAGACCCCAAAACAAAATATTAATGACCAATAACCAGAATATAACATTAATTTATGGAACATTTTTTTTATATTTCAATTAAAATTCACTGTAATTATACTTGTTACAAATTTCAAATTATTTTTCTAGAATATTACAATTTACAATCTTAAATAAAATATTTATTGTATACCAATTGACAATTGAATGAAATTTTTAAATATTACCTTAAAGAATTAATTTGTTGAAAATAAAAATATTAACAAAATATGAAAATTGAGTTGTTTTAGTTATTATATTCAAAAAACCAATTGTGTATTAAAAATAAATATTTAAATAACGCGACAATAACAATATCATACTCCACAGAGAGAATTGGAAATATATTACTAATGCTACAACATACAATTTACAATTACCTATATATAATGCGTATTTTCTACAACCACATTAACTAATAACCTCATTTTAAAGAGGTTTTTAGCTACGTCAGCTATCGTGTTATGTGATTTATAAAGTGTACATAATGATTAAGGTTTTAAGTTAAAACTCTTATAGTCTTATAAGTTATAAGACAATGTTATTGAAATTAACTTACATTTTATAACTATTCAAAATGAGTTAAAATATTATATTGTTAATAACTTAATAACAATAAAATTTATCGTCTATACACTAATATAGGTATTATATTATATTTTACTATAACTTTATTATAAAATATAGAAGTATTGAGGTATCAAAAGAATTAAAGATAGATGAGAAGTGATTAATATACTACATGATAATACATATTATAATACCTAGATTTAGACGGAATATAAAACTATATTATTTTAGCTAAGTTAATCCTGCTCTGAATTTGTGTATGAAATATTATCAAGATGACCTTACCTTGTCGGTTAATGAAATCAAATAACGATAACCTTATTTGAAATTTCAATTTCAATTGGTATTACCGAGTACCAGTGTGACCAGTGGCGTAGCCAGGGGGGGGTTTTGGGGGTTGAAACCCCCCCCTTTCGGCCGTATTTTTATCAAAAATATAATTTTTATAATATAAAAATATAATCATTTGTTCGTGGTGAAATATATTCTGTTATGCTGTATTCACGTTATCGACTGCACTGGTGATAATAATCATTATCATTCAATTATTTTATTATTTCAATACGGTTGTAGATTTATTTTATTTTATTACTAAAAAAAACCCCCCCCCTAAAAAAAATCCTGGCTACGCCACTGAGTGTGACATCACATCTATAGCAATCAATACCCTTCATTTATTTTTAACTTCAATAAATCAAAGACCCTTACTTGACCAATTTGGATCATCTATAGTAAAAATATATATTATAGTTTCTAATTAATAAACAATTCTAATACACCTGTATTTTAGATTCTGAACGAAGTGATGAATGTATTGATTTTACCATGATGTGTGTTTTTTTTTTTTTTTTTTGTGTCTGACGACAACATTTGGAGCAGTAATAATGCTCCGATTTTTGACTTCAGCCCCCCTTTGAATAGGAAAATTCATCTAGTTGGTACTTTGGGGGGGTCAAAAGTAAAATTTTCAAATAGTTTTCAAAAAAATCGAGAAAAACAAAAAAAAAAGTGACAGAAAAACGGCAATTTTACGAAAAACCACTTTTCGACAAAATCGATTTTTTGATTTTGCTGTAACTCAAAAACGAATCATTGAAAATACTTGAAATTTTCACCAAATGTTTATATTATGGATATATCAGCATCACTGTAAATTATTTCGTATTGGTCACACTGCTGGATTTCTGGTATATGCTGGTATACTTATGGTATATACTTCCTTCTCATTTTTCGGACGACTGCCCCCGACGCACCGCCGATCAATACAGGCTCCACACTGTTTGCGACGGGTCCGGCTTCGGCATTTATTTCACGCGCAGCTACTACAGCAGATGCCCGTGTCCTGAATTTCGTCCGTCTTTGCGCTCACTCGTCACTCTCGTTGAAAGGTAAAAATTATTTCGTTAATATTTTTATTTTATTTTTGTTTTTTAATAACACCGACAATATTATTATTGACGTCGATCGTTGTCGTAGGTTTACTTTGTTTCGGAGACAATCAGACAACCGCATAGCTGTCCGCCACCTCTAGTGAAACGTGACACACACGTGGTTCGCATTGCCTACACGGTCTACCCTTACAAAGAGTAACACCGCCCGCCATGTCTGGTTTTTCGAAAACCACCGTACAGGAAAACCGTCCCGACGACTACTCCGCACCACCGCAGTCAAAGGACGTCGTAGACGGTCCCGAAAAGCCGCCGAATAAGAAACCCGTCTTGGAATTTTCTGACGTCAAAAAGTACATGACCGTCTCATCGCCTATAGAACAAAAATACTATGCAGATTCCACTACAATGCCGCCGCTGCAAGGAGACGAATCAACGGAGGATGTTCCCTGCTCCACCGAAAGGTAATATAATATAATATCAATTTGATTTTGATGAATAATAAATCATAAATAGTACATAAATAACACGACGCAATGACTATATCATTGTTGGCGCGCACTGTTTCGTCTGTATTTATTATTATTATTATTAGTTAAATCAA
This sequence comes from Schizaphis graminum, assembly GCA_020882235.1. Classification (NCBI taxonomy): domain Eukaryota; kingdom Metazoa; phylum Arthropoda; class Insecta; order Hemiptera; family Aphididae; genus Schizaphis; species Schizaphis graminum. The sequence continues at coordinate 95,003,884 of CM037033.1, forward strand.
CATGTGCGCGTGATACATAGATATGTAAGAAAATTATACTGGTATTTGGTTACTATCGATACTGATTCCCAATGTTTGGAATTGACCGTGATAATTAATAAAAGATTATGGTAGTATTTTGATCCATTGATTATAATGAATATAATCTTACAACTGTCAAGAAATGTTAACTACAATACATAAAGATTAAAACAATATATTATTTATAAAATATTTTTCAATAATTATTATTATAGTTTATTTATTATATTTTAGCTATATCGGCAAAGTATAAAATTAAGGCAGGCCAATATGGTACAGGAAAAAATAGGGCCACCAATTGTCCCTGATAGAGACAACAAAATTAAAACAAAAGTATTTGTATTTTTTTTTAAATCATTTAGGTACCTAGTACTGTTTGTGATTGAAAAGTTTTTTCTCCCAACATAATAGGTAAAAATATATAGGAAATAAAAATGAATTAATCATAACTTAGATTTACAAAATAAAATCTATATACATTAATTTGCAATTTTTTTTTTTCAGTGAATTTGAAGACAAAGTTTCTATCAAAGACAAAGTTGTAGATTTAGGAAACGAACCTTATTTTTATGATGATAAAAAATTTCAATTCAAAATCTTGCCAAAGAAAGTTGGTTTTGATCGAGGACTTGAACCCGATCGTATTGTTGGAGTAACTGAAGATAAGGGAAAAATAATGTTTTTAATAGCATGGAAAAATTCAGTAGACGGAGAAGCTGACTTCTTGGAAGCAAATGAAATTTATGAAAAATTTCCTCTATTGGCTATCGATTATTATGAGAAACATCTCTCTTTTGTTTGACCTGCCAAATCTAACAAAAAAAAGCATTAATTTTCATACCTATAAAATATATTATTAATTGAATTAAATTATTATAATTAATACAAACTATATTCAATAACATTTAAGAATTAAAAACAAATATTTAAATATATTTTTTTGCACAGATGTTTTAACTTTGAAGTATTTGAAATTTTTTTTGTAAGTAAATACATATACTCATTTAATTTTTAAGAATTCCCGATTTTATGATATATGTAATTCAAGATTTTTGTATTCAATAGCTTTTATTTTTTGATTTCATATGAGTTATAATCTTGTAGCAGCTATCCTTAATAATACAGGTGTATCAAAATAATTATTAATGGTTTTGTAATTAAGTAAAATTTAAGACTTAATTTTAATGTCTCTTGGAAGTTTTTTGTTCATTTATTTATTTTAAATAAATTGTGATGGACTATGATCACCTATGCAAACTTGTTTGGTGTTCCTAAATAATTATAATAAAGTGAAGCATTGTGCCGACGGTGGCTTCTCTGCAATAACTCACAGTTTGTAATATTGTATATTTATATGCTTTGAATAAACTATTATTTTGATAGGAGACAATAGTAATTGGAAATAGCCAATATTATTATTTATTAATTATTGTTAGTACCTATTAGAATTTTTTTTTCTATGAGTTTAGCAGATAATTTAAAATCTAAAAAAAAAAAATAATATCATTGGAACATTGGTGTTACCGTGATCTCTTACAATAGACCTGTCAAACAGGCGACTCAACATTTTTTTTTTATACCCGCGGGGTTATTAGCCATTGAAAAATAAAAATATAATTTTTATTTTGTGTTGTAACTATGTAAGATTTGTGTTAAATATACTTTGTTATGTTTATCATATTACTATGAATATTATGTAATATGTACTTTCCCAGCGATATCTATATAAAATGTATTTTATGATATTTTTTGTGTGGCCAACCTAGTATTCTATTCAATATTTGTATAGAATAAGTAAAAAATTTGATTAAATCTATTGCAAGTTTGTTTTGAGTATTCCCTACACTCAGTGGTGTATTGGGGGGTATACGGCGTATACTTACTCCTCTAGTTTTTTTTTTAGCGTATACTCTCTAAATAAACGACGGTACGCGGGTATACGACCGTATAGCTCCGTATACCAGATACCTGATAAGAATTTTCAAAAATGAATAAAAATACTAAAAATACTACAAAAATGACCTTAAAGAATAAAATTCCCTAAAAATGCAAAATAATAACTGCTGTACCATAAAATTCTATATTTCATGAATTAAATTTCTATAAAAACGAGCCTCAAATGTAATCATTAGAAAAAAAGATGCAAATGCATCAAGTTCCGGGCCCTAGCAATCATGATTAGTATTTAGTGCACTAATCACTAAGTTATTAGCAGTTAGTAAAATTAAAATAGTAACCATTCTAATTTCTTAGACTGTACTAATTGTTTAAAGTTTTTCTCTGGTCAATACTGATAATTAGAATAAATGTTGTTAGTGAATTCGAGCGAAGCGAGAAAAAATTTTTTTTTATTCAATGTTATAGGTATATCGTATATCTTTCAATCTTTGACACCTAAGATCTAGAAGGCGTATACCCACGAATATTTTTAGCAATACACCACTGCCTACACTTGTAATATCATAAGTAATAGCCTACTTGGCTTACTTATAGACGTGGACGCCGCTTATAAGACTCACTTTCACACAGAGACGTATTTAGGAATTTTGCGCCCCAGGTAAGAAAAAAAAACGCCCCCTCCCAACCTATGTATAAAACACATGATAGTGAAACCACTGCATTTTTTGCTACACTCATAGTCGAAAAGATAATATATTAGGTATACATAAAAAAATTAATTTACATCGAAGCAAATATTACATAATTATATTATAGTAGGTATATTAGATTCTGAACGAAGTGAAGAATGTATTGATTTTACTATGATGTGTGTTTTTTTTTTTTTTTGTGTCTGACGACAACATTTGGAGTAGTAATAATGCTCCGATTTTTGACTTCAGCCCCTCTTTGAATAGGAAAATTCATCTATTTGGTACTTTGGGGGGATTAAAAGTAAACATTTTCAAATAATTTTCAAAAAAAAAGTGATAGAAAAACGGCAATTTTACGAAAAACCACTCTTCGACAAAATCGATTTTTTGATTTTGCTGTAAATCAAAAACGAATCATTGTAAATACTTGAAATTTTCACCAAATGTTTATATTATGATTATCTCTTTACAGTTAAATTTTCAAAATATTTTGACCATTTTTAAGCTACTTATAGACAATTGAAATTTTCGACTTTTCTAAGTTTTTTTCTTCAAATGCCGATAAAAATTTTTTGGGTGGCCAGAAAATCTTGAAAATTTAATACAAGGTTTCTTATAAGCTGTTCTTAAAGTGATAAAAAGAAATCCGAAATCGTTAGTCACAATTTTTTTTTATAAATGTTTAAAGTTCGAATTTATACGAAATATGTCAAAATTTAAATTTAATTTCATACGCTCATAATGCGTATGTTGACCAAATACTTTTTTTATTAATAAACAGATACTATAAAGTAACCATAGTAACATATAGTAACTATACTATTTGTTTCAAAATATAATATATTACAATATTTAAATAGAATATAATATCCTAGATTGACAAATCATCTCCGTTCAGAATCGTTTCCCGTATACAATGATATTCATCATTGCATTCAAATTTAACCTACCATAGTCTAAGGTCCACCCCACCCCCTAATATATAGCAGAGCGATACCCACTTACCCGCTTTTTATTGTTTTACATATAAACTATATCGTAATTTACTTAACGAGAATATTGATGTTTAAAAAAATTAACTACTGAACTTAAATAAATGTTTTACCGTAAAAATTTTTTTTTTAATTAGATTCACAAATTGGCTATTTTCGAATATTTTGGAAAAATTGTGTTGTAATATTGTATATTATTTCATACACGGAGCGGGAGTCGAAAAATACCGATTCAACAAAAATTAATAATTAAATTGTCGACGGCGATGACGAAAACGGAGCGATCGGGCAGTCGTGGTGTGTTACGGCTGACAACAGTTTTATTTGAATACTTTTAATCATTTCGTTGTGTTATTATATGTCTATTTTATTTCAATTAATATAGTTTTGTTTTTATTCTCATATCGAGGTAAGCACCAAAGCGTTTGTGGCGAGGAAACACTTTGGTAGAAAATAGTAAGACACTATAATACTTTATTTCTCTTCCAGTACTCGTTATCGTGGTCAGTTGAGAAATAGTACTATTTTGTCCAGGTTAAAGAGATCTCACTCTCAAACATCCAGTACTCGTTATCGTGGTCAGTTGTTTGAGAGTAAAGCAACCTTAGAGTAATAACGTATAAACCCTGCGAGGTCTTATTAAATTGTCTTTTGCGCAGTACTCGTTATCGTGGTCACCAAAGGATTGCTGAGTAAGTGCTTACCGCAGGTGTCGATATTACTTGTCTGACGGTTTGGGAATCGGATACCGATATACCTATTCCATACGTTAAACCATCGCGTGACGTATACGACAATTGTTATAAATTTTTTAGTTATTTATTTTCAGTATTAAAAAATAAAAATGTATACTAAAAATGTAGCGCAAGTGTCTATAAATTAAATTAAAAATTTTTTTTTTTAAATATTGATTAGATCAAAAATTATTTCATTTGTCAGATTTTCGTGAGACACTCCATATATTGCCGGTTGCAGCACGGTTGGGCATTTTTATCTGTTTGGTATTTAAAATATACATATATCTATAGCTATATAAAAAAACATTTTACCCCCTTAGAGGTTAAATTTTGAGAAATCCTTTCTTAGTGTGCCCCTATATACATTGCTTAAGGAACCTTTGTACAAAATTTCAAATCCCTAGACCCAGCGATCCGGTCGAGGCGTTGGTGAGTGAATTACTAAATAAATAAAAATGATAAATAGATAACTAGAAAAAAAAGAAAGTAAATAAATTAGGTACTCTAGAGTTTAGGCGTGCCCAAACTTTTTGATAAAATTATACTGAGAAATGAGAATATGTTATCGTTTATGAAGTCATAAAAATACATGCAACTATTGGATAGGGTCGACTGAAATATTTTATTTAATTAATAAATATATAATAGTACATTCTAAATAATAACGTATTTCACTTACAATGCATCTTGTGACTGTTAAACATGTATTTATTAGAATACCCTTTGAAAATCGTTTAATCGACGTGAGCTTCACTGCTTCACACATTGAATGACGCGTCTAATACACGGGCAACGCCGTGACGGAACCGCTAGTAGAATGTATAAAAAAATGTTTGCTTAAAATTAGTTAAATGAAAAATGGCTGTAAAAATAATAAAACAGTTCTATTATACAAATTAAGTTTAAATAAGATTATGAAAATGTGTAGAGATTCGCAAAAATTATTTTTGCCCCTATACGTGAAAAGAGTCCAATGTTACATACGGCTATGTTTCAATAGTTCAACATTTGAACCTATATGAAAAATCATTTAAAAATTGTATTTTTTTATAATATATGTACATTATTATTTATAATAATACAACTTCCTATTATCATGTTATATCCACCTGCTGGCTTACGTGTACTGTTATAGAGACTGTCAAACAATTTTAAAATGTCATTTATTTATTTGTAATTTTTAAATAAATACATATTTGCTACAATATACAATTGGTGTGAAATACTGAATACTACAGTAAATTATTTTCAATTTATTATGTTTATTCTATATGATTCTATATAATATATATATATATTATAGATTTATGCTTACTCTTTTTTTCTATAATCATATTTTAATCTCATAGTATGAGTATAATTTGACTTTATAGTCTAACTTAAAGTTTCTATAACATATTTATTGTGCCCTATAAACTATTCATTCAAAATATAACAGTTGAACTGTAAGGATATTTAAGATCATTACTCATTAAATTTATCAAGTAAAATGTAAAATCGATATTTATGCAATATACATTTATGATATAAACGTTTGTAAGTCAATATAAATATAAGCCGTTAAATGTCAATAACATATCAAAGTCATATTGACACAGTTTTGCGATGATTCGTAAATAGAGTTGATGTAGAAAATGAAACAAACCTAAATAATATTATAATTTATAATTTTTTTTTTAAATTTTTAAAGTTTTCCTGTAATTTATCATCTAACCAAAAAGCAAAATTTACTGATACAAAAGATTTTAGTTTTCTAAACGATCTTGGACAGGGGCGTCATTTCAACTTTTTTATTGTTGGTGCCAAAATTTTTGCAGGCCATCCAAATCATTACCGCAGGCAACATAGAAATTATTTTTTTTTTGTGGATAAGGGGGTGGGGTTAAGTGGTGACAAAAACAATTGAAAATTTTTTGTTTAATTTATTTTATATGTCACCTATATTAGTATGAATACATCACAATATTATTATTTTTTTGAAGAAGTATGTGTAGAGGTACTTTTAATGAATTTATATTATATTGCTGATACCAGTGGTATTAGGTAAGTAAATTTATGGGTATAAAGCACCTTAATAATACTTATCCGAACCTAACCTATACATTTTTCTCCCTGGCCCCTGCACACTCAAAATAAATAATATAGCTAAACCTGAAATTTGTTTTATTGGTTCCCTTGTTCAAAATGACACAATACCTATACTTAATTCATATTAATGAAATATTATTAATATCTAAATTTTTCCACTTCTAATTTTAATTTAACAACTTAAATTCAATTTAATAACAAACCATTTAGTTACACAAATAAAAACATTTATTGTCATAAAGCAATAATTATTTAATACATACTATATTACATTAGCGGATATCTTCGATTTTTCAACTTTGAAAATGAATCTACAGCATCATTTAGATTAATTTTATTTAAAAGATAAATAATTATTATTTATTATTTATTAACTTTAATCTTATTATAATTATATAAAGAAATAAAAAGACTAATAATATTGTGATTTGTAAACTATAGATACCAAGTAGGTAATTTATTATGTTATTTTTTATTAATGAGATTTGTTATGTTTTATTTTTTATCAATTTAAGTCTTATTACATCTATATAAGGATATGAAAATATTGTAGTAAGTAATAACAAATAATATTGTGATTTATAAACCAACTAAGTAGAAGTTCAATTGTTTTTTTATTATTATTATGATTTATGAATTTTAAATAAATTTCTCAGGAATGTGCATTATAGAAATGTTGTAAGCTACTTAAAGGGTTTTGTTTTTTAATGTTTTAATAATTACCATTGCCCATTTGGTAAATCCCGTGGTCGTAAAGGGGCAAAGGGACACTATTTTCCCACCACTTTTCCAACCATGCAAAACAAATTAAAAATTTTCCAAATATTTTTCCCAAAATCAAAATACTCCATAGTGCATGTATACCAATTTTCAGAACAATCAGATGATTTTTTTGTTCTGCCCTATAAAGGGTTATTATAACGAGTAGGGAGATACCGGAGTGTGATAAGAAATTTATACCAGCATATTATATCCATAGATATATTATATTATTATTATTTCATATTATGTCTATGATATAAGTGATTTAACCACACTAGTACACTACTACACTGATCATTTTTGGAAATAAAACACATTAGTAGGTACCTATAATAATTTTTTTTTAAATACTGAAAAAATATAAAATATATAATATGTATAATATATGAATATTATAACACTTAGGTATATCGGCGCTTACATTTATTTCTGGCAGTCCAATGAAGGCGTTTTTCAAAAATGTTGGTGCAAATGTACACCCTGCACCAAATGACGCCCCTGATCTTGGATAGAAAATAATACAGAGAATTTGACCATATGTACAATACAATTCTGTAAATGGTTACCGATTATATATCTGTCACTAGCGATGACTTGAAAAAATCTGTAAATCCAAAAGAATCGTGTATACAATATCAGATTAAAATACTTGACGGTAACAAATTTTACCGCAAGAAAAAAATTTAACATTTAATCGACAATCGATAATATTTTGATAAGAATAAATTAGTACAATGTTTAACTATCAGAAAACTATAGTAAACACTAAACCATGGCAAATACGAGTAATTACTACAGATAATGAAGAATAAAAGTAAAAAAAAAAGATGTTTGACTAATAGTATAGACTACAGATGACAAAGTTATTATGGATTCTAAATCTTTTTTTAGTTATTTTTATTTTGAATATTATTATTTATATATTCTATATTTATTCCGAGTCTCAGAGACAAGAATCATTGATATTTAATTGCATTTTTATCTGGACATTATTTATTATTGTGTATTTGTGTGAAATAGGTTTATATATGTTACATACAAAGTCCGGAATTGTACATTTCGCAATTTGTACAGTGATTTTTGTACACATTGCGAATTGTACAATGTTGCTGTACAAAATAACTAGATTGTACAAGTTAAATTATTCAATTCGCGATGTGTACAATAATCACTGTACAAATTGCGAAATGTACAATTATTGTACAAATCACAAGATTTAAAAACATATTATAAAAATTACAGCTTTTCGTATAAAAAAAATATTATTATAAATCTACATATTACTGTACATTGTACTCATCGTGATATAAAATAAAATACGTGAATCTATAGTAAGATATATATAATATTATCTCTTATAGTCTTATAAGTTATGAGTCGTGTTTCCCACGTTATGTGGGATCTAATATATTAGTAAAGGTTTATTACAATAAAAATGATAAAGTTTATCTAAATGACTTTACGATACTGTTGTTCAGAAATTTAATTTAAACAGATTTTAGTACGGACTAGTGCATTGTACGCGGAACTGCTGCAATATTGTTTGCGATTATAGTATTATACAATTGGGCAAAATTAGTGAAGTTGAAAATAATATTAATTTTAAAAATTTGTTTGATGAAAAAATTAAAAATATTAATTTAAGTGTTAATTCAATGGCCATAGCTAATGAAGAAAATTATAAAAAAATAATAAATGAAGTACTTGAAGCTAAAAATCGAAAAAATAAGACTTCATTAGACTACAGACGTTTGAATCGCTACAATATTATTAAAGTAGGTGAAATTAATAAATTGATTTTTCCATTACATAGATCAAAAAATAATGAAGTTAAATACTATTTACATAATTATGAAATATATGATGTACTTGAGAAGTCACATAAAGAAACAGGGCATGGTGGACTTCATAAAATGATTTATAATTTAAAAAATGGTTACGTTAATATATCACGTCCTGTTATCCAATTATATTTAAACAATTGTGTAACGTGTTTAAAAAAAAGAGTTTCAAAAAAAAGAGGAGTAGTTGTAAAACCTATGATATTTAATGAAGTCAATGCACGTGGACAGGTCGATTTAATCGATATGCAGTCATGCCATGACGGTGGGTACAAATTTATATTAAATTACCAGGACCATTTATCAAAATTTGTTACGTTGCGTGCGCTTAAAACAAAAACTGCAGCTGAAGTAACATATAACTTAATTGATATATTTTGTACTTTTGGAGCACCTTCAATTCTTCAGTCAGACAACGGCCGCGAGTTCGTTAATTGTATAATTGATGAATTAAAAAATATGTGGCCACAACTCACTTGGTTGTAAAAATAAATAATGATAAATTGTACGTAATTATAATTGATTTTATTAATATGTAGTTTTATAACAATTTTTTTTTATACGAAAAGCTGTAATTTTTATAATAATATGTTTTTAAATTTTGTGATTTGTACAATAATTGTAGTATACTAATATGTAAAGACCAGGTATATCTATTTTTGTATGGTACACTATTATGTAATATTTATTAAGAAAATACTTTTAAAACACAACAGTTACTATAGATTCACGTATTTTATTTTATATCACGATGAGTACAATGTACAGTAATATGTAGATTTATAATAATATTTTTTTTATACAAAAAGCTGTAATTTTTATAATATGTTTTTAAATCTTGTGATTTGTACAATAATTGTACATTTCGCAATTTGTACAGTGATTATTGTACACATCGCGAATTGAATAATTTAACTTGTACAATCTAGTTACTTTGTACAGCAACATTGTACAATTCGCAATGTGTACAAAAATCACTGTACAAATTGCGAAATGTACAATTCCGGACTTTGTATGTAACATATACATATACCTACTGGTTATATGATTATGATTGATTATTGGTTATAGAATAAGTAAATATAAAAAAAATATTATAAATATTAAAAAATTTCATAATAAATAGTATAGGATAGGTATTACAGCATCATCACTTTTTATTTTAACAAAAGTAATCAGTCCAATGTGATTCTACTCAATAGTTATTATAACACTATGAGTACAAAAATATGTACCTACATAAAATTAACAAAGACTCATTGTTGTATAAACATTATTTACAGTCCGATAAAAATATAATTTATATAAAAAAATATCTTTAATCTAAGGAAACGTATAAAGAAAACAATGTAAACATTTAGTCAAATCAACCGACAACATGGTTTTAGTTTAAATATAGATACATAAAATATATAAAAATGTTATAGAAACGATAATCTATAATTCAAATAAAAATAAAATTGATAACCAGTCCATTAAACTAATAAGTATTAATACAAAATATATAGGAATTTATTTTGAAACAATTATTTTGTGTTATGAAATGTTGATGATACTTATTATTTAATAGTTCAGTTATAGTTCGGAGGGGGAGGCGAAGCCCCCCACGTATTTTTGATCTATCTATTGTGAAAACCCTACCCGTACTAAAATCCTGCGTACGCTACTAAACAAATACACAATAAATTTAAATTTAATTAAATAAATTAGTTAAAATCTGATATGTTTAAAGATTATTATTATTGTTTATGATTAAGTTTCTTCTTTCAGACTTCTATTTTCTCTAATTTTTTCACCTAATAGATTCCGTAATCTTTATAATTTGATCGAAAGGTATGATAATAATAATAGGTATATAAAATGTTCAAAATTTACCTTTTTTTTTAGTATATTATTTCAAAAAAGTTAATCCTCTTATATAAATACATTTAAAAACTAAAATAAAATTATTTTTGGATACAAACATTTTTAATAACTATTATTATCAACATAAATCATTCAAAACAGTTTACAGATTAAGAATAATTACAGTACCTAATTTTTTTTAATGATACTTCCCTGTTAATTGTATTCATAATATATAAAGTTGAACCATTGACTTGGATGTAAATTATTTTGATGATAGATAATATTTATATTCTAGTTTTAACTAAACATAAATGCCCATAGATTAAAACATAAAGCTTTACACATTTAAATAACTACTAGAATAGTTGTAGTGAATACCTTGAAATTTCTTGTTGAACATTATTATTTGTTATTATTTTCAAATTCCTGCATACAATTATTAGTATTAATGAAGTCAATTATTTTTAATAAATGATCTCATATTTAACACATTCTTACCGACTATCTTGGATATTAATATTTGGAGCATCAATTATTGATTTTGAGCTTGTAGAAGTAATAGCACTAACAGCAGCATTAATTAAGTGGCTATTTTGGATTTATATATTAAAAATATCAACTCTAAAATGTTCATAAAATTGTATTCAGTAAAAGTTACTTATTAGTTAAATTGATTCTAATTAATAAGTATTTCAAAACTCAATATTTCATGTACTCAGCTAATATTTTCAATACTTACCCATTATCTTCTAAATTTACAATCTCATTATCAAATGAATTGTAATGAATCTGTTCTAACTTGTCACAGTTAATGAGTTAAATAGTTTTTTTATTTTTACGGCCAATAACTAGTAAGTGTAATAATGACTACCCGCTATCAACTATATTAATTGTTTCAATTTCTGTATTTTCTTCAATTTGATTTGTATTCTATACTTTCAAATTAGGAACTGCATTGGACTTTAATTTGCGTTTATGCCTTGGCAAATAATTAAATATAGTTTCAACTAGTGACTTTGGATTATACTATTATAGGCATTTTCTTCAAAATGCAAAGAACAAATTCTCGCTAAATTAATTAGAAAATCATTAGTTTGCAAAATTTAACTATTGTTAATACGATCCTAATGTCAATGGGCCATGGATAAGTGTATTGGAGGGCTATGCCACCATGAAAATGCTATTATAAATAAAAATGTATACAAGTATTGAAATATTAAAAGCATTTTCATATATCACTATTCACTTCTTAATTAAGTTTATAAAAAAATTTTCTTTATTAGTATCTTTTGTTTATATCTAAAATGTTATACCATAGAATAGATTAAATTCAATCCTTTCTGTGGTTTTTATACTTATTAATCATCATAAATACGTCCCTTCTTGGGTGTCAAATCCACCCTACGTCGTAGTGTCGTACATTTATATGTTTCAATATGCCCATGGCTAAATAATATATAGGTATGATCTCATTAAGACGCATTTGCGTCCCGGGCTGCGCACGTACTATTATTCCATGATTTGGCATGGAAAGAAATCTAGCTGGCAGTGATTTTTATCACCGGCTTCCACCGCTACCGAAAAATACTGATAACCGGATCAAGTTTTTAAAACTATTAAATAGCCAAATAGGAGTATAGGACAGGTATTATACTATTATGCCGTCCCATAGTAAAATATGAAATACATAATTTCAAATTTAATTTTTAATTTATAACTTCGTTTTTATTTTGTTAAATTAATGTAAGTTTAAAACCGTTTGTAAATGTATGATTTGTATGTATGTAATATAAGAATTTATTTTATTTTTGAATTGTTTTTCATTATTTATTTGGGAACTTTTCTACTTTATCGGACACCCTTTTTTTTGCGAATTTTTTTGTGGGACTTTGTCATATTTTTGACGAAAAAAATTATGGTGAAATCAGAATTTGGCGCTCGGACTTAGTTTCCAAGTTATAGGCCCGCGAAGTTAAACCCTTTTTCACAATTCTCTTAAATAGCTAGTTTAGTCACAATGCTACTTAGAGGATTGAGGTGCGATGGACATTAATCCCATTTCAACACAGCCCGTCCGGAGTTCAAGACCGAACCGGCCAAAACATTTTTTTGCACTTTTTTTTAAAAAAATTTCGAGTTTTTCTGGAGATTTCCATTTTCCGAGCGGAGTCATTTGCTGAAACGAACAGTGATTGCGGGCGTTTTGGCACTCGTCGCTACGCTCCTCGGCGCCGTCGCTCCGCTCCGCAAATCGAAAATATCCCTCGATTTGCTATGCAACGCCACCTCAAGTAGGTCACATGGACAGGACAAAATCGCCACCTCAAGTACGCAACACGGTAAATAAAATGCATTTTTGTTGCACCGAGTCACCCGGTGGGGTCACTCGCTCGCTGCGCTCGCTCGGACAATTAAAAACGAAAATATCCCTCGATTTGCTATGCAATACCACCTAAAGTAGGTCACAGGGTTTATTCTTATATATATTATATAATCATTTATTTTGTATTTATAGTTGATAGTCATTAGTCAATAGAAATTAAAATAGTTGAAAAAAAAATGTAAAAATTATTTCGATGCACTATAGATTCGAACCTGAGGTACGCGTTGGACAATTCGTGAATTTGACCACTACACCACACGTATCATTATGTTATTTTAACCATAATACCTATTTAAGGGAAATGTAGAAAGCATTTTAGACCTGCAACTTACAAACTAAGTCCGAGCCCCAAATTCTGACTTCACCATCGTTTTCAGCGTACTTAACTACATATATTTCAATTACAAAAATCGCAAAAAAAAAGGTGTCCGGTAAAGTAGAAATATACCTTTATTTGTACCTACTCATTCTAACAAACGCAATGTAATTGATGTCATAAGACTGTAATTAAATCTTGCCGCCTAAAAACGTGAATTTAGAGCGGGAATATTGTAATTGCAGTCCTTTCTTTTTGTGTTTGTGTCTGTTTATGTCATTGACACTGACAAAGTCATCTTTTTATTATTAAAATGTCTTAGTGTACAGTAAAAGATTGTAAAAGTGGACCAAAACCTAAAAACAATGACAATGAATGTTTAAACATAAGGTTTTTTAGATTTCCAAAAAACTCTTACTCTAGCCAATGGATTAATGCTTGTGGCAAAAATAAAAATTGCATAAATTTAAATAATGGTAATGAAATGTATTATTATTGTGGATTTTAGAATTAACAAATTAGATAAAAAAATAACTAATGATTAAACAAAATATTTTATATTAGGTATGACAAAAATTGAAAATCAAACATTTTCTACATGTACAAAAAATATTTCTTTATATTATACAAATAAAAGAAGAATTAAAGAAGCCAAGAAGAAAAACTCTTTACTTAATTATCGATATAGTGCATTCTAAACACGTTTGCAAGTAGCTGAAAAGTATATGAATGATCATAGAGAATGTTTGAGTAAACTTAATCATGTCACTACTACATTCATTGAATCACAAATAAGATCACAATCAAAAAAGCCACAGGGAAGACGATTCACACTCGATGACAAAATATTTGCTCTTTCATTATTTAAGCAAAGTGGAAAAGCTTATAGGTTACTCCAAAAAGTATTTGCTTTACTATGTAAGAGTTCGTTGATGAGTTTATTACAAAAAAATCCCATTTGAAGCCGGAATAAACAAAAATATATTTCAACACCTAAAAAAAACTGTCAACAAAATAAAAAATTCACTAGATAAATATTGTACGGTCATTCTTGACGAAATATCATTATCTGCAGGACTACAATACGTGCCACATCAATATAGGGTGATAGGTTTTGAAGATCTTGGTGATAATAAAACAAAACCATTATTTGCTGATAAAGCGTTGACATTATTACATTAATTATGGTCAGAGGAATTCGTAGGAAATTCTAACAGCCAGTTGCTTTTATGTTTACTAATAGCTCTATGAAAACTCAAAACACCAGATCTTGTAGTTGCTATAAAAGAAGTCATCCAAGCAGTGCAATCAACTGGACTTATGGTGGCTGCACTAATATGTGATCAAGCATCTACTAATGTAGCAGCTATTAATAAATTAAAAATGGAAACAAAAAAAATGTATTCACGATTCGGCAAAGATAAGAAAACTTTTGGTTTTGAAATAGGCAACCAAGAAATTATACCACTATTTGATCCGCCGCATCTATTAAAGTGTATGCGTAACAACTTAATAACAACAAATTTAATATTTTCTGATAGTGGAATACAACATGTAGCAAAATGGGAACATCTTACTCAGCTATATGAATTGGACAAAACAGAGTCAAATATCGGTGATCGTATCAACCCAAAGCTAACAGACGCTCATATGTATGTTGAAAAAATGAAAAAATTAAAGTTTTACATGCAGCACAAATTTTTAGTCAGCGAGTTGGTTCCATAATGAAACTTCTAGCTACATGGTCAGGTAAGCTAAATTTTTTAATTAATTAAATATATCTGTAAAAATAGTTTTTTATTTAATTAATTTTTGTAATTGCACACTCAGCAGTAAAACAACTTGATCCATCTGCTGTAGACACTGCTAAATTTTGTCTTTTTATGGAAAACTGTTTGATAGCGTAAATGGAATTATGACTCTTCCAACAATTGGAAAAGAGTTAAGAAGTGCAGTGACAAAAACATCATGCCATTGGGATTTTTGGAAAGAAGCATTTACAATTTTGAAAAGTATGAAATTTGACTGCAGACAAAATAAAGTTGTTTCTATTAAAAGTTGGATAGAAACATTAGAAGGTATAATGTATCTATCAAAAAAATTATTATCAAATGGGTTTGACTTCTTAGTTCTAAGAAATCTTAACCAGGACCCAATCGAAAATTTTTTTTGTTCAATTAGGAGTCATGGTTTAAGAAATATAAATCCTACTTGTTGGGGATTTATATCATCTTTTAAATCACTTTTAATAAGTAATTTAACAACAAAACATTCTGTTGGAGCGAATTGCGAAACAGATAATTCTGAAGGAATTTTAGATAGTTTAAGAGAATTGGTATTATTAAATGATTTTGAGGATGTTGAAGAAAATATAGAAAAAAGACCAAACACAAATTATTGAATCCTATTTTAATATACATCAACCGGTATATTCAAACATACAAATTAATATCAGATCATATGTTACAGGTGGGATCATAAAAAAGATAAAACCACTTTTAAACAACTGTAAGATATGTCAGTATAAATTAAACTTCTAACAAATTTTTAAATGAACATAATTTTATTAATCTTTTTGAATATGAAAAATGTAAATTAAATTATCCTACTTCAGAAGCTTCCAATCTATATAGTTTAATTATCCATTTTTTTAAATATACATGTATCTGACTTAATTTCAAAACCTAATTTAAAAATACAAATTTAATTTTAAGAATAAGACAGTATATTAATATTGAGTCATTATTGTGTCCAAAACATGACTTAAAAAATATATTTTTAAAAACTTCTATTAAGCTACTCAATTTTTTCATTTATAAAAGAAATAAACTACATTTTAAATAAAGGTGAACTAAAATCAAAATATACTGAAAACTCAATGAAAATTTCCGCTTTAAAATATAATAAAACTTATAAATCAAGATCTCAAAAAATAAAAACCATGAAATCCGGGGGAAAGTAGTTAATATTAAAACATAGTATTTAATACTATAGTACTTATCATTTATTAGTGTATATTTATTGTTTAATATATATAAATTATACAACTCCTTTTAATTTTTATATAATTTATAAATTTTTAACATTTTATATTTATATGCTGCTACTACTACTGCTGCTACTAGAACTACTGTCACTATCTGACGATTCCGACAGCTGGTCAATGATTGTAGCAACAGCGGGAACGTGTTTGGGTTGTACTTTTAAAAATTCTCTCAATTCGTCACTA
Organism: Schizaphis graminum; assembly: GCA_020882235.1. Taxonomy (NCBI): domain Eukaryota; kingdom Metazoa; phylum Arthropoda; class Insecta; order Hemiptera; family Aphididae; genus Schizaphis; species Schizaphis graminum. The sequence goes on from CM037033.1 coordinate 95,020,692, forward strand.
TAATACCAAATAAACAATTGATTAAATAATATTACTTAAAAATATTAACTATAATTAAAATTTGATAAAATATAATCAAAACTTACGTTAAGCCTCCTAAACCAATAGAGGTGAAAAAATTGATAGAAAACCTAGTATTTTTTGGATTATCTTTAGGGAAAATTCCTTCAAAAGCTAGTTTTAATTCTCTGAAACAATAAATAATCAACAAATTATTTATACATTTACAATTAATGTACCTAAAGTATATAAATAAAATAAGTGTTAAGATAAATTAAAATAATTTAACTTACGGATTCTGAACTCGAGCATTCAATTTATTAAGTCCCATGTGTTCAGCTAGTTCTTGGAACAGAATTTTAATATAAATCCTACTAGAAGAAGTTGTCTCCTCTTCGTTTAGATGTATTGTGGATAAGACAACCCATGATATAGAGTCTGTAAACAATAAATGAGCAAAGAATCTGGCAACATTGCGTAATTTGTTTGTCTCTAAACGATGGACAGTTGCATAACTATCGATAAAAATTTTTTCTAATGGCTCAATAAACATATTATTTATTTGACAAAATCTCTGAAAATAGTTAAAAACATAAATTAAGTCATGAAGAAATAAAATTATTCTAATGGATAACATAAAATTGTTTTAAATATTTTTCAAAATCGATGGTTCCCAACCTCTTCTATCCTACAATTCAAAAATCTTGCGCCCCTTCTATGAATCGAAAATAACAAATAATTTTTTCTTGCATTTTAAAATAAAAATAACAACTTTAGTTTGTAATGACTGCTTGTACCTCTCCAGCAATGTTTATACACTCACCCCCAGGTTGAAAACCACTAAACTAATTTAAAGCTAAATACTTACTTGTGCTAAAAGGCCGAAAAATTTTTCATAAGTTCTTTGTTCACCACAACAATCCAAAAACATATGACACATTTCTATTTCTTGACCAGGTTTCAATTGCATTTTCATTAATTTGTGAGCACATTCCTCATAATCCAATGATGAATGTATTGTTAAGTAAATTGTTTTACGTAATGAAATCATGTTTGTTTCTGTATTATCAATAATAACTTTACCTTCTCCTTCTAAAAAAAAAAAAATAAAATAACAATAATATTACACTTTTTTATATATTATACCCAATAAATTTTATTAAAACTTACAAATTATACATTAAAAACTAATAAAGTTAATATAAAGAATACAGAAAATTGTAAAGTATAAATTATTTTAATACCATAAAATTCACATCTATCTTTAAAACCAAAACCGTGAATAAATATTTTTTTTTAGTTTTTGTAAATTTATATTATTTACATTTTATAACAAGATACCTACTTTATTAATTAAATATTGATAAATTATAATATTAATATAGTCAATCATAAAATAGAATAATAGAACAAAATAGAAAATATCGTTTTTAAATTGAGAAGTATAGCTAATAATATTTTGGGATGCGTTTTGAGAAATATTTTTAAACATATTTTATCATTTCATCGTTCATACGTTTTCAAGCAATGTTGCAGTGGACAAAAACAGTCATTATAAACTCTGATGATTCGCGTGGAGCAAATATTAAGTAGTTATCTTTAGTTTTATAGTCGTTATCTTATAATTTTCATATAGATATAATAGATAACTTAATATAGTATACATTTATATACGATTGACAATCGATAGCAGACGGTTGACAGGCGATAGCAGTAGGTTTTTATAGTTAGTTTTTGGCTGTAATCGTAATCGTACGTACCTACACAAATTTCAATAATGCCAAAAATTAGTAAAACTATTTTGTCCAAAGTTTCTCAGTATGTTAATGAATTTCCAAATGAGACATTTAAAAGCGATGGTCAAGTTCTACTGTGTGTCACGTGTGAAAAACCAGTATCAACAGCTCAGCAGTTTTTAATTATACAACACATTGCAACACGAAAACATAAAGAAAGCATACAACGTAAAGAAAAATTTAAACAAAGCTTTTACTCCTCAACACCTACATCTAGGAATAGTAAGTCCGTTTTTTATACTGACCTTTGTCTTGCACTAATTCGTTCAGATATATCATTATTTAAATTACAAAATCCTGATTTCAAAATGTTTTGGAAAAATATACCAGTCAAAATATTCCAGATGAAAGCACATTGCAAAATAACTATAATCGAGATATTTATCTTGAAAAACTTTCTTCAATTCGAGGTGAGATTCAAGATGGGCCCATTTGGGTGTCCATCGATGAAACGATAGATGTAGAGGGGAGGTACATTGAGAATGTAATTATAGGCAAATTATGCGATGAGCCTACTAATTTAATACTACTTAACTGTGAAAAACTTGAAAAATCAAATCATCAGACAATAACAAAACTGTTTAATGACTCTATGAGTTTACTATGGCCAAATGAAGTAAAACACGAAAATGTACTTTTGTTCGTTAGTGATGCAGCTCCTTATATGGTGAAGGCATTAAATATTTTATATTCAAAACTAATACAACTTACATGTTTAGCGCATGGTTTTCATCGTGTGGCAGAGACAATCAGAGCAGAATACCCTATCATCGATTCTCTCATAGCTAATGTAAAAAATTTTTTTTGAAAGCTCCTAGTCGTACCACAATTTTTCAAGAATTATACCCTGTTTCTCTACCACCCGAGCCCATAATTACTAAGTGGAGCACATGATTGGTAGCTGCTCAATATTATTGTGAACACTTTTCGAAAATACAAGAAATTATTTAAGGGGATTGGAAATGTTGATTTTCTGTCTTTGTCTTACACACGTGAAAATATAGGAAAAATAGCTATGACAAAAATTAAGGTACTTCTAGTTGTTCGATTTAAAATATGTAAAGATGATTGAATTGGTATACAAGTTTACTTTGCATCGGTCGAAGTATATTTTTAATATTTTCAATATATATTTAATAAAAAAAATTGACAAATTTATTAAATTTAAAATATTTATTCTCATCAAAACATTTATTTTAAACAATAAAACCATCGAAAAAGTGCTTCGACCGATGCAAAGTAAACTTGTATACCAATTCAATCATCTTTACATATTTTAAATCGAACAACTAGAAGTACCTTAATTTTTGTCAGGCGCGTATAGCTATTTTTCCTATATTCCACGAATGTAAGACAAAGACAGAAAATCAACGCTTCCAATCCCCTTAATTAAATATTAATTTTAAAAATCTAAAGTTTTAATGTATTTTAAATAGAAAGATATGACAGGCGTTAATACTTTATTTTAATTGTGTAATTAACTAAAACATCATTGTTTCCAACTCAATGTTAATATTAAATATTTTATCTTTATAAATTTCAAAAACTAATTCAAAGAAATCACATTTTAACTATATGGATTTTTAGAAATGTTTTATTTAAAATTAATTATAACTTATTTAAATTGTAACAAAATAATTAAGTTATATCATTAATAAAATAAAACAATTGATCTTAAATTATATATAACTGTACCTTTTTTTTCATCATCATCATCATCATCATCATCATCACCATCATTTTCTGACCCACTTTCCTCCTCTTCATTGTCTGAACCTAATATTTCAGCTTTCAATGATTTATAACGTTCTTCATTAGCTTCAAAGTCCGGATCAAATTTATAAACATCTAAAAACGACATATTTTTAAAATAAAATATTATTTTAGAATAAATTTAATATTACTGAGAATATCTTGGGGCTCTTTAGCAGAGTCTAAAGTTAGTAAATGTGTAAACTGATCCTCTTCGGGTACTAAATCGAGTTGTTCAATTACAGCTGGGTGATCTTTAAATCCATCTTTGCGTATTTGAAACATTACTTCTATCATGTATTGGACCTAAAACATTTTATCACATCTTAAAAAATATTAAACAAGCATGCATTTAAGTAAGGATTTAAGCACTTTAATAAACAAAAATATAAACATAAATAAAAAATATGAGCTTATTATTAATTTTTATACCTGAATTTTCATGTTTTTAGAATGAAAAATGACAATCATAGTTATTTTAGTTTAAATTTAAATTTATTTTTAATGAGTAATCTTCATCATTACAATTAATTTTATATTTAAAATGCAATGGTTTGATATCTTAATATTGTATGATATTTTTTCATACAAAACTTTTATGTTTATTTAATTTTAATATATTTTGTATTTAAAATAATTAAAAATAAATAATATATACTGAAATTATATCCATAATATTATGTATTTACCCTTTTGTCAAGTTGTCCATCATGTAATATATCGCGTAACATATCAAAAATGGCGTTCATTCCTTTTTTGCTAACTTGACTCATTTTCTGCCCACATTCTTTCAAAAATGCCACAGCTATCTCTATAGAATCTTCCGTAGGTGTCTCCACAAATAAAGTTAATAACTCCAAAGCCAATATTTCATGTGCCTAAAATACAAAATAAAAATAATTATATTAAAATGCAAGGAAGTGGATACCTGTGATAAAGATATAATAAATGAATTAAATTGAAATTCAATTGTATACATTGAAAATCTGAACTAAGTAGGCATATCAATCTACAATGAAAATATTATGGATATAATAATATATTTCATGTTATACTTTTTGATTCCATTGCTCAGAATTTAATAATTAGTGAAAATGTGATAGATTTTAAACACAAAATAAATTAACAAATTAACACTTACAACACTTTGATTGATTAAATGAGCAATAAATGTTACTGATCCTAAACATTGAGATTTCTCGTTTCTGCGATATGCTCTTTTAAACTGTACAATGCACCTTGTTAACAATAATTCTCCAATGTTTGGAAACTAAAAATATTTTATTACAATAGTTATTTAACAAATTATATTTATAATGATTTAATATTTTTTAATAAATTTAATTTAATTACTTTTGTGTTTATAATGGCCACTAGAGCAGCAAACACATGAGTATATGTTGTTGAAGCTAATTGAGCTTGCATAATGGAGCGGCATAATAAACCTCGACCACGAACAATATTTTCTCGTAACAAATCTCTAGTAACTTTTCCAATATTATCTACATTAATTTTGTTAGTCAGACCATGTATTGACTTTTTCAATGCCTCCCAGGCAATTCTCTGATATGCAGCACTAAAATTACCATAAATTACAATTAAAAATGAAAACTTATTATTATAATTAAATAAATGTATAACATATAATTACAAAAAACTGTTTATTGTATGTGATAGAAACATTTTTACTTTCATAAATCTAATGCAACATTTAAATATTATTTTTTGTATCAGTGAGCTATTTTTATTTCATATTCTTCATACATACATGTCACACACAAAACATTTTTTTTTTTAATTCATAGAATAATATTTACTTAATTGACATACTTCACAATACCAATTAACTTATATCGCACAATTATACTAGTTAGCAGTTCCCAAACTGTGATAGATATATCTAATTATTGAGAAAATAGTTTTAAATTATTTAAAAAAGGGGGTTTCATGAAACACAAACTATTTCTCAGAGGGGTCGTAAAAATTTGGGAACCACTGGTATAGATATCACTTTCATCAATATACTCAGTAGCGGCGCCAGGATTTTACGCCTGGTAGGGCCAACTTGAGGCATGTAATTTTACTGAAAGGCCAATTTATAATATTTATAATCAGGGGCGTAATTAAGGGGCGGATGAGTGGGATAGATCCCCCCTAAAAAAATACTTTTTTACTGCTAACATTTTGAACAAAGTATTGGTAATAACCATTCATGTTTGCTAAAAACCTATTATCCCCCCCAACCAAATTCTAATTATGCCACTGCCTATTATAACATGTGAAATCTTTGCTCCACATTTCCTGGCTCCTGTCGGCTGCCAAGTATACATTTAACTATTTACATAATAAAATAAAACTATATTGGAATAATTACAAATTCATAATTTTATGTAACTATACCTACTTATAATTTATTATAAACATGATGAATTAATAACAATTGGTACTAAAATAATGACTAATTCATAATTAATAATTTTTTAGAATAATTAGTTGAACGTTTTTAACTGACATTATTCATTGAAGTATATAAAATGATTAGTATTTTTAAATGATCAGCTTCTCTGTAAATGAATAATTATCACTAGAGCAAGGACTTTCATGTATTTACATATTTTTTCTGGTTAACTTTATCGTATGCTTGTTAAGTACAAAATACATTTCATAACGTTTATGATGAAATACTCAACGTTTTTAGTGCAAATTTTTGCATATTTGGACATTTTTTGATTTAAGGGTCATATTTATGATTATAAGAGCATATTTTAAGCTTTTAGTGCATATTTTGATTATTTATCGAAAATCAAGCACTTTGGTGAATATTTTTCATGAATCAAGGTCAACAATTTGTTGTACATTTATAAAGACGATAAAGATAAATTTTATTTTGAAATAATAATAATGGTTAGTATTTATTATGTCTATGTTTGTATTTTTATTTAACAAATAGTAGGTACGTGGTATAAAAACGTTAGTATCAAGTATCTATAGTCAGTAAAGTAAATAAATGAGAATAATTCAATAAATTATTTTAGTATACCTTTTTTGTTTTATTAGATGCAGAATAATAATTAAGAAGAATGGGCTCCAACATTCAAAAAAGATTCCAAATCAATTTAATAAAATAAATCTAGTTAAAACTTATATAGAATAATAATAAAATTAATTTTTTTAAGGGCATATTTAACCACATATTTTTAATTTTTTGATGCATAAGTGCATATTTTTATATGCATATTTTATGATTTTTTAGTGCATGAAAGTTGCTCTAATTATCACCAATACAACCTCCAAAAACATAAAATATGTCATAAATATTTCAAACAATTAAAAAAAGCAGATGTGAGTATCGCTCTGGATTAATAAAAGACAACGAAAAATATTTTATATATATAGGTTTGGATGGAAAATTTAATATTTAAAATTTAAAACTTTCATAAAATTTTAGGGCGGGCCAGGGACTATTCAGGGAGGGCAATGGCTCGCCCTTGGCGCCGCCACTGAATATACCTTAGCAAATATTTAGTCAATAATTATTTAAAATATAATAGGTAATTAAATTTTTCAAACACCTTGACTTATCTGTGATACTTTCTTGCATCATTCTCAATTTTGCAGGCGGAATATAGGCACCTCCAGTTTTAGATGTTAATAGTTCCACAGTTTTCTTTTGGTGTAATGGTACATCGCTTACGTCATCCTAAGAAAAAAAATTTATATTTATATTTACCAATGTTATGTGGATTATATAATATACATACATTTTGTCTTTTATCTTTTTTAGCGTAGTTGTTCCAATAGTTTTCACTATTCTTTCTTTGCGAATCAGCGTTTTCTGTAGAATAGTATTGTTGTCCAATTTTATTTCTATATCTAGATTCATCCTTATACCAATCCTCGCCTTTACAGTAATCCGATGCAGTACCACCCGAATAGTATGGATCACCTACTTTTAACTCTTCGTAATTACGTCTATTACCTTTGTTATATTTATCTTTTGTCGATTGACGATCTCGACTAGAGTTTCTTCTTGTTTGTTTTGAATTTGTATTATCGTCATCGTCATCACTGTGGGTTCTCTTAACATTAATAACTTTACACACTTTACTTTCCATTAGGGATGTGTAGCTGGCGAAGTAGTTGTCGACTTGGTGAGTACACTCTTTGAAATGAATTGAACGAGTTGAATTTTTTTTTCTAAGAACCAGACAGTAAAAAAAAACGGTTTATCGTTTATATCACTAAAGCACTATCATGGATGAAAAATATCATATCAATTCAGCTTATAATAAATAACAAATTACATTATCACTGGCCGCCGAATTCAAACATTTTTAATATTATAATATTATTAGATACAAATACAATTTCAAAATTGAGTATAAATAGTATAATATAATGAAATAAATTTCCAACAATATTGTGTACGTGTACTTAGTATATTTAGTAGGCAGTAGTATATAGATTATGAGTCTTAACAGACACATAGTAACTAGTCACTAGGTCTATTTACACATAACCGTTCCGTGTCCGTTCAGTATCCGCAACGTCCGTTCCGTATCAGTGCAAGTGTATTTACACTTAACCGATTCGTATCCGTGATGGCCGTTCAGTATTAAACATCAGTGAAAATTATTGTTGAGCTTTTCCATACCAACTTACTTCAGTATAGTACTATACGTCAGTATGAAGTGCACGTTTGTACCTACATTAGTACATTAGTATTAATTAATATTAATATTAAATTACAATTTATTCAGCTAATTAATTTTCGTACCTATTTTTACTAACTGTTTTAATTATTATAAATACTTTGAGTGAAAATAATATGACTGATAACATCGATGAAATAGAAGATTTAGCTGTACTTGCGTTATTACTAGATGAAGAAGAAAAAACAAAGAATAAAAAACGTAAAAGACTTTGGGTTCACGACGTATGGAAAAAGAGAAAAATAGAAGGAGAATTTGCCACTTTATATAAAGAATTAGTTGATCATGAGACGAAATTTTTCGAATATTTTCGAATGCCACAATACAGTTTCAACGTATTGTTACATAAAGTTGAGAATGATATTAAAAAACAAGATACATTTTGGAGAGAGGCGATAACACCAATAGAACGACTGGCAGTTTGTTTAAGGTACGTGTACAATTATTTTATTATGTATAATATATGGTAGGTAATTTATTTTGTAAATTAAATTAAGTTTTCACATTTTAAATCCTTTTAAAATACAAGTGTTTTTTGTAGAATTAATAAAAATTAATTTCTTTTAAAATAAATGTTATCTTGCATAATTATTAAATATATTGAGTAGGTATACTAATACTTAGTAGGTATATAACTAAAAATACATACAAATTAACATTATAATATAAAATTATTGGTAAATGTCTGTAGGTTCTTGAATATTATAGGCGAGGTTCTGAGTAGCGTTTAAAGAAATATTTTGACTTAAATCTGCAGGGGATGGTGGCGCAGATGAACAATACGATGTATTTGGTGATATTGTATTTTTTGGCACTTGTACATAGGCATGGTTTTGAGCATTTCTTTTAGAAAATTGTGGAGATGGCGGCGAGGACATGTAGTATGATGTAGATTTCATGACGTCTCTTGGTTCTTGTACATTATGGTTATTTTGAACTTGGATGTTATAGGCAAGGTTCTGAGTAGCGTTTAAAGAAATATTTTGATTTAAATCTGCAGGGGATGGTGGCGCAGATGAACAATACGATGTATTTGGTGATACTGTATTTTTTGGCACTTGTACATAGGCGTGGTTTTGAGCATTTCTTTTAGAAAGTTGTGGAGATGGCGGCGAGGAAAGGTAGTGAGATGTAGATGTCATGTCTCTTGGTTCTTGTATATATTGGTAGTTTTGAGCTGCATTTGGAATGATATTTTGATTAAATTGTTGATATGTTGGCGATGATACAGTAAAATATGGTACCGTATGAGATTTTTTTTTCTGTTCTTCATCTAAAATCATTTTCATTTCATGTTCTTGTACTATTGAAAATATTTTAGATTTCACTAAGTTTAAATAATACGGCGTGAATGTTTTAAGTGTTGGTGATAGACCTGCCAAAAAAGCATCAACTGGATTACTCTGAGTGGCATTGGACATGTTATTTTCCTTTTTTTGCATAATATATTTCATCAACGTGGTTGAAGCCGAATCTGGTGTATTAATTGAACGTTTTTGGGTCAATTTTTTAACTGGCTTAGACCACCTAGTTTGTTCAACAGTTTGCAATTGCTCGCCACCGTCTGACACTATTTCGTTCATGTGCTCGTCACTTTGAATTGCAGCGTTTTCATTTTCATTTTCGCCCATATTTTCATTGAAAATGTCAACGTCTTCATTGCCAACTGCATCTTCTATGTTACCTAAAGTGTCTCTTTCTTGTAGATGTGGTTTTAAAAATTGTAGCTGGTCGTCAAATTTATATTTTTTTACTTTTTTGGCGGCTTGCCCACTTGTTGTTTTTTTAATTGATTTTCGATAATTGTCTCGGATATTATTCCAACGAGTTTTACACGTTTTTCCTATAATTACATATTATTACTAAAATAATATCATAAAGAAAATATTTTTATTACGTAAATTTTATTCATATATTTACACTTAAATTTAAATCATAATATTTACGTACTAAAACTAATTATTAAATTTTCATCATACTATTTTCTATAGTTAAAAAAATTATATGTTTATTTGACGTTTCAGATTTTTGGCTACAGGAGATTCCTTTAAGACAATTTCATTTAGTTATCGTCTAGGTCATGCTACTGTGTATAAAATTGTAATTGAAACTTGTAAAAGTATAATAACAAATTTAATGTCAGAAGTAATGCCACTACCCACAGAAGAAAGATGGAAACAAATCGCAAATGATTTTTGGACCAATTGGAATTTTCCGAATTGTATAGGTGCGTTGGACGGAAAACACGTCACTATTCAAGCACCGCCAAATTCTGGCACAAATTTTTTTAACTATAAAAAAACATTTTCTGTCGTGTTACTTGCATTAGTTGATGCACAGTATAATTTTATAGCCGTAGACGTGGGCGCTTATGGGAAAAACAGTGATGGCGGAATATTAGCACACTCTAACTTAGGAAAGTCGTTAGAAAATGGTTCGTTAAATATTCCGAAAAATGAATTTTTACCTGGAACCACCATTTCTGCTCCATACGTTATATTAGGTGACGAAGCATTTCCTCTGAAAACGTACTTGATGCGACCATATCCAGGGAAGCAACTAGATGATTCATTAAAACGAATCTACAATTATCGTCTTTGTAGAACTCGTAGGGTAGTGGAAAATTGCTTTGGAATTTTATCACAAAAGTTTCGCGTTTATAACAGGAGGATACAATCGAAGCCAGAAAATGTGGATTATATTATATTATCAACATGTGTTCTTCATAATTTTATAAAAAAGTATAATAATAGTGTCACTGAAAATATTCAAAATATGAATGATTTAACTTCAAACATAACTTTGAATAATATACCTATGCAAGGAGGTGGTGCTGGGCGAGCAGCATTTACAACTCGAGAACTATACAAAAATTTTTTTAATTCCTCAGCTGGTTCAGTGTCGTGGCAAAATGAAAAAATTTAATTAAGAATATTACGTTTGATTTACTTTGAAATTATTAACTATAAAATAAACTAATTTAAAAATATTGTGTAATATACCTAATATTATTTTAAATAATACACTTACATACCTATATTATTAATATAATTGTATTTATATCTGAATTAATTTGATTTGTTTAAAAAAAAAATGACTAACATTAAACTTGATTTATTGAATTTTGGATGTAGTTATATACGAGTATATAATATTATTATTGGTAATAATTATTTTTTTTACGTGTTATAAAACAAATTCCGTGCATGGAAAAATAAAACATTTATGTCACATATGACATACCTACTATTTATTTTCTACAACCAATAATTTAAACAAAATGTGTATCATTGTATATAAAAATGCAATCTTCAAAATTAGGTAGTTAAAATAGTATCCTAATTTTGATCACCACCTAACTTTAAAAAAAAAAAACAATATTCAAAAACGATTTTGAGCGAAACCTATTATATTATAAATTGGAATTTTTCTATATTTTTATATTGCCACGAACTTAAGTACTTAATATAAACTTTAATAAGGAATTCCGTTATTTTCCAATTCGATTTTCGATTCTCAAATATTTAAATTGATTGTTTTATACATTTTAACTAGGTATTTAAATAATGTATAGCTTTTCATTATTTTAATGAATTTCAACAAAATTTAAACTCCATGAAAAAAAAAACTTGTTATTTAAATTATGTTTACCAATTTACCATCATAAGAAAACCTTAAAAAATTTAGAATATATTTTTAAAATATTTTGATTATAATATCAACTATACTTTCGAAAAACCTTGTTTTAAATTTTCAATCATTGGCATCATAATTTTAGTTACCTGTTAGGTTTATTTCATCTCCAATACTACGCCAAATACTATCTTTATATCCGCTGTCCATATACTTAGAATGTGATAAATCATATAACTCCACGTGAGAGCGAACCATCTCAATGAGCTTTTCATCAATATTCATTATGTATAAAAAATTATATAAATTATTATTATATAATCAATTTAAAACAAATTTGATAAATTTAAATAAATCACTTATGAACATGTGCAGTTGAAGCTTGCCAAGTGCATACTGTCATAAAAACAAATCGGACGGCTGTTTACATTGTTCCGTATTTTCCATATCCGTATCAGTGAAATCCCCAAAAACATTGTCCCCGACAAATTTTAAAATACGGAAACGGACGATTCGGATACTGAACGGACACGGAACGGACATGTATAAACATGCCTATTTCATAACAAGTTAACAAACATAAAACGTCGGATACGGAACGGACGTTGCGGATACTGAACGGACACGGAACGGTTATGTGTAACTAAGACAAAAGTCAAAAAGTAATAACAATAAACAATATACTTTTGTATTATTTATGTGTTTAGATAGTTGCAGGTAAGCATAATATAATATTGTTAATTTATTATTCATTATTACTTCCTATCATACTAATATATTGAATATTTAATATACACATAAAATTAAAACTGATAAATAATAACTGAAATGTTGTATCCAAGCAGATTTATTTTGTTCTAAGTACATATTATAATACATATTTATTTGGTATAATTGTCTAAATAAAATCAGAAATTATTTTTAAACTTAATTAAGTTTTATATTGTACCAAAATATTGTGTATTATTATTTAATTATTACATTAAGATATAGATTATGTAAATTGCAATATTGTAAGTCTAATTACATAAAACTATTAAATATTAATATAATTGATATAACTTTATAAAAATATAATAATTTATAATATGATTAATTATGTAAAACAGGTAGTCAATCTCTATTGATGAATATATAGTAAAAGTCTAAACCATGATTACAAATAATAGTATCTTTAATTGTGGTCTAAACAGTACTTTATGATAGACAATTATGACAATATTATGTATTTATAAACTGTATAACACTATTAGTTAATTCAATAATTCAATATTAAATTTCTTTACAGACCACTGTTTACTTAAGTGCAATTTATATTTTTACGCTAGGTAACCATAATCAACATCCCAAAAAAGTAATAATATTTTAGTATAATATGATAAATAATAATGTATATAAAATGTTATGTATAATATAGGCCAATTATAAACCTTTTTTTAATGTCTGAACACTTAATATTTTATAAGATTTTTGTGTAACACAACTGTAAAATAAAAACCGTATTTTTATAAGTTTTTAAATTTTATAGTATATTAAACAATGCATATATAACACAAAAGAGTTTTACATACATATTAGTCACTAAAAATTATAAAAGTAATAAATATAATTGAAAAAAAAATCAGAATTTGTGGAACACCACTGATATAAACTATTATGGTTTAGTGTCATTATTAATATTATAATTATATTTCAATTTAAACTATTTATTGTAAATTTATATTTTAAACATAAAATTCTGTATATTTAAAATTAAATTGGAAATATATTTTGTTACATAAAGATTATTATCATAATTAATATTAATAAATTATTCATTTAAAAAAAATTGACATGCAAAGTTCTTTGAACAATTATTAATTAGAATATTAAAATTGTACCTATTAGTAATTTAGTTATTTAATATTTGTTATATTAATCATAAGTTAAATATTAATATAGTAAGAATTCCATTCATTAACAAATACAAAAGATGCTTTTAAAACTTAAAAAAACTTCTGTGTTTTAGGTATAACTATACTTATTGTAATACACATTATCTATTTATAAATCCTAGATGGTAAAACGAATTAAACAATAGTGAGATATTTTATTTTTGAACTATCTAAACGAACTAGATAAATTTTGTTATCAAAACTACTTTAAAGTCGAAGCTTTTTTTTACTAATGATTATCAAGTATAAATACACAATACATGATTTTAAAATCAATACATTTAGGTATATTGCTTTACTCCGAATCTAAAATGAGAAAAAATATGAAAATAAGTACCACTCGGTGGTATAATAGTTATATAGTTGATCCGTTGATCGCTATATAAGATGCGTCACATTTAAAATAAATTTTAATTAACCGTTTACAAAAAATTGTCTAATGGTCTTATTATATTAAATTAATATGTATAATATTTAGTGCTATGTATTATAATATTTCCATTAGGTAAGTTGATTTAATTTATGATATTATTAATACACAGTAGTGTAAAGTTTGAATATACTTTTAACGAAAACAAATTGCATTTGAATATATACATATAATTGTACACTATTGAATTTAAAATAATAATTTTTTATTTAGATAATAAAAAAGATATATATATTTTTTTTATTATATTGAAATATGACGTCATTGAGAGTATAAATCATAGAGTATAGTATAAATTAATTGGCATCAGTATGCAGTAAAAGTGTTAACTTAGTGTTCTAGTTAGCCATATTGCTTTGTTAAATATAACCATAACTCATGCTATTTTTTACTACACATGTGTTAAAAGATAATTATTAATAATGAAAGTATTCGTACACAGAGCCGTGTTAAGGGGGGGGGCAAAGGGGGCAATTGCCCCCGGGCGCCGTAGTTTTGTAAAAATAATGGGGCGCCTTTATTTGCGCTTAATATACTACATGTGGCCTCGAGAACCAAATATGTTATAATTTTATTATTATATATATTTTAGTATTTTAAGGTCTATTTTAGAATCATGTATAATATGGTACTGTTTGTGACAAATAGGTTGGCTTGGTGACGGCTACGGTGATAAAGAAAAACCCATTTCTCCGTATTTAGATATTATTTACCGATTATACAGCTAAATATTATTAAATTGATATTAATAGTATCAAAGTTATCCTATCTACTACAGTGGATAACCGTTATTAGTAGGGCTCGGAAGTTGATGAACTTAAAAACAATAAAAAATGACCATAAAAATGATCATAAAAATGGCAAAAAATGTCCTAAAAAAATTACCGTACTACGATATATCCCTAACCCATCGACTTACTGGTTTCGCGCTAAAAGCTCAAAATTATATACCGGTATCGGCGGTATCCGTCTAAGAAATGTCCAATAATTACCCCCCGCCCCCAACCCACCTAATCATACATTAAAGAGACCTAACCACTCGTAGGTTATAAGTGATTCAAGACAATCGATTTTCAACATCGCCATTTGACACATTTCCGCTAAGGCATTGACGTGTACGACTAAGTAGTATTTCGAGCGGAAAAATAGCTATGCACAGCCAGGCAGCATTTTGAAAAGTCAAATCCCATGTCAGGTTATGTCCTTCACAGATGACTTAGAATAATTAATTGTTTTTTTTTTTTAATAAATATACTATTATGTTAAAAGAATTAAAGCTTTTCGAGATATCGTGATCAATACGCTTGATTTGTTTTTTATTAACCAAGTAGAAGACACGAGGATTGTAATAATTAATAAGAATTAAGATTAGTCATAGGTTGTAGAGGAAAAGAGCATTGATGAAAGTCGGGAAATGCGCGTACAACTTGACAGGATTTTTAAAAGTACGAAAATGCTCTGCCGACGATTAAAAAAACCGTTATATCGGAACCTATAGTTCAGTAGTTCAGATAATTTTAATTAACTCCTGGTGTAAAAATTTTTGCACGATCCGATACTACAGGTATAGGATGTGTAAGTGTGTTGTAGTAATATTTAAATTATGTATTAATAAAATTTACTAGCAATACGAAAAAATGTCATCAGAATATTGTATAGTAAGTTTAGTAACGTCATAAAAATGATAAATTCGCCCAAACTATAGGTTAATATAAGATCGTGCAAAACTTGCTCTGCAAAATATGGGAGAGTCCAAAACCAAATGTTCAAAATCAAAAACATGAAAAAAGGTTTTTACATTATGTGAACGGTTAAATACCAATCAAATTCAAGTGGACACATTTAAAAAATATATATATATTTCAATTTGAGAAAAAGACTATAAAATATTAATAGGTTATATGTATTAATATATAATTTTTTTATGCATTTTAATTGACATTTAATATTATTTAGGTTTTTTTTTATTTATATATTATTGACCGAAATCGAAAAATTGACTATTTGTTTAAAATTATTTACATTTTAGATTCTGAACGGAGTGATGAATGTATTGATTTTACAATGATGTGTGTGTTTTTTTTTTATGTTTTTTTGTTTTTGTGTCTGTGTACAGCATAACTAGTCGAAATAAATAATAATACTTCAATTTCAAACTTTGGGGGTGGTTTCCGATGGCAAAGTTGATATCCTTGTTGCATTATACAGGTGAAAAGTAAACATTTTCCAACATTTTTAAAAAAAATCAAGAAAAACAAAAAAAAATGACAGAAAAACCAGTTTTCGACCAAATCGATTTTTTAATATGGTTGTAATTCAAAAACTAATCGATGTAAATACTTGAAATTTTTGCCAAATTTTTATATTAGCGTTCTCCATACACAGTTAAATTTTCAAAGAATTTTGACTATTTTTGAGCTATTTATAGACAATTGAAATTTTCAATTTTTCTAAGTATTTTTTTTTAAATAACGATAAAAAATTTTTGGCCGACCAGAAAATCTTGAAAATTTAATACAAGGTTTCTTATAAGTTGTTCTTAAAGTGATAAAAAAGAAATCCGAAATCGTTAATCACAATTTTTTTTTATAAGTGCTTAAAGTTCGAATTTATACGAAACATGTCAAAATTGCGAAAATTTGCAAGTAATTTTGTGGTTGAAAAATCGTAAAAATTTTTTCTTTTATAACTACGTTTTGAAAATTTGGTACAAAGTTCAAATAATATACGAGTAAAAAATAATAATACAATTTGCTGGGCTGTTTCCCTGTAATAATTTTCTTCTATGCTGTTGCCATAATTTTTCGATTACAATATTTTATTTTTCGCTTAATCATATATTAAGTTTTTTTTGATACACATTCATTTATTTCTAATGCTCACATTCGGTTTTGGTGCATTTCATTAATTTGTTATTTTTTTTACATATTTTTGTATTTTTTATATCCAATGTTACATTTCATATTATAGAACATTCAGTTTCCATTTAGCAAATTTTCCAAATACCAGGAGCATAATATGGGTACGCATGCACACACGAGCAGTGTCTGGACGACCGGCAGTGTCGTCCAGACTCCAGACGTAATTCTGAATACGTACATTGTAACCGATTAAAATATATTAGTATACCTAATAATAGTGTTTATACTTTATTTTTAAACAAACTATACAACTGTATACGCTAGTCGTTGTCGGTTGCTAATCGCTATTGCCTAATGTTATTGTCGATTATTATCTTTAAACATTTTTATTATTTTAAACACATTAATAATATACTAATATATTATCATCTATATTATAATAAATAATAATCAATCAAAGAAGGTTCATAAATAATAATCGTGTCATATTGTGCATGCGTGTTCATTTCAACTGCGGTCTTACACGCGTTTTTGACGACTGGTAACGTCGTCCGTGACATGTTATAATAATATTATATTATAATATATTATTTAATTTTATTGTTTTAATTAAATTTAATTTGACAATTTGTTATAAGGTAGCCTTAGTGCCATAGGCGTAACTTGGACTCTTTTCACATGGGGGGCAAAAATAATATTAGCGAATTTGCAAATTTTCATAAGCTTAGCAATTACAAATATATGATGTATAAATTACATTTTTAAACAAATTTAATATTTAATATTATAAATTAAAATTTACTTTGAAAGTCTATACAAGTATATAGTATATATTATACACATTTAAGTTGGTACAGCTAATACATAAAACTTAACACTAACCATGGAAATATAATTAAATTAAATTGAAGATACAGAAATTGCAATTTCATCAGAAAAAGTTATTATTTAAATTATTTTAATATATGTATTATACATACACATTATTCATTGATTACCACCTATCTCCTGAGTACCTATACATAATATTATCAATGCATTATAATAATATGTATTACATATTATATTATATTGATAGGTATACATACATGTTAACTTATATAATAAATTATTAATTATTAATTGCAGTTAATAAATATAGGCATATCTATCTACACAATATTAGCATTTAGTCTTTGTAAGTGTGAATAATTGGAATAGGTAATTGGAATAAATATTTGAAGAATTGGAAATGAAATAGTTTGGTTATCACATTTAAGGATAATACATTTACATTTAATTTTTTTCCATTGGCCAACTATCTAAATTACTATTCAGTTTATCAACTACAAAAATATTCAATTTTGAACTTTCAATAGGCTTTTTATAAAAAGAAGTTTTCATTTTAAACGCGTAACCTAAAATAAAAATATTTTGTTTTGATGTTTCAGATGTTTGGCATATTATATTTACTACTTTAACCACATCATCATCCATAGTTAGTATATAACAGTTAACTTTATCCGTGATTTTAATTTTTGTATTTTAGATTCTGAACGGAGTGATGAATGTATTGATTTTACAATGATGTGTTTTTCTTTGTTTTTTTGTTTTTTTGTTTGTTTTTGTGTCTGTGTACAGCATAACTAGTCGAAATAATGCTTCAATTTCAAATTTTGGGGGTGATTTCCGATGGCAAAGTGGATATCCTTGGTGTATTATAGAGGTGAAAAGTAAACATTTTCCAACAGTTTTAAAAAAAAAATCGAGAAAAACAAGAAAAAAATGACAGAAAACGGGAATAATTAAAGAATAATATTTATTTATGTAATTAATATTATTATTTTTTTATAAAATAATTTTATAGTTATACCAATAAATATTATATAATAATAATACTACCTTTTTAGTGTCTTACTTTAAGTGTAGGGGGTTGCGGGGGACGAAGTCTACAACGGGTTACTTTACAATTTATTAGGTATGGAACGGTGTTTTCTGAACTAAAACCAGCGTCCGTCGTCAATTTTTTTCCAATTCGAGCACATATATGTATTACATTTACAGTAAATGTAATATATATATAAATATATATATTACATTTACAGTAAATGTAATATATATATAAATATATATATATATAGTAAATTCCAGTTACAACGAAAATTCATAGAAGTTCTCTGTCGAAAAGCAAAAATTAAAAAGAGCTTATTCCGAATTTTCGTTACAACAAAAAAAAATTCGGTCCCCTGAAGTTCGTTGTAACGAAATTTTCATGTATATATATTATATTTCGTGTCCTAGCGGTCCGCTGCAAATTATTTACAGCCATGAAGACCAGAATTTATTTATCAATTGATTTATTCTAGTTTCCATGCTTAGTGCTTACAGAGATAAATAGGTTTTACTACTTACTATCATCGTATTTTTATCTTTAATCGTGAGGCGCGAGTACGCGTGTAAAGAGTATGATTATAATTAGCGATTTCAGTACGAAATTCGTTTAATATTGTATTAATAAATATTATTATGTCGTGTGCCCCGTCGCACTTCAACGTAAACAATTCCTGTGATCGCCCGTCGACATCGATTTCGGGTTTTCCTAGTATATTTATAGCGAGGCGGCTTATTGTTTGCCGCGTACGAGACAAAATATCGATAATACACACACACACACACACACACACACACACACACACACACACACACACACATCATCATTCATTACCTATTACTCGTATACGCATTACGCGGGCCAACGTCGATCGTCGATCATGTTATCCGTTGCGTCCCGTACTCCCGTTGCTCGTTATTGCCTCGTCCGTTTCACTCGTTGACGTCGTTGTGTCGAACTCACAACTTCCGACTTTCCGAGTGTTTTTCGTCGTTCATAATTTTTCCTCGCATTGGCGGCCCGGTAGTCGCAGTGAAAGTGCGGACACGCGGGACCGAGACACTTTACACTGTGATATTGCAGACTACAGTCGCTCATTGCTGTCCTACGTATTGCCGGGCAAGAATAAAAACGCCATCGCCATGCACGTGCTAGTGAGGACGATGAACACGGGCGTATCGATCGCGATACCCACGTCCAGGACGACGAAGATCGGTGACCTAAAGACACTGGTCGAAAAGAAATTCGACGTCAAACCGGAAAACCAGCGCTTGTTCTTCGCTGGCAAACAGGTGATTTTTCTTGAACGTCATTCGTGTTTTGAGTTTAAATTATTTAATACCTACCCACTTGTATTTTGTATACTATTTTATCTTATAAGTCTAAAAATGTCTTGTCACAATATCTTTCCAAAGTTTACGATTTTACGCTTTTATGCATGCATGCATATAACGCTGTATACTATACTTTGCTTTCCTACGTTTTCCTATCGGATTGTTGCCTCTTGGCTCTTTTTCTTTTTATTGTTACCTATAATATTGTTATCTAAAGTAGTTTTGATGAAAAATTTAGATTATACTTAGGTTATTATATTTAATGACTTTCAAAAGGCAATAAAACTGATAAATAATAATGTTTTATTTTCGTAAATAAATCCTTCAATAATAAAACAAATCAACACAATATCGGAATATTCCTAGACGGTGACTATGCGTGTATCGGTATTCGTCGCTCCGCTCCACAAATCGAAAATATCCCTCGACTTGTTGTGCAAAACCACCTTATGTAGGTGGTAGGTTACATGATAAAAACTAAAATATGTTTTAATAATCATTAATATTAATACGAAAACTTAGGAAAGCAAAGTATACAGCGTTTTGCGCATGCATGCTTAAATGCGTAAAATCGTAAACTTTGAAAATAAAGAACTTCCAAAACAATGATTTGCAAGAATTTTTTAATTAGACTTTTGATTCAGTGTTTAAAAGACATTTTGGGAAGAAAAAAAATCGAAAAAATCTAGTGGGAACCAAACTGCATTTATATGAAAAATCCTTTTGGTAGGTATAATCTTTTATTTTTTATTTTCACATGGTTTGGTATCCATATGACCACATGGTAAAGTCAAGTTACTTGCGTCATTAATTCACTTAGCTAGTTAGGTAGACTATTTTGTCCGTTAAGGTAATCGAGACTGAGCATTTTTTCTTTGTCTTACATACGCAAAAAGAAACATTTTATATTTCCAATGTATCGGATTTATCGATTGATCTAGTGAAGCTATTAACTTTTTCTGGATTTAGAGAGATTTAAAAAATCTGGAAAAGTTGATCTTAGGTAGACTAAGTAATGAAAAACTTAAATCTATTTTCAGAAATCTGATTGCTTCATTAAATGAATCAATGTAAACTAAATAATTTATACACGTTAGACAAAAAAAAAGAAAATTATATTTCTAATTTCCTTAAAACGAAAGAGTTGTTCAAAATTGGCAGTTAGAATATTGCATAGTTTCACATATTTTAGTGTCATTAACATCAATAACTAGAAATGGATTAGTTTCCAAACTATTGTAACATATTAAGAGTTTTAAATTTTGATATAAGTAATTATAATATAGTAATTTTAGCATATTTATTTTACCAAAATATTTATCATTTTTTTGTGGGCCCATAAATTTATAATGAAAGCTAATGTTTATATACATAATATATTATTTACCAACCATTATAATATACTATAATCTAGACAAGAAACTTTATATTCCATTATACTTTGAATTATGTTAAACTCATATTTAATCTCTTATTTCATCATTACTTGTCAAGTTATACACAAGTAAATCCTGTGGTAAATACTAATTTATTATCTACAATATAAACACTGGAATAGACACAGAATGTAGACAAATTGAAGAAACAATAAAACATAATTTCTTAAAATAAAAAATAAATAAATAATATTACATCTATGAGAGGTATAATATTACTAAATTTATTCCAAGTACTTATTTAACTGAATATCTTATAGTTACCAATTATTCATAAAATTATTATTATCATTGACAGAAATTATTCTAACTCCTACATGTCCCACACTAATTAAACAGTACCATGGTTTTTATAAGTTAGTCTTTTATCAATTATATTAAATAATAGGTAAGTACCTTAAATAAAATTTGGAATAATGGAAAATAACAAAATAAACTTCATATATTTCCAGTCGGATTCATTGGCAATGTTAAAATTGTATAGCTATACATGTAAAACAAATACAATTATTAATATTTAATGACATAATGGGGATTATACAAAAAAGCGAATAATTTTTAATAAGAAAATAGATTTTAAATAAGATTTGTATAAGTTATTTAAGGATAAAAAAAATCCTAATAGTTACCTAATACTGCCTAATACAATAATAATATGTTTTATCCTTGCATAATTAAAAGTATATTTTCAATAATACTTATATAAAATCAATTAAAAATTATGATGTTAAGCTAATAAAATTAAAATTAAAAATATTTTAATAATTTTTATCGGCATTTGAAGAAAAAAAAACTTAGAAAAGTCGAAAATTTCAATTGTCTATAAGTAGCTTAAAAATGGTCAAAATATTTTGAAAATTTAACTGTAAAGATATAACCATAATATAAACATTTGGTGAAAATTTCAAGTATTTACAATGGTTGGTTTTTGAGTAACAGCAAAATCAAAAAATCGATTTTGTCGAAAAGTGGTTTTTCGGGGCTGAAGTCAAAAATCGGAGCATTATTACTGCTCCAAATGTTGTCGTCAGACACAAAAAAAAAAGTCGGCAAGTGGGTACCGCTCTGCTGTACATTAGGGGGTGGGGTGGACCTCGGACTAGGGTAGGTTAAATTTGAATGCAATGATAGGTATCATTGTATACGAAAAACGATTCTGAACGGAGATGATTTGTCAGTCTAGAATATATTATATTTAAATATTGTCATATATTCTATTTTGAAACAAATTCAAACATTTAAGTAAAAGTTTCAAGATCCTACGTTTGGTAATTTTTAAAAATAACAAAAATCGAAAATTATTTAGTAGTAAAACGTTATTTTACACGCGTAATTTTGATTTCAAATTAAAATTAAAACTTTAAACACTCGTAAAATTTTTTAAATTGAATAATCCTCAAACTTTTTTATAATTATTCTAAGCTTAACTTATGGACAGCATAGTATTAAATTTTCAATTCTTAGCTTTTGATAGAAAAATATTTATAAATTTTTAACTATCAAATAGTGAAAATATTCATGATTTTGACGAATTTTTGTCAATATTTGAACTTCAAATGCTAATGAAAAAAATTGTGCCTATGTATTTTTATAATTTTTGAATGATAGTTAGAACAAGTTATGTGGACCCTTCAATTAAATTTTCAAGTAATTTGCTCCAGCTAAATTTTTTTTATCAACATTTATAAACAAAAAATAAAAAAAAAATTTCAATTGTCTATAAATAGCTCAAAAAAAGTCAAAATATTTTGAAAATCAAATCACGTAAAGAAAATGCCAATATAAATATCTGGTAAAATTTTCAAGTATTTACGACTTATACAGTTTGAATTACAACAAATATCAAAAATCGTTTGAGGCTAAACCGTTATTTAACGCGGTTTTGTACAAATTTAAATTTCAAACACTCATAAAAAATTTTTGACTGAATCCGGTCGAGTTTTTTTTACAGATAATTGAAGAAAAATTTATGGAGAACCTTGTAACAAATTTTCAAAACTTAGTTATAAAAGAAAAAAAATTTACGATTTTTCAACCACAAAATTACTCGCAAATTTTCGCAATTTTGACATATTTCGTATAAATTCGAACTTTAAGCACTTATAAAAAAAAATTGTGACTAACGATTTCGGATTTTTTTTTATCACTTTAAGAAAAACTTATAAGAAACCTTGTATTAAATTTTCAAGATTTTCTGGCCGGCCAAAAAATTTTTATCGTTATTTTAAAAAAAAATACTAAAAAAAATTAAAAATTTCTATTGTCTATAAATAGCTCAAAAAAAGTCTAAATTCTTTGAAAATTTAACTGTGTATGGAGAACGCTAATATATACATTTGGTGAAAATTTCAAGTATATACATCTATTAGTTTTTGAGTTATAGCAAAATAAAAAATTCGATTTGGTCGAAAACTGGTTTTGCGTAAAAATTCCCGTTTTTCTGTCATTTTTTTAGGGTTTTTCCCGACTCATTTAAAAAATATTGAAAATATTATAGATCCGATTTCCTTTTCAAAGAGGGGCTGAAGTCCAAAATCGAAGCATTTTTACTGCTCCAAATGTTGTCGTCAGACACAAAAATAAAAAAAAAAACACATATCATTGTAAAATCAATACATTCTTCACTCCGTTCAGAATCTAAAAAAAAAAAAACACACATCATTGTAAAAGCAATACATTCATCACTTCGTTCAGAATCTAAAATAATAGTTATAAGAATAATGATTATAATAAAAAAAAATAAAAAAACAAATATTATTTTACACTTTCATGTGAAATTTGAGCTTGTATTTTGTTTACTATTAACAAAAAATCTGGCTGGAGTTTATTATTCTAATCCTCAAAATTGAATGAAGGTGTTCATAATAGTGTTCATCCATAAGTTGCGATCTGTGAATTAATTTTGTTTGTTTCATCTGTGAAAATATTTATTTGCATTTATATGTTGATACATCAATATATTTGAGTTAAAAAGAAGTACTGTCAATATTAATTTTATCAATATTGAATGGATTTTCAAATAAACACTACAATTGTACATGTAATGCAAAATCCAAAAATCAAGATGAAATATTAATTTGCAATTTGTTTAACATAGTGTACCCTTCTGACAAAATTCTTGACGGCGCCTAAAACCAGTATGTATAGGATAAGAAACCAGGCAATATCTATTTGTCAACTCTCTTTCGTCCCCCTACAAATCATTATATATTAAATTTTAAAAGTAAGGTTGTTTTCGATAATGTAAAATAAAAAAGCTTTGTACTTAAAAAAAAATGTGTCAGCAAGTAGGTAGTACAATACATACTGGTTATAATACATAAATGTTCATTGAACAAGTATTTTGTAGATTATTAGCATTTTTTGGAATAATTTTTAATGATCTATTTTATACTCGATTTTATACATATTGTTTTTTTTATGAGTAATTATTATGTTATTTCATAAAATACTTCCGAGAATACTTCCTTTACAAAAATTGATACTTTAATTAATGTTGGTTCTGAAATCCTTGATATATTGGCAGGTGCTCTACATTTCTTAAAGTTCTAAGATATCGGTTATATTTTAAAGCAATTTAAATTTATTTGTGAACAAGGTTTTATGGTCTTATTATTAAAGATTATACACATATTTAGTATCCAAACTTGTTTTTAAATATTTTCAGCAGCCTAAAGAATTAATTTTTACAACAACAAATTAACTTTTATCAGACCCAATGCTGTGCTACTAATCAATACTAATTACTATTATATTTATTTAGATTAACATACCTTGAATGACATAAAATTGAACTAAATTATTTATCTAATAGTCAATTTCTTAACATTTCATATGCATATTTCTGTGTTAAGTTTTTAGATTTCTAAATTGACTATTAACTGTCTCTTCAATAATGGATATTCATTACTAGGACCATTAAACTATTTAACTAAAAAAACATTTCTTGTATTTATTTTAATAATTAGTACCTTCTTGTTGTGTGTATTTTGTTGTTTCAGCTTGAAAACCAGTATAGCCTCTTTGATTATAGTATTAATATAAACGATGTGATACAATTAATAGTTATGGTGTCTGCTACTGAAACTAACTCTACAAAAAAGTCAGTGCTAAAGGTACCTCAGAATTTAAAAGATGAAAAATGTATTCAAAGTTGTTCTACAGCCACCAGTTCTATAATAGAAGAAGTAAATATTTTATAATAATAAAATCTTCACAAGGTATAACTTTGTTTTATTCTAGGATAATACAAAGGATATTTCTGAGGAAAGCAAGTATTTTAAATTAGGCGATTATGTTGATATACGAGATTATGAATATGGTGTATGGTACATGGGTAAAATAGTGAAGATAAAAAAAGATATATCTGTAGAAAATGGAGAAACAGTCTCTGATAATCAAAAGAAAAATGATGGACTTATTTATTTTGTAGAAGATGTAGGGTATGTCTTAAACGTTTTTAATAAATTTGTATGAACAAGCCATTTTTTAAGAAATTTTTATTTAGAGCCCCTAACAACCCACCCGCAAAAGTTACGTTGAAAGATGTAAGACCATATTCTATTGAAAATTTGCCATTTGATCAATTAAAAATCAATGATAAAGTCCTTATGAATTATAATACTGAACATCCTAAAGAACGTGGCTATTGGTATGACGTGCAAGTAAAAAAGATTACAGTTAATAGACGAAATCGAGAAGTAATAGGAGATGTAACGCTAGGATCGAATAAAGCAGTATTGAACGATTGTCGATTGATGTTCCTAGATGATATCTTAAAAATAAAACCCCATACGTTAGTTGCAAAGAGAACAGAAGAAGATGATGCAATCATGCAAACAAAGCCTTCTGTTGAAAGTAAGAATACAAATTTGAACCAATTTTTTTTGTTAAGAAATTATTAAATTAGTCTTTTTTTTTTTGAAAAGGAGCGGGAGCTTTGAGTTGTATTAAATGCAAAGATGACGTTAATAAGTTATGTTATGAGTGTGGCTGTAGTATTTGTGGTGGCAAACACGATGAAGAAAAACAGATAATGTGTGATGAATGTAATGAAGGTTTTCATGTGACATGTCTTTCACCACCCTTGACAGAAATCCCCAAAGATGATGATTGGTAAGTGATATATGTTAAATTGTAGGTATTAACATAAATTCTTATTACTGTTATGAATATATTTATGTGCAAAATACTTGTATTAGGTATTGCCCAGATTGCAAAAATGATGAAAACGAAATTGTAAAAGCTGGTGGAAAATTGAAGGCTTCAAAAAAAAAGACATTGGCGTCAACATCAAAACGTGATTGGGGAAAAGGTATGGCATGTGTTGGTAGAACAAAAACATGTAACATTGTTCCACCAAACCATTTTGGTGCCATTCCTGGTGTTGAAGTCGGCACTACATGGTTATTCCGTGTTCAAGTGAGTTTTGGCGAAATCCCTTTTGGAGCATATTAAATGGTTTTTAAATATTGTTGTTCTTCAGGTATCTGAAAGTGGTATTCACCGTCCACCAGTTGGAGGAATACATGGCCGTGATAATCAAGGAGCATTTAGTATTGTATTGAGTGGTGGTTATGAAGATGACATTGACAATGGTGATGAATTCATGTATACTGGTTCAGGCGGTAGAGATCTATCAGGTAACAAACGTACCGCTCTGCAGAGTTGTGATCAAGAATTGACACGTTACAACAGGTACTTGACAGTATAATTATTATTAATTAAAAATCTGTCAATCTAAATTATTATTATTATATTTATTTTAGGGCTTTAGCTCTCAACTGTAATGCAGAAATCAATGATAAAAAAGGAGCTACAGCTGTGGATTGGAAAAAAGGCAAACCTGTAAGAGTTGTACGGAACTATAAACTTCAAAAACATTCCAAATATGCACCTGAAGTGGGCAACCGGTATGAATACTTTATATATAAAAACAGTATACTTAAAAATAAATATAATTAACGTACAAAAATAATTTGTATCCAAACATCCAGTTGCTCAATATAATGTTAATTAATAATTCCAAAAAAATAAACTTTCCATTATATAAGTTTGATAAATTAAAAAACATTTATTTTTAAGTTATGATGGTCTTTACAAAGTTGTGAAGTATTATCCAGAAACTGGAATATCTGGATTTATTGTATGGCGCTATGTATTGAAAAGAGATGATCCTACTCCAGCACCTTGGACAGCAAAAGGCAAAAAGCGTATAGTTGAACTAGGTCTTGAAATAATTGTGAGTGGATTAATATTAATAAAAAATAAAATATTTAATTATTTATTCAATTATTTGTGTGGTTTTTTTATTAGTATCCAGACAATTATATACCTCCTACTGAACTTGACAATACAAAATTACCGGGGTCTAACAGAAAAAGAACACTACAAGACACTGACACTGAAAACAATGAATTGGATGAAAATTTACCTAAAAAGAAAGATGAAAAAAAAGGCTCTGTAAAAAAACCAAAAATACAGTATAAACTCGAAAAAGAAGGAGAAGAATTTATTAAAGCTGATGCTGCCAATAAAAAATATTGGGATGATTGTAAGAAGTTGCTGAAAGACGGCCAGAAAGTATGTACCTATTTAATTATTAATATTGATTATTTTGCTAACACATTTAATTTGTAAATATAACCCTTTTAGGCTTTTTTGAATAGAGTTGAAGAAACTTTTATGTGCATATGTTGTCAAGATATTGTATTTGAACCAATCACATTAGAATGTTCCCACAACATTTGTAAAGTAAGTTTGTGACTAATGTTTGTTTTTGTTTTTAAAAACTAGTGTTTTTATCGTTTTTATTTTTAGGGGTGTTTGAAAAGATCATTTGCATCTGAGGTTTACCAATGCCCTTCATGTAGAGCTGAATTGGGAAAATCTTATCTTATGAACATAAATACTTTATTGGCTAACACACTTTTATATTTCTTTCCGGGATATAACAGAGGTCGTTAATATTTTATAAACAACTTTTACTTCAAACATTTGATAAATCAGTTATTTATTTACATCTATTTTGTAGGTTTTTTTATTCATACATTTTTACTTATTGATTTATATTTTTTATACTTAAGAGAAAAGATAACTCTTTAAAGGAAATTATGTTGTTTTTTTTCGAGATTTTTAATATTAATAGATCCCAATTCATAGTTTTTTTTGTGAGTTTCTATATTACATAGTTTTTAATGATAAATTAATTATCATAATACTACATTAATTGTCAGTAATGTAATATCTTATTACTTATGTTAGACAATTGAAAGATTTTAATAAAAAGATTGAATATATTAAAAAAAAAATGGAATTATTTTTGATTTGTTAATTTTATCATTAAAGACCGGATTTTTGTGCAGCTAACATCTAAAAAACGTGCAATTAAAATGTTAAAATGTGCAAAAACAAAATTTTACTGTAGGTACTTCAAATTTTATTTTTCACTTTTTTTTTTTATTAAATTATTATTTATTAGTATTGGCATTAACTATCATATTAAAATATAAAATTTAAAAAAAAAAAAATTTAATACAGAATATTTTTCGATCCAACACTTTATTTTAGAACAATGACTACTACCAATTTTTGGCATTTTAAATTAAATAATTTCAAGTAATAAGTATCAACTATAAAAGTATAAAATATGAGTTGACTACGGCTGCTGCGGATAGACTATAGTACTGTACGTGTGTATGTAATCGATAATCTATTGACTATTGTAGTAGTTATTATCTTAATTACATCGTATTATATCGAATATATATATATATATAATTATTTTATTATATATAAAAGTCCAATACTTCATATCACAAATAATACAAAAAATATTTGTACAAAAGTACACTTTTATAAAAAAAAAACCAAAACGTGCAATTTTGTGCAACATAAATCTTTCTTTAAATTAATCTACATCTCTTGATTTGGATTTGTAGCTTGTTTCTATAGAATTAAGAACACGCGATAAAAAGATGCAATTGCACGGGAATCCGGTCTTTATTTATCACACAAAATTTCACAACATTTTAAGATACCGTTTAGACTTAGGTTTTATCAAAGAAGTGATTTTCTTAGGATAATTCAATTAAAATGGTCTGAAAACAAAAATTATTTACATTTTTAATGGCAGCATCCAGAATTAATTTCTGTACAATATTTCAAAACAAATAATAATATAGAATAACATTTTGATCATAATTAACTAAACAAAAAAAATAAATGCAACAATTTCAATCAAAAAATGAGAAATATCAATAAAATAATGTTGTGATAATAAACTAAAATTGTATATTTATAATATCTAAATTAGTTTTGCATTAGTGTATTACTATTGTAAGTAAATCTTAAAATTAAAAAACATTATTTACATTTTGGCAGAAATGGGTTTGAAGATGGTAATATGAACAACATTATGTCATATTAATTAAATACCATCAAAATTCACAGCTTAGTTTTTCTTAAATAACAGTTATACATTTAGAGAAGTCTCCTTTTACATTTATCTGAATCACAATAACAAGCCACTTTTTTTCCTGGTATGCTTCCTATCTCATAACCATAATCCCAAGTGAGTTCTGTTCCTGCTGGTATGTATTGTTCCGAAAAATACGATATCCATGGAAAACGTAAATCGTGCGTGTCCACAAATACATTTTGTACAAATAAATTAGGATTACACGAATGATTGAAATATCGTCCAATATTGCCGTTATATTTTGCATTTATGGTATACATGCTATTGCAATTATCATAGTAATTACGTACTGATTTTCGAGGTTTGTAGCAGTTTCTATTTGAAGAAAAGTACTTATGTTTGAGATTTCTAGATTCCAAAACTTGTAATGCATTGTTTGAGGCCAGGTTCTTATCTAAAAAAAAATTTGAATATTAAATATAAATATATATATATATATGTAAATATGTTGTATATATATAAGTAAATATGTTTTATTTAAGTTTTTGGGAATGAAAATAATTACTATGCATGGCTATTTTACTTAGTATATCTATAGTTATTTTTGACAGTTTTTGAGGTTTTGTGTTTTGTTCACTTGAATAAGCATACTCTTCATAATCTTCTTTGCATTTTTCAACTACTTCAATAAAGTCTAAATCTGCCAAGTACTCGTCTCCATAATTTTTACCTTGTTCAGTGGCATCAGTCTCGGTTAATATGTTTCCAACATAACAACATATAAAAGTTCCTCGTGGTATATCATTTAAACAACGTACACCCCAACCTTTTTTCTCTGTCTTAAACAACTGTAAATTATTAGGTATTGGTTGTTGTACAACACGATTTAAACACAAACTGTTGCATTTACATGTCTGATTGCACTCATAAATACCAGTTGGTACATTTTCATACAATCGTCGATAAATATAACCAGCATTTGGATCTTTTTCAAGGTCTGGCATATTATCTTGTCCGTTTATTGTACTCTGCCAACAAGCACATTTTGATTTGTCTTGACAATTATCTGTGCAATCACATCCGCATAGAAAATCAGTATCCACATTTAAGTTGACACTGGCTGTTGCTTGTCTAGAAATCGTATACTTAATTTTTTGTGGCAGTTCATCATTAATACTATTCACACAAGTTATTGGTCTAAATTCCAATCCTTCAGATAAATCGTCCAAGAACTTGATGGGTCTTAAAATATGGTATTTGGCTAATGCATTCACAGAGCTATTAAAATCAAATTGGTCGATTGTCATTTTGCTTTTAGTCGTTACAAGATAGTGCAACATTTCATTTATATTTTGAATAGAAACTCCACAAGGAGTCTCATAATATGTTATTGATTTTGTAACTCCATATCCGTTTGTTGTATGTCTTTTGAAACCAAAATATAATGGTATTGCCAACATATTAATTTTTTTTGTTTTACTCTGGTCATAGTCAGTCCATTCTACGCAAGAATAATTACACTTGTGAATAGCATATCTTTTTGGTCTGAGAATGATTTTTGGTAAAGACAAGGTATATGTTTCGCGTAGTACTTTTTTTTTTTTTTTTGGTTTAGTTATGTCTCCAATTGGGGTGTTTTTAATATTTATGTGTTGTATTGTATTGTCCGTGTAGCCGTTCTTGCATAAATTTTTCTTAAATACATTTTTTACTATTCTATGGTTTGTTTCATCTTTAGTTTTATTTGAGTAACTTTGTTTAGATTTAGTTAAATTCACATGAGTCTTTGATTTGTGCTTTTGCTTTACTGTTGACGGACAAAACTCGGAAAAATTAAAATTACATGATTCTTCTTTGAATTCTATTTTATTGATTGAACTATCAGTTATAATGTCATTCAATTTACATTTATAATTTTTGTTGTGCTTAGAAGTTTCATTTTCTTTAATTACTTTAATTCCAGTAATAACGTTTTTGCCATGTACTGAAATATCTACAGGAGTGCTTATAGAAATTTCATCTTCTTCTGATTTAACGATAGCATATGAAGCATAATTAAAAGACAAACTTTCTGCAGCTTCAAATTCCATTTTGTGACGTTTAGTATACTTCAAACATTTCCTTAAACAATACACACAGACCTATAAAAAAAAAAATTAAATCAAATTTTAAGTTATATTTAACAAACAATTCACAATATTATTTTTATTAATTTATGTTTATTTGTCGTTATGCTGAGTTGCCCAATTCATTTTTTTATTACCTACACCAGTTGTGTTTTATGAAATGAAGGTTATATAAGTTGTATGTGGTTGATATTTTTAAAATAAATAGTATAATAGTTGTTATCATTTATATCCCATTGCAGGGATGTGTAACTTAAAATTACTATATATCTAATTTTAGATTCTGAACGGAGTGATGAATGTATTGCTTTTACAATGATGTGTTTTTTTTTTTTTTTTTTTTTGTGTCTGACGACAACATTTGGAGCAGTAATAATGCTCCGATTTTTAACTTCAGCCCCTCTTTGAATAGGAAATTGAATCTAGTTGGTACTTTGGGGGGGTCAAAATTAAAATTTTCAAATAGTTTTCAAAAATATCGAGAAAAACCCTAAAAAAATAACAGAAAAACGGGAATTTTTACGCAAAACCAGTTTTCGACCAAATCGAATTTTTTATTTTGCTATAACTCAAAAACTAATAGATGTAAATACTTGAAATTTTCACCAAATGTATATATTAGCGTTCTCCATACACAGTTAAATTTTCAAAGAATTTAGACTTTTTTTGAGCTATTTATAGACAATTGAAATTTTTAATTTTTTTTAGTATTTTATTTTAAAATAACGATAAAATTTTTTTGGACGGCCAGAAAATCTTGAAAATATAATACTAGGTTTCTTATAAGTTGTTCTTAAAGTAATAAAAAAAAATCCAAAATCGTTAGTCACAATTTTTTTTTATAAGGGCTTAAAGTTCAAATTTATACGAAATATGTCAACATTTAAATTAAATTTCATACTCTCATTATGTGTATGTTGCCAAATATTTTTTTTTTATTAATAAACAGATATTATAAAGTAACTATAGTAACATAATATATTAACTATACTATTTGTTTCAAAATAGAATATATGACAATATTTAAATATAATATATCCTAGACTGACAAATCATCTCCGTTCAGAATCGTTTTTCGTATACAATGATACCTATCATTGCATTCAAATTTAACCTACCCTAGTCCGAGGTCCACCCCACCCCCTAATGTACAGCAGAGCGATACTCACTTACCCGCTTTTTTTAGAACTTGTATATCACAATTAGTAATTTATCCATACAAGGATATATTAATATAATAAGTGTACCCAATAAGAATCCACTAATCCCTATTAATATAAGTATGGTGGCGGCAACAACTGCTGTCGTGGGTTTAACAAATAAAAAAATATTGAATGATATGATTAGCTTTCTAGAAATTATTCAAAATATACACTTTAAAATAAATTTAACAAATATTGTCATATATGCATTTTATTTTTAAAAAAAATTTTACTAAATGTTATAATTGTAATATTAATTATGTTAAATTTTCATACAAATACATATATAATTATCTGTTTGTAATTTTGTATCAAGTTTATTGATTTTTTTTTTAATTACTGAGGTTTTATTGTTTAAATTTAAAAAAATATAATACATGTATTAGAAATTAATTTACTTTTTTTTTGTACTTAAATGTATATTTTCTTCTTTATATTATTTATTGTTCTATATAATGTTATACAAAAAATAAATTTGTAATTAAAATATTTTCCCATCATAAATAAATTATTATAACATATTAATGATACTACTGCCTTTAAAAATTAAAATGTTAAAGTATGACATATGTAATTAAATTTTTGAAAGATTAAATCTATAATTAATTTAAAATTTGTCAATTTTTTCAACTTGAAAATTTGGTATGTCACACGTGTGTAAGACGGAGACAACACATGTGGGTTCTACGTCCTTTTAATAAATTTTTATTTACTCTATGTACACAATACAGTTTAAAATATCATAAAAACACAAAACACAAATCATAAAAACTTCACATCTATAAATACTTAAAGTAACAGAATTTTAAGAATTAAATGAAAATACTAAATATTAAATTATCTATGTAACTATATTTATATTTTATAATTCAAACTATATTGAGTAGAGTTAGACATCATTCAAATAAAATTTTATTTAGACAATATTTTATTTGAACAAAAATATAGTCAAATAATTATGTCACAATTACTTGAATAATTTTCAATTATGATTTTTCGAATAATTTTCAATAACTTTATCATAGATAACATAATATTATGGTTGACATTTTGGTAATTAAAATATTTACGAATATAAAAACAATAGTTAGCATTGTATTTTAAGTTCACAATTGTAAATCTTTTTTTATTTGAAATTAATAGAAAAATACCATAAATTAAACAAAAATAGAACTATCTAAAGAAGAAGCTAGCAAGTAAAGAATTCAAGTATATTTGTATTTAGCACATTTGGAAATTATTTGAATAATTACCTAGATAATATTTTTCTCAACTCTAATTGTAAGCAACTTTTAAAAATTCCAATTTTAAATTACATTTTAAAGCCAACATTACACGAACAAGACTAGTTAAGATTACAATAAGAAATAACTCCGAAATTAATACAATTTAAAGAAATTATAAATTGTTAAGACAAATTTCTTTAATAATAAATTCCAACTTTTACTGGTTGTTTGAACAAAAAGTATCTAACATTTTAATATCGCCTGATTCAAAGTAAGTTTTAACAAAAATATTGAACGTTTCAAATCAATTGAACCAAGTTTCCTTAATTATTTTTATGTTTTGTATTAATTTTATAGAATATTTTACAATTAATATTTAGTGAAACTGTAAATTATTTACTTATTTTTTGTGTGAAAGATTTGAATTTTTATATTATAATTCATAATAAAATAATATACATATTTAGGTATTATTATATTATTAAAACTTATTATCAATATTTTTCTATTTTTCATGATTATATTTTAAGAAAAAAATATTATATAAAAACTAAAAAGAAAGACCATTTAAAAATGTCTTATTTGATTTTGAATACAGATACTTTGAGAATATATTTAAAATACTTAATCAATTATTAGAAAATAAGTTTAGTATTTATTTAATAAGTCATAAACTTAAGTATTTAACAAAATTTCAGGCAATATTGATGACTATAAAAAAATAAAATTCTATCTACCTAAAAGTAAAGCAGAAAAAAGTCTAATAGTATTAAATTACAAGAATTAAAGTCCTGTAAAAATCCAGTATTTAATTTTATTATTATTTAATAGGTACACTGCAGGCATTACTTTTTTGAAATGAATACATACACTTATTAACATTTAACTTGTAATACATTTAAATACTTTTATACACAAACAAATAAATCATTCATAAAAATACAAAATTGTATGAATTTTGTCAACTTAATACAATTTACTGTGTATGCACGGTATAGAAGATAACAAGTAGGGAAAGCTAATACGAATTACGTTGTTCGCTGGATGCATACTTTTTTATCTTATCATATTTGCTGGCAGACCGTATCTGTTATCGTTTTATCAATTACCAATTTTAGCTATGATTTTTTCATAATTTATATGAAATTTAATAGGTACTTACAATTTATAATTTCAAATTGCATTTTAAATTAATAATAATTAAGCTTAAATAAGATTGATTAAGCAATATGCCAATATAGGAGTGACACAGTCTTGTAAAGTATTTCAGTAAAAGTATTTGTATAAATGTATTTAAATACTGTCTTGGACGTATTTGTATTTGAAAATCAAATACTTTTATACAAATACCTTTGAAAATTAAAATGAATTATTCGTCAGTTGTCACATATATTTTTTTTAAATTATACTACCTATTTTTTTTATTTATTATTATTTAAAATAATTTGGTAAACTAACTAGTAAAAAGTAAAATAAAAAAAGTATTTGAAAAGTATTTAAATATTTTCTGAATGGATGTATTTGTATTTAAATACAATTTAAATCTTAGTTACGACTGTCTAAATCTTTTACAAGACTGGAGTGACAATAAATGAGGTAACCACAAGCAATTCAATAGTTTTACAATTAATATGTTTACTCAAGTTAATTTAATTATTTAAGTTTAATAAATAATAACAATAAAAAATACATAATAGTTACATTATAGCTTATATACCTACACCAAATCCTAATGTTTCCATATTATTAGTTTTCTTTTATTTGTAAGATTTTTCAAACTTTGATTAATAGTTTTAATTGCATAATAAATTGACATTCTTGTAAGAAGTTTTATTAAATATATGATGGAAAGTTTTCACACGGATGATTTAAGCTTTCGGTTTTAAAAAGTTCTATAAAAGAGTTTAATATTTTGTCTTTTAAGGCAAAGTCAAAAAAAAATTTCTTGAAATAAAATTTCAAGTTTACAAATAAAAATAAAAAATTTATCATTTGGCATCTTCAAGCTTCCAATTAGAGATTTGTCATTTTGATATGCCTTAAAGTAGCAGTATAAGTTATTTTTATCCAACGCTTGATGGGCCATACTATAATTTTCACACACTTCACAAGTATGTTTGTCTGACACTTCTTTATTAAAAAACCACATTTATATTTTATTATATTTTTACAGACTAAAGATAATGAACCTCCCCTAAAATCTAAATCATTCTGTGAAAGAGTAATATCAGAGTTAGATGGTCTAGTACTGTTGTTCAAAACATTATTCACACTAACATTGTTTACATCTTTTAATTGGACTAAAATAATAGAAAATTCATCAGCACAATTTCTGCACCACTATGAACAAGAAAACAACAGGTAAATAACTTTTTAAAAGCTCTAGTAAATTGAATTGGTGTAGGTGTTATGCAGTCTCCAGATTGTTTTCTCACTGACCTAAAAAAAATTGGGGATTGAAAAGGGAATTGAAGATAAGTTATTTTCTATACCATGACCGTGCATAATATGTAAAATATTAGATACCTAATATAACATTATGTACTAAAAAATGTAATACTCCACATTTTTTAGTTTACTCGCCAATTATTTATTTTGAAATTATCAAAACTACGGTCTGCCAGGTCTGTTTGCTGATAAAATAGTTGTAATCAGTGATAAAGCTTGCTTTCCCTACTTGTTATCTTCTATACCGTGGTGTATGTTTAATTGTTGTATTGTTGTAGAAAATGTCTTTATTTAACTTATATTAATATAGTATACACTATACAGAATAATGTTGAAATAAATATTATATTTTTTCCATTGTAGGGGAGGGGGGTGGTTAAATCCATATGATTTTGTGTATAATCTTTGCTATATCCTAATATTATGCTTTACTTGAGTTACTCTTTAACATATAATTCAGAGTTATTAATTTGTTTACATAACTGTTGATCTTGATGACTTTATTTATTTATTGTTAGGCCGATGATGATACCATCATTGCCATATCTGCTCCAACCACAAGTTTAATTTTTTGAATTTATGTCCATATTGTTGAATGGCTATTGCCTATTAGTCTATCTAGTTCTGTGTTCATTGTTTAATATGGCTTCAAAGACAATTAATGTTTGTAATAGAAATAAGAGACTTTTATAAAATTATGTACCTACAAACAATAATAACAAATTTGTGGACTTTTTTTGTCAGATTTTTTTATTCGGGGATTGAAATAAAATAATTCATATTTTGCACTTGACAAAAACATAATGTAATATTAAATTTTAAAAAAGCGGGTAAGTGAGTATCGCTCTGCTGTACATTAGGTGGTGGGATGGACCTCGGACTAGGGAAGGTTAAATTTGAATGCAATGATAGGTATCATTGTATACGAAAAACGATTCTGAACGGAGATGATTTGTCAGTCTAGGATATATTATGAAAAAATCGAAAAAAATTTATTAGTTAAACGTTATTTTACACGTGTATTTTTGATTTCAAATTAAAATTTAAACTTTAAACACACGTAAAATTTTTTAAATTGAACAATCCTCAAACTTTTTTATAATTATTCTAAGCTTAACTTATGAACAGCATAGTATTAAATTTTCAATTCTTAGCTTTTGATAGAAAAATATTTATAAATTTTTAACTACCAAATAGTGAAAAATATTCATGATTTTGACGAATTTTTGTCAATATTTGAACTTCAAATGCTAATAAAAAAAAAATTGTGCCTATGTATTTTTATAATTTTTGAATGAGAGTTAGAACAAGTTATGTGGACCCTTCTATTAAATTTTCAAGTAATTTGTCCCAGCTACATTTTTTTTATCAACATTTATAAAAAAACATAAAAAAAATTTGAAAATTTCAATTGTCTATAAATAGCTCAAAAAAAGTCAAAATGTTTTGAAAATCAAATCATGTAAAGAAAATGGCAATCTAAATAACTGGTAAAATTTTCAAGTGTTTATGACTTATACTGTTTGAATAACAACAAATATAAAAAATCGTTTTAGGCTAAACCGTTATTTAACGCGGTTTTGTAAAAATTTAAATTTCAAACACTCATAAAATTTTTTTGTCTAAATCCGGTAGAGTTTTTTTACAGATATTTGAAGAAAAATTTATGGAGAATCATGTACCAAATTTTCAATACTTAGTTATAAAAGAAAAAATGTTTACGATTTTTCAACCACAAAATTACTTGCAAATTTTCGCAATTTTGACATGTTTCGTATAAATTCGAACTTTAAGCACTTATAAAAAAAAAATTGTGACTAACGATTTCGGATTTTTTTTTATCACTTTAAGAACAACTTATTAGAAACCTAGTATTATATTTTCAAGATTTTCTGGCCGTCCAAAAAAATTTTATCGTTATTTTAAAATAAAATACTAAAAAAAATTAAAAATTTCAATTGTCTATAAATAGCTCAAAAAAAGTCTAAATTCTTTGAAAATTTAACTGTGTATGGAGAACGCTAATATATACATTTGGTGAAAATTTCAAGTATTTACATCTATTAGTTTTTGAGTTATAGTAAAATAAAAAATTCGATTTGGTCGAAAACTGGTTTTGCGTAAAAATTCCCGTTTTTCTGTTATTTTTTTAGGGTTTTTTCTCGATATTTTTGAAAATTGTTGGAAAATTTTTATTTTTCACCTCTATAATGCACCAAGGTCCAAGGATATTCAATTTGCCATCGGAAACCACCCCCAAAGTTTGAAATTGAAGCATTATTTCGACTAGTTATGCTGTACACAGACACACAAAAAAAAAAAAAAAACACATCATTGTAAAATCAATACATTCATCAC
Organism: Schizaphis graminum; assembly: GCA_020882235.1. Lineage (NCBI taxonomy): Eukaryota > Metazoa > Arthropoda > Insecta > Hemiptera > Aphididae > Schizaphis > Schizaphis graminum. Next base: position 95,060,229 of record CM037033.1, read on the forward strand.
TCCGTTCAGAATCTAAAAAATGTTTATAGGTAATTTTATTTATCTTATTTAATAAATTACTTTTATTTTAACAATGTTAATAATATTTTCAATATTAATATTATTCAATACATATTTTTCTATTTTTATTTTTATTCATTTTAAAAATAACCATTTATTACAATTTATAATCAAACATCATACAATTTCTATGGTTAATCTACCTCCTATAAGCAAAGTTTATGTTGGAGGTAGAGAGTTCTATTAATTATAATAAATTAAGAATTAATAAGTAACAACCAGTTACTCACTACTAGCCACAATAATCCCCTGAGGAAAGTTTTGATATTTTGCCAAGCAAAACAATTATCAATTATCTTATAAAAAACAATTATCAATTATTTTATAAAGTACCTTTAGGAATCGTCTATACGTAACATTGAAGTGATCACAAACCATTCTGGTCGCTTCTTTCAAGTCTTTGACTGATTCACAAATTGGGTTTAAACAGTATTGATTTTTTGAAGCCATGGCTACCTGTAATAAAAATTGTAATTTTAAAATAAAATTATATATATGGTATAGAGTATAGACGTATAGTTGATTGAAATGCAAATTGTATTTGTGTGGGGTAAATTTGTATGTACCCTGGAGCAAAATCATATGAGATTAAAATTTTTATATTTTTACCGTTGTCATTCGATAACCACATGTACTCCGGTATAAATATTTTACAGTACAGTAAAATTTGAAATTTTTTATATTCAAGTTATTACGTATGCTACTACAACTATAAAACGAAAAAAATACTGGCGTCATGGAAATAAAAAAAAGATAATTTTAACAAAAAAATATTCAGTTAATTATTATTTTTTTTATTATTATTATTATTTATTAAAAGATTTGTGATCAAAAATAAATACTGCTAAATAATATATTTATCATTTTTATGGTAAGACATCTTACTTTTTATTTTGTCAAATATTTTATTGATTTAATTATGTATAATTTGTAAAAAAATATTGCCCCCCCCCCCCCCCCCCAAGCAAAGAACTAAAGCTGCCACTGTCGTACAGCATGGTTTATTTTTGATTATATCGTAAATAGGGAATTCAAATTTCGTCGCGAAAAATGCGATAATGGATTACACACACTAATGTCTATTTCTCACACATTGACATAGCCAAAATGTACATGTAATATTCATGTTTTGTTTCTGATATTGTAGGTATATTCTGTTTTATATCCTATTTTTATTTTTGTAAAACAAATGAACAATTATGAACTTTAGCTAAATTATATTTAAATAGATTATTAATTTTTACATGTATACAACTCGATAATTTGGAGAAATTGAATAGCTAGTTAAAATCAATAATCTAAAAGCGCTAGTTAAAAATAACACCAATCTTATACATATTAAATTTATGGAGTGTCTGAATTGGTTCCCGGGTTGTTTTAAAGGGTATATCCGAATTGGTTCCCGGGTTTGTACAAAGGGTATATCTGAATTGGTTCCCGAGTTTTTAAAAATTGTGGCTTGATAATAATAATATAAAATAAATAATAATAAATATAGGTTTATCGTTTTTTTTATTCATACATTTGTTTTATAGTTATTATTTTTTATTATTGAGGTTAAAACTTATAACAAACATTTAAAAAAAATTCAAATCACTGATTTCGATATTTTTTATGTTTGTCAATTTCTGTTTTCATAAATATTTCCTTATTTTTAGACTTCAGGTACAAACAAACTACAAAGTACTTCGCAATTTTATATAAGTTTCAATTTGAACTTTTTTTACTACAACCATAAATTGAAATATGTTTGGATGTGCGGAATAAAAGCAACTGTTGAACTTGCTGTGAAATGACTCACAGCAGTTAGTAGTTTGTTCTCTACTACTGGTTTATTCAACCGAAATTGTTGATGGAAATGAGCTAACTTTTCCAAAAAAACAATTTTAATGTTAGTCCTATTTCGGAATCATTATTTTTAAATTCTTATGAAAGTCCTATATATACAGATAATATATTATATATTATGATAATATTAAATATTTAATTTATACTATATCGTATTTTGCTTTTTCGAAAATCTTTATCGGGGACCAATTTGGACATATGCCGCCTACCTAGAATATCGAGAACCAATTCGGATGTGTGTTGCCTGGAATGTCGGGAACCAATTCAGATGCAGCCAAATTTACGATATGTATCATGTATGGCCATATCGGTATATACGGCTACCTAAACATGGGTGCATAAATTACTCAGGCAATACACTACATCGTTATTTAAATTGGAAATTTTTAAAAACAGTTCGAAGCAGTGACGTATTTAGGGGGGGCTAGAGGGGGCGATCGCCCCGGGCAGCATTTTTATAGGGGCGGCATTGGATTTTTACAGTGGCGTAGCTAGGAATTTTAATTGGGGGGGGCATAATTTCAAAATTGTTCATAATAATCATGAATTATATTAAGTCAAATACACGAGTACATAGGTAATAATTAGTAATTAATTTAGTAAATGAAAATAATAAAAGAAATAAAACAATATATATTATTTCGTAAACATTTGAACTTTAAATACTTAGAAATAAAAATTGTGACAAACGATTTTTGATTTTTTTTTACTACGATAAGTACAACTTATAATAAACCCTTGTATTCAATTTTAAAGATTTTTTGGATAGCCAAATTTTTTTTTATCGGAATTTTAAGGAAAAAAACTTAGAAATATCGAAAATTTAAATTGTCTATAAGTAGCTTAAAAAAGGTCAAAATACTTTAACCGTAAATAGATAACCATAATATAAATATTTGGTGAAAATTTCAAATATTTACAATAATTCGTTTTTGAGTTACAACAAAATCAAAAAATGGATTTTGTCACAAAGTGGTTATGCGTAAAATTGCCGTTTTTCTGTTACTTGTTTTTTGTTTTTCTCGATTTTTTTGAAAACTGTAGGAAAATGTTTACTTTTGGCTCCTCAAAGTACCAACTAGATTAATTTTCCTATTCAAAGAGGGGCTGAAGTCAAAAATCGAAGCATTATTACTACTCCAAAATGTGATGACAGACACAAAAATAAAAAAATAATAAAACACATAAAATCTAAAATATTTTTTTCCAATATACAGTTTTTTTTTTAATTACCAAATTTTGCTTAAAAGTTAATTTTCAGAAGAGGTTGGGGGGGCAAGCGCCCCCTTTGCCCCCCTCGTAACTACGCCACTGGATTTTTACATAACCCATCTTCTGTTAATGAAAATGAAAATGAAAAATAATATAAATTAGGTTTTTTTTTTATCAATAATATAATAATTAAAAAATTAAAATTTTTATCAATTATATGGCAACACTGTTTATACAGTTATCATTTATTTACCGGAAAGTAAGCTCTAAAGCGCTCGGTAAGTTGAAAAAGTAAAAAAAAAATTTTGGTGGGGGTGAGGGCGGAAGTCCATTGGCACCCGGGCGCCAAATTTCTGAATACGTCTCTGGTTCGAAGTCATATATAATGATATAAATGTCTGTCTCCATAGTGGGTGTTACTTTCGTAAAGGTTTCTCTACAATGTGGGGTTTTTGATAGACGTTTTACCTGGTTCTATATTCCCATGTTAAAACATACAATCCATTCGCCCCCATAACCACCTCACTGCCGTACACACATGAGACAGCGATCCATTAACAACAATAACTTATTATACCTGAAACCTGTTTAAATGAAAACGACGGAGTTTCGGATTAAAAGTGTTTAAAAAATGATCATCTTTGTTGTTAAATGTTGTTAATAATTTTATTGAAATTTGGTATTTTTTATTCGTATTTAACAATTGCTTTTTGGATGTACACATTTTCTAATCGTGATTTATTTATTATGCCTATTATACATGTGCCCTTTATAATATGTTAATTTAATAACATCTATTTATACAACTAAGAATTTTTTTACTTATACCACTTATTGGACAGAAAAAACTATAGGAATTATAAATCATTCTTCCGTCTACTATTATTTAGTGAATTGTTCTTAAACAGTATTTGTTATAGTACCTACTACCTAAAATAATTTACAATGACATATTTAGAATTTATTTTTATTTAAAGCTAATCAAACTAATAATCGGACTAAAAATGTTATGTCTATAGAGTAATTCATTTTGTATATTATAATCGATGTTAACGATTGATGATTGTGACATTTTGTACTCGAATTCAATTCAAGCATTAAACCTGCTAATAATAGTATAATAACACTACATATAAGATTAATGCTGAATTACATTAAGACAGTTAATTGTTTACTAATTTTTAATGCGTTTAATCGAATTAATTATGGAAAAATTATAAATAATGTTTAAGGAATCACTATATACTTGATTCGTTATTAAACATTTAGTTATTGTTTATGTATATGGGAATTAAAATTATGAAAATCAAGTTTATACTTAATTTTTGTATGTAATACTATTTTTACCTCACATCATTTATAATAAATTGTTAATTATAAAATATGATTAACGTAAGTGGCGTGACGAGCATAATTCGAGCCATATAAGCAAAGTATTTAAACAACGACCCGCCCACTATGACCATACCCCCTACAACATTATAATATACTAGCTGAATTACCCGGCTTCGCCCGTGTGCAGTTTTTGTTTTCTCAAAATGAAATTCTTAAATCAACACACTTTGTTGTGTTTTAAAGACGAAAAACATTTATTTTATAATTTTAAATTTATATAATTGAGCATTTGAGCTAATCGGTGACCGGTGTTTTACGCATCCGAACAATTCATATCTACACGCCGATAAAAAATACACACAAAAAAAAAAGGACAGGTTGCAGGTACCAGGTAGCTGGAAACCCTCGCGGGACGCCGTGCCGTACCGTATTCCCGTTATCGGCCGACTGCTATTGTTATTATTATATGAATATAGATATACAAATTACACGTAAAAATTTATTATAACCGATTTCAACCCTTTAGAATCAAAATTTTGAAAATCCGGCGACGTGGCGACACTCAGACAAGTATTTGGAACAACTTTGTGAAAAAAAATTGGAAAAAAGTTAAATAGCGTCGTCACAAAATGGGTACATAAAAATGGCCTATTCTTTTATATATATAAGGATAATCTAAAACTGTATGGTAATTTATAATTTTCATTAAAGGACATACATCATCAACAATTTAATAAAAAAAAAATTCTATGTTAATTAACTATCATTTATCCACACACATTTTAATTTTGGAGCTAAATATAAATATCTAGGCCAATGGTGGGCAAACTTTTTTAATAGGGGGCCACAAAGTTTAAGAAATTCTAGAAGAGGGCCATAATTATAGAAAAAATGCATTTTGAGTTAAAGCTTTGAATCATATAATATTATAAAAACATGACACTTTTATACTATACAGGCCATATACTATCCATGTCTATGGACCTTCGGCGGGCCGGATTAAATACTTTCGCGGGCCGGAGTTAGCCCGCGGGCCGTACTTTGCCCATCACTGATCTAGACCCTAGGGCTAAGCAATTGCATTAAACAAACGTCGTTTACCACACCACTGAATTTAACATTATTAAAAGAACACTATACCTGCATATTTGTTGACTTGTTGTCTCCGCATTAGGTAAGGTTAGGTTACAAATTTAACATGACAAATTTACGCTCTACAATTCATATTTAATTAGTGATAATATTTTAATGTATAATTTTAAAGAAAACAACACTTCGGTAGTCGGTTTACTTTGGTGTTTATATTTTTAAGCGAACCAACAATATATACCCTTATAGTATGTAAAATATTGATAATTTAAATTCAATATACTCATAATATGATAAAAATTAAAACATCGTAAGACATAAAAACAGTTAAAGTTATTAACTTTAAGTTTAACAAACTAAATTTACAATTATATTAAAAATTAAAACTCTCGATGCTAAACTCGATCTTCTAGGTATAATACACTTCTACACTCCGATAAAACGAGGATAATAAATAAGGGTGTGACATCCTCAACATATAGAATTAACTTACCAAACAGGTTTTTACGGTGGTTTACTCCATGGTTTGAAAACAGTAACAATATAACAGGTAATATTTATAAATTCAAAATTATTATTACATATTAGTTGTATAGATACATACCTAATATAGGTACACACTATAAGATGATTACTTTTTGGGGTTTGATTATTCCATTCATGTAAAAGGATTTTTTTATACTTATTATTTACTATATTTTACGTTTATATTTTTATTTCTATATATTTTATTTCTTTGATTCGAATAATAATTTCTATTTTTTTAATTTAGTATAATCACGAATATATTCTAAAGGGTGATTTTTTTTATTGACAAATATACTCATTATTTCTAGGCTTGTTAATGTTTTTTACTTTTTTTAATGACAACATATATTCTTAGTATCACAGTAGCTTCTCGTGGGTGCTGGTGATGGGGGTGTAACTTTAAATATAATACCCCTAGTCATACATATAACAAAATGTCAAATTAAAATAAATGAAAATAAAAATATGAAAGAATATAATATTATGTCACGGACGACGCTAGCAGTTGTCTAAAACGCGTATATAAGACCGCAGTTGAAATATACACGTATGCACAATGACACGATCATTTATTATCCTTCGATTATTGTTTGACGCTGCCGGTGGTCCGACACTGCTCGTGTATGCACACTTACCCATTATGCTCCTGGTATGGGAAACAAATTTAATGTTCGCATACAACAAAATATATTAAAATATACTAGAAAATTAAAAATTTCAGTTTTAATAAAAAATTATTTTTTTTAATATAGAATAATATAGAATAAAATAAGAAAATTAATTAATTTTATTCTTTTAATTAATTTTAGCAGGGGGTGCGATCATCCCGTCGTTCAAGCCACGAGCCGCCACTGACATTCAGATAATTTTATTAATTTTGAATAAAAATAAAAATGTCAGGAAACTAGAATCACTGGATATTAATTTAAAAGTAGAAAAAACAAAAAAAAATTGTTTGTTGTATTAAAGAAATATGTATCCCCTTCTCCAATTTTGTTTTCAGTCTTGTTAGCAAATAATGAATTACCTTGTAATTACATCTATGATAATTTTTCACGCTCTTAAATGTGCTTTAGATCCACTAATAGACTGGATGATTTTTGGATTGAACCATTATTCAAAAATAACCCTAGAATGCAACAAGTACACTAAAAAATATTTCGAAATTCAGCTAACAAATCTAGAGTGACATGTTAGCTCATCAATCAACAATGTTTCAGTCATTGAATATAGTCCGATAATAAATTTAAATATTAATATTTTTAAACTGATAATATTTGTCAACACTATTATACATATTATTTTTCTAATTTGCATAATATTTATATTTATATATAGGGTCGCGTGAGAATGGGAAAGGTAACAATTCTAGCATTGCATTGTAATGTAAATTTTAACTTAGGTCTTAGACGATAGTATTTTATTTAAAAAAGATTGGGTATCTGTTGAAGAATATAGGTGTATAATGTGTCCAGGCTGTATTCAAGTTGTATAAAACATATGCGGCGGAATCGAGGAATTATATACCTACTATTGGTAAAGTACTCGTACTATTGAAGTAAAAAGAAAACTAAAACGCTAAGTAATAAAATAATATCTACATATTTATTAAAAATAAAATTTATTATTACTTTTGTAATTATTAATTTAGTTATTAGTTATTAAACGTCTTTTACTCTTACATTAAAGATTTCTTTTAAGTTAGAAAACTGATGAAACCGATTTTATCCTAGTTTTTTCTTCCGTTTATCTCATACCAATATATGATACTCGATCGTATATGGGCATGATAATAATTTATAATTACAAAATAATTTTATTAAAAAACGAATTTAAGTTTAAAGTATTTAAAAGTATAAAACAACTGTTGTTATCATACATAATGCACGTTTATATAACGTATATAATATTATATACACAAATCACAATATGCATAATATTATATGTTTTAAAATATGATGGCCAAGTGTTATGTTTCACATCATACCAAGAGTATTTTCAATTTTGTCTATAGTGCAGTAAAGTCTTGATATTCCGGCACTTCGTATGTCCGGCAGCCTCAATAAACCGGCATATATATATTCATATATATTATATTAAGCTACTATTTAATTTTCGGATAATTGTTTTAATAATATCGTTGGAATTTCAATGAACTTTATAAAATAATCGGTGATATTAATTAAATCTACTCATGTAATTTGATAAAAATATAATGAGAATAAAAACATTTTTATTTTCATCCGATTTCCGTTTCATTATCTGAGTTCTTCGATAGTTCAGTTTTATTGATAATCTGGCAGTAATTTCGTCAATATGTATCGGATTAACAACATTCGCCTGTATAGAAATCTAATGGCTAAGTATCTTTACGGAGTCAGCGGGGGCTGTATGACGTTACCCACACACGTGTTTTGAAACTTACAATATGGCACCAGATTTATTAATTAAAAATATTTTTCTTCTATCCTTTACTTAATAATTTTTAATAAAACATCCTAACCTAACCTATATATTACTTATAAAATTGGATGGCAAAAATAGGGTTGTATATCTATATAGATTATATAATATACATATATATCAGTATCGTTGCCAGGGAACACTTGGGACACCCCCTCCTCACCAAAAAATATGTTTATTTTGTTGATCGTAACATATTGTACAGCATTTTTTTTATAAGTTACCTATATCGGTAATATACATATTTATACAATTCAATGTAAATCTATGATTTGTATTCATAAATGTCAAATAACAATGATAATCATGAATTTTAGATAAAAAATACATGTGGATCACATTTTTGTTGTGAACGCGATTATACGTACATGATTATGTACACTGTACTTTCGATTATCCGCGTATAGGGTATAGCGTGGCATCCACGGAAAAACGAATTCCACGGATAATCTACTAAATTCAAATTAAAACGAAAATCCAATAATTATATTATTAAAAACGTGTGCCAGGCCTAAGTAACGATAAAATGCATTTAACGTACAACCCACATTATCGGGTATCGATTATCGCATCCCAATTAGACTGATTCATAAAGCCGTAATGCTGTACATAATAGTAATATGTATTATAAAGATAAACATATTTTTTTTTATGTATAATCATTAATTATAAATACTATAGTATACTAAATGGCTCGTTCCGCAGAAGACCGCCGCCGATAATCTATAGTGTACCGTATATCATTTAAATTTGTATAGCTGCTTTATCATAATCTCCTTTATTTTGAACTATACTACTCGTGTAAGGTCAGCTATGACTGATTTTATATTATATATTTGATAAAAATTAAAAGTTATGATCATGTATTCTTGTTAGTGAATAGTATAATAATATTCGAACAAAAAATGAAATTTTGTGTTTACCTTCATTGATATAATAAATAATGATATTGATATATATCTTATATGTATTAATACGTTAATGAATGATAGTATGGTTTACAAATTTACAATAATTTATTAATATTTATTATTTATATATTTTATTTTCTACATTGATATTTATGGCTACTATAATCCATAGTGTTATTAGCATAATTATAGTAATAGAAAATTAAATGTGAAGTATAAACACTTTATAAACAAACGAGTCATAAAGTAAAAGATAATAAGTAGGTATACTATAGCATTGCAAACATTTAAGAAAATAAATAAGTGCCTTCCACCCCCCACCCCACCCCGAAAAAATATCTGGCTACGGCACTGATATACCCACATCATGATTATTAAATGATTATTAACATTTACCCAACCCCAGAAAAAGTTCCATATAATACGACTGACTACCTTTATAATGAAAATAGTAAAAATAATAAGAGTTACTTAATTATATCTAAAAAATCTAATAAAATATCAGTTATAGGGTCAAGTTATGTATCAGGTATGATATATCTAATAACCTAACTATAACTACATCGTTGTTATTGAAATATTTTTTAACTTTTTAGTCAATACAAACAATACCAAATTACCATAAAAATAATATGTAAATAACTTCGTAATATAAAAATGCTTAAATTAAGTATTAACCTAAATATAAATTGTATACAATACGTTTATTGTGTAATACAATAATAAAGTTTCAATTCTCCATACATAATGTTTGAATTACAACAGAATCAGGCGCGGACTGGCTGGGATGCTGGGATGCTACAGCATCCCTTGCCCTAAAATATATTTTTATTTTTTATCATACAACTGAAGAATTTAAAGTAATTTAATATTGTACTATTTGAATGTTTGTTGTAACTTAATACATATTTACGTTTTTTTACGTATTTTCAATAATTTATTTAAACAAAATAAAATATTTTAATATTTTATAAATAATTTACATATTTTAAATTTGTCCTTTAAATAATGTAGCATCCCGTGCCCTTTTTTACCAATCCGCGCCTGTACAGAATAACCAATAGCGTTATTCATGTTTAAGTAAATAATTTCGACCACATTTGAACTTCGACAAATTTTTGTTACGGTAAAAAATAAAAAGTATTTCCTGATAAAAAAAAAATCCTCTGTACATAAAATACATTAAACGCTCTGGTCAAAATCTAAAAACGTATAGAAGTATTTTTATTTGATGGAAATGACTAAAACAAATACAATTATATACAATTAATAATTAAAAGTTAGACTCACTCCACACATGCAATTTACACATACAATTTTTACGTCAAATCACTCATGTTTCTTAAAACCTTAAATAATATAAAATAACTAAATCTTTATTATAGGTACTTACATTCTACACAGTATAAAATAGTTGATATATCTGTTTCTAATTATGACTTGATTTGTGTATTTATGAAATAATGAACAATTGGTAATCGAATTGATTACCAAAATTAATATTATTTTTTTATTTTTCAAATGTTATCGAAGAAATTGATGAAAATAATAATTTAAATCACTAAACGACATAAGTACGTCATTTAATCACAAATACTCTAAGGACTAAACATAATTGTGTTTATATTTTTCAGAAACCAAAATATATCTATTTTAATATTTTCTGCGAACGAAACGTTCGTAAATTCTATATTTGACAGAAACAAATTTCCTTAAATTTGTTTTATATTAAAATATAGTAATGTATATAGCGCATTGTAATAATTATAGTTATAAAATACTTACTGAAGTATAATGGTGTATATTTTAAAAAATCGTCAGACAACAAAAAATAGAGTCCGTGAGAAATGCAGCCAGAGCTTGACGTTTGGATTTGGAATAAGAGTAAATAATAAACACGTTTGGAGCAGCATACAAAAGCGATTGACGATACACCCCCGTTTAACGCAAGTCACCATGAGGCAGGATGACACCGCTGTGCGGTGGTCATTGGAACAACTACTGAAATCTCCGGGTATACAATACAAGCATATAAAAACGTAAAAAGGGTCCATTTTTTTTTATTTTATTGACCACGGCCACATGTTGACGGTATTTTTTTTTTCAAAAAAGAACCAGATTTTTCTTCTATTTAGCAGTGTAGATAATTTTGGATTTATATAAATGTGCTATAGAATGTTCAAGGAACCGTTGCCTCTCGAGGACGTCGTACCCACATGTATTGTCTCTATCTTACACACGTACGACATGGTAAAATTTCGTTCACTATAGTTTCAATAGTGTGATTTTAGTTTCGATATTAGATTGATATTAGATTTGATAATAGGTCATATTATCAAACTTTTAGGTAAGAACATTATCTGTGTTCTCTCGTTGATTTTTTATAATATTTTAATTTTTAGGTGAATTATTAGCATTTTAAAATATTTTTCATACTCATAACTTTTAAAAACTAATACGAAAAACCGATTTTTAAAAAAAACTTTATTGATTTATTCTAAGCATTATCTGTGTAAAGAAATTATAATTTTGACTTTCAAAGATTTGCATACACGAATATCAGTTTTTATTAGATTAAATTACTAATATAAATTACACTCTGCACTCATATAATTATCTGCGATCGTCGTCATAGATCTGGTTAGTCATAGCCCATAGGTAGAACGTCATCTAGGCAAACCGTATAGCATACATTTTCAATAGCCAATATATTATTAAGGTTAATTATTAAATTATTTTTTTGTTTTTAGATTTTGAGCAGAGTTATGAATGTATTAATTTTAACAATAATATTTGTACGTACAAAAAGGTACCGTATGACGATGAACAGTTGAAAAAATATTTAAATTTTCAACTTTGGGGATGAATTCTGGTAACAAATTGGATCTAGTTGGTACTTCGAGGAGTCGAAATATTAAGTACCCAGTACTTTTCAAAATATTCAGGAAAAAAATTAAATTAAAAAAAACTGGAATTTTTACACAAAATCCGTTTTTGACAATATAAATAATTGTTTCGTTATTTTGTTATAACTCAAAAAAGAATAACCGTAAAAACTTAAAATTTTAAAATGTTTATAAATAGCTCAAAAAAAAAATCAAAATAATTAGAAAATTAAACTATATGTTGGAAATGCTAACAAACAAATTTGGTAAAAATTCCAAGTATCAATGATTATTTGTTATACCTATCGAATTACAAAAAAAACACAAATATCGTTTAAGAGGACGTCATACCCGTATAATATACATATTATGTTCTCTGTCTTACGAACGTTAGACATAGTAAATTCGCGTTCAGCAGATTCAATTTTATACTGTTATAGCTTTAATATAAGTGTCAATTTACCTATTATCAAACTTAAAGTAATAATATTATCTAGAACATCTCGTGGGCTTTTATTTATTTTTTATTTATTGATATTTTAATTTTTAAGTGAGTAACGAGTATATTAAATTTTTAATATTTTACATAACTATAACTCAAATTAATACATCAATAAAAGCCTATGAGATGCCTTAGTTAATATTATTACCTTTAAGTTTGATAATAGGTAAATTGAGTATAGTATTAAAGCTAACAGCATAAAATTAAATCTGCTGAACGCAAATTTGCTATGTCTTACATTCGTAAGACAGAGACAACACATACGGGTATGACGTCCTCTTAAGGAGAAAAATTATTATTATATGAATGAATGTCATGAAAATTTGAGCTTCAAATGGTCATAAAAAATGTATGTTACTATTTGATAAACTTTTTATTTATGTTATATTATAAGCAGAAAATTAATGTGGAATCTTATGTATAATTTTCAAATCTACAGATATAAAAAAAATTTTTATTTATTTTTAATTACAAAACAATATATGACAAAATATATTTGAGATAATACAAATTTTGTCAAAATTCATAATTTAAATGCTTATAAAAATGTCGTATTTATGCATATAGTAAAAAATCATACCGGTATAACATACCAACGTAGTAACAGTGTTAAGTTCCCCGTGAATAATATGTTATTAAATTATGACAAAATAATTCGTTATTAATCGTTTAAATATAATATGTATATAATATAATGAGATTATTTTAAAAAAAGTTTTGTACTTTATTTAAACTTACGAAGTTACGAATACATTATTTACAGTAGATTTACCGAATGTTTAAATTGCAGAGAAAATCTTGCCTTTTTTTATTACAACTACAACTTTTTATAAAGAAATGAAAAATGAAAATTGTTTTATGGACTCTGCTATGCTTTACAGTAGGTGTGTATTAGGTAAATAATTTTAGTACTGGATGTATTAAATTTTAATCCAATAATATATTATCATTATTCATGTATTGAAAATATATATTATATTTTTAAATATATGTGAACAACAATTGAGTGGGAACTAATCAGTAAATATACTATATACCTATTTCATAATCTTTGTTTTTCTGTTACTATTACGATAGGTTAATTTAATTTTTTCCGAAAACATTGCATTTATAGATATTATTATTATTTAATTGTTTTGATAATATATATTTTTTATTTATATTTTACATTTTGTTATATTATAGTTATTATAACTTTTAATTTTAAAACAATATCATTTGCTGAAAAACAATGTGAAAATATAGATAAATGGTATAAATAGGTATATTATTTAAAATTAATCTACATATTTTAAAATTTTCATTGGATTTAGTAAAATTCATAACATACGTGAAAGTTTTAAGTTACTACAAATAATGTTTTTAAACTACCTATGTAAAACAATAAATATAGTTAAACAAAGTACCTAGTACAGTATCTACATCCAATTTACTATCAGCAATCACGGTCAACGTTAAAAATAAAAGCATTTTTACTTCCTAAAAGAAGATCACTGATCAATTAGAAAATTTTGTTATGATTTGTATATAATAATGTAGACATAAACAAAATGTTTATAATTTTTAAATTTATATAAATATTATTACGAGTAGTTTTCAGTATTTCCGTTAATTGTCCAACTTTAAAAAAATAATCCAACTTTTGAAACTTCTTATTTTTTCAATACACGAATAAAACTGACTGAAAACGACAATGAACCAAAAACGATTTTTAAATTCATCAATAATGAGTATTGAAAGAGACATAACTAATAGACTGAAAACTAAAATAATTATTGATATATTTTTAACAATAAATAGTCGTTTCGAAGTAATTTAATATTAGATATTTAATAAGCTAACATTTATTTTTTAAATTACAGGTATACTACCATTACATAAACTTTAGTTTATAATATTTAATGATTTATTATTAGGGTAGGTAGGAGAAATACCCTTGTAAATCTGTAATATAAAAACAAACTTAGCCACCTAAAAAATGACATACTAGTTATGCTTGATGGTACGATACCGCTGCTTACGTACACATATGCATTGTTTATATACTTATTTACGATACATAAAAGTTTTCAGATTAATAATAATTTAATTTTAATACGAAATTTGTAATGAACCATCATTTTTTATTTCCTTATAATCTATAATACATGCAAATATACAACTATCATACTAAAATGTTTGTAAATATTACCATTGAGTATAGATAGTATATCTTTACTCAATGATATTACTATGTAGAAATAAAATGTTGGGACAATTCTGGAGAAAATTGGAATTTCCTAGAGCCTCAATAAATATGGAAAATTATAAAAAAAATACATTCCTAGTAAAACCTAAAATTTTTAAAAATTAAAAATATTTTTTACTAAAATAATTTAAAAATAGAAAAGTAGAACTATCTACCTGTGCACAAATTTCAATTTGTGGTGGAGTAAAAACCCTACATTTGCCATGCGTATACTTAATGATAATAATACTGTATGAATATGACGATAATTTTTTCACTGACATACAAAACGCGTACAGCGACGTTAATGAATAATGATAATTTATCGTTATTTCTTTTATTTTGTTTTTGGTAAATTGAGTTCTAGGTCATTTTATATTATGATGTGGTTAAAATATTAATTTCAGAACACAAACAGTGGGCACTTGTTACTGGTATATAAATAGAATAAATAATAATGAATAAAAAAACATATATAAAATAATAAAGTAATCTAATAAATAGATAAATTATACATCAGTCCTCAAGCGGAAGCATATTCAGTTGTCAAGTGGTCTAAAAGGTTTTTTTTAATAATATTATAAAATAAGTTTGATTTATCAAAAAATTATATAAACAAATCGAAACTCAGACAATTATTAAATAATTAAGAGCTCTAAAAATAATTTAGATTAATTAATTGTATATGAAAAACGATTCTGAACTGAGATGATTTGTCAGTCTGGGATATATTATATTTAAATATTGTCATATATTCTATTTTGAAAAAAATTCACAAATTTAAACATTTAAGTAAAAGCTTCAAGATTTTACGTTTGATAATTTTTTAAAAATAACAAAAATCGAAAATTATTTATTAGTAAATCGTAATTTTACACGTGTATTTTTGATTTCAAGTATTTACGACTTATAGTGTTTGAATAACAACAAATATCAAAAATCGTTTGAGGCTAAACCGTTATTTAACGCGGTTTTGTAAAAATTTAAATTTCAAACACTCATAAAAAATTTTTGTCTGAATCAGGTAGAGTTTTTTTCCCAGATATTTGAAGAAAAATGTATGGAGAACCTTGTACCAAATTTTCAAAACTTAGTTATAAAAGGAAAAAATTTTACGATTTTTCAACCACAAAATTACTTGCAAATTTTCGCAATTTTGACATATTTCGTATAAATTCGAACTTTAAGCACTTATAAAAAAAAATTGTGACTAACGATTTCGGATTTTTTTTTATTATTTTAAGAACAACTCATAAGAAACCTTGCATTAAATTTTTAAGATTTTCTGGCCGGCCAAAAAATTTTTATCGTTATTTTAAAAAAAAATACTAAAAAAAATTAAAAATTTCAATTGTCTATAAATAGCTCAAAAAAAGTCAAAATTTTTTGAAAATTTAACTGTGTATGGAGAACGCTAATGTAAACATTTGATAAAAATTTCAAGTGTTTATATCGATTAGTTTTTGAGTTATAGCAAAATAAAAAATTCGATTTTGTCGAAAACCGATTATGCGTAAAAATTCCCGTTTTTCTGTCATTTTTTTTATGTTTTTCTCGATTTTTTTGAAAACTGTTGGAAAATGTTTACTTTTCACCTCCATAATGCACCAAGGATATCCACTTTGCCATCGGAAACCACCCCCAAAGTTTGAAATTGAAGCATTATTTCGACTAGTTATGCTGTACACAGACACAAAAACAAAAAAAAAAAAAAAACACACATCATTGTAAAATCAATACATTCATCACTCCGTTCAGAATCTAAAACATGTTGTTTAAGGTACCTACTATAAAATTAAAGTTAAAATTACTATAAATTGAATGAACTATTAAAAATAAAGTTAAAAGGTTAAAAAGGTTAACAATTTAAACGATGAATTATTTTCATTAGATTATAATCCCAGTCCGTTATTGAATATTGTAGAAATAATATATACGATAATATGATACTATGAAATCTAAATTAACTTCTGTCACTATCCTACATGTGATGTACTTATATTATATTATACCTATACGTTTATCATATTTGGTTGTATGTTACCGTTGTCGTACTTATTACCTTTTATGATGATTAACCAAGATAATACTTTATGAACTAGTGAACAAGTTTAAATTTTGCATTACATAATAGCTAGTGTGCGTTAAAATAAATTGTGTTATAGCTTTTAATATAAGCGTAGTATACAATTGTTTTAATGAAAACGTGGCTAATTATCTTATTTGATGGAAACGGATATTGGTGTAAAAGGGAAAGGTATACTTTTGGTGGAAACAGGTAACGGTGGAAAAGGGAAAGGTACACTTTTGGTGGAAACGGGTATCCCCCGAGGTTGTAACCTAGGCCCGAGGAAAAAACAATATTCAAAAGATCTATTGTAAACTCAGGCCGAGTTTTTTTTTTAGGTAAAAATTATTGACATGTAAAATCGACCGGATTAAAAATAAATGTATATTATATTATATAATATTATATCTACCCACGTTTGATGGTTTATATATAGTATGCTATATTGCTATCAACCGTAAGTATTTTATTTACCGTCAATTATATGTTGGTTTTTTGTAAACACTACGGCTTGTATTACTTTTATTTGAAATACACAATACCGTACAAGTTCTACGATATCACACAAATTTAAACCACTGTTACACTTTCCATTTTTATCCTTAGGTATACGTAAAAAAGTTATTGTTTTTGCGTATGGAGTGAAATGTTTGGCACACTTTTTTTTGTACATCGATTGATCGATTATACATTGTTTTTAAAATATTATTTTCCTAATCACGTTTTCTACTATTTTTCAGAACTTCTTTCAACTCACCACAACAAACTGTTTGGTTTTTAATTTTGGTTCATGTTTGGTCAGTTGTTAATAAACCACCTATTTTTAAAGAATTGTGCACATCATCTCTTCATTTTAAATTATTTGTCGGTATAAATAACTTATATAGCTGACGAACTCATACTCTTAATTAGGAAGTAAAAAAATCACAGTAAAACCATATATGATCGACAAGACTCACAAACACACTATTTTTTTTCGTTTAAATCCTATGATAAATTATAAAGATGTATAAATATAATACAATTTGGGATTTCGATAAAAGCTTAATCTTAATTGCAAAATGATAAAGTATATGTAATATATCCAAGTATATTATACTATAAGATTTAATGGTAGATATCATACTTAACTATCATAAGATTACGGTAGATAGCAAATTGGACGAGTACCTAATTTTCTTATAATAGTTTTAAAAACCATTTAGCATTTTACACCTAGTATCCGGCCAGAGTACACCACGAGGAGGCGATTCTCATTACGCTCTACTCTAAAAATTATTTTATTTTTTATATTATAATTTATGGTATAAAAATAAAATTCGTAAAAATATAAATAAAATGTTTCAATATTATATTCAATTTATAAGTAAAATATTAATGTAAAAAAATGTAAAAATATAAGTAAAATTGTTAAATTGTTATATTTATTGGTTAAAATTATTGGGCCTAGTTTACAACCGACCTTTTTATGATCTTGAATTTCCGGTTCAAGTTTACAAGAAAAAAGGTTACCGCGGGCCCAGTTTACGTTTGCCCTAGAATATGATCAAGTACACCTTATAAGTTATAATATAGAATATAATATGTATAAATAATAATAATAATAATAAAAAGTATATTATTTATCGCACACCTTACCTGTCTCGCAGCAGTATAAATATGTATGTGTTGTAGTGATATATTAAGGTTACACAAATCAAGAAATTTTTTAACAGTCTGAACACGTGAATCCAAATAAATACAAAACTATTTGAGCTTGTTTAAAAAGAAGCTCAGTTGTCGATCGGTCTGGCGTTGATAGATGTTTCTAATGTGACTGGCGTCCATGCACTGATAAAAAAGACGACGTAGCATAGTCATGTCGGTTAAAGTAGCTAGCGGCCCCAAGAACCTTGGTCGGCGTATTTCAGATAGCTCTCGTCCATTGTTTGCTTATTCCTATAAACGGCACCCGCCAAAGAAGGTTTTACGACCAGGTAAACTACAAACTTCTTACGGTAATACCGGTATAGTATTTTTAAATTTAAAATTTATAAAACGGAATACCAAAAATATCGAAAATACTGAAACATTCTACATCAAAATTAATTATATATTATGGTATTTTACGTACTAAAAAAAACAGGAGCTCATTGGAAACATTATTGAGTTTTCATCGAATAAAATAACACGTATGTATTGTATACAAATTCAAAGTACTATAAGTACCTAATTCAAGGTATTTTGCCGGTATTTAGCATTTATATAGGTACTTATTATATAATAAATTGCATACAATTTAATTAAATCAATCATTTAAAATATAATTTATATTATGTTTATTTGTTATGAAAACTAATAAAAACGACCTAAGCTCAGTGACGGTTCGTAGATAGGGGTGAAGGGGCGGTCGCCCCCTTCTTAAATTATTATTTATTACTAATTTATAAGTTTAATATAAAATTTCAAATTTATATTGTAGTATAATATTATTGTCAAAAATAAAAATTATGTTTTTTATACTAATAAATATTATGAAAACATTATCATATAATGGGAGTTCACAATTTCTGAGAATCGATTACCATTTACCAATAACAATTTGCCGAAATACACGAGCAGCGAATGCGATTCTTGGGCGATGTTAAAAGTCGCCCGTCATAACTATGATCATAAAAAAAGAACTAAGAAGGGAGGAACACAATAATAACACTGCCGCCGCGCGCCGGGGCGATGATTTTATTTGCCCGATGCCCCGGATATGCACGGATCCGAACTTCCGTGTGTTTATTATTTACTTTGTGCCGTCGTAACTCGTAATCAATTATTATTTTATTATTTCATTATCATTATCATTATCATTATATATGTATTAAATGGATTTAATATAATAACAATTATTAATATTATTTGTGCTCGATACTTTCCATAAATAAGCAATTTTATATAGCCCTACCACTTTCAAAGCACACAAGCCACTGCCTACAGAA
Source organism: Schizaphis graminum (assembly GCA_020882235.1). NCBI lineage: Eukaryota > Metazoa > Arthropoda > Insecta > Hemiptera > Aphididae > Schizaphis > Schizaphis graminum. Next base: position 95,080,326 of record CM037033.1, read on the forward strand.
AATTTTCTGTAAAGGCTATAATAATGCTGTTAAGATCAACATGTAAATTGATTTTTATGTGTGGACTGTAGTAAATAATTGATCATTTCAAAAAATGTCCAGTATATTAAAAATTAAATTTAAAGCCCTATGATTAATTAATAAGATTTAACATAACAACAACAAATTATTAATTAATATAAAATATAAACCGTAGAAATAAATAATAGCTAGTATGCAAGTATACATATTTTTAAGTCTTTTGGGAATTCAAACTATTTTTTTTTTAGATTCTGAACGGACGTGGAGTAATGAATGTATTGATTTTACATTGATATGTTTTTTTATTTATTTTTTTGTATTTTAGATTATGAATGAAGCGAGAAATATATTGATTTTACAATGATGTATATTTTTTTTTTGTGTCTGTCATCACGTTTTAGAGTAGAAATAATGTTTTGATTTTTACTTCAGCTTCTTTTTAAAAAGGAAAATTCATCTAGTTATTACTTTTTTTTTGGTGGGGGGGGGGGGGGTCAAAAGCAAAAAATTTCGGGTAGTTTTCAAAAGCGTTATAGGAAGTAACGGAAAAACGGGAATTTTTACGCATAATCAGTTTTTGACAAAATCAATTTTTTTATTTTGCTGTAACTCAAAAACCAATCATTTTTGAAATGTTTATAATATTAGCGTTATGTATTTATGAATAAATTTTCAAAATATTTTTAAGTTCTATAGACAAATGAAATTTTTGATGTTTCTATTATTTTTTTTTTTTTTTGAAATGTCTATAAAATAAATTTGACAATCCAAAAAATCTTACAAGGTTCATTATAAATTTTAATTAACGTAGAAAAAAAATCAAAAATCGCTAATCACAATTTTTGTTTATAACTTTATAAGCATTTAAAGTTTAAATGTTTACGAAATATATCAAAATCGCGAAAATTTGCAAGGAATTTTGAAGTTGAAAATTCGTAAAATGTTAAATGTTAGTGATTTATACCTAAGGTTAAAAATCCTAATACAAGGTTATCCATAAGGTTTCCTTCAAGTAACTGTAAAAAAAAATTCTAGCGTGAGTATAAAAATAAAATTATGAGCGTATGAAATTTAATTTTTTACAAAATCACGTAAAATAATGATATATTACAATTTAAATATTTAAATATAGGTAATTATATAATGTATATCCTATAGACTGACAAATTATCTCAGTTCAGAATCGTTTTTCGTATATATAATGATACCTAGCATTGCATTCAATTAAATTTTGTCGAAAACGTAACATTTATTATATGATTAAAAGGTCACCGTCTCACATTTTTTCTTCATCTTATTAATAGCTATAGCTTTACCTAATGTCTTACTAATTTACTATATAATAATATAGTAATATACTAATAATACTAACATACAAACATACAAACATACAACAGCAAATTTACATTCAGTAGAACCAATAATGATTTTAGATATACCTAACGAAGACAGAGAACTGAGAAATTATACATAAAGACAGCCGGCGCCCGGCAGTGTGCCAATGTCCTCTTAATATTTAATTATTATAATTGTACATAATATTTTATCATATAAGATATAAATAAATAATATTGTTGACATTTTTGAGTCATTACCTACTTACAGTACTACCATAGACTCTAGAGGTGTAGAATGGTATAACTAAGTTCATGCGGTATAAATATAGAGTATATTGTACACTCAGACATAAAAAAAAAGCTAAGTCAGTAGCGGATTTCGATAATTTTATAATATTATATTTATAAGACTTGACATTAAATCCTAAATATTATGCTTACAAAATTATATGTGGTAGGTATGATATAAAATAATATGAACAACTTTAGACCTCAAAAAAAATCCTAAATCCGCCACTGCGGCACTGCATAATAATATAATGCATAATTAGGTGGGTAGTATGCAAAGTCCTCCAAAGAGTATAATAGGAAAATTATCTGAACCCACTAGATAATAATTTATCTAACTGGAAAAATTCCTAATTACTCCGTTGTATCCCATACGGGTCGGCACTAGGTACATATTATCATAATCGTAATAACTAATAATACAAATACCTATAATTTGTTCAATACCTAATATCAAATACTATAGATCTACTATTAATCTATAGTATTTGCTAATATTGTTGGCTACTCGAATTACAACAGATTAGGCATTTATAATTTAGCCCAGGACGGCAAAATAGCTTGCGCCGGCTCTGAATTTATTAGACTAAATAAAAATAATTATAATCATTAAATATTAACGCATATTGAATCAATGAATCAAAGGTGATTTGTAAGTTAATGCCAACGGTTCCTTTGGACGACTTGGACATAATTGGTCCGTTAAATCCGACATTAGGTATAAACTTATGATATACACATACATTATATTGTAAAAAATCATGATCTCGTATTTTTATCTTTCAATTTATTACGAGGCGCGAGCGCGGTTACGAACGCGACATCGCGTTGTAAATGCTGTAAATATTATTAATATTTTATTACTCGGTAACGCGTTCTATCGTGGTGAGCCCCCGCGCCTCACTCCTGCACTGTCGACAGCGTCTGAGACGGTTAAAGTGTTGTCGCCCGTCGACGTCGTTTTCGGGTTTTTCGGGTATATTAATAGCGAAGCGACTAATCATTAGTTAGTCACTAGCAATCACTAGTCGCAAGAATATTATCGATAGTACACACACACACACACACACACACACACACAGTATTCTTGTCTATGACACACACGATAATCATTAATTGTCGTGCACTTGTTTAAATTGTCTACACAGCGCTAACATCGATCGCGACCACACGATACACGATACCACCTCGTACGACTTGTGTTCGCGTCCCGTACTGCCGTCGCTCGTTGACCGTTTACTCGTTCCAAAAGCCGCGTTTGATGACGATCATCACCGTCGTCGATACTCGCATGCTTTCATAGTTATTCGTCAGACGCGTCGTTTGTACTACGGGTACAGTGGTTGTCGTTTTCACGCCAGTTTTTCCGACTGCGTAGAGAAAACGTCATTGTTGGCTAACAATAAAAGTCGCCGTCGTCTTCGTCATGCACGTGCTAGTGAGGATGATGAACACCGGCGTGTCGATCGCGATACCCACGTCTAGGACGACGAAGATCGGCGACTTAAAGACACTCGTCGAGAAGAAGTTCGACGTCAAACCGGAAAACCAGCGACTGTTCTTCGCGGGCAAACAGGTGATTATCCTCAACCGCTCGACGTGTTGTTCGTCGAGCTGCAAGCATTTTTTCATTCAAATTTTCAGTATAGATTTTCTACGACAGAAATTGTTCATGTTTTATCAATTTTTCAATTCTTTTTTCTTTTGTACTAGAGTTAGGTATACGAATATAATATTATGGTAGGCGTATGCCGTAATCACGTTTCCAATTTCGCATTATACTCATGTGTAATAAATAATAATAGTATTAAAAATTTGTAATATTTAGTTTTTAACTTCTTGTAATAAATATTCTGCATTATATAATATAATGCACAGGTATATAAGGTATTATGTAGGTATGTAATGCAAGAATGCAAAAGGTATTTGACAATGCATGTATCTATTAAAGATTTAATTAATTTTAAATTCTAATTTTTTTTTTCTTTTAATTCATAACATTTTTTATTTATGAAATATATTAAACAGTTAGTATTTTTTATTTTATAAGTAAATTGGTTAATTTTTTGGTTATAAATGTATAATTAACAAATAGTCAATTGTCTATTATTTAAAAAAAAAAAAATAATTGCAAAATTGATATAGAAAAAAAATTAAATGAAAATGTATTTTATTGAAAATTTGATGACTGATAATTTAAATCATAGGCAATTTCAGTTAGCTCATAAAAGGTCAATTTGAAACTATTATAATTCAAAAATCAATGAATCTTGAAAGTTGAATCATAGAAGATATGGCAATAATTATTTTAGTTGATCAGTGATATAGCTCCCCGAAATAATTTCAAGTAACGAGGAATAAATTGTTTTATTATGTTGCGGCACAGTTTATATTACTATATTTTGTTAATCCCCCCTGAAATATTTTTTTGTATACGTCCCAGTGCACATTTCTTTGTTAAGTTTTTAGATTCCTAAATTGACTATTGACAACATCAATAATGGATATTTATTACTTGGATCATTAAACTGTTTTAATTTAAATAACGCTCCTAATATTTATTTTAATAATAGATACCCAATTTTGTGTGTATGTTTCAGCTTGAAAACCAATATAGCCTCTTTGATTATAGTATTAATATAAACGAAGTAATACAATTAATAGTTATAGTATCTGCTACTGAAACTGACTCTACAAAAAAATCAGTGTTAGAGGTTCCTGAGAATTTAAAAGATGAAAAATGTATTCAAAGTTGTTCTACAGCCACCAGTTCTATGACAGAAGAAGTAAATATTTTATAATAACAAAATCTTCATATACTATAACTTTTTTTTATTCTAGGACAATATAGAGGATATTTCTGAGGAAAGCAAGTATTTTAAATTAGGCGATTTTGTTGATGTACGAGATTTTGAATATGGTGTATGGTACATGGGTAAAATAGTGAAAATAAAAAAAGATATATCTGTAGAAAATGGAGAAACAGTCTCTGATGATCAAGAGGAAAATGATGGACTTATTTATTTTGTAGAGGATGTAGGGTATGTCTTTTACATTTTTATTTAAAATTAATTTGTATGTTTAAGCCATTTAAGTAATATTTATGTAGAGCCCCTAAGGACCCACCTACCAAAGTTACATTGAAAGATATAAGACCATATTCTACTGAAAATTTGCCATTTGATCAATTGAAAGTTAACGATAAAGTCCTTATGAATTATAATTCTGAACATCCTAAAGAACGTGGCTATTGGTATGACGTACAAGTAAAAAAGATTACAGTTAATAGACGAAACCGAGAAGTAATAGGAGATGTAACGCTTGGGTCGAATAAAGCAGTATTGAACGATTGTCGATTGATGTTCCTAGATGATATCTTAAAAATTAAACCACAAAAGTTAGTTGCAGAGAGGACAGAAGAAGATGATGCAATCATGCAAACAAAGCCTTCTGTTGAAAGTAAGATTATAAGTTTGAACTAATATTATTTTTGTTAAGAAATTATTAAATTAGTCTTTTTTTCTTGAAAAGGAGCGAGAGCTTTGAATTGTACTAAATGCAAAGATAACGTTAATAAGTTATGTTATGAGTGTGGCTGTAGTATTTGTGGTGGCAAACACGATGAAGAAAAACAGATAATGTGTGATGAATGTAATGAAGGTTTTCATACAACATGTCTTTCACCACCCTTGACAGAAATCCCCAAAGATGATGATTGGTAAGTGACAAATGATAAATAATTGTAAGTACTGTATTACAGTGAAACCTATACATAACGGACAATCATAGGACCAAAAAAATTGTCCGTTATAGACAAGTTTTTGTGTTTTATAAGTAAAATTAGAAACATATCTAATTAAGAAAAAATTGAAATGTTGTACGTATATTATATTAATATTGTACATTTGTACATATTATTATAATCTTTATCATTATTATTATGTTATTTTATTTTACATATACTTACGTAATACATTTAATTTTAATATTTATCATCTAGTTAACAAATAGACACACGGATAGACTCTTTATAATGAATAATGTTCACTTTTTGTTTTCAACTTGAAAGATTTACGTGTTATGGTAAGTGCCATTGCTAAGAAAAATATGTAAACCATGACTGCAAACCGATAGAAACAGAATAAAAACATTAGAATTACTTATGGTTTTTTTTTTACGTATTATTACAGTTTATTTCTGTTTAATTGTATCTCAACTTCATAAATTCAATAGGTACCCACGATTAACATTATCGAAATCGACTATAATGCAATCGGTCGTAATTTGTGTTTTCACATGTAATTAATTGCGCTCTGTATTAACGCTGTTTTGTAGTTCATATATTCATAATATGATATTGATATTACATTTAGATTTAAGCTAGGATTTTTATCCGTAATCATTATGATATCACTGGGGTAAAATATTATGGTGTCCGTGTCCGTAATATAAAGAGTCCATTATAGACAGGTCGAAATACATTAGAAGGCCTATCATTTTGCTGGAACCCTATATTGACCATTATAAATAGGTGTCCATTAAGTTAGGTTTCACTGTATTAACATTGATTCATTGTACTGTTATGAATATGTTAATGTGCAAAATACTTGTATTAGGTATTGCCCAAAATGCAAAAATGATGAAAACGAAATTGTAAAAGCTGGTGGAAAATTGAAGGCTTCAAAAAAAAAGACATTGGCGTCAACATCAAAACGTGATTGGGGAAAAGGTATGGCATGTGTTGGTAGAACAAAAACATGTAACATTGTTCCACCAAACCATTTTGGTGCCATTCCTGGTGTTGAAGTCGGCACTACATGGTTATTCCGTGTTCAAGTGAGTTTTGGCAAAATCCCTTTTGGAACATATTAAATGGTTTTTAAATATTGTTGTTCTTCAGGTATCTGAAAGTGGTATTCACCGTCCACCAGTTGGAGGAATACATGGCCGTGATAATCAAGGAGCATTTAGTATTGTATTGAGTGGTGGTTATGAAGATGACATTGACAATGGTGATGAATTCATGTATACTGGTTCAGGCGGTAGAGATCTATCAGGTAACAAACGTACCGCTCTGCAGAGTTGTGATCAAGAATTGACACGTTACAACAGGTACTTGACAGTATAATTATTATTAATTAAAAATCTGTCAATCTAAATTATTATTATTATATTTATTTTAGGGCTTTAGCTCTCAACTGTAATGCAGAAATCAATGATAAAAAAGGAGCTACAGCTGTGGATTGGAAAAAAGGCAAACCTGTAAGAGTTGTACGGAACTATAAACTTCAAAAACATTCCAAATATGCACCTGAAGTGGGCAACCGGTATGAATACTTTATATATAAAAACAGTATACTTAAAAATAAATATAATTAACGTACAAAAATAATTTGTATCCAAACATCCAGTTGCTCAATATAATGTTAATTAATAATTCCAAAAAAATAAACTTTCCATTATATAAGTTTGATAAATTAAAAAACATTTATTTTTAAGTTATGATGGTCTTTACAAAGTTGTGAAGTATTATCCAGAAACTGGAATATCTGGATTTATTGTATGGCGCTATGTATTGAAAAGAGATGATCCTACTCCAGCACCTTGGACAGCAAAAGGCAAAAAGCGTATAGTTGAACTAGGTCTTGAAATAATTGTGAGTGGATTAATATTAATAAAAAATAAAATATTTAATTATTTATTCAATTATTTGTGTGGTTTTTTTATTAGTATCCAGACAATTATATACCTCCTACTGAACTTGACAATACAAAATTACCGGGGTCTAACAGAAAAAGAACACTACAAGACACTGAAAACAATGAATTGGATGGAAATTCACCTAAAAAGAAAGATGAAAAAAAAAACTCTGTAAAAAAACCAAAAATACAGTATAAACTTGAAAAAGAAGGAGAAGAATTTATCAAAGCTGATGTTGCCAATAAAAAATATTGGGATGATTGTAAAGAGTTGTTAAAAGATGGCCAGAAAGTATGTACCTATTTAATTATTAATATTGATAATTTTACTAACATATTTAATTTGTGAATATTATCCCATATAGGCATTTTTGGATAGAGTTGAAGAAACTTTTATGTGCATATGTTGTCAAGATATTGTATTTGAACCTATCACATTGGAATGTTCCCATAATATTTGTAAAGTAAGTTTGTGACTAATATTTATTTTTTGTTTTTAAAAATTTGTTATCCTTTTGTTTTTTTTTTAGGGGTGTTTGAAAAGATCATTTGCTTCTGAAGTTTACCAATGCCCATCCTGTAGAGCTGAATTGGGAAAATCTTATCGTATGAACATAAATACTTTATTGGCTAACACACTTTTGTATTTCTTTCCGGGATATAACAAGGGTCGTTAATATTTTACAAACAACTTTTACTATGTTTATTTTAAAAGATGGCATAAAACATTGCTTAATATAATTTCTATTAATTATCTCAGCAAAAACACATAGTAGATCAGTTATTTATTTACATCTATTTTGTAGTTTTATTTATTCGTACATTTATACATATTGATTTATTTTTTATTATACTTGAAAGATAGGCTAACTCTTTTTTAATAAAAATGTCTTTCTATAAATTTTGTATTAATGTGTATTAAATTTTTTTTTTGGAAAATACTACATTAAATATTAATAATTTTGTATTACTATGTTAAAAATCAAAAGATTAAATAAAATATTGAATATATTAATAAAGTAAAAATTTGAATTATCTTTGTATATTAATTTAATTACACAAAGCGTTTAAAATACATTTTGAATTTAGCCAATTTAGGTTTAACTAAAGGAATGATTTTTTTCAGTTGAATACAATCAAATTGTTCTGAAAGCCTAAAAACTATTTTTTAATTATATCCAGAATTAATATCTATGTTCTATCTTCAAAATATCAACTATATTAAAAATTTTAATAATTCTTAAAGTATATTGAATTGAAATTCTACAGTACTGGCGAAATATAGATTAGCATGTCACATTTGATAATCAAGAATTATAAATACAAATTCATATTCAATGAAGAGAATACATTATTAGCTAAATTGTTGGCCTGTATTAAACAAATTATATTATATTAATTTAGTGTTACCAAAATTCACAACTTTATTTTCCTTAATAAATGCTTGTATATTTAAAGAAGTTTTATTTTATATTTAGCTGAACCACAATAACAAGCCACTTCCTTTCTCAGTATGCTTTTTCTCTCATAACCATAATTTAAAAAAAGCGGGTAAGTGAATATCGCTCTGCTGTACATTAGGGGATGGGGTGGACTTCGGACTAGGGTAGGTTAAATTTGAATTCAATGATAGGTATCATTGTATACGAAAACGATTCTGAACGGAGATGATTTGTCAGTCTAGGATATATTATACTTAAATATTGTCATATATTCTATATTAAAACAAATTCAAACATTTAAGTGAAAGTTTCAAGATCTTACGTTTAGTAATTTTTTAAAAATAACAAAAATCGAAAATTATTTATTAGTAAAACGTTGTTTTACACGTGTATTTTTTATTTCAAATAAAAATTGAAACTTTAAACACTTGTAAAATTGTTTAAATTGAATAATACTCAAACTTTTTTATAATTACTCTAAGCTTAACTTATGGACAGCATAGTATTAAATTTTCATTTCTTAGCTTTTGATAGTAAAATATTTATAAATTTTTAACTACCAAATAGTGAAAAATATTCATGATTTTGACGAATTTTGTCGATATTTGAATTTCAAATGCAAATAAAAAAAAATTGTGCCTATGTATTTTTATAATTTTCGAATGAGAGTTAGAACAAGTTATGTGGACCCTTCAATTAAATTTTCAAGCAATTTGTCCCAGCTAAATTTTTTTTATCAACATTTATAAAAAAAATTGATTATTTAAAATGCCTATAAATAGCTCAAAAAAAGTCAAAATATTTTGAAAATCAAATCACGTAAAGAAAATGACAATCTAAATAACTGGTAAAATTCAAAATTGTCAAGTATTTACAACTTATACTGTTTGAATAACAACAAATATCAAAAATCGTTAGAGGCTAAAGGCTAAACCGTTATTTAACGCGGTTTTGTAAAAATTTAAATTTCAAATACTCATAAAAATTTTTTGTCTAAATCCGGTAGAGTTTTTTTACAGATATTTGAAGAAAAATTTATGGAGAATCATGTACCAAATTTTCAATACTTAGTTATAAAAGAAAAAAATTTTACGATTTTCAACCACAAAATTACTTGCAAATTTTCGCAATTTTGACATATATTTCGTATAAATTCGAACTTTAAGCACTTATAAAAAAAAATTGTGACTAACGATTTCGGATTTTTTTTTATCACTTTAAGAACAACTTATAAAAAACCTTGTATTAAATTTTCAAGATTTTCTGGCCGGCCAAAAATTTTTTATCGTTATTTAAAAAAAAAAATACTTAGAAAAATTGAAAATTTCATTTGTCTATAAATAGCTCAAAAAAAGTCAAATTTTTTTGAAAATTTAACTATGTATGGAGAACACTAATATAAACATTTGGTGAAAATTTCTAGTGTTTACATCGATTAGTTTTTAAGTTATAGCAAAATAAAAAATTCGATTTTGTCGAAAACTGATTTTGCGTAAAAAATCCCGTTTTCCCGTCATTTTTTTAGGGTTTTTCCCGACTCATTTAAAAAATATTGAAAATTTTTAACTTTTGACTCCCAACGTACCAACTAAATTCGATTTCCTTTTCAAAGAGGGGCTGAAGTGAAAAATCGAAGCATTGTTACTGCCCCAAATTTTGTCGACAGACACAAAAACAAAAAAAAAAAAGTGAGTATTGGTTTGCTGTACATTAGGGGGTGGGGTGGACCTCGGACTATGGTAGGTTAAATTTGAATGCAATGATAGGTATCATTGTATACGAAAAACGATTCTGAACGGAGATGATTTGTCAGTCTAGGATATATTATATTTAAATACCTATTGTCATATATTATATTTTGAAACAAATTCAAACATTTAAGTAAAAGTCTCAAGATCCTACGTTTGGTAATTTTTTAAAAATACAAAAATCGAAAATTATTTAGTAGTATAACGTTATTTTACACGTGTATTTTTGATTTCAAATTAAAATTAAAACTTTAAACACACGTAAAATTTTTTAAATTGAACAATCCTCAAACTTTTTTATAATTATTCTATGCTTAACTTATGGACAGCATAGTATTAAATTTTCAATTCTTAGCTTTTGATAGAAAAATATTTATAAATTTTTAACTACCAAATAGTGAAAAATATTCATGATTTTGACGAATTTTTGACAATATTTGAACTTCAAATGCTAATAAAAAAAAATTGTGCCTATGTATTTTTATAATTTTTGAATGAGAGTTAGAACAAGTTATGTAGACCCTTCAATTAAATTTTCAAGTAATTTGTCCCGGCTAAATTTTTTTTATCAACATTTATAAAAAAAAAATAAAAAAAAATTGAAAATTTCAATTGTCTATAAATAGCTCAAAAAAAGTCAAAATATTTCGAAAATCAAATCACGTAAAGTAAATGGCAATCTAAATAACTGGTAAAATTTTCAAGTATTTACGACTTATACTATTTGAATAACAACAAATATTAAAAATCGTTCGAGGCTAAACCGTTATTTAACGCCGTTTTGTAAAAATTTAAATTTCAATCACTCATAAAAATTTTTTGTTTTAGTCCGGTAGAGTTTTTTTTGCAGATAGTTGAAGAAAATTTTATGGAGAACCTTGTACCAAATTTTCAAATCTTAGTTATAAAAGAAAAAATTTTTACGATTTTTTAACCACAAAATTACTTGCCAATTTTCGCAATTTTGACATATTTCGTATAAATTCGAACTTTAAGCACTTATAAAAAAAAATTGTGACTAACGATTTCGGATTTTTTTTTATAACTTTAAGAACAACTTATAAGAAACCTTGTATTAAATTTTCAAGATTTTCTGGCCGGCTAAAAAATTTTTATCGTTATTTTAAAAAAAAATACTTAAAAAAATTAAAAATTTCAACTGTCTATAAATAGCTCAAAAAAAGTCAAAATTCTTTGAAAATTTAACTGTGTATGGAGAACGCTAATATAAATATTTTGTGAAAATTTCAAGTGTTTACATCGATTAGTTTTTGAGTTATAGCAAAATAAATAATTCGATTTCGTCGAAAACTGGTTTTGCGTAAAAATTCCCGTTTTTCTGTCATTTTTTTTTTGTTTTTCTAGATTTTTTTGAAAACTGTTGGAAAATGTTTACTTTTCACCTCTATAATGCACCAAGGATATCCACTTTGCCATCGGAAACCACCCCCAAAGTTTGAAATCGAAGCATTATTTCGACTAGTTATGCTGTACACAGACACAAAAAAAAAAAAAAAAAAAAAAACACACATCATTGTAAAATCAATACATTCATCACTCCGTTCAGAATCTAAAACACACATCATTGTAAAATCAATAAATTCATCACTCCGTTCAGAATCTAAAATAAATAAAGAAATATAAATACTAAATATATATTATAAGTATTTTTTTGAAAAGAAAAAAATTACCATGAATGGTTATTTTATTTAATATATTTATAGTTATTTTTTACAGTTTTTGAGGTTTAGTGTTTTGACTTTTGTTCATTTGAATAGGTAAGCATACTTTGTTCTGTGGCATTAGTCTCGGTTAATATATTTCCAACATAACAACATATAAAAGTTCCTCGTGGTATGTTATTTAAACAACGTACACCCCAACCTTTTTTCTCTGTCCTAAACAACTATAAGTTATTAGGTATTGGTTTTTGTACAACACGATTTAAACACAAACTGTTGCATGTCTCATTGTACTCATAAATACCAGTTGGTACATTTTCATACAATCGTCGATAAATATAATCGAGATTTTTTTAAAGGTCTGGCATAGTATTATTATTATCTTGTCTGATTATTGTACTCACTACTCTGCCAACAAACACATTTTGATTTGTCTTGATAGTTATCTGTACTTCAGTACCAACAGAGGCGTATTCAAGGATGAGACTCCCCCCATTCACCGTATTTTATACTTAATTTTATTATATGAGATATCTTACAACTTTACGCTTCATGTACGCAGATTTGAACTTTTTGTTTGTGTCCCTCCTCCTTAAGACATTTATAAATACGCTTCTGAAATACAATAAGTTTTTTATATAATGCTTCGGTATTTAAAATATAAGAGTGGTTTTGGATATCAAGTTGGATTTATTTTGTATTTTAGAGAGGTCAAACTGGATAATAATTCTTAACATTTAATATTAGTTATATAATAAGCAAAAACCAACCGAAAATTAATAAAAAAAACTTGAATTTTTCAGCAAATGTTAATATACCGTGTTTATTTACCTAGATTTTCGATAAAAAATTATTTGCTAAATAGAAATGCTTGAAATATTAATACAAGGCTACTTATAAGTTTTTTATTTTTCAATTGAAATATGTCGAAAATCTACCTATAATAATCAAAATATTTTTTAAAAGCAATTAAGTTAGAATTTTGTCAAAATTCATAAAATAAATTTCTTTTTGTATCTAAGTCTTGAAAATGTTATAAAGATTCTTCCTAAATAATTCTTACTGAAATCATTAAATCTGAAAAATGTATAAACGTTAAAAATAATTATTTTTTTTTAGACATTTGAATTTCCAATTTGTCGAAATTAGTTTTTTTAGCAACAAATCGTGATATGTTAATTATTTTGTTATAATTTAAAAACATTATTCGTGGAAACTTAAACTATTATGTTTTTGCAAAATGCCTTAGTATTTTTTTAAATAATTGTATTAAATCAAAAACTAATCAAAGAAAAATAAAAATTTGTATACAAAATATCAGCTTTTGACAAAACTGATTTTTTTTTTTTGTAAGGTCTAAGTATAATCCATATTGAATATTCCGAAAACACTTACAATTATAGCAAAACGTTTATGTTATCATTTCCTTTACATATTATAAATTTCAAAATATTTTGATTCTTTTTTAACTATTAATAAACATTTGACATTTTTATTTTTATAAATGTCATTAGAAAAAAAATTCGTGGAAAGGAGTAAAAATTCGTGATAATTTTATAGGTACAATATTCCACATAAGTTGTTCTTATACGTCTTATACAAATAGTTATATTCAAATATTTAAAATGCATAGATGCCATACAGTTTATTTTTATAATCATCTAAAATTAAAATTTGGAGGAAATCACATGTTTATATATTATAAATAACAATATGTACCTACTTATTATTTTATTAAAGTTTATAAGACATTATTCGTGACTTCGCGAGCCGCGAAGACATACACAAATACACAATTTACGTTTATTATTATATTTTATACGCACAATGATGTTTTCGCCAAAAAATATTTCTATCTTCCTTAATAGTAAAATAAATCATATACTTTACCGTCTATAGCTAATAATAAAAACCATAACATAAATTTATTTTGTGTTATACGCTATTAGACCGTCTCCACTCTGCAGGATCGTTTTTCGTATAAATCGTTGAATCAAATTTAACACATTCATCACAAGAATTTATATTACCAAAAATTGAAATTTGTGAGTAAAAATATTTGAAGAGCATCAGAAATTTGATCAGAAATTTAATACATAATATACGTTATAATTAATAGAGACCGGATAGTCGACAACTGATTTCTTGCTAAATGCTAGTGTCATATCCGCCGGCCGATATAATTGCAATCAAAATTTAAAATTAATTAGAATATAACACGGGTGATAAGATATACTCCACCACCAGAATATCTAATCTGTAGAAATTAGTGATTTAAATATTTAATAGTATTAATATGTTCAATTTAATACAATAAGTCACATGTTATAATATTAAACAAATAATTAAGTATATAATATGTCTAATATACGTATAATACACATGCCATATGCAGTCAAAAAAAATAAAATAAAAATTATTCAAATACAACAATATTTTTATATAATGACATACAGATGAAAAAAATCTAACTGGTTTTTTCCTTTGTATCTCGTTATTTAATTTAAAATATAATCCCATGTTTCCTGGCATTTCTCATTTATTCATATTCAACGAATTTTACTCTTACGAGCAAAAGGATGTTAACAATATTATTAATATAATATTCTATAAAGAGTTTTTAAATTTTGACCTTTCCGTTTTTCGGGTATTATAAATGCCATCGTGTATCGTTATTTTACGATTTAAAACCGACTAAACTATAGATATCATATAAGTACTGGTCGATGTATCGTCATTATAGATGTCTGATACGCTTGTGTCGGATATTCATTAGTAATTTATGTCACGAACCCTATGAGATATGTATAAAGCAAATGATATAACTATAACACAGCCACACAGGACGAAGAGCGTGAACATTGTATTATTTGATTTTACCATTAAAGTAGGTATATTCACCCCGTCTTTTCTTGGAAAAATCGAAATTCGATGTCCCATGGATAAGGATACGAATCGACAAGCATACTAAATAATGTTACCAGACCCCCTGTGACAGTATAGACGCCACCAAGACGACCACCTCTTTTGTGATCCGATATTGTATTGTATAAGGGAGTTCCACGAAATAGCTGCGCAGATGGTTAGATATTTTAGACATTCAAGGGCAGGTCGTAAAATCACATATGGCCTTATTTATCAATATTTCGGGATCGGGTTGTTACACCACGTACCAGCTTATTATAATGCTTATATATCTTACATATTGTATTATTGTATTTTAAGTTAACACCGTTAAATAAGCATTTTTCTACGCTTAACACATCACTAGAGGTAGGATTTTTATGATTTTACATATTCGTTTCTAGTGTATGCAGTTAAATGGGAGTAAGATATCATTGCGATTCATGAAACACAGAATTCATATGAACAAATTTAATTTGCATAAAAAATCATATTTTAGGGGTAAGAGAATATTCTACACGTTAGGGAATATTTGAGAATATTTTTATTTTTGTAAAATTGTTATAATCAACATATTTCACGGATATTGGCGTTTTGATAAATAGAATATTCATTATACGATTTATATAAATTAAATATTCCTTATCGAATTGTTACAACTATCAAAAGTTTGGGAATATCAAATACGTCCTTAGTTTATATGATAAATATTATCGAAAACACTTTTACACAACTTGAGTAAGTACCAGGAGAAAAAGGAGAAATAGTAAAAACAAAAATATTGCAACTTCAACAAAAAAACAAAGAATACACATTTTTGAAAAATATAAGACAAGTTCTTAATGGAAATAACACAGTACAACTTCCTGAAAATTATTCACCAAATATGGTAGCCGACTTGCAATATTCTTCAGTGACATCCGCCCTTCAACATATATACAAAAACATTCTTACAAATCGGCGTACTAAAATGACACCGGAACATATTATGGAACAATATATGGTTATTAATTGTTATTGGAAAATTAATTAATTTAAATAAATTTAAAACCAAATTATTGTAAATTAAATTAATTAATTAATAACAAAAGTTAATAAATTTAAACTAAATATATTTTTAATATTGATAAAATATTTTTCATTTTTAAGAACATAAAACATTATAATTTAAGGATCTTAAGAGAATATAAATCCGATCTCTACATATTACGTATTCATTACTGCGATTATACATGATTCAGCGAGTCAGAACGTAACATTTAATAGGTACCTTTTGATAAGGCATATCCTACGTATATTTAAAGCCCAGTAGTGTATTATTATATATAGGCACCTCACTGTAGAATGATTATATTATGTTTCACTAACAAGTATAAGAAAATTTATAAAAATAAAGTTAAATAGTGGCCCAGTTTACATGATTTATCATAAATATATTTGTGACAAACAATATTTGCTATTATATTTCGGTGAAAATTAATTATTTTCTCAGGTCGTAACAGTTTACCTATATGGCTATAAATAATTTAAGACTTTCGTATCGTATTAAAGTTATCTAATTATCGTAACGCGTTATAGAAATAGAAAATAGTTAAAACACAAACAATTTTAGATTATGAACTGAGCGAGAAATATATTGTGTTATGCTTTGTGTCTATAATCACGTTTTGAAGCAACATAAATTCTTCAACATTGAGAATTATTAGTAATAATATATTAGATTATAATGGGTAGAAAATAATAATCATAATGTATTTACATCATTCTTGTCCAAATAAATATTTAAAATATACATAGAAATATAGAATACTTGATAACCCAGGAAAGTGGCTTAATTAGTTTTTTGGTCTACAATATTATGAAGTTGTAAAAAAGTCAAAATTATGTTTTTAGAGTTTATGGAGCTACGGCTGAAAGAGGTAAAAGAATTAGCAATAAATAAAAAAACAAAATTATAAACATTAAAATAATAATAAATAATATAAAATGTATATAATATATTAATTATATTATATTATATTATTGTTTTTAATGTTTACAATTTTATGATAAAAATTCGGTTTATTTATTAAAATCAAAAAATTAGAATGTGAGCCACTTATGAAGAAATTTATCATAGAATATTAAATATTCATGATTTATGCCTTATGCAGGGCCTGATTAAGGAGTTGGTCACCAGTAGGCTAGGGTTCATTTGGTGGCTTGACGCCCTAGTATAATTAGAAAAATATTTTTTGACGCCCCCAATTTATCATTGGCCGATTGACGCCCTAGGCTGTAGCCTACTCAGCCTATTGGTTTATCAGGCCCTGGCCTTATGGCTGAGCATAAAAACATTTATCACCATTTAACATTATTTTTGTGTAAAAGTTTAAAACTAGTAGGCAGAAGTGCAGAACTGCTTTCGTCTATCACATACACTTCATATATTTGTTGATTATCAATTATCATTACTTGTTGTGGATTAGATTATAAAAAACGATGAAACTATCAATCTGTCACCTGTGCTCTTTTTGCGTTTTTCAAGATTTTAATTTTAAAATTCAAAAATTGTTTTTTTTTGCAACTTTTTACTCAAAACATCAAATCAACCACACCAAAAAACACGGATAATTTTGGTTTTGAATTTTAGAATTTTTTATAATGGGTATAGGTACATTTTTAATCTACACAACAAAATTATATTTAAATTTCCAATATGAAAATATAATAACTAATAAGTAATACGTATAGTGTATACAAATGAATCAACGCCTGCAGGTGTGTTATTTGTTGTATACCTTACATGTTAGGTACGTATATATTATATTCGGATGATAAATAAACATGTTGTTTTTTTTTTATGAAATACCCATATATAGGCGCACTATAATACATAATGATTAATGAACAAAAAGAAACTTCATAATATGTGAATGGGGTTTTTTGTTCGACCACACTCGGAGGGTACAACTCGTAACCGGGTTTTTTTAACTACAGGCGGTGTACTGTATACAATAAATACAGGGTGATGGTAGCTTACTTGGCACGTTCATCCACACTTTTTTCCTATAATTATGAATGTTTGAAAATGTTTAAATGCAGCACACTTCTTAAATTGTATGAAGGTATATGGAAATATTGTACTCGAAAATAAAGTGCTTAAGTATACTTAAAAATTGCAACAAAAAGAATTAAGAGAGAATTTGAATAAATTTATTATTATAAGTTAGATTAAAGTGAACGCAGTGAGCGTGTTTGGTGAACGATCCCGTATTATGTTCTGTCTTACCGCTAATCAAAAATACCTACCTCAGATAGCATTTAGGTCGAGTGAAATAAAATTCTCGATAGATGAGGGGATAAGATGGGCTTTTCATTTCTTAGTTTATCAGTGGACTATTGTTACCCGTCTTATAGGTGTGGTCGATTTCTATCAGTTGTATTATATTCCCTGTACAATTACTGATTTTAAAACGAATAATATAATAAAGAATATAGTCTCGCAGATGTATAATATAAGATATATCTTACAGGCTCACACATAAATATAATATTCAATAGTATCAGTTCTAAACATTATACACATTGAAGAAGGTACAAGGTATAGACCTACATAAGGTACCTACATAATATAATACAGTATATAGATTTATACATTGTTCGTGATTCGCATATGTATTTTTCGTTATTAATAACCTTTTTATCATTGACATAATATAATAATATATTATGTCAATGCAGGGCCGTCCTTAGGGGGGGGGGGTGAGCAGGGCCCAGGCCCTGGGCCTCGCGCTTTTTACTTAAATTTGGGGCCTCGCGTTTTTTTTTATAATTTCTTTATGTTTTCTATACCTAATTAGTAAATATGAAAAAATATATTATAAAAATAACGAAGTTGGTTCAACACACAAATATTAGAATATCCATAGTACAATATTTTCGTAATCGCAACACACCAGCCTTGGTGATGCGGGTAATAGGCAGCAGCTATACGGACCGTCTTTTTTGTCGAATTGTTATTACTTATTAGTTATTAGTAATAGATAATAATAGTTTTAAAACGTCTCCGTCGGGCATCGGGAAAACATTGATAATAAATAATAATAAATTATATTTATTGAACAAATATTAGGTAAATCGGTTTTATTAGTATAAAAAAATTTACAATATATATTTTTTATAGTAGTTTTTACTTTTTCGTGTGAGCGTTTGCTGTTGACATCGGTTGTATCTAATATTCTAGTACAATAATATTAAAATAAGTGGTCGCTTACGTGATAAATATCGAAAATTTAAAAGTGGTGGTGAAAAACGAAAACTTAATATTGCTATTGAACATTAAAATGAACGTTAAAAGAACTCTTTATTTAAATTTTTGAAAAAATACCAAAATGATAGTAATGATACTATAGTCGATAGTGGTCAAATTGAAAGTAGAATAAATGCATGAAAAACAGAAAAATTCAAAAAAACATGGTATTTGAATCTACTATAAAATTATTTTATTTTATTTACCTAGATAATAATATTTTATAAAAAAAAAACCTCATTTTTAATTATAATTAGGGAGGTACCTATCAAATTTTTTGTGTGATAAGAATTATTGATTTCATTATATGTTTATAGATCCTATAAACATATTATAATCTACCTATAATATAGATAGATATAAATATATAATACTTAAAATATGTACAAGTATTTTCGCCCTGGGCCTCGCAAATTTTAAGAACGGCCCTGTGTCAATGGTTTTTATAGCCCGTTTGTGCATCAAAATTGTATATTTCCACATGTCTCTCTTCGATATTGTATCACATGTATTGTACTCATTTTATAACGAAATATTTAAATGACAGACTAACAGTAATGATAAGCTTTTGAATATACATAACCTAACAAAACCAAAAACTATGGTTATAGAATGTAGATATTGTTGATTTTCGTATATAAATCTACAATTGTGGCTCCTAAACTTACATAAGTTATCAGTTATAAATGTATAATATTATCAGGGCATGTACCAGTTGCCCTCAAAAGTACCTTTTTTCATACCAATTCCCTCCGAACTACCTAGAGAAAAATATACCAGTTGCCATCAACTAAATGTACCAGTTGCCCCCAACCGAATGTACCAATTTCCCTCACATGTTAATATATACACGATTACAATATATGGCCCGTAAAATAGGGGAGGTAAATATACAAATAATAAATAAATTATGACAAAAGTTCATAATAAATAATTTAATTAGTATACCAATAGTGGCATATTCAATGTGATAATTTGTAATCATATGAATTTGTTTATGTATTATTATTTATTATTATTGTATTATTGACATTTGTATATTTACCTCCCCTATTTTACGGGCTATATATTGTAATCGTGTATATATTAACATGTGAGGGCAACTGGTATATTTTTAAAATCCTGATAACAGTCGTGGGTGGCAACTGGTCAATACCCTATTATCGTCACCTATATAATGTTATTGATGTACCGGATAGGTCATGTCACTAGTAGGTATAAATAAGGTACTAAAGGTAGATACCTCATCCAAACCTAATGTAAAGTATAGAGGCGAATAAGTTCCTATACGAGAGTAGCAGGTACAAAAAATACATACGTTAGTTCCTACACGATACAAAAAGTTACATAATGTAAGTTCCTACACGGTAAAAAACAGGTACGTATATTAATTCCTACGCGGTAGGAAAGGGTTCATATTATGTTTATACGAATTTTCAAAAATAAATATATGACGATTAAAAAATATAATAAAAATCGCATAGCGCATTACTACAAATAAATATAATATAATAATAATAATATTATTATTAAAATAAATATTATGTATGTCAAAAAATATAGATAAAAAAATATTTTATCTTTCACCTACGTCGAGTCGGGATATTATTATCAGCTTGTAGCTTGTCGTATTTTACCGTAATTTCGTATACGTTTTACTTTAAATGAAGTATATTTGAATGTATATATTATACGTATATTAGTTAGCTATACCTACTAACATATAAAGTTTCAATAAAAAATTGAAATTATTATATATTTATATATTATATTGATAGCGTCTGATACTCTGATGGTGCTGTAGCATTTAAATGCATTTTAGTACAGAATGTCTCAATAAGTTCGAACTACGGTTTTTATTTATTATTATATTACCTATTATATTTATTTGTGTCAATGCGCTATGCGATTTTTATTATATTTTTTAATCATCATATATTTATTTTTGAAAATTCGTATATACATATTCAATTGTATGAATTATATATTTAATTTTTTCCGCCGTGTAGGAACTAACAATACTAACATACGTATCTAATGTTTACAGTGTAGGAACTTACATATGTTCGTGTAAGAACTAACGTATGTAATTGTTTACCTGCTACTCTCGTGTAGGAACTTACTATTCTCCGAGTATAATAGTACCCACTTGCTTAGGTACTTATTTTTACTTATTTTTTTTTCAGTTCCAATATTATATACCTACAGGCTACATTAAAATAGCTACAAAAGAAAGCTTAATTTATTAGGTAAATATAATGAAAAAATAATATAATTAAGTAGTTTGTTGAATGTTGA
Source organism: Schizaphis graminum (assembly GCA_020882235.1). Lineage (NCBI taxonomy): Eukaryota > Metazoa > Arthropoda > Insecta > Hemiptera > Aphididae > Schizaphis > Schizaphis graminum. The sequence goes on from CM037033.1 coordinate 95,102,036, forward strand.
TGTATAGGCAAACATGTACCTATATTTAAGTTTAAATAAGTCATTGTCATCAATGCAAATAAAAATTTAAATATTAGGTACACGAAAGTTTGCATATTACCATATAGCAAGGGTGACCACTAACCTTAACTTTGCAGGGAGCCACAAATGTATAAAGTTGATTCGAGGTGAGCCACATTGTAAAACAATGTTTATAAAATGGAGATACATTTTTCATTTTAAATCAAATGAAGGAACATTTATTTACATTTAATTTTAGTCTAAATTTGGTTCAAGAGCCGCATGAAATTGATTTAAGAGCCGCGTGCGGCTCACGAGTCTCGTTGTGGCCACCCCTGCCATATAGTATAGGCGTTCTTACATAGAAGGTATTTTATATCACATTATTTCAGTGGCGTAACCAGGGTGGCTGAAAGTGAGCGCCCAAAATATAAAGAAAATTAAAAAATTATTTTAATTTTTAATGGTCTATAAAACAAAAATCTTAAATTGTACTTTACAAGATAGATCAGCCCTCCCCGAAAAAAATCCTGGTTACGCCCCTGTCACATTTATAGAGTTAATATTTATTGTTGATACGTATATCCAAGTGGGTTATTAGTTATTACTTATAGTAATATTTGATTCAGATATCTTTACTTAGCGTAATATTAGACATAACTCCGTAAATTTTTTTAAGTAGGCAACCAATTGTCCGTAAGTGTTCGGATTGAAATTGAATCAAATATCAATCGACTGATAAATTATGAAAAATATCGAAAAAAAATCGCCAGGCCTGCGGTAATAGTCCGTTCAAAAACACGATGGCGTACATGGCAAAATCCGCGAGTACTTATTCTAGTATATATTCATGCACCTGTGACCTGTATAGACAGTTCTAAATAAATACTGCGACAATTGCGACATGTGTTAAGACTTAAGGGGCCTCACTACGGTTATTATTTAAGGGACATCATTTAGGCAATTCATAATCATAATCTCGTCTTAGCCGCCCGAAATGTATGTGTTACTGTGTTAGTTGTAAATGATTATTAGTGTAAGTGAAATGCGATGCGGGTACCGGCTGGAGTACGCGCATGCACATGTCAATAATTCGATAACAATAAAAATTCACTATACGAATTTTACGACAACTTACTTATTGATTTGACAAAATTAAAGTTAATTAACGTTGTCTGATCTTAATTCTGAAAAAATATTTAAATTCAGCAGAAAAATGTCTGTAGAATGTAGATCGTACGAAACATTCTGATTTTAATTTTAATTTTTAATTTAATATTATAATTTAAAAAATTCATATTTTCTAGTTTTTTAGTTTTTATAACCACTTCTTTAGAATATAAGATTTAATTTTTGCAAAGTATTCCGTACGATCTATAGACAATTTTCTACCGAATTCAGAATTTTTTAAGTTGATGCTTTTAATGGCAACATTTGCTGATATCAATGTAACAACTGGACGATGATAACTGAAATATTGCAACAGTCGGTCTCACTACTGTACCGCGCCATTAGATGTTTCACATCAAAAATTATACATTGTCAGCTTGAGCCTGGGTGGCAGCCAGTAGGGGTCCTACGCAGTGACGTGGGAATATGGGAATAGACTTCTGCCTTGCCTTTTTTTTTAGATCAGATATAAGCAATACTGTTATAAAATGCTACTTACATGAACTAATCAAGTAACTGAAGTTAAAAGATTGAAACAGCGCCAAAAAACCATTTCATGTCCCCTCCTCAAGAAAATCTTGTATACCTACACCTGACGCCTCAAATCCTACCACGATAGCCGAGTCTGTGGCTTCAACTAATAACGACTGTAAATGTAGGTAATTCATATTAGTATTTCGTTCTAATAAATGTACAATGTTGTACATTATTTATATTGTGTTTATAATTTACAACTTTTTTCTTCTTTATACTTCCTTCATTATTTAAATAAAATACATATAACATATGCATAATTCAAATTTCCTAAACGAACTATAAATTATAACTTAAGTCTTAAAACGTGAGTAATCGAAAAGAGTACCTACTTATAATTTTAATTATAAAGTAAAATGAGTAAACGTAAACAATGAGAATTTTATGAACATTAAAAAAGTGTTACAATAAAATCACAATTTCTCTATCCACTAAAATAGGTATTGTATTCATCGATAAAAATTAAAAACAAAAAAAAATTGAAATGAAATAGGTACCACAGAAGTGGCTAACTTGGGGCAGATTTTAACTTTAACGTTCTATATCTCAATAAATAATTATCATATGTGTTCAATACTCATCTCAAAAGTTGTCTCTTAATCTATGTCTACTTTAGTCTTGGTGCAAAACACAAAAGGAAAAATGTTTTTCTTACAATATTTTACACAGGAAAGTATTATTAAAGTATTATATATTAATTATAATTATTCGAAGAGATAGGTAAAAATGCTATCTTCTAAATTGTAAATTTAAAAATTCAACTTTAATGAATTTTAAATAAATAACTTTATAGCAGAATATATTTTTAGATTTACAAGTAAGCAACAGAAAAAACTATTGTCATTTTTAAAATTTATCTTTAAATCAAAATAGTAATATAATCATTAATAACATTTAAGACATAACCAAAATTATCAAATAACAGATTATATTATTACAGTTACACTTTTTGTAAAGAGTATTTAGATAATTTCAGTTGGTAAAAAAATAAATAACTAACACCATTAGGTTTTTTAATTAAAACCTAAACAATAGTTAATTTAACTGTGAATTTTCTTTATTAAAGCATTCAACAAAACAATAATTTCTTACTTCTTTACTTTTAAAGGTTAAATTTTACCAAAAACTTTCATATCGAACCAAGTGCTTTTGAATCTATTGAAGCGAGTGCCTTAAGAAGCATTATAAATACAACTAAGCTTTAAATGTTCTGCCTTTCAAACTATACATATATAAGTAGAAAATTATCAAAAGCTGTACCACAGAACATTACCAAGGTAATGAACCAAGTCAATACTTGGTGAAATCAAATATTCTATATGTTTAGCACCATGTCAATAAATGACTTTTGTTTTACCTGTATCGTCTGTTAGATTAGTTTCGAACTAATAGAGTAGCAATCTGAAGCTATACCATCTAATGTTTCACTCAGTTTGTAATAAAATGTGATCAAATTTCAACTCTTATACTTGACCTGACCATTTAATATTTTCTGACAATCATACTGTCAATTTTAAATTATTACGCTCGAGCAATATTTTCACCCAGTCATAACCAGAAAAAATGTTTTTCAATTATCCCCTTATTTCCTAAAACTTCTTTGCAATAAAATGAGCTTCATAAAAGTTAAAGGAAATCCCCATTTACTGGCACTGATGAGACTTTTAACAATATCTTGTTCTTCTTTAATATTGCCAACCGACTAGAAATACATTTTTATTATTTTTTTTGCGGTAGATGGTAGATTTTGGAACTCCCAAGTCCCAATTCTAATACTACTTCACGTTCAAACATTAAATTTGGTTTTATTGCCAATAATGTTTTTTCTAATTGCAGTGGTATAAAATTTTTGTATGGCTGAGCATCAACTTTTTTAGATCTATTACCACCCATACTTACTCATAAAATAATTTTTTAAACAAAATGTGACTTATGAGAATATTATGATTCTAATCAATTTTTCAATTTAAAATAGCATTCCAATTTAATGATATTAAGTTTATTTATTTAACTATATATCCAATGGTCCAGTGGTGTATTTAAAGCAGTCAAAAGAACATAGGACCCTGCTGTTATTTTTTGAATTATTAGTACTATTATTAAATAAATATTTATACCCAGTAACAAAACAAAAATAGGTAAGTTAAACATACAACCATCAAATAAAGTAATAATATTTAAGGATGCAAATTATAATAATATGTATTATAAAAACAATCGATAGTACATAGAACAAATACTAAAAAATTTAAACTTAAATGGTATTTAATTTAATATATACTAATTACTAATTAGTAATTAGTAATTACTAATAGTATAACCTGCTTAATCAGTTAAATACAATTTATTGTACAGAAAGATCCCGTTACAACAAACTCCAGGGAGACCGAATTTTTTTTTCATTTTAACAGAAATTTGAATAAGCTCTTAAGCCCTGCTTTTCGACAGGGACTTACGACTTCTATGACTTTTGTTATAACATGACTTTTCGATGCATTGGTATTCGTTGTAAAGGGAATTTACTATATTATATATTAATAAACATTCATGTCATTGTTATTTGCCATAAATGTATTCAATAACTAACATTTCTAAGTAAAATATATATTATAAATTATAATATATAATAAATTGTATATAATATTTGATTAAACTATAATTGCTATAATTATTATTAACTCTTTTTAGTAGTTTTAATGCTTGTTGCGTTATATTATTTGATTTATTAGAAAAATATAGTTGGTCAAAATAGTTGGATGGGCTGAATTTTTCATCATATAACTATAATTTATTACATTGTAAATTTAATAAAGTTTCTACTGTTGTCATTTATGTTTTTCTAAATAAAGCATTAATTTATTTTAAAGTAGAAGGGACGATAAAAATGATGATCAAAGTTAAATCTTTTAGTATATTTCTGGACAATGAGCATGTCATAAGGATCATGATACAAATTAATTTAGTTAAATTAGTTTTTTTTAAATCCTAATAATTAATTGTTTTAAATAACTAAATTGTATGATACATTGATACAACATATAATCACCATGATAGATCATAGATAAGTTTCTTTTATTTTTCATCTGAAACTATTTATGCCTTCAACCTATATATTTACTATTAAAAAAAAGTAATAGTACATACAAATAAGCAGATTATTCCATAGATCGTAGATTTGTAAACTGGATTCTTTTCATGATACCGATAATTCAAATGAAATAATTAGAATATAATGTAGTTAAAACCAAGTACTAGAAATTTTTGTAACAATAAAATGTTAAAAAGTTTCTTTATTTTATCAACATTATAAAAACCTTTATAATCTTTCAATTGTGATAATCGATAAAGAGTCCGCAAAATTGCTAAAAACGACTATATTGAGGATGACACAATGAATGGAATTTGCTTTATGACCAATAAAAGATTAAAGTTACAACAATTATTAAGACTATGCAAAAAGCATTCACTAATTCACAAATTAGAAAAAATTAATTTATAGATAAATTATAAAAATTCACTTATGTAACGAATTATTATGATGTATTTACTATTTCTATATGAGTATAAACTACCATTTGTAGTGATGTTTAAAAAAAAACTATGCGAGTAATATTTTGTGTTAATTAAGAAAATAAAATCTTGTACAGTTGTACAATATACATGTATGTATGTTTAAAAGATAAGTTTTCCCCAGTGTCAAGATGCTGTGCTGTTCCATTATTGTACGTTGCATGGAAAACATACCTCTACATTTTAAAAATTTTAATGAAATTTAATTGAAAAACAATTTTTGATGAATAATCAAAGCAGCACAGAAAATTAGACTCTAATATGAAGACATTGTAAGTAAGAAATCAGTTCTCAGACTACAAGATGTCCAATGATTAATAAAGGTATAACCGTCATAATCATAATAATAAACAATTATTTTCTAATACTAAAAATAAAAAATAAAACATCGTCTTATAATTTCTAAAATTGTCAAACTATAATAAAATGCAGTTGAAAATTTTTTTTACATTAAAAATTAAATTTAAATTACTTAGTATAAACATATATAGTAATTATGATTCACCACATTCGTAACGCACAAAATCTAGTATATCAATACCATAATCAGTTGCTACTTGTCCTACAGTTATAGATGGGTCCAATAAGAAAGCTTGTTCAAGCATACCATCTTCTTCAATAGTTGATTCCGAATTTTTTTCATCTATACTGTCCATGGATGAATCATCATTTTCATTCAATGTTTTAGGAGCCACCACTTCTTGAGATTTTATAGGTTCGTGTATATTAAGTACTCCAACACTTTTTGGATTCATACCTAAATAAAATAAATGCTTTAATTTGTTTTATATAAATGAGGGGTCTAGTTTCATAGTGTGCAATATCCAAGTTCACTGAATTTTCAGAAAACAAAAAAAATATTACAGTGAACACATTAAACATACTTTTCAAAGGAGATTGTACCTTTTTAAACTAATTGTTATTTTCAATGATAAAATACATTGGAGTTTGACCATTTTGCTTGACAATAATATGTTTTATGAATTCAGCGATTAAACTACTATATGACATGATATCTATCTCATTTTTCATTAAAAATGGATATTGTACACTTTGAAACTAAACCCCTCAAGTTATAAGTTGGTTTTTAAAAATTAGATTAATTTAAATTAAACATAAATAAGTAAACAAATTATTTACCAATAACATGTTGACACATTTGACGAAGAATTTCATCATGAGAACTCTCCATAGACCTTTGGTTAATTTTTTCACCATCTAGTTGTTTACGGTAAATTAGAAGTGATCCGTATTTACCGGAAAGAAAATGAGATCCAGTTATATTAGCCGGATGAGTAAGACCCATAATATTCAAACCAGTGTCTCTAGTGTTTAAACATGTGGCACGTCTGAGAGTAACATTTTCTCCAAGATTACCTATTGTAACTGCAACATGATCAGCTAACGATTTACCTTCAGCACCACTTAACTCCATTAAATCGCCACTTTTTAAATTAACCTAAATAAAATAAATTATATCATAACAAAGTTTTTTTAGCTTAAGTTTATGATTGTAGGTACCTTTGAAAATGAATTTTCTAATGCTTTTTGTTTTTTAGCAAAATCTAAACAAGACGAAGTGACTACTTCAACAACAGAATGAAAACACTTGTTACGGGCAACAAAGTCAGTTTCACAATTCACTTCCACCATAGTAGCAACTTCTTTTTGACTATCAATTGCAAATGCAATAACTCCTTGGGCAGTAGCACGGTTAGCAAGTTTATTGGCTTTTGCCCAACCTAGCCTTTGAGCTTCTTCTTTTAACCATGCTTCTGACTGTTTAAAAATATATATTATCACATGCATTATACCTACCAAATTATATGAATTAATTAATTTTACCTTTTCTAAACTATTATCATTTAATTGTAAAGCCTTTTTGCAGCTTTCAAATGGATATCCTGTTTTCTTTCTCAATTTTAAAAGCTGTGCTTTGGTAGATGACCAGTTTGTACTGGATATATGTATTCCTCTAAATAATATTAATGATTTTAACATGCTGTAAAAAAAAAAAAACCTTTAAATTACATTTTTTTACAGCTTTGACATTGATAAATATTTAAGATATTAATAAGGAAAACTTCTCATTTTTAATTCTAAGTATATATTATTTAATTATACATGTATAAATTGATAGCTATTGTAAATAATTCAGAACCTATTTATACAAATAAACGCATAACCTTAGTACTTCACATTCTTAACAATACAGATAAATAATTAATGAATTTTGCTTAAAAATATGCGCATTAAATAAAAATTATAAAAACTAAATTAATAAACAAATAAATAAAATAGTATTTAAAAATAGATAGTTAAGTATGTATTTAATTAACGCATGATTATAATCAAACTGATTAATTTAACAAAAATTATTTACATTATAATTAATGATAAAGTTAATTTTACGTCAATTTAGTTTACAGATAAGTTATGGCACAATTACAATTTTATGAAGGTCTAAGGTAAAAAAAATTTGTCTCAAAACCACTAGTGTCACTATGATGAATAAATCACAGTAACGCAGTATTGTAAAACAATACTTTAAAATAGTAAGCTTCAAACAAATGAGTCTTAAAATATTTAAATATTGTATCCAACTAAAGCACTATAAAGCGGTGGTTTGAAAGTTTAAAATAAATTATTGCTTACTCTGCTGGAAATGTGAACCTCAAGGCAAAAACTTGGATTGTAGCCTTTGAAATGTAAAAAATACTGAAGTGTGCTTAATAATGTTGTAGTGTGAATATTAATAATTGATATGGAAAATCAAGAAGGCGGTGATAAGATTGTGATACGATTTTCCTCTGAATATGTACACCAGATAACGCTTTATCAGTGTTATCACGTAGTGGTCATTGATAATATAATTCTCAGACCATAATAATTGGCACGTACATAACATTAATGATTAATAATTTTACAATTTAATAGTCAAGTTTCGATATTTAAATGTTCAAATTTGTTGAAAAGTTGCTTGTAAGATGAGTTGGATAGTAGGAATATAAATAAGACAATAATACAATATAAGGAATCCAAACTTGTTTTAAAAACATATTACATCACGTAGGTAATTAGATGGATCACTTGGATCAGTATTTAATACGTTGAAATGAAAATAAGTCTTTTTAATATACCTAAAAACTAATCATGGCAAAAAAAAATCAAAAGTAAAAATGTTTAGGTACTATTGTCATATAAATTGTTAAATATTGTAATTTTTAGTCGAATTATACTGAAAAAAATTACAACTGTTTAGTGACATACTGACATATATATCTATAACTCAAAATCTTTATCTTTATTAACCGCATCAGATATATTATGCACTTTATGAGCAAGACTCGTCAAACCAGATAACTAAAATAAAAACAATAGTTTTTAATTAGAAAAATCGAACAGTATTCCAAGTACAAAAATATAGTCGTGACGTATATAACTATATTATAATTTATAATATTGCATTATCTACTGATGTAAAGTACCAAATGACATTATTAGTTAATTTTGTCAAGTAAATTATTTAAATAAAATGTATATTAATACTAACTGGAATGCTAATTATGCATCATATATTTATTGTATATATACACTGTATATATAATATATATTATTACTGTATAATACAGATTATGGACTTTTTTATCTCAGAATTTGACCGGTGCCCAAAATTTTTATTTACCCGGACTTTGTAGTAGTTTACCCATAAAAACATTCCGTTTTGAAAACTTTCTAGTATTATTTTAAAATATGCCCTAGGTGTTAAAAAGTCTTACTAGCTACTACCAAGTACCAAGTAGGTAACAAGTTGTTGATGTTTGTGTACGGCACCCCAACAACGTTACGACTGCTGTGTCAAAGTCACTTAAATATACACGATCATTGATCTATAAAGAACAAAAATAAATAGATGTTGGGTATAGAGCCGTTCAAGGGTAATTGCTAATTATTGCTATTCATTATGACGTATCGACTTATGGTATGTCAGTGTGTATGTGTGTGTAAACGAATGGTTTAAACGTTTCAAATGTTTCAATGTCTCTAACTCTGTCACACAACTCACACGCAGTCACATAAATACATAAGACCTAATATAGTAATATATACTAATATTCAAAATTTGCATAACACCTTGACGGAACAAATATATTTAAATTAAATTATTTTGTCATGCATAAAGCTCAGATATGTAGGTATTATTGATAACACCTATCTATACGATCTACTTTTCGTTACGCTTACGCATTCCTATTACAAGCTATAGCTTTGTTGTTGCTGTTAATATCTTAATCTTAATTAATTAAATTAATTATTTATTTTTAAAACTAATTTACTAATTAGCAAACTTAAGGCTATTATCGGTGTTTACCTAATATTCAATCGACGATTTTTTTGATTTTAAAAAGGGTTATAATTTATAAGTACATTTATTTACTATTTTGTTATATTGTTATACTGTGATCATAGTAGGTACCAAATTAGTAAAGACACTAGGTACATTAGAATTTTTTTCTAAGTGGGCAATCATTTTTTTCCGACGATAGGCATGGTGGCTACGATATACAGTGGCGTATTTTCAATTTTTTTGTGGGTGGGGGTCCTAGTATTAAATATACGTTTATAACATTATAATAAAATACATACGAGTTAATTTAATTATGATACTTATTATTGATATTATTTATATAATATTTGAAAAAAAAATTTCTGGGGGGGTCGAGACCCGGGGACCCCCCCCCCCCCGTAAATACGCCACTGACTATATACTAATATTATCGTTATCTCTTCACTTAATGTTTTTAAGCAAAATATTTTCTCAAACACATAAAAATTATAAATAATAGAGAGTATTAAAAATTAATTACCTACTTTAATTATGTACCTCCATTTATAAGACTATAAAAAAATATACCTTAAATCGTATAACCTACATGAATATATACAGCTACATGAATACATATTATTATATTAAATACACAAATACAGTTATCAGTTACCTATCAGTTAATATTTTAATTTAATTTTAATTTGTTAAATTTCAAGAAAGGCGTTGGTGGACAATTGACATAAACAAAATATAAAAAGGGAGAGACACGGGCCTCTATAGTAAATCACTGAATGTGAATGATAGATCTAATATACCAGCACTCAGCAGTCAGCAGTCTACATTAGATATTATTATATTATTATAAGCACTTAAACATGTAGTTAAAAAAAATGAAGAAGATCGAGATATTGAACGGTTTAAAAAAGACTGTTCGTATTATATTATAGAAATAATAGTAGTTCACTAATCTTTTTTAATACTATCAAGTATTTATAATCAATGCTAGTATAGGTACAAGGTTGTTTATATATATCTTTTTTTCAGTTTCAATCGACAACTTCAGATAACTATATACTATATAGTTTCCTAATACACTTGCCCGTTGTCCGAAGGTAACTATATAGGTATATCCTATGGGAATTTACTATACAATAGGAGACGTGTCAAATTGGTGGGATATATAATATAATACTAATGTACTTATAGATGTATACGCAATCGATTTTAAATCGGATAAATATATTATATATCATTTATGTTTTACATTCTACGAATCTACGATGACATAACAATGAGCGATGACAATGTATATAATACAACAGCATCTATAGTAGATATATGTATATTATGATTTATAACAGCAATTCAAACTGCCATTTATTTTTTTTAAATTATGTCCTCAAGGCAATAACAAACTCTTCTATAGCCTACTTGGTGTATTTTTTACTACGGTCTACACGGTGTACATCACTTCCAAAGATGTACTAACGATTTCTTCTTTAATTTTGTTTTTTAGTTCATCAATATACTCCCAAAAAATAAATCAGGTGATCAAGGTGGAAATTAAATATCACCATTAAAAAAAAAATGTTATTTATTATTTGAAAAATATAAGAAGTAAGCTAGAAGTGCTTGAGATGGCTATAATCGTGACTCTTGCGGACATAATTTTAAAAAGTAAACAGTATTATAAGTTATATGTACTTTTTTATAATAAATAATAATTCATTTTTATTCGTTTTTTATATCATTTTATAATTTTTTAATATCGGCTGTATTAGTGTCTCACCCTGTAAACATATATATAATTAGATTATTCATTATTATGCGACTATGCGAGATTAATATCTATAAATATATATTCATATAAGTACGTAGTACCTAATAATCTAATGTTAATTCGATACCTATTGAATGTTATTGGTTTTACAATACCTACTAAAAAAAAAAAAAAAATCCATGAAATAATAGCTAGTATTATAGTATAATTTTCATTAAGTATACCTACACTGGCTAGTGGCTACACTAAAAAAAGTATTGTTGTAGAAACACTAGAAACCAAAATATAGTACTGATAGCTATAAAATTTACTTGCCTCGGTGACAATATAATGTATTTATTTTTTATTTTTATTATTTCTGTTTTAGTGTGATAGTATAATTGGTATGAAATATTTGTATACATTTTCAAAACGATTAATTCTTACAAAGAATTTTCATTAAAAATACATCAACGGAAGTATTTAAATGATAATTATATTCAAATTATACATTAATTGCACTATCCATGAGTCAACAATAAATCAACATTCATTAGTATACTATCATACTAGACATTATGAATTATACAAATAAGAGCAATGGCGTAGCCAGGATTTTTTTCGGGGAAGGCTAATCAATTTATAAATTAAAATGTTGAAAATATAAAATTTAAATATTATTTCGTCAAATTTCGATTGGTCAAAATATAAATATACAATATATAATAATATGTTAGTACTTAGTAGAATATATATTAGTAGGTATTCTAAACATGATAATTAGGGCTAGGATTTTGTAGCATTTGCATTTTCTTTCATAGTACTCCAGGACATAGCTAATCAAAAACAAAATTCGATTCATTCATCACAGAGTTCAAATATGCAATTTTGTTTTTGCTTTTTCTTGTGATATTTGTAAATAAATGCTTTATTGGTACTTTTTTGTCAGTTTATTAGCTTTTTAATTGGTTTTTGTTAATTATACGCATATTTAACATTTACGTACATATTTATCTAAATTATTATTTTTTCATTTATTTTAATTGTATAATTTTATTTATATATATTTTGTGAATTCGTATTGAAATATTATCGCCTTATCCGAAAATATTTCTGAAAATAGATAGAATTTATTTTTTTCAATATTTATAAATTGTACTTAGTTGTTCTAAGAATTAATTGGTATGAACATATAAAAATGTGTTTAATTAATTAGTTTTTGATATTAACAATATTTTTCAGCTAAACTTAAAAATGTTTAAGTCTTTTTTAGTTGCATTTTCCTGGTTAAACGCTTTTTTTTGTAGCATTATTGGCAATTTTTTAATTCCTTTATTGTAGGTTTTTAGTGCTTCATTTTCCTAGCCCTAATGATAATATACTAAATATGATATTAACTATTAAATATTGAAAATAAAGTTTTATAGAATATAATTTTGAATAAAATAATAATTTTAATTATAAAATAAAAAATAAAAAAATTATTGATTTTATTTATTTTACCGTAGGTGATATTCATATTTTATTCATAAAATATTAATTATTATATATTTGTTTTTAAAATTATTATTAAATATTAATACATGATTTAAAAAATGTTTTTATTGTGTAGAGTAAATCACATAAAACTATAAAAGTATAGGTACTATACTTCTATACCTAGGACTTCGGGAGATCTAACAATGCATGCAGCAATGTTATTTTTATGACCATAAAAACAATACAAACTATTCTGAGATCCAAACAGATCTCTGTGTCAAATTCAATTAATTTGAAGTCAGTCGCACAAGTAGTTTAGGAATTTTCTTAAGGCCAAAAAAATAGACATTCATTTTTAATATATAAATTATTGTTACACGGCCCCTGCCCTGTAGAGATTGTCCTGTTATCCGTATATGCTACGATCTAATAAAGGAATTTTGTATTATTTTGTACTTTTAGTATCGCAATTCGTGGGTGAATGTGAAAAACACGTCCGTCGACTGCAGATAATATAATATGGGTATATATCTATAGATAAGTATGATACATCATAATATATACCTATATTATGTAACGGCGAGTTGGCCTTAAACGCCGTCGCGCACGGACTTCAATATATAGTTGGACGTGGACCTCCTGTTTAGTCGTAGATATTGTGAATTTCGATAAGTAGTAAGTATTATCAAAAACTACAATAATAGTTACGGTCGGAAGTTGGCACGCTGCGGTGGCCCGTCAACTGTGACGGAGACGGCTCGCGGCTCTAGCAATGCGCGTTATAAATCGTATCACATAATATTATAATACGCATGTAGTATTATATTATTTTGCCACGGTAGAATAGTGCAGTGTTCCGCGTTCAGAGGCTCTATAAATTATAATATTGTATCCTGTGACCGCACGCCAGCCATATTATTATATACCTATTGTAAAAATATCATAAAGCAACCACCAACCACCATTTATCAACTATTAGTTAATATCCATATAAATTATACATGTAGATACGTTACAGAATAATATAATCACAGGCCACTGCTGTGTTTATTAGTCATATTACCAAGACTTACATAAATATGCAATTTTGGTACCTATAATAATATACCTTAATATTATTTTCCATAAATATACGTATTAGGTATATTTCACATTTTGAATTTAATAATATTTATACTAAACGCTTATTAATTTCACGTCAGATTTTCAAACTTTTGGTGGTGTAATTAAAACTTTTAAGGATTTTAAACTACAAAATTATTTTCATTTTTTTTTTATTTTTGTGAATTTCTGTAAAATCCTAATAAATAACCTTGGAAATTTAACTCAAGGTCCCTCATTAGTTGTATTTCCGGAAAAAAATACCGAAAAAGTTAACATTTTCGGAGGGCAATATTTTACTCATTATAATTTTTTATCATACACAAATTGAAGAAAAAACTAAAAAAAATTAAACATTTAAAATATCTATTAATTAAACAAAATGATCCAAAATATTATTAAAATTATATCATGATTTGTAAATGCGAATATTTACAAATATTTTGTGGAAATTTCAAGCCTCTACATTTTGAATTACAACAAATTAATTTTATCGAAAACTATAGTTCTGTGAAAAAATCCTGTTTTCCCTTAATTTTTTTCCGATTATTTTGAATACCTAGTAAGTTTTACTTGAAATTTCCACTTTTGATCTCTCAAAAGCACAAAGTAGTTTAAAAAATCATCACCTAAGTAGAAAATTTAAGCATTTTCACTATAATCTATCTATAACATGCATTATACGATACAAAAATACGCAGGGAACTATGACGAGAACGTTGAAATTAGTATGAATAAATAGTTACGTCACCAATAGGAGAATTAGAAATTACCGAATTGTAAATAGAATTATCAGTAAAACAATACAAGAACCTTGTACCAAAAATGTACATAAAAATAACAGTCCAAATGTCCAGTCTTTGTAGGTATTACAATATTACTTTTGTCGTAACTTGACGTTGACAATTTGACATACGTACATAATAATTAAATTAGGTACTTTAATTAATTGTTATTAGTAATATTTTGAGCCATCGCTCATAATTATTCCATGCTTTCCATTGTATCCGTACCTGATGGGTTTTATTATTAGTATTTACTGCTTATTCATACCTACTTTTTATTCTTACTTCGACTTAACTGTAACTTAATTTATAGGTTTATCGGTCTATGGTATAGTAGCATTGGCGATATGTAATTTTTGGTTTACGTCTACTGAAAAATATTAAGAAAGACATTTGTCATTTACATGAAAAAAATCATACCACAATACCACCGACTATACAAACGTAATAGGGTATTCTACTTTCTATTCAAAAGATTAAAAAAAAAAGGGTCCAAAATGCATATACAATTATTATAATTACAGACAAGGGACCATCGAAAAATATAGTTGTCCTTCTATAGGTAGTTAACCGTACGCAGAAAACTAATAACTAGTTGTAAATAATTGTAATAAATAATAATCGGTTATACATTACAGCAAATACTATACATTAGTAATCTATAGTGTTTGATTACAGACATTATAGTCGAGCTGTCAGTTTGACAATTTGTAAATAGTAATACTGTAATAGAAGTATTAGTATTTAGTAGTAGTTGTTGTTGTTGTTGTTGTTGTAGTAGTAGTAGTGTACTGCAGTACTGCGAGTAAACGGCGTTCTCCAACATGACACGGTGGTGGCGTCTCGTGTCGTCGAGTGGTGCGATTGTCGTTTACCCACCGCCGCGCCGACGCCTCCCGTGATTCGTGTACAACACCGGTCACCGTTGTCTGTTCACTGTTCACCGCAGCGCGCACACACAACGTTCATACGTAGGTGATGCACACCTCACGGTAGTGGTTACTCGCAACTGTATCTTTACCGTTAACGACAATATTGTTATATCGTGTTGACTGTTGTTGTTGTTGTTGTTGTTTACACGGCGAGACTTGTTTTTTTTTTTTTTTTTTTGAAATTCACGATTTCCCGTCAACGTGCACGTTTCGGTGGACTTTTCTCGTTTCGTCTGTTTTAATTTTTTTGTCCCCCCTCCCCCCGACTCTTCGACCGTTCACGGATAAAACCGAGTCGACCGCCGTCCCGCCGAGTGAGAAAACTCAAAAAACGGTCATTTCGCTGCACCCTTTGTTCGCGCCCGTTCGAAACACGCGCATTCCGATCCGCCGTTGCGTCCCACACGAACGGTACACGTAATATCTCAGCCTACGCGTTCCACGTCGATAATATGACCAAGCCTCCGTGTGCGGTATTCTTGCTGGCCATCGGGTCGCTGTGCCTGTTGGCCGCGGCCGTCAACGGCGTAGACGCCGGAAACGGCGATCACCATTCGTTGGAACTGGACGAGAACAACTGGACGAACGTGCTGACCGACGAATGGATGGTGTTGTTGTGAGTATTTCGTCGCACGTAGGTAGTGTAGATGTAGTTTTCGGTTTTTAGAAATGGTTGTCTTCGGTGTCCGGCGAGAAGGAACGCCAAACTGGTTGCGATGGCCAATCGTGAAGAACTCACATGTCGTATATTTTTCGCAGGGGCGAGTGTGTATGTGTTTTTATGTGGGTGAAAATAATTATTATCAAGACGTGCTATGCAGAAACCTAATGTAAGCGACGCGCTACGTCGTTACGACAATGTGGACATTATGTATTATACTGTGACAAGTGGTTGTGATAGTGAAGATGGTAATTTAATTTTATCTATTTGGTTTTGAATTCCCAGCAACACTGTCCAGTCATATGAACTCTAGTTTAGACTTTTACAAACTTACTAGACACATTTTGTTTAACAGTTTGTTTTTTATCTAATGATTGCATACTAATTTACCATGATGAACTAGTAAGCGTACACATTTCTTAATAACTCTTAAATTGTAATCTTGGTTATTAATCACAAATTATGTTAATAGAGCAAAGACTTTAATGCGTTTGCATTTTATGTTTCTTGTTGATTGTATTGCATTTTAAGGGATCATATAATTACTTTTATTACCTATTTCATTTACCTATATATTTTTAAAAAGATAGTTTATGTATTTCTATTTCTATTTTAATAAATACCTATTAAGGATTTTGTACTAGTTACAGCTAAAAATATTTAAATAATGACAAAATTATAATATTGGAAACAAATATGTTTTTTTGCAGAATTACCTAGGTAGTTTCCTGTGAACAAAATATAAAGTGATTTTAATTTTTTTATTTATTTATTTAAGTTGAAAGATTTATGAATTAATTTTAGTTTATTCATAGGTACATATTTTTATGCACTTGAACATATTTGTAAAGTTTTGGTGCTGATTTATTAGTATTATATGCAGTAGCAAATCTATAGTATTTTTTTATAGGGTGGGGGGAAGGATGGTGCTAAGGATAAGATCTTGTATTCTGTTTAATCCATTCTGTTGGCATGACCTTTTTTAGTCTTCAAAATGAATATGCTTAATATTCAAGAGGTGGCTACTTTAAAAACAAATACACTAGTAGCACCTGCTCTTTGGATTTTGGATTCACACTTGATTATATGCTATAACGTATGAAAGTCCTTGCTCGGGATATATACAAATATTATAAATTCTGATTTGTATTGTGTAGCTACTCAGCGTCGGGTTATCCTACAGGCGAAATAATCAGGTGATAGGAGTGGCAAATTTGGCGCACTTAAAAAATAAAAAACAAAATATATTTATGATATTATATTATATTTGAGACAGCGGCAAATAGCTTAATTCGCCACTGTAGCTACTACAAAGTTTTTATTACTTAGAACATATTAGGTACAACTTGAATTCAATCCTTAGTTAGATTATGACATAAGGTTTTAAATGAATATTACAAATTACAAGTAGACCGTGGTTAGGTAAGCATAGTTGCTTATGGTAATAGTTCTTGTAGAAAGAAATTAGATTTCGGTTTGATTATTGTAAAATGTACACATCTCATGTACATGACTACATATGCTAGTACAATATTTTATTACCTTGTATAATACTTATTGCATTATATTTTCATAAAATTGAGTATAATATACTGTTAAGCACACTGCCTATTGCATCCAAGGTTACACCTATGTGTTATAGTTAACATTTAGACCCGAGCTAAGAGTGTTAAATGATAGAGAAAGCTTATATACTAGAATAACGGTCAGGTGCTAAATAATATTATATATTCATATTTGTATGATTAGAATTTTCTATTTTAAATTTTTTTTCTTGAAGCATTGATTTTAAATTATCAATGAGTTCAACCATTCAATTATAACATTTTTAAATAATGTTTTACATTATTTTGTGATATATAACCCAAAATAAGGCATTGTTTCTTTTGACATAAACTAAATTTAATGAAATATTAAATGTATAATTTTTAACTTATTTTATATTATTCATAAAGGGCATGAAAATTATTTTCTATTTTTAGGAAGCAAAGTTTTATAAATTTATTTTATTTTACATAATTTTTAATGTTGGCTATTCAATCTTGATTCAGTTTGTTGGATAATACTGTATATATTATATTCATATTATTAACTTACTATTGTTATACATTTAAAAGATTTAATAATTCATTATAATTTAAAATCGCTTAAATTTTTTAAAATTTATCTTCTTTTATAGGTATATATAATTAAAAAACTGACTCCTTAAATTAAAAATATTATTTAAAAAAAAAAAATGTAGAGATTGCATGAAAATTAAATATAAAAATTGCTATTGAGATACCTGTTGATAAATTATAAAAAAAAATTTCTCAATAAATCATCAATATGTTGTTATCAAAACTAGTATACATTTTTTTCGAGATTTTTTGTTCTGTTATACCATATTATAGGTCAGATAAGATTTGTATGAATTTATTTAATTTAATGATGAATAGTTTAAAGGTGTCATAAATTATGTAATATAGTTAATTATAATATAATATAGGTACATATTTATGCAAATATTTGCATACTCGACTTAAAAAGAAATGCATTTTAATAGGTCTTAAACCTAAAATAGGTATTTTAAACAGCATAATATACTTGGTAACTAAAATTATATAAATCAAAGTGTAGATAATCTATTTTTATATAGTTAATTAATATTATACTTAAAACTTTTCATTTATTTAATTAAATTCAACAAATAAGTTCATTTTACTTATTCTTAGAATATTGTAGATGCTACGTATAATTTAAATTTTAATTAAATCTACCTAATGTAAGTATAACCAGGTTCCAAAGATTAAGTACCTAAATATGAATAACTGTTTATTATACATTTATACATACACTACTTAATAAGCAAGGTTTAAATTTGAAATGTAACATTTATAAATATTCATTGTTCTTGGCTATGTATAATATTTTAAGATGTTTATTTTGTTAGATGCCAATAATAATAAGTCCTTACATTTTTTTTAAATCAATTTGGTTAAAAAGTGAACTATTAAATTGTTAGCATGGTTGAATTTAGTTTATACCTTACATATCTATAATATTTTATTAAATTTATTTTATTACTGTTTTTATACTTTATACCAGCGGTTCCCAAACTTTTTTTAGTTCACACCACCCTAAAAATTAAAAAAATAATTGCGCCTCTCATAAATTACCCCTAAATTCCAAATTTATAGTATTTAAATATACAAAAAATTTTATTTTTATGACAATATAAGTTAACAGTTACATAATAGTGAAATATTTGTTTAGAATAGTTATGACATTTCAACAAAATTATTGTTGATTTAAAAATATCAATATTTACCATGCGGCTCGCGCCTCCCCTGCCAAAAGCTCGCTCCTCCCAAGGAAGGCTTCACAGTTTGGGAACCGCTGCTTTATGCACTACATATATACTATTTTAAATATTTTAAACTAAAAAGTAATACTAGTATACTAAATTAATACTTTAAAATAATAAAAATATGCTTTTATGGTTCTAATATTATAGTATAGCTATGAGAGTAATAATTGTGTATATCCTTACATAATAATTGCTTGATTGACCATAATTGAAACGCTTAGAGGTAGGTATCTGTAAAAATAAAATTGTATATTTATTTTGTATGAAAATTACCTATAATAATAGGCGTGCGCACGGGTAGGGCTGATTGGACTTTAGCCCCATCTGAGCTTTTTTTTTCATACGTGGGTGGGTACTCGGTACTTAAAAAAGTAATAAGGTGTTATACGTTATCGTGTGATAAGTTGACCAGTATTATATTATAGTATAGTATAGTATAATAGACTATTCTATGATATTATTATTAATAATATTAATATTGATGAATTGAATTTTGATATAATGAAAAATGATAGTTACACTTACATTTTCCATTCACCAACAATAAAAAGGTCACTTCAAAATTTGTATTGAAAATGTCAAAAAAAAATTTTTTATGTGATCATGAAATGGGGTGGGTGGTCAGATTGAATTTAGCCATACCTGACTCAGAAGTCTGCGCACGCCTATGCCAATAATATAATATAAATTTTGGATAGTAATACAAAAACAAATCAAAGATAAATTCAATATAATTTTATTATTCAGTATACTGTTAAGAAATATAATAAATCTGAAGTAAAATTCTGTACTTATCTATAATTGTTTGTTTTTTATTTAATTTATATATAATCTGATTTAATTAATAATTTATATGCCATTAATCAGAGTATTTATTTGATTTTAGCTATGCTCCTTGGTGTCCTGCTTGTAAATCACTTGAACCTGAATGGAGAGAATTTGCAAAATGGAGTGAAAGTCATTCATCCATTTCAGTTGCAAGTACAGATATTACAATATCACCAGGACTTACTGGACGTTTTATTGTTACAACTTTACCAACCATTTTTCAGTGAGATAAATGATTTAATATTTTATTTTAATTACCTTGTATGCATGGTTAATTTTGATCTAGTAATAATTTATAATGTTAACTTATTATAGTGTTAAGAATGGTGTATTCAGATACTATAAAATGGGCCGTGATAAAGATTCTATGATATCATTTATAAAAGAACGAAAATGGGAACAAATAGAAACAATTTCATCATGGAAATCCCCTAATTCAATTCAAATGTCTCTAGTTGCTCAATTCTTTAAACTCTCGCAAAAAGTTAGGGTAAGTGTCAACTTATTTTTATATAATACAATTCATTAACAAAATTAATATAATATTTTAAACATTTGTTTTTATTTAGATTTTACATTCAACTCTGATGGCCGAATATGGACTTCCCACTTGGGGATCATATTTGATATTTGCTATAGCCACCATATTTATTGGTGCCATACTTGGTTTAGTAAGTACACCTTTTTGTTTATTAGTTTTGGGATTTCGTCACTTCTTAAATTAAAAAAATAAAAATAATCATTAATTGTTATTCTTCAATAATACTCTTACCCACATTCAAAATGAAGAAAATTTATAAATTTGATATAATTTTTTTTGTTGATTCAAACATTTAACTCGTGTGTTGTTATTTATTATTTATAATGAATTATATATTTATTTAGATGTATGATTAGGATATTTTATATAGGACATGATAATGATGGTCTTCAATTAAATGATGTTATCTTCTTAACTAGTTCTGAAATCACTCTTTAATGATTAAAGAATGATTGATGATGTTTTTGTTGTAAAATTAATATTTGTTCCCATTATAATAGCAATAGAAGTGATAGTAAACTTAATTAGGTTATGTAGTATTTTGTATTTTCAAATGTATAATATTAATTTTAATTATTTTTAGGTGTTAGTTTGTATTATTGATTTAGTTTATCCTCCAAGTCACCATAAAATGCCAGTTAAAGATGGAAAAGATGAAAACAGCGATAGCGGTCAAGAATCGGTTAGTAATAACTTGAAAATTGTTTCGTTTATTTTTTATCTGGCTATTAATAAAAGTAATAAAACATAATATTATTTCAGGATGATGATGATGAACTTGTTAAAGATGAATTGTTGGATGATCAAGCTAGTGATGAACCAACTGAAAATGAACCTTTATTGAGGAATAGACGCAAAATACGTAAAACTGACTGATAACTTTTTTTTTATTGATAAGCCTAACTATTTCTTCAATTTAATTCCAATTAATATAATTTATACCAATTAATGTATAATAGTTTTTTTAATATAAAGCATTATATTGATATTATCATTAATTTATTTTTAGGTTCACATTTAATTAAGTTAATTAATATTGAATACTTAACATAAGCAGTCAATTATTTTTTTTAATTTATTGCTTTTTTAAGAAAATTTAGGCTTAAAGCATTAGCTGTATTGCTTGCTTGTTCCTAAATCTTTGTAAGTAGTCATTTTTATAAGAAATTTTTTTAAATGTTTCATTCATGTATATACATATAAATAAATAGCCAAACCTTATATTAATTCTGTTATTATTCTACGAATTATCTAAACTATTTTATTTAAAAACAAAACTTATAGATGTTAAGAAATTTAAAACAGTATTTATTAAATTAAACATTTTATAAATTGTAAAAGTTCACATCAATACATTATTGCATGCAGAAAATTTGGGGATAGAAATAAATATTTTTGTTTAATCACAAATATATGAATAGTAAATATTTTATCTTAATATGTTGACTGTTTGCAGACACCAATTGGTATTATGAAAATCATTTTATCATATTATATTAATAATAAATGGTTTATTATTTCTTAAACGTGGCTGAATGTTATTTTATTGTTATTTAGCATGATTAAACATGTGTTTTATAATATGTACTCGTACATAGTTAATGGCCATATAAAAACAGTAAGTTTCTTTTTATTATTTAAACAAAAATACATACAGAGGCAACATGTTAAGAGGATGTCAGATGTTTTTCTTTTGTCTGTGCATATAATAGACAAAACACATTCACTCAAAATTATTTGTTTTTGTTTGAAGTCTTGCGTAAATCAGCCATTACAAATATTATAGAGAATAATACTTTTGTGCGTTTGAAATATAAATTTGACCAAATTGTTTAACTGTACTAGTGCATAGGATTTCTCTTCTCTATCTTTGAAATCTAATAGTTTTTAATCTATTTATCAGAAAATGGCTAGTCATTGCTTATACACATTCATATACAAATCATCAATAGTTATTTAATATTTATACAATATGTTACTTACTATTTTGAAAGTAAAATATTTGTAAAACAGTAGTGTTTCATATGATATCATAAATTTTAATAATTTACTTGCCCAACTTGGAGTTGGCTAAAATTCACTAAAAAAAAAATATGTTTGTTTTGAGTTTAATGGAAATTATTAACTTTAATAACTAATAAACAAAACTGATAGAACTGTATGTGAAGACAAATTCACAGAAAATATAAGCCTAAATTTTTTTGCAATCATTATTGTCTTAGATTATTTAGATTATAATCCTCAAAATATCAAAACCTAATATCAAAATATGTGTATTCAGCATAAATAACATCATAGATATTAATATCTATACTCAATGCTTATACTTTGCCTCAAAGTAGAATAAGCCAAGCGGCGACTGGTTTCTGTTTGATGGCGTGCCTTTCCCATATAAAGATATGTGTAATGACCAGAGAAAGGGGAAAAAGTGCGCAAAACTAATGAGTTATGCTTTGAGATAGAATATAGTTGCAATTGCAATTAAAAGTGTATTGATTTTTGATTTAAATATTATTCTAATTAAAGAAATGTGGTATAGTAATAAATAAATGAATCATAACAATTTCATCATACGCCTAGTGTTAGATTCAGCCGCGGATTGGTAAAAAAAGGGCACGGGATGCTATATGTATTACGGACGGCCAAACCGTTGACTGCGGACAATTTCAAATTCGATCATGTTTGAATTTATTTTAGTAATTAGTTTATGATACTTGTATAGTTGTATGTTTATATACACTTTATGCAAGTATGTTTCTTAATAATTATAGTTATTAAATTATAAAAAAAAATGTTTTATGGAAGTCGATCCTCAAAGGTGAAGTATATTTTTAGTAGATCGTGATCAAAAATAATTTGGCTACCATATTACATTGTGTAATAAATTAATAAAATAATGTATAAAAAAACTGCTTAACTTGATTAACTTATATCCTTAATGGCTACTTATTCTTTATGATTGTTATTAATATTATATAAATAACAGTACTACCTACAACTTTATTAGAGGATTGTAACTTTCACCTTCAAAATTCACATTCATTTTAAGTAGAATAATTAAGGCACATTTATATCGATAGGGGAAAATATATTTTAGGGCAAGGGATACTGTAACATCTCAGCATCCCAGCCAGTTCGCGCTTGGTTAGATTTGATTACTAAGTATTATGGCACTTTATAACCTGAAATGAGTAACGCAACTTTTTGTGAATAATGTATCAATAATTTATAAATAATTTTATAATTTTTATATCTATAGATAATTATAGTTTGCTTAATTTTTTGAGCGATTTATAAATGTTGGAAATAAAATTTGTTTAAACTGCCAATTTTAAATGGAATTACATTTATACAAATAAAATTTAGTTCTAATTTGCGATTATATTTTATAAATTAGATCTTGATTATCTTGTTTTAAATTTTAATTGTGTTTGAATTCATAATATCATAATAATTTACAAATATAATAATATTTTGGACATTTATATCACAAAAATCTCTATATACCTAAAATATACTTAAATTAATATTTTTAAATATTGATCGTAAGATACATTCTAAATTCTACTGTTAAAGCTAGTTTTAATATTTTTACGGTTTTAGTACTATGTATTTTAAATGTTTGATACCTATTTTTTCTTTAAATTTTTCATAATAATTATTTTGAGATATGGTTGTTTACAAACTAAACAGTGACTAACTTTTTATCATATTATACAGTTCTAAATTAAACAAGAGATGTATTAATTAAACTTTGTTGTATTTATTTAACATTACATAATACAAGTAGATAGCTCATTCAACATTTATTCATTGTCTTATAATATGACAATTTTTAATTTATTAATTTATTTTTGGTTTTAAATGTATATATACCCCAGTGGACTACTGAATTATACTTGATTTTTTGAATCAAGGTTGAGGATAACAAAAATAATACAGCATGGGTTAAGAACTGGTGAGCATAATGCTTAAGATACATATTTGGCTATTTCAAAAAACTAATTTTCATTTTCGTGTGTATACAGTTCAACTATTTTTATTCAAGAAAAATATTAAATACATAAGACCATAAAAGTTTACATTATCTCCATTTTTGTACAATTCTACAATTTTGTGTCATTTGTAATAGGTTATATGTTCTTATAATATAATTAAGCCATCACTTTTTCTTTTGTTAGGTACGATAACATACTTTCATTTATTTTATGTTTGACCTTTCTTAACCTCTGAATCTCTGATTCAAAATGTTGAAGAGTCTACAATGTAGACCATAATACAGTTTAA
This sequence comes from Schizaphis graminum, assembly GCA_020882235.1. Lineage (NCBI taxonomy): Eukaryota > Metazoa > Arthropoda > Insecta > Hemiptera > Aphididae > Schizaphis > Schizaphis graminum. The sequence goes on from CM037033.1 coordinate 95,127,362, forward strand.
TTTAAGAAAAAATTCATGAACCTAAAGTATAATATTTGTTTAGTAAATACTAAAAAATATTTGTGTTTCTAACCATTAATGATCAACTGTAAATATCCTTCAAAAATGTAATTTGTAACTTATTTCAGAAAAAAAAAATTTAAAATTGAATAGGATTTTGGAATTTAGTTGCTAATTCAAGACAGATAATATGAAATATAAACAAGTAATAAAGAATATAAGCCTATAACTAATAAAATTTATATTTAGGTATTAAGGTCCTATGAATGTATTGTACATATTTATATAAAGTATATTAAATATTTGACTATGGTCTATGACATTGACATTTGACACCTCTATTTTAAAATTATGTGACTTATCAATTTTCTACTCACACTCTTATCTTATCGTATTGTAGGTATACCATATATATTATTAAACGTTTGATGTTTTCTTGGGACAACTCACAGATATATAAATATATATACATAATAATATAAATATATAGGTATATATATTGTTTTATAATATATCTGTGGGACAACTATACTTTAAATTGAAAGTCAAATACAATGATATTGTTCAGTGCATGATATAATTAATTATATCATGGTTCAGTGTTATGATAAGCGATGTGCTATCTAATGAAAAAGTTGAAAAAATTAACTTATTAAATAGTTATACTAGAAATATTAAGTTAATGTAGTAATTATTAAGACATATAGTTCTAAACAGACAATAGAAAATGTATTTAAATTAGATAACCCGTTATGAATAATAACTGGGCTTAGAGAAAAAAGTTAGAGTAAGCAGTTACACACATTTTCCTCCTTCAAAAAGTCTTTGGGTACGTACATATTTATAGTAAAAGGTGTTTGAGGAGGTTAGGTTTTCTACCTAACCATTTCAGCAAGTCTACCAAGTTGCATAGCCCATTTCCGCAATCTATTATACATAATATGTTTGATATACTTTTATAGTAGAAAATATATAATATACTATGCAGTATGCACCATATGCTTATTGCAGGCTGTAGCCAGTAAATTGAATCCAATCAATAAAAGCATTTATTTTATTAAATACCTACAACATAATTATTTCTATGAAATATGAATATATAATTAAGTACTTATTTAATGACCAATGTTAAACATTTTACAAATCACATAAATAGCCAATTCCAATATATAATAAAATGATGCAACCGGCTGAAGTATTATATATTTAGCCAACTACTTTACATAATATATTATAGGTACAATAAATAGGTTTAAACAACCGAGCGGCGAGCATATCAACTATCATAAATTTATGAAACCTTCATTATTTTTATCTATTCTCTCAAAGTAAACTTTGGTCTTTGAACATAAGCCTAGTTGCCTAGTAATAAGCCTACCTTCTGATTCATTCCACAATTTATACTTACATCAATGTAGGTAATCTAATATACTAATGCACTATGTAGACATGTAGACATGTAGTACAATTTGTCAATTTATATTTATATTTGCGTATCATTTATTTACAATTTTGATTTTAATTTTAATTATTTCTTATAATCTATCACGTGCAATTGTGTAAACAAATACCTACTTATCTGAGAATGTTGTAGGTATGCATTTTTAATTTTTATTGTAATCAATAGCCCAAACACCAAGTAAAAGTGACTAAAATTAATGAACATTTATTATAGACAGATGTTTGTTTTTAGGAAATTAAGATTTTAAATAATATTCTTTAATGACATAAGAATTAAAAAATAGTTTTTGTAGAATATAATCAAAATTTGATCGGACTGTTCTAAGATAATAAAAAAAATTGAAAGCAATTATCAACAATGTCTAACTTGGCTAAGCTGTTAAAATCAATTAATTTTACTGAAAGTCTGAAAAGTCTATAATTTATATTTATATTGAGAACAGGTTAGCTATCTTTGTCGACTAAAAAATGTATATGTACATAGGTATTTATACAATAAATGTACAGAACTTCTGTAACAGAAGTGTAGAATTAAGCAAGAAATTTTGTCCCCACTAAGTGCCAACGGCCTGCTTTACAGTTTTCAAGTATATTTGCTTCGTTGGTAGTTTGGTACACCGATACTCGTATTTATTTGTGATAATAATATATTATATTTATTTAGTTACTTATGTGTAGAATTAGATCATTAGTATTATCCACGCGGTCACAGACACACAATAATTATGTAGATAAAATTGATTAAAAAAAAAAAAAACATTTTGGAATTCGTTAAATTTAACATTTTTAGATGGTATTCATACATTAATCTCTAAAATCTCTTATTAATTATACAAAATCAACACTACGTGACTTACGTGATTATAATAGGTTTAGGTATAAACACAAAAATTTAACAACTAGGGGGGATAGGTACCTACTTATATTATTATTATTCATTACCACGAAACTTGTGTTATGTATAGTTGTAAAAAAAAAAATTCACTAGGTACTAATATCACAAGTGTCACACGGCAGGTGAAATAACACGAAAAAACTGCGTTAATATAAGTTATTGGTATGATTAATATAATTATAAAAAGTAATAAAATGTAGAAATGAGATTAGAAAAAAAATTGAAACCTGGTAAAGTAGTAAGCATTAAATTAAAGCATAGTATAACCATATTATATATAACATAGACTAGGCCGGTTCTCGCGAAGAAGCAGCTGCAAGATGATCTATTATATAGGGTGATTCTTATAAAATTATATTTTTAAATATTTTTTATCCTTATATTTTTTTTAAGTTTTTTACTTTTTTGAATGACAGCATATAGTTTTAATTTCATATTCCAAAGCAGAATAATTTTCTGAGTATTTTGATACATAAAAATTGAATTTAGGGCTAGTAGTTTATATGAGTTATACGTATTTAATGTTTAGTTGCGTGGAGTGGAGTGGTAAGGGGTTACCCCGCAAAATGTTTGTCTACTACTCCGCTTGTCTAAACTTTAAATAAGTATAACTCATAAACTACTCACCCTAAATTCGAATTTTTTGTTTCAAAATACTCAGAAAATTATTCTGCTTTGGAATATGAAATTAAAAATCTATGTTGTCATTCAAAAAAGTAAAAAACTTAAAAAATTATAAGGATAAAAAATATTTAAAAATATAATTTTTTTAATAAAAACGTTGCTTTTTTAACAATTTTAAACTATGTAAAAAAATATTTTCAAAAACATGAATACTTTTCGAGATAATTAGTGTACCCACTTAAAAGAATCACCCTGTATATATAATATGCATATTACTCATATTAGTATAGTATATATTATATATACGCAGCAAGGCAGTCATACATGAATATTGTATTATAAGTACCTAATACAAAAAGTAGAACACATTTGTGAAAGGATTTTAGTGTTTTTCTGGTGTATCAAATTTAGGCCTACAGCTGAAGTTATATCTCAAAAGTATAACTGCCCTTACTGCAGTTTATAAGTACATATGCACTGCACTTCATATTTTCATATTATATTATGTACATTATTATTATGATTACGTTATTACGTGGGCGATGACTGATGGTATACCTACTTCGACATTCAAATAATTTGGCTAAAGAGTAAAGCTAACTTTTATCGGTACATTTTCGTACTAATTTAGGCGTTCACGGTCGTTAAAAATGTGAAAGGAAAGACATAGATATTAACTACTATAGTAGGTATCTCGGTAACAATACAACAGATAGGTAGGTACTAGGTACAATAAGTTCGTACACAATTAAATTTACAACAGCGTTCCACTTAATAATATGTATACATGTAACATGTGTTCCTATTATAATTATTTGGACGAAAGTTGAGACTTCGCACAGACTAAATCTAATATAATATTGTATTATCTATACTCTATATAGTTTCGAGAAAATTTTATTTTCAATGGCCCGGTGTCCATAATAGCACAAATGATAGCACACTTCCGTTAGTTCCATTGTAATAGTCGAATTATGAAGTCTGTTTTTCAAATATTCAACCAATAGGTGCATATCGTAATAATAACTAATAACACAGTTTTCACACGTGTTACAATGTTCGACAACACGTCAACATCCCTATGGCCTATCCCCACCGTCTAGGGTTAATAGTTAGATAGGTTTTGGTTTTCTCGTCGCATCAGATTTTTTTAGACAACTCCACATATTTCTAAAACGTATCGATGTGTTCCAGATGATTTTGTCATTTTTGTCATCAGGCAATTTTCTCTCAAATCGTCTCCAACAAACGGTTTAATTGTATTAAAAACCAATCGTGGGCGGTAACCCATCTTTAACACACGTCGCGCGCTACAACCCGTAAAATCATATTATTTTTTTATACATACATGATATTATGTCGTATTATATACCCATGTATAATTGTACAGTGAAGATAAAAATTTTATCGAACGATTCGAGATTATAGTGAAAAACGTGTCACTGCAGCAGAAGGCCAGTGGCCACCACCTGACGGTTTTTATATAATATATATACATAAATATACGGGCATATCCGTTTTTTTTCATTTTGAATTATTCACATAATATATTTTGATACTCGTGTAATCGTGTTCGTAACGAAACGCTGTCCTAAAAATATTTTTCGCCTGTCGTGTTCGGCCGTCATAGCGGTAGGTCCCTGTGTACAATGCGCTATATACATTATACACCTATATGTTATACCTATATATATATATTATTACGATAATAATAATATATTATGCGACAACGGCAACCAGTTTTTGGCCCTACCTCTTTCGCAGTCAATAAAAATGAAAATAATAATATTATTAAAGTCGTGTTGTAGCGCAGAGCGTATACAGATATAACATAATATAATAATAATATTATTATTACGGGTGGCAGCAGATGCCCCTAAATGGATTTGTGGACGACGGCGGCGGAGGAGTGGCGGTGTCTGGACAGCATTATGGATTATTGTGTGTTGTACGGGCGACGGCGGCAGCGTCGTCGTCGTCGTCGACGCCGTCGGTTTGTGTGTGTGTGTGTGTTGCGCGCGCGTGTGTTATATTGGCGAATCGCTGCCGGGAGGCAATAACATCAAGGTTACCGTATACCGCGCGCTGACCAACAGCACCGCCGATCCCTCCCAGTGAGTGGGCACGTGAGATAACGTCGCCGTCGTCTCACAGTCGACGCACAAGGTACACAACTGTGCGACATTCGGCGTCGTTGTCGAGTTATAAATTACACAATAATATTGTATTTAAGTACGACTGTTTGTTATTATTCGTCAAATTATTTTATTACAATCGTCAGTTATTGTAGTACCGTTCGTTTAGTTGACACGACCGTCGAGTGCGTTGTGTATAATAATAATGATGTTATGTAGTTGTGTTGTATGTACTTGCTCATACAATAATAATAATAATAACAATAATATCAGTTGTTGTTATCAACAATGAGACGGTAACTCACCAAAGTCGTCCCATCAGTGTTTTGTTTGGGTCGCCCATTCGTTCCGTCGGGTGTCGTCCGACAGTCGTCGACCAAGGCGTCTCCAACCAACATCGAGACCGTCGGCGGGCTGTGTATCATATCGATATCCATTCGACGACAAGCGTCTCTCCGAGTTGCCGCCCTCGCGCCCTTCGATAGGGAGTGCTATTATGTGACAGCGGTCGCTGGGATATGTGCGACGACAACAAGCGATTACAAAAGCCCACCAATGGATTGGGCTGCCGTCAGGTGCACAGCGGTCACGCGACGTACGACGTTGGCATTCCGTTGGAGGAGAGCATGGACATCATCAATCAACAGTGCCAAGAGATTTACGAATTGAGGACACAGCTGAACCTGGTGATGAACGAGAGGGACATGTTGCTCAGCGAAGTCGGACGTCTCAAATTTGACATGGAACTCTACGACCAGCGCATGATGTCCCATGACACCACCACCAGGTAAACACTTTCATATGTCGCTCACCGATTCGTTACATTTGCTATATTCAATTTTAATACACTTCTCACTTATTACGTTAAAATCATACTGAATTACAACTTTTTGCCAAAATTCAAAATTCATTAAGTCAGTTTTATTTTTGTTAATGAAAAATCTACGTGTATTGGCTATAATATGACATTACAAATTGCAGTAATCATATTTTTGTCTAATAATTATGTAACATTAATTTTAGCAGAGCTGCACCGTTGAGATTTGGCGCCCAGGGTAAAATTAAAAATATTTGCCCACTATTTTATTTATCGTTATACATTTCATTCCTATTTAATTGAATTTTTTTTTTTACAATGTATTTTAAACATTGATTTGACAAAAAACTAAAGCTGATTGCAATAATAATTATTAAACAAAATAGTTTAGTATATAATAATTACAAATTAATACAAATCAGAAATTATATTATATTATACAAATTATATTTACAAATATATCATAAGAGTGTAGCATGTAGGTACTTAGTTTAAAACTTAATTGTCCTGGAATTTTTTGAAGAAAAATCTTCAATAACGTCTTCAAAACTGATGTTAATATGACACTTTATTATAACAAAGATAATAATAAAATAATAAAACGTTGCAGTTGACTAATTGTTATTACTCCACTATAGTCGGAATTTGTTCAGAAACAATTTGTAAAACAAAATAATGGTCCAAAATAATTGTAAAACAATAATCTTTCTCATCATATATTCTATTTATGTATATTTTAAAATATTATAAAAACTCTTTAAACCATGTGCCCGGGGCGCATGCCCCATGGTATGGCTCTGAATTTTAGTATTAATTATTAGTAATTTTCTTAAATATTTACCTTATTTCCAACTGCAATTATTTAGAAGTCTTAGAAGCATGATAAGTTTTGTGTTTTTTTTAAATTTATCTTATTTATTATTTTTAAATACAATTCGATAATTAACTAATTGTTAAGTCTATCAATTTGTTCAATTGACATATCAAATAAATTTATTAAATATCTAGGTTATTTAGGTGGGAACCTATCAGGTTATTTATATTTCCACGCATTCATAATTTTATGAGTGACATTTGTATCAATAAAGTTTTCTTTATATTTAATCTTAAGTGAATAATTTTTGTTGAACAGATTAATAATGTCAATAATAATAATGTTGTTATAGTTAATAACGAATTAGTAGATAAGGTATTTATGCTAGTACAATAGATTCACTTTTTAAAAACTTATTGATATTTAATGCATATCTACAAACATTTGATACCATAAATACCTACTACGACTTAATAGTTTTTTTTTTAACATTTTAAAATAATATTTGAAACCATCAACATTTGGATTAAGTCATAATTTAAAATTTAACATAATTTACTGTGTTTAATAGATACATTATTTTTATTTTATGGGATGTCAAGGACTTATAGTTTTATTGAAACAAATTATAGACTTTGTATAGGTACCTATGACAATGGTTCATTATTTATTTTGATAGTCTAATAATTGTTACACTTTATTTGTATGTATATCATTTTGTACAATTTCTATTTAAATACTCATGTTTAAAATGGTTTCAGTTTTTAATAAATACTCGTGTTTTATTCATAATAATTATTATATTCTTATTTATTATCGATGAAAATATTAGTTTTTGTTAGGTAGATAGGTATAAGTGGAAATATTACAATTAGATTCTTAATGACTTAGCAAAACTAATTTTATTAATACATTTTTTTTTTATTAGACATATAATATATAGCCTACTTATGCCTTTTTTTTTAAAACTATCTATAATACATAAAATTCACAGGTATGTTAAATTATTAGTTTCATAGTTTATTCAAGACAAATATTCGGAACTTTTTTTTACACATAATTACTGTGAATCTAATTAATTATGACTAGTTAAAATTGTTTAAAGTATTTAATTTCAGTTGTATTAAAAGATTATTAAAAAGTATTAATTACCTTATATGTGTAATAAAGAGATTTATTATATTTTTCAGAGAAGACAAATATGACAAAAGCAATAATCGAAATTTTTTGAACCAATGTGAACAATATAGTCATTGGACAGGCACAATGTCCAAAAATAACATGGTTCAACCAGAACCATTTCATACATCTGCCTCGTAAGTTTTTTTTTATAATTGAAGTAAACAATATGACCAAATATGTTTTCATATATTTAAAGGTATGAGTTATCACAAGATTTGATTGAAAAGCAGATTGAGTTACTAGAAAGAAAATATGGAGGTGACAAAGCCAGACAAGCTGCACTAGTCATTCAACGAGCATTTAGACATTATATGCTGGTAAAAAAATTTGCTCATATTACAGCAATGGCAAAAGCTGAAAAACGACTTAGTAAACGATTGGAAGATACCCAAAGTTTACGATCTCATGATAGTCAGCTGAGTATAAGATCAGGGTCATTAAGAGAACGACGATCAGGTTACTCACCAACCAAATGTAACTCTCTGCCACGTTCAAGATCTGGGCGATGTGATTTAAATTATTATTACAGCTTGGAATCTTCATGTTCTCATTTCTACTCAAATAACTACTCCTACAATGATATGAAAGTAAACAATGTTAGTACAATGAACCCAGAGACAGCATCTGAACAATTTTTTTTCCAGGATGATATCACTAGTCAAGTGGCACATCAAATGATGCCAAACTTTTTATGTGGAAACAGCCATAACAATAGTTCAGACACATATAGACAAGCACATTCTGGTTCTGATTGTAATCAGTATGGGAGCAGTAGCTCTTCATCGTGTATGTTTTCAGGGAGCTCAACCGGGTACCCTTCTAACATTTCCAAAAATAAAGTTCCTCCCGAAGTTCCAAAACGAACTTCATCAATATCGTTTCGTTCTTTACGGGAACAACATCAAAACATAGCAGCCAGCACACTGAACAAAATGTCAGATAGTGGTAGCTTATCAAGTGTTCAATCTTCTGGTAGCGATGGTAGTCTTTCTAGTCAGTCACATAATTTAAATCAAACAAATTCTTCAGTTGACTCTTCCATGTTGTCAAATTCTATAGTGTCTTGGAATAAAAAATCACAGGTATGGGTATTATATAGATTTGATTTTATTAATATTACTTTTATTTTAATACAAAAACATTTTTTCTTAGATTTCTGATGTGATTAGAAAACGTCAATATCGTATTGGTCTCAATCTCTTTAATAAGAAACCTTCAAAAGGTATTATTTACCTTGTATGCAAAGGATTCTTGGACAATGCTCCCCATGCAGTTGCAAGATTTTTAATATCTCGTAAAGGCTTAAGCAAACAAATGATTGGTGAATATTTAGGAGATTTACAAAATTCATTTAATGCAGCTGCCTTAGAGTAAGTAAAACTATTTAAACAATCAAATAATACTTTAAATCAGAATAATTAGAACATGTTATATGATTAGGCTTTTTATTTTTACTATTAGTTCTGTATTTATATCTATAAATTCATCCAATTATACCAAGTTAAACATTTTTTTATATATTCTTTGATAATCTACTGAAAAATTGTTTTATTTTATTAAGTTTTAGTGTTATACTATTATATAATAAATATGCTCCAATACATACATATATATACGATACATTATCGAATATAACAATTTTTTATTATTTATTGGATTAATTTGTAATTTTTTTTTTTTAGGTATTTTGCTCAAGAAATAGATCTCTCTGGTATGCAGGTAGATGTTGCACTACGCAAGTTTCAAACTTACTTCCGTATGCCTGGCGAAGCACAAAAAATTGAAAGAATCATTGAAGTTTTTAGCCATAGATATTGTCACTGTAACAGAGATGTTGTGGCAAGATTAAGAAATCTAGACACTGTATTTATATTAGCATTTGCAATTATCATGCTCAATACTGATTTGCATACTCCTAATCTAAAACCAGAACGTCGAATGAAAATGAACGATTTTATCAAAAATCTAAGAGGTAAAAATGCTTACTACTGTTAATGATAATAACATTATTAATACTTAATATTTTTATTTTTGTCTTGCACTCTCATTAGGTATTGATGATTGTTGTGATATTGATCGAGATATGTTAGTTGGAATTTATGAGCGAATTAAAGCAAATGAATTCAAACCTGGATCAGATCATGTTACTCAAGTTATGAAGGTGCAGTCAACAATAGTAGGCAAAAAACCAGTAAGTTCAATTAAACTGAATATGAATCGTAACTAAGTCTGTTCTGTATACATTTTACATGCATGATGCCAACATAATTAACAGAATCCTGTATATTGATTAAATATATTTTATACTGTATAATGTGGACAATGACATCAATTGATTTTTTTTATTGATTCTTATGTATTTTATAAAAGTTGTAACATAATAATTATTATTATAAATAATGTAATAATATTATTATTTTTTTTTATATATATTTAAATCTTATTTTTTTAATTTCTGACAGGGACTATATTAATATTCTAAGAAATACTAAAGTGCGTGTTATAATTTATTAATATAAAAACGTAAAATAATAAACACTTGTAACTTGATAGTAATTACTAATAATACTCTCACAATTTTTAATTTTTATTATTTCTATTACATTTATAAAAAATATAAATCATACAAATATAATAAAACATAGATGGAAAAACCAATATTAAAATTTAAAATTTTCCAGAATTTAGCATTGCCACATCGTCGATTAGTGTGCTATTGCAGATTATATGAAGTAGCTGATATTTACAAAAAAGAACGCCCTGGTGTTCACCAACGAGAGGTATTCCTTTTTAACGATCTTCTAGTCATTACCAAAATACTTTCAAAAAAGAAAAATTCAGTAACCTATACTTTTCGTCAAAGTTATCCATTGAATGGTCTTACTGTTTCTTTGTTCCAAATGCCATGTAAGAACATCTTTTACTAAAAATTAAAAAATACTGTATATTTTTATTAAATCATTGTTATTTCAGATTATCAATTTGGTATCAAACTTACTCAGCGCTTAGACAACCGTTTACTGATAACATTCAATGCAAGAAACGATCATGATCGTTGTAAATTTGTGGAAGACATACGGGAATCAATATGTGAAATGGATGAAATGGAAAATTTGAGAATAGAGTCTGAACTCGAACGTCACAGACATGGTCATAATAATCGGTATATTATAATCTGCATTCTGCATAGTGCCTACAAAAAAGATAATTATTTTCATTTATTTTATTTTATTTTATTTTAATATGTAGATCAGTTAATAGTAATTCGGAAAATCGAGATAGTGGAGTTGCAGATATTGATCTGGGTCCATTGCCCTCTCCACCTGTGCGCAGTCCCAAACAACATCCGGATGATACATTTGAAAATAGCTCGCCATCACAGCAGGCTACGCCAAAACGGGCTGCATTGACTGTTACTTGATAATACAACTAAGTTTATTTTTAACATAACTAAGAAATTTTTTTATAGAGCACCACCATATTTTTATTTGTTTTTTTTATTTAATACACTTATTTTATTATATAATATTTGTTCTTTATTTTTTGGCAATAAGTCAACAGTATTAATATTGTATGACAAATTAATTATTATTACACAATTATTAGTGTGGTGCAACATAGTCAATCTTATAGCACAATCAGTAATGTAATTATCGGAATGTTGACTGTGGTATACCTTGTATCATATATATTTTTATACAGACCTATACCAGGGTAAGAGTATGATCATGTGCACTTGTGGGCCAGCACAAAATAACTTCCTCTACCATCAACGCTAGTATATAGACCTCGCGTAACAATTATTCTACATATTATACACCATGCTCAAGTAACACACAACCGATGAGAAGCTGGTCACACATAACAAATGTAAATATGTATGCTTGGTCATATTCTTATTCTAGTATGAGTGATATCTAAAGTTTGGAAAAAAATCAATACATTTTTATCAAAATTTTAAATTATACAATATATTGAAGTCTGTAATCATAGAATGTTCTATAGATATAAGGTATGTGGCTATTTATGCACCACACTGTGTATTAAATTATACAAGTATACACAACTTTTTTATATTTGTGTTACATTTTTTAAAGTCAAAATGTTTTAATATAATATTTTTAACTAGATTTGCCGTGTTCTTGCTTTTGAATTATAACCTTTAAAAACATATTTATTATTATTGTCTTTTTAATGTAACAACTATATGTATAATTATTTTTCTTTGTCATTTGTATTTATATTGTGAAATGTCAATATTTTTGACAATTTTTAATATAAACGTCAAAATGGCTTATAACGAAAAAATATTGTATTTTTATCTGTTATAAAAGTATTGAATGATGTACCTATGTAATAAAACCAAATTGATAATTAAACGTTTGATTAAAGAATATCTCTTTATATTATGCTTAATAATAATTTTTATAAATATATATTATTTGATGCATTCAGATGTGAGCTCTTATACAATGAGAACATTTAAGCATTTACTGTAATGTTTCATAAATACTAGAAAATCTAAAAGAAAGCCGTGCACAGTGAAAGTTTTGTATTTCTGTACTTATGGTTCTTTTGAACGTGTATGCAATACATTATTCACTATGTTCTGCATATATAAACAACCATTTAAGACAAATGCATGCTCTGTACTGCTAACGTATAGTCTTATTAAACAGTAAACATTCATATTATGACGTATTCACTGTGTTCAAACTCGCGTCTTCATGCATCTTCAGACAAAATATATATGTAACTTAAATTTTAGATAATAATCTTTAAAACAAACTTATTAATGGATTAACTAGTAAATAAATAGATTATTCATGGGAAAAACTGAAAAAGTTAACTTATTTTTTTAGTTTTCAATCAATAATAACTAGTAGGATTTTAAAAACCATTTAAATAAAGAGATATTGGCTTCAATTACTATATTATTTATTATTTATTTATTTAGAGATAAATATTATCTATTTATGTAATCCATCAGTTTAAGTTTATTTTATGATTACAAGCTCACAGACATTACATAATTTAACTAGGTAAATAATTTAATTTGTACAATTTCAATAATACATTTATAATTAAATTTCAATAGCTATAAGATTTGAAAATGTAATACAATATTCCTCATAAGTACCTAATACTGGAACTAAAAATGTATTAAAAGATATAAACATAATTAAAATTTACAGGAAACATTGTTTGAAATGTTTGAGTAATAAAATAAACATTTTATTGCTTTAGGTCAATTAGATTTTGGTTTAGGACTGTCCTGGCTTAAATCATATCATTCACAAACCAGTCTCAATTTACTAAAGTTCTTGAATTATTAAAACAAATTACTTGAATTACAATATCAAAAAACATCATGTAAAGTACTTGGTCTTGACATAGGCTAACATTGTGTAATTGTTGTCAATGAGTTATATTATATTTTCATTTATAATATCGGCTCCGCTAAGAATCATTTTTCGTGTATAAATAATAAATGTATAATATTATTATTATTATTATTATTATTATTGAAATTTAATTAATTTAAAATACCTAGTATTCAGTAAGGAGTTTCAGTTTTCCACCTAAATGAATCACGACCGTTGTCATCATTAGTCATTACTGTTTTCCGCCAAACAAAAAATCAATAAATTATAGTTTTAAATTTTTCATGTCGCAGACCGCAGTTCGAACTAGCAAATTCAGACTGATAGCGAACAATAATATTATTAAAGCTCAGCTTATGAGTTGCCGCTATTTTGTCGGTTAGCACAACATTTATAAGATTATTCTACATGATGTTATGATATTATAAACAATTATTAGACTATTGATATTGTATGTTATATGTTCTACAACGATTACGATTTACCTATTCAATTTATTTTTTATTATTTAGCTAATTAATACAATTTATTTCATTTAAAATGCCTGTTTCGTGTGCTACGTATTGGTGCACAAACAGTCAAACAGATATAAAATAGGATTAAATATACATTTCTTTCAGTAAGTTAGGTTGTAATACATAATAACCAATTAGTAAGAATATTAAATTTTTAAATAACAAGTCAATGGTTTTTGGCATTGAAGTGTTCAAAACGTTCACAAAAAGGAATATTATAAATTATAATAATATTATTAATCAATATTTATTAAATAGTTAAAAAAATTGTCTTAAAAATCATTTCAATTGATTATAAATAAACGTTGTTTATGTTCACGTTCTATTTAAAAAAATGTATATTCTTTGTCTATTTTAATTTTATAATTATATGATCATAGATTTCCCATTTCTAACAATGAGTTGACGGAAAAATGGATAAATGCTCTTAGGCGAAAAAATTCTGAAGCAAGTCAATGGCATCGGATGTATTATGTAGTGTTCTTTTTACAGAAAAAGATTTTCAAGTTAGACCTGGTGTACATAAATTATAATTAAAGGACAAGTCCCATCAGTATTACCATCATTTATGTCCTACTTTAAAAACTGAATAAAATTCCTAAGAAACCACCTACGCCTTGACGGAATGATGGTATATACTATATTGTCATTAATCATGTCAAATTAATTTGCTGACAGTTTGTTTTATTTAATACAGACAGTGTCGGCCTGGCCAGGGCCGCGGTGCTGCGAACGCGGCTGAGGCCCTGAGCTTTTTTTTTTTAGTTTATAATTAGTGGAACTAAAAATATGTTGACACGACACTGTGCAGAGGGCCTGCGAAATGGGACAGAAGAAGGGGCTAGAGTCCCATGGTCTAGATCTCTGGGGGGCTCCCCAGTTCGGTTAGGTTAGGTATAAAATAAGTATACATAAGTAAAAGGGCCCGGAATTGATCAGCCTTGAGGACCCCCAAAGTTCTCGCGGGCCCCAGGTATAAAAAATTGAGGCCCTAGAGCAAAATTGCTGCCGAGGCCTTTTATATACCAGGCCGACACTGAATACAGATCTAACTGTAGATTAATTGGAAGACAATATTAATGAATGTGACGACATGAAGTATCCTAGCTATTAATAATTTGAAGAATGTGGAAGAATAAACTGACTCCTATTATGCAAAAGAAAAAATTTTTAGAAATAAAATTAAAATACTACAACAATATTGTTTTGATGTTTTAAAAAATAATGTCCTTATTACATTTGTGATTTTATTGTAAAACAAATATTTAAGAAAATTGACTGTATAACATGTAAAGAAAGCCTTTTAGAAGGTCAAACCTTACGTAGTTATTGTCATAGGCAGTGCCGCAAATCCCGGGTGTGCAGAGCGTGCTGCGCACGGGGGCCCCAAGAAGGTACATTTGGGGCGCCCCCGGGCCCAGTCTGGAGCAAATATTACAAATGCATAACTAGATTACTCACAAGACTTTTTATTATCATTGTTTTTTTTTTGTTTCAAAGGATGGTATTAATGATCTTAAAAAATGACTATAAAAGATCTACCTATCATTATTTATTCTGAATGAAAATCTATCAACTATTTTTCCTGATTTATTTACAGCTACAATGATATTTATTACTATGCCAGTCACTTCTACTTCTGCTGAAAAGTCGTTTTCAAAACTAAAATTAATAAAAAATTATGTACGTAATATACTAATATCATGTCACAGGATAGATTATCAAGCTTGGCATATTGAAAGGCTCTAAACTGCTGAAATAGTTGTAGATAATATAATAAATATTTTTGCAAACGCAAAAGCCAGAAAAATGAATTTTTACATTAAAACTTATATTTTGTATGATAACGTAATTTTTTATTTTATTTAGTTAAAAGGTATGTATCTTATATTTAATTTTGTTAAAAAAAAAATTGTGTGTTTTTAATAATTATAATAATTAATAGGTACCTATCTTATAATAAAAATATAGACATTTTTTAAAATTCAATTAAGGTTATAATATAATGGAGTAATAAAATATTTATTTAAACAATGAGTTCATTGAGTATTTGAGTAGGTATACAATATATACTAAATACTTAGGTATAGGTAGGTACTTCATATTCATAAATATGTAGTGTTGTATAATATATTAATATACAACAGTAATAGGTAATATCTATATAGATTGTAAGATTTACAACAAAAATTAATCTATAAGAAGGGCAAGGCCGTACTGGGCCACTGTGCTACTATTTTACAGCACAGTAGGCCGCGTACTACGGTTATGTAAAAAAAAATGTATAAATATTAAAGTCAATCTAATTATGCAAAGGCTTATATTTATATAATCAATACAAGTTTAAGGAGCGTTCGGCAGTTAGCAGGATTATCACAAAACCACATTGGAATTGTGGAAATACAGGCACGACGCCAAGGGGGGCAAGGTGTGGATCTAGCCCCCATTGAAAAATATGTACGATATAATAAAGTCATAAAATATAAGTTATTATAATTGAATAAATGAAGTTTGAACAAAAAAATCTTTGGTCTTTTTATTAAGGATTAACCTACTAGTATTGTCTAATCCTAAACAATTTACTACAATTTTGATAAAATATGTTTTGAAATTTGTAAAATAAGAAAAAAAATCTTTTATTATTTTTATTATTACCTTTATTGAGTTTGAGTACTAATTACTGGAAATAATCAAATAAATGTATCACAAATCATTGCATTAAATTTGAGTCAAACAAATTCATCTGTTCATTATTAAACACAATTACTTTAATTTATATTTATGAAATGTAAATAAAAAAACATAATCATTCATTCACAAAGGTATGTAATATTAAAATAATAAAGAAATTGTCATTTTTTTATATCATTAATATTATATTTTATTATTAATAAACCTGTTGAAGGTCTGTGATTAAACATTTTCTTACATAAGGTAAATAAAAATTAATTGACATTATTCTTAAAACAGTTTTAACTATTCAAAAGTTTGTACTATATATAGCTAATAGCTATATAGGTATTATGTTATGTTATGTTATATGATACGAAAATATTTATATTTTATTTAAATGACTTCAATGATTGCTGAAAACACTTTAGCCTGTGTAAAAAAAATATTTGCCACACTCTCCCCTCCTTGTGAAAGTATTGTGACTCAGTCACTCAGGTTAATTTTGAAGGAGTATTTAGAAAATTAAAAATTATCAAAAATCGTATACGCACTTCATTATCTAATGATCGCTTGGATGCTTTTTTATTAATGTCTGTAAAAATAGAAATATTAAATGATTTAAAGTTTGAAGATATATTAGACATTATTAAAAACTCATCTCATAATTTATTTATCTAAATTATTATCGTATAAATACTTACATAAATATTAAATACCTAAATAATTATAAGATTTAATTTGTCACACTACTACTTGGTGCTACTGATTTATACCTATGTATTGATATATTTTACATTTTCTTTGTAATCAACATAGAAAGAGTTCCTAAATCCTAATTCTTATAAAATGTTGGTGAAGGTAGAAATACTATTGAGAAAAATGTAATATTTTGTTAGTTTAAGTTGGGTCGTTAAAATATGTGAGAAAATGTAGGTTGGGCTATAATACGACTCCTCAAATTTAATATATACACGATTCCGCATAAATTTAAATGCAACGTTGCCATACAAATATACAATTAATTACTCTTGTTATATAAATTGTAATTTTTTTTAGCAATCAATATAGTTAAAAAAAGTTATAAAAATTATCAGCTATTAACTATATACAATTTAAAACATTTGTTATTAGTACACAGCCTTTCTTACCGATGTAATATCTGAACATTTAATAGCCAATTGTGTTTTAAGTAATTCTGTTCTAATACTTTTACTGCATGAAATAGATTCTTCTGCCTTTCGTTTGCAGTTTTCTCTCAAAACTTGCCTATTTAATTTTGGTTGAGGATCTGCATCACGGTTATGCCTGCCAGAGACGTCGCAAACAAGTATCTTCTCAGGCGTACAATTTTTATTAGTTGAACACCTCCATTTCAGAGCACCGTCTATTTTTGATAACCAACAAATCTGTGTTTATATAAATTTACTAAAGCTAACCTCTTTCCCTCGCTCGGAAGTAATTAACTCAATACGCAAACCGATCATTTTTTTAAAAAGAATTATTCAATGTTGTCAAATTGGAAGTATGTCACTGACTAAATTGATATCACCTGTAAATGTTAGGGATTCGGGAAAATATTGGAAATAATTGTATATTATATTTTAGATTCTGAACGGAGTGATGCATGTATTGATTTTACAATGATGTGTGTTTTTTTTTTTATTTTATTTTTTTTTTTGTCTGACGACAACATTTGGAGCAGTAAGAATGCTTCGATTTTTGATTTCAGCCCCTCTTTGAAAAGGAAATTGAATCAGTTGGTACTTGGGGGGGTCAAAAGTTAAAAATTTTCAATATTTTTTAAATGAGTCGGGAAAAACCCTAAAAAAAATGAGGGAAAAATGGAATTTTTTACGCAAAACCAGTTTTCGACAAATTCGAATTTTTTATTTTGCTATAACTCAAAAACTAATCGATGTAAATACTTATAATTTTCACCAAATGTTTATATTAGCGTTATCTATACACAGTTAAGTTTTTAAAGAATTTTGACCTTTATTGAGCTATTTATAGGCGAGATCGTTAGTCACAATTTTTTTTATAATTGCTTAAAGTTCGAATTTATACGAAATATGTCAAAATTGCGAAAATTTGCAAGTAATTTTGTGGTTGAAAAATCGTAAAATTTTTTCTTTTATAACTAAGTTTTGAAAATTTCATACAAGGTTCTCCATAAATTTTTCTTCAACTATTTGTAAAAAAAACTTTACTGGACTAAGACAAACATTTTTTATGAGTGTTTGAAATTTAAATTTTTACAAAACCACGTTAAATAACGGTTTAGCCTCAAACGATTTTTGATATTTGTGGTTATTCAAATAGTACAAGTCGTAAATACTTGACAATTTTACCAGTTATTAATATTGCCATTTTCTTTACGTGATTTGATTTTCAAAACATTTTGAATTTTTTTGAGATATTTATAGGCATTTGAAATAATCAATTTTTTTTATTTTTTTTTTTATAAATGTTGATAAAAATTCAAAAATTATAAAAATACATAGGCACAATTTTTTTTATTAGCATTTGAAGTTCAAATATTGACAAAAATTCGTCAAAATCATGAATATTTTTCACTATTTGGTAGTTAATAATTTATAAATATTTTACTATCAAAAGCTAAGAATTGAAAATTTAATACTATGCTGTCCATAAGTTAAGCTTAGAATAATTATAAAAAAATTTGAGGATTATTCAATTTAAACAATTTTACGAGTCTTTAAAGTTTTAATTTTAATTTGAAATCAAAATTTCACGTGTAAAATAACGTTTTACTAATAAATAATTTTCGATTTTTGTTATTTTTAAAAAATTACTAAACGTAAGATCTTGAAACTTTTTCTTAAATGTTTGAATTTGTTTCAAAATAGAATGTATGACATTTTTGTGTCCGACAAGAACATTTGAAGCAGTAAAAATGCTTCGATTTTTGATTTCAGCCCCTCTTTGAAAAGGAAATTGAATCAGTTGGTACTTTGGGGGGTCAAAAGTTAAAAATTTTCAATATTTTTTAAATGAGTCGGGAAAAACCCTAAAAAATGAGGGAAAAACGGGATTTTTTACGCAAAACCAGTTTTCGACAAATTCGAATTTTTTATTTTGCTATAACTCAAAAACTAATCGATGTAAATACTTGTAATTTTCACCAAATGTTTATATTAGCGTTATCTATACACAGTTAAAGAATTTGACCTTTTTTGAGCTATTTATAGGCGAGATCAGATAATATATCCTAGACTGACAAATCATCTCTGTTCAGAATCGTTTTTCGTATACAATGATACCTATTATTGCATTCAAATTTAACCTACCCTAGTCCGAGGTCCATCCCACCCCCTAATGTACAGCAGAGCGATACTCACTTACCCGCTTTTTTCTTTTTATATATAATACTTGTAGGCTATAGCCTATAGCTATAGATTTATATTGTGTAACATAATTGACATTTATCTAATATTTTATCTGCAAAATATAATTGATGGACTTTTAACAATTGGTATTTGATAATATTTATGTCATACGAAAAAAAAGTTGTAAATTAAATTTAAACTAAAATCATGTTTTCTGAAAGTTTTATTTTCAAAAGCACAGTTTAAATGTTATTTATTAATTAATTAAAATGTATTCTTTTTTATTATGTACATAATAACCTATATTTTTTTTTTATAATCGATTATAGTGCTCTTATAGTCTCAACTCTGTCATAAGTTTAGTCCAAATTTCTTATACATATTATATTTATATAAGAAATGTATTATCTTATAAACGACGATGACATAAACATTATCCATTATCTTATCGCATAATAATATAGCTGAAACAAACTCATATACGTTTAATTCGTTATGTTGCGGAAACTTTTGGCTAAAAAAACTTATTTCAACAAAGGAAATAACGACATTTGTATACGTTCTATCGAAATTTTCGTTGTATCGTTATTTCATTATACGAGTACCTACACTAGAGCGATTTTAACACGCTGTGAAAACGCGCGTGTATCGCCCGACGCCCGAGTACCACGCGTCATTTTAACGCGCGTACCGGCTGCCACCATCGTATGCGTACCGCGCGCCAAAATCATTCAAGTGTGGCTCGGCCCTTACAATAATATAGATTTTGTTTTCAGAATAGCAACGTTGCATTTAAAATTATGCGGAATCGTGTATATATTAAATATGCGGAGTCGTGTATCAGTGGCTATTAAAATCAACATGATTCCGCAAAATTATTGCGGAATCGTTCTCCACCGGTGGGCCGAAACCCTTCCAGTCCGGCTCTGAGTAAAGGGCTCAATTTAATTACCGCACAATGCACATGGCCCCTTATTCTGTACCTAGTTGTAGCACGGGTCATAGGAATTCATTTTTCTGTATTAGTATATTTCAAAAATAGAGCTGGTTTGGTTAAAAGTTCTGTTATAATGTCATCAAAATAATCAGATTTGTTAAATTTACAATTTAACAGTATTAAGTCCTGCTTGAACTCTAAAATCATAGTTTATACTAAAAACCATGTGTTTAATTCTAATATTTTTAAGAATTCGAGTTGGGAATGTGATAGTATTTTAAAAAACCATAAACTTAATTAAATAATACTTATTACTTCTAAAATTTACTTGAAAATCCTTTTACACTATGCTGAAAAGTTAAAAACAGCATTACAGCAACCACTTACCGTTAGTAAATGTCGCATGTTTTCAAAATTAATTTTATTTCATAACTAATAGGTAGATAGGCTTATTATTTTATAAATAAATTGATATGTTTCAATAGTTTCGTTATTATTTATTTCATATTTTTAAAAGGTGGTTTTTATTTCCTCGTACATTTATAGTTGTTTATATGTACCTATATTTTCTAATAATAATACCATTTAATTAAAAAATACTCTCTATAGTAAATTTTATGGGACCAAGAGACTTCTTTCGTTACAAAGAATTTTCAATTTATGTGTATATGTATCGCTCTGCTGTACATTAGGGGGTGGAGTGGATCTCGAACTATGGTAGGTTAAATTTGAATGCAATGATAGGTATCATTGTATACAAAAACGATTCTGAACGAAAATGATTTGTCAGTCTAGGATATATTATATTTAAATATTGTTATATATACTATTTTGAAACAAATAGTGTAGTTACTTTATAGTATCTGTTTATATAATAAAAAAAGTATTTGGCCAACATACGCATTATGAGCGTATTAAATTAAATTTAAATTTTGATATATTTCGTAAACATTTGAACTTTAAATGCTTAGAAAATAGAAATAAAAATTGTGACTAACGATTTTTGATTTTTTTTTTACTACTATAAGTACAACTTTCGAAATAGAAGGCTTATCTATTAAATTTTAAAGATTTTTTGGATAGCCAAATTTTTTTTTATCGGCATTTGAAGAAAAAAAACTTAGAAAAGTCGAAAATTTAAATTGTCTATAAGTAGCTTAAAAAAAGTCAAAATATTTTGAAAATTTAACCGTAAATATATAACCATAATATAAACATTTGGTGAAAATTTCAAGTATTGACAATGATTCGTTTTTGAGTTACCTACAGCAAAATCAAAAAATCGATTTTGTCGAAAAGTGGTTTTTCGTAAAATTGCCGTTTTTCTGTCACTTTTTTTGAAAACTATTTGAAAATGTTTACTTTTGACCCCCCAAAGTACCAACTAGATGAATTTTCCTATTCAAAGAGGGGCTGAAGTCAAAAATCGGAGCATTACTACTACTCCAAAACGTGATGACAGACACAAAAAAAAAAAAGCGGGTAAGTGAGTATCGCTCTGCTGTACATTAGGGGGTGGGATGGACCTCGGACTAGGGTAGGTTAAATTTGAATGCAATGATAGGTATCATTGTATACGAAAAACGATTCTGAACGGAGATGATTTGTCAGTCTAGAATATATGATAAAAAAATCGAAAATTATTTATTAGTAAAACGTTATTTTACACGTGTATTTTTGATTTCAAATTAAAATTAAAACTTTAAACACTCGTAAAATTTTTTTAATTGAATAATCCTCAAACTTTTTTATAATTATTCTAAGCTTAACTTATGGACAGCATACTATTAAATTTTCAATTCTTAGCTTTTGATAGAAAAATATTTATAAATTTTTAACTACCAAATAGTGAAAATATTCATGATTTTAACGAATTTTTGTCAATATTTGAACTTCAAATGCTAATAAAAAAAAATTGTGCCTATGTATTTTTATAATTTTTGAATGAAAGTTAGAACAAGTTATGCGGACCCTTCAATTAAATTTTCAAGTAATTTGTTCCAGCTTAATTTTTTTTATTAACATTTATAAAAAAAAAATAAAAAAAAATTGAAAATTTCAATTGTCTATAAATAGCTCAAAAAAAGTCAAAATGTTTTGAAAATCAAATCACGTAAAGAAAATGGCAATCTAAATAACTGGTAAAATTTTCAAGTATTTACGATTTATACTGTTTGAATAACAACAAATATCAAAAATCGTTTGAGGCTAAACCGTTATTTAACGCGGTTTTCTAAAAATTTAAATTTCAAACACTCCTAAAATTTTTTTGACTTAGTCCGGTAGAGTTTTTTTTACAGATATTTGAAGAAAAATGTATGGAGCACCTTGTACCAAATTTTCAAAACTTAGTTATAAAAGAAAAAAATTTTACGATTTTTCAACCACAAAATTACTTGCAAATTTTCGCAATTTTGACATATTTCGTATAAATTCGAACTTTAAGCAATTATAAAAAAAATTGTGACTAACGATTTCGGATTTTTTTTTATCACTTTAAGAACAACTTATAAGAAACCTTGTATTAAATTTTCAAGATTTTCTGGCCGGTCAAAAAATTTTATCGTTATTTTTAAAAAAAAATACTAAAAAAAATTAAAAATTTCAATTGTCTATAAATAGCTCAAAAAAAGTCAAAATTTCAAGTAAA
Organism: Schizaphis graminum; assembly: GCA_020882235.1. NCBI lineage: Eukaryota > Metazoa > Arthropoda > Insecta > Hemiptera > Aphididae > Schizaphis > Schizaphis graminum. The sequence continues at coordinate 95,150,799 of CM037033.1, forward strand.
TCAGTGGCGGCTCGTGAACCGTATGAGAGGTGAGGCAGATATTTTCAAAATGTATGGGAGAAAAAATGCTGTTAAAATATAACAATGAGTTTTAAGTTCACTTTTAATATAACTCAATTAATATATTTTAATCCTAACCTTTAAAAATATATTAATAATAAACCATATAATATTTATTTCAAAATAAATGTCATACAAATAAAAAAAAATGAGCCAATATCTTTCGTTTGTTATAAAAGTATTGTGGGTAGGTACTTATACACTTACGCTACACGACATTATATCCATTATTATAACCTCCCGGTTTCTATTTCTATTAGTGGAAGTTACGTCGCTTCAACAAATGACGAATGGATAATGTAAACAAACTCTGAGGCTCGAATCGTTCAGCCTCATTTCATAATATAATTCCGATTTCCCCCTCTACCATTATATTATATTTTATCATTGTACGGCCGTCCCATCTCGTCTGAGGCTAAAAATTACTAGCTTCTCGGCACTCTTCGGCTTTCATCGAGATTGTTATATCGTTCAACGAACGTCTTCGTCGTGATTTTTGATAACAGTTGCGAAGTATGTAGTATTACTCATTGTGTACTATGATAATTAATATTATATACGACAAAATAAATTTATTTTGTATTTTAAAATGTACATTATATTATTGAATATAATATTCTTAAATTCGATTTAAATAACTATAACTATAGTTTATATACCTCCTTTTTCTATACAATAGTTAGGTGAGGCTGAGCCTCACTTGCCTCCCCTGACGAGCCGCCACTGGTGTTTACATTGATTAGTTGTTGAGTTATAGCAAAATAAAAAATTCGATTTTGTCGAAAACTGGTTTTGCGTAAAAAATCCCGTTTTTCTGTCATTTTTTTTTTGTTTTTCTTGATTTTTTTGAAAACTGTTGGAAAATGTTTACTTTTCACCTCTATAATGCACCAAGGATATCCACTTTGCCATCGGAAAACACACATATCATTATAAAATCAATACATTCATCACTCCGTTCAGAATCTAAAATTACTGAAATATTCTTTAAATTCTAAAATATGAAATAAAACGATAAAATATTCGAAAATAATTATAATATGAAATCAAATTTGTACCCAAATTAGCATTAAATTGGATAAATAGAAAAAAATATGCAATTTCATATACATCCGTGACCTATTGGACTATTCGCAATCATCATATTTTTATCTAAGATTTACGCTCAAAATAGTTTTTTACGATATTGTAGTATACAATACCTATATATAGTATAAAACCTATTAACCCGGTAATTTTTGCCAACCGACAAAAACCATCATCTTCATCCATAACAATGTAAATTATACAGTAAATAGTAATTACTTATCTAGTGTAGTATAGAAGTCGGTGAATCATAGTATCAAATCTATATTTTATGTTTTATTTTTTCAATAAAAAAAATTAATTTTTTTGTCGGAAATCGGAGTATAATCTTTGGTGGAAAACGGTCATGTTGATAACGGACGAGGGTCATTTTGGCGGAAAATGATTATGCCTATTCAGTACTAATACCATTAGTAATATTTTCAAATACAAATTATAAATTAAAATCTCGTCGATAACCAGCCCCGAAAAGTTTGGCACTAGGATTAATAGCCACAGCAACGAGTAACGTTTATGAAACTATATCAAGGATAATCAATAATTTCCCAAAACAAGTTATTTTACAGATTTTCATGATTGTGAACCATGGCAACGTAGCACTAAGTATACTATGGGCAAGTAGAACCACTAGAACGTATGCAATTTTATTATTGTTGTTATAAAAAAGTCCATGTGCAATCGTAATGCACTAATTCAATACATCCATGATCCATCATTGCAGTGACCGAAGCTACTAATATAAGGTTAACTAATGCACTATACAGCAGGCCGATACTGAATACCAATTGTCCAGCTTTTTAATTACGTTTATTATAAGTCTATAATAAACTATCAAATATGTATTTATATAAGTTATCCGACTACAAATACCTTTGACAAATGCTTAGTATAAAATTATTTAAAATACTTAAATATACCTACCACTAATAGTATGTAAAAGCATATAAACCGTAGGTATTTACTATTTTGTGAACCTATACCTAAAAATAGTTTTATTTCTTTATTTGAAATAAACAATCTACATACCTTAAGGGCTTAAGGCACAATAGGTTTATGTGTTATAGTAGAACATAGGTACATACAAATTATAAATTAATTCAATTAACAATATAAATACCTATAAAGTACTTACCAGATCGGCAGGCCCGTATACAGGGTTAAGTATAGGGGTTCCACCTCTCCGAAAATTGATCCTGGATACGTGCTTAGTACTTATAATACTTATACCATAGTTTTTCGCTGCGTTTAATTTTTGTTGTGGATCATTAAGAGCTCGATTATCATTATAAACATCATGATATTAATAAAGATACAAATTACTTTTACAGCGTGTTACGTTTTACCTCAGGACATGTGGAGTATAAATAATATGTTTAACAATAATATGCCTGTAGGCTGAAATTATATTAAATTATATTATAAAGTACAAGCAGTGGCTGGTGACAAAATATTGACCACCCGTACGGGTCTTTTTCAAATCGTTGTGTCCGAGTTTCGGTTGCAACAAATGAATTGTGGTCATAATAATATTGAAGGTAAAATTAATTGCGGTTCGTATTCGATTGTCGATTATCCTACGAGTATAAGTGCTCTCCCAAATTGTAGTCAGCATTAGGTTTATTTTTTAGTTTATAGCAAAACGAAATTCTTTCAGAAAATGTATACAGTAATTGGTTTTAAAAATAATAAATAATGTATATGTTCCTGTTGGACCTAGACTATTAAAAGATAAAAAAAAATTATCGTCCAGAAATATTATGTAGTCTACGCTGAAAAGTAAATGTTTACAAATTAATTTTATATTTAAGCCACAACATATTATAGTTTTTAACTTTGATAAAGGAATTCTTCAGGCTTGCCGCTTGATTGGATGCAGATTACATCTCAGTCAAGTCTAGTGGAGAAAAATAGTAAGATTAAGACTTACTATAAAATACAAAAATAATAATTAGGAAATCGGAAAATGTGTTTTTGGAATTTATATGATGGATTTAAGAGTTACTCAATTTATTGAGTAGTGATTTTTTGGTCAATAACTATATTGACTAAGGTACTACTTTTCTGTAACCACACTTCGGGCAGCTTTGGATAATAACTTTTGGAACGAATAATGGAAGTGAAGTTTTTAATTCTAAATTCAAAACTGAGAAACGATCGTCACATCCTAACATATTTGAATTTTTAAAATATGTCAAAAATATTCAGATTGATACCTACATATTTAAAATCAATTCGGTATATTTGCAATCTAATAAAAACGCTGAGGGTGTTAATCCGAAATTTATTAAAAATAAAATCAAAAAATGTAAAGAACAATTGATTCGCTGATATTTATAAAATATGTTTCATATACAATTATAAACTAGTATAATTACAAATATATTATTTGTATTCATTAAACGTTTAACTATCAATAATCGAAAACATCATAAATCATAGTTGTATCATAGGTACCTATCAAACTTGTAAATACTTATCAATGTTTGTTCTTCCGATGATTTTTGATATTCATAATACAAGCAATTCTACAATGGCCACTGCTATCCCTGTTTCATTGATTTGCCTATATTAATTGTATAAATAACATTATTAATTAAAACTTTTTTTAGTGTTTAGGAGACGCAGTCAGATCTATAGATTCTAACATCACTCCAGTATAAATGATAAATCTTTAGAAATTAAACGGGGGTAAACGTTTCGTTTTCACCTCTTCCAACTGCCACCAATGAGTAAACATAATATGTCTTATGCGCAGGATGTAGGTTGATGAATTGATAAAACGATAAAACATGTTTCTTCTGCTGTTCAAACCAAGCCCGTAGCCATGAATTCCCATTTCCTAGCAACGGAGGACGTTTATGAGTATAATATAACCCAATCGGAAAAAATAAAATGCGCTACCCACTTTATATTTGTCAATACTCAATAGCAATATTTGTACTCGAAAAATGTATATTAAATAATGGCTGTAATGTATATTGTACCATTATATAATATGTTTTTAACCATTTCGTTGTATATAATATATACCACGCAATATAGGTATTTTTACCTGTAATAAATAAAAACGATAGTGGACGAGGGGTGTAAAATGTAAGTACATCTGTACAACATTCCTTCCCGCTACGTTACTATAGTCTAAATCGAAAGCTTTTATACGATCCTGGATCCCATATATCTTTAAGACTTCTCATCTACAATCGTCGTTCATCATGTCTCGTATATATAGACCGTATTTTACCTATATATACCTATAAGGTTTATAATATTTTGTATTGCAGGACGCATGACGGGATGACGGGCAAATAAAATAACGCAGTTATATAGCGGTGTAATAACGACAATTTTATTGAAATAAAAATAAAATTTCAGTTTTTTTTTTTTTAATAACACATACTAAACGGTATATAGTCAATATACACACGTAACACTAACAATAAACAGAACAATAAACAATATTAGTGTATAGGTACATCGTAATACAATACAAAAACGTGTCAACTAACACAATATAATATGTAATAATAATATATTTTTATTAATATGCGTATGTATGTGCATGTACAAAACTATAGGTATACCTGCAACATTAACATTATAATCGAGATCTATTCGGTAGTTATATAATCAAGCAGCTGCAGTAGTAAAACGGCGTGATGGAAAACGTATACAATATTATTATTATTTATTACATACTATATTATTGTATAGGTATAAGCAGTGGGGCGATATTCCTATCAATGACTTAAATTTTTAATATTTTACCATTGTTATGATAGGTGCTCGTCGGTTCACGACGCGCGACCGTATGCACTACACACGTTGATAACGAATGATGGGTGTCCGGCAGACACGAGCTGAACAAAATCGTGTCGGAATCGTACGTCAACCGTAAAATTCTACCATACGAGTAGACATATTATTCAGCGGGATGGGACACAACAATCTGAAGAAAAACTATCGATTTATTAACCGAGATAGGTAATATATAGTACTACGTCCCCCTCGCTACGGGGAGAAGTGTATATGTCTAACTCTATAGAAAAGAAAAGCGACGGCGCGCGAACGAATCGAAGCGAAATGTATGTAAAAACGTTAAATTCCAATTGGTACTTTGATATAGACATTACTTATATAGTATTTATCGCTGTAAAGGTAAAGTGATGGGATTTCTAAGTAAATAAATTTGGTGGTGATCATTAGACTTCAGTCATCACGCGTACACGAGCTTTCCGCGGCTATAGGTATACATAATATATAATGTCACATGGCTTAAAGATAGGTATATATTATATAATTATATACGGTCGTAGTGAACACTCAAAAACAGCAATCTAAATAACATTGTTAACTATATGCCTAAAAAAAACATAATAATATATATACAGGGGTTTATAGAATATTTCTTATAACTATGTAGAGAGTTGCTGCTAAATATAACACACACCACACGTAACATAATATTTATAAAAACGTTTACAAATGTATCTGTGGCCTATCAAACGCTATATATAGTGTGTATATGGGTGTGTGTACAGTGGCACAACCAAGGGGGGTGTTTTGGGTGTCTGGACACCCCCTTTGAACAGTAACTTTTGTCCATAGTATACAAACAGATTTGGAAATGTATTGGGGTACTACTGTATACGCTATTGGCGGACACCCCCTTGAAAAAAATCCCGCGAGTTGCGCTACTGTGTGTGTGTGTGTGATGTGAGGGAGATAATAAGGATCTCTGAAAAAAGAGTGGACGGTTTCTAAGTAAAAATATATTGCAGCATTAAACGTGTGTGGGTATTCTCACGCATTTTTGTACTCGGTTTTAGTTAGACATGATATGAAATCGGTCCAGCCCCTATTTTATAGTGTGGAGAACGACGCAATATAATGTTATTGTGTGCAGCGAGAAAATACAAATGCGTATAGGTGTACGATTTTAAATAAATATGCAGCTTAAATAATGTGTTCAAACTTTCCGAATTTTTTTTTTTTTTACAACTTCACGCCTCCGCACATTTTGAGCTTGTCGCAAATAAACAACATGTGCAGTATAATGATTTTTTTTTGTTTTCATTTAAAATAAGAATTGGAAATCGCTAGGTATAAACCATTAACGTTAGGACGTTATTAGGTACATACAGTTATTATATTAATTATAATTATTCGTACTATAAATTTGGCTGGGGATTTTTGTGCGGTTGTCGCGAGAACACGTAGTAACGGTAATGATGCCAACTATCGAACGAAAATTTCTGTAAAATCTATCTACGTCGTAATAATTCATAATGTTATATAATTTAACATGTTTACATTATAGTGTTAGGACGCACAAGATGCCAATACCGACAGAATCAATATTCTGCTGTGTACACAACACACATACAAACACGAAACACTACCGATCGAAATACATACACTATACATATATACTGATAAGTAATAATTTGAAACGTAATATTATGTCAATACGCTGTTATTACCGACCGAAATTGTTTGGTAATATTTTAATATGTCGAGAGAGTAGTGATGTTTAAGTAAGGCGCCGTCGGCATTGCAGGGTGGTGGCACCTCTCGGCTATAAAGTGTGACATACTATTACAAACATACGATATTATATCATGAAATTTCGATATCTATAGCATCTATACATTTGGCTCGTGAAATAAAAAGTTCACGCCGTCGCTGGGCCCGTACCGTGTTAGCCTATTCGCCGTTTTACCTATACGCTTCGATACCAGGACGATACAGGCGTGTGGATGGTGGTACAAGGGAGCGAGTCTAGAAGCCGAGAGGAGAAATCTAATGTATACGGTGGTTTTAAATTACGCATTGATGTATTAGGATTTAGGACAATTGTCAATTGGGTTTACTTTAATGAACGTGTTTTTCCATCGCGGGAGTTAGTATACCCATTATCATCTATCACGCAAGTGTCTCGTAAATAGCGCATATAATGTATAGAGACTTAAGTTAACGCAATAGAGAGGGAAAAAAAGCACATAAAAGGTTAGGAACCCTTCTAAGCAGGGACTCGAGAGCGAGATGACCGGATTGATTGAATTACAACGGTCTAAGGAATAGAATCTGTTATAATGTATATCGTATGTATATACATATATATAGTAAATACACATAAATGGTTATCTACGCAATAAAAACGATGAGCTGAATAAGATACTTCTCGCAGAATATGAAATACTAAAACTTAAGTCATAACGTGATAATAAAATATGGCTAAAAGTGCCCGTCACTGGTGACCAGGCGGATATTGATGCAAATATCAGTTATACATGGATCAGAATAGGACGGACTTGGTTACTATTCGAATTGTTGTTACTTGTTGGTTGTTTTTGTTACTAAAAATGAGGGAAAATGACAAAAGTTTATAGAAAAATTCGTTTCAACGTGATTGTAAGCTGTTGCAGATACTGCATACAGTCTTAATACGGATTTTTACATGTTTTTATAATTGATATAATGAATTGGTGTCATGAAGTTAAGTTTTCTGGAGAAATATCCATTAAATTATAATCACAATGTACTACTTAACAAATGTTTCTATTGTGCACATTTAATAATATAACACTGTGAAGCAAATTATACACATATTATTATACGTAAATTTCATATAAAATATAGTAATTTTGATAAAAAGACCTATAAAACCTAATTTAGAGTCAATTTTAAATAATTAATGGTTTGAAATTTGAATTACCATCTAAAGTACATTTATAGATACAAAATAAATTTTATCTATTAAGCAGACAATAACAAAAAATAAAAAATAAATATTATTTTTGGTTTGAAGCCACTGCCTTCAGTACAATAAAATATTATTACTAATAATTAAATAACATACAATTTATAATTCATATTTCATAAACATCTAACTCATTATGCTAAGTTAAAACCAAATAATTGGAACAATGTTGTTGAGTACTTAGTTACAAATTGGAAAATGAAGCTTGAGATTCTTTTAAGCTTTTGGGACAATGAGACACTGATTTGTAATAACGCATTTTTAAATAATTAGTTAAAAATAAATAAATAAATAAATAAATAAATAAATAATAGTTGTATTTAAATATTAAAATACTATTTAAAAATATTTAAAGTAGAATAATTAAATGATGAAATATATGAAATTCAAGTGTTGAATATAACATAAATTAAAAACAAAAGTTCACAATTGATGTATGATCATAAAGGATAAATAAAATGTAAAAATGTATGTGCAGTTTGAAAGTAATTATGTGAGAAAATAAGGGAAGACTTAGTAGTCAGCCAACAACCGATCTAAAAAAAAAAATAGGAGTAATAATGTGGCATATTATAGCATATAAGTATAGTCAATAGTAAATAAAATGTAATGAAACAAATGAAGGTTTGCTTTGTTATAAAAAAAAATTAAATCAAGCATTAAGCTCAACAAAAAAATTTAGAATGAATAATAAGAGGAGGCTGTTTGATAATTTAGAAATATGATCTATTATTACTTTAATAGACGACACAGCCGTTTGATGAAAAAAAAATAATATACAAATAATTCAATTTTGTGACACAACCAAAAATGCATTTAGAGATATCCATAAATTCAGAACTGTTATAGTTTATAAATTGAGGTTTTTTTCAAAAGTATTGAAAAAAGTATTGTGCGTTAATATTGTAAAGAAAAACATCAGGAACGTGAATCCACTATAAAACGCAATAAAGCATCATAATTTCTGAAATAAGGACATATCTAAATACATTTTTAGACTTAGTTACAATTAGATATATAATAAGCATTTAAATACATACTACATATACATATTTTAATAAAATATTTATACCCATTACTAAACACAAAACATTTAAGGTTTAAATATTAATAATGACTCGAAAGCTATCACAAATGTTTGACATCATAGGTATTCTATATAGTAAATATAGGTATTTTAAAAATAGCTCAGTAACTTAAAATACAGGCACCAACATCTCAACTATTAAATTAACATATTAATTAATAAATATTATTAGTTTCACAAATTTTAAATCTTAATTAACAAATACTTATTAATTACAATATTAATCATTAATATATAAATGCATAAATATTGAATATCCTCTCATATTTTATATTATTAATGATTAACTTTGTTCAAATACTTCTCCGCCTTACAAGTTAAAATATATTTAAGTTAATGAACATTAATTAATTAATAGTATTTGAATAAATTTACCATATATAATAAATTGCATTTAAAAAATATCTACATAAAATTATTTCTTTTAAATTATTCCTATTTTATTTTTTATTTCTTACAAAAGTCATAGAATGATGTTAAAAATATTTAATTTTCATTGCTTTTATTTCAATTATTAATTAATTAAAAATATTTTTTGGATTTTATTTTATATTTAATATCAATAAGAATAATAAAAATTAAAGTTTTATTATATAAGAAAATTGAAATTAAGTAAATATTATATGAATACTTTATTTTTTAAATCTATGTTCAAATCACATCACTGTTATTAAAATTAAATGCAAATAAAATTATATAGTTATTTGAATTATTAAAAATTATTTGTGCAGATGGAAGACTAAATAAGATGCCAATTATAATGTATGACTAATTATTTCTATATAATAAGATTATTCAAAGACGGAGAAGTACAATTGAAAAAAAATCTGTTTTTTTTTTTAACAAGTATAATATCATAAAATATAAGGAAGTAAATAATAACATAGAAACAATATAAAGTATCAACAAATTATTCACAATAACTATTAAATAGATAAACTAATATTTTATAGATATAAGGTAGTAAAGTCAATATTATGACCAAGTGATGGTCCTTAAATATAACAAAATATACATTGATCTAGTCTCTAGTTTAATAAGTGTAGGCGCAATACAGATTTCTGTCTATTTAACAAAAACTATTTTGAAAGTAAATGCCCTAAAATTTATAAAATAACATGTGATGATATATTTGTTTCAATTACAATTGTGCACATTATTGGTTGTGGAATTCTCATAAAATCAAATCATACAAACAATATTTTTAATAATATATTCTTATTTTTAACAGTCTATAGTAAATACAATTGATGGAGGTTGATGCATTATTATAAAGTTTAATAAAATATTGATGAATATACAACTAACTGATACGGTAAAAATAAATAAATAAATAAAATTCACTAAATAAATAAACATTAACAACCTACAATCAATGTCTAATTTGAGATTAGAAGATCTAACAATGATAATAACAATCTTAGCTTGGAAAATTTAAAAAATATTATATCGAGATAATCAATTTACAGATCAGTCTATTCGAGGAATTTTATAGGGTGGTTCATTACGGTACCAGACTACTTGACCAAGTATTGTCAGATCTATCATAACCTGAAGTGTGCCACACATCCAGAATTGTAGAGGCGCTTTTCGACTTACAAAGTAACAAGTCTTAAATGCATCTCCAGTTGTCCAAAGTAATACCATTGTAACACTATTAAAAAAAAATAGAAGTTATTTCTAAGACTTTTAGCCATTAACAAATTTGAAACTTATAATACTTTATTTGGTTTTAATTTATAACACTTTAATGTTCTCTAAAAATAATATAACCTACAATACTTTATAAACATTCTAAATTAATAAAATTGAAAATTTAATTAGTTTGTACATCACAACAAAAACAAAAACATTTTTACTTTATTAAATTATTGGTAATTCAAAATGAGATTCAGTGTTAATTTAATAATATTCAAAAGTAAAATATTAATATATTAGTTAAAGCAACCATAAAGATTAAAACTAAGGTGTTTTCATATAAATTAATGAAAATTGTGAAAGTATCTATGTATGTGTGTGTGTGTGAAATAAAGTTTGCTGAACTTCGTAATAAATAATGTTATATAAATAGGGAAATATTTTTTTATATTTAATGCATATATTGTTAAATAATTATATTAATGTCTTTATTTCAAAAAAAAAAAAAAAATATAATGAATAAATAAATTAGAACATTCAACAGAGTATAATATATATTGTATAGGCCAGAGGTATTCAAACTTTTTCATTCCAAGGCTCCTTTGAGTCTTCACAAAATGTTGACGGCTCCCAAATTATAAATAACAAAAAAATCAATGTTTATATGAATGTAATAACATTATGGAAACAATGACACTTACGCGACAAATTAAAGCTATATATTTAGCGAATAATTGTTGTAGACAATTCAACGTTTCAATGATAATAGGTAATAATACGTTTTTCGTAAAAATATTTATTGGTTTTCAATTATATGACGTGGCTCCCTTTGACAACTCCCGCGACGCCCCTGGGAGCCGCGACGCACAGTTTGAATACCTCTGGTATAGGCATCTTAGACTATTGTTATTATTGTGAAAAATTTATCTTTATGAATTATCAGATAAAATATAAAAATGTTGGTCATAATATTATTTAATTATCAAAACTATTTATAACACATCATTTGTAGTACTTACCTTACATACAAATTAAATAATATTATTATATACAGTAGAATCTCGGTAATCTGACAGATATCAGACACTGCTACTGCCGGGCTAATAAAGGTTTACATAAAAACGCATTTTTACTTATTGAAAAATTTAAATTTATTTATTAATTATTAAAAAAATGAATAACCTTATTGTACTTCAACATTAACTGAATAAAAATAAAATATCTAATAGGTTTATTCAGATTTTATTTGTTATTACTTAGTTTTATTGTTTACGATAGTAACTTTATATATAAATAAATATTAGTACGAATAGGTTAATAAAATAGCCTGATTACTTAACATATCGGATTATCGAACAGCCGAATTACTGAGATTCTACCGTAGTACAATTTTTTCTACTTTTTTTCACAAATATAGATTTGGGTACTATTTTATTTAAAAGCGCTCTTTCCTTAAATTTAATCTTCATGGAAAATATCAAAAAATAAAATCATCTTTTAATTTTGATGTGCTTTTGTGTGATTTTAGGCAATAGCTATAGGAACTATATATTGATGATAATTTAAATTATTTTATAGCCTTTATGTTAATTCCGTTAAAAAATATTTAGGTACTTAATTGCATACCACCTTAGAGTTTAAGGTAAGTTACAGTTTAATAAGAAATAAGTATTTCATTATTTCATAGGTAAAATTTAGAAATAAAAATCATTTTAATTATATTTATAATAATTTAAATTCAATACTTTTTTTTTATAAGATACTTAAAATAAGAATATGTGTAGTCATAGTTAATTTAAATTTACATAAATATTAATAAATACCTCATTCCTTCTGTAGATCGATTTCTTAAGTTTTTGACTAATTGAGGAACACCCAACATGGCTTCAGTTAGGAGAGCAAGAAATCCAATAATTTCAATAAATATAACATTGTGCAGAAATATGAATGTTATGATGGAAAGACAAATACTCATAGCGATTAAAAAATCTATATATGACTGAAAGTCTGTCCATTGCCAAAAGTAATGCCAGTCAAAATCTACAAAAAATTATAAAAATGATTACTTTATCTGAATATTGAATAATTTGTAAACAAAATTAATATGAGGCTAAAAATATATTTTATAAAGTATACCAGTAAAATATCTGTCTGGTCCTCTGATTAACTGTGTTTTATTACGAACTTTTACACATAAGTGTATCATAAGTAACATCATAATATTCATTACAATGCTTTGGAATAGTAATGGAAGCTCATAACGTTTACCAAACCTATAATTAAGTTTTTTGTTTTAAATAAGTGTTTTGAAATAATTGTTAAGTAATTAATACTTACCAAAATAATATTCTCAAAGTGTTTGCAACTAAAAGTGCAAGGCATACATACATTGAGAAGCCTTCTGCATCTTGTTTGATGTATATTTCTCGGTACTGTGGAATATATGGTACTACTCCTCCGAATACCATAATTGTTGAACAACACCATCGTGTTACTTTTCGAACAGTAATGTCTCTTACTTCTTCTACAACTGGTTCCATATTGACGTGTCAAATTATTTCCTTTATGTTTGGAATTCACCTTGAAGATTTCCATACTGTTTAACACAATTAATTATTAGCAACAAAATTAAGATTATTCAAAGTATATTATACTAAGAAGAGGTCAGTGCACTATTTGTTTTCTATCTAATCTCGTGCAACTTAGTAAATTTGCGTTTTGTAGAATTAACTTTGTGTTATTAGCTTTAGTATAAGAGTGAACTGATCTATTATCAAACTTAAAGCTAAGAATATTATCAGTGTTTGTGTTAGCTTTTTTACAATATTTAAATATTTTTACAAGTTATATAAAATATAATAATTAAAATGTCTCATATCTTGCTTTGAATTTGAAATATTGTGAAGTATCCAATATACAAACACAGATAATATTCTTCACTTTCAGTTTGATAATAGATTAATTAACTCTAATACTTAAACTAATAACACAAGGTTGATTCTGTTGAACACAAATTTTCTATATTACATGTGTTCACATTTTTAAAATAATGTACAACATTTTTCACATTGATATTAAACATATAATTATTTTATAATATGAACAAAATACAGATAAAATGTTGTTAAAACTTAATGTGTTTGATTTGCTAAACAACTACTGAGCTGAATAATCTAGTATGCCTACTGCAATTAATCATATTTAATATTTTTGTTATTTATTATTAAATATTTATATTCCTACAGAGGCTGGATTTCCTTAAAAAGAAAATTTATCTATTAGATTTTCTATTAGAGGGAATTAATGAAGATTGATTTGGCAGGTTATAACATTAAGTAGGTATTATTTTATATTTATGCATATACACTGTATAAATAATAAAAAAAATGAATAGTCTATATTTAGACTATTTACTTTAATTAGTAATTTTAGAACTAAATAATACAAAATACAATAAATAGTGATGACCAGTATAATGTATTTTTGCCAAATAATAAAAAAGAAAGAAAAATTTGATAGATTACTATTTGTCAGTTACTAAAAAATTGTATCACAGAATAATAATGTAATTATGTAACAATGATAAGAAGTTGCTATTATATTTAATAAATTTACAATAGAACTAAGGCCGTTAAAATTTATAGCTAGCAACCAATTTATTCATATCAAAATCAAGAAAATAATGACGTTTTATAAAGGAGAAAATCAATAAATTAAATATTTAACACAATTTATACAAATTATCCTTGAAAATATTGTATAAAAAATAAACATACATATAAATGAATAATGGTTGAAAATTTATTAACACGATAATTAATAAAATACTGGGCAATTAAATACAAGGACAAAATATCAGTTATGATAATAGTTTATATTGATATTATGCTATAAACGAATTAAGGTGTAAATTTAAGTTTATGATGAGTAATCTGTGAAAATAATTTAAAAACTATATTCAATATTTTGTGATACTTGATAAATTTAATATACATAAGAACACAACAAACTAAATTCTAATGAACATCTAATATACTAAAATAATTTATTACACAAAAGTAATAAATTGAATTAAAATATTCACAATAAATTTGCTTATAGTCAAGCGTATTTGCGTACATATTATTTTTAGTAACTGTTATGATAATATAATTATAATATAATATTCTAAAAGAAATTGAAATAATTATAAAGTTAGTAATTTTTCAATTAACTTCAGAAAATAACATAACAGAGTAATTGTAAAAAAAAAACTATGCGATACCAATTATAATATATAGTAGAATGTAGATTTACGGTTGATAAGTAAGTTGGTAATCTAAAAAAAACATTGAATGATTTATTATCTTTTTTAAGTGTTCTCAAAAATTGTTATGCCAATAAAAATATAAAAACAAAACAATTAATTTTATAAATCAATACTGTTTACAATAAATAGGTCATAAAATACAACATAAAAAAAAATTATTAACAGTTCTATTTTTTTTTTGACATTTGACTAGGAATTCGCTAAGAAATTAAATTTGAGCACAAAATTCAAGCATTTGAAAATATTACAAATAATACCCTCAAATCAACCATATTAACACAAAATAAAATACAGCCATAATATTTATTTGAATTATATTTTATGGTACCAAAGTGAAAAAAAGTCACATAAAAAATAGTGATATAAAAGTTGATATGGACTGTTGTGCATACTTCCACATTATTTAAGTTTATGAAAATATACCATTATGTATAATATACTACTAATAATAAAAACAGTTATTGTAGGTGAACTTTATCTTCTTAACTATTATTTTAATAAATACAATTATAATACTGAATTTGAATTTATATTTAAAATTAATGTATTTTTTTAATAAATAAGGACATCTTCTGCAGTCATATTTTTTTCCAGAAACCTTGTAACATATTTATACCAGGAGATAGAAAAGAAATCAAACATCACACAATAGTATAAATTCAACTTTCAGGGTCACTTTTGCAAGTACATTATTTTATTTTTATTGTGAGATCTTTAAGAAATTATAAATTAATACATTTATTTATTATTTAACTTTAAAAGCTAATAACTTCTGAATCATCAATAATTGATTTAAGAATGAAATTTATAATTAATCATACTTAAATATTAGTTTAAATTAAATCTTTAACTCTTATAATTTATTCATGCTTTAATTAAAAACTTTTGTTATTATTAAAACATTTACTATACCTACCTAAAAAATGTTTTAATATAGTTATAACTAAAAACACAAGAAGGTAAAATATTCAGTTATAGAACCTATTATAGCCCATGATTATCAAAAGTCATCACTAAGTTTATTTAGTTTAAGTAAAAGTAATTAATATAATAATTGGTCTTCAGTTTTATATTCCCTTCCTTTTCTAATAAAAGCAATTTGTATTATCTTTTCTGCAGTATCTTCAGTATTATAAATTATCATTAATTAGAAAAGATAATAGGTATGTACATTGTACATGCAGTTAAATTGTGAAATTTTAACAATACTTCATAAGCCTTAATTGTATCCCTTATCAACAAATATTTTGTATACATTGGACTCACTAGCTTAAACTTATTGGTTTAATTAGAATTGAAATAATAGATTTCATATTACATGTATTAGAATACAAATTAATACTGATTAGGTCATAACTTATAATGAACCAATAATGTTTCAAGGAAGTATAAAAGTAATATATAGGTATGTAAATATAATTTATATTTTTATTTCATATCATAAAATGGTATTATCTTGGGAAATATACTGAACTATTACTATTTAACTTTTATGATTCAACATAATTTCCAATAATGAAGTATTTTATAAATTAACAATAACTATAAATATTTCAAAACTTTGTTTAAAATACAACATAATATAGTTTAGTTTCCAAACAAAATATAATTGAAATATAGTTTATATATACTTTAAAACTTATAAAATAAATTGTTTACTTATTGATAAGAGCATGTTGAGTTTAATTGAATTGAAACTTTTGGACTATGAACTAAAAGTGTATAGAAAAAGTATAAAAATAAATATAGAAGTAGAAAAACCAATTCGGACTGTTCTATTTATTTGTTAACACTATCTTTTGGTAAGCGTATTGTGTTCATTTTATATTTGACACAGAAAAGCAATTTTATAAAAAATCTAAATTACAATAAGCTAGTTTCTGAAAAATTAGTTAAAAATGAAATAAAAAAAATTTTCTTGAGGTAAAATAATAACTAACTATTAGTTTTATTTTTTTATTTTATTTTAGTTAAATTGGAATGTCGATGTAGGTGGATATATGGGTGTTTGTGTAGTAACATACAAATAATATGGTACTGATAGTAACTGACAGTATTTATTATTTTTGAATTTGACAAACTTAAAAGTGAACTCAACAATACTAACAAATACAAATCTGTTAGTATATATGAATAGATCAATCGTAGAAAAATAAAATTATTATGAGTCAAATTATGAAGAGCAATGTAGTCAGAGATCAGTTGTTAATTTTCGATAGTATTTATTGTATTTCTAGTTGTACCTATCTGTCAAAGGTAGCACACGAGAATTGAACATGAGAACATTGGTTACAGCAGGTAATCCACATTTAAACGTGTTTTCTTTGGTCAATCTAATAGTAAAAATTGTTACCAGCCACTTATTAATATATCAGTAGTGTAGCCACGGGGGCAAAGTGGGCAGCAGCCTCCTAACCCGTGAAATATTAATAACATTTAAGAATTATTTTAGTTTTAAATGGTTTATGAAAATTACTACAAGTCTTAAATTGTATTTTACAAAAATTGATCATCCCCCCCTTCGAAGAAAAACCCTGGCTACACTACTGTAGTATAATAATGATATATTTTTTACTTTTTAATTTGGTTAAAAAAAATGTTCTGATAGAATAAAAAGTTCAAAAAGTTTCATGCATTTCCTTTATATATTTAGATATTTTTTCAATAAATATACCTTAAAAATTTTTGTAAATTTTAAATAAATATGACACACAATAAAAAAAACACGAATATTCAGTAAAATAATGTATAAAAAAATGTCAATATAAATTATTAAGTGATGATGTATAATAGTAACCTCTAGACCTAAGTTGTTAAAAAAGTATGAAGAAAAAAAATAATTTATTCATCTACATCAATATTATCCCCTTCAAAGTTGTGTATCTTTTAGATATTATACACTTATCACTTACATCAGCTCTTTTTTCAAGTATTTTTTTTTATATATAGCCTAATATGCAATATATCACTATTATATTTACATTAAAAATTTTAATAAGTAAAACATTATCTTACAAATAATAATTTTTTAAATTAATTAATTAATATAATAATTTATTTCCTTTAATTATTATTTGATTTCTAAGTGCTCACAATATATAATTAACAAAACTCTAACTCAATATTTGATAACAAAATGAAAATTTTTATTTCAAGCTTAAAAACAAATTTACTGTTGTAAAAACATAAAGGAACATTAGGGTTAATTAATTTTGTGAATTATTACCAAAGCATTGTATTATTAGGTGTAATAATATATAACAAATGGTTCACCCATTGTCATAGTTTTGAAAATGGATATTTTTATGAGATCATAAAAATCATTATTATTCTTATTGCATGCAACAAATATTTATAAAAATCACTGTTACCTTATCTTTTTGTTTTAGAAAAATAAATCTCATTAAGTAGGAGGTATCATTACATTTGTTTACTGAAACTAATATGTTTAATCATCAAACAAATATAAGTCCTATTTATTACACAATGTGTATTAACCATAAGCACATAATAATACATTTATGGTACTATTTTAACACAAACATGTAATACTATCTAGTCACACAATGGACTGTTGTGGGTTTAATTATTATAAACATTTCTAATTATGTTTATAATACCTATTAAATAAATAAGCTAATAATTGTAGGTAAAAAAGCAACCAGTAGGGGTTTGTGGGTAACCCTCCATGAAATGTTTTTAAAATACAAATTATCAATTTTGGAGTTATATAATACAATGCAATAGTATCTAACAAATGAAGGTCTTATAGTTTTAAATATAGCAACAAAATTGTTATATAGTTTGTGTTCTAAGTATTTTTCTCTGAAAAAAAAACTATATTATTTAGTTTTTACATATTTTTTCTGCCAGATAACATTTAGAAACATTATTTTTATCAACAATTATAATTGTTTTTTTCTATCAAAATATTTTTAACATTTAAATTTTAACATAATCTCAAACGCAGTGTTTTTAAGCTTGTATTTATAATCATATATTATATTTCTTATAAATATGTTAATGGTATTTTAATTTATGTGAAAGTAACTTTTAATGAATAATATTATTAGTTTTTGGTCTAGGCAAGTGGTAATAAATATTATTTATTCATAATTATTTGATAATGATATTTACAACAAAATATTGATTGTTTTTTAATGACCAACACATTTTATATGAATTTAAAAATATTTAAAAAAAATAACAATTAATTTAATTGTTCAAATAAGTTTAATAAAAGTTATAATAAATTATTAAATAATAAAGAATTTTTGTTAAAATTGAAATTGAATATAGTACCTACCTATGTTATATTTTAAAAATTTATATAA
This sequence comes from Schizaphis graminum, assembly GCA_020882235.1. NCBI lineage: Eukaryota > Metazoa > Arthropoda > Insecta > Hemiptera > Aphididae > Schizaphis > Schizaphis graminum. The sequence goes on from CM037033.1 coordinate 95,170,073, forward strand.
AATATATTTGAACTAGCATTAATTAAATAGATAAAATAATTGATTTCACACACAGTTGTTATTGCTGTTTTTTTTTTTTTTTTTTTATCAGTTCAATTCAAGATCAGTGTATTTTTTTTTTAATCATTGCATGTAGTGTACCTATAAAATATTTATTCTTAACAATAGCAGTTCAATGACAGAAACATAGGTATTGTATACGCATGACCAGATCTATACTAAGTCAGTGTGATCAAGGTCTAACTCCTATGATCTGAAAGGAAAAAAATTATACTACCAATCGAGAAGAAAAACTAGAAGTGTAAAAATGCTCTTCTTCTTGATCGATAGAAGTCGTCAGAGGAGAACGGATATGATGGGAGTTGAAAAGGACTTTTGTACACAGGCACCTACATCAATCTCCATCGACAATGAACGGTGACTATTTCTATGGTTTTAATTAACTTTTACAAGCTCTCGATGCCCAATAAAAATCTGGGTATGTAAAGTAGCACTTATCGGCCGATGGCGTTGTAGACACACACACACACACACACACACACACACACACACACACACACACACACACACACACACACACACACACACCAACGACCGAGGGGACAGCGTTCGGACGGACCGACGACGCAATGACATTAGAGAGACAACACCAGTGCAGTGGGATAGTTACCTAGAATTCAAGGCATCGTGACGACGACGGGTTTGGTCGAGTCGCCGTTAGGTTAGGTTAAACCGAGAAACCGCTGCTCACGTCGTACGCATGATGACGGGCATCAGACGACGGTGGCCACGAAACGCCGATCGAATACGACGAGTGTCACACCGCTGCGGCTCTGGTACGCGACGCGCGCCAACTCTTGACGGCCGGGTAGCCGGTGGCGAATTCGTAACGCGACGGCACACGCCGCTGACTGGCGATGGAGCGGTGCGATAGCGTGCACCGCACTGCGTGTTCGGTCGACGACGGTGTGTGTCGTCGTCGCAGGCAGCGCGCGCGCGTTATCTGAGACGACGTCGGTGGCGGTGTGTGCGGCGGACGACGGCGCGTTAAACGGACGGCGACGGACCGACTGGCACGCTGACGTTGGTCCTACTACTCGCCACTATCACGACGACAGCAGCAGCAGCAGCAGCAGCTATCGCCACCGATGCCGCTGTCGGCCGTTGTTTTTGTCGCTGTACTCGGCGGCGGCGGCGGCGGCGCTCGTATTGTTCGATTCATTTTGCGTGCCCGCACGAAACGCCAACCAGTGCTCTATTGTACCTACGACAACTACTCTGCAGTTATTGTTGTTTCGCGTCGGACGGCTTTAACAGTTTTGACAAATCGAACGTTGATAGTGAAACAATAATAAAAAGCCCCCTCGGACGCGTTATCGCGATAAAAGTCGCGGGCGGAGGGTCCCGCGAGCAGTGGGGGGGTACGTCGGGGGGGTGTGCGATGATGATCGAAGAGCGAGTAAGACGCGGACGGCGACAAAGGCCGCGTGCGGGGCGAGGGGCGTGCAGGGACTCGGGGAGAGGCCGCCGCCGGCGTCGGTGTGCAGAGCGGACGATGAGTGAGAGTGTCATTATTCGCGAAACACTGTACATAATATAAGGAACGGCGGCGGTGTATAGAGCTAAAAGAGGCGCGCGCGATTTGCCGGTGGACGGGGGTGGCGAACGAAAAAAGGAACGAACACGAATATACACTCATATTGCTACACGTACAGGCCTTTGTAGAGACGGAGAGAGAGAGAGAGAGAGAGAGAGAGAGACACGTCGCAAGGTCGTTGTGTAAATAACGTCTATGCGTCATGCCGTCATAGTGTTCAAATAAATGTGTTACAATAATAATATTGTTTCATAACTGTAATGGCAGTGTAATCATGACGATAATATACGTCATGCGATGTAGGTAGGTACACACCCAAACGATGCGACACGTAGGAATTTTTACGATTTTTACCTGCCCTAAAATACGAGTCTATTTCCGCAGCGGTTATTGTCATGCTGCAGCAAATCACTGCAGGACTCGCACGGTGTTACACATTATTATTATGTATATTATATAACTACCGTACGAGAATACGAGTGATACGACACGCACGCACGCATGGTACACAGGCCGCCAGCGCGCTACAAAATCTGAATATTAATCAATGTAATCACTGTTGATAGTCATCGGCACTGGTGCAGCGATGCGCAGACAGGTAGGTGTACCTACCAAATTTCCAGTGCATATCGACAAAATAAAATCAGTCGATTGTTTAATAAATAATGTATGAATATAACTGTGACACGTTCATTGACGGGCCGTCATCGGGGCGAGGTTAGCCTCCTGAATAATTTATACGGGCCGGAATTCTTTCAAAAATAAAAATTATTTCTATTTTACACAAATAGCTAAAATAAAAATTAATGATCAATTATTATTTTTCATTTATTTATTAATTATTTCTATTCTTTTTTTATTCTGTATATCCACACGTTTGCTGCAAGTAGATAAGTATATCTACTTAGTATAGGGTTACCAGATTATATTTTCCTGAACCCGGGACATTGGGAATGCATAAATATTGTGTATATATATATCATCGCCATATGAAAGAAAAATATGTATATAAATTAAAAATAATAATAAAATTATATTTACTTTTTTTTGATAATTATTATAATATATATATAGATAGATAGCCGATAGGCATGTAATTAATTAAAGCCATTAAGTTTATGATTATCTTGGTACATGATAATACATTTTGGGTTTGATCATACAAAGTATAAAAATAAAATACCCACCTACGATTATCGAGCGTACAATCTTGCATTTTGTAATGTGTAGGAGATAATGTTTTCTCATAATTGAAAATCGGTATTTTATCGAGTGAAATTTTGAAACCGGGACAAATCGCTGTCTTGAAATACTTTCTCGGGACACCGGGACACTTAGTTAAAAACCGGTAGTGTACCGGTAAAACCGGGACGTATGGCAACCCTAACTTAGTATATCTCCAGTAGGTCCAAATAAATCATTTAAACTTTAAATTTTAAAGAGGTACCTTTCCTTAGAACAGAATTCGCCTAAACTTGGTACTTAAAAGAGGTGATTTTCCGAAATTCTCAATAATTCAAAAACTATTAAGAAAAAAATCAAAAAACTATCCAAAATTGAAATATTTTGTTTAATTATAATTGTTTTAAACAATTAAGCTCAACTATTAAAATTGAACTAAAAACGGTAAATTTTCCGAATCGTGAAATTTATTTTAATTATTTACTCATATACTGTAGGTATATAATTCAAAATGACAATTTTTAATGTATTTTAATATGAACTTCTTACACCAGGGTGGCAGGGTTTAAGGTATAGACGACAGTTTAAAAAATGTTTTAGTTCCATAAAATATTTTATTTATTCTCTTCAGTTCGATCGGTTAACATAACACACCAAAAGTTCTATAAAGAAATAAAATATTTTAACTGTAAGGTAAGACATGCTGGTGGTGGTATAGCGGCAAGGCACCCGCATATCTGTTTATTACCAAATACTTAGACCCTTGCATCCCCCTCCACATCACAATTATGTAACAGGATCACCGCCAATATATAGACATATTATTAGACTTGATCAAATTACCTCATATTTTTATCATGTCATCATTGTCATCTATGATTTATAATTGTCATGTATATATTTTCAAAATCGATTTCTATAGGCAATTATCATACTATATTTTCGACACGTACACACCCAAATTATTAAAAATGACGAACAAATTATAAAGACCAGTCAAGGTTTTGTGGTTGTTTAACATATAATAATATTAATGTTATTTGTTTGTGATTAAATTTAATTATTATAGCTGTAGGTGTTCTCAATTTACGCATAAAAATTTAAAAAAAAAAATTCTCTTATTATTCATATAGAAACAGAATTATATACATACACGAATGTATTTAGCGCGGAAACCGCATTAGGTATCTTTTTGAAGATTAAAATAAAAATAAAAAATGCTAGTAGGTATATTACTCACATTTGTAGTTTGTATAATTTCAATTCTCTCGCACTCACTATGTTTACGTTTAGAATAATTATGTGGTAATAATTAAACACGTGTAGAGCTGAGCTTATATATACGCCTATAATAATGGTCGCAACTCGCAGCGAATAATTATTATATTAATTTATCAGGTAGGTACTTTTAATAATATTTCAATATAATATATAGTCTGCGGCCGCGGCAAAAGAACCGATCGACTTATATATTATAATAATAGTATAAAATCATTTAATGTATAATAGTGTTTCGATGTTCGCGTATTTATCGTACTGCAGCTGTGGACTCGATAAAATTACTACGTGCCGATGCGAATGATTTAAGGTGATAATAATATTACGTTAAAAATATTATGAGGATATTTTTATATATATACGTACCACTCGTACCAGCATTATTATTATACGATATTATGTTTTTTAACGTTGTGTTGTAAATAATAGTATGACGATGACAAACGACGGAGTTGTAGGACCGAGTGGCCGTGCCTATGTGGACTACGACGACGAGTTGATTCCGCCGGGACGTGTCCGCAAAAGCCGATATTACATTCAACTGCCTGCGTAGCATTTATATAACGGATATACCGTTGGCCGTTGCCGCCGCCGCCGCCGCCGCCGCTGTTGCTGCTGCCGCCACGGCGCGGTGAACGCGTTGTGGGGGAACGTTTTTGAAAGGAAAAAAATTGAGTAAAAACCACTCGTAAACACCTTTATACCTATTACCGACACTATACGGTATACGTTTACGTATATATCATGTTAGGTATATACCTAAATCAGAGTATATATTAAATTATTAAATTATACGTTAAGTGCACGAAAACGAATAGGTCCTGCAAACGATGTATAAAATATGTAAAACGCGTAATATGTTTAGGTACCTACACATATTATATACCTACTGTGATTAATTATTACGTTATTTTATCATAATTGTGCATATTATAGGGTAATTATGTATTTTTATGGTAATTATTGTAATATACTAATATTAATGTATACCAATATATAAACAATATATACACAATATATGCTAAAAAATATACCCATAAACACGTATAGTTTAAATTATAATATGTACTTACTATGATAATAATAATAATAATAATATTCCTATTATATATACATTTTCTATAATATAACGATGACCACTCGAATATAATGGCGATGTCCAAAAACGTATATTATAAATAATATTGAGTACCTACCTACATATATGTATATATTATTATATACGTGTGTAGTTTGTATACTCAGAAATAAAATGTGCCTATTATTATGCGGCTGAACATATACAAATGTTTATCACACACATAAACATAATACACACACAAATCAAAGTACACACTTGGGTCAAACGGTGACCTTTTAAGTTTTGGGTGTAACCCTTCTACAGTTGTACTCCGCTGACTAAATATATAGCAGTCGGCACTCGGCAGCCAGCTATTATATTCGGTTATATACATATCGACATATCGCTCGTAAATATGATAAAATATAGATTCATGGGTATATTAGATTTTATGCATATACTTAATATATATAATACAACGCGATTGAAAAATAACACAAAAATAAAAATACACTCAAGTACCTATACACAATACGTGTATTATGATGGTGTATTATAGTTGTACGCTATATATGCGTTGCAAAAAAAAAAAAATGTTTGTTGTTTGTATGGAAAATCAAAGTATACCTACCTATATATAATATAATATAATGTATAGAGTATATGTGTACTGCAGGCTGTAACTGCAAGAGGATTCACCGAGCTTGTCACCTTTTAATTTTGATAATTTAGCAATATTTATTAATTTATTATAATGATTATATTAGGTATACAAAATAAATAAATAAACATTTTTTTAAATAAGTATTGAATACATGATTAAAAAAAAAAACATAATTTTATATTCCATTTGAACAACAATAATACTGGGTATAGGTACAGTAGACAATTAATATTCCTAATTTCGGCAAAAAAAAAGTTTTGCCATTACCATTTATTAAGAAACACAGATACGTATCTCACACTGTATATATGGTTAGTGGTTACGTTGCCAATACGTGAATAAAATAAAATTACATTATTATCATTTATCATTATATTATATTGCATTCACAGTCTTATAATTATTAGCAATTTAATTAGCATTATCTTTTTTTTGTTATACCTTATTAGCATTATCTTATTTTCGTCCCCAAATTAGATATTATTTCTATTGTTTTTTTGTTATTATTATATAATACTATTAATGTTATTAGCTAATGTTATATATTTTTGTAGTGAAGATAACTTCACATGAGTTTGTTTCAACGAATCCCAGTAGTATTAAAAATAATTTTAACGAAAAAAAAACAATATTTTAATTCGAATACCTACTAATTTTCAAGTTGACACCTAGTTCTTAAATATAATATTTTCTAATAATTAGATTTGTTATACCATTTAAGGAGTGTTTCGTGGTGTCGACGATGGTCACATACAAACTTTTTGTTTTCATATGATGACCGCTTTTTTTACCTTAAGTTGTTGGCAACAACTTAAGACTTGTTGGTCATATGAATACATGGCATGCATATATAGACAATAGACATATGGTAGATTATTGTTTTTGTAAATGTTTATGCGTTTAAATCGGATTGTATACTTGAAGTAGTATTATATGTGATATGTGAACGTGTAGATTTTCAGTTATTGAACTTTAGATAGGCATACTTATACTTAAAAATTGCGAAAATTATACGATTGATAAATCACTCTGTATACGAACATATACGCTCGATGAACTCTCCGAAATACCTATCGTACAAAAGTGTAAATGTCACACATTAACTGCAGAAATTACCCTGTGCCTGTGTATGATATACATATTATTATATAGCGTGAATAACATTTATTATTTGACCCGCGTTCACAGTCCGATTTAATGCATCTATATATGTATTATAATATTATATCATTATATGTCTATGTATACATCATATATAATATATATTATGTGTATGTATGTAGTATGTGTGTGTACCTTTAATATGTTGTGTCACTGTGAGGTGTTTATTTGAACACATGTGCCAACATACAATGTATCTACTACCGAGGATGCGTATAAATATAACATATGTATATATAAGCGATTGGTACATTACGCTATTACGCTACATTATATTTCAAGTGTTTGTTTCCTCCTGTTTTCACAAACACACACACACACACACGGTGTATTTTGTATATGCTTTGTAATATACCTCAAAACTCGTACGGGTAAGTACGACTAGTACGAGGTAGTATATACTGGTAGTACATTTACATACACCTATATACTGCTGCTATGTCGCTGTATTGCATATATATACTACGCGCGTATCGTGCAGTGTAAAATATGTATATTATGGTATTGCACTATTTCAGTACTTAATAGTTATACTACATATTGATATTAGGTATAAATGGTATAAAATAGTATAATACTACGTTGCGGGATATTTATTTTTTATACCAATAATAATTAATATTACCCATATATATATAGGTAACGCCGAATTGGAGCTTAAACTCGGAACCATAGTAATAATAATGTTATATGATGGTACGTGTGGCTGCAGTAAGCGTATAAGGCGTAACGATGGTGATATACGCACATGATACCCATCATGTATAATGGGCCTGTAAAGTGTGTATATATAATATGCGTTATACGATGTGCTCAAGACCATCTCATGTATATAATGTCATTGCAGGCTGAAGGCAAACATTAACCAAAAACAGAATTTAATGAGTGATTGACCAACGAGGTGGACGGTTTGCGTATATATGTATATAGCGTACACGTCGAGATGTCCGGTCAGCAAACAGAGGGCGCTCCGCGGAAAGCCATTAAAACGCCTCCACTCGCGATTATAATATACATCCGATTCCGTCACCCTTTGACCTATAAAATCGACCTGAGCTCGGAATAGAACCTTTATAAGATCTGAAAATGATACGAAGAAAACGTTTACGACAAAATTGTACAACTATCGTCACGTCGCTCATGATGCAGCTATTCTATGCAAATGAATAATAATTATGATGTATACTCGTCACATGACATATTATTAAGCTTACATCGTATTATATATACCAAGGAAAATAAATCGATATTCGGTTTACAATGTTGTACACTTATATACATGTTAAACATAGGTACAACATGTAGTACACAACTGTCACTTTAAACCGATTTATCTTATGTACGGCCATACAGGTATTATAGTAAAATACTCAAATTATATATAAATACATAGTATCTATAAATAATATATATATCCATGTCATAAACATAAAATATTATTCATTTGTACATATATATATAACAGGTACTACAGGTACACTTTATATTATATGCTTGTACAGTTGTACTTTATTCATAAATAAAATTTTAAGTTCGTAAATTCTTGTATATATAATATACATAATACATGGATTGGGGGTCTAAACAAACATTATTGATATTATGCAGAGCATTTATATAAGTCTGGGGATTTTATTATTTTATAGTTCTCCTCATCCCCCTGCTCTATAAAACTACGATAATGTATTATTAAATATATATAATATATAGGGTTTGTTTAGCCAAAGATAAAAATTAAATAGTGTAAAAAACAAAAATCCAGACTTAAATTATTTGTTTCTTACAAATTTTAGAATTTAATTTAGTTTAGGTAGTATGTGTCTAATAAATAAATTTTTAAGTTGAAGAAATTTTCCACAGATTTTATACCTTTATGAATAAACATTTTATCGAAAATTTAATGAAAATGTTCTATAGAGTTCTTTCTTACAAAATTTGAAAAACTCTACCCTTATTATAAATACTTCGTTTTAATTTTAAGCATAATTAATTTTGGTTATTTGTTTCATATTATTTAGAAAATTTTATTAAATGTTTGACGCTTTGTAGGTTTGTGCTGGATGTTGGCTCGAGTTGATTATACGAAGTTTCGACTATCATTATAGCTTATTATTACTATATAGAAGATTAAAAGAATAAAAAAAATGTTTTGAATAAAAAAATGACTTAAAGGTCATATTGTATAAATATATTTTATAATAAGGGTACGTCAATGTAATTCATTAGATACTATGTATAGTATGTACTATACACTAAATATATATTATATATGTGTGAGTGTGTGTGTGTGTGCGTGTGTAATCATTTTATTTTTCGGGATAACAATAACAAAAGGCATTGTATATTTTAATATTTGATAGGTATTTATATAAATGTATGATAGAGCGTAGCGTAGTTACTAGTTAATTAATTTTGTGAAATATGACCAATGAATTGTGATAGTGTGATCTATTATATTAAGATGATTAATGCAAAAATGTTCAAGACTTACAATTATAATCAAGCTATTCATACTATATAGGCTACAGTTACTTGTATTTTTGAACTTAATTCAAACAACTTTGAAAATTTTTATACACAAAATCTTTCTTTTGTGTTTTAAAACAAACTGAATATACACATTTAATATTTTACTAATATTATATGTATACAGTTTATTTAACTCCTCTTGACACTTGTATTAGAGTTGTATAGTAATTAGTAAATAGTTATAGAAGGTATTTTGAAAGCTATAATAATCATTAATCACTTATTCTTGATGAATATACTGAGTAATTATACATAACAGCTAGATATATTTTACTCTGCTTATATTTTAGTTTTAACCAAACTGCATGGATAAATAATTACATTTTTCTTTTTAAAGAGATCTGTATTCATTAAAATATATGCAGATACGTAAATATTCACGAACAGCTTAGTCGAAGGTGGTGTCAATTGACATATTACATGAATTTCGATATTAACGTTTTTTTCTTACTTACTTATTTTTATTGGATGGCTGGTTTGAAGAAAATATTTGGTTATTGGGTTGACTGACTTGCATTTAATTATCCAAAGATTGAACCAATTTTTTAATTACATATTATAATTTAAAATATTGAGTTTTGATTTCATTTGTTGAAGTTTTATTCAATACAATTCATACAATATAAATTACACCATACAGAGTGACACAAATACACAATTAACGTAAGACATTCATTATTTAAAAAAAAAACACTAACGTTATTAATAATAAATATTTTGAATAATTTCAAGTTGAAACGAACAACACATTTAGAAAAAATTTTACTTTTTGATATTTTTTATCACTATATTTTTATAAGTTTTTACTCTTTTAAACGACAACGGACAAAGTATAATTTTTTAATTTTATATTTCTAAGCGGAATAAAAATCAAATTTGGGATAAGTAGCTATTATTAGTTATGATATAAGTATTCAAACTATAGACGAGCGGAGTAGTGGACCAATATTTTTCGAAATACTAATTTAGTAAATAGTCCTCTTCGCATGTTTAAAGTTAAAATATTTATAACTTATTTATTTAATATTCATACGATTAAAATTATAAGTGTTATATAAATTACTCGTCAATATTTCAATTTTTATACACTAATCAACTCCAAAAATGTTTTTGCTTTTAAAAAAGAAATTAAATATGCACGTTGTCATAAGAAAATTTAAAAAGTTACAGTGATAAAAAGTAGTAAAATATATGTTTTTAACAATTTGGAGTGATGTAACAAAAATATATTTAAAAACATAAATAGTTTTAGATTCTGAACGGAGTGATGAATGTATTGATTTTACAATGATGTGTGTTTTTTTTTTTATTTTTTTTTTTTGTGTCTGACGACAACATTTGGAGCAGTAAAAATGCTTCGATTTTGGACTTCAGCCCCTCTTTGAAAAAGAAATCGAATCTAGTTGGTACTTTGAGGTATTAAATATAAAATTTTCATTAATTTTTTAAACGAGTCGGGAAAAAACCTAAAAAAATGAGGGAAAAACGGGATTTTTTACTCAAAACCAGTTTTCTACAAAATCGAATTTTTTATTTTGCTATAACTCAAAAACTAATCGATGTAAACACTTGAAATTTTCACCAAATTTTCACCACTTTTTTTAAGCTATTTATAGACAATTGAAATTTTTAATTTTTTTTAGTATTTTTTTTTAAAATAACGATAAATATTTTTTGGCCGGCCAGAAAATCTTGAAAATTTAATACAAGGTTTCTTATGAGTTTTTCTTAAAGTGATAAAAAAAAATCCGAAATCGTTAATCACAGATTTTTTTTATAAGTGCTTAAAGTTCGAATTTCTATGAAATATGTCAAAATTGCGAAAATTGGCAAGTAATTTTGTGGTTGAAAAATCGTAAAATTTTTTTCTTTTATAACTAAATTTTGAAAATTTGATACAAGGTTCTCCATACATTTTTCTTCAATTATCTGTAAAAAAAACTCTACCGGATTCAGACAAAAAAATTTTAAGAGTGTTTGAAATTTAAATTTTTACAAAACCGCGTTAAATAATGGTTTAGCCTCAAACGATTTTTGATATTTGTTGTTATTCAAACAGTATAAGTCGTAAACACTTGAAAATTTTACCAGTTATTTAGATTGCCATTTTCTTTACGTGATTCAAAATATTTTTACTTTTTTTAAGCTATTTAAAGGCATTTGAAATTTGAAATTTTTTTTTATTTTTTTTTATAAATGTTGATAAAAAAAATTTAGCAGGGAAAAATTACTTGAAAATTTAATTGAAGGGTCTACATAACTTGTTCTAACTCTGATTTAAAAATTATAAAAATACATAGGCACAATTTTTTTTTATTAGCATTTGAAGTTCAAATATTGACAAAAATTCGTCAAAATCATGAATATTTTTCACTATTTAGTAGTCAAAAATTTATAAATATTTTTCTATCAAAAGCTAAGAATTAAAAATTTAATACTATGCTGTCCATAAGTTAAGCTTAGAATAATTATAAAAAAGTTTGAGGATTGTTCGATTTAAAAAATTTTACGTGTGTTTAAAGTTTTAATTTTAATTTGAAATCAAAAATACACGTGTAAAATAACTTTTAACTAATAAATAATTTTCGATTTTTTTATCATATATTCTAGACTGACAAATCATCTCCGTTCAGAATCGTTTTTCGTATACAATGATACCTATCATTGCATTCAAATTTAACCTACCCTAGTCCGAAGTCCATCCCACCCCCTAATGTACAGCAGAGCAATACTCACTTATCCGCTTTTTTAATTATTGATTGTCTTATGTTAAATAAATCCGGTGTACATCACAGTATTTTTATACCTGAAATGGTCCCAGGGACGGATCTGAAGCTTGTTTAAGAGAGGGGGGTTGAATATAGGGATATTTTGAGTGATAAAAAGTACAATGAAATTTATAAATTAACTAATTAAAAAAAAGCCTTTTTCGGGGAGAGAACTATGTAAGACCTAAGTCTCCATCTATCTATGTCTTTTTAAATTTTTTAAATTTTGTGAGGAGTAATTTACGAATATTTTGGTTCATAATAACCAAATATAGTTTTTCATTTTTAATTTTTTTTTGCATGTGTCTATTATCACTTTTTGGAGCAGTAAAAATCTTTTAAATTTTTTTACTTAAATTATCTGAAAAAAATGTGCAATTGTAGTTTTTGATTTTTTGGATTTTATAATAAATAATAAATAATATATAAAAATGTATTAAGTTCCTACATTTAATGTTTTTAAATAATAAAATTTGTTGGAACTTGGAAGATGTTTTATGTAGTATACGTTCTACAATACAATTTTGTCAAGATTTGAATTTTAATCGTCCATAGAACTTTTATCGGGCGTATTTAAATATACCAATACCGGCAATACCATTGAACATGTTATTATGTTGACATGTCTAATGTCTATAGTATATAGTTCTATCTTCTATACGTTATTCATAATTCATATTCAGCATATTCTATAATCTAAATTGATGAATCTCGTGTATTTCTGTGACCAATCTATCATATTATTGTTCAGAGCCCAAACGCCATAAAGAACCAACGTGTAGAATATTATAAATGTTGTTATTTTGTACTAAATTCTTTTTTCTGAAGTATAAAATATAACAATATGGTACCTACAACTAAAAGGTAATTAGGTAACTAGGAACCTAACTGTTACAAATATATAATAGTACATAATCTGATTAAAATATTAAATAAATATAAAAAATATATATAATATGTAAATATAAATTATACTTTTTTGTTGGCTGTGAAGTAAAATTTAGCACATTTATAACATCAATAATATATTATAAGTCGATTTTTTGGAAACTTTCCAGTCCTATACATTCAATTCTAGCCAACTACAATATATTTTTACAAACTCAATTTAACCTGATCAATTACCTATTGGAATAGTATCTAGATTATAAATATTTTTTTGGGTCATGGTTATTTATATTTTTGGTAAAGTTAATAAAAAGATAATTGTTGGTAAGTATTTCATTTATATTATCAGTGTTGAGTGTAACATTTATTTTTAATTCAATATTTTTGATAAAATTTCAGTCAAACGTTTTCATTGTATACATTACGGATTATTAATGACAAATTAGTAAAGGAGTTTATTAATAGTTGGATAATTAGAGTAGAATGAGTAAATAATTTAAAAAAAGCGATTCAAATTTTTTATTTTTAGAATTTGTGATCGTTATTATAAAGAATATAATAAATTCCCTGGGAAATAATTTATCATCCCTATAAATAGCTATAATATATTTAAGCTGATGCAATTAAAAAAAAAAAACATTTTCTGTTGTTTTAATAAAATTAACTTAGTTTTTTCAAATCATATTTTTATTAATTTACACCGTTTGAGTGTTTGTATAAAAAATCAAAAATTTTTATATGTTTATCTAGTTGACACTTCGAAAAGTGATTACTGTTCAGTACTCAGGTATATCCGGCACGCCCTATGTATATATTATGTTTCTTAATGTTCAATGTTAATATTGAATTTTTCGTCTGGGTGATGTAATATATATTAGATTGTACAATTATTTATGATATCAATACCATAGCAAGTTTAACTTATCATAGTTGCCAACTATATTTCAGAAATATTCACAAATCACGCAACTATATACTATTATATCTATATTATTTACAAGATTTGTGGTACGCTATTTAGACATATAGTATATACATTACATATATTATAGTACTAATACTATGTATATAATATTCTTTATATACCAGTGGCATATTTACAGGGTAGACCGACTGGGCCCGGGACTGTCCAATTTTTATTTGACTGTTTGGTTTTTGTTGTTATTAATTATATTTATTATTGAATATTATTATTATAGTTATGTCCCATACTCCAATGTGATAGAACCAATCTTCCCTAATAGTTATAAACACTCACACTCAGAGGCATATTTAGAGAGGGGCGAAAGGAGGGCAATCGCCCTCGGCACAAAATTGTAAGCCTCTTAAAGGGGCGCTGCGCTAGAAGTTAAATTTTTAGGATTAAGTTTTTTTAAGGGGAAAAAAAGGACGTCAGTATATTTTTGCATCTAAAAGGCCAAAGTTGTAAATACGCTTCTGTACACACTACAGAACAAAACGAGCCTACCCAATTATTTTTTTTACCCTATCTACGCCCATGCATAGCCCATCTTATAGTCAGACTAGTCAACTTTTCCCCTTTGAACGTAGCAGCGCAATATTAACTAAAACAATCTATTATCCAAAGTGTAACAAATACAATTAACATAAATGTTTAATATAAGTAGACAAGTAGTTAAGAATAGATACTGTTAGAAAACTTTCAAAGGTTGTATAGACCTTATTTTCGACGCTAATAGACTATTTTTAACTTTAGATCTGTATCTTCAATTTAACAATACTAGTACACAGGAGCAAACATATTTGTTAGAACTTTTTGTTGAACAATTTTAAGTATTATTTAGTTATATTTAATTTGCATATTGTCATAGCTATAATAACTAACTTTAAAATGAAAACATCGACAAAAACCTATGTGATGTCTTAGATAATATTCTTACTTTAAGTATAGAGTGTAGATTGATTATAATATTTAAGCTAATAAAGTAATAAGTACCAACATAAAATGGATTCCGCTGAACGCGATTTTATTATGTTGTATGTTACTATATTACAGTATATGTTAGTAAGACGGCAATACAGCGAGTATTCTTAACTTAAAATAAATTTTTAAATTTAAAATTTAAATGATTATTTATTCTAAATCATATACTGCTGCAAGAAATAACGATTTATTTTTCCAAAAACTTACATAACGAGATTTTTTACGCTAAATCAATTTTAGACTAAATTGATTTCTATATTTTAATTTTAAATTAAAAAACCAAAAATCATGTATTATAATTTTCTTTACATTTAATTATAAAATTAATTTTTTGAGCTATTTATAGAGATGTAAACTTTTTGAAATTTTTTTATAATTTCTAAATATTAATAATAATAATATAAATGCAATATTTTTGGAACAAATAAATCAATCTACCGTAGTATTAATAATAAAATAAATTACTTTAATAATAATATAATTTATAATATGTGAATTATTGTGATATAGACTGACAGTCGTACGATTATCGTATACAATATTACAATGATTTATCATTGAACTTAAATTTAACTCATCATACATTATAGTCGACACTAACTGTAACGCTCGCTGTATATACAGTAGTACAGTATACGATCAGTTACCTATACTTGTCCATCTTTTTAATATTATTATTTTAAGTATAATATTTGTTATAAAATATTTTTCTTAGGATATTTTGATTTTGCTAAAATTCCATCATTCCTGCAGGGATAATTTGGTTTTGAGATTTACGGCCAGAATATTTTGGTGTAGAACCAAAAAAATGTGTTCATTATGAAATTTGATTTATTATAGATAATTTAAAATAGCTGGTTCTTATTGTGAACTTAACATTATAATTTGCAAGTAAATATAGCTGTCAACAATTCAACAATATAACAAATTTGTTAGATATTATATTATTGTTAGACAGCTTTCATTTTTTAATGTTTCTTACAGACTTTTGTTGACACTATATAATCTTGAATTTAGTTTTTACCGTCTTTAAGTCGCTAATAAATGAGCTCGAAATATATGATTACGAAAAAATAATACATAAAGCATTAAAGCTTTATTCGGTTAGAACAGTTATACAACATTCAGTTGTAGAAATATAATGTCAAGATTATTAAGTATTTTTTAAACAACTGTTTCCTTAAAAATACGTCATAAACTGAACGTGGTTTTTCAGCTCTACGGCAATTAAATACTTAAGAATTAATGTTGCGTTAAGAATCACATTGTTTAACAGTAATATATGTTAAAATATCCTGTCAATTTTAAAAATATAATTGATAAATTTGATGCTGAGGAGTGAGAATTCAATAAAAGGTCGCTGTTAGACACTACACTCTATAGTTCTATACTCAGTAATAGTAGGTAGGTAATCAATTAGCTGTTACAGACAGTTATTTTTTATTATTACTTATTATTTATGGAAATAAATTAATACCTATTAAATTAATAACTACTCATAAATCATAATAGTATATTTATTTATTATACATTTAATTGAAAAAAGTTACAAATTAAAACAATTACGTTATATTTTTGTAATGCCAAAATTAGTTTAATGTACTTACCTACTTTTATTAGCCCTGACGGTGATTTTATAATTAATGACGTTTAGACAGCATAATATGGAATTTTAATTTGATAAAACGTTATTACTTATTATTATTGATTTGTAGATTTGTGAATTATGATAGATTTTTGCACCCACGACCCACTTAAGTTTCCACTTATAGAGCTACTTTAGTGCCTAATATTAATCACAGACTAACTGCAGTTATAATGTAACCCGTATAATTGTATTGGTTCGAGTTTGGGTTTCGTTTCTAAATAATATAAAATTTCTGTTTTGATTTAGGAAAATATAAAATATTGGTTTCGAACCCTATTGGTTTTAACATTTTCTATAAAACTTTAAACTTTTTAAGTAGTGTATAAAAAATGGACAATGTTTGAAGAACCTTTTTATATAATGACAGTTATTTGCAATTAAGTGTTTTTCAGAATTTAGATTATGTATCATAATAATATTATCACCAGTGGCGTAGCTAGGAATTTTAGTTGGGGGGGCATAATTTCAAAATTGTTCATAATAATCATGAATTATATTAAGTCAAATACACGAGTACATAGGTAATAATTAGTAATTAATTTTAGTAAATGAAAATAATAAAAGAAATAAAACAATATATATTATTTCGTAAACATTTGAACTTTAAATTCTTAGAAATAAAAATTGTGACAAACGATTTTTCATTTTTTTTTACTGCGATAAGCACAACTTATAATAAACCCCTGTATTAAATTTTAAAGATTTTTTGGATAGCCACATTTTTTTTTATCGGCATTTTAAGGAAAAAAACTTAGAAATATCGAAAATTTAAATTGTCTATAAGTAGCTTAAAAAAACGTCAAAATTCTTTAAACGTAAATAGATAACTATAATATAAACATTTGGTGAAAATTTCAAATATTTACAATAATTCGTTTTTGAGTTACAGCAAAATCAAAAAATCGATTTTTTCACAAAGTGGTTATGCGTAAAATTGCCGTTTTTCTGTTACTTTTTTTTGTTTTTCTCGATTTTTTTGAAAACTGTAGGAAAATGTTTACTTTTGGCTCCTCAAAGTACCAACTAGATTAATTTTCCTATTCAAAGAGGGGCTGAAGTCAAAAATCGAAGCATTATTACTACTCCAAAATGTGATGACAGACACAAAAATAAAAAAATAAAAAAACACATATCTTTGTAAAATCAATACATTCATAACTCCGTTCAGAATCTAAAATTTTTTTTTCCAATATACAGTTTTTTTTTTAATTACCAAATTTTGCTTAAAAGTTAATTTTCAGAAGAGGTTGGGGGGGCAAGCGCCCCCTTTGCCCCCCTCGTAACTACGCCACTGATTATCACTAAAAATACAAAAAATACTATTATATTAATTTGACTATTCATGGATGTTTCGCTGTACCCAACCTAACCTAATCATAGAGTTCTAGACATTATGAAAATTAAAAAAATATTACTAATAGGTATATTACGTATATTTGATTATAAAAAACTAAATCATTATACTAATACATATATTTAAAAGATACTTTTTTTATTAGGTTGTTAATAATAATTCAATACACATAAAAACATCTATTTGATCTATTTGTATAATGTATATAATATCGGTAAGATAGATACAGTGGTGTAATGAGGTAATAGGGTGTCTCTTGACCTTTTTTTTATTTTAATTAGTGCATGTACCTATACTGCATAGGTAATATTTGTAGATTTATGTAAATTTTAATTCATTGTGACATTGTATCATGAATAAATTAAACATAGAAAAAGAAATATAATTTATATAATAATGTTCAATGTTCAAAATCTAATATACTTTATTACTTTAATATTTATATAACTTTTAGCATCCTATAATATTACACAATGAAAATATGTTTTTTAATATAATACATTAGATTAGTTAATTAAATTGAAAACTTTGATTAGATATGCTATTTCGTTTAGTAAATATTATTATAGTATTACATCGACTGACGACTATAGTCTAAAGTAATGCAATAATCTATTAATAAAACTAACTTCAGTTTTGTAAATGGCGTGTAGGCGAAACTGTCAATTTGATCTCGATATATTGTAGTAATTAAACAAAATATATAGGTAAGTAGTATATTTACAATTTTGTATAAACTGTCTATGCTGTATTGCTGTGGTTTTTGTTTAATTAATAATCTTTATTGACTTCACATTAATTAGTTCTTTTACGTATTAGTTTTATCATTTTTTTTACTTTATGTTAATAACTTCTCGCTTCTAAAAATTAAAATTATAATATTAAAACCTTTAAAATTTGTATTACGGAATCGTCGGAATCAAAAAGAATATCAAAAATATTGAATTATTTTTCAAAAAAAAAAAAAAAAAATTAGTTCTAAGAATCCCAAAATACAACAGTAATAATAATAAAGTATACAGGTAAGATTACAAAGAATCAATAATAATTGTAAATTTAATATTATATAATTCAATACCTAGCTATCATCAAAATATTTTAATTTTTAATTTTTTAACATTTTATTAGAATAAAGAAATATATAATATATATGTTATGTTAAAAATTAATATAAATAATTTATTAAATTAAGCCGTGTATGGTGTATCGTATTGTTAGATAATAGAGTAATAGACATTCATTTATTATAATATTAATCATTCCCACATGAATATTACCGTATTTGTGTAGTACACATTTTTGAGATGGGAAAACATTTTTTATGTAAATTCACCCCTCTCTCAATACTTGACAATCCATAATAAGGTGTAAAAGGGCAACAGTATTTAAAAAAAATATATAAATTTAAATTATCATTAAACTATATAAAATTTGGATCCACATTGATATTAAGCCCTTTAATAAAGTAAATTTACTAATAATAATAGCATGTGAAACGTATAAAGGATTAGTGATTGGGTTGATCCCTGAGGTAAAACAAATTAAAGAAAAAAATGAAAATAATTCAATTTTACCATTTACTAGAGTTATAGGACACTTTTTACGGTCAACCAGGAAAAATGAAAACCGCGGACAGTTTGTACTATTTCAGAAAGTAATTAATTTTACATGGCGGACAGTTTGTACTATTACAGGTAAAAAAAAAAAATGTTGAATTTGTTATAAACATACAAAAATATTTAAAAAAAGCGGGTAAGTGGGTATCGCTCTGCTGTATATTAGGGGGTGGGGTGGACCTCAGACTATGGTAGGTTAAATTTGAATGCAATGATAGGTATCATTGTATACGAAGAACGATTCTGAACGAAGATGATTTGTCAGTTTAGGATATATTATATTTAAATATTGTCATATATTCTATTTTGAAACAAATAGTATAGTTTTTATATGTTACTATAGTTACTTTATAGTATCTGTTTATTAATAAAAAAAGTATTTGGCCAACATTCGCATTATGAGCGTATGAAATTTAATTTAAATTTTGACATATTTCGTATAAATTCGAACTTTAAGCACTTATAAAAAAAAATTGTGACTAACGATTTCGGAATTTTTTTTATCACTTTAAGAACAACTTATAAGAAACCTTGTATTAAATTTTCAAGATTTTCTGGCCACCCAAAAAATTTTTATCGGCATTTGAAGAAAAAAAACTTAGAAAAGTCGAAAATTTCAATTGTCTATAAGTAGCTTAAAAATGGTCAAAATATTTTGAAAATTTAACTGTAAAGAGATAACCATAATATAAACACTTGGTGAAAATTTCAAGTATTTACAATGATTCGTTTTTGAGTTACAGCAAAATCAAAAAATCGATTTTGTCGAAAAGTGGTTTTTCGTAAAATTGCCGTTTTTCTGTCACTTTTTTTTTGTTTTTCTCGATTTTTTTGAAAACTATTTGAAAATTTTACTTTTGACCCCCCAAAGTACCAACTAGATGAATTTTCCTATTCAAAGAGGGGCTGAAGTCAAAAACCGGAGCTTTATTACTGCTCCAAAAAAAAAAAAAAAAAAACACACATCATTGTAAAAGCAATACATTCATCACTTCGTTCAGAATCTAAAATATATGATAATATTATGATTTAGGTGTTATGAAAATAGTATGATTTATAACAACTTATAATTCATCGGTTCATAAAGGTTTGTAGTAACTTTATTCGTACAAGTCACTTTTAAACACTTCCAACGAATATTTATACCCATTTTTAAAAAACTTTGGATTTAATTTAGTTGTTTGGTTCATTTTATATTATTTTAGAATTTAGAGTGTTAGCAGTTAGTAAGTTATTTAATACTGTGATATCAAACACATGTCTCATATTAATCGCGATCATAATTCGCAATCTAAAGTTTTAATATATTTCTTGTTTATTTATTATACCGTACAAAACGTCCGCGGTCGAATTTTACCAATTTATCATCACCGTACAAAGTGTCCGCGATATGCAACTTAAACAATAGATAGTACAAACTGTCCGTTTACCTTTACTAGACCTAATACAGTAATACCTGTGTGTGTCACTGCTCAGCTAAAAAGTATAGGACAAATATATTGTGTATACTGGAGTATAATCGTGCGGCGGACAACGAATTTTTAGTATGTAATTGATAAAACTCAAAAACTTACGCGACTCGATCTAACAGTCTTAAATCGTTAGCTGTAAGGAGATTACCACATAGACAAAAGATAAATGGATTACCATCAAACCACATTACCATATTACAATATTGGGAGAACAAGAGCACAATGTAACATTTTAACAAATATTTTGCCAACTTCATATTGTATGAACTTTATGTCAAGGTTATAGCTTAATTTTAAACCAAGGTCAATGACAAAATATAATATATAATATATTTTATATAATTGTATAAAAGAATTTACTCATGATATATTTACATTTTTCGATGTAAAAACCTGAAACTCCGAGAGACTGAAAAAAAGATTTGATGTATAAACCATCATGAAGAGAAAAAAAAATCATCAATAGTGCATACACTTTACACGCTTAATATATTGCGTAGGTACCTATAGTCATTTGCAAGCAGGTGATTCGACAGTGACACAAAACACGATGAACGATGAACATTGTAGTCTGTGAATAAATAATGAAATTAGTAGCAGAGACGGATGACTACCCTCTCGTAAGACTGATAGAACCGAAAATAGATAAAATAGATACATCATAATGAAATACTCATAAAATTAATTAAGTAAATTATTGATTATTATAACAATATAACATACTTGTCTTGTAGTTCTTAAAAGTGTTATAGTTAGAAAAAATGAAGAGGTCAAATGCCATATATATATATATTATATAAATTATGCATACACTAAACTATATAAATATAGCTACCTAATAAGTATTAGTTTTTATATTTTCATTAAGTAATCATATTTTGACATTCTAATTTCTAGTATGAATTATAAACCATAGCTGTTCAGACATCCACATTTAATAGCCGGGTTATGGTCTGACGTAGACATATAAGGTTCAAAGCTACTGATTACAGGATTAAAAATCAAAAAAATATTACAAACTGTTGCAATAGAAATTACCACACTAAATTTACAAGTACATATCCAATCAATAAAAAAATTATTTAAGACTACACGTTCATAGTAGTGATCGGTGTACCGCTGCATTACTGAAATATAGCTTATACCAGTGAGTTATACCCTATAGTCTATACAATAATCCACTTATTATTTATTACAGTTATTCAACTATCTAAGTATACAACTATGCAAGTAATATCATTTGAATAGTTCATAAAACATAGGTTATTTTTTTCCTTAAAATGTCTACTAAACAGTAAACACCAATCAATAATACTATAATCTGTAATGATTAATAAATATAATGATTTATATATATAAATTTCAGTGGATGATGTTAATCAGTAATCACTGTGTGTTTAATTTAGTTACGATTCGTGATGAACAGTAGACAATCTAGATTATTAATTATAGTGTACCTATACTGAAATCTAAAATAAACATAAACCGAAAAACTAAATAAAAAACAAAACACAATTATTATCACGTTAAATATAAAATAAATATGAAATTATTTATTTATTTATATATGTATATATTTTATTACTAAAAATAATAGTATATAACATTTTTTTGTATTATACTAAGCTAAGTAAAACAAATATCATATACCATAAATAAAAGCATTCTTCACATTTTTGCAGTGTTTTTAATAAAATATAATTTTATTAATATGCCAGGTGCATTAATTCTTATAAAATAATTGTATTTTGAAATATATAATTTATACTTATGTATAATAATGATATAATAATAATAAAGTCACTTTCTAACAATATGATAATTTTGATTTTTTTGCGAATAGAAATATTTATTATAGTGTTAAGGCACTAGGAAATTAAATAAGTATTAGTGAATAGGTAGGTAACATATGTAATTTTTATAATATAATAAATTATATATTATATACAGTACATAAATATAGCTTGAGCAATTAATAGAAAACATGGTAGGTACACAGTATTATAAAATAAACGTATGTATAAATATAATGTTGAGTACCTAGCTACTAAAGTATATATAAATTTGTAGTAATATATATTTTATTCGTTTTGTGTTTTTACATAAAAAAATAAATATGCATAGACGCATAGTGCTTACATTCTTGGACGTAAGCCATGATTTAAAATTAAAATAGAACATAGATTAAATCTAAAATTGTTGACAAAACATAATATTTCTAATTGAAATATAACAAATTTAAAATAAATTAATGTGAAATACTTCAATTTGATACCTGCTAATTTAAATGTTATTTATAAAAACAATCTATAGTACATCTAATTTAATTTTAATTAGGTATTGATTTATTTCTGTAAGTTTTAAATTGTTTGATATTATATTATTATTTATTGTGTTAGCTAATCGAGCTCGAAACTAGCTTTAAATAGATTAGCTAATAGCTAAATATAATATGCAAATTAGTGGACGATTGTAATAACAATTTAAATTGTATAACATAACAAACAACTTAAAACTACTACTTATTAACTTTAATTGGCTATTATAACTGGTACTTGGTAGTATAATACTTTGAAAGTTAAAAACTAATGCTTATTGCCTATATAATACTATACACCATTGAATATAAATTGCGTGTACTACGGACTTGTAATATTTTATAATTAATGATTTGTGAAATTATATTATATTATTTAGATACAATGAATAATGATGAGTATGATGACAATTTGACATAATGATAAAATGACAAAGAATATGGGTACACCGGTCGAAGTATCTACCTAAAGCTGCACGTGATGGTGATTTGTTTCATAAAGTACTCATTCCGTGCGGATGTTTAACAACAATTTTACATATTATAATATGTAAAGTTCTATATTTGTTTAATGTTAATCAAACTTTTATTATTATTATAAGGCCTCAGCAACTGTATGTTTGCTTTTGGTTATTACTTTATTATAGTTAGGTATATTGATTGATACCTGGTGGACGCTGATTATAATTTACATTATTATTTATTACATTGATACACTCAATTAGTCACTATAAGTAGTACCAAAATAACATTTTGTTATACAACCACAGAATAGATACAACTGTTGTATAATTTGGTGAAAAAAAATTCTCAAATTAAAAATGAATTATTAAAGTACTTTGATTTACCGATATAATCTATCTATTTTATACAATCCATATACTGAAATACTGAATTCAAGTTGACAAACACTGAACAAATATTCATTAAATTATTTTAAGTATATTATATGTTTTACGTATTAATGTGTTCTTTCACACACAATATTAATGTAAGTATTATTATGTTTTAAGACTCACGTCCGTTTATATTAAATAAATAAATAAATAAATATAGCAGGGGTGGACAACTGACGGCTCGCGGGCTGCATTCGGTCCGCAAACCTATTTTATCTGGCCCACCCTACATTTTCAAATTGCATCGATGTGTACTAGTTGCGGTCATAATCAAAAATTACATACTAGTTGCGGTCACTCAAATAATAATAACTAAGTATACTAAACAATATAATATTATTTAATTAGAAAAATTTATTAATCAACATTTTCCTTCCCATTTATATCGAAAAGATAATAGACTTAGTACTGTCTACAGTCTACACTATTATTTTTTGTGTAGGTATGGTTAAAAATGTTGATACTTATGTTTAAATTACGTGGTTAAACTTGTGTCAAAATATAGTATATAATAGTAAACTTGTGTCAAAATATAATATATAATACTATAATAGTATAATAGTATAATAATAATAATAATTTAAAATTTTAAAATTTTGTAGGTATAAATTTAAAGGAAATCGACTTTATAAATATTCAAGCCGATTTATTTCACCTTCTTTATAATATTGTATTTGTTGCGCTAAAAAATGCTCTTTTTCTATTGAAATTTTATCAACACGACTGGTTTTTGTACAATTCATTTTTAAATAGCCATTCGTTTGAATTTCATTTAAAGCGTCAATAAATATAAAAATATTAGGGTGAGAGTGGTAAAACATGCTATTGAGCTTTGAATGAAAACTTTCGCATGCATTGGTTGTATACAATTTAATCTATTTTATTTATAAACTTTACAAATAAGTAGTGGTGTTCTCACATATATACGCTGTGTGCATTATATATTTATATACAGCTATGATAAGCTCAGGGCCGTCCTTAGGGGGGGGGGCGAGCAGGGCCCAGGCCCTGGGCCTCGCGCTTTTTGCTTAAATTTGGGGCCTCGCGTTTTTTTTAATTGTTTTTTTTTCGTAGTATTTAAATTGTATGTTTTATATACTTAATTTGTAAATATGAAAAAATATTATATAAAAATAACGAAGTTGGTTCGACGTAAAAATTGGAATATCCATAATACAATATTTTCGTAATCGTAACACATCAGCCTTGGTGATGCGGGTAACAGGCAGCAGCTACGGACCGTCCTTTTCGTCGAATTGTTATTATCTACTTATTATTAGTTATTACTTATTAGTAATAGATAATAATTGATTTAATAAATTTGTATAAATATCTTTAAGGGACGATTAATGAATTATATAATATGAGTAAATAAAGAAAAACATAGTATTTGAGTCTACTATATAAAATTATTTTATTTTATTTACCTAGATTATAATATTTTATAAAAAAAACCCTCATTTTTTAATTATAATTAGGGAGGTACCTACTAAATTTTTTGTGTGATAAGAATTATTGATTTCATTATATGTTTATAGAATCATTAGAATCTACGGGGTGATTGATTAAGCGTAAACAATCATTATTTCAAAAAGTATTCATGTTTTTGAAAACATTAAACTATAAATACGTATACAGTGAAACCTCTCTTAACGGACACCTCTAATTAGCGGACACCTCTCAATAACGGACAAAATTTCCGGTCCCGGCATAGTACATATTATTTTATTAATTTTTCTCAATAGTGGACACCTCTCAATAGCGGACAATTTGGTCGGTCCCGTGAGTGTCCGCTATTCAGAGGTTTTACTGTAACTCATAAAATACTCACCATAAATTCGATTTTTATGTATCAAAATACTCAGAAAATTATTCTGCTTTGGAATATGAAATTAAAACTCTATGTTGTCATTCAAAAAAGTAAAAAACTTAAAAAAATATAAGGATAAAAAATATTTAAAAATATAATTTTTTAATAAAAACGTAGTATTTTTAACGACTTAAAACTATGTAAAAAAATGTTTTCAAAAACATGAATACTTTTTGAAATAATGAGTGTTTTTACGCTTAATCAATCACCCTGTATAAACATATTATAATTTATTTATAATATAGATGGATATAAATATATAATACCTAAAATATGTACAAGTATTTTCGCCCTGGGCCTCGCAAATCCTAAGGACGGCCCTGGATAAGCTATGACCGCAACTAAGATATTACCTAAATTGGCGTGACCGCAACTGTTATATCTGTTTATCTCAAAAATCGTCATGACCGCAACTAGTATGCAGCCAATTGCATCATACAATTTCAAAGTCATTCGTCATTCTATGCTACGTCTATGCTAAATTAAAATGAATATTTTGAATGACCTTTTTTTGCTCTTTATACTCTGGCCCGCTAAATTTTAATTTTCTAAAAATTGGCCCTCTAATAACTTTCAGTCAAGAGTGGTAAACTGAGTCCTAAATAATTGGGTGGATATTGGGGCTAGGTAAGTTGAGTCCAGAAAACTTTAACGTGCTAGGTAAACTGAGTCACGAGTAATAATATTTTTCGAAAGAATAATTTATTCTTGTAAATTTATTACACCTATTAAAAAACCTACTCAAAAATAAAAAGTCTCTAGATTCAATGAATACTGTGTAGTGAATATAGTCACCAATTAGTGGTTATCGATTATCGATTTGCTTACTTAAATACATTAAAAAAAAAAATATATATATATATATACGTATAGCAAAGAGGTAGGTAATAAAATGAAAAAATAACAATAGAAAACAATTTTTTTGGGGACTAGAAATGTTGAAATATGAAAATAAAAATATTTCAAGATTTGAATTCATTAAGAATATATCAAATAAATTTTTACTATGTAAATAATAACAATAAATAGTAATAAATAAAAAAAAAAATTGACTTAAATTTGTATATTATATATTAAGTAATTGTGATTTTTAGTGAATTATATTATTAGATATTAAAAGCAGAAAAAAGCACATTTTTAACCACGCCAGTTATGTTAACATAACAGATAGTACTAAGCAACTAAGCTTGTAAAAGTGAGAAGGAAAATGTGCTGTTTTGAAAACTAAACCTATTATAACCAGAGACTCAGTTTACCTTATACCTTTTCAAATCCGGGACTCAGTTTACCACAAAAATAGTATTTCGGACTCAATTTACCTAGCCCCCTTATAGTTGACCATCCCTGCTATATATATACAAGCATACAACATACTATACGTCTATACCTACCTCCTTAACTTAAGCATGATGATTTATCCATTAAAAATACGTACTTATAGTAAATAACCGCGGTTATTCCCACGGGGAAATAGATCAGCTCTGCAGTGTTACACTATTGTATAGTAGGTAAGAATAGCTGGTTTCTGTAAACTGCAGTAAAGCATATTACCGATATTAATTATTAATTAAATAATGAATCATTACCTATAAAAAAAAGAGTTCTGAACAGGGAGGACACCAGTTTTAGTAGGTACAGTGTACCAATGTACAGGGCTGGACTGGGAGGGTACCGGCCTACTATTTTAGGAAAGCAAGCGGCCCACAATCAAGCCCGGATTAGGGGGGCACGGTCCCGGGGCCCATTGATTTTGAGGGCCCATCTTTATTTGTAAAATATATGTTTTTAATACATTTAAAATAGTTATAAAAATTTTTATTTTTTTTTTATGTTCTTAATTATATATCACGAAAAATTACTAAATGATAATAAATATTACAATGATATTCTAATAATTGATAACGTATATAATATATATGGTAATAATATCTTTGATATTAGGTATTCCTGATCTATTCGCATGAGGTATCCATATAATTTATATATTGATTGATTTTATTGAAGCAATTCAAAAATTTGTTAAAGAAAAAGCAAGAAAAAAATTTAAACTATTATTCTTTTTAGCTAAAAAAAAACAGTGTTTTCTATATGTATATAATATTTCAATATGTGTACAATAAATTAATACATAATATTATTTTTTGTTTTGTACAAAAATAAACAATAATACTAGTACCTATACAGTCTTTAAAATGTAGTGTTGTTAAAATTATTTGAAGGTAAAGTTGAAAGGAGGCCCGCTAAGTGTATGGTGTCCTGGGGCCCAATCTAACCTTAACCGGGCTTGCCCACAATGTGTTATTTCTGGAATTTTTAAATGTATTTGTTTTACGAAATTGATATTTGGTAAGATTTAAAGGGGTTAGAGCCTAGAGTGAGGCACTTTCTAGTTTCTTATAAACTTTATATTCAACAACCATGATTAATTATGTGATGTTATCCATAATCCATGTCCCATGATACTAGAAAAAATAAATATTATGCACGCCTTTCTCACGCTGAAAATATATAAT
The DNA here is from genome assembly GCA_020882235.1 of Schizaphis graminum. Taxonomy (NCBI): domain Eukaryota; kingdom Metazoa; phylum Arthropoda; class Insecta; order Hemiptera; family Aphididae; genus Schizaphis; species Schizaphis graminum. The sequence continues at coordinate 95,198,831 of CM037033.1, forward strand.
ATGCATTAAGCACGGTAAATACTAAATTTACTGCCAAAAAGTTGATTCAGACTAGATTTCAGTATAATATAATTTATAATACCTATACATAGGTAAAATAATCGTGCATTGAGAACATTTAAAAAATATAATTAGGTACCAAGGTGCTATACAAACAGATAATCTGGTCACTATTCTGTAATCTCAGTAAAGATTTTTTTTTCTTTCATCGCCGCGGCCTACTGTGCTGTAGCACAGTAGCACAGTGGGCCAGTCCGGCCCTGCCAATGTATCATCATAATATATACTATATTGTGCTATATACCTATAGATATAACAATCTTACATTAAATTTACAATTGATTGTGTCAGATCATAGTGATACACTCAATAAATTACACTCTGTGCTTTCGCCATTAGTAATTTATTTTTCTATTACTAAAATAATAGGTTGAACTAATTTTCCCAAAAAAACAAATAACATGTTTAATAATAATTAATATTATTAACGAACTGTTATCAATTTATTACTCATAAGTTATAAGTAAATACCGACATCTGCATACCAGTGAATAGTTTGAATAAACATTCGTAGACCGTGGTATATAAATAGCTTCTAATAATAATTAATCTAAACAGTTTGAAAATTTCTAAGTTTAAAATAAATAATAATATATCAGGCATTCAGGCCCTTAGGTATAAATAATATTATTGGAACTAAAATAATATAAATAGCTATAAATATTATACTTCATTTAAATAAGCATCTAATTTCAACGAAGTATTATTAATATGAAAAGTAAAAACTGTATACATTTTTATTATTGAGATTTATAGTGTTTTGTATGGACTAGGTGCTGAAACCTTATATTAATTTTCAATCCAGTTGAAAATTGTATACAATTTTGATTATTTTGTTTGAATCTAAACGCTTATAAAAAACATTGTAGTATGTTTTAGATACATTTTTATGTGCGGTACAAACAATTTATATTCTTCATAAATTGTTCTTTTAGTTTAAAATGTTCAAGCTTTTTTACCCAAAAATAAACATTGCATCACATATAAATAAATAAAAAATAGTTTGGACAAGTGGGTACTGCTCTGCACCTGTATACAGTAGGTATCTAATAGATCACTATGTGTATGTCATGGACGCGTTAAATTTGAATTCAATGATATCGTTGTATGCGAAAAACAATTTGAGATGGTCAGTAATTAAATTATGGTTAGATTTAAAATACAGTGAAACTTCCATGTAACGAAGTCGAATAATCAACAAAAAAAATTCGTAATATGGAGGAATTCGTTAAATAGAATTACATTTTATTTAAAAATGAAGGTCATAGTTCTTATAAATGTTTTGTTAAACAAAAAATTTCGTAAAATGGAAGTTCGTTTTATGGAAATTTCATTGTATTACCTATTTATACTATGAAACTATTCACACAGTTTTATTAACTCAAAAGTTATAACAATAATATAATATATGGTATATATATATATATAATATAATAATAATATTAAAATGTTAAAAATATTAAATCAACTTATACTGTACCTGATATTAATCGTAAAATTAGTAAAATTAATTACTTTAAGAGCAAAATAAAAAGAATAAATCACAAAATATTATACTTACCTTGTGATATTGATTGACAGTCGATAGTTAGTTTACGCTCAGAATTGTTTTTCGTTTACAATAATATATCATTATCATTGAATTCAAATTTAACACATCCATTAGAGCTAACTCTACACCCACTTTACAAAGCAGTTTCCACCTACCCACATTTTTTTTCTTAGTAATACCATATTATGTAGACAATTTGTTTTATAAATAGCTGGTATTTACAGTTCAATTTTCAACGAAATTTTATGTTTATCCAAAATAAATATTTCTTTTTTTGTAATTATAATTCAATTTGTATATCATACGTTCTTAATGTTCTTATTATTTTTTATAATATACAATAGTTTAATACTATTTTCTGATAGGCTAGGTAATTTTACATCTATACCTATTTTTACCTTGTACTTATTCACACGTGTTAGGTTATGTATATACATCTCTTTGTATTTACTTTCAATTTATTACATTGTAAGTATAAATATTAAATATTATTAAACCTCAGAATTATAAAGACAATGGAATCATAAAAAAAATTTAGTTGCTGCATTTGCTGCGTACTTACTAGGTTCTTATATATAATATTAATATATTATACATTCCTATACCTAAATCATATTACTAAATTGCTCCATATGGACATATGTTTATGATATTGATAAAAATTATTGGTTGTAAGTATAGCCAGTGCCTAGTATCGGTACCTAATAGACTAATAGGTAATTACTAATTAGTAACCACTAGTGCTATAGCCAGAGGTGGCACAGGAAGTATGTGCCTTTCTTCCAAAATCTTTTTCTTTTTTTTGTAATATATTGCATAGACATTTTTTAATTAGTTTTTCATTAATATACATACCTATTTATATAATTCAAGGTAAATCTATGATAACGTTAAGTTATTTGTAATTTTTATTCGTAAATATTAAATAGTAATGATAAGCACGAACTTAAAATAAGAAATGACAAGCGGATCCCATTTTTGTGCTTAAACACGATTTATAGTTTGATTATTATGTATAATTGTATATCATTTAAATTTATTTAGCCATTACTCCATTATAAACTCTTTTATTTTTAACTAGCCCCATTTATGCAAGTTCAGGTCTGGCTTGCAACCTGGTTTGTGTTATATTAAATATTTCATAAAAGTTAAAAGTTATATGATCTTGTATTCCTGTTGTTATAGGTAGTAAATAGTATGGCCAGTATGGGTATACCATATTTTATTAACATAGTTTTACTTTTATTACTTGTATATTCATAAAAAAGTAGATTTATAGAAAACACTTAATAAATAAAGGGGTCATAAAATAATAGGTGATAAGTATGTATATTATATAGGTATTCTAGCATTACAAAAATTTTAGAAAAAAATTAAGTACGACCTCCTAAAAAATTTTATATGTTCTGTCTACGGCATTAGTAACCACTCTAACCAATAACCACTATTATTAGTATATTGTAATCAATAAATAAATAAATATATGCTTAAGAATTTGATAAAGAATCTATTGACAAGTGACTGATATTTTTTTCTTGGTATTTGAAATTGAGTTAGGTAACTGAAAAATAAGTCTGTAAAAATATATAATAACATTCATGATTCATGACATCGCTGAAAACTGTTCTACATCTAAACATTATAAAAAATAATCGGTAGGTACAATTATATTTATATATAATTGTGTGTCTCACTTAGTCACTTTAAACAAAAACTAAAATTACAAAGATACTTAGGTAAGTATTATTAAAATAACATAATATACCTATTGTATGAGTGTTGTGATATGATGGCAATATGGCCAATATGGCGTATATAAAGCAACGAAAAATTCTCACGTTTAAAATTGATAAAGTTAAAGTTTAAAGTAAGCCATTTACTACGCGTATGTAATGGGTAAAGGTTTATTAAATAAAAACCTATTATTCTATGTTATTTAATGTAGGTTCCTAAAAACAAACTTAAATGTAAAATTGTTTAAAAAATATGATATAGGTACACATAATATCATAAAAAAACCCATTTTTAAAAATTCGATTATTATTAGTTTGATATTTACAGAATTTCTGTTTTTCAGATAACACAAAAGAAGTTTTTAGTTAAAAAAAATTTTTGAATAAAGTTATTACATATTATTACTATATTGGTTAGTTTTCCAGATACACAACTACACAATAATTGTGAGGATTTGTTTTAGCTAATATATTATGCACACATATATCACGTCATTAGATATGTCAAAATGGCAATGTGTATATTGTTATAGGTTTAAATGTACTAGTATGTAAAAATTATATTTATGTACTATAATTTTAATAAGAAAAAATTATCAGGAGTCTTAATTATCTTATAAATTATAATACATCATTACATTAAGCTCATTGAACATTTTTATCATCATAAAAAAAAAATTTGTAAGATTGAAATGCTATTGTAACTAGCTTAAAATTAGTTTAGACAGTTGCGTGCCCAGGGGGGGTGGTTAGGGGTTATGTCCCCCCCCCATTGACTTTTTTTTGCTGACTTTCGGAAAACAAATTATTAGATATTAAAGTTGTTACTTTTTAGAAAGTCATTGCTTTTGATTATAAGTAATAAGTTATTGCTTATAAATCATATTTATTATAATATATATATTTTATTATAATTATATTATACTCTATATCCTCTCATTCTCTGCCTATTTAATTTTATGATGCAAGTTTTTGCAATTTCTCACGTTTTTGGATTTTTTAGATTCTGAACGGAGTGATGAATGTATTGATTTTACAATGATGTGTGTTTTTTTTTTTATTTTTTTTTTTTTTGTGTCTGACGACAACATTTGGAGCAGTAAAAATGCTTCGATTTTGGACTTCAGCCCCTCTTTGAAAAGGAAATCGAATCTAGTTGGTACTTTGAGGTATTAAATATAAAATTTTCATTAATTTTTTAAATGAGTCGGGAAAAAACCTAAAAAAATGAGGGAAAAACGGGATTTTTTACGCACAACCAGTTTTCGACCAAATCGAATTTTTTATTTTGCTATAACTCAAAAACTAATAGATGTAAATACTTGAAATTTTCACCAAATGTTTATATTAGCGTTCTCCATACACAGTTAAATTTTCAAAGAATTTAGACTTTTTTTGAGCTATTTATAGACAATTGAAGTTTTTAATTTTTTTTAGTATTTTTTTTTAAAATAACGATAAAAATTTTTTGGCCGGCCAGAAAATCTTGAAAATTTAATACAAGGTTTCTTATGAGTTGTTTTTACAGTGATAAAAAAAAATCCGAAATCGTTAGTCACAATTTTTTTTTATAAGTGCTTAAAGTTCGAATTTATACGAAATATGTCAAAATTGCGAAAATTTGCAAGTAATTTTGTGGTTGAAAAATCGTAAAATTTTTTTCTTTTATAACTAAGTTTTGAAAATTTGATACAAGGTTCTCCATACATTTTTCTTCAATTATCTGTAAAAAAAACTCTACCGTATTCAGACAAAAATTTTTTATGAGTGTTTGAAATATAAATTTTTACAAAACCGCGTTAAATAACGGTTTAGCCTCAAACGATTTTTGATATTTGTTGTTATTCAAACAGTATAAATCGTAAATACTTGAAAATTTTACCAGTTATTTAGATTGCCATTTTCTTTACGTGATTTAATTTTCAAAACATTTTGACTTTTTTTGAGCTATTTATAGACAATTGAAATTTTCAATTTTTTTTTATTTTTTTTTTATAAATGTTAATAAAAAAAATTAAGCTGGGACAAATTACTTGAAAATTTAATTGAAGGGTCCACATAACTTGTTCTAACTCTGATTCAAAAATTATAAAAATACATAGGCACAATTTTTTTTTATTAGCATTTGAAGTTCAAATATTGACAAAAATTCGTCAAAATCATGAATATTTTCACTATTTGGTAGTTAAAAATTTATAAATATTTTTCTATCAAAAGCTAAGAATTGAAAATTTAATACTATGCTGTCCATAAGTTAAGCTTAGAACAATTATAAAAAACTTTGAGGATTGTTCAATTTAAAAAATGTTACGTGTGTTTAAAGTTTTAATTTTAATTTGAAATCAAAAATATGCGTGTAAAATTACGTTTTACTAATAAATAGTTTTCGATTTTTGTTATTTTTAAAAAATTAGCATACATAAGATTTTGAAGCTTTTACTTAAGTGTTTGAATTTGTGAATTTTTTTCAGAATAGAATGTACGACAATATTTAAATTTAATATATCCCAGACTGACAAATCATCTCCGTTCAGAATCGTTTTTCGTATACAATGATACCTATCATTGCATTCAAATTTAACCTACCCTAGTCCGAGGTCCACCCCACCCCCTAATGTACAGCAGAGCGATACTCACTTACCCACTTTTTTTTAATATGGTGTTTTAATGAAAAAAATACTTAACTAAACTAAATCCATTATTACATAAATAGATTATTTTACAATAGTAATTAATTTAAAATATATAAAATCTAAGTACATAATATGTAACTTATTTCGTTTATTTTAGGAAAAAAAAAGCTTTCTTAAAAGTAATACCATCGAGAATAAATAAATACAGAAAAGAAATGCCGGGTATACCTTTACCTCCCGGCTCCCGATTCCCAAACCTATTATTACAAGGTCGGAAACATGGTTATTGCTGTAATTTTCTATGCAAATAATTTTGAAAATTTTTTAATTGTGATTAAAAGTTTAAAAAACGATGTTAATCCCCACCAGTATGAAAAAGCTGAAACAACTTGTACAATATAAATATATATTATATAATGTAATCAAATTTGGTTTATAGTATTCATACAATTACACTTATCAGAGTTACCCATTAGTCTGAAAAACTTGGAAGAATCGAATAGTAAGCTAAATAAACAGTATGAATACTGAATAGATTTAGAAAAGCTGAAGATATTTTAACAAATATTCCTGGTCCAAACGAAAAAAAAACTATAGATAAATGTATGAATATATAATTGAAAAAAAATATAGGATATAACATATAAAACTATTAAATCTTACTAAGTCATGTTGGGTAAAGTAGATGTTTATTTAGATATAACACCTATAAATTATTGAGTTTTTTTTAATATACACTAATAACTAGTGTAGTAGAAGTAGAAAGTATTTTTTCTTTGTAGGTACAAACATATTTCAAGTAATAAAAGATTTAATTTTAATGAACATAATAATTTGGAAATATATTTAATTATTAATTTTAATTCAAAAAAATAATACATTCATCAATTTTTATATGACTTGTATTTTTACAGTGCAATTTATTATGCAATTTTTATGTATTTTAGATTCTGAACGGAGTGAAGAATGTATTGCTTTTACAATGATTTGTGTTTTTTTTTTTGTTTTGTTTTAGATTCTGAACGGAGTGATGAATGTATTGATTTTACAATGATGTGTGTTTTTTTTTTATTTTATTTTTTTTTGTGTCTGACGACAACATTTGGAGCAGTAAAAATACTTCGATTTTTGATTTCAGCCCCTCTTTGAAAAGGAAATTGAATCTAGTTGGTACTTTGGGGGGTCAAAAGTTAATTTGTTTTATTAAATTTTCAATATTTTTTAAATGAGTCGGGAAAAAACCTAAAAAAATGACACTCATTCAAAAATTATAAAAATACATAGGCACAATTTTTTTTTATTAGCATTTGAAGTTCAAATATTGACAAATATTCGTCAAAATCATGAATATTTTTCACTATTTGGTAGTTAAAAATTTATAAATATTTTACTATCAAAAGCTAAGAATTGAAAATTTAATACTATGCTATCCATAAGTTAAGCTTAGATAATAATTATAAAAAAGTTTGATGATTATTCAATTAAAAAAATTTTACGAGTGTTTAAAGTTTTAATTTTAATTTGAAATCAAAAATACACGTGTAAAATAACGTTTTACTACTAAATAATTTTCGATTTTTGTTATTTTTAAAAAATTACTAAACGTAGTTCTTGAAACTTTTACTTAAATGTTTGAATTTTTTTCAAAATAGAATATATGACAATATTTAAATATAATATATCCTAGACTGACAAATCATCTCCGTTCAGAATCGTTTTTCGTATACAATGATATCTATCATTGCATTCAAATTTAACCTACCTTAGTCCGAGGTCCACCCCACCCCCTAATGTACAGCAGAGCGATACTCACTTACCCGCTTTTTTTTTTTTTTTTTTTTTGTGTCTGACGACAACATTTGGAGCAGTAATAATGCTCCGATTTTTGACTTCAGCCCCTCTTTGAATAGGAAAATTCATCTAGTTGGTACTTTGGGGAGGTCAAAAGTAAAATTTTCAAATATTTTTCAAAAAAATCGAGAAAAACAAAAAAAAAGTGACAGAAAAACGGCAATTTTACGAAAAACCACTTTTCGACAAAATCGATTTTTTGATTTTGCTGTAACTCAAAAACGAATCATTGTAAATACTTGAAATTTTCACCAAGTGTTTATATTATGGTTATCTCTTTACAGTTAAATTTTCAAAATATTTTGACCATTTTTAAGCTACTTGTAGACAATTGAAATATTCGACTTTTCTAAGTTTTTTTTCTTCAAATGCCGATAAAAATTTTTTGGGTGGCCAGACAATCTTGAAAATTTAATACAAGGTTTCTGATAAGTTGTTCTTAAAGTGATAATAAAAAATCCGAAATCGTTAGTCACAATTTTTTTTTATAAGTGTTTAAAATTCGAATTTATACGAAATATGTCAAAATTTAAATTAAATTTCATACGCTCATAATGCGTATGTTGGCCAAATACTTTTTTTTATTAATAAACAGATACTAGGTATAAAGTAACCATAGTAACATATAGTAACTATACTATTTGTTTCAAAATAGAATGTATTACAATATTTAAATAGAATATATCCTAGATTGACAAATCATCTCCGTTCAGAATCATTTCTCGTATACAATGATATTCATCATTGCATTCAAATTTAACCTAAGCTAGTCCGAGGTCCACCCCACCCCCTAATGTACAGCAGAGCGATACTCACTTACCCGCTTTTTTGGTTTAATTATACAGTTCTTGTGTGTTTTTAATGGAATTAAATCCGGTCTTTTCTTATAACATATATCCCCCCCATAGAAAATTCCTGGGCACGCCACTGAGTTTAGATATATATCATAATTATTGTATTCTATAATTCTCTAATGAAAATGATAATATGTACTTAATATTTAATAAGTCTTAAGTTTCTATGATTAATAGTTTCTGAATTGCAATAAAATACAAAAAAAATCGGAGAACTCATTTTTTAATTTCCTTGTCGTCAACATTTTAAATTTAATCGCGTGTTTTATTCCATTTTTATATTTACACTTAAGTAGATAAATTTCGTATATATTTAAAATAAAATGGGTATTAAAATTTAACTATTATGCTTTTTGCTCGTACATAATTGAATTACTCCAGATGACAGATGTAGGTACTGTAGAAGGACGTACTGCACTAAATAACAGCAATTCTATAAGAAAAAATTTAAATGTTTCATTTCCTCAAAATATGAAAACATAACGGACAAATCGATGCAGAATTATTAAAGGCGATATAGTGCTCAGTAGATATTATAGCAATTCATACAGTTATACGAACTGTGAAAATATTATCAATATCCATAATATAAACATATACTATATTATTTTATTCGTAACTAATAATTAATTTACATTATTAACAGAGCCCAACTTAGAAAATATAGGCCCGTACAATATAATTTTAAGGGCCTTTAATATTTTGTTAAATATAATTTAAAAAAGCGGGTAAGTGAGTATCGCTCTGCTGTACATTAGGGGGTGGGATGGACCTCAGACTAGGGAAGGTTAAATTTGAATGCAATGATAGGTATCATTGTATACGAAAAACGATTCTGAACGGAGATGATTTGTCAGTCTAGGATATATTATATTTAAATTATATCATATATTCTATTTTGAAACAAATTCAAACATTTAAGTAAAAATTTTTCAAGATAAAGTAAAAGGAAGTAGTCAAGTAATTTTTTAAAAATAACAAAAATCGAAAATTATTTATTAGTTAAAAGTTATTTTACACGTGTATTTTTGATTTCAAATTAAAATTAAAACTTTAAACACACGTAAAATTTTTTAAATTGAACAATCCTCAAACTTTTTTATAATTATTCTAAGCTTAACTTATGGACAGCATAGTATTAAATTTTCAATTCTTAGCTTTTGATAGAAAAATATTTATAAATTTTTAACTACCAAATAGTGAAAAATATTCATGATTTTGACGAATTTTTGTCAATATTTGAACTTCAAATGCTAATAAAAAAAAATTGTGCCTATGTATTTTTATAATTTTTGAATGAGAGTTAGAACAAGTTATGTGGACCCTTCAATTAAATTTTCAAGTAATTTGTCCCACCTAAATTTTTTTTATCAACATTTATAAAAAAAAAATAAAAAAAATTTGAAAATTTCAATTGTCTATAAATAGCTCAAAAAAAGTCAAAATGTTTTGAAAATCAAATCACGTAAAGAAAATGGCAATCTAAATAACTGGTAAAATTTTCAAGTATTTACGACTTATACTGTTTGAATAACAACAAATAATCTGAAAATAAAATAGTCTGAATCCAGTAGAGTTTTTTTTACAGATAATTGAAGAAAAATGTATGGAGAACCTTGTATCAAATTTTCAAAACTTAGTTATAAAAGTAAAAAATTTTACGAATTTTCAACCACAAAATTACTGCCAATTTTCGCAATTTTGACATATTTCGTATAAATTCGAACTTTAAGCATTTATAAAAAAAAATTGTGACTAACGATTTCGGATTTTTTTTTATCACTTTAAGAACAACTTATAAGAAACCTTGTATTAAATTTTCAAGATTTTCTGGCCGGCCTAAAAGTTTTTATCGTTATTTAAAAAAAAAATACTAAAAAAAATTAAAAATTTCAATTGTCTATAAATAGCTCAAAAAAAGTCAAAATTCTTTGAAAATTTACCTATGTATGGAGAACGCTAATATAAACATTTGGTGAAAGTTTCAAGTATTTTCATCTATTAGTTTTTGAGTTATAGCAAAATAAAAAATTCGATTTTGGCGAAAACTGGTTTTGCGTAAAAAATCCCGTTTTTTCCGTCATTTTTTTTATGTTTTTCCCGACTCATTTAAAAAATATTGAAAAATTTTAACTTTTGACCCCCCAAAGTACCAACTAGATTCGATTTCCTTTTCAAAGAAGGGCTGAAGTCCAAAATCGAAGCATTTTTACTGCTCCAAATGTTGTCATCAGACACAAAAAAAAAAAAAAAAAAATAATAAAAATAAAAAAAAAAAAAAAATAAAAAAAAAAACACACATCATTGTAAAATCAATACATTCATCACTCCGTTCAGAATCTAAAAAAGGTGGGCAAGTGGATATCGCTCTGCTGTATAGTAGAGATGGAGAGTAGGTCACTGGACACTATAACGTATGTGTTAAATTTGAATGAAATGACCGCAGGTATCATTGTATATGAAAAACGATTCTGAACGGAAATTATTTATCAGTCTATGATAATTAGTAGGGTATATTATATTATATTACCTATATTTAAATTGTAATATATTTGAACTTTAAATGCTTATAAACAAAAATTGTGAGTAACGATTTTTTATTTTTTTTTTATCATGATAAGTACAACTTATAATAAATCTTATATTACATTTTTAAGATTTTTGGAAAGCCAATTTTTTTTATCGGCATTTCAAGAAAAAAAATTTAGAAAAATTGAAAATTTCATCGGTTTATAAATAGTTTAAAAAAATTCTAAATATTTTGAAAATTTAATCGTAAATAGATAACGCTAAATAAACATTTGGTGAAAATTTCAAGTATTTACAATGATTCGTTTTTGAGTTACAGCAAAATCAAAAAATCGATTTTCTCAAAAAGTGGTTATGAGTAAAAATTCCCGTTTTTTCGTTATTTTTTCAAGGTTTTTCTTGACGCTTTTGAAAACTAGTGGATTTTTTACTTTTAACCCCCCCCCCCCCAAAGTATCAACTAGATAGAATTTTCCTTTTCAAAGAGGGGCTGAAGTCAAAGCATTGTTACTACTCCAAAACGTGATGACAGACACAAAAATAAAAAAAAAACACTCATCATTGTAGAATCAATACGTTCATTACTCCGTTCAGAATCTAAAATACAGTGAACAGTGAACTTTAATATAATATAATTAAATTAGTGAACAAAATTTGATTTACACAATAACATAAATTAATTTGTATTATATTTAAATATAATTATTATTTATTAACTATCTATTCTATTAGATAGTTATAATAATATTATCAATAAAATGAAAAATATTAAAATATAAAATATAAAAATATGTTTATTGATATACATCTTGTTAATGTCTAATAAAATTAATAATATACAATTTCACAGTGCCACTTTAATTTTTAATCATTAATAGGGGCTTGGAGATCCAAATAAAATCGGGGCCTGGTCGTCCGGGACTGTAGCCCCTAACCTCCTCATAAGTTGGCCTCTGATTATTAATTACTATAATCAAAGTAATATATTATTTCAATATTGCATGTAACATACTAACATGATGTCAATTATGTCATGCATTACAACTTACAAGAAATGCATTACTTCATTAGATAATTATTTAAGTCTTATTAACCTGTATTTTATTTGTTGTTTCCATAAAACAGTAAACGGTAAAAAAGACCTGGGAAAAAAGGAACACAGGAAAAAGAACAAACAAAAAGAACAGGGAAAAATTGTTTAAATATATTAATTGTTTATGAAAATTACAAAATGATTACTCACACACATTTATACGACCCGAATGTACACATATAGATATTGTATAAAAATAATTAAAAATTAATAGAAAAGTATTAAATTATTATTATTATTTATCAATTATTAATGATAGCATTATATTATAATCTTGCAAGCATAATAAATGTATCATATAAAAACATTTAGCATGTTGCTGATAACACTTTTGTTCAATTAGTCGTAAAAAATTAAAATAATTATATTATAAATTATAATGTACATTGTTGTAATAAAAATGTGTTTACTCAATAGTCTATCTATAATCTATATTATACTAAGTTAATATATTGTTTTTGATATATAAAGATAAATTATAGAGCATAATATGTCTATAGAGTACCTATAGGTATATAAATATACTACCTATTTAAAGATGAAGAATGAAAGATACATTATTATATTTATCACATAATTTTATGCAATAAGAAAACAACATTTTTCAATACATATATATTTTTTCTATTTCAATATTTTTAAAAATTTGATTACGTTTTTTACATTTTTTTTTTTTCGAGGAAATTAGATACCACGCGTCCGTTTTTAAGGAGTTCAATATAGTATGTAAACAATTTTTATGTGTGAGCGAGTTATTTTTACCTTGGTGTTTTTTTCCGGGATTCAGATTCAGACCTTTTGAAAATAAGTCAAGTCAAGTCAGGATGGCACTATCAAACTTAATAAGACTAGCGTCATTCTGTTCAAAGTGCGAAATCCATCTGTCACATTTGACACCTGTCGCAAATCTGTTTACAAAATATTTAATATTCATACAGTTAATTGGATATCTTTTAATATACTTATACAGTTATACATTAATATTTAATCATTGTGCACAGTGCAATTCTCAGTGTATTCATACATACACTATACACATAATATATTATGTAACTAACCTACTATAAAAACGATCAATGATCATACATTAACAAATTATTTTTGTTTGAATTCGAATACTTAGAGTCTTAGAAATAATATTAAACATATTACGGCCTGTTGAAAATTTGTTTGGCTAGCCAAGTTTTCTGCACATTTAAAAAAAAGTTGAAATCACGCTTCTGCAGAGATCATGTCGTGTTATTGTCGTGCTCGGAATTTTGTCTGAGGTTGATAATGGGTATTTTATATTTTAACATCAATTATTTTAAGGCATCTTATTGGATCATTCATTTGTATTTTTTTTTAATACCGTTATAAATAATAATGATATAGCCGATAGGACATTACAGATAGTAATAGATACATATTATATAGGTACCTAGTAATATAATATGTATAGACATGAAGTCATAGGCGTATTAACGGAAGGGACCGAGGGGGCGGGCACTGGCCCCCCGACGGAGTGTACCTCCAACAAAATCATGCCCGGATAAACTAAAGCTCGTGCAATGTGTACCCTGCGTCCCTGCAATACCTTGTACCTACCTACAGATTTTGATTATTTGTTTTATATTTTGTAATTTATTAATCTTTTAACGTAAAAAAAAAATGTTTCTTCGTGTCTTAAAAAAAAGTAGGTCTCGCGATTTAAAAATTTGTTGTGCCCCCCCCCCCCCCCGGCCGCCGTATTCTGAACACGTCTATGCATGCAATGCCTTGATCGTTATAACACATGGCCGTTCTGGTGTTAAACTGCCAACAGAATCGGCATAAATCTAGTTTAGCGCCCATCACGTGAATTCGTCAATTTTTTGAAACATGAAAATATCAACGAGTCGAGAAGAACGGTGGTAAAAATAAGTCAGCCGAAATAATTAGTTTTTATAAGTTATAGCCTCACGAAGTTCGCGATTTTTTACGCACGCACTAGCATTACGCTCTAGTTTAACGCGCCTTCGACGAACGAAATCAGCAAATCGTCAGCGAATCGACTCTACTTATTTCAGATGATATTATTTTCCCGCCATTTAAACGACCCGTATTATCTTTGGTACTTGACACGGCCATATTAAACGACCGTGCATAACAGTCGTCGTCGTAAACACTATAACCTAACTTTTTGTTCACTATCAAGGGCACGTTTCTTTTATCACCACACTTTTTAATTCCATATCAGTTTTTTATAATTTTCGCTCACCATGTTATCTTAATTATTAATTCGAGTCTCCGCCGAATAACGTTTTACGGCTGCCGCATTCGATTAATTCGATTTAGAACTCGTTTTGACTTTTTCAATTTGTTGTATTCCATTGATCGCTACTCGTATAAGACAGCTATGGCTAACAGTAAAAGTGCAGACGTCAACACTGTATTCCCGGAATTGGACGTAGATCAATTGGAAGTAAACGTAATCGAAAGTCTGTGCTTTAGTTGTGGAAAGAATGTGAGTATAGTATACTATTCGATTTATTCCGCTTTTTTAAATTTTTAATATGTATCCACTTAGACCATAGGCGCCCGCTGAAATTTTTCTAGGAGGGGGCAATGTTAGGATTTGTTATATAATAAATAGGTAGTAATTTATCTTAAAACATTCAATTTAAAACATATTTTTGAAAAGCCAGGGGGGAGGGCAAATGCCCCAGCTTGCCCCCCCTTCCAGGCGTCTATGACTTAGACGTATTGTTCATGGTCTTATCAAATTATTCGATTACTGTAGCTAACGTAATTTTTGATCACGATAGTTAAATAAAAATAAAATAGCCACACTTCCCTGTTGAACCAGGAATGTGTCAGTTTAGAAATTAGTGTACCGATGTTTTGGATCGATTGTCCCTGAATTATACTTCAATAATTCATAATAATATTTTGTTTATTGTTCATTTAACATTTCAAGTAGAAAAGTTGATATTTTATAAATTAATTAGATGTTTACTTGATTGATTGACCATAATCATCTGTTCTCTCATGCAATTTTGGTTATCACTAATAGATAATTGTATCTTTACTTTTTTCAATTTGTAACGACCACGGAAAAGTGCCAGAATTTTCTCATAAAAACTCGTATAAAAAGTATTTGTACTGGCTAAATAAAAAAAAAATATATATAGCAACATTATATAATACATAAACTCAAATGAATACTTTTAGTTATTTATATTTTATTTATCTAAAATGTATATTGTTTTTATTTTTAATAAATGGTATGACATTAACACTTTTAATAGTCACTTAGTATTCAGAGTATGATATAGTATATACAGTGTATACTTTATTGACTGTAGCCTAGTGAAAAACCAGTCATTTGCAATTGTTACTTTGTTTCATAATTTACTGAAAATTTATATTAATTGTAATTAAGATGAAACAATTTAAAGTTAATTGGTAGTTATCATTATTTCAACTTATCTGATGCTGTCCAGTTTGCTATCTATAATTTCATTATTTCTGTTAACATTTTTGTTCACTTTTAAAAGAAAAGAAATGTCTCATTATTTTAGAGACTAGTAACTCAAAATATCTATAACTGTAATAATACTCATCCAGCATTATTTGTTATTTTTAAAAACATTAAATTTAAAAAAAAATCTATGTGTCTCCATTTTTTTCTTATTTTCACCGTTGTTTCTATATGTACTACAAAATGTATTGAACGCTTATTTTTGTTATCCCAAAGTATATAAAAAAACAATCAATTACTTTCATTTTGGTAGTCAAGATTATAATTAAGTAAATTTTATTATATTAAATATTTATTTGTCCATTTTAAATTTTTAATAACATCTCATACTATTTTAAAGATTTCCTATAGTTAGGTATAAATTTAAACTTAATTATAGTAGTAATAATAAATTAAATTAAATAATATTTAATACCTATCTTGTGATAGATATATGATATATCTACAAATTTTTTGTGTAGAAATTTGACTTGCTAAGATCTCATTTTTTTTAACTATTCATAAATAAAATACTATTTATTTAATATATTATATTATATTATAGGTTTTTAGAAATTAACATATAATTAATAAAATAACCTTATAAAAATATAATTTAGAATTATATAAGGGCATTATAGATTTTAATTTACTAATTACTCTAATTAACACTATCTAATTTATAATTTCCTAAAAATTATCTTAGGGCACCACACGGCTTTTGTTGACACGCATTCCATTTTACAAAGAACTGGTAATATCATCATTTGATTGTCCACACTGTAATTATAAAAATAACCAATTGGACCCAGCAATCGAAATTAAGCCACAAGGTGTTCGGATGTCTTTAAATATTGAAAACAAAGAAGATTTGGATAGATATGTAATTACAACTGACTATACAAGTGTACAAGTGTTAGAATTAGACTTTGAAATACCACCAATGTCACAACGATCACAAGTAACTACTGTTGAAGGCATAATTACCAAGACGATTACAAATTTAAGTGAACAAAAAAAAGTTCTTGATCTAACACACCCTGAATTAGCATCAAAAATGGAAGTTGTAATCAATGGATTGATTGGTATCAAAAATCTTACCAAACCCATTCCAACAATGGTAATTATTTTTATTATTAATTTAATTTTAAATTAACTATGAATGCATTTTTGTAGGTTTTTGAAGATGCAACTGGGAATATATTTGTTTCAAATCCTGTTGCACCTTTGGCTGATCCCAGAATGCAAACAGAAATGTTCACTCGAGATAGTGCTCAAGATGAAATGATAGGATTATCAGCAGAAGACAATGCAGAGTCGATGATCAAACCATTAGGCACTTTTAATGATTCATCTGTTAATAATATTAATGATGAAATTGTTCAATTTAGTGGCCCATGTCCAAATTGTCAATCAATTTGTGAAACCAATATGAAAGTGACAGGTATTTATTTTACTGTACAGCAATCAATATGTCAACAATTATTTTGTTTATTTTGTTACATTAATATTTTAGATATTCCATACTTCAAACAAGTAGTGATCATGGCTACTACATGTGAAGATTGTGGCTATCGTACTAATGAGGTGAAACCAGGAGGTGGCGTTGAAAAGCAAGGTTTACAAATAACTGTTAAAGTATCAGATCCAGAAGATTTGAACAGAGATATATTGAAGGTAATTAATTATTAATTTTGTTACTAAAAACTATAAAGTTTATACACTAATGTTCATAAATATATTTTTTTCAACTATTACATAAAAATCTTAGTAATATATTAATTTTATCTTTTGTATACATAAATAAAATAAAAACTATTTTTCAGTCAGAAACATGTTGTCTTCGTATTCCACAATTGGATTTTGAAGCTGGTGCACTTTCACTGAGTGGTCGATTCACTACTATTGAAGGTCTCATAACATCATTACATGAACAGTTGAAAGATACTGCTACAGCATTTTATTCTGGTGACAGTCAGTCTGAAGGTGTTATCACTAAAACAGAGATATTTTTAGAAAAACTGAACAATATTAAAACTTGTAAAATGCCAGTAGATATTGTACTGCATGATCCGGCAGGAAATAGTTATGTCCAGGTAGATAGTAAATATTTATAAATAAATAATATATAATACGCTCGATTAGTGCCTACGTCGTTATCGTTAACGTTATCAAAATATGTTATAAATTTTATCAATCAAATCGTTTTGGATCTAAACAAATTAAGATGCTTATTGAAAATGTATACAAAATAAATTATTAAATTAATTTTGTTTATTAAAACAATTTAAAATAGTTTACAGCATTTTTCTTTTGTGAATAGATCTAATAGATTTAGCTGTTTTAAAAGACTATAACTTAATAACTTATGAACTTATTTTATTTTATATACATTTAAAATGTGTATTTTGTTTGGATCCAAAATGAAATGTTGATTAGCATCAATAATGTATGTGACGTCACACTAATCGTCCTTATTATTGACATTTATAATAAATCCATACATAGTTACTTATACCTTTTATATCTTTTTATATAATTAAATAATTTGCTATTATCACTTATAATAGTGTTTTTAAATAAGTTTATAAAACTTTCATTTTATATTGTTTATTAATATATTTTTAAAGAGTATTATATTAAAAGATTTAATTTTCCAACAGTACAAAATACAATACTAATTTAAGATTTGAGTGAATTATTATTGTTAACTCAGGGATTCTCAAACTTTTATAAACACTGTACCTCTTATTATCAATACATATTTTTGGGTATCCCTTCTTAGTTACTAAACTAAAATATATATAAAAAAAATTTGAGTACCCTCAAGGGGTACACATACCACAGTTTGAGAAACACTGGTTTAACCGACAAAAACTATCATCAAAGCAATGTTTCAAACTTACCCATAAACATATCTCATCAAAAAAATATCAAGAGGTATCACCGTATCGGGGTTAATAGTTTATGCCAGAGAACTTAGCACTTAAGTTTCTATTTAGCAGCCCAGTTTCATAGCTCAGTCTGCATATAATATGAAAACAATTCACTGTAATCCTAAATATAGTATAGTCAGCAGATTTTTAAATTATTATTGAATTACAAAATTATAATGTGAGCGTAGTAAATAAAATTAAAAATCTTATCAAGTTTTTTGATCATTTAATACTTAACTGAATGACGTTAATATTTTTACTTTTTTTCAGAGCTTAACTCCTCCAGATTTGGATCCAAAACTTACTATCACTCGGTTTGATAGAACTGAAGAGCAGAATGAAGAGCTAGGATTAAACGATATGAAAGTAGATGATTATGAAAAAAAATAAATATACAAAGTAATATTTGGTTTAATAATTATATCAAGCTTTATTATAATAAAATATAATCAGTAAAAATATGACTAGTATTTTTATATTGTAATTACAACCACAATTATAATTTCATTTTTCAATTACCTACTGAAGAAGTTTAATTATTCCTTAGCTGTAAGTTTTTTATGTATTGGTTATGCATTCATATTTTAAATTCCTACTTAGTACAATTTATTTGAATTTAATTACAAATTTGTTTTTTTTTTATATTGATCAATACCTATTTATAATAAATATTATTTTAATTAAACGTTTATCCTTATTTCCAAGTAAGTGATTATTACAGTCCTAAATAATTTGTTTAATTTTGTTAATCACAATTAATAATTATTAAATTATTAGTTATATAAAAAAATTATAATATAAATATAATTTAATAAAGTATTTACTGATTCATAATATTATTTCTGACAATAATATAATTTATAATTATTGCCAAATATTATTTAATAATAAATTATACAATAAAAATAAGTAATAACAATATACATAACTAAGAATTGGGTTTGGCCAGGGTAATGTAGTATATCTTAATAATATTACATTAGGAGGGGATATATGTGAGCAAACTTTTAGAATTTAATATTATCATAATAACAATTTTAAAAAAGATAGAGAAGTAAATATATTACTACCAGTTATAATGTTAACAATTTTGTTTTTATATAATGATTTAATGTAGCAATTACAATTTTTTACCATTCTTATTTTTCAAAATTCAAATTAATTTAAATTATCCTATTATGTTATAGGTTTCATACTTTTATAGATCCAATATACAATTGAAACTTGAAAGATTTATAGAAATATAACTACTGTAGTTTTGATAAATCGATATGTAGTATTGCAAGATTATTGAAAGAAACAGTGTATTAAATTAGGAACTATATATAAAATAAAAATGTATTTATTATCATTACACTCAATTCAATTGAAATATGCAGATAGAAATGATAATTATCACTGATAACTTAAGAATTTGTGTTGAAACTCTAACAATTTTATCAGAAGAAACAATAATTCAAATATGAAATTATAACTAGATTTGGTTATAATATGTTAGCTTGTCAAGACTATAATATATATACCAACGATGGAAAATTGTTTGAAAAATATGTGCCAAAAAATATTATACAAATTAATTATTGTAATTTTATTGTATAATTAATGTATTAATATAAAATATAAAACATCTTAATTTTTCATGTGCCATGGATTTGCCATCCTTGATATATACAATGGAACATCTATTTAACTTTAACTCTGTATAATGAAAATTTCATTTAAAACTGTTTCTACGTAACCAACAAATTAAAAAAGTTATGTTAAATATTTTTATGAAGTACATACTCGCCAATTGTACCTCGCTAAATGTTATTACTTATTACTAGGGCTCGGAAGTTGATGCATTTTGCATTTTTTTTTGGAACTTTTTAGACGATGTTTTCCTGGCCACAAATCTGTTTCATAAGCATGTGAATCTAAACAACTAATTTTTATTTTGCATGTTTTGGTGTTCATTACTTTTTAAGTCATTTTTTGAGATTTTTAGATCATTTTCCCACATTTTTAGTTATTTTTACTGATTTCACACTAGTTCATTTCTTATTGTTTCTTGTCGATCATTATGCCGATAACATAAATAATATAATAAATAATAAATTTATACAACAAATATTTTTAATTTTTTTATTTTCCTATTTTAAGGACATTTTTGTCATTTTATGTTATGTCATATTTTTAATTTTATATAGTAAAATAGAATAAAATATTTAAAAAAAATGTATTTTTATTAATATAAAACTAATATTTGTAATTTTTTGCCATTTTTATGGTCATTTTTAATTGGTTTTAAAATCATCAACTTCCGAGCCCTACTTATTACCCTAGATTATTACTAATGATATATTATATGAGAGATGATCTACAAATAATAAAATCAATTGTTGCCAAATTATCAGGTCAGGAAGTATTATTATAGGTATACATTCATATTAATAAATGATTTTTAAGAGCGTGTTGCAACTCAATCCAGGCCAAAGGGGATGGAAATATAATATTTTCTAAGTGTCACGTTTATTGAAATTTAAGAAGTTTTGCTTCAAACTCTGTTATGCTGTTTCTGACATTACACTGTCATTCTGGTTGTCTGGGGACCAAGCTCTCCTAGTCTACAGTTCTTATCACTATTG
Organism: Schizaphis graminum; assembly: GCA_020882235.1. Classification (NCBI taxonomy): domain Eukaryota; kingdom Metazoa; phylum Arthropoda; class Insecta; order Hemiptera; family Aphididae; genus Schizaphis; species Schizaphis graminum. The sequence continues at coordinate 95,220,180 of CM037033.1, forward strand.
ACCATATATTCATGTATAGTGTATACATATATAGTCTGTGGTCAACCTCCTACATTTGTATCTATCTGTTGGATACCCCATATTTAGCTAAATATAATAATAAAATATATTTTAATAAATTAAAATATATTGTAGGCCTGTAGTCTATTTGTATTTTATTGTCGTATTTGTTTATAGCTGTACACACATATATATATATACACTTACAATATAACATATAATATGTATACTTAATTATAGCTCGAAAGGTTTACTAAGCGAATGAAAATGATATTGTTGCTGAACAACAGAAGAAAAAGAAGATATAGATAAGCTTCATTTTTCTAGTCTAAATATAAAGTATAAACACTACTATCAGTTATAGCTGCTTTAACTCGTCATAGATTTCAGTATACTGAAAAAAGAACCAGATGACACCTTTAATTATGTAAATTGGTGCAAGCATTTTTGTTATAAGAATGGTACAATTGTTCAACAAGATATCAGAAATTTTTTCGACAAAAGATTAAAAAAAATATATAATTTACTTACTTAATTTAAAATTTAAATGTATTTTTATTTTATTCAATTAACTTATTAATATTATATATTAGTATATTACTATTTACATATTTTTTATACTAAAATTCAGTTTTTCAAGTAAAAAAATATTATTTCTTTTTAAGAAATTATTTCCAAAGAAACTTCAAGTCCGTAAAATAGAGGTTTTACTGTAGTTTGTTTTTTATATCAGAGAAAAATAATCATGTTCCTACCATTGTTTTTTCGCTTTAACTTATTTTAAATAACATTTTACAAATTATTGACTTAATTACAACAACCCATTTAAATTATGTTGTATAGAATGATTCAATGATAATATAATCCCATATCCAAACATTTTATATGTATTTTATACCATATAATGACAATGCATACTATAAATGATTAATTTCTATGATAGATTTAATAAAAATAAAAATGTCTATTCCCCCTACCACATAAAAAAAAAACAATGATAACTCTCTAAAAATGTCTTATAAATTCTTAATCTTAAGTACTATTTTATTAAACAAGATTATTAGAATATGTACCAGAACAATATTTTTTTATCGTAGTTAATTGAATTTTCAAAATAGTGTAATCATAACAGTAAAGTACAAAAACAATTTGCACTTTAAACTTTAAAAATAATCAGGACTTTTCATCTTTGTTGTAAATTAATAAAACAGTCCATAATAGTTTTTTTTAAGAAAAATTATTTTATAGTAAACGCCTGGTAAAAAAACAGATGGAAATTATTACACAATATTTAAATTATATCTAATTTTTATTGTCACCTAATGTTTATTTGCATGTTTATTGTGTTTAAGAGATAAATGTAATTTATGTTTTTGTTATAAATATTTCAAGGTAAAATGTATTTTAAGTTTTGAAATTGAACATTATAATATTGGCACATTCTCAAAATATTAATTAATTTGTAAATTACATTAACATACAACATAAGGCTATTAATATTTTACTATACAACGTTACGGCTTATTTGTGTTGGACATAGATCTGAGTGATCTGAACATCTAACACTGGTTTTAAACAAAACGTTTACTGAATAACATTAACATATCTAATGATAAATTCAAATTCATACTCTAAAAACTTGTTTGTATTGTTTACATATGAATGTCATTCAGTAATAGACAACAGTACCTAATTAAACCAATTTGTTCTTGTACATGTTCTATTTTAGTAATTTCACAATATCCAAGTCAAAGATAAAAAATAATTAAAATATGAAAAACAGTTGTAAAGTAAACAATATTACATTTGATATTATCATTTTTGTTTTGAAAAAATGAGATTTCAGTGCCAAAAATTAGTTTTTATTAAAATAAATATATATAAAAACCATATCATGTCATAGAAGTTCAATTTTAGTACAAGGTCACTTGATCAGAGAGTGCAAATACTTACTTTATACCATTTATCTTCCTTATATATATATATATATATATATATATTATGTATTTAGTACCTATTTACTATTTACTGAAAAGTACAAAGGTTGAGCTTTCATATCATTTAAATGTTATAATAAACAGTTTCTGCAGTAGTTTTTTTTAGAGGTTGGGGAATGAGGGGTAAATATAATAAAATATTTATCTATGCATATTACTATTTATATTTCACTTGTTATAACCTAACCTTTCTTATTAAAATCCTCTGTGTGTGCGTGTGTGTGTTGTCTTTGTCTGACAAACATAACACATAGAAAATTTGCATTCAGCAAAACCAATTTTGTGTCATTAATATTAGAATGAGTTAAATATTACAACATTAAAATGCAGATACTTCAAAATTAAAATATTAACTAAACAGTAAAAGTCCATAATATGCCATATAGACAAAATATCATAATATATTTAATAACATATATTATAACATTGTATATTCACTCCAATATTAGGCACAACAAAACATATATACAAGACACAAATGGCGTTACAGAACGCAATTTTTGTAATGGTACATTGTACAATGTATGTTTGCAAGACGAAGAAAAAACGTGTATATGGCAACCTTTTAATTTATTATACACATATAATATATAATTGGAAAGAAGAAGTACAGTTATAATTGTATTCATAAACAAATTTAGACCTTGTTAATAAATCATAGAGCTAAATAATAATATATATGTGTATATTTTATAGTTTTAGTATTTTTTTAAAGAGTGAAGTGTGTATAATAAGTGACAATCTAGTCTATTAATATACATGCTAATATTTTACATTGATACTTCATTTATTAGATAACTAAATGTATTTCACAAAAAGAAATAAAATTGTACGAAAAAACCAAAAAATTAATAGTAAACAAGAGATTCAATTATTTGAAATCATAATAATATGTAAAATAAACCAAATTAAACTGATGAGCATAAACAATACTAAGAGATTGTATAACAAAACTCATACACATTGTAAAATGTTCAACTGTAACTAATAGAATAACAAAAAATAAATATATAGATATTAACTTAATGTTAATTCTAATTTTGTTTGTGATAAAATGTTAAAAATAAATATAATTTTAAAAGAAAACAAAATAAAATTATTTAATAATAATAATAAAAACACATGTTCCAAAATATTTTGAAAGACAATCACAAAAGGTAATAGTACAACATTGGTGTTCTTAATATTATATGTAGCATATACAGGACTAATTAGAAGTGTAAAAAAATGATTTGATTTTAATTAATTCTGAGCTTAATATATCTCTTTTAATATTTTTTTCAACTAAATTAGTATTAAAATAATTTGTGCAAATAAATATGCTTAAATAATTTTTTTTTTTTATTGGAATTTTTGATTAATGTTAATGATACAAATCACACTTCTCCCTGTATAAGCCACTGAATATTTTTAATTAAAACATAAATAAAAAATAATAATAACATTTATTATTTTAATTATCTCAAGAGTACACAATAATAATTAATGAATATACAACAAAACAAAGTTTGAACCAGTCAATTTTGATAAATGCATAATTTATCATATATATATACATATACATATATAATATATTGTTTTTATAAAATAATTGAAATACTGCTTATAAAATAAAAAAAAATATTTTAAAAAATAGAATAATATGGTATGGACTTTTATAAAAATTATAAAATATTTCCATTTGTTTACAAATTACAAAGTGTAAAAAAAATGTATAAATGATAATGAATACAACATTTTTATAATTATAAATATATATAATTCACTCCATGGTATTGCATACTTATTTTCTATACAATTAATAAAATTATTTAAAGTAATTTAAAATGCAGTCATATGACACTATTTAAATACAAATATTTATATATTACTGATTGTGTCCTCTTGAGAACTTATAATTACCTATTAATTAAAAAATTGATTATTTTTTTTTTTTCAAAAAATGAAAACACAAAATAAATATTAGAGAATGTTTGATTTTAGTTAAAATATATTTTTAATGTATAATATATTTTTAAATTCGTGAATCTATGCAATAGGGGTGTCAATAATTTATTTTTAATTTGTATAAATTACATAATAATAATAATTCCATTACAATCAAATATAAAACAATCAATTATTGACAAAAGCATAGATATTTGTAACTATTCTATATTAAAATACTTATTATAAAAATGGACAGAGAAACACAAAAAATAAAAAATAGATTTGATTAAGTTTTAATGTTTCATACATAACTTGAACTTTGAGATTAAACCAGTATGATTTAATATGATATGTTTATATAAACATATTTATCAGATGTGTATTAGAACACATAAAAAAAAAAATAGTCAAATTAAATTAAATTGTTTTGTCCTTGATTAGTCCACTATACAATACATATTATGCATGGATAATAAGTACTTTGATGTAAATAAATACTTTAAAATGTAGGTAACCTATAATATTAAACATTAAGTGTTATTAATTAATATTCTAAAAAATCATAATGAAAAAATTTTAATTGAACGATATAGATAGGTATAATACCTTTAAAAGTTATCAGTTTATGATTATTTTTTAGAAAAACAAAATTAAATATTTAAAAAAGTATCTTAAAGAAGTTTAACGAGAAAAAAATTAAAAACAGTTTCAAATTATGTTACCTAAATTAGGTAAATTAGGTAAATATTATAATTTTATCTTTGTATACTTTATACGATTGTTACATTATGATTATTATTACTTTTGTTTAACATGGTAGATTTGAATAATTACCATTGGCACAAATAAATTGTACTTAAAAATTTATGCTATAAAACATCATCGGCATTCATTTGTTGAGTTTGTACTGCAATAGCTGCAGCAGCAGCATTTGCCATATGATTAATGTTGCAAATAACTGGGTAAACATTTTCCATTTTACTGAGTTTTTCAAAAAATGGAATTAAATGCAACAGTTCTTTATCAGTCATATCATCAAACCATGAATTAACAGGAACCTAAAAAAATTATTTAAGGAAAATAAATATTAAGTTAATGTTGTATAAAAAAATTAAACTTACAGCATTATCTGGATGGAAAATGTATGATGCAGGTGAATTATCAATAATTACAACTTTATGTAATGCACGACCTAATTTGTTTAAATCTTTCACATAATTTCCTCTATAAAACACACATGATTCACGGAATAAACGGGCTCTGAATACACCCCATTTATCTAGTAAATCGGCAACTGGATCGGCATACTAAAAGTGGACAAAATAAATATAGAAAACATTATTTTTATGTTAACTGTTAGCATTGTTATCACATTGACTGCCATGCGACCGACAATGCATGGTACAGCATTAGGATACAACATTATATTTATGGACACTAACAGCCTACAGCATGTTATTATTTATACGCTACATAACTGCCGGTGACCATAAATTAATAAATTTTAAATTATTAACTTTTCTATAGTGCTACAATAATACACCAAAAGAAAGAGCAATGACATGGTAGAAATATTTAGAATTTTATTTATGTATATATATTTTTCAATGTTTTTTCAAATAAAATAGTATATACAAATTAGAAATTATATGGAAAAATATATTTTGTGTGTCGGTAATACATATTGTACGACCAACCACTAGCAGTCACATAGCAGTCAACATGTTAAACTATATTATAAATTTTTGCCTAATTAAGTTAATAGATTAGCTAAAATATAACCAAACTAAACATATAATATCTATATATTTATTACTCCGCTCAGAGTCTAAAAAACAATAAGATGACACCTAAAAATATTAAGGATTAACATGCATTAAATTGTTAATAAAATACAGTAAAACCTCGATAAGACTGAATCACTTGGGACCATGCAATTTTTCCGTATTAACAAGGTTTCCGTTTTGACAAGGTTTAAAAACATGAAATTTGAAAAAAAAATCCAAAGAAATTTTTTATATTACCGGGGATTCCGTTTTACCAAAGTTCTGTCTTATCGAGGTTTTACTGTATTTACTTTACACATATAACACAAGGACATATTTTAAATTAGTAATTATATAAATAATTAAATAATAAATTTACCTTGGCAAGACTTGCAGTAAATAATACACACTCATAGAGTTCACCCATACGTTGAAGAAATTCATCTACATGTGGTCTCTTTAATACATAGACTTGATGAACTGTGCCATCTATTTCAACAGGTACTACGAAATCTGCATTATTAATTGCCTGTTAAAATAAAAAAATAAATAAATAAATAAGTTTATAATATTTAATATTATATTAAATTAACACCACGGTATAAGTTTTTTGTGTTTCATTAGTTTAATGTGTATGTATGAGATATAAATATGTAATACATTTTTTTATGTACCTTAAAAGAACTATGGACAAGTGTTTCATCAAGATCAATAACCATACATTTTTTATGCATATCTTGGTGTCTTATGGCAGGAAGTAAGTATGATGATTGTGAAAGATCTGGGCTATGAGGAGGAGTAAAACTTCTGTCAGACTTAGTATTCACTCCACGTATATTACTACTTGGAACAAAACTAGAATTTGGTCTTGTTCTTGATTTTCCAAAACAGCATAGTAATGTTCGCCACAAACCTCGTTCATTTTTCAATCGAACATGATCAGCTATAAAAAAAATAAAATAAAAATATATTAGTGTATGTACAATTAATATATAGGTAGGTACATAATAAAAATATTCCCTATAAATAACAATGAGTGATGATTCAACAATTTAAATTGAATTTTTATTAAAATTTAATTAATTATAAGTATTTTAAAATTTTAACTTTTGATATAAATTTAGAGTATTTATTGTATATATTGTATATAATAAATGTTCTAAATATTTTAAAAATAAAATAATGAATAGAAATTGTAAAATAACTATTCATCAATTACCGAATTATACTTATATGTATCAAATAACAGTACCTATATTTATTAAAATAAACCACCAGATGTTAATACATTTTAAAATTGTTAAGGTTATTAAAATTTTTTTTTTAATTTACTAATAGACATTTTGCCATACCTAGAAGGTCAGATTGTATAATTGTTCATTAGTAGGTACAAAAATCAAACAAAGCTTGTTAAAAAAGAATAATATAATTAAATTAAAGTAAAACTGAATATTTCTTAACACACATTATTGTCTTAAGTATACACAGAGAAAAAAACAACAAATAAATTAGGTCATACATAATTTTAATAGGTATGTATGCATATATTTATGAGTACACCATAAATCAATACTTAAGCATTATAATTTAAACTAAATCTTTATATGTATTTGAATCATCAAAATATTTCGAAGAAGTGTAATAAAAAAATTAAATAAAACACAAAAATGCAAATATTCATTGATTTGATAGCGATATATATCTAACTGATATTATCATCAGTTAAATTATACAAATCACTCAATAAAAGTAATAAAACAATATAAATAAATAACATTTAATTAAAATATCAAAATTTGTTAATCCAAATTACCAGGGTTCTAACAATTTATTACATGTATAGGTACACAGTAGTACCTGGTACCTGCTGTTTATAAATGGATTTGAACTATATTTTGCTATGTTATCACTCATTAAATTATTACACGCTAATATATAGATACATAAGGATACATACATTTTAATTCAATAGGTATTATTATGTATTATTAATCAACTAAATTTGAATAATTTATTAAAAATAATATTTATATATAAATATTTAATAAAAATTATTTAAGCTACCAAAGTTTTATAAATATGTACATTAATTCTCCATTATGTAGGTACTTACATTCTATATATTAGTTAAAAAGGAATATAAAAACTTGAAGCTATTATTTAAATAGTAAAATTATTATTAATCAATTACAAATATGGTTTAAGATAATTACATTTAGTTATGCATAACATATTGATTAAGTGAGATAATTAATAAACCTAAAACTGCTTAGAACACATATAATATTAAAAATGACGACATTCAATTATTCCAAATTAAATAAACATAAAAATAATAATATTGGTAGGTATATTACAAACTCCATAATTCTAATCTATTACGTCAAAGATATTATAGTTCAATTCATGAAATCATAGAAGATAATTATTAGCAGCAAAAATAAAAATGATGCAAACAATAATTAAGATTAAATAAACATATTATGCAAATAATTTTATATTTTATATAACATTCAATCTAGAATGTTTGCTTTTGAAAAATAAAAGAAGTTAGGTATTAATTTGAAATTAATTGATCATAAAATACATAACTAAAACCTTTCAAAATACCTTACTTCTTTATGAAGACTAAATTTTAATTTCTCAGTAAAATAGTCATTAATTTTTTAAAAATGTATAACAATAAAAACTGTATAAAAGATAATCAACACAAGTTGTAAATAAAATCTCTACGATTACCTATTGGATAAGTAAATATTATTTTTTTTTTTTTTTCAAATGTGTTTATATTGTTTTTTAAAATACAATATAATTTACAAACATATTTGATATAGTAGACATATTAATTGGTTAACGACCTACTTAATATGGACTTTACTTAAGATTTTAAATTAAATTCCGATATCTAAAAACAAACAATATTTATGCAAATCAGATATCTTAATCCCTTAAATATTAATAAAAATGATAATTTAAGTATGGGCAAGTATTACTACATAATTCATTTGAGAAATTCAAGCAATTATGTGCACATGATATAAAAGTTCAACAAACAGTAAGTTATCTATCTAGTTAATGTGTATAGACAATCAAATGTATATATTATATAAAAATGTTCAATTGCGCATGGGCATCACTCAAGGGTATCAATAGATATTATGGTTACTCTAGAAATGTTTCTTTTGAGTTTTGATACCACTCCCGAAAAATATTTAAGTAAATAATAATTTGCATATTTTTGTAGAATATTCACTAGGTAGTTACCAGATAATTATCAGTTACCCATAAAGTTATGAATAATTGGATATATTGTTAACCTTATATTGTGACACTGTGACATAATGTCACATTATCTATCACTATAATAGTATAAACATGTTATTCATATTTAATTATTGCACACACAATTTAAATTTAATGACACCTACTGAACATATAACGAAGAAAAATAAAACTACAGTAACACCGAATAAAACAATATTATGTTGGTAAAAACAAATAAATAGCATACCTATTATAAATAATTTGTAGGTACTCTTATAAAAATAATAAAAGAAAAAAGTTAATGAATAAATAAAACCAATTAACATATATTATTATTAGTACCTATTACACCATTACCAATCAATGTTAAACAATAATATTCTTGATTGATTTTCTTATCTCAGCATGTATAAATTATTATAGAATAAAATAAAATAAACAAATAATTATAATCCTTTAATGTTTTACATTATACAATTGAATCTTATTTGACAATATATTACGAGATATTACTAGTAAAGTATGAAAACGTACAAAATGTCTGAAGTAGCCATATTGGCTGCATCAGCGATTGCCAGGGAGTGCTAAGATTATTTTATTTATCATAAGAGAGCATATAATTAAGAAATTTAGTAAAATTTTTATAACTTTTGTCTTCTAGTGGTTCGTTTAAAATCAGTATATCAATCAGTCAGACTAACACTATCTATAAACCTGATTATCACTAAAAAGTAGAAAAATGATGGCATGTTTTTTGATAAAATATGAAACAAGTCGAGTTACACAAACAACTATAATTAATATGTAATACAATTAGGTAACAACGTATAAATTATAGTAAATAGAAACAGTTTATCTTTTATTTATCATGTCCACATGACAAATTACTAGACTTGTAATAATTCAAAATGTCAAGAGACGACGACAATAAAAATGATAATGTTATAAATAGGTAGGTATAGAAAAGACGAAAAATGCAAACAGGAGAAATCGGCTTACCCTTATCTGGCACAAAACTTTTTAGGTGTTCATCTTCACGCGACACTTGGGTGATAATTGAAGATGCTTCCATTTAAACATTTGTTTTTTCACCTCCCGTGGTGTCCTGTGAACGTCCGTGCGGTCAATACAATTATTATTATAATGCACCATATATGTACGGCGGAACGATGGTCGTGTCGCACACGCCAATCACCGAATGCGGTCGGTCGTCGAAATGGCCCAGTAAAGAAAGTGTCCTTCACTTTTAATCGTGCCCACGAGCGCAACGACTGCGGCGAAAAGGGTACGTCGCGAACGGAACAAACGTTGTGCGCAACCGAATAGTGTCGATTGTATATTATTATTATTATGACGCCGCGTCAAACGGAATCGTAGATTTACATGTACCGCAACCGAGACGGAGATAAATATTGAATATTGTAATATTGTTTCGCACGTACGGCCCGAACGACGTTGTTGTTAAATAATAATAATAATAATAATAATAAGTAGTTAAGAACACAATAATAATAATGTGCGCGATATTATCACCGAAATCTGTATCACTGAATAATATTTTTATTGTTTTTATTATTATTATTATTATTATTCATAAGGATTTGTTTATCGTTTATTGGCGTTTGAAAAGGCGAACGTACCTACACACGAGTACATATTAACTACGTAGGAGCGCTACGGGCGGTGCGTGTGTCGTCGTCGCCGCCGCCGTACACGCGCCGCGCGCATACACACACGCACGCACACGCACGTGCAACGAACATACGCGCACACAATTATTGCGCGCGCCCGCCACCTCGAAAACACGCAGACCGCCGGACGAGAAAGCGCACGCGCACACGGGCCCGACTGACGAGCGAGCATACGCGCACGCACGCGCAACGCGCATAAACGATCACGCACACTGGATTTTCTCCGCTCCGCTCGCCCACTACCACAGCAACGGCCACCGATGGAATGCGCACGGTTCCCGCGTATATTCGAATGACCGCCGCCGCGCCTCCGCCACCGTCGTACGTGTGTGTAATGTGTATATAGAAGCTAGGGTTATAGCCGTCGTTATACGACGAAATTATATTTGGTATTGTTATGTTTTTATTTGTCGACTTTTTTTTCTACTACTACTACCACTCTACCAGTACTCTTCGTCAGTGGTAGAGTATGAAATATCACGCGCTGGACCCTTACACGTCGGGCATATAGGCAGGAAATATTTTCAAAAGGGAGTCAATTCAACAACCGAATAGAATATAATAAAATAATATATTATATTATAAATACAAAAACGAATAGGTACCTCTCGGTCCTTTTCATTGCTACCATACTATACAGTATTCTGTGATATTGCAGTTTTGTACTGAACGGCTAATGGTTTTTTATTTTATTATTGAGTAACAACTAACAGCTATTATATATAAGAGTCAAAGTATATTATTATACACGATTGAGGTTTATTAAATAAACAAATACTTGACCATATCTATATGATAATTACTAATTTTAACAACAAAAAATTGAAAATATTTCATCTGAAGCAAAAACAGAAATGAGATAGTTGGCGTACCGTACCCGCGTACCTATAGATAATATTATTCGAGTTATATCTAAATGACGTATTTGTAATCCAAAGTTTTTGATCAATTATTAACACCAAATTTTGCATACGCCATAAATAGATATCATTTGGAATCCTGGACAGGTTATAAGACTATAAGAGTGTTATAATAGTAGCCACGGGTAAGGGGTAACATGCAATTATATTATTATTTTTAAAAGCAAAGTTTATGGACATTTAGCTGAGATGACTTATATACAATCAAACATTTTTTTGAAGAAATAGTTATAATTACTATACAGGTGAGATGGGAGAATATCTAATGTATAAAAATATGAACTTAAAATATTCATAAAAACTAATATGACTTTCCGGTAAACTTTATATTTTTTAAGGTAGAAAAACTATTGAGGAATCTTATACTAAACGTTAAAACCTTAGACATGAATATTAATTTATATATTTTCTAGATTTTAACGAAATTTGTTAAAATTTTAACTTTATAAATGCTTACAACAAAAATATTGTAACTATATACATTTTAAATATTTTTTAATTGGTAAATGAACAACTTTATACATTTTACTATGACTACAATCTTGGTAAAATCATGTCTTCATCAAACATAATATTGAACAAGTTGATAATTTTTCATTGGCTAATAATGATCGTAAATAATTGTTCAATTTTTATTTTTTATACAGAAAAATATATTTTTCCAACACGAATATCAGAATATGGCATATAAATTTATATTCTTAAAGTAATTTCAACATTCGAGAATGACGCAATATTGAGGTATAATATTTTATCCTTATTAGAAAATATATATTCACTAGGTATCAACCAAGTCTTGATCAGAAAAATAATATTTCTATGTTTAATTCTAGTTTTTCCGAGTAAATTTACTTACGTCATTGATTTACTTGAGCTTTTTAAGACAAATTTTTCAAATTTAATTTGTCAATTTTGAATATATTGAATATATATATATTTATATACATATAGATAATAATGAAATTTACATAAAAACATACATGGTTGTAAATAAATATGGTTAATTGACAAGCCTATGTATAATTTAGTCAAATACTTTTTTTTTTTTGATGGACGCTCAAAAAAGAAAGACAAGTTTAAAAAGTGGAATTTATAGTATTACAGCAATGTAGTAAAAAAAAATATATATAAAAACTTTTAAAATGATTATTAGTTATTACCTTTTAAGTATACGTACAAGAAACTTATTATTAATAATATCATCATTAGGGAGATACATGTAAGAACTTATTTCATTACGAAACCTCAAATAAAGTAAGAACTGTAAAAAGGTTAGAAATGGCTATAACTTTTACTAAAAAAAAATTAGGAAGTGGACTGATTTAATATACCTATAAATCATAATATAAACTGACGTCAGACATGCAATCAAGAGTTATGTACACACACATACACACACATATATATATATACACTAATATACTAAATAAACTATATAAGTGGTGGAGTTCATTTCTGTTAGAATAAACTATAATGCTATGATAAATAGTAAATAATAAATATCAATACATCTATTATACGCACTATAATACGTCTATCACTGTCATTCATTATCGATAAAATAAATATATTAGTTACTAATATATAGTAATATTTAATTGGTTAAAAAATGTATCAAATAATCTACCGCGAAGTATAATACTTTAAAATGTTATAACTTATAATTATACCAATGTAATTAAATTTTAATAATTTTTGAACGAATGGAAGATAATTATTACAAAAAAAAATTATCGTAGCAGCTGGCAGTATATATGTATTAGCTAAAGCTAATTTATTGCAATTTAATAGATTCCTACGTGTAGTAATACACGAACAAAAATATAAACCTATATATATATAAATATGATATAGGTAATATATAATAATAATAATAAAGTATATATAGTATAGTTTTTTAGTGTATTGCTATACAAATTAATTAATTATTTAATTTTTATTGAATTATAAAATATTCAAAATCAGTATTGTTAAACTTTTAGTCTTGCATGACTTCGATCTATAGGTATTCTATACTCTATAGTATAAAATAATAAGTAATAAGTATAATAAAAAACTTATAGTAGGTATTATCATTAAGTGCCAATAAATAATTTACTGATTTACTTGTGTAAATCTATCGTTTATGCTCTTATTGTAAAATGGCTAAAATTAATATTGATTAATAAATATTATATTAGATAGTATAGCCAGTATAAGTAATATTGATTTTAGGATTGTGATTTCTCTAATAAAATATTAAAAAAAAATTAAATTAAATTGATCAGTATATTATTATAATTTAATTTATTACAATTTACAAGTATACAAATTAATTTAATTGTTGTATTAATAGCAATTACAATATAATACCAATGTACAGTGGCGTATTTACGGGGGGGGGGGGGGGGTCCCCGGGTCTGGACCCCCCCAGAAATTTTTTTTTCAAATATTATATAAATAATATCAATAATAAGTATCATTATTAAATTAACTCGTATGTATTTTATTATAATGTTATAAACTTATACTTAATACTAAGACCCCCCCCCCCCCCACAAAAAAATTGAAAATACGCCACTGCCAATGTATATATAGTGTTTTTTGTGATATGATTTGTAAAATGTAGTTTTAAATTCATCTGTAGGTAGGTACCTATTATTATAATTCATTTTTTACAATTTACAAGTGTTTAAAATTTTAGCTACCTATAGTATACCTATAATTATTGCTGTATTCGGTATTTATGGTAGGTAGGTACCTACTATATTATATACGGATGTATACATATAAATACATTGTTTTTTATGATGTGAATTGTAAAACGTAGTTTTGGATTTTCTTTAAGACTAAGTATTGTGGATCAATTCCAAATTATGTTATAATGTATCGTACCTATATGGCTATATACCAATTAACACTAAAATTTATAGGCACTAATTTAATAGGTACCTACTCTATGCGTAAGGCCTAAAATCAAATCTTAAATATTATTATGTTTACAAAAAAATATTACATAAAATATGAATATAAATATATAAACATAGGTACCTATAAGGACCACATCAATTTTTTTTTTTTTGATACTTAAATATTTTATTGAAATATTCGACTTTAGAGATACAAATACTGAAATACCTACGTAATTTATTGACAGTTGTAGTCTGTAGATATTTACGATATTTACTACTTAGTTTATTCTAAAATTAAAATCATATCAAATTATGATATTTTTTATCGCTTAAGAACACTGTGAATATAAAATATATTTAAGGATACAAACAGGGGCGGACTGGGGCAACATTTCGGCCCGGTAAATCTATATTTGACCGGCCCTTGAAATTTCTCGTCATCACAAAATATAAAAATTCAAATATACCAACGTTTTATTTAATGAGAAATGCATCACATTTTCAATTTTCTCAAAAAACAACTTAAAATTCTCAATATTTTTAGTACATTATATATATTATTATTATTATCTGAAGACCTGAATAGTATAGGCTAAAAAGTATAATATATTACTTAATTATAATTACCTATACTACTAAATTAGTATTAACATTAGGTATAATAACACATATTGTAATACTAATGTGAAAGATATTTCAATAATTAAATATTCTTTACTTTTTTATATTTATATTTTAATATTTAATTAAACATTTTAATAGGTTAAATAAAAAAGTTTTTTTTGCATATAATTAATGCATATTTTGACTTCAGAGAATATTTCAGAATATTTTAGTTTATGGTACATAATACATACTACAGAATATTTTAGCATATTTCCGTTATATTTGATATATTGGATTATATTAAAAGATATTCAGCATAGGTATATTAGACAATAATCACGGACCGCCGTGCTAACTTTACTCCAGAAAATTTGGAAAAATATATTATTGTACATTCCTTTAAAAACATTGTATAATATTTTTTTTTTATGTTAATATATTGCATAATGTAACATAAGATATAATTATATAAATTTTAATAAATTATAAATTCATAATTATAATCAATAATCATATTGGAAATTTTTTTTTTTACTCATTTCTTATTAATTGGTATTATCAATATTTTTAGAATATTTTGAATATTTTTCAATTTTTGGAAATATTTCATCAATTTTAATTGCATATAAACATCATATTTCAGACGTTTTAACAGAATATAAACCCGGACTCTACTAATAGCTAATAATTATATAATAATAACAAATTATTTTTGAGCAGCGGCCCACCAGGAAACTTCCCGGTATCCCGCCGGCCCAGTCCGCCCCTGGATACAAACTGAGAAAGATTAAAATGTATAGAAACTTTTTTGTAGGAAACTAGGAAACAATTATTATAGTACCTACCTATACTATAATAGAAGTATACTACCATTTACCATTGGTTATATTATATATATATTATATTAAATCAATGATACTACTAAGTACTAATCGTAATAAAAAGATACTATTAGGTTTCACCTATATGGATGTGGGATGTCTATAATCTATATGATAACTTTTAAAATTTTTATTTTTAAAAATACTCAAAATAAATTACGTTTCAAAAATCTTAGATTTGATGATGTTTTTGATAAATCCAAAACCAACACATAACATTTCATATTTGTATTGGTCATTACTCATTAATCATTATAAAGAATATGAATAGTATGATATTATTCATCTTATACTTCATACTGTTTTCGTGTAAAATAACTCGTAAACAAGATTTTAAATATTTAAAAATGTATGATTTTGATCCGCATTTTACAGTTAAAAACCTGATTTTGCTGATTTTTTTAGAAACAGATCACGGATCACGTAAATTCATGATAATTATTCAGAGAACAATTTTTTAAACATCTATAATTTCGATGAGGTGGATATAGAAAAGCTTCACCGCCCCACGTTATTCCAAATTTTAAACATGTCAGATGCCAATTAGTAAGTTCCAAAAACTAATATACAATTGAAATATGCTATTTACGTGTTAAATACTAGCACCGCAAAAAGATTAGGAAAATGGGAATGGGATAGTATAGAGGTATACCTAATCATAATATATTTAACCTTGTATTGAATTGTCAAGTCTTAAGCTTATCTATTAAAATTGAGATTTTTATACAATTTTAACTATAACACAATTTGCAAATAGTTATTCATAATTTTTACGTCTATCAAAATTTGAAATTCAAAAGCTTACAAAAAAGGCATGCTTATACAGTTATACATATTAGAAGTATCTATATCTATTATCTATAGACTGCCTTTTTAATATATATTTAAATTATAATAATATCCGCTTTTGTAAAAACTCGTAATAATTTTAAATCTGTTGGACTGAACTTAAACATTTTTATCAATATATTTTACTAAATAAAACAAAACATTTAAAATGATAATAAAAAACTTAAAATTAGTTTTTATATGTTGAATTATATTTCATTATGTAAAGAAAATTATAATTTTTATAATGGTGGAATTTTTCAAGTTTCTGTCATTAATATTTTTTGAACTACAACAAAATAAGAAACTGAGGAAGAGAAAATGTCTTTTGACGTATTCAATGTAAGTACCTATTCAATGTAAATATTTGCAAATTTGCAATTCAATCGCTTATATACAATATATCTAAAAATAGCACAAAAATAGCCAAACATTTTTGTAAGTTATGTCAAAGTCATGTAAAGTTAATTAGTAAATATTGATAAGACTTTTGGTACAAATTTCAAAATTATTTTTAAATTACAACAAATAAATAAAGTTGATTTTGTCAAGAACTGATTTTGAGTAAAAAATTCCAGAAAAATAGAGAACTATATAGCAAGGATTTTCCATTTTTCCTAAATAAGTAGTACTAACACAGTAACACTACAATAAATTATTACACTGTTATAGTACTGCTATATTGCTAATAAATATACTTATTTAATTTACTGCCAAAAATTGTCTTCAAAGTTGAAAATGTAAGTATTTTTTCTTCTAGAAATCGTGTACACATACAAAAAATAAAACAGGTTATAGTAATATTAATACTTTCAACGCTCCGCTTAATTGTTGTAAGAAAAGATGGTAAAACTAGTAAAAGGAACATAATATTACAGTTTTAAGCATTTTTATCAAACAAACAAAAATTAAATCTATACGTAAATAGTTAAATCGAAAATAGGACTAAATATAGTTGATATATTTATAACATTTAAAGATAGCACAAATAGAACTTAATACTTAATACATTTCTATAAAATGTAATTTTAATAAATTTAGGTGAAAAATTATATTTCTACTTACTATTTAGGTATATTTATTTTTAAATTAAGTAAAAAAAAAAGTGGGCAAGTGGGTATTGCTCTGCTGTACCTATAGTGGAGATAGAGAGTAGGTCACTGGTCACTATAATGGATGTGTTAAATTTGAATGCAATGACTGGTATTATTGTATACGAAAAACGATTCTGAACGGAGATGATTTGTCAGTCAATGATAATTAGTTGGATATATTATATTATTACCTATATTTAAATTGTAATAATATATCGTTATTTTACGCGATTTCGTAAAAAATTAATTTTAATATGCTCATAAAATTTTTTCTATATTGACGCTGGAATTTTTTTTTACAGTTACTTGAAGGAAAAGTTATTGATAACCTTGTATTAGATTTTTGAACCTCAAGTATAAATCACGAAAATTTTATGAATTTTCAAATTTAAAATTTCTTGCAAATTTTCGCGATTTTAATATATTTCATAGATGTTTGAACTTTAAATGCTTATAAACAAAAATTGTGACTAACGATTTTTTATTTTTTTTTACTACGATAAGTTAAACTTATAATAAACCTTGTATTCAATTTTAAAGATTTTTTGGATAGCCAAATTTTTTTTATCGGCATTTTAAGAAAAAAAACTTAAAAAAAATCAAAAATTTCAATTGTCTATAAGTAGCTTAAAAAAATTCTAAATATTTTGAAAATTTAATCATAAATATATAACGCTAATATAAACATTTTGTGAAAATTTCAAGTATTTTCAATGATTTGTTTTTGAGTTACAGCAAAATCAAAAAATCGATTTTGTCAAAAAGTGCGTAGTTATGCGTAAAAATTCCCGTTTTTCCGTAATGTTTTCAGTTTTTCCCGACGCTTTTGAAAACTATTGAAAATTGTTTACTTTTGACTCCCCAAAGTACCAACTAGATGAATTTTCCTTTTCAAAGAGGGGCTGAAGTCAAAAATCGAAGCATTATTACTACTCCAAAAAGGTGATGATAGACACAAAAATAAAAAAAATAAAAAACACACATCATTGTAAAATCAATACATTCATCACTCCATTCAGAATCTAAAAAAACAAAATATATCTAGTTAAAATATTGTTTTGTGTAAAATTTCCCATAAATTTGAAATCAGGAAAACTTTTAACCTTCTATAGAAGTAGGTACCTACTAGATACAATTTGCTACTAAAAATTTTATAAAATGTATTTAAAATTGAAGATTTTTTCTTTTGCAGAAGGTGGTGAAAAAATCAATTTATTTGTCGCACCATTTTGCAGAATCTAAAAACTTAAATATTAGGTATAAAATATAAATATACTAACTGCAAGCATGTATGAGTAGTGACTAGTGAGTACTCTGGTTCTCAGAAAGGTATGCGTGGTTAAGGTATGCGTGGTTCAGGTATTCGATGTTCGACGTCTGGGTATTTAAATTCCTCGAATACTTATACGTTATCAAATATGAAATAAGTACATATTTTTTAGGTGTGTACTACTTACTACTTGACATTATAAAACATACTTATTAAGTACCTACCTAATATTGTACGTATACCTACTAAACCTACATAAAGAGCACACTGAGATAGTGAGATAAATAATAGGTACAATAAAAAATATATCATATTAAATACCTAACTTATTCTTGTCTAGGTCTACCGGCCAAGTTAACTGGACTGAACTGGCCAAGTAAAAATTTAGAATGGGATACGTTTCGTGTAATATCGTAAAATTATTTAATTTATTTTGCCTCTGTTAAAATTTCATAGACTATGGGCTATGGAGGAATTAATAACGAGCGATGACCTCCAAACAAGCCTCCACAATAACGTACGCAATGCGGTATACAGCTAGGCGATAGCATTAGTCGGTGTTGCTTATTTCGCAGTACTGTAAAAAACACTATACGTTATCTTATATATCCGTATTATAATTTTTATAATCATAGGTAATAAAGATTATTATGATTATTTCTTTATTATCTATGATTATAATTTGTATTGTTAAAACATAACCAAAAAATACTGATTCGATTTTCATTTTTCATT
Source organism: Schizaphis graminum (assembly GCA_020882235.1). Lineage (NCBI taxonomy): Eukaryota > Metazoa > Arthropoda > Insecta > Hemiptera > Aphididae > Schizaphis > Schizaphis graminum. The sequence goes on from CM037033.1 coordinate 95,240,052, forward strand.
ATCATTCAGCCTTGAATTTTTGAAGCGAGTTAAGTCTCAATTAGCTATTATTTAATATTTATTAATTTAACTGTGATATACTCGTATAATTTATCAACGTTTATCGTTAATTATCTATAAGTTAACTTTTAGCCTTTTAGGTACATTCAGTTTACATCGCTGTGTGTTTTACCATTGATGAAGAAAAATTTCAATTATTTAGGGACTGGTGTGAGATTTATGGTCAAAACTTTAAGCGTCAAATGCGGATGCTTAGACCAGCATATTCATTGAACGTTGTGTCTAGAGCACTGGGCAAGCGTCAATAAAAACTTTTACACCGAATGATAACTTATTACTGATACCTCACACTCGTAGTAATCAACTCTATAACAATTTTAGTAACCGATTTCTACTTAGACACCCGACTATCAATTCCGATCGAATTTCCCTTGAAACGAGGGGGTCGAGTGAACCTCCTCGAAAGGGGCTTCTACAAGTCTGGAATCGAGGCACACCAGCCGCTAGTACTATTATAAAAAAAATAACTATTGTCTATTAAGTAACTATTAACTATTAACTAGATATTAAGTATTAAGTATTAACTAATAACTCACTAAATAATTATCATAGACAATTAGTATATAATATAATAAAAGATTATAATATTATTATCATGTTTTTATAATTACAGTGTTACCGGGCGCCCAATGCTCTAGACACCTTAGATTAGATCATATACAACCAAACATGTCATGTACTTTAATATTAAAAATTTTAAAGTTACATAAAATAATGTTATACGTATTTTAGAAAAGATTTATGACTTACGAGTGTAAAGAGATACTTTGGTCTTTGCACAAAGTATTCAAACAAAATACACAAGAACTTGTACTTTTTTTTGGTGCCATCAGGGTCTGATTAAGGAGTTGGTCACCAGTAGGCTAGGGTTAATTTGGCGGCTTGGCGCCCTAGTATAATTTAAAAAAATATTTTGTGGCGCCCCTGCAATTTAACATTGGCCGATTGGCGCCCTAGGCTGTAGCCTACTCAGCCTATTGGTTTATCAGGCCCTGGGTGCCATTATCGCAACAAAAGAAATGTTATAAAAAAAATAATAAAACAGTTAAAATAACACGTCAATCCAAAATTGTTGTTATTTTTATAGTTAGATAATGAGAATTCGGAACTTTGGTACAGAATAGATTAATTAGAGCCTTAAAAATAATTTTACAGTTACCTACGTATATTCATCATTATTGGGAGAAATGTGCGACAAGTCGCTTACGCATGCGTAGTAGAGGTCACATACTCGCGACTCGTCGCTAATGTGTGCATCAAAATTTTGTGCTGTGGCTCCACCCATTGTATATGATCTAAGCTAGATAGTAGATACAACAGCGATCATTAATAAACGCCTACTGTAGTACTGTCCTAACCTTGATTATTGAAGAATCTGATATTTGTGAACTGTTAGTTACATCCAGAAACGAAAATGTTCAGTTTAGAGGGCGACGATAAAGGTATTTTGTTTCACTTTTTAAAATATTTGATAATACTAATTTCTTTCCAATGTATATATGATTTTTTCCTTAATAAAATACTTCCATCAGTTCCATCAAATATTTTATATAAGATTATTACTTTTATAGACTAAGGTATATACGACCTGTACGGCGCCTATACATGTGTTTTTTTTACCTATGTGTTATGTTTCATAGTAATTCTAATGTTTTATAGTTTTGTATGTAATGCACATTATATTTGACTATCAATTTTTGGTAGTTTTATTCAACATCAATAGATACCTACAATGTTTTGTAGGATTAGTAATTAGTACTAATTACTATTACATTCTATAGTTCAATATGTATATCGACATAATATAAAATAAAATAAAAAAACTTCTTATCAATAAAATCAATTATTTCTAATATTTAATAAGGACTTAATTGTGGGTTCTACAAATATACATTTTCTAGGCTGTATACAATGTGAAAAAAACAAATCATTGTGTAGTGTGCTATAAGGGGGGCTATTTAAGATAAAAAGATCACATATTTATTTATAGTAGGTATGGCGATTACATCTAAAATCTTACTACCTATTTAAATATACCCTTTATACATAGTTTTATAATAATAATTCAATTATTGATTTTGCCATTTTTTTTCTATTATTTTTGAATTAGCCAATAGAGGAATGTTGAATAGTTTCCCATCAGTTCCGTCTCCATATTTAAACTATGACCCTCAACTTCTACCTCAGTCATCTCAGCCAGAATATATATTTCTGGAAGGAGCTGGTTCCAAGCAACGTGGACGTTTTGAATTGTCATTCACTGAAATTGGTACATCATGTTTGATTGGTGCTACAATTGGTGGTATACGTGGAATATACAGTGGTATAAAAATGACATCAATGGAAAATCAAACTAGTACATACAATAGAACACAGTAATATTTATTAATATTATGCTTTTTAGTGTGTTATTGATTTACCTTAGAAAGTAATATTGTAATATAAATTTTCAGGATCTTAAATAATGTTTTTAAAAATGGAGCACGTCTGTCTAATACATTTGGAACATTATCCGTATACTATAGTATCTTTGGTATCATACTAGAAAAGACCCGGGGATGTGAAGATGAGCTCAATACTATCGTAGCAGGAACAAGCACTGGACTTTTATACAAAGCAACAAGTTAGTAGTTAACAGTTATGTAGTGGAGGGTACATGAGGGTCAGTGCTCGAATTGGGGGGGGGGGACGCAGGTGGACGGAGTCCGCTTTCATTTTTTCAAAGATTTCAGCGTCCTCCTTCATTTACTTAAGCGAGGAACGCTAAAAACGCGTCCCCCCATAGAAATGTTAACTTTTGAATAGTGTATTTGGATTTGTTTTTGTTTATTTATATTTTCTATAGCATACTGCAAAGTAATGGTTATTTTTTCCCAGAAAACGGTTATCGTTGACGACCTCGGATAAAAACTAGTCAAGACAATGTATACAAGTCATTGTGGAATTTAATTAAAGAATAATATTTATTTATGTAATTAATATTATTATTTTTTTATAAAATTATTTTATAGTAATATCAATAAATATTATATGATATTATAATAATAATACTACCTTTTTAGTGCCTTAATTTAAGTGTAGAGGGGTGCGGGGGACGAAGTCTACAACGGGTTACTTTACAATTTATTAGCTATGAAACGGTGTTTTCTGAACTAAAACCAGCGTCCGCCCTCAATTTTTTTTCAATTCGAGCACTGATGAGGGTACACGGCGTGTACCCACCTCCTAATTTTATAATTATGCGTGTACCCTTAATGAAAATTGTGGTACGCAGGTACACGGAGCATGAATAATATGTATTAACGTTACCGAGCAAATATTATGTAAATTTATTAAATTTTCATATTTATATACCATACTGTATTAGGTATTATTGTTTATTATATTATAGACAACTGATAAATAAACAAAATAGTGGGTAGGTACTTGTTCAATATGCTATGTACCCTGTGTATTTTGTCTACCATAATTTTATGTTGGTCGATGGGTTAACATATTATTTATAAATGAAAATGGTGGTTTCGTTTATCAAATATGTGATAGTTACTGGTAGATAACATCAACGAGTACTGATTAGGGGAGTGTGGGGGGGGGCAACGCCCCCACATTTTTTTTCCAATGATTCAGGCGTGTACCCATAAAAATGTTTAAGACTACATCATTGATGGTTAATTAAATATTAAGTTATAATTTATTTTAATTTAGAATTTTTAACAAAAAATCTCAATGAAAAAAGTAAAAAAAAAAAAATTATTTACAAATAAATAAAATACTTAAATTATTCCATATGAGTTTATTATTATATAGTTTATATAGAATCTTTATAAGTAAGAAGGTTAATTAAAATAATCCTCTGCTCAGAAATTAAATTATTTAAATTAGTCTGACTAAAACATATATTTAGTTTTAATAATTTTTAATCGCTAATGTTTCTTATAAATCTAGAGCAGCGGTTCTCAAACTTTTTGTTTTGTGTACCACTTAAGTATATTATCAATCAGTCACGTACCACTAATAATTAAAAATAAAACGATCCAAATTCCATATTCTATTGTTAAATACATTTGTTTTAAATAATAAAGCAGTAAAATACTACAACTACAGTATAATTATTTTTATTTATCAATTTTTTTAAAATAAGATAATATGAATCAAATAATTGAATGAGTTTATTATCCAAAAATAGCCCTCCGCGTACCACAGTTTGAGAACCGATGATCTAGAGTATTCTTAAAATTGGTCCAAAAGTATGTTCACAAAGTGAATTCATGTTTCATAATTTTTGATTATAAATCAGGTATGATTTATTCCAATAACACATAAATAATTGTAATACAAATATTACATTTATTTAGCATTATATAGTGGGCCATAATTTAACTTCTATCATCTATTTATGTATATTTATGTATATTTGTATAAATAAAAATATATTTACTTATATTTAATTATTTATTTCAATTTTTCAGGTGGCCTTAGAAGGTGTGGCATTGGTGGTTTGATTGGATTCAGTCTTGCTACAGCATTCAGTTTAATTACATCCAGGGACAAAATTAAAGAAATGGGAAGAAACGTGTTTCATTCCTAAAAATGTTTACCAAAATAAAATGTTCGCAAAAATAAATGTTCTTAATAGTTTTTTAGATATACAGTATAATGCCTTTTGATTGGTGAAAACTATTAATTTATTTTGAGTTCTGTCCTGATGAAATTTATTCAATTGTAATTAAAAAATATTTGTATGTGACATGTGTATAACATAGATATTTTAACTACATTTTAAGTTTGTTAATTGAATTGGTTTTCAATATAATTTCTGTTGTGGTTCTGATAAATTTATCAAATCCTCTAGTTTAAAGAAACAGTTAGCAAAAATAAATTTGTCTTGATGTTGAAAAGTATAAAATGTAATTCATCCATCCTATTCTTTAATAAAACTATCAGTTAGTTACTAAGGGATATTCTGAACCTTATGTTTATTTGACTAATTGATTTGCTGTTCGTCTAGTGTTAATTTTAATGACTGATGTAATTGTTATTTGTATATATTTTATCTGGAAAGATTAGAAAAGTTTAGATATTTTGTTTGTAGTTTTATTAATTTATAACATGTTTGTTGGTTATAATAAATAAGAAATAGTATCAGGTATAGTCAATGTTGATTTAAAGCGAGTTTGAAAATATTTAATTATAATTGGAGCTCATCAATTTAATACTATTAATTAAATTTGATAATAAATTTATAGATACCATTGTCATACTTGAACATATTTTACAATTTGATGTTTTTGAGTATGATAACATGTTTCCATTTTTATATACACCACATTCAACTAAATTAATATTTAATTAGAATTCCATTATATATATATATATATATATACATATTATACATTTTTTAACTTTCTACTAAATGGAAGTAGTTCTCCTAATAGTTATTTAGTTAAAAAGAATAAAAACTTATAATATTAGTATGTCTGATTTTTATTTTAAATTTGTACTTTTCAGAAAGCATACAAATGTAGGATTTGGTGTGTTGTGAGTCTATCATGAATATTATATTGATTATAAAATATGCGTGTTAATTAAATTTTTTACTTTCATTTATTTATAAAATATGTCATTATTATATCATATAAAATATAAAGACTTATTTGAAAATTTCTTCTACAAATTCAGGTGTCACATATTTATATAAAAAATGCTGTTTGTTTTTTTTTCCTCTGTATAAAGCAAAGGAATATGTATATAATATAATATAAAACAACATAAATGTACACACTTTTTTTTAATCTTTTTAAGCCATTTATGTAATCTCAATAAAAATATGTAAAATACACTTACACAATTGTGACATTGCTTATAATTACATTGTATATCTCAGTGGCACAGTTGCTATTGCCAAATAGGTCAAATTTAAATATTCAGAATTTTTTTATTGAAATAAAAATATGTCTTATTGAATATAGATATCTAATAAGTATTAGATTTTTTTTAAATAAAATAAATTTATTATATTTACATAATACTTTGTAATAATTGTTTTTTTACTTGTATAATCTAAATTTGTGTTGTTAACCTAATGTTGCAGATACCCTAAATAATATCAATTTTTCATGGCAACCTAATTGATATTCTCGATGATTAGGTTACTGTATAGGTACTCTAAAGCATGAATTAAGATATATCTTAATTTGTGTTTTACCTTGTGGTGTTACATTGGCCAATAATAATTTAATTATTAATATTATTAATATTATTAATAATTTTTAGTTATTTTAAAAACCAACTATTTAATATAGTATCAAGTTAACAATGACCAACTAAACTATTAATCTTAGTATAAATACACTTTATGCTTAAATGCATGTCTCAATAAGTAATAACAGTTCTAACGATTCCAAACTGTTAGGTGTCTACAACTTTTTGACATAGGTACCTAGGCAGTGCCACAAAGGGTTTAAACTGACATCTTAGAACTTTAACTAGCTAAAAACTAGTAAAATGGGATAGAAAAATAAGTCTACTTAATCATTAAACCTACCAAAATATTGTTCGACTCTGAGAATATAACTCGATAAGTTTTATCCAAGTCTGTAGGTAAATTTATATATTTTTTGCACCATTTAATATAGACGTCGGTTTTTCGAAAAACCGTCGTAAATGGTATACGATTATTATCAAACTAATTTCTCTATTGAATAAACTGGTAGTCTTAACATTAATCATATGGCATTAGTGACCCAGTAGTCTAGTTAATTTTTGTATAGAACGCCGTGTTAGTCTGCGTCCCGAATAGCACGTAAGTATCATTAATATTGTATTTGAACATAGCGCACATAGTATAAATTATGATTATACGTATTAACTACTAATACTAATATTAATAAATAATAAATAATAATTATGTTTTATCGAAGTTGGTAAAATAAAAAAAAATGTTGAGCTAAAATAGTTTGATTAACTACAACATAGTAGGTACTAAAAATTTAAAAGAATAAAGAGGGGCCAAGCTCAGCTTAGTTCAACTGAACTCAAAGCGACGAAGTCGCCCATTCGATAATTCGATGCGCAACTGGAATACAGAGTGATTATTTCTTATCGAAAGTCGGCAATGTCGGCATACTGTCTGCGACTTTATTAATTTTCAACTTCGTACAGTATATTGTTATGTCTTTAAAATTGAAAACCTAAATATCGATAAATAGATTGAAATTTTCAATTGTCTAATGTCTGGAAAATAATTGCCTTTATTCGCATAATAATTAACAAAAATAAAATCACTCTGTATGCAACGTTTGTTTGAACGTTGTGATAAGAAGAAAATGATGGGACCGTTTTTATCTTTGTTGATAAGGATATGAAACAATAATCTGTTGTAATGCTTTGATTTTGTATGCGTTAGTAATATTATGAAACCTAAATTCTTGGATGTTTTATTTAATTAGTTTGTAGATGTGTGTATCTTAATATAGTAAGGATCTCTATCACACAATAAGTGTGGTCAATTATTGATTTTTATCTAAATTTAATCATCGTTTTAAAGACTGTGAGATTGAAAAATGGCAGCTCAAATCAAACCTGGGCCAAGCTCAAGCAACGATAAGTTCAATTCAAACCGCAAGCCTGTATTGTTGGCTAAACTTGAAGGATGTAGTGACAATGTGAACAAGGCCATCATTATTCCAGAAACTGATGGAGTCATTAGTGTTTCAAGTGATCGGTAATATTATTATTTTAATTTAAGATAGGTTGAGATTTTATTTGATAGTACATTAAATATTATATCTAGCATCTATTTATGAAAAAGTGATTTATTATAATGTGTTAACATTTGTACAATGAAAAATTTGATATGTAGTTGTTAATCGTCACGCATCTACGTCCGATACAAGATTCGCTGGTATGCCTCACTTGTAACATCTTAAATGATTTCTACGTCTACTAAATTTGCAATTTCTCCCAAAAATAATTCATCATAGATTAATATATTACATATTATAGGTCTTTTAACAAATGACTACCTGTAGAATATATTATGACATAACGATAAGGTTATCATCAACTCACAACTTAATAATATTTGGTTCGACATAGTAAACACAGAAATATATTTTTATTATTATTATTTTTTTTATTTTGTAAAAACTATATACTATAATATTATAATGTTACAAAATTTAAGTTTAAGAATAGGTCAATTCACTCCAATATAAATACTAACAATGATAATTTAAGCAGAACTGCCAATCATAAATTGTTCATGTTTCATGTGGGTTAGAGAGAAAAAACAAACAATGTGTTGATATCCTCTTAATATATACTATTTTGCTCATTATATTAGACAGTCTATAATTGACATAATTTTAGAAACAAATTGAAAACTAGGTAATTAGTTTATATTGTTATAAGCATGATAATTAATACTGTACATAGACAACAACATTTACACACAAACAGGGCTGGATTTAGAACTAGGCTACCTAGGCTATAGCCTAGGGGCACCACTACTTGGGGGGGAGGACACTAAGCCGTGGATGGTGAATTTTTTGTAGATACTATAGATAATATAATTACTATCTGTAAATTTAATTGTCTGTTAGTCTTTTTGTTTCGATAACTTTGTTCTTAAATGTTTGTAAAATTTGGATTCCATTTTTAAAACAAGTAAAAAGTAACGAAGTACATAGTGTCGTTTACAGCACAAAAACTCAACTGGTTAGTCGAAAATATCAATTATTGTTCATATTGTATTGTTGACTGAAAAATTTTAATTTAATCCATTATACATATTCAGTGGCGCCGAAGTAAAAAAAATATGTAGGACAAACATTTAAAACAAACACCTACCAATCACACATAATTAGTTTACATTTGAAGTTAGATCACTGTTTCTGTAATATAATAAAATCATTTATTCTCCCAGATAATAATATAATGTTTGCATGAAACTTTGTGGTGATGGGTATCCACTACCCACCAGTGGCGTGTCATACATGTGTGCGATGTGTGCAAATGCCACGGGCCCTCAGCTTGAGGGGTCCATTATTGCTCAACATTCCACAAAAAAAAAAAAATTAAATAAATACAGTTGTGTACGAAAAATTAAAAAAATTGTTTTCAATTTCAAATGGTTCTCATTTTCTCAATCTGATATCAGTATTATCATTGTTATGAAATATAAATTTATGATGTATATCCATATTATTTAGAATAAAAATATGTAAGAGGGGGGCCTTTTTTAGTTTTGCACACATGCTCGTTTTTGAAATAAACCGCCACTGCTACCCACTCACCAACAATTTTATATGTAGGACAATTGTCCTACATTAACATAGTGTTTGGCGCCACTGTACATTTTTTATAACTATAAAATTGAGTAAATGAATAAGGAGGGGGACTCTCAGCTCTTATTGAATAAATGATGTTCCAAGGAATAGGGGCGTTTGTTTTTTTATTAGTCTAGGGGCGCCTTTTAAGTAAATCCGGCCCTGCACACAAAGGTACTATAAGTAATCTAATAGTATTCATTTAATTAATTTTGTATAAAAATATATTAAATGTCAGGTAATGTTTGTTTTTTTCCAAGTAAATAAAATGTTATCACAATATATTAAAATAACTATAGACATAAGATTTTATATTTAAATAATTTATTTTTGATATTGAACAAAGTAAGGCCTTCTCTTTAAAAAAACATATACCTAAATGTAATATATAAATAAAAAAAATATGTATGATATTTAGAATTCTATTCACTACTCTAGATAAATTGTAATACATATTGTATACATAATTATTTATACTTATTTATTTTTCAGTTTTTATGTTTAACAAGCTATGAAGTATTTAAAGTCTGAGTAACTTCAATTTTTGTGTAATTAAGATTACTTTGCTTAATAAAACAGTATCTTAAAAGGCATTGCTTTTTTAACATTAATTTTAAATTTTGGACAAATAATATTTCAAATCAAAATATACTTATGTATTTAAATAATTGTATTAATTAATTTATCATATAATTGAAATATAATGAATTCTAATTTAATATAATATATTTTATTTCTAATTAAAATTAAAATTATCATTGTTATTAATTTAAATATTATTACTTCTTTGATATTTTCATTATAATATATGAAAGTATGTTTATCCAAGTGTTGATAATGATTTCCTCTTGTAAACATTATTTACTATAAAGATGATGTAAATTAATTAAAAGTACTCATTATTTGTTATTAATTTTAATTTTCCTATAAATCATTTAAAAGTATACCTATAAAATAACAATTTATCTTAATATTTTTTTTAAGAATGTAATATTACTAGATTAGGTTAGATTAAAAATACTAGATATAAATACTTGATTTTTATTTTGTAATAATGTATTAACTCATGGAATTATTGTTTATGCGAGTAAAAATAATATTAATTAAATAAAAAATTATAGTATACGTCATATAGCCTTTATAAAGTTTATTTACTTTAAATATTATAATAAATATTAATTTATTCTTGTCCATTAATTAAGTTATCAACATTTTCAGATCTGTTAGAGTATGGTTAAAAAGAGATTCAGGTCAATATTGGCCAAGTATATGCAATTATTTGCCATCGCCTGCTGTTGATTTATTTTATCGACCAATATCCAGACAATTATTTGTTGGACAAGAAAATGGAACCATATCAGTAAGTGTTACATTATTATTATAATAATAGTTTATTTAAAAGTGTGAAACACATTTTTTCATTGTATTTGTTAAATTTTTTCAATTTTTTTAGATATTCAATTTTCATCTTTATACAATCGTTGTTTTTACTTTATTGTTTAGTTTGTAATTAATATTATTATTTCTTTTCTATTGGTTATAAACGGAAAATTATTAAAAAATTGTATTTTTTTTTTTTTAGGAATTTATTTTAGAAGAGGATTTTAATCGCATGGAGCCTATAGGTGATATTTTAGCTCATTATGGCCGCATAACTGGAATGATCTGGACTGAAGTAGCCATAGATGGTGCTGTGGAACAATGGATTTTGAGTACATCTCGTGATAAAAGATTTCAATACCATAATGCAAAAAATGGCAATCCAATTGGTCCTCCATTTGTGTGTGCAGCGTGGTGTACATCTTTGGAGTATCCTTTGAATTAAAATTTATTTAATACAATAACTAATAAGAATAGCAATCAGTAGCTTTATAAATAAAATAATTCTGTTATTATTCATATAAACATAATTATGTTTAATAATTTTATAATATTTATATAGTATATAAATACAATTTTGATTGTATTATGTTTAAGTGTAAATAATTGTAATAATCTTAATGTCTGCAGTGGCGGTCTGGCCAGGTCGGCGAGTCGGCGATCGCCGACTGGGCCCTCAGCTAAATGGGCCCTTACATCCATTACCCGATTGAGCTTCTAAAATATATTATTTTAAATGTTCCTAAACCATTTAGTTTGTAGATATTATCTTAAATCGTGGTAGGTAGTTGTATTGTGTTACTTTAAAAATAATAAATACCGTGTGATAAAATACTATACATATTATATATAATATTATAAACCGATAAACAACGGATAAACCGAGAGATGGTGTTTTGCGCCAAAATATAAAAATATAAAATATATTTTGTGTGGTCGCGCCACATCTAAAAATTAATTTCAGTAATTTGCGCCACGCCAGAAAACTAAATAAAATATATAATTTGTCATCTGTGCCACCTTTTAACTTCAATTGTTGGAACTTGGAATTTAAGTATACTTAATACATTTACCTATTGTTTTTAACTATAATGTGGCTGAATTGTATACATTGGAATTATACCTATTTAATATTTTTTTTTTAATTACTTTTATTTATTTTCTAGAAATGTTTAACTATTAAAATTAACTTGATTAATCAATGATTAAAAATGCAATAATATGTTAATCTGTAAAAATAAATTTTTTTAGTTATTTTATACTTATATACATTTATTTATAGTTATAATATGACTGATTTTTATATGTTTTTTAATTACAGGAATTGTAGGTACTTATATTTAATACTTTTTTAAATAATTTTCAAGAAATGTATAACTATTAAAATTAACTTGATTAATAAATGATTACAATAATATGTTATTTTGTAAAAAAAAAAATGTTTAGTTATTTAAAAGTGGTGTAAATTACAATTTGAATAAGGCGAATAATGGCTCAAATTACAATTTTTGAAGATAAAAATTACATAAATATTTTTTTCTTCATGTTGTTTTTGGCGTAAAATACATACACCATTAAGATAAATTATAAGTATCTTTAAAAATGTAAAACTGTAAAAAGGCCCATAGCCATTTGCTATTGGTCTCATTGGTTAGGGGCCCTTTTAAATTCCAGCCGACCAAAAAAAATGAACCCAGGCCGCCACTGAATGTCCGTATTGTATATTGTACAAAATATAAGTAAATTTGATTTACATTGCCTTAAATTAGATATGATGCTGAGTCAGCTCATGCTTTTGTTGGAGATTACTCTGGAAATATTACAATGCTTAACATAAAGGCTGATGGGTTACAAGTTGTGACTACATTGACTGGCCATACTGCATGTATTGAAATGCTCACTTGGGATTCATCAACAAGACGTTTATTTTCAGCTGGACATGATCGTTTAATTATAATTTGGGATATTGGTGGAGGTCATGGCACGGCTTATGAACTTCATGGTCATACGTATGTATTTTTAATATCTAATTAAAATTTTAAGTTGTCATTACTTGAAATAATTTATAATTACGTTGGTTACATTGTAATAATAATTACAAGCATAATAATAATTATAATAATAAAAAAATTATACATTTTTTGTTAGTAATCGAGTAACATCGTTGGCATTTGTATCATCTAAAAATCAATTAATATCGGCTGGCGAAGATTCTGTCATGGTATTTTGGGATTTAAACGCAGAAAGAAAAGAAGTAAGTTTTTAAAGTAAATTTACATTTTTCAATTTTGATTAGTATTCCTAAATCAAAACAAAATATTTATGTGTTAACATTTTTTATATACTGTGAAATTGTAATTCTACTACATAACATTATTGTTACTAGCTACTACCATTTCATCATCACAACTGCTTTGTTTTTTTCTATTTTTATAAATAGTTTTAAACTGATCAATCTCATAATTTAAGTTCATGTACTAAAGATAAAAATTAAGCTATACATTAATAATGTATAACAAATAAAATCTTGCACTTTATAATTATAAAATGTATGCATATACTCATCATATATTTATGTCATTGAGTAATGATTTTTAGATTTTATTTTGTTTCGTTCTATTTGTTTAATTAGTTTTATTTTTTAATTCTTATGTAGACACCTCCTTGGGCTGAATCAGATAACTGTGAATCTTGTAGCCGACCATTTTTATGGAATATTACTGGAATATTTGAACGCAAACAATTTGGTTCAAGGCAACATCATTGTAGAGCATGTGGCCGTGCTCTTTGTGATAAATGTAGCCAAGAGCAATCAACCATACCATCTATGGGATTTGAGCTTCCAGTAAGGGTCTGTAAATTCTGCAGCAGTAATATAGAGTAAGATTTATTTTTATATTATATTTATATATTGATATTTAATGTTTTATATTATAATCTATTTAACAAACTTATTTGTTTTTAGTCATACACCGCTTGCAACATTCCATGATACTAAGCATAGCGTAATGTCAATTACAATGGATTTACAACGGAAATGTGTCGTGACAGTTGGTCAAGACAGAGTTATAAAAATTTGGGACGTGTCAACGCTATTATAAACTATCATTTGCAATTTATATATTTAACCATTGAATATTTTAAGGTTCTTTTTTGTACCTAAACTTAGAAAATGAGCCTATATCTATGCATTTATCACTTTAAAAATAACTTAGTTAAACATTAAAAAAAAAAATATTGTATTTAATGGATGATAATGTTATTTGTTTATAATACAATATAAACACAAACACATATTCATATATATAAATTGAAAACCTATAATTTTAATCAATTAAATTATACCTACTATTATTATTATAGTAAATTAGGTATTTTATGTCATAAGTAAAAATAAATTTAAGTACCTATGCAAATTATTTAAAACGTTTTTTTATTTATTATTACCTATTGTTTATTTTTAGTACATTAATAGTAGCAGCATATTTAATATTTAACTGACTTACAAATTTAATTTTAAAGTATTGGTTTGGGCTGAATTTAACCCTCAACTGTAAAATGTAGAGTATATTTTGGTAAATTAGTTAAATTAATAAATTAAAAAACATAAATGCATTTTTAACAAATCATTAGAAGATAATATCACAATTAAATATAGTACTACTATCTTTAATCATGGGTAATACATGTATCAAAATGATGATATTAATAATAAATTTGTTTAGTACATTATAAAGTAACTATATTTTGAGTAGTTTTTCTAGTTTAATTTATTATCTGAAACTACATATTTATTTCTATGTATAGGAGAGCCAGGTATTAGTTAAATCTTTACCTTTTTTTTGGAATTGCAAACCCCTTATTTTGAGTTAAAATTACATTTTTTTTTTTTTGAACAACTTTTCGACATTAAATTTCCGTCGAACTTAAAAATTGACCGTTTGAGAACGAGTTAAGGTTTCAAAAAATCACATAAAATAACGTGTATATGAATTGCAGTGAAATACAATAAATCAAAATTTTAAGTTTAAATGACTCTTAATTGGGCCATCATTTTTGACATTATTATTATTCAATAATATATAATGGCTATTCGAATTATTATTAAAATATTATAAATAATATGGTATCTGGTATCTATCTATAATATATTAATATTGTATGGCGTATGCATAATACATACCTATTACCTATATATATTTAGCTATTAGTAATTTTAGTGTTACTAGGCACTAGTAAAACACAACAGCGTTAGATTGAGCTATTAAGTCGCTCTCGGCAATTTTATAATAGATACCCAAGTATTATTTTGTGAAAGCGGAAATACAATTTTAAAACGCTATTTTCTCGTTTTTAAACATTTTCAAGTATAATTTGATTACCAATACATCCTCCATATGGCCCCTATGGCAAGAAACAAGACTTCGGTGCCAACGGATGACAATGATCGCGAAGGCGATCACTATAACACAGTTGACAATCCGACAGACGAATTAGCCGTCGATCAATCGGGCAATTTCGTCAGCGGTATCGTCGAGATGAGACGAGGCCGTCGGTCGCGCAGACGCCGATCAAGACGAAGGTCCAGGAGGTCGCGGACCGGCCGCGGGCGGTCGAGCGGAATCAGTGGCTCGGGCGAAGATGAGCAGGACACTGAGGAGGACACATCGGATAATACTAGCCAGGAGCAGGACAACTGCAGCGATGACGACTCGTCCACGGATGCTGACGACGAAGCTGATGATGCGATGGGCCGTAGGAGAAGGGGTAGGAGGAGTAGAAGACGGAGAGGCAGACGGTCGTCATCGCGGAGTAGAAGACGGCGGAGCATAAGTGGTCGTGGCCGGCGGCGTAGGGTCGCGGTCAATGGAAACACTGTCGTAGACAGACAAGACCTCGCGGGCATGTCGTCCGACGGAATTGAAATCACAGATGCTGCGAGGGGCCGCCGTCGCCGCGGCGGTAGCCGGAGGAGGAGGTCCTCGAGTAGGCGAATGGTGCGCAGGCAGAGGAGAGTCCTCGTCGAGGAGTGTGGCGATTCCACAGCCGACGAATTAAACTCGTCCGATGCAACACCATCGAACAACTTACTGATATCAACTACCCGCGACTCTTCGAGGTCCCGGAAACCCCGACGCCGCACTAGTAGCAAACCACACAAGTGTTGACGCAATCGTCCACTAATAAAATATTTTTTACCACGATAAATATACCTGCAGTGATAAATAATATTTTTTTGAAAATAAATAAACTACAAACATATTTTTACTCTAATTTTTAGATCACAACGATTAAATATGCGTATGTTATTTCATAGGCGTGTGCAGACTTTAATTTCCGATCGAGCCTTGAACAATTAGTACCCTAATATTTGGACAGTGCCCTTAATTTTTTATTAACACATTCTAATTGTTTATTTAAAATTATATAATATATATAGATAAAATAAAGTTGTATGTGGAAACAACATTAATGTGGTAGGCATAGGTACTCGTATGTTTTTGAAGTTAAAAATAAAATTACTTATTATAATATTAATATAAATACCTAATTAGGTTATATGCTTACTATAAATTATAGTACAATTAACTAAGTACCTATTCTGTATTAAACCAAACTTTAATAAAAATAAATAGTTTAAACTAAATTATAGTGGACACTAGTACTATAATAGTATAATACTAACTATAATATTTTAATTACAATTTTGTAGTTATATCTACTAAAATCGTTTATTAATCTTAACTACAAAAAAGCGGGTAAGTGAGTATCACTCTGCTGTACATTAGGGGGTGGGGTGGACCTCGGACTATGGTAGGTTAAATTTGAATGCAATGATAGTTATCATTGTATACGAAAAACGATTCTGAACGGAGATGATTTGTCAGTCTAGGATATATTATATTTAAATATTGTCATACATTCTATTTTGAAACTAATTCAAACATTTAAGTAAAAGTTTCAAGATCTTACGTTTAGTAATTTTTAAAAAAACAAAATTCGAAAATTATTTATTAGTAAAACGTTATTATACACGTGTATTTTTGATTTCAAATTAAAATTAAAACTTTAAAAACTCGTAAAATTTTTTAAATTGAATAAACATCAAACTTTTTTATAATTATTCTAAGCTTAACTTATGGACAGCATAGTATTAAATTTTCAATTCTTAGCTTTTGATAGTAAAATATTTATAAATTTTTAACTGCCAAATAGTTAAAAATATTCATGATTTTGACGAATTTTTGTCAATATTTGAACTTCAAATGCTAATAAAAAAAAATGTGCCTATGTATTTTTATAATTTTTGAACCAGAGTTAGAACAAGTTATGTGGACCCTTCAATTAAATTTTCATGTAATTTGTCCCAGCTAAATTATTTTTATCAACATTTATAAAAAAAAATTGAAAATTTCAATTGTCTATAAATAGTTCAAAAAAAGTCAAAATATTTTGAAAATCAAATCACGTAAAGAAAATGCCAATATAAATAACTGGTAAAATTTTCAAGGATTTATGACTTATACTATTTGAATAACAACAAATATCAAAAATCGTTTGAGACTAAATTGTTATTTAACGCGGTTTTGTAAAAATTTAAATTTCAAACACTCATAAAAAATTTTTGTCTGAATCCGGTCGAGTTTTTTTTACAGATAATTGAAGAAAAATTTATGGAAAACCTTGTAACAAATTTTCAAAACTGAGTTATAAAAGAAAAAATTTTTACGATTTTTCAACCACAAAATTACTCGCAAATTTTCGCAATTTTGACATATTTCGTATAAATTCGAACTTTAAGCACTTATAAAAAAAAATTGTGACTAACGATTTCGGATTTTTTTTTATCACTTTAAGAAAAACTTATAAGAAACCTTGTATTAAATTTTCAAGATTTTCTGGCCGGCCAAAAAATTTTTATCGTTATTTTAAAAAAAAATACTAAAAAAAATTAAAAATTTCAATTGTCTATAAATAGCTCAAAAAAAGTCTAAATTCTTTGAAAATTTAACTGTGTATGGAGAACGCTAATATATACATTTGGTGAAAATTTCAAGTATTTACATCTATTAGTTTTTGAGTTATAGCAAAATAAAAAATTCGATTTGGTCGAAAACTGGTTTTGCGTAAAAATTCCCGTTTTTCTGTCATTTTTTTAGGGTTTTTCCCGACTCATTTAAAAAATATTGAAAATATTATAGATCCGATTTCCTTTTCAAAGAGGGGCTGAAGTCCAAAATCGAAGCATTTTTACTGCTCCAAATGTTGTCGTCAGACACAAAAAAAAAAAAAAACATCACATCATCATTGTAAAATCAATACTCCGTTCAGAATCTAATATTTATATTACTTTTATTAATTATAAATGTTGCAACTACAATTATATAGTAATTATTTTTTCCTTGAATGCATATTATATGTAAGTACTTAACTATATTCATATAAACTTGGTAATTTAAAAATGTGTAATAATTTTAATTAAAGAAGGAATACAAATTAATTTTCTTAGTTTCCAAGGCTTATTTGAGTCATTTCCTATGCCCCTAAAAATATCCCGGTCGAGCCATTTGCACGACCATTTATTATTTGTTACAAATTAGTGCAGGAATTACGTATGTGTGAAAACCGTAAATTCGATGATCATTATTGTTCATATACACAGACACTGTCTGAGATACACAGTGAATTTAACATTAAATTTATCTATAGTCGTACATTTTTGAGCGGAGCAAGTGGTTTTTTTTCTATGTGGGTTCTTAAAATTTTGGGGTAGGATAAAAATTGCTTATTTATCTCTTCAGTATGATATTATTTATGTACAAATTAGTATAATTTAATAGTATAAATGTATAATGGTAGATATTTGTTAATATAATTTTTATTTTCATAATTTATATATTTATAGGTATTGGTATACTGTATACACTATACCTATATAGGTGCGAGGTACCTACCTGGTTATAATCGATATAGGTATAACGGTACATAGTAGTAAATACTATTTACATAGTTATGTTGTTATGCATAAATTGATACTTATTTAACAATTTAACTATTTTAATTACTGCCTATCGTTATTCTTATTCGTTACTCGTTAGTTCGTTATTACTATCGGTTTTACATTTACAACGATATAACTACGATTTATTAAGATTAAAGTAACAAACAATTATAAAATTAGGATAGGTATTTAGTATTTACTATTTAATTTTTATAGGTAAGCTGAATTTTAAAATATTATTATTCATTACAAGAAAAAAAATATCGACTTCTATTCAGTGCCGGATCTAAGTCTCGGGAGGCTGGGGTGCAACTATACCAATTGGAGACCACAAAAAAATAAAATTGTTCGACATAATACTTACTATTTAATATATAAATGTTGAAATATGAAATAGCTTAAAAACACAAAATTTAAGTACGTTAATAATTAATGAGTAAATTATCAAATACACACTAGTAAATTACACTCACTACTCTCATATCTATACCTCTTAGATATTATGATGTATTGATGTATGTTACTATCAGTGGCGTGTCATACATGAGTGCGATGTGTGCAAATGCCACGGGCCCTCAGCTTGAGGGGTCCATTATTGCTCAACATTCCACAAAAAAAAAAAAATTAAATAAATACAGTTGTGTACGAAAAATTAAAAAAATTGTTTTCAATTTCAAATGGTTCTCATTTTCTCAATCTGATATCAGTATTATCATTGTTATGAAATATAAATTTATGATGTATATCCATATTATTTAGAATAAAAATATGTAAGAGGGGGGCCTTTTTTAGTTTTGCACACATGCTCGTTTTTGAAATAAACCGCCACTGGTTACTATGCTAATATAATATAAATTGAGTCAATCGAAATCATTAGTATGATAATTAGTAATGATCGTATTCTCTATACTATGCTAAAGTAAAAGGACATAAATATGAAAAGTTTGAAATAAATCAAAAATAAATTAACAATATTATAAATTGTTAAAATTGTTTTTAATTTTTTAAATTCTATTAAATACATTTATTTCAAAATCCATCTATAAAAATAGATATGCAAGACGGTCAGACGGACAATAACAATGATAAATAATATTATCTGTAATTTTAACCATCCAAAATAAATGGTTGTCAGTAACTTCTTTAAGTACCTACTTCTACAGTGGTGTAATAATTTTATAATATAATTGTTATTATTTGATTTAAATCAAAATGTGATATAATTCAACGCAGGGGCGGATCCAGGGGGGTGGCGCAGGGGGCGCGCGCCACCCCCTCGGCTTTTATTTAGTTGAAAAATTACAATTTAAAAATTGTAAAATGTTTTTATGTAATGATTGTGTGTAAGCATAATGACGTATTATATAATAAATAATAATATATAATAATACGTAGTTATTATTATTATTATTATTTTGATAAGTATTTGAATTATATCTAAAAATAAATATTCTATTCAGATTATTTTCGGGCCACGACGTACGGTGCCAGTCACCGTATCGTATTAATTGAAATATATATTTATAATATTTATAATTAATTATTTATAATATTTCACTATTCATCAGATTACAAAATAAATATCTACAAAATGTGCGCCCCCCCACAGAAAATTCCTGGATCCGCCCCTGATTCAACGAATAGAAAAATTATGGGTACTCTTAAATACATTTAATTATAAATTTAAATACATTTAATTATAAATTAGGTCTGAAAAAAATAAGTTTATTACCTAGCAGTTATTTTACGTTAAACCAAAAACAGAAAAATAGTTCCATGTATTATACTATACATAGCCATTAGCCGTCACTGTGGCGAACGAATCCGTGATGTCACGCGTAATATTAAAAATAAATCACTAAAAATCACTGTAACTGCGAACGGATAGTCGCATACGAATTTTAGTCGTTATAGTATGTACTACAATTTAGGACAAAATAAATTTGTTGAGTTGGATCGTTGGATGGTCCTTTAAAATAATTTATTCATTATATTATACTAAAAAACAAGGCCCCACAAGGGGGAGTGGCTTATGCCGCTTATGACCTTGAGTACAAGGGCCCGGCTATTTTTATAAGGACACGTGGGCCCGATGAAATTTATTTGTAATTTTTATAAAGTTTTATCATAAAGGGTCCGGATAAATATTTAGTACAGGGGCTCGATGTTGTATGTGGGGACTAATAAATATTAATGGTTCATTTTATATAAAAGTTAGAAAATATAGGACTTCGACCCATGGCCCCTAATACAACCTTAGTTTTGAGGCCCCGGTGCATTACACCTCCTGTACCCAGGGCCATATTTATGCAAGGACAAATGGGACATTTGCACTGGGCCCACTCGTCCTCTCGTATAAGAGGGGCCCACCGACTTCAGTCATATAAAATTAATTATATACCGTTTTATCTTAATACTTTAAGAAAACATAATTTTACTTGGATATTTTGGTGGGTTATACAGTATGTAAAAACTAAAAAGTATAATAGAGATTTCTTGAAAATGACGGCTTTAGTCAACATTGACGATAACAAAATCTCATTGTCGTTATTATCGTCGTAATATTATATAATAATAATATAATAATATATATTACTAATAATCGTAATATAATACTATTGACGTTGACACGTTGTCTTGCGTAGTTTGCGTGGTACATTCAGTCCTGCGATTTACGTCAATCGTATTTATTGTGTATTTATTAGTCATTTGTGAATTATTTTTAATAATTTAAAATTGTAAAAAATATATTTAAGTGGTTTAATGAAGAGAAAATTAAAGGATAAACGAGATCAAGAAACAAAAAAATTACACGGTAATTTGGATAAATTTATGTTTAGAACTAATTTATCTAATAGCGCACCATCGCCAGGTAATACATTTTTAATAACAATATGAAGTCATACTCTTTTATTTACTAATATTTAATTTGATATATAAGTGTAATACCTAATAAAAAAGCTTGTTTTTTTTATAATAATTATGTTACTTGTTTTAATAGAATAAATATTAAAAATAATAATCATATTTTAAACTGCAATACAATTTTATTCCATGATCTAACTAGGTATTCATATACTTATTAGATACCTATAGCATTAGTTTAAAAATATATTATGCGCACATTTTTATTTTAGCATTAGCATTGAAGAAAATAAAGATGGACAATTTGGGGCCCCAAAATTGTAAATTGTACAGGGCCCACGAATTGGTAAATACAGGCAGGGCCTTTATTTAGTACCCCCGATAAATCCGGCACTGCTTCTATTGACTTGGAATATGATTAAACTTATTCGTTTATCCAATACTGAAAATACGTTGATACTTGTTTTAATTTTAAAAGTATACTTTTTAAATGCGGAATACAGACATAATATTATTTATTAATACAATCAATACGAAAATGACAAGCTAAAGGTACGGAAAATAAAATTGATACA
The DNA here is from genome assembly GCA_020882235.1 of Schizaphis graminum. Lineage (NCBI taxonomy): Eukaryota > Metazoa > Arthropoda > Insecta > Hemiptera > Aphididae > Schizaphis > Schizaphis graminum. Next base: position 95,262,263 of record CM037033.1, read on the forward strand.
TATCCAATATATCTGCTGACTGCCAAGAGTTTCGGTGACAATTTAAGTTTAAAATTAAAATCAAAATTGATTACTTGTATTTGTATGATGAAATTATTAGCATAAGTATATAGACCTTCAGTGTTTAATAAAGCGTATTACGGTCAATTAGTGTTACGTCACAAATGTTATAAATCCTTATCAAATGTCCCCCAATTGGATCCAAACAAATATTTCGTACTATATGAAAAGCATATACTTTTCTACAATTTGAACAAAATTGTATTTTAAACTTTCAATTTACGCGATTTTTCATTTAACTAACCATTCACAGTGCATTAGTGCACACAAACCTCGAGAATTAAACAATTCTGCTTAAACAACGTATAAAATATTAATGTTAAGCGATATTATTACATTGTAATAGTCTTTGTTTGGATCCAACGGATCCATTGATAAGATTTGTACGCGTATGATAATAACGTGTATGACGTAAACACTAATCGTCCGTAATAATAAGTTCGCTTTGGGAAAGTTAAGAATTAATTTAAATTCTGAACATATTTTCCCACTGGTTATACAATGCAAATATTAAGCGTCTTTGGAAATGAACACCATCGGTGATTTTCATACGATCATCTGTCACGTATTATATTATAATTGGTTAATTTGTTATTCCTACGAGAACATTGTTACCTAGGTATTCTATTCGGCGTCTTGTTTGTTAGTGCAGTACGTCATAGTGTTCAAACGTTTGATTGATTCAGTTGTATTTTACGTCTTTTACATAATTTTTTATTTTGCTTTTAAATCTAATTCGATTACCAGTGTACAATAATCATGCGGGAAATTTGTCATTTACAAGCGGGTCAATGCGGAAACCAAATCGGCGCTAAAGTAATTTAATGAATATTAATTATACATTTTAGATGGGATTTCGATAATTTTTCATAATATTTATAAATATATGTTACTTATTACCGATAAATAATAGGTACCTACCATAGGCGTGCGCAGACTTGAATTTCGGGGGGGTGCCTACAATTTTTTCGGGCCCTTTTCTTAATTTGGGCTCTCTGTTAATATAAGACATATAGATATTTTAATAAATTATAATTCCTGATTAACATTACTTAAATTAAATCACTATACATATATTACTTCCTTTTTTTCAGTATTATTACTAGTACCAAGTTATTTAATATTTTAGATAGTTGGACCTAAAATTTATTTTTAAGATAATTGCAATATATTTTATTTATTATTTATAATACATATATATTTATTATAAACTGTTTAGTTTTGGGAAGTCATATCCGATGAACATGGCATTGATCCGACCGGATCATATCACGGGGATTCTGATCTACAACTGGAACGAATTAATGTATATTATACTGAAGCGCTCGGTAAATTAATTTATGAATAATAGGGTCCCTAGTTATTAGTTATACTGTATTATTCTATGATTTCATTACTTATTATAAATATAATATCAATTGTATGTACCTAATGCGTATTGTGTAAAAATAATAAAAAATAACACGATTATAATTTTGCAACGAAATATTAGGAGGTAAGTATGTACCTCGAGCAATTCTTGTGGATTTGGAACCAGGCACTATGGATTCGGTGAGATCGGGCCCTTTCGGTCAAATTTTTCGACCAGATAATTTTATTTTTGGACAATCCGGAGCGGGAAATAATTGGGCCAAAGGACATTATACGGAAGGCGCGGAGTTGGTGGATTCTGTCTTGGACGTAGTCAGGTACTTAAATATACGATTATATAAACGATATATACTACTTTGCCGGTTTTCGTGTTAAATCACTGGGAAAAAAATTTGTGTTTCAGAAAAGAAGCAGAAAGTTGCGATTGCCTGCAAGGGTTTCAACTTACCCACTCGTTGGGCGGCGGAACTGGTTCCGGGATGGGAACACTTTTGATATCTAAAATCCGGGAAGAATATCCTGATCGTATTATGACGACATACAGTATTGTTCCCTCACCCAAGGTATACTTAAAATTAAATTCTTAAAATATTTTTAATAATAATTTTTTTTGAAAAAATATTTATCAAAATGTTCATTTGAAATGCAAGCATATATTAAATAAAATAATTACATAGGGTTTACTTTTACGTATCACGTATGTAAAGCATCAGTTATTTTAAAGTATTATAAATATTTTTTAAACGTTAGTAACTAACGCTTCTCAACCTATGGTACGCGTACCACTAGTGGACGCGGAAAGCTCATAGGTGGTACGCGGAAAGCTCATAGGTGGTACGCGAAGAAAATCTCCCTTTATAAAAAAATTGGAATGAATCATTATTAACATTAAATATTATTTGGTTTATTTTGTGGTGTAGAGGTCGTTTGTAATCGTAATAATAAGTAATAATAATAATTGTACATATTTAATTTAATTTAATTTCTTTTTGTACATTAAATACTTAATTCTCATCATTTTGTAATTCCTAATAAAATAAAATTCTTTACATGTAACATAAACGTAACATTATTAATACGTAAAAAAAATGGTCAGGTGGTACATAAAAATTTTCAAACTGTGTAGGTGGTACGCAAATATAAAAAGGTTGAGAACCGCTGCGTTAGTTGGTTTTTCTGTCAAGGGTTATTTATTATTACAATAATTTATAAACGAGTGTATTGCAGTATATATAAATTATACCTATACACGTAAAAATTACTAACTATAGTCATTAATAATTATAAACGTATGATAGGTGTTAAATATTAAAATATGTATATTTCAATTATTCGACTCAAAATTAGTACCATAGTTACGCCGGTATACAGCGGCCCTGTCACGTCAGTCCTTCGTTACTTACACTATATAGGTCTGCGTACCATTTGTAATTGGCCGGGTGGCCCGTGCTACATTTCAAATTACTTTTTATAAATATAAAATGTTAGGATTTTTTGTATTTTATTTCATTATATTTATAAAACCGTCATAATTTTTATCGTAAAACTTATAGATATATATTTTTATAATTTTTTAAATGTCAATTGTAAATTGAATTTACTTTTTTTTTTGCTTTCTATGTTCTCTGGTCCGTTAGATTTCCACTTTCAAAAAATTGGCCCTCTAGTATTAATGAGTTGTCCATCCCTGCTAAAGGCTGTAGCCCTAATTATATATACGCTACTGTGGTCTATCACAGTCGTATGCAATCGGGCGTAATAACTCGCGCATACAACGTCTTCTATAATCGTTTTATTGTGCGTACTCATACGATTTTTGTGCGCAGGTATCGGACACCGTTGTGGAACCGTACAACTCCACGTTATCCGTGCACCAGCTGGTCGAGAACACCGACGAAACGTTTTGCGTCGACAACGAAGCGCTGTACGACATATGCTTCCGGACCCTGAAGCTCACCACACCCACTTACGGTGACTTGAACCATTTGGTGTCGGCAGCCATATGCGGCGTGACCACGTGCTTCCGGTTCCCCGGACAGCTCAACTCCGATCTCCGGAAGCTGGCCGTCAACATGGTGCCGTTCCCGCGCCTGCACTTTTTCATTACTGGGTTCGCGCCGCTCACGTCCCGCGGCAGCCAGCAATACCGCGCGCTCACCGTCCCCGAGCTGGTACAGCAGATGTTCGACGCTAAGAACATGATGGCCGCGTGCGACCCGCGCCACGGCCGGTACCTGACGGCCGCCAGCATATTTCGCGGACGCATGTCCATGAAAGAGGTGGACGAGCAGATGCTCAACGTGCAGACGAAGAACTCCAGCTACTTCGTTGAGTGGATACCCAACAACACGAAGACCGCGGTGTGCGACATACCGCCCAGAGGCCTGAAGATGTCGGCCACATTCATTGGCAATACCACGGCAATCCAAGAAATGTTCAAACGTGTGTCCGAGCAATTCACGTCCATGTTCCGGCGCAAGGCGTTCTTGCACTGGTACACGGGCGAGGGCATGGACGAGATGGAGTTTACTGAGGCGGAATCCAATATGAACGACCTGGTGTCCGAGTACCAACAGTATCAGGACGCGACCGTCGACGAGGACGGTGAGGGAGATGACGACGAAGACACAGAGGCGTAAGCCCGAAACAGTTGCAGTCCACACATGCAGATTATAATATTATGTTACGCACCTATTTCGATTACCTACTCTACAGTCTACTTACTACACACTACAAACGAGGCGATGCGTTTATGGTGCGGTATGCGTTTGGTGTGAAGTAAAAATAATATACAGCGTGTGTGCGCGCGCGAAATACCTACATGGCTATATGTATAAAAATATATAAAATATATTCTGTCTAATCGTTATAATATTATTACTGCTATTTCTGATGATTAAAATATATATATAATTAAAATTATTCCATCGATGTACGTTTGCGTGTGTATGAATAATTGATATTTGATATAGAAGATAACTGAAATTGCAATAATTGCAAGCACTTCCTGGAATTTTCAAATAATTATAAGTCACTATAGTGCCGAACTTAATGGTCATAGGACTCCAAGGCAGCTACATCTTTAGACGTAGCCTTTTAAAAATGTTTAAAATACGGTTTCGATACACATTATCTCATTATAGTCTTAAACGTATATAACAATGTAGTGTAACTTAATATTAATTTCTAAATTACTATCTTACCTGACTAACTCATAATAATATTCTTATTATGCGCCTTAAAAAACAAATGAATAAATAATATTCTATAAACTAAATATTTCTCCATGTTGATCTATTTTGTAATGTTTGTGCAACGTTTTTTTGATAATTGGCTGGGGGCCTGGGTCCCCGCTACTTGAGCAGCTGCCTAGTTTACCTAGATGGAAGTTCAGCATTGTGGGTAATACACATATTTTTGAGAAAACTCAAACTTTTAGTTTACCACAGCACTCATGATAGAAGTATATAGTTAGTATTTTTTTTTTTTATTACGCATTAGTCGCGCATAGTGCATTAGGGATTAGAGGTAATGACTTAAAATTGTTTATAATAATATATTATAAATATACTTACCATTTTGTGTTAATTTGGATTTCTCGGCTGGATTTTGTTCTCAAATTTTCGATTAAATTGAATCATGACTCTTTTTTGACAAAAAAAATTTAAGGAAAAGGAGTATTTAAATACTAATTTAGATGAACATTTTAAACTATTAGTATTAATATTCAATAGTATCATTAAAGTTATTTTTATATTATTGAGTTATAAGGGAAGTATTAAGCTTTTAAAATTGTACTAAAGTGAATACCTATATTGATCCATTTAAAATTAAAACAGAAACATTTTAATTTATTTTTATTTAGTAAGACAATTTAAAAACATTCATATAAGATTTTATTTAAGCAAATAGGTTACATTTATTTAACCTATTTATGTTAATACTTAAATTATTTAATGATATTAGTAATTAAAACAAGAGAAGTGAAATTTATTGTAAATTATTGTTTAACATTTAAACCAAATACATTATAAATCTCAATTAAGAAGAAATAAAAATATGAATAAAATATTTTCTTCTTTCTATCTTTCATATTAATAATCATCACTTCTAACTTGACCTTAGTAGTTATGCAGTGTTTGATTGTGTGTAGAAGGGAACTACTTCAATTTGTTGTAAATTTTTAGAACACCTTTTCTAATTATTTTTATTCAAATAATTGACACATTCTCAAAATAAGCAAAATATTTTTTTAGTATCCTTTATTTTTATAATTTTTATTTTAAAACATTAAAATTTTATTTGATGAAATATCATAATTTATTATATTAATATACTACATAACAGCACTAACGAATATAATTTAATATATATTTAAATATTTTTTCAAGTTTAGGATATTGTTTTTTTTTGGTTTTCCAATTCAAGCACTGCACTTAAGATAGTTTAAATTAGAGAAAGGTTTTTAGGAGTTTATGATGATACTAGTAAAGAGCAAAACAATACTACAACAGCATATTATTATTAATAATAATCTGCACATATGTTAGAGTAAAACTTTTTAAGAGAATATTGTCTGTAATTAATGTAAATAATTTTATCAAACATGACAAATATATTTTTTATCATATTGGATCAATGCTATACAAGTTAAATCAAGTTGAGATTTATGCTTCATATTATTTGGATCCTCATATTTAGGCTTTGCATTATAGATGAAATACTCTTAACAATTTAATTACTGTAAAATGTGTAGTTTAAACGTCAGTTATTTTAAGTTAGAACAAAATATTAGCCACTTGAATTATTTCATTAAATTATAAAACATTTGTATCTTGTATTTGTGTAAAGTAAAATTTTGTTAAAATGACTAATTAATAAATATTAAATCAGTATTTATTTTGGTTTTTTTAATAAGCAAATACTTTAAAATTTATTATTATAAGAAAACCAGGTATATATGACCAGCATAAACACTGTATTCCAAGTTTTTATAGTTAATTAATCAAAACGGAAGAACTTTAGGTTTATTTAAAGTTAATTATAAATCAAAATTGAGTAACAAATTTAATTTTTGTTCATATATCAATTGATACTAATTATAGTTCTAGCAAAAAGTAGCTTAAATAATAAATTGTACAACATAAATTAAAATATAAATATTTACCATATGAGAATAATGAGGGATGGAAATGCATTTAAATAACCCATTTAGTATAAAGAAAGTCTATTTAGACATAAACATCAATTTTCAAAACATAAAAAATATTCAGGAATACACCTTTTATCCATACAATTTAGGAATTAAGTATCCTTACTATCTTAATTTTATAAGTATATGTATACAACATACACATATATACTTCAATATAATATAGTATTAACTTTTCTTTAATAAAATATTAAAAAATTGCATTATTACATTCATAAATCCACAAAATAAAACTTTACATAACCAAAATTAAATTGCAACATAGTAATAATAATAATAATCATATAATATAAATTAAAAAATTACATCCATAAAAATAACTAGTAATTTCTTGTGGTATACAGTTCTACATTAAAAAATTATTCACATTTAATATGTAGTACATAAATAAATATATTTTAAACAATGTATATATAATAATATATTTGTATGTATAGTATATAAATTTGTGTATAATATATGTATAAATACATATATTTCTTGATGAATGTAATTTATATCATCAGAAATTATATATTTATATAATAATAAAACAAGATGCCGACGTTATAACATATTTTTCAAAAATAAAATTTAAATGCTACTTAAATATGTGTTACCATTCTTAAATTTCCTTATTTTTTAATACACTCAGAAAAAAATATAAACTATTTATAAAATTGTAAAATTTACTCTCATTCATATTAAAAATAGTAAATATTATTAGATTTAAAAATATATTTTTAGTTAATAAATTTTTTGCATTTAAAATTTAAATTCATGAGAATTGAGAAATGTTTGAGTCATGTTTTGTTACTAGAAAAAATATAAATAAATAAAAAAAAATATTTATTCTTTACGTTAAATTAAAATTATATTTCAAAAAAGATAACACTGTTAATTCATTTAAATGAAAAACGTGCATATTATATATCATTTTCAATTAAATTAATAAGAACTGTTACAAAAATAATGGAATAAAAAATTGCAAAATTTTTTTCTCATTATCACTTACGAGATATTTTCATATAACCTTCACATTTAGAATCAACTTTTACAATATTTACATATAAAACAAGTGTATAAATAAAATCACTATCTCAACACACACATTCCCATATCAACAATGCATATCTCCCTGCGTTAAGAATACTTAATGAATAATAATTAATTAAAAAGTAATAATAACCCAAATTGGTCAATGTACATAGTTGCTTAAAAATTTACGAAATATTATCATACATTAGATAAATCTAAATTATTCTAACACTATTATTGTGTAACATTACACATTAGACTTGAAATTATATGTATAAAAAAAAATATATATATTTATGTATATATAATAATAAAAAAATTCACATACAAACACCCCTATATTACATATATATTTTGCAATAACCTGAGTGTATTTCATAGGTAACTATAATATAATATTATAAGAATATTAATTGGCAAATAACACCCTACATATATATTTTTTCAAAAACAACACCAAAAGTGTATTAATTTATACTAATCTCAACATTAAACAACATCAACCAGATAACCTAGAAGAATTCAATTTCAGCATTTGGTGCTTACTGTTGAAAATTATTTTAACTAACTGTAGTCAACTGTATTAATAAAATAGGGCAATAATAATAATAATAATATTAATAATAATAATAATAAAAATAATAATAATAATATTAATGTACACCTAGGAATAAAACTGAATGATACATGACTTCCTAAAAATCTAGGTTTTAAGACTGAAAAAAAAATTATTTGTAAATAATAACAAAAGGAACTTAAAAAAGAAAACTCACAACAACAACAGTAAAAATAATAATATATAATAATAAAAATATAATAATAATAGTAAGCAAAATAACGACTTATTATTATTAAAACATGTTAAAAGATACTTGGTTAAAAATTTTCTCACAAATATAATTGTTTTTCATATATTTTAAAATAAAATACAAAAATTGTCTTAAGTGTTCTAATTATCTTATAATTTTAAAGAAATCATGTTATTATATGAACAAGCAAAATTGCTGAACACAATTAGGACTTAAAAACATAGTTGCTTGCCACTGTAGTTTAATTGAGAAATAGGCGTGTGATAAAAATAATTAAATTGACCAAGTGAATTGAATAATGGAATCCAGTATCTTTTACTAGAAGGAACAAGAAAAAGAATTTAACAAGTGATAATATTTAAATTATAACGAGGTAATTTAAATCATAAGAGTAAGCCCATCGTTTATATTTGTATTTTGTATGAGTTGACCCTAACTCAAAATATTAATTTATTATGAAATCAATTACAGAAACATCTGAAACAGACAAAACCATGAATTTAAATACCCTCAATTGTAACATTACTATAAATGTCAAAAATAAAACTGTAGGAAGACCAAAGAAAATAATTAAATCAAAACAATAATGAAAGATAAAAATAAAAACATAATTAAAAATAATATTCAATAATAATTAATTTATATTCTATCAATAATATTAGTAGGAAGACATTTTGTTGATATGTAGTCACCGTATGAAACGCAATGACATTAAATTGATCATTGAAGTTGGTATAATAAAAACATACTAACGATCAAACATATCAATAAATATTAACAAAACTATTATGACAAATTAACAAAAAAAAAAAAAAAGTTTGTAATAATAAAAATAAAAATAAATAAATATGTTAAGAGTGCGGATAAATTAAAATTAAAATAATTGGGAATATTTATAGAAATGTTTTCTAATTACTGTATATATTATACAAATATAATGAATTTTATTTAATTTTAACACAAATAACAAAGAGCACACAAATGAACAATGAACACTAATCATGAACAAATGCCAACTATGACTGGACTCCATTGAAAATAATTGCTCTTAAATACTGATTTCCATCGAATATTAAAAAAAAAAAAAAATAAATAAAATAATAAGCAAAGTAAAACTGTTATCAAAACTACTATAAAAAACTAATTTACAACATTACATTGGCAAGTAAAACAAAACAATGATTAATAACTTATCCTTATTAATAAATAAAACAACATGTAACATTAAAGCCTATACTCTAAAAATATTATGTACACCTATTTAAGTAAAGTAGGTAGGTTTGTACATAGTTAAATTGTTAAAATTCCAAATGTTTTTTTTTTACTACTAAATTAAATAAGTAAATAAAAAACTAAATATATAATATTAAAAAAAAAGTAATAATAATAATATCTAAAACAATTCAACCCAAAATGTAAGCCGCTTTTACATCAGGTAAAAAAGAAGTATTTATTCCGAAAGCAGTTTTTGCAGAAGAGAAGATGATTTTTGATCGGTTACATTAGTGGTTGAATTTGCACTACTAGTTCTTGAAGATGAGTCATTTATTGAATTCTAAGAAATAAAAAACCAAAATAATTATTTATTCATAAATAGTATAATTATGAAGAGGAAACTCTAAACTAGTGGTAACAAGAATTTCGACCTTTAATAAAACAACATAATTTATTTTTCAACCCATGTTTGTCTGTATATTAATTTGAATGATTAACTATTAAATGCAAAACTCAAATGTTATTGAGTAATTTAAGTATAGTATTTGTAAAATATTCTGCAATTTACCAACAAAGAAGGTACCCCATAAATAATAAATAAATGTTATAGTTCATTTTGAATAAGAACATTTATTAATTGTTAAATTATGGCAATTACTTTAATTTATCAAGGTCTATATACCACTTCTATTTTAAATGTCACAATTATGTAAATGTAACACCATTCACATTACTACTATTATTAACTCACCCTTGCAGGCATTCCCTGGGGCTGTGGTGAGGATGAACTTAAATCTGAATTTAAATTAGACCACTTGGGACTTTCATTACCACCTAAAATTTGTTAGTAATATTAGTGATCAGTAATTACAGAATACATAACATATTTTATATATTTTTTTATACCTGTAGGAGACATTTCAAAACTTAAACCCAACGGATCGAGTTCTGCAGAATTAACATTTTGTCCAGGTAATAATTGGTTAGATAACCGAGTTACTCCCTGTTGTTGACTACGAACACCTACAAATGCCCGCAATTCATTTCTAGTGAACTCTGTGACACCATTATTCCCACCTGTAATTGTTAAATCAAATAAATATTAATCTCAATAAAAAATATTAGATTACATAATCGTAACATTATTTTTTTTTTCATTTTTACCCTGAATTTGTGAATTAGTAGTTGTCATATTTATATTTCTAGGTGGCCGGTATTGCTGTTGCTGTTGTTGTTGTTGTGGCTGACAATTGGTATTGGGTGGAACTTCAGTATTATAACCTACAGGACTTGTTAACACACGAGTGGCACTCCCATGACTTAGTTGCTGTTGATTAATAAAATTTTGCCTAACAGAGTTGTTATTGAAACCACCCGTGATCTAAAATAAAAATAATTTATCATTTCAATTATTTTAATGTATACACAAAAATTAATTAAAAATAATTTTTATACCTGTAGTTGAGCATTAAGCATAGGATTCTGTTGTTGGTGTAATGTCAACCTTTGTTGAGTCCACACTCCAGGTTGTTGTGTTTGACTAATATAAATATTTGATGTTTGCTGTTGCTGTAATAACAATAAACAATTTAAATATTATTATATTATACAATGTAATATTTGTTTTATTATATATATATAATAAGCATTAATTACTTGGCTAACACAAGGGTTGATAGGATTTTGATATTGTGAATGTGATGATGGAGACATTCTTGATGTAGTCTGTTGAACAATTTGTTGCGCTTGTGTAGTGGTTTGAGTTTGTGTAGTAGTTCCATAACTAAAAATAAAATATTATAGTAAATTATAGATGTTTTAAAATTTTATATTTTATATTTCAATAAATATTTTGTTACATTTAATACTTATATTTACTATATTAAAATATTATTGCTATCAATACAACTAGCATGTATCTAAACTCTAAAAAAGATTCTACAGAACTCTATTGTGAAATATCAATTATAATACCTATCCAATTATCAGAGCCATTGGGATCCGTTATTCAACTTTTATATAAAAAATATTGGTGTTGCACAACAATATTAAATTATTTTCAATATTCATATCAAATTTATAAATCCTACTATATTACAATATGATTGTAGCATTAATAATATAATTGCATTATACAAAACATTTAATTATCACCTTAATTTGGTCTGTATAGAAGATATATACCGTTTATATTGCAGATACAAATTAGTTGATAACAAATTATAAACTATTTCTAAAAGAGTAAAAGACCCAAACATAATTTCCAATACATTGACATTTCATGGCATCAGTATTTTTTTTTTGTAGAATGAGTTATAATTAGTCTTTCTGGTTGAGTGATGTATAGAAACATATAAGTTTTAAAGTTGTCATCAATACAAATTTTAGGCAAGTATTATAATACTTATGGATATCAAAAAATATTGTTGTATAAAAATAGCAAGTATGGTGGAGATTATAATAGACATATTTTGTATTTGTCATATAAATATGAGCAGTTTCTTTAGAAAACAAATAATAACATTTTAAAAGTTAAGTTTATATAAACAATACCCTGATATTAAAGCATTATTACTTACTTTAAAATAGGGAAAGACTGTTGTGTAAGAGTAGAATATGGGGGTTGTCGGTTAGATGAAGGTGAGATCTGAGATGAATTGAGCAACACACTGCAAGGCGCAGCATAAACTGGACTTAGTTGAGATTGTGAATCAGGTACACTAGAGGAACGCTGAAAAACACATTGTATATTGTAATAAAATATATCCCTTAATATTAAGTGTTTTTATTACTTGTAATGCAACATTAGGTGGACCGGTATTATTTAACAATGAATCAATAGTTTGTAAAGCAGTAGTAGGATCTGGGGCTGGTAAAGTTGCAGCATTTGTTGTAACAACCATTATTTTTTGTTGTTGTTGTTGCTGTAAAAGTCGTTGCTTTTGTTGTTGTTGCTGAATCAACCTTTGTTTTTGTTGCTGTTGTTGCTGCAATATTAACTGCTGTTGTTGCTATTTTAAAAAGAAACAGTTATTTATTAAAATATTGTTGATACTAAAAACTATTTTAATATTGTTATAATTGTATATTATATGGTTAATAAAACTAACCAAAGGTGGAGTTTGAACATTCTTAGGATATGGTGGCCTAGGAGATTGCTGTGGATTAAACCTGACAGTGTTTTTTTGCTGAGGTTGATATGCTGGAGGTGGAATAAATTGGTTTTGTGCATGATGATTGCTTCCACTGGGAGAACCATAGTTCAACTAAAATTTAAATATTTAATTCTATAGTATAAAAGTATATTAAATAAATAGTCTGTCACAAATATTTACTGGTGAAGGCGATTTGACTGTAGATTCAACTTGCATTAGAGATTTTTGAATAGCATTTACAGCCATTTTTTCATTCATTAATGAATTGTAAGAATTTTGGTTGGTAGTGTTTTGTCCAACAGGATTGGGGGCACTTGGTGTCTCTAAAACGTTGAATAAGTTTAACAATGTTGTATTATCTGCAATATTAATTAAAAATTATATTAAATTAATATGATTATACACTTTAAAAATATCTTACCTGAAGTAACATTCATAATATCCATGACTTCTTCTAAAAGTTCTGATAATTCTGGATCCGAATTAAATGGTAAGTTGTTACTATTTGATTCAGCTATATTACTTAATAGAGAACTGTAGCCACTAATAGCTGAGGAGGTAACTTGTCGCATTTGTTGTATTTGAATTTGGTTTTGACTTTGGTTAGCCTGTGGTTGATCCAGCATATGATTCAGGTACAAGTTATTACCACCTAGTGAAAAAAAAGTATTAGTTTAACTAATTTAAAGTATTAATGTATGAATTAGTTATTTTACATTTGAATAGTAAGTTTGTGTAACTTAACATACACACAAACATGTAGTATAATTTAATTTATAATAATAATTTTAATTACTTTTTTGCAGTAAAATCCTTTGGTGACTATGAAGTTGGTTTTGTTGCACATTTGATGAAGTCATTGGATGTTGTCCACTGTTCATGTTCCAGCCGCTAGCTACAACAAACAAATCAATTTATTTTCAGTTATTGCTAATTTACTTATTAATTTACTATTTTACTAAAATGTTAGTTATAAAATACAAACCAGACTGTTGTTGCTGCTGCTGTTGTTGTTGCTGCTGTTTTATAATAGTAACTAATTTGTCTTGAGGTGTAGCTGATATGACAGAAGCCGGTATTGCTGGTATAGCAGTAGGAGGAGGATCTTTGGCTAACAATGAAGCAAGCATTTTGTTTCGCTCACGTAATTTACTATTGGTAACTTGTGCCTGAGAGCCACTAGGGCTAGGCATAGATTCAAGAACTGAAGGACCTGAATTTCCACCAGAGCTATTGGTACGTTTCAACGGAGGATGATCATTTTCATCATCAGCACTAATACTATTACGTTTACGACCATGGTTATGACTATCTGGTGAAGTAGGGGACAAAATACGAAAACCCATACTATTCAGTATTAAGTCCTCATTCGAATGTTGATCGTTTTGCTACAAAAACAAAAAAATAAAAAGTCAATTTAACATTATGAATTACATTTATACAATTACACAATGAAATAAACATTTATTTTAGACTTTGGAAATAATATGGAAAATTAATCAAAAAACGTGCACACACAAATTATTTTTTTAGTAATAAATTACCTCAAGCATGATTCCATGCTGCCTAACATTATCATCATCTTTTAGTAATTGCTGAAGAAGATCATTTTGTTTTTTAAGCCCTGCTCGAGCTTCAATGTCTTCATCTTCGCTTTTGTCATTTAATAACTGCAAGGTTTTATGAAAAATTTATTGTAGCCCAATATAACTGATCTCAATTGATCAAAAAAATAAAAATTTGAATATTTTGTAAAACTTATAATAAAAAAAATTATTTCCAAAATCATAAAAAAAAAAGAAAAACGTTCAGAAGTTATTTTTATGCAAACTAGTAGTTATACACACCTTAAGCAACATATTGTTATTATTATTGCTGGTAGTAGCATTATTTGGAGTTGATGGAGCTTCATTCATGGTAGAATTACTGCGAGATGCTTGCCGTACATTAGCAGGACTTGGTGGAGTGCTATGATTAGTAGACTCGTCATCTGCACTTTGGGAAGCCATATCATCTGGATTCAATAATCCTTTTAATATATTATGTTTGTTCTTTGATACATTGTTTTCTTCAGCTGATCCATCAGTTCGTTTCATCAACAATGTTCGCAGCCGAGCTGATTCCATTCTATCCACACTACCACAAGAATCATAAGAGTCTTTTGGTGATGGTATGAGTGGACTGAAAGGGAATGAAGTGTATTGTGATTGTGCCACAGGAGTGTGTGGATTGGATGACACAGTAGCTGGGCTAGGTACTGGTGTAATTTTAGACGGGGCTTCAACTGAGTTTGTAGATGGTTCAGACCACTTATTTTCTTGCAACATATCACCAAATGTTGTGCTTGGAAATAATCCGAAATCGGAAAAATTGAGATCAGCTGACGGAGTCATGTTATAGTCATTACCAAATTTAGATTCAGACTGCATAATTGACACAGACTGATTTGATCCAACATTATTAGCCATTAACGGTAATGGATCTGTCCCATTTAATGAGGCATTCAATGGGTCTGCTGCTGCTGCACGAGCACTGTTGTTCTCGATCATAGCACACATTTCACTATCACTAAAAATATAAAATGTATAATATAATAGTGAACTAAGAAGTGATTTAAGAAATTAATGTTGTTTTATAGTATTTTGTACTATCAAATACCAACAGATCATTATTTTTAAACGCTTTATTAATCTAAATATTGAACATAAAAATTAAAAAATTAAATTGTTAACAATTAAGATAATAAAGTAATTAAAGTTTTATCTTAAAAATACCAATTTGTTAATATTTTCACTTACACAATGATTGAATGTGCAGCCATTATAAAGTCCATTTCTTGATTTTCGTTACTTTTGAAATACTTAGATTTAGTTTGAACCTTTACATATTTATCTTCTATTAAATGTAACTTATAAACTGGACTTGTACCAAAACCGGCTCGACGAGTTTCTTGTAGATGGTTGGCCACTTTTATTACATCATTCTTATGACATTTGTCATGTAACATTCTACCCACCAAACAATCCTGCAAATAATATTTTTATAAAGCATTTTTCACATTTTTAGTTTATAATATTTTAATTTTACTTTATTTATGTGTTGAGCATAAACATCAGATACATCTTTGGTATCCAAAGCTAAAATCTTCCCATTTTGATCAAGTTTAATTGTAAACTGTTCCAAAGGTGGACTTAAATGTTTTTCATTATATGGCACTCGTCGTGCTATGCATAACAAGTTCTGGCTAATGCCATCTGTACTATCTTCGTCATCGACCATACCACCATTAATTTTTGTAGACGATATCTAATTATTAATTTAACTCCAGTTAGTATAAGATTTATAAATTTATAGAATCTATTATAATTAATTACCTGTAACGTTTCGTACTGGCTAACCCTCGTCTGTTTTTCTTCAATAGTTTGATCTTGATCAGATTGGGGTTTGATTAATAGCCGGCAATTAAATTTTTTAGTAAACCTCTGATTCCAATTGTTCCCTTTGGAACCAGAGGGCGATTGCTCCATAAGAGGAGTGGTTGGTACGTTAGAGCCCAGAGAACCAATTGACGATTCGTAGATTAACAATGGGTTGTTTAAAAGAACACCAAACTTGGTGTGATCACCGTGGTGAATAATTTTATAAACACTCTTACCAAGTAATTCTTCTTTATTATAATGTAGAAATTGTTGTATATTTTCTGTCACAAATTCTATTTGACTGTCTGCATTTACAACAAATAAAAACCCGTCTAATGCCTACAACAATGTATTGATAATTAATAACCAAGACATCAAAATTTATTTATTGTATGACATACCGAAAGTAATAAAGGTGCTAATTCTGTATTTGATATTCTAGTCGGTTTTGACGAAGATACTTCGCCTTGTTGGACAGCGGCTTCTGTACTAATTAAACTTTCTGTTTGATCAGATGAAAGTCTATGAGTCTATAAACAATAAAATAGTTAAATTATAAAAAGGTCATTACAATAATTGTTGTTATGTGTCAAATGCTTGAAAGTATAGTTTAATTATATAAGTAAATATAATATACCACAATAATTATTACAAATGTCATAATATATATGAAAAGTTTATTATTAAATATAATTGGTTATTAACTACTAATATTAATTGGTTGAATCTTGATAGCAATTAAATAAATCGATGGTTTTCATTATCATTATTGTTGTCAGATAACAACACTTTGAACTAAAATAGTATTATCACTAATCTTTGGATTTGTATATAAAAAAAACATGAAGTATATACTTGAATAAGTGAATATTATAAATTTTGTGACTTAAATTTAAATAAAACCATAATAATGTTAAATTATTTTTAAGTAAAACTTAAGGTTTAAAACTTCTTGTTTTTCTACATAAAATTAACTACTGAAAAATTATTTTACATAATTTATAGACGATTAGCATGAAAAAATTCCATAAAAATCTATAATTAGAAATATGCAAAATATAAACAATTTAACCAATAAAACATTTTTCAGAAAGTCAAATTATCTGCAATTTCAATTTTTATAAAATTCAAATTTTTTTTTTAAAGTACATTTTTAATATTCAATAGCACACAGTACAGGACTGTAGTCATGAATGATCAAGGGGATACATTTTCATGAGGCCCTAAACTAACCTAACAAAAAAATAATTTATAACATTAATTTTAATTTAAAACTAAAATATATAATAATAATAATAATATAAAAAGTTATTTAAATATTTAATTGTTTAAACTTTTTTTAATATGAATAAATAAAATCTAATTCCTATGCAGTGTATGATTACAATAAATTTTATATAATATTCATAAAAGAGAAACTTCTTGTATCTTCGACTCAAATTTATAAAATATTTTGTAAGTGCATTTAAATAAAAAATATAAGATTATAAATATTATATTTTATTTTATAGGTATTATATTTCATTTTATATTGAAGTGAATTAATGAAATAAGTATAACATCAACATATTATACTATTTTACTATTGTATGTTTAATTCAGTTATGACTTACAATACATAAAAACAATACGTGTATATTAATTATTAATACAACTATGGTTATTAAAATATTTATCTACTTACAATACATAGTTTAGTAAATAGTTAGGGAGTAAAAAAATTAATTTAAATGATAAAAATTAAAACATACTCTACATTACTTAAACTCTAAATCTTAGAGAACCATTTAAAAATGTATAAGTTCAAACCTATCTAATTTAAAGTTATTTAAATCAATAATGAAATAATGAATAGTTCAAATAATTTAAAAATTTCAAATAAGAATTGTAAAAATTAAATTTTTTTTTATATTTTATAACTTCAAGAAGTATAGGATGAAAAACATGGTTAAAATTAACATTTGACTATTGTATTATAATATATTAAATAATAAGCGATATTAATGTCAAAAATAATCATGAAATGTTTTTTTTTAAATCATCAAATTATTTTCTTTAACTTTGAAATAAGACAAAATGTTTATGGAATTGTTTAATTATTTAGAAATAAATAAATAAATAATTATAACCTAAGAAATAGGAATACAAGAAGTTTTTAAATAAGATAAAAAAAAATAAAAAATTGTCTTACCCCGGCTCGCACCTGTTTCACAGTTTCCTGTAAAATGGCGCACTTATCAGGTTTTACAGACAAGGAATTCATGTCCGCAAAACTAGCTGAGATCAACTCGGCCAGCTCCTCGATGTATATGTTTTCCTGTTCTCGCCGACGTTTTTCATTACGGCACTTGTTTCTGAAAATAAATGATTTAATATGTTAAAAGTTAATAGTGTTAAAAGTTGCATAATTGAGGGACTGCAACATTTCTGTTGCAGTCCAAAAAGCAGCTAAATGTAATGTTTGGATACAATTTTTATATTTAATATTAATTAATTTGCAAACTTTATAACAGTTGTTAAGATTTTTTAAGAGAACTTATATATAGTAAATACAGTATTCATCTCACATTTGATAAGTTACATTTTAGGGATAAAATATCATACTTTGAAAGATATTTTTATTTTATCATGTTTTTGAATTCTATAGAAATATATGAGACGATTATTGTTTTATTGAGCAAATATAAATACATTTAATACAATATTCAATGGAAATGTCGAGCATATTATTATAGGTATGGCTTCAATTGAAATCATAGAATATTAAATAACTTACTCGTGAAATTATGTATAACAAATATAAGGTTGTGTTATATTAGGTATGTTTGTAACTAATTATTATAGAATTAAGCAAATGGTAAGATTTTTCTATTTTTCTATTTTAGAAATTATATATTTTATCAAATAAGACAATTTTGAAGAACTTCACTTCTGCGTTGAATTTAAATAATATAATATATTTTCAATTGTATTTCTTTAATTCTTCACCTATTCATAGTTAATATGCCAATACACTGTAATCATATTAAAAACATAATAATTAAATAAATTGATAATGTAATAAATCAATTAAATTACAAAGTATAATGAAAATTATTTTTCTATGGAAATAATCATTTTAAAATTATGCTGAACATCATATATTTTTGTAAAATATAATAAAAAATTAATACATAGTAAATAAATTGTGATAGTGGTTTTCCCTCTACTGTAAAGTACTATGTACTTTCCTGTAGGAGGAAAACTATAAAATTCAATAGTCTACAGGTTGTAACATGTAGTTTAAAAGTTCAATAAAGGAATTATTATTTATTAATTAATTATTACAAAAACAAATGGATAAAATAAGATTTTAACCAAAACCAACAATGATGCAAGGCAATATTTAGTTTAAACCAGCGGTTCTTAACCTTTTGTAGAACACGGACCTCCGATGAAAGATTTTTAGAAATCGCGGACCCCCAATCAATTTTTTGTCTATATACCTTTTTTTTACAAAATATTTTATGTTATCATAACCAAAGTTATAATAATTATTTTATATTAAAGATTATAGAAGTAGACATAAAAAAACACACACATTTATTATTTTTTTATTCAACTTAATTTTTCATAAAACTGTAATATAAACTATTTTATTTTTAATATTCTTAAAGTTACCGTGGACCCCCAACACGAGTATCGCGGATCCCCAGGGGGCCGCGGACCACAGGTTAAGAATCACTGGTTTAAACTAAAGTTGTTGGTTAATCATAGATATTATAAAAACTATAAAATAAGATTTTAGTTTATGATAGATTTTCTATAATACATATTTTTGCAAATAATATTGAAAAAAGTTTGGAGCGCAAGACTTTATAACCAAACCCTATCTCATGTAAGTACATGTTGATATAATTGCATTAGTTAAAACCAATATAGCATTTAGTTGAAACTATAATTCAATTAGTTAAAATAAAATCATATATTATTATGATGGTAGGTACTAGGTATGAACATTAATTTATTTTAACTAATACAATTATCATTATGACATTTTATAATTTTTGCTGTCAGCCAAAAATGATAACACCAGTTACCTCCCAGGTTTTATTATAGCATGTAATATTGTGTACAAGATATATCAATGGACAAACATTGACAACATTTTACTATGTATACACAAATATTTATATAAATGGAAGCATGCTTCAGATTTGTATATTTTCATAAGAATTTGTTTAAAAATATCATTACACGATAAAAATGAAATGCTTATAAAATTTACAAAATGGAAATTGGATAATTATTAATACAAGAAAGTGAGAAATTGACTTATTTTCTTTACAATTTGAGAACGAATATGTATTTACAACTAAATTTAAGCCCCAATAATTAATAGCAGCACACACCGTTATTTTATACTTGATATTGTTTTTGAAATAAATCATGCATTACCTACACCAAATTAACAACAGTGCAGTGCATTACAAATCGTTTTACTCGTATTCATAATATATTAATATTATATTATGATTCCGAGTGTGTAATAAAATCACTTTTAAGTACTTTTTAACGACCGAGGTACACAATAACACGGTAATAATTGTCACGATACTTGAAGTTTAATGAGATTAATTATTCGAACGTAAATATTGTGCGGCGCCTAATTATTGTCGTACATTATTTTACGGCACGGCTCCTCCAGATTTTCGAGTACTTTTTGAGGAGTTGTAGTCGGTTGCTTTTGTCGACACAAATTACCTCGGAAAAATATAATAATGTTTAAAAACCGACCCTTCTCTCACTTCTCCGTTAATATCTGTCAACAATCAAAAGGGGGTTAGGTATATATTAAATATACTTATACACTGAAGATATATGTACACAATATGTAAATTAATAATAATAATTGCTGTGCTATATATATGACAATATTATATGCACACACGTAATATAACAGTGTTAATTAACATATATTACGTTATAATAATAATAATGTAGAAATCGTAAAAGGTACTACGATCGGTGTGTATAGTATAGATTCCGGCGTTAGAAGTAGTGCTGCTGCGAGGGCGGCAGGCGCTGTGTATAAATAACTCAAAGGGGAAGGAATTAATTAGGTCCTTTACAAACCGCAATGCACACATCCCGCAAATGACGCCGACTAAATAATAAATATATATGATATTAATCAGAGAACTACGAATATAATATATGTATATGTATTGTATTTTATACGTAATTTGTGTGCTGCATACACACACACACATATATATATATGTATACACGAATAAAATATATACATTAAACACAACTCGGGCAAACAGCATTCGAATCGGTTATAACAGAAAATAGAAATTGTATTATGTTATATTATTATTATTTGGTCGTTGTTCCTTTGTGCTGCAGCATGTGCCGGTGTGTGCGCCGCCACCAAAGAGGGAAAACGCGTGTCCTTGACGATGGCAGCAGCGGCGGCAAAAAGCCACAGTATATAGACCTGCCGCCGACTCAGCTGCTAAAATAAGTTGTGTTACGCCAAAACGATAATTAAATCTCCCCGTCAAATTCACTAACTGGCGTACAAGGTGATTCGCTAAAGAACGATGAACACCCCCACCGCCATAACCACCAAACCGCCACAGCCACTACACTTCCAGTGCCTACCTTCTGGTAGCATTATTCATTGTTATACATTTATATAGGTACATAATATATTTTATTTTTATTTTAAAGAAACGTTTATCAAATAATAATATAGATGCAGAAAAAAATACTTTAAGTATTAATGATGATTACAAGAACACAATGAACCTTACGAACCTACGATATTGTTAAATATAATTTTGTTTTACTATAAAACGCGTAATCTTGACGATGTAATAGGTAGTATAGATACGAATTATAATAATTATTAATAGAAGTTCAAGTTTTTTCTATCCATCACGGTGTATTTAACCATATCTTAACAACTTGAATTTGATAATTTACAATTATTATTTAAAAATCATAGAAATATATATAATATTATGCACCAATATTGCCTATAATAAATTTTGATCTAGGAAAAACTAATTGTTTTGCCATTCAAATCTTTTATATTTTATAAAATAAAATAATTTTTTTCGTTATAAAATTTACTTCATACAAATACCTATTTATATTTTGTCGATTCGTTGTTTAAAGGAAATTTCTAAAATTGATTAATTATACTCTTTCCATGAAATTATAAGAAATTAGAAATAAAAAACAAACAAGTACCTATACTAAGTTGAAATAGGAGATTAATATAATTTATCTAGATATAGCAATGTTCTTTTATATTTAAATACAGGTAGATACATCCTAAAATTAATCAATTTTCGATAATCGAATTTAAAATAAAAAACAACGCATGATATATATATAGAACTATAATAAAAATAAGTTTGATATTGTATCGTAAGGTTATCAAAGCTTTAGAGGTCTTTGCACTACTCGTAATCAATATCTTGTGTCGTAAAATACTATTAGTTTAGTCGAATGTCAAAATGTGTTAGAAAATTAATTAATAGTATATTTATTTAATTATCACAAGTTATATTAAGAAACATTTCAGAGATTAAACAAGATTAACATTAAAAATTTTTTTTTTTAAATTTGAGGAGTTAGCAAATTATTATGAATAAGTACGAAAAAAAAGTAGGCCAAGGAAATAGTAAAAATATAATATAATAGGGGGTCTGATAAAATAAAACACTCCTAGATTTGCTTTATATTATTTTAATTTGCTTATTAATAGAAGTAAATATTATTTAATAATTTATTATAATATTATATGCTCCAATATTTAATCAAACATCTTGGAGTAAAATTATGGTATAATTCATAATGCGGCTAAATCAACAAATCATGGTTATTCAGATTATGTATATTATATATTGTAGAGATTAGTCAACAACTAACATTATTAAAAATATTCTCAAAAAGGTATATACTAGATGTCTAGATAATAAACATATTATATTTTATCGTATAAAACATAGTTTCTACAACTATGAAAGATAATATAATTATAGACTATACCGAGTTTAAATATAATATACTTACATTTGAGATTGACCCTTGGCGTCACTTTTTTTCTTCTTTTTGGGCAACGCAGAGCTTGGGCTTGCGCCGCCGCTCATCTTAGTCCTAGACTCTTGGAGATCATATGGACCCAGTCTGTAAAATAAACGAAATAATTAAGTAAATATTGTAAATTATTTAACTAACTAGCTACGTTATTCTAATTATATTGCAAAAAATATTCTTTCTAATTAAATAAATAGTTATAACTCATTTGAGCAATTCATTTGATATTTTAAAATAATTATAAGTTATGTATGTAATTATTAATTTATTAATTTATTCAATTGGCATTTTGAGTTTCTTCGTTTAATTGATTTAATTATTTGACAGACAAAATGTCATACTTTTTAAGATAGGTATTGTATAAGACATTTTTAATTAATATGTATTAGGTACCTATAGGCTATTTATAATGAATTTGAAAAATATTTTTAACACATTGGAATAGATCAATATAATTGCCCGAACATAATAATAATAAATAAAAGGCACTATAATCAAATTTATTAACATTTTGTTTGAAGTTCGTATTATTTAACCCTATAGATAATTAAAATAATTTAGGTTAATAATAACTTTAAAAATATTATACAACGCATATAAATTCAGACAATTTTGATTAATTTCCATGTAATAATTAAATAAATAAAAAATATAAATTACGATTTAAAGGTTAAATGATAAAACTGTTTGTAAATATTTGAACATTAGGTATATAATAAAATACGATTTCATAACATTATAACAGTAATAAAGAAATGACTAAGTATTTTGTACATGTATAATATGATTTAAGCCAGTGTCGTCATTATATTGGACAAATTGAAAATCATAATAAATTAAAGAAGTCATGCCGAAGAAATAATGTATTGATTAATTACATATATTCACATTGTTATAATATATCATAGCAGCTGTTTTGGACATTTTAAATAATACACTGTTAGCTAATTTTTATTAATACATATATTTTATAATTTGATTAGCATATTTTTATGCTGGCCGTAGAACAAATAATTAGTATGAATCAAATTTTTAAATAGGTAAAAAAAATAGGCATTATTTTTTTAGTCAAATGTTATAGATAAATCATAGGTTGACTAAATATAAAAATAATGGGATCATTCTAGTCAATTTAATAACGGAATAAGATCACGGGTAAAATTATAAGTATTGAATTACAAAAAAGTAATATATTTAATGGCCTGGAGGTATCTATAGAAAATATATGTACTGAAATGGCGCCTCTAGTGGATAACAATATAACAATATCTGTGCGTCAATTCAAAATTGACAAAGAGATAGGTTGTAAGTGCGTTATTCACGTTTATTTGATAAATTTTGATACACGAGTAAAAATATATTACAACGAATGACATAGATCCCTTACAAAATTTATAATAATACATGCATTACTATATCTCACATTTCATTATTATTTATTATAATATTATATTGTAAAGTTATATTTATGGTAAGGATGTGATTTCTTGTTCATCGTAACCCAACCACCCTGTTGATTTATTTACCTAGTTATATAAATTACATATATGTTATACAGTAGATAGTTTAATATTGAAAGGGTTGTCTCCACTGAGAAGGGAAAAAATATTATTGACTACCATCTTATAACCAATAAAATATACAACAGGTTTAAAGTTTAACTTGGTTGAAAAAATACACAAACGCTGTTATATATATTTTGCTGGTTCATCATTAGTTTAGATTTAGAACATATATGTTAGTACAAAATTATGTGCTGTTTTAATGCGTGTCGTGTGAAAATATAATTAATCAACAGCCAGTTGTAAAGAAGGTTAGGATTTAATTTTTTTACACAATGTACTTGTATATATATATATATATACATTTTATATAATAATTATGATAATAAGGAGAAATACAATTATGGAGTATTTTAAAACAAATTAAAAATAATAAACTCAAACCGTTGTCCGTTAACAGCACGTGAAGGGGAAGTTTAAATGACTTTCATTTACGTCATAATATAAAAATATTATTTATACTCACTGGTGATATAATATAATATAATATTATATACGTGGGAAATTAGTATTCAATAGGGTCTTTTAGAGTAATCGATAATATTTTTTTTTGTGTATAGTACAAAGGAACACTTGAGAAACTAACCCATTCATTATTATTGTATTTTTTGTATGCCAGATTATTATAAAAAAAAAATCACAACAGAACTATATTGTAGTATAATAAATAATAATTAAACCCTAATTTCATATAAATAACTCGTCATGTTAAGTTTTCTTTAGAGTCTATTATTATTTGATTTTCACGAAAACAACATTGGCTAAGTATTATGATACTTATGACAATCGTGGAATTTTGTAGTTTAAAAAAAAAGGATTCCGGTGAAAAAGTGAATTTTCGTGGGTGTTTGTCTCTCATATTCTAAGCAATAGTTTTGTACACCCACGACCGTGATTGACCTTGAACTAATTTAGAGACCATATACTAAGACTATACATCGAGGTTGAGTCATATGGGAATTATACAGACGTGATACTGTATGGATTTATTATTATTTTTTTTGTTTTACTAGTAGTTTTTCTTCGTTAATAAATCCTTGTGATAAATATACAATTAAATGAAAATTAAAACGCGACACGTAAATATTGGATTATGTATGTATGTTTTATGATTTATTCAACACGGGTAATGTTTACAATTGCTATATCTAGCGTAAACACTACGTGATATAGGTACATCCACTGTAAAATTACAACGAGAAAAATGATTTGTGCATGTATGATGTTCATGATGCTATACACTAATTTAAAAATATAAAACAATATTTAAATTTACATAGGTACTCTACAAGATAAGTTGAGCATTTAATACAATACAATAAGTACAAAATCACACGTTTTTTTTTTTTTTTTAATATTTTGTTATAGACATTTTTGATCAGTAAATAGGGGATTAGATACTTTATTAGTACACACTTGAAACGAATAAAAACAATGACAATAATTATAAACAGACACAATTTTGTATATTATCAGGAATGAATGATGTATGTGTTGCATGTGTTATACTTACAAGGTCCCGTGACGATTAGTGATTAGTGATTTATTGAGATTTAAAGTAGTGGAATGCTTCAATCCACCACGAGAAAGACAATAAACCAGGAATGGCCAAATGTAAATTAATATTCATTCGCCGGTTTTTTATCGTAGTAAATTGTTTACGAATGTAAGTAAAAATATCCAGATGATTTGATCAAATTTTACTAATTTACGAAAAACAACATTATTACTAATAGGTTAGATTATATTTTACTTTCACATTAATATTACATCTAATTATACATAAAAATCATTTATAATTATAAAGTTAAAGAATTAAACCCATCTGGAAAACGGGAATATTTGAGATAAGAGAGAGAATGGTAATAATAATATATATTAATAAGTAAGAATAAATAACTTGCAAATTGGAATAAAATGTATGGGGGTCTAGGTATTGCAGAAAAAGATACGGATAAAGAAGGATTTATATCTTTTGTTAAATAGTGGTTTTTATAATCACCTTATCCAGGGCTTTAAAATAATTATTCCTGAAGTATATGTGTATAAAAACCATGTATCCGAAAAAATACGTTATGAGGCTTTTGGAATGAATTTAATAAGAAACAATTAGTAATTATTATTTAACAAACTAATTTTAAATTGTAATATTTAACATATCATAAATAGTGTTGTGTTAAGTTAACACTATATAAGTTTGATAAAATTACTTAATCAACACTCATGAATGTATTCACTACTACCTATTAAAAAAAAAAAATACTTTTATCATAATATAATATGCTAGTAGACAAAACGGATAAATATTAAAATATTGTGTTATTATGAAATTTTCAAATAATCTCTAAAATTTTATATATCTACTTTCAATAACATTTTTTTTAAACACAAACTCTTAGATATTTTTTTCAGGGAATGCTATAATATAACTGTTCATTTATGTCGATTACATTGAGAACTATTCAAGCATTTCTTGTACCGGTAAACATAGCCATAAAACGACAATACTATATTACAATTCATGTCAGTAAACAAGTTCTCTTTGCATCGTCCCAGACTAGTTTTCCTAGTTAAGAAAAAGAAATAAAGAAGAAAAATAAAACTTCTCATTATCAGTATAATTTACACTATAAATACTTGTGACATGATGTTACCTACTAAAAATATTATATTTAAACACAATGGGTCATTGACGCGGTTATTGGCTGTTCTTATCGAATAGATGTCTCTTAAATAGGTTCTGACTGTTCAAATGATAATTTGTAATTAATTATCAATTTATTTCATAGGCATCATTTATAAATTATAATCCATAATCGAGATAAAGTTAATTATCTATACATTACAAAACTTTATCAAACTAATAATTGTTCCTCAATTTGATATAATGTAGTATCTATTGTTATGGTGTATTTAGTATTAGCTAATGATATAGTGAGAATTCATTAGATTTTTAAATTTTAACTTTTAGTTGCTATTTTTACTTTTTGTGAATTAACAAAATTACTTCAATTTAAAACCTCGAGCATTCAGTTATGGCAGTAAAAATTGTTTTAATATAAAATAATATTGTGAGTGGGTAATATAGTCGTTTTAGTCCCGATAATAATTTATATTATATATAGTAAATCAATGACAATAAAGTTGAAAATTGATTAAGTACAACGAAAAAAGATGTATTCCATTCAAGAACCATTATCTAATGGAAATAAAATGTGAACTTTTGAACATTTCTAAACATAAAATTATTATTATTTATTTCGCATCTTTGACATTTTTTAGAGGTCACAATCAGGGTCTTACTCAAACAACTGGCAGTTGATGTCACTGCTGAAAAAAAATAGCCAATCGATGTAATTTTATAGACAGAAACGGGCTTTGGAATTATTCAATAGTTGTTGTAGTGTGAAATTAGAAAAAGATTTAATAGATTTAGATTTGACGTTCAAATATTTATAATTAAAACACTCATATCACATAGTCGTTTGTAGTACAAAAATCATATCATAAAAAATAAATATGATTAGATACAATTGAAAATAAAATAGTAGCTTTTGGTTACTTATTACATATCAGAATGTACCCATATTTTTACTAACACTTGCATTATTTAAATTTCCAGAATGTATTATCAGCTATTGGCAGATAATTATGTATAATAAGAGCTGCAGTATAAAGTATAATATATGAGTACAACGAAATTCTAAACTCATGTAGTTGGCATCGGTACCGTTGTATAAGGTATACATGACAAAAACAACGACGATTATCAAGAAGGTTTGTAAAAATTGAAACTACCCAAACAACAAAGCAGACACGCGCGTCGGATATAAACGACGTTCACGGAGAAAAACAAATGATAAACCTATATATTATGATGATAAAATATTATATAATATATATAGATTTCTATGCTATCTATGCTAAATTAGGAATTCCAAATAAAACGTAAACAAGAATACAAGATAATAAAAGTTCGTCTACCATGTTAAAATTTTGTAAATATAAAAATTGTAAACTATTTAGGTTATACAACATTGAAATATCAAAGTTACACTATCATTATGTATGCGAGAACTGATTTTTGTCGGCGCTAGATCTTGAATTCTGGGGACCACGATGTAAAATACAATTTTGGAGCCACTCAAATGTATTAATAGATACAATTTATAACATTTAAAATAAATATTTAGATATTTAGCTGTTCAAATAATGTATTCACTCTTTGAACATGGTTATTGTGCAAGTGTACATGTACCTAACTAATAATAATGTATCAAAATTGTAATTTGTATTGTTAAGGTTACTGAAAAAGTAAAAAAAAATCTATATTGGTTACCAACAGTATCAGTCATCGGCATACCAAACTTATGAAGGATCCTAGTAATAAACTATTTTATACAACAAATTATCAATTATGAGCGCTGATCGTGTTGACGATTTTAGGCTTCTTCCTCAGTTTATCAGCTCATTGACAGCTGTTGCTGTCATCACGAAACCTCTCTATTGCAGTTGCTCTTTACCATACGTTTCGTCAAAAGTTGAATTTTCTTTTAAATTTTCAATGTCTTGGGCTTATTATATATCCACCGGACCCAGGGTCTTCCTATAATGGTCGTTTTCTATTTATTTTGTCAACTAAAACTTTTTTACAACTTGTCCATCCGCTCTCCAAACATATTAAAACTATTCCAGACTTTACTTATTATAAATTATATAATATTTGGCTTGTCAGATAACTTCTGCAATTCTTGATTTTCTTCTTTTGTATGTTTGCTATATTGCGTTAGAGTTTGGACCATATATGTTTCTCCGTACCTCCTTTCGAAAGTAATTAGTCGTCTGCTGTCTCCTTTGGTCAGTGACCATGTTTTCTTCGCGTATGTGACTATTATTAATATTTTAAATAATTATGATACGTTGGTATAAGTCATAGAATTGTGTGACAGTAGTTTTGATTTAGAGTTTTATAATATTGTAGTAATATTGTAATAGCGATTACTGCATGCTATTCGATCGTTAATTTCTTCGTGCATGTCGTTGCTGCTGTTAATGCTAACGCTAAGGTATTTAAATACATATACAATTTTTTAAAACCATAATTATCAACTATTATAATAATAATATATGGTCTATGTTGGGTCTTCTTTTTGCCATCATTAAGTATTTAGATTTTTTTTCTTTTACATTATACTATACCTATACGATCTATATACTTTACATGCTCTCAGGCGTTTATACGTAGTATATTTATTATTTTATAACTTTATCTCTCCCGTTATCAAGATTTCATCCGCTCAATACGCCAATATTACTCGTTTTCCGCATATTTTCATTTTCGACTATCCTATAAATCTCTCATTAGTCATTACACTCTCTTGTTTTAAATTAAATAAAGCAGATGATAAGGCATTCCCTTGACGTAGATCTGACTTTTCCTCGAATGTTTCAGACGTTTCTTTGCAGAAACGTACTCAGCAAAAAGTTGTATTGTCATGTATTAGTATTCTTATTATAATTTTTATTATTATTTCTTATTATTTTTTTTTATAGGAGATTTATTATCTTATAAGATTAGGTTAAAAATTTGTCGATAACAATAATACAAAAGCTTATTGTTAGACTTAAGATTCACACAGATATGCACCAAAAAATGACCAAATAAATACCAAGTCGACTGAATTATTGAATTTAAATTTATTTGTATGTACCTATATACAATTTTATCTATTCGTATAATTCTATTAAATTTCTCATATTTAATATGTTATCCGACTGCGGACTGACGATCGTTTAATAATAACTAAAGATTTAATATAATAATATAGACGGCCGTTATTGAGAGCGACGAGCGCACGGATTATCACGGGGAAAACTCAATGGAAAAGTACACAACAATATTTACGCGCCAATAATCAGGCAAAAGAAAAACACTCAAAAACGTAAAATAATAGTTATGGGAATGCCAAACACAATTTTGGACGCGTCGCATACACACCCCCGCCGGAAAATTTGACCCTGTTATCAATCACATTATAGACTGCCCGAGTATCGGAAAGAAAAAAAAAAGACGCAAAAACGTCGCAGCAGCGTGATCTCAACACGCCCGACCGCATGATATGGAATCGCACGCGTACACGCAAATCCTCGCGGCGGTCATCGCGCGCGCCGCCAAAAAAAAAATGTGCGCGAAACGCGCGGCGACGCAACAACAATGGCAACGGCGACATTTCGAAACGGTTTTCCATTATTGCAACGCGTGGAAACGACGTCGCCGCTCGAACTCTTTCATTGTTTATGAACATATATAATTATTACTGCGAACAATTCGCCCGAGCCGGGCCAGTTTTACGCATTGTGATGGAATCGTTGCGGACCGCATAGCAATAGCACACGCACACACACCATAATAATAATATTATCATAGGTGAGTCGGCCGGTGGCTGGCATGGCAACTACATAATATTATATTATTATTATAAGCATTAGTGTAGCCGCCGCCGCCGCGGTGTGGTGCGTAGAGGCCACGGGCGATTCATGGTCATTCCCGCATAGGTTCGCGAACGCGCGCGCAGCACGCACGATGTATACACACACACACGCGCGCGCGCGTTTTACTTTCCCACTTCCTACGACGGCGGCCCCGACGACTACGACGACGACGACCACCACCACCACCACCGCGACCACCGACTCTACCCCGCCGCGCGTATCAAGTTTACACAATGCGGATCGCCGGGGCCTACTATACCGTTCGTCCCGTTCCGTCTCGCTCGTTCGCCAGCCGCCGGCCGCTCTCTGTCTCGCTTTAAGCGCGTAACAAACGTGGTCGCTCGCACACGATGCGAAACACGCAAACGTCAGTCGCACACACACACACACACACACACACACAAACGGAATATTTTTTTATATTATTTAATATTATTACTATAACGGCGAGAGAAATAATAGCCATCGGATATAATATAATCATAATAATATTATGCGAAATATATATTATATATAATAATAATAATAATAATACGAAACGCGCCAGCTACAGCGATCACTTTTACACACGACGATAGACCGGAGTGCGTAATGATATGATATAATACAAGACGTGTATAATAATAATAATAATATTAACGTGGCGACGACATGTGTGCGGGTAGACCGAGTCGGACGCGCGGCGACACCGGTGGTTGCGTACGCGGGGAGGAGAGAGGGATAATAAGGAGTGGGAGTCGGTGTGCGAAGAGCGGGGGGGGGCAATATTGAACGTAATAATATGAATATAATAATATACCTATATAAATATATATATTATATGATAATGCGTAGTGTGAGATGGAAATGAAAAAAAAAAATCGTTTCGCTAAATTCAGTGTTGCCAAGTTTTAAATAATGTAAATGGTTATTTTTCTGTTCGAGTGACGAACTCTCGAGCACGACGCGTCTCGGTGGCGTTATTTTATTCATTATTATTTATTAATCATCCGTCGGCACACGGCCCCCGTGTACAGAGAGGCGAGGTGGTACCGCAGGCGATTTTCGCCAAAAACCGATATTACAATACGCGCCGTTTCGTTTTCATTGCGGTACCGATACACGATTAGCTGCAGCTGATATATATCCGTATGATAATATACGTGTGCGCGAATTTTCAAACGAAAAGGGGGGAAAAAACGATCTCCCTCCAACCCCCCGTTGCCAAATCACAGCGTACCCGATGTGTACGGTTCTGCTATTACGTTACAATCACTGCGAGCGTAAAAAGACGCTGTTTAAAATACGTTTAAAAATAATTAAATAAGTAGTAGGTACCTATCTACTGTGGGTACGGCTCCGATAACGTTCGGCGCACAACGGTTTGCACTTTGGTTAGCGACAGTGATTTTTTATCAAATCTATACTAAACGCAAAACTATTATTGGGTTTATTTTTTAGTAAACTATTTATACAATAAGCTATAACGTTCGTGATGAGTTAGGTATATAAATTTATCCAAGACAACGTGGCTTTTTAATTAATTATTTTTCAACGTCGGTACGAGATATCATATCTACCTACAAATCTACCCAATAATTTATAGTAACATTACACACGTCAAAATACCTACGTATATAAATATTTTTATTATTTTCATGACTACACAGTTCATTGATTTCTTCTTTTGCTTACGATTTATTACCTTACGAGTCAAAATGAACAGAGTTTTATATACAATATACATTATTATTGTGTGTATATTTCGTTTTAAATTGTTTACTGCGAAACATTCATATACATCTTAATAATTATTATTTATCATGCATTACTAGGTAAACAGTAATTAATATCGTTTTTGCAGAATTATCTTCAGTATTTGGTACCGATTACCGTTTACTTGTATATTATTGTTAAAAAAAATAAAGTTTTGAATTATTATCAAAAAGATAATTTATAAGTGGATAATTTATACATTCACGACTGAACGTTTTCATTAAAAATATTTTTATATCACTGTCCCATTGAATATGTAGTATCATGTATCGGAGATAAAAAATATAATACAAAAAACAATATAATATCATACACGATACTCGACCGAATCACCCTGTATAATAAAGAAAGTAGACATCGATGCAACAGTTTCCCCTACCCCGTGCGCCAAATAGCCAAAGTATATTTTAGTTCACTCTAAAGAGAGGGACAGACAGACACACTAAGAGAAAACATTATGCAATAATACGCCGCCATTGGCAATTGACATTATACATTACTATCTGTTTATATTGTGACACCGCCGCTGCCGCCGATGACGACGACGCCGTCGTTGCCAACGTTATGTTATTGTCCCATTCTTTATAATATTATTATTAAAAAGTAACAATATAAAATACATGCATACATAGACAAAACGGTAATTATTATTAAAAAACTAAAATCATATTATCGATTTGTATTCCACGCATAACGTAAGTGCATTTAATTTAGGTCAGTAGTTCAAGTGCTCTGCACGTAAACACAGTGAATATAGACTGTAAATCCGTATAATCGGAATTTGGAAATAAGCTCGGTGGCGGTAGTCGACCGCAGTTATTTTTTTATTGGGATTCTCACTTCGATCGGACGGCGCAACACGTTTTGAGTTTACCTTCGAGGATGACACACGCCGCGTGGGATAAGGAGCCACCGTAATAAAGCGCGTACGTTGCGCAATGAACCAATAACACTAATAATAATATAAAAATAGGTACGTTGAAAATGCGCAATGATCGTACCGGCAATGCAAAATACCAAATCGTCAGCATATGAATAATAATTCAAAAATAAATAAAGACGCAGCCGAACGACTTTGATAATCATAATAATACAATCTCTAGACCAAAACATAAGCCGATAAACAATAACAATATATGTAATAATAATAATAATAATAATAATAATAATATGCAAGTGTGCAACATTAGCAGGTGTACATGTTCGCGGATAAATGCAGACGCACATGACGCAGACGTAGAATTATTATTATTTAATAAGTAGACTGGCTACTATTACGTCTGTGACGTAAATAATATATTATTATTATGTATATAAAACAAAAACACGACCTAGGATCATCGTCGTGGTCGAGATATGAAAAAAATCAAATCAAATCGATTGAAAAAAAACTTAGCCGCAAAACCGGTTTGTAAAGTATTGGCTACAGGCAATATAATATACACGAGTACCCAACAATGTACACTAATAAGTATGAATTTAAAAACAAAAGTATTGGCGCGGTATCGGTATGGTCGATCGATGGCAACTGATCGGTTATAAGTATGTTGATAATATTATTATTATAATATAATAATATGTGTGTATTGTGTATATTAAATTATTATTATTATTATTGTTGAACATTATATAATTTACATAATATAATATGACATACCACTGCTGTCGGAAGATGGTCCCTCTCATTTGAACTTGACCCTAGTCAAGTAACAACGACGTTGCACTATTCCGGCGCGGTGTAGACGAATATGATATATTATTATTTATTATTATTATTATGTGCATTGCTCGCGTGCATTATAATATGCCCTCCCTCGCAGTTGTTTTTATACACATCAAACCGATCAGATATTATTATAATACATACTACACGCACAATATACGTTTTTTACAAAACACAGACCATTTATATTAAACATATGGATACGGCATTCCTATCTATACTGAACATTCACTTTTAGGTCAATATAACGGCGAGAGAACCGATGGATCTCTTTCATTCAGAAACTTTTGAGCGATAAAAAAAATTAACATTTAAACAGAGAAAATAAACATAACGACGCGACGTTAAGGTTAACAATGTTATCAGTTATGTTGGCATAAAGATTTTTATACAATGCCATATCCATAAATTTAATATCAATCATAATCATATGGGCACAGATGTGTTCGACAAAGGGTGGTTTTTTTTAGATATAATGATGCCCCTGTCACACACGCAGCAACACTCTCCGAAGACATATCACACAAAAACACTATACACCTATACCACAGGACACAAAATACGTAGTTATACCTCATACCTAAACAAACGTCTATATAATATACAGAATACAGATGCATCATCACAATATAGATAATATACAATATAAATTGAATGTCAATCATTAAAATAATTTAGCGAGTACCATTTTATTCTTAGACTTGAATATGTTTCATTGTTTCACAAGTCAATATATGTGATCACCATCAGCCTATTCGAAAAATTACATAATTTTTTATATACGTTGGCCACGATCCATAAAAATCATTCTCTCTTATTTTATTTTAGATTTCAGATCTATTATATCGTACTTATTGAGTTATTTTATTTTTATAATATACCTTGTCAGTCGTCTCACTAAGTCATCTGCAGTATATAAACATTATACATGTGTTCTATAGACATGAAATCATAGCGTATTACGAAACTATTGTTAACTGCTTATAATGAAAATATATGTTTATTGTAACCACTATATTATAAATTATAAACTTGAGTTATAATATAAATAATTTAAATATCAATAAAAGCCTACAACAGATACCCAAAATAATATTCTTACTTTTAAAATTGATGATACATATGTCAAATCACCCTTATATTAAAATTAACGATAAAAAACGGACCCTATATTTGCTATTCTGAATGTTTTGTGAGAGGGATACAATTACGTATTGTGGGATGAATATATTAGTTATACACGTTAGGCATAATAAAACTTGTTTTTACTACTCGTCTACTATCAACTTTATCTGTAGTTATTATTGTTTTATTGTTTTTTTTTTATGGTATCGTTTTTTAGTGGTCTCTTTGGTAAGAGAAATGAGATTATTAGATCATAATAAGGATAATTACTCTTTCGTTTTAAAATTTAACACTAATAAATTGGTCCTGTAGTGAATTGTGGTAAAAGTTAAAATAAACGCAAAAATGTATCTATACTTATTTTAACGTCTCGACTTATAACATCCGGGTATAGCATTAAATAGTTTTAAAACAGTGTAAACTATGAAAATATTTTTTTGACATGTAATTACAATGGCTTAACCTGTTAAAAAGTTTTGACACAACAGTATAGATATTATAAGCATATGTCCTAAACTAAATTAAAGTTTACCAGTATAATTATAATAAATATGGGTACCTAGGTAGTTTTATTCGTAAACAAGAAATACGAGCAAAATGAAAAACGGAACGAATGACATTGGTTGAAAATTAAATTATGTACACATTTTTATTAGATATTTGAAATTCATATTTTTTGTTTTATGTTTAATATTTATACATGTTGATCTTGAATTATACTGTTACCAATAAGCAATATATCATCATATCAAATAATAGTATCAGGTGATTCGTTCACCTTTTTATTACCAAATTGTATACATGCAACAAATAATCTACCCACGTTTTACTCGAATAGCTGAATAAACAACTTCGTATTTTTGTTTTGAATTAAAAGCGAATTACTATGAAAAATGAATAAATACGTTATGGTAACGGGTAAACACGACGGCGATCTAACATTTGGGAATATTAACATCACAGATGGATTTTGTAAACAGGATATTTCATTGTACGAGATTCTTAAAAAAAGAAGACAGAACATAAATGTCACACTATAATAATATATATACAAATATATATATATCTACACGTGGATAGCTGAACTATTTTGAGCCTTATACCCTATACTCTATACGATTTTACAATAATTATATTCTACAGCAACCGAAATAATTTTTTTTAACATTTATTCCTCTTTCAAAAATTGTTTTAAAATAAAGGGTCACTATTTCTGTATTGCTGATACAATTTTTACATATTATAATCCATCTATAATATAAATAAAATATATATTAATTCACTGTCCCACGCATTTATTCAATAAAATAATATAAAGTAAGCATATTGTTAGTATATAGAACAATAGTGGTATGTCGTATGTGCTATGGAACATGATATAATACATATGTATTACAGTTACTATCAAACACATATAGGTCCTTGTTTGTTTAAGTGAAATTATTTAATTTTTTCACCATTAAAAGAACATTATAACCGATAACAAAATATCGTCATATATTCGGTCGCTACTGTGTTGCAAGGTTTATAGATGACTGTTTTGTACGTGTATGTTCAATATTATAGTGACGTTTGGTTTTTACCAATGCGTGCGTGTGGTCAACAACCCACAGCACAGGATAAGCGTTATCTGGAAAATAGCGTACCGAGAGAAGATAAAGTGTTGTAAATGCGTCTGTTTCTTCCAACAAAAATTATTACACGTTTCGAGAGAATGTCTTGGCCCCGTCCTAATTTAATACGTGTTTTAAAATGATACCGTTACGAACTGGGATTCAAATAAATTTACAACGGTTCGGTACGTTTTCCGGTTTAATTTCAAGAACCGAATAATACATTTAACAAACGATTTTTTATTTTTACAATAACGTTTTTATTTTCCGGCAATTCGTAAAAGTATCAATAAAATATAAAAATAAATTGTCGTTTATGTACAGTTGTTCATGCATATAATATGTGATGTATCATGTATCGCGTATAACGTATAACGGTATGTATATCGTTTTAAGTTTTGTGTAATTAATGTTTTGAAAATTGACTTTTTAATTGCTAAAATATTAATATATAAAATAAAATAGACCTTGAATAATAATAATAATAATAAATGTATATATTATAATCTAGAATGCAATATAATACTTTAGATTAGAATAATGATTTCGAGCAATTGGTGTGGTGGTGGGCCATCAACACTCCAAAAACACTTAGGTTTGGTTATGATACTGATATTTATGTTTCGTTCGGAGTTTATTAAAGAACATTTTTAAAACGAATTACGTTCGTTTGAAATATTTATGATTCTGCTTAACAAGTACTAAACCATATCTTATTAACTGCGAAGAAAAAAGTTAATTTAATGAACATATAGCTGATAAATGAGAAACATGATTATTGTAGGTTATCGGATTTATTTTATAACCATGGTACCATTGCAGTGATATATTAATCACTTTGTATTTAAGTTATTAATTTAAATTGATTACAAATAATGACTACAGCAGACAAATAAGTAAAAATAAATAATATTTTTTAACCAATTAATACAATCATATTATTAAAATAAAACGATAAATATAACAACTAGCAATATTATATACATATTAAGTAGTGGCTACTGACCACCGCTTCTAAAATAAACATTGGACTCCTTGTAGTACCTTTACAAATATTTTAATATCATCGATATAATATATAATATAATGCTTAAACAATATCATTGTGAGTTAATTTGTTTACATCACCCGAAAATTTCACTTTGACTAGTCACGATTGTCAAATTATATAATCAGCGCAGATCTCTCATCGTTATTCTATACAGGATTTCTTTCATAGTCATATACAATATATAGTACATATAAACTAAATAATGATTAGTTATGCGCGAGAATTGGAAAATTATTATATTACATTAATGATATACTAAAAATGTGTAAAATGTTAACGTTTATTACTATTATATAATACGTACAAATTACAATGAAGATATAGTAAGTATAGTGACATAATAATTATTTAAAACGAAATTATTAAAAAGTGTTCAGATTCGTTTTGAAGGGCAAAAAAAATATGAATGAGTGGCATTGCTGAATAATTTGCTTCATTTACGATACATTATAAAATACAAATGTGTATATACGCGCGTTCTACTTTTTAATACAACCCATCCATTATGCATAAAAAACCTCGGGCAGAATTTAATATCTCAAAACAGTGCAAATACTGCAAATAACGCACGCGGTGGCATTATATTATACATATGCGGTTTTAGTGTTTTAAAACACAGCAATACAGCATCTTCTAATATAATGAGGATTATTGTCGACAGAAAACGCAAACAACCATGATAATATACACCGCGACAACCAGTGTGCAATCGTCAATAAGTAATCAAAACTACCTACTGCAATCTCAAGCGGCGGACACGATTCTTACTATTCTCTATCTGTCGGGAATTGAACGCATAGCAAACGTCGTACGCGTTATTGTGACGAAACATCGGCAGACTGATCTCAAATAACAACAACGTAGTCATAATATGATGATAATATTATCCGGTAGAGACGGGATTTTTTTTATGTATTTACATTTTTTTGAGACTGTATAGTATATTTGGATAAAAGCTTTCCTGACGTTTCATATCACAACGTATGTTATATTTTATGTGTATAAGAAATTTCATTTTGCATAAAAAACATATTCAAAAGTTGAATGTGAAAATTACATAGCATATTTTTGTGAATATTTTTTTTATCTGGATAATAAAACTAACCAAGAGGTTATGTTAAATAAATATATATATTAATTTGTTTAAAAAAGAAATTAAGATCTTATATAATAAAAGTGTTGCTAAAATATCAGACTAACATTTTAATGACTACATTAGTGTTGAATTGTTCGGCTACTTTTCACTTTTAGAACACATTTAAA
This sequence comes from Schizaphis graminum, assembly GCA_020882235.1. Lineage (NCBI taxonomy): Eukaryota > Metazoa > Arthropoda > Insecta > Hemiptera > Aphididae > Schizaphis > Schizaphis graminum. The sequence goes on from CM037033.1 coordinate 95,302,200, forward strand.
AGTTTATTAAATTCACTATTGTTTCCGATATACAAACTATAACATAACTCACGATTTAATTATCTTTGCAAATCAAGGATAAAATAAAATAAAAAGTGAATACATTTTTCTAAATTTGGTCTGCATTAAACAACATCTAATCTTAACCTTTACCAGGACATAAAAATCCGGTCTCAGAATTAATATGTAATAGGTATATGGGTACAAAACGATTGGCGGCATAATGTTTTATTATTTTTTTTATTCGCATCGTGCATTACACAACAGACGATATTTTCTCTTCGTACTCGGCTGACACACGCGGGCATGCGAGAGAGCGGATCGTTTTTGTACAGGTTGATAGAAAAATAAAAAATAAAATATAAACCTTAATACACACGGATATACGGACACCCGCTACACACATACACACACACACACATACACACACATACACACACATACACACACACACACCATACGCTATGTATGACGATCGCATTTGTCGGGTAATAAATAATAATAATAATAATATAATATCGATGTGACGTTATATTATTACATGTGCGTCGCCGACACAAGTGTGTTGTAGGTCAAGTTGATTAGTGAGAATATTATAATATTTTAATAATTGATTGCGCGTGGAGGGTGTGGGACTCGTAATAATAATAATAATAATAACAACATTACATGCGAACCATCGACCCATCTGGGCCGCGTGTATAATAACGAGGTGCATTCACCCAGACAACGGGTGGCCATTTATTTTTCATCGTTCGCCAGACCCAGACGATGGTACCGAGACAACGGCGGTTTATACGCACGTCGCGCACACGATAAGAGCGAAAAAAATTAAAAAATAACAGCGCGAGAGACATCCAACCCTTCTACGCCCGGCGACACAAGAACCCCCCCCCCCCCGCAACGCGAAAATTTTTTTCGCGTAAACTCTCGCCCGCCCCCCCACATACCCCCCAACTAGGATTATCCCCCCCCCCGACGATTTTTCCGCACCACCGGCGCCGCGCACAACACGCGCTGTATACATTGGCGACCATTGAAAACGGGGGGCAAGCGGGCCCCCCGCGTTTGTCCGTGACACTATATCGCACCGCGGCCAGTCTCCCCCCACCCACCCCCTCAGCAACCGCTCGCTGCGCCCTTCATATTTCGGTCTGAACGTGTATGCATACACACTCCGTCCCACCCGCCCGCCCGCCCGAGTCCGATAATAATATAATAACCTCCAAGCCGCGGAATCCACCGCCGCCGCCGCAGACCAAACCTGCGCGCGCGCCCGATGTATATCATATATAATTTGTATGCGTGCGAGTGTGCTTGTGCGTGTGCGTGTGTGTGCTTGTGCGTGTGTGTGTGTTACTCTTGAACTACATTATACTCGGCGACACGTTTCGGTTTTGCCCGAAATCCAAGGCGTGATCGCGCACCACCACCACCACCACCACCGATCCGGTCTTGGTAATAATTAATAATCATTGCTGCTGTCGATGTAAACGACGACGACGACGACGACGACGACCACCACCACCACCACCACCACCACCACCACCACCACAACCACTACCACTACGGTTACCGTCATCATAATAATATTGTGTATTATAATATTATACGCCGCGAATACGTTACGCGACGTACACGCCGATGATGTGTAGGTACCTACATACATCACCTGATAGCACGGCACGACGTACGCGCACAGTGAGCGCGAACACATCGGTGTAGACCGGTGCCAACAGCGCGCCAAAGGTGTATATACAACACTCTATATTATAGGTGTGTACATAATAATATGTATACCTGTATACGTATTATTACAATTCGCACGCGACCTCCGCCTCGCACCTCACCCCGTTACACCGCCCACTCGGGATGGCCGCACAGTAGTTGTGTGTGTGTGTGTGTGTAGGCCGGTACCGTCCACAGTTGTCAGTGTCAATGTTGATAACGCGCGCGCGTTTTTCGGCAATAGCAATAAGCAACGCTGCGGCTGACGACGAAAACGATAAATAAAATATATCACGTCCCCGAGCGATTTTACACTGCACACGGCGAACCGTCGTCAATCGCCTACTCTCTAGCTCTCTTTTTCTCCCTTTTCCCAATCGCGTACACACCGTTCGCGTTGTGTAATTTATATATTATTATTGTACGTTCGCGACGCGCCTATGCCGTTCCGTGCTTACTAATTAATAATTATCAAATCGTTTTCGGCCATGTCGGCATTTCGAACGGAACACGCTACCTATATAATAATAATTATTATTATCGCTGACGTTCGATAACACTACACACTCCATATTGGGGCACTCTTTTTTTCTACCTATAAAAGTTATTATTATTACCATTATTTTTGGTTCACCACTCCAAATCTCTTGTTTTTTTTTTTTTTTTTTTGTAATTTATTTTTTACTCTTATTTATAACATCATATTATTATTATCGCCGTTTGTCGTATTTACTACGTTTCGCACACCCGCATATGAGGGCCAGTATAATATGACGAAACACGGAATACAGTTAACCAAAACGATGTTCTAGTTTTCAATTCACTATACATTATTTGCATTTCATTTTTAAATTACCTCATAATCTATGATAACTACCTATTATTTAAATAGATGTTTTGTTTTTTTTTCAATGACACTAGTTCAATTATTGTGTTTAAAATGTTCCTAAATAACTTTGGCTCGACTAATTTTTATGTTTTCCCGAAGTCAATGATGATCTGGATGAGGAACTTTTATAAGAAATATACCAATTGGTTATTTAAACTTGCTTTAGTAAATATTAAAAATGAGGCAATGCAGTTTACAAAAATATTTACTAATGAAATGACGATGAAATAACAACGATAAAAATGTTTTTTTTTTTTTTTTTAATTTAGCAATTATTTTGTATTCTTGGAAATTATTAAAAATATAAAATTACAAGTCTTTCGTGAGTTACATACATAAAAGTAATATAACTATTAACTGTGTATATTTTAATTTTAATTGAGTAGGTACCTAACAAGTAAATATATATTGTGAAATTGGAAAAACTTTTATATTTTTTTAACTTCTTGGTAAAATTACGTTTTTCTACCGAAAATAAACAAAATATATTCCAGAATACATATATTGTTATAATAGTAGTGAGAAATAAGAATAATTAAATATTTCAATAACTGTATATAAACTTATACCTATATACATTTAAAATGCTACAAATTCATATTTTTGAGACTGGAAATAATATATGAAGACTGATTAATGTATTCAAAACGGTAACAAATATAATGTAACCAAATAACATATCTAAATTCAAAGCACTTGTTTAATTTCAATACAAAATTAAATTTCATTTTTTTTTTTATTAAAAATAAAAATAACAATCTATTCATATTATAAGTAATTTTGATTACATATTTAAAGTGACGAGAATAACTGAAGTGGGGAGGTACCTATCAGAAAGTATTGGAATTTTTTATTCGTATTGTAGGTAGACATTTTTTTTTTTTAATGATCAAAGGAGCAGAGACAATATAACGAAGGCAAATTGATTGGAGGCCTGAATAATTTTCCAATAGAAGGTTTGATAGTCTATCTATATGCCATAGAACCATTAAAACCATAGCAGTCTAAAAGCTTTATCAATTAATAAAAACAATTTACTTTGAAAGAATATTTTGGATCAGAGAAGTGGGTGGAGCAAGTTAAATCTGGAGTTGACTGATTTTCTTATTTTTTTTATATGTTGAGCACAAGTTGGGCGTCTATTGAAAAATTAAATAAGTTATTGAATCATACTAAGATAATTTTGTAACCGATGGAATTCAATCAGAGAGTTATTAATTGAAGCTTAAATTAAATTTCATATTTAGCATAACAATAAAGCTACGTGTATTTCCTATAAAATTAACTATATAAATGTATATATTTATTTATTTGTTTACTCTAAACTCTATGGATAACATAATCTAAATATATTTATTATTACCAATCAGCGGGAATATAATCAAATTTAAATTTAAAAAAATATATTTTCTTTTAAATATACTACCTATAGAGTATAGACAATAGTACCCACTACTCGTGTATTATAATATTATGCATATTACATAGTATCTATCGAAATCATAATATACTATCATACACTATTTATAGATACTATATGTATTGTGTGTTTAAAAATAAAAATAATAATACAATTATTTTATATTGGTACAAATCAACAACATAATATAAAATATATTCCATTACAATACAATACAACAAAAATAAGCAATGATGTTATTTTGTAACATACAATTTATATATGATCATAAATAATAATGTTCGCAGTAATGACTAAATGACCCGTGGGTGAACCAATACATTTTGTTTAAATAAACAGAATACAATACTGTTAGTATAATAGTATCTACCTATTTTATTTTTATACTTTGATCACGTACATTTAAAAAAATGTAAAAGTGTAAAATTCAAATAATAATTTATAAGTTTAAAGAACACACGTATTGTTTACAAGAAAAAATAAATTACCCTCGGTTAAATAAATTCTATAAGTCTCTAAACCTCTGTACGTGTTTTTAAGTAGTATAAAACAGCAACAGTGAATAGTAAAAACATTTTTTATTGTTTATTCTATTTCATTTTGTATAAACGAATATAATACACACACAAACACACACAATATAATATAGTAGATTAATCACTAATCACATTTGAACAGTGTTATCAATGAAATAAATAATATTAAATATAATTATGTGTAAATATAAAATATGCATACCTATATTAATATTTTGCTCAGCAAATTCCGAGAATATAAAAATATATAAATGTAAGATATTGTACAGATGTTCATTATTGTATGTAAAATGTAAGAAGGCATCTTTGTTACATTAATCTCACATTTCTGTTTAATTCATATATAATATAATAGTCAACAACAAACCACTCATCACATTTTATTATACTCTCATCATTTTTAATATCGCTGAATCCAAAAAATTGAAATGAAATTATACAACATAGTATACGTACAAATAAAATATAATTATACATTATTTTTGGTTAGATTATCATTTTGAAAAAGTATTTATATCAGCAGGTATAGTTTTGAATATGTATAATTATTTACTGTATTTGTTAAAAATTGTAAGGTAATATATATATAAGTACATCATATTTAATAAAGTACACGTTCTAAATAATTACATTTTTTATTACATTATTATTATTTCACCGAAATGTAAATTAAAAAAATTACTCGGTGAAAAAAATACAAAATATTAAAATAAAAGTCGTATTCATTAGTACAAATACAATAAAACCACATTGACAAGAAAAATGGAAACAATCTTATAGATAACTTATCTTAATAACTTATAACTTATCTTTAGACGCTATGCGCAATATCATAATACAATATACGTTACTGCTAAGCAAAATATAATTTATAGATATTTGACTATTTTTAAGAATTATTATTAACCTTTATATCTATATTGGTTGTACTATTTAGTTGATGAATCAACAATTTAAAGTTATTTTTTAATTTTTAATAATTATTAGGTATAATTTAATTGACAAACGTAAATAAATCAAAGATATATACATTTCATAAGAAATAACCAAAACCTTCAAATGAACGAGTTTAACTAAGCTAAATTCTGAATTTAAAATGTATTTAATTACAGAATAAATACGAACACATAGACAGGTTAGGTAATAGATATATTTAGTAAATGCAAAAATTATTTTTGTTTTATACTCAGATATTCTGTAATCCATGCGTATAGCAATATATGTATATTGTACTTATGTCATATTAATAAAACACTGTACATTATTTTGTTTTTAATCTTTTTGTAAATAGTTATAAGTTACGTACCAGAAGATATTTGAATAATTTAACGTACCGAGAATTGTTCGTGTCTAAATACACGCTGCACAGCGAATCGGGAGAAGACGGTTCGTACGATTCATCGGCATCATTTTCGAAATTAAACGGACTCAAAGACAGGCTGTTTTGCAGTCTTATAGAGGACATGATTTTCCACTGCTCGACGAGTCAAAAAAACTCATCGTTACATTAAAATGCGAATTTATATCAATGTAATGAAAATACTAATAAGAATCGTATAGGAAAACAATAATAATGTTTTAAGAATAATGTATGAAAACAAACTAAATAATAATATGATAAATTAATAATAATAGTTTACTGGGAGAGGTGAGAAGTACGACACAACATAATATAAAATGCACGCAATTCGCGCGTCACGTTCGGCGACTAGAATCAGACTGAAGTCGGCACTCGGCAGGTCCTGAGCAAACAGGTCAGTAGGCCAAGCGCAATGTTGCGCACGCACTACCGCAAACACACTATACCACAACATGGACATATTGGTGGTCGCTGACGACACAGTGATCTTCGTCTTGCCCACACTTCACACTTCACACTCCAAACAGCCAATGATGTAAGTGTATGCATACAAAAAGATGACTGTACGGTACATAATATACTGTTGAATAACACGCTATGTATCTAAATACATAATATTAAGGTTACAGTTAACGATATACCATCCCCGAAACGTTTCATATCATTATGTCCAAAAGTATTACAGTAACCATGGTAACGGTAGAATAGACATGTATATATACATATATATTGTATTTAATACGTGATGTAAATTGTTCTAAAAGACTAAACGCGTGCCTATTTTTTTTTAATACACCACGTCGTATTCGTTTTCGATGGGGTAAAAAAAAAAAAAAAAAAAAAAAAACCAACAACGAAAATTAAACAGTTAGAAGATAAGTATTATATTATCGGATTCGATTTTATAAATAAATTATAATATAGTCGTAATAGGCATTTAATGATCCATATTATACATTAAACGTGCAACTAACTCACTCTTATACATATTTTAGTGTACAATAACAATTGAGCCTATTAAAGTGTTGTTTTTAATGGCAGTTTAAATCGATATACCTATTCATTAGATATTTAACAAACCATACGATTACCTACTATAAAATCGATTTTTTATGAACCGCCTAGTAAAACAATTCATTCGAGTATAGGTATGGATTTATATGGAAACACACCAATACTAAGGTATTATTTTTTTAAACGTGTTTATATACGACTGTAATACGCATCGTAGGGATACTAAATATTTGAGAGAATCGGTAACATTTTAGAAGCATTTTGATTTTGCATAAAAATGTACACTCGTAATTAAGTATTTCCATTTTTTTTAAACACTGAAATTAATAATAAAAATTGTTTTTTTTTATTAATGTAGTATAAAGGTAATTTCATAATCTGTATGACATAAGACATATTATTTCAGATATTTCAAGAAAATAAAGGCACATTAATAACAACACTATGGAAACAAAAAAATTAATTAATTAATAAATTAATAGCGAATATATTTTCACATTTTATTTTTATTACTATAACTAAGCTATGTGATTGGAGTTAAAATACAAATAAAGACTTATTACTTACAAAATGTAGGTAACATAATATATATTATAAAATCGTCTAAGATCTCAATTTACTTTCAAAACATGTATTAACAAATATCAATCATAATATGAACTTCCGAGGTCCACAACATTATGGATTGAATTTATTATATTTAAAATTTTTTTCATCAGATCTTTCTAACTTAATAATATATTACAATTCTATGCTGAGGGCTAAAGCAATAAAAGTGAGACAAATGAATATTATGCCACTGAGTTTCGAGTTAACTGTCATTGGTTTTTTTTTTTTTATAAATTTCGTACTTTTTTTATTAGCTTATATCTATAACGTAAATATTACGTATAATTAATAAATATTTAAAAACAACAAGAGAGTAAAGGTTAAGTATGTATAGTTATGTTAAAATAAACAAGATAAAATTAACTAAAGTAAAATAGTTCATATTAATTATATAACCATATTTAGTAAAGTTTGAAACGTGAAGTCCATTAGTCTATTTTTTTTGTAAATTGTGAGATATTTTAAGGAAAAACATTAATTATTTATTTAAATTGAATTAATAATCAAATAAAAAATTTGATGATAATATTTCAAATACCTATAACAAATTATATTACTTCCAAATAAGGCAACAACAGTTTTATTAAAATTTAAAATCTGGAATGTCAAAATAAAACCGAAATTAAATTTTTATATAATATATTATTAAATTTGTATTTATAGTTATGTATATATTTTTTTTTATAAAGCTCAATTGAATATTCAATTCATAGCGTACGAGTATACCTATCACAATTTATAATAAAACGAAAATTTATTTTATTATTTTTTTTAATAATATTCCATTTACTTAATAAAAAACTATAATATATTATTTATATCATATACCTATATTTATTTATATGGACAATTATCATTTGTTTTTATTATAACAATGTAAAATATGATTAATAAAGTTTTTATGTTACTTGTCATTCAGCATTATTAAAAAAAATATGTCAAAATGTATTTTTATAACGTTCTAAGAAAAGAATAAATAAAACACACGTTTATTTTATACCTATATTTAAGTTTATACTACACGAGAATAATCAAAAATAATTAACAGTGATTGTATAGAGTATAAGCAATAGTAAGCTAAACTTTATGTTACAATATGTAAATTAATATATAACCAAACAGTTTGTAAAATAATTATTGATAATAGACACGTGTTACTTTTTTATTTATTTGTCACCAACTAATCTTTAGAAAAAACATTTTTTATAAATAACTTAGTGGAAAGAAATAACCTTCAAAATGCAGATGCGACTTTCAAAAAGAGGGTAGAGTTGAATGAATGAAAAATAATCAGATTTTACTGCGTGTGTAAAATATAATAAATGAAGAATGTCTTGTTAAAAAGTGAATAGGCACACAAGGGTTGCTTCATACACCCTAGGAGGCAGGTAAATCTTGGTCCACCTGGATGAATATTCACACAGTAGACTTACCATCTGGCACATATTAACACAACCATTAGGCCGCTTTGTTAACATTTAAAATATCTCAACAATAAATCTTAAATATATATTTTTATGAGAATACGAAAACACGCTGCAGTTCTATTCATCGTATTAGTAAAGTCACAACAAATTCAAATACAATTCAACGGATTTGTATGTATTTGATCTATAATTTTTGAATTATATATGAAGATATGACGATATATAATTCAAAAATATTAAACTAATAAACTTTATGTTCTATAAAATATTAGCCGTTTCATGACCTCGATGTCGAGCCGTCGAGGCGTATTTAAATCAATAATAAAGTATTCCCAAATAGATTATTGTAGGATTAACATATATAAAATAAATATATTCGAGATTACCTATAATAATTATATATCTGTAAAAAAAACTATGATAAATATTATTTTTAATGAATTTTTTAGATTTTTATTTTCACGAAATAGATATTAATAATTATATTAGGTGGTAATATTTCGCAAAAACAGTAAAATAAATAATACACGCGTATAAATACTATTAAATAAATTATAATTATTTATATAAAACTGATTTCACTTAATTTTCTTCTCAATTATAAAAACCATATGAATACAAGTACTTTTTAAGAAAAAGAAAAAAATATTCAAAAAACAATTTTGAATACAAATCTTATTTGAAATATTTTTATTAAAATAATATTTCCTTTGCAATCATAAAATATAAGTGCACAAATAATGATTTTTTTTAAGTATAATTTAATACAATATTGCATGAAAATAATTGTTAAAAAATGATTGGTATAGTTTGAATATTTTAAAAAGTAAGTGCCATTTCATCAAAATACTATTATTTATTAGCATTAAATTACGCGGTGAAAAATGTAAAAATAAAAATTTAACTAGTTATATTCATACCAATAACCTATAAAAAAAACTGAAGTTCACACAAAAGTCCAATTGTAAATTATTGTAATATTAAGTGTTTTGAAAGACAGGATGATTATATTTTTATTGTTACTTCTGTGGTCTATATACTCTACAAGTTGTGCATGGTTTCCAAGCCTTATAGAGAAAATATGAAGATTATTTTAAATATATCTTAACTTTAAAATACTCAAGTTAATAATTTATATTATATGCACAACATTTGGATTATGTATACAATTTATTTTATGAGTCCCTTCCTTTAGGAACCTCATGAATAGTGTTTACGTCTCATCCCGATACAACAATTTATAACAACAAAGCCTTTAACTTGAGAGTATGCAATATATTATATACACATCCGTTAATCTAAGTGTCATATTTTTAAAAAAAAAAAATCTCATCAAAATATACTAATAGTTATGTAAATTGGTGATACATGAATAAATTATCTAATGATAAAATAATAAAAAAAAGTAGATAGGTAGGTATTATTATATATTATATTTTCAATTAATAAATTGACAACTCGATTGACAGTCAATATTAAATATTAAATTAAAAAAATAAAAATATAAAAACTGTTAAAAGGAATTAGACTGATTTTTATAATTCAAAATAAACTGTTGCTCAAAATAAATTAAAGCACAGTTTTAATAAAATACATAAAATAATACTTGTACAGTTGCCAAGTAAAAAAAACCCACAAATTCAAAAACCTTAAACTAAAATGTCATCAATAAATTATTTTTACTGTTTCTTTTAAATCTTTAAACAGATTTTCAAAAAATGATTTGTTAGAAAGTTAGTAAAGGATTTGAAATAGGTAGTAGGTATAGTATTAATAACAATCATTATATTATCACTATGTAAAATTGATTATAAGTGTATGAGTAACTATCTATATTTTATTGCATTAAAAAATATTTATTAAATATTTTTAATTTAAATTCAATCATTGACAAGCGGTTGGAATTTTTCTTTTTCCATAATCACATTTTATGCCGATTTCCAAAATAGTCAGCAATAAATTTTTTTTTTATTTCTAATTATATTTAATCAAAGCACATCTATTTTATTTATTTTTTCTTAGGGTGTGTTACAATACGCCAAAATGCCTTATTTAGTAGTTATTTATATAGTAACATTTTTATTTTGCTACCTATAGATTTTTACTTTAGCCAGTTTTCATTATAATAAAAGGTAATAATAAAATCCCTCATAAAATCTGTATCTATAGGTATTGCAATAAAACCAGTTTAAGCTTTAAAATATATTTTATATTTTATATACCATTATAAATTGATCAAATTAAATTAATATCAAACTTTAATGTTCCTCTTTATTTTAAATAATTTAATTAATGTATATGCATTATTTTTAAGTATTTATTAATAGTAAAACAAATACATATTAAGTTATTATTATACCTAATTTTTTTTAGCATTAGGTAGAATTAATAAACTAACTTTGTTGAAAATAATTGGGAATGTATGTTTTATTAGGTATCTGGCATTTGGGAATAAACATAATTATTATAAACCAATTCAATTTTTTTAAGTTGAAATAAAAAGGAATAATGATAAAGCATAAATAAAGTAAAGATTATTATAGAGATATTTTATGCAATATAAAAATCAATTACATACATACAAACATAAACATTTAGAATTTATTTATACATTAATACCTATGCATACTGATATAAACTATTTGAAATAATATGAGAATCAGCTAGTAATAGGTACCTATATAAAAAAAATAATAAAATATGTTTAAATGGAAACTATAGTTATGTACCTGAAGTTTTTACATAGTAATATACTTTTTATGATGATAACTATATAGTCATAATATCTAGACTCAACTATAAACTAGTAAAATGCAAACATATGGTCTGGTGAAAAAATGCTTAAGGTGGCCATTCCATCAGCAATTGTCTTGGGGAATAAGGATTTATGTATACAACTGAAACTTAAAATTAGTTGATAAAATAATATTCAGTAATTATTTTTAATTCAGTAGGTTTTATAAAAAATATTAACAATATAATAATCCGTAATAAATGATAAGTGATCAAATGAGTTAAAATTATCAGTAATGTTTTATAATTAAATTAAATAACATTAACCTTAATTTATTGTAATAAGGTACTTAATGTGTTTTTAAAAAGAAATTAAGTTCACATTTAATAAACTAAAAAATATTTCAGAACATTTTTTTATTGTAATTTAGCATCAAACATTGTTTAAATGCTTTATATATTATTCTTTTAAGTAAATCAATAATACTATAGTATATTGATTAGTTTACATTGGAAAAGTTTTCACAACTAAAAATGAAAGATGTGACAATATGACTTTTGTTAGGTAATAGAAAGCTGATTTCAAATCTGAATTGTTGTGGATAGGTACCTACATATAATTAGGCATTAAGTTTTAGGTTTCTATACAAAGTATAAAATATCTTATTTTTCCTTTGCAACATCTGTTGTCGTGGATACTATTTTGTGTACATGTTGTAGATAGATATAGATATATATATATTATTATTTAATCATAATTTTGGCAAATAGTTCTATAGGTATTATAGTATTTAATAAATTATTTAACAATATTAATATTATATTTTACATAATTGCATGTTATAAATCATTAAGTATGACATATAGGTATAATGTTGATAGATGATATAGCATTAATTACTGGTTCTACTAATAAAATGTATTCATTACATGATTTTTACAAACTTAGAACTTGAAACGAGCATTGTGTGTTATGCTATAATGATTGTAGTGGTTAATGATTATTTTTTTGTGGGTTGTTCAGTTTTATATTATCGGGTACCTAGTAAATTTCAAAATTATACTTCAAGTACTTTGGGTTAAAATTTATCATAAATAGTGTTAGAATTGTAGATGAGTAATATAATAAATAAAAATAATATATTGATAACATAATATTTTGTAGTCATTTGTGATATTATTGTGATTATGTACAAAAAAAAATAATTTAATAAACTTTAATAAATAGAAAATACAAAATTATTTATCAGATACACAAATAATAATCAATAAAAACAGTAGTGATTTACCTATTTCTACCAACATTTTTAGATATTATGTTAACTATTTATTACACAAAATAAAAATAAATGGTAATACGATTGTATTAGAAAAGGATTCTTAAATATATCAAATTATAACACTTTAGAATATAAGCTATTTCTTATTTCTTAATATTCTGTTAAATAATGCAAAACTACTAATAAACTTATATTAAGTTATAAAATATATAAATTTACCTAATATTGTTAAAACAATAAAGTACTAGATAAAATACCAACCAGATTAAAACCTAACCTAAGAGAATATTTTAAAATTAAGATACCTTCTCATAAAATTACAAAAATGAAAAACAATTTACACTTAGTGACATATAAGAACTTTAATATATTAATTTAAAACATACAAATTATTAGCTTGGAATATTTGTTAGTTGTAGAAATTATTTTAATTGAATATAGCAAAAGATATACATTAATAAATGCCTAAATAAATATTGAGAATTGGTTGATTATCATAGTTCTATAACCTATAAAACAAATTAAAGCTTGTTAAATTTATCATAGAGTATAATCACATTATAGTTAGTAATAAAGCTACCTATTATTTAAATTTAAAAATAAATTCCAATTAACTACCAATTATCATACATTGGTATTTTCTATTTAAAGAAAAATAAAATATTTCTAATGGCGGAATTTAATGAATTTCCATTGGGTAATTTTTTTACCTTACAGTCATCATCAAATAATTTGGCGTTATGCCGGCAGGATATTTAAGACTAAATAATGGTTCTCAACATTTGACATTATTTAGTACACCTATATTATAATACAATTACTTACATATATAGTGGTCAATACTAAAGTAAGTACTATTATAACATAAAACAAACTTTAATAGTAACATCTGTTAATTAAATTAATAATCCTTTATTTCAGTAGTAGTCAAATTATAGAATGGTTCCCCTAAAATATCTAACAACTAGGTATACATATTTCTATTTACATTCACTATTAATAACACAAAATTTAATTTCTTTAATGAATATTCTTACCCATTGTAAATGTCATTTATTATTCTGATTATAGATAGTAGTCACATATTTGTAATTTACTATTTTAATAATTAAAATTAATTGTCTTGATATTTATTGATCAATTGCTTCATTAAAAATAAAAAACAAGTATTATCATCAAAAAAAGTAATAATAGTTAAAACTTAACTGAGAGGATTTCTTCTTTTTTTTTTTTAATCAAGAGAAATACATAAATAATAAATGTTGGGCACAATAATAAAGAGCTAAATGTTCAATAATCTATTTACAAAATCTTAAAGAATAAGGTGACCTAATTCAAATCTACTTCAAATTAATATCAATTGGTTATTATTAATAACACAATGTACCAACTAAACTTACTTAAATCTGAATTAATATTATTATATATAATTCATATATTTAACTGGTTAAAACTTAAAATGGTTATTCAATAGAAAATTTATTTCACAATTTAATAGCTAGATAATTGTTTTTAAATTAACTTAAGAAACCTATTGGGTACTAATGACTTAATAATTTAATCAATAATCTACTTAAGACAATTATTTTAAATACTTAATAAATTATATAAGAGATAATCAACACCAAACAAATTAAAAAATATGAAACATAAAATTAATCAATTAAGTTGATTGATATTAGAATTTCTTTAACCACAGTAGATTAAATTTTAAGCATTATTCAAAAACTTCATTCAGATTTTAATAAATGTGCATAAATTATCATATATTCCTATTATACTAATAGACAGCTTAAGTTATCAGATATTGTCATTGATAAAGCATTTTTTTGTGGATAATATAATGATAAAGGAAGGTATTTTAGGTAAATAAACAGGCTAACTGTAATAAGGCTAGATAATTGGAACAGCTATTTATGCATAAAATGTAAGTTCTTACACTAATATTATAGTAATAATATTACAATAGAGAGACACATTTTTCCAAAGGTAATTCTTTTCTAACCAATATTTATGACTCTTTAGGAGAAAGAAAATCATTTTATCTAGATCAAATTTAACAATATTTGAAGTATTATAGAAATATGTACATTTATTTACTCAATCTATATATTGATTTAATAAGTAAAATGATTAACACAAAATGCTTTCATATTTTATAAAGTTAACCTAATCACTAATCGATATCTAATTGTATGTATTCATAAGGAATATCAATGTAATAAAATAAATTTTTATCAAATAAAGATGAAAATCTTTTAGACAATTCAAAAAAGTACAAAAAAAATCTAACACTAAGACAATTAATTAAATGTTGAAACATACTTATATTCAATACATTTTATACAGACAAAAGTAACATTGGAGTTCAGAGATAGCAACATATTATCTTTGCTAATTATGCGTTGATATGAGTCTTAAAAACGTATGTATCATGTTAAGAACTTAATACCTTCTGACACTAATTAATCTAATTTTGTGTTTACTCGAATCGAGTAGGCACTATCAGCATTTTTGATTAACGAGTGCCATTGACAGTCGTGTTTAGTTTGAGTTAATAATGTTAGGCCTTGACCTTAAGCAAGAGCGTACTTTATACAAATACACGTAGATTGTACAGCCAAAAATTCAATGGTACAGTGACAGCGTTAAAAACAGATTTATCGTGTTTAGATTCAGAGAAAACCACGTCAAACGATATAGGTGTGCACAGTACACTGGAGACCCGAGTCCACAAGTGCACCGTGAACAAGTATTGTTGGCATCACATACTCGTCGTAGGATTAAATTTTACGTAATACGACACAATACTTGATTGCGCAGATGGTGTCGCACACGACGGTGGCTTTACAAGAGAGCCGGAGAGCACTGGACGAGTGCACATCGTAGCACAAGACGGACGGTAAGTGCGTCGCTCGATCATCCTCCCCAGAGGCCATCCAATCGACGTGGTGATAATAAATTATACTGTTGTTAGAGGGATTAATAGCTATTATTATTGTCGTGGATAATTGTTAGTTACCTGACGGAACTGGGTACATGTCACAGCGCGGGTACAGTTACCATCCAATCCGAACTGCATGGGTCATGTCCCGCGATAGTTTAAAACTACCAACAATTGCGAACGCTTTGAATCGTCGAATCCGGTCCGGACGGCTGCAACAACAGCGGCGGTCGCATTATCATTATCAGTGCGGTGTTATTATTGTTGTTGTTGTTGTTATTGTTGTTGCCGTCGTTCACTGGCCGCCACGAGATAGGCAGCACATTTAATAACAATAATTATCAATCGGCGTACCGTTGTGATCCACGGGTATTCGGACACGGGTGTCTCTATGACTATTTTGACGTTTTGTCCGGCTGACCGGCGGCGTGCGTAGTGCGCGAGTAACGTTGTGTTTACACGATCCGGCGGCCCGAGTACGGTACTACGGAATAATAATAATATAATATCTCGGTGCGTAAATGGCGCGCGCGTTGATGCCGGTTGAGAGAAAAAAAAAACCGTGCGCGCGCGCGTACAATAATTTCTGCGACGCGATATTGTTAGATCGCGCGAGCCGGTCGTGGCGGGTTTCCGGTGTCCCGGTCGTCGTAGCCGGTGCCGTAGCGAAAAAAATAAAAATAAAAATAAAAGGAAATCGCAATCGCCGACGTACGATACCGATGATGTATCGTTTTGTTTTTGCAAACGGTGTTTATCGTGTCGTCGAATACACCGATAATATTATTGTTTTATTATTTTTATTAATTTTATCCCACAGTCTTATCCGTGATTCGTCATTCTTTCGTTTTACGATTCATAAAATAGTGTACAATATTATTATAATATTATATTATATTTTTATCGGACACCGGCGCAGAGGGAAAATAATATCTAATCGACGGACGTACGTTGAATACAATCGTCGAAGGTAAAATCAAACACGTCCGTTCATCACCGTGCTCACGATCATCGGCGTCACCGCCGCGGCCGTGGTGCAATCACTACAGGCATTCCAATATGGCCGGTTAACACAAAGCGCGCGTACAGTGTACACAACACAACACATGCTCCGTTCCGTTGACCCTGACCGTAAAGATTGTGTACCGACGCGGCACCGTAACCGGCAGACTAGGTGTGTGGTGGGCGAGTGGGGGGGGGGGGTGCCGTGCCGATAGACGACGACGGTGTGTGTGTGCGCGGTGCGGCCCGTCTGCGGTGCGTTCGCGTACGTACGTGTTTGTGCTCGTGTGCGTGACGCCGCGCGCACGCACAGGCGCGCCACGTAACTACGTTTCGCCATTCGATAATCACGCGATACGCGCACGTAAAAAATATTACGTGATACGGTACTACGGTATTTTACATAAATATTGTACGCGCATTGTGTAACGCGGGGTCCGCGCGATCGGCACACCTGTCGGTGGCGGCCGACCGATTCACGCGCCGCCGGTGCGCTCGCCGAACGTTTCTTACGTTTCGCCGTCGCCCGAATGCCCGCGGACGGCGACGTTTTCGGTTTTTCGGACGCGCACCGGTGCGCGGCACGGTCGGCCGGCCGAATATCGCGGCCGTCTAATCAATTCCGTGCCAGTCCGCCGCACCGCGCCCCGCCCATCGGTACCGCGACCTGGGAGATTGATACCGTGAGTGATGCGTGAAAACAACTGCGAATGACGACGATCTCCGTAGATCACGGACGGCGGTGGATCCAGTGACGAGTCATCCGGTTGTCCGAAACGCGCGCACCGTTTTCTTCACGTCTCTTCCGGTTCGCTGCTGCGTTTTTCGTCGGTTCTGCCGTTTCACCGTCCCGTCGTCGACCGCTCATCGGCATCGGCATGAACTCCGCCCCGTCGTAGTGGTCATGCGTCGCGTCGTTACCAGGTACGCTATCCCAACGCCGTTTCTGTCCCTCGTCTCCCGGTACTGTTGGGACGTCGGGCGTCTCCACAGGTCCGTATAGCTGCCGCCGACAGGATTGGTACGAGAGAGAGAGAGAGAGAGTGAGTGAGTGCGTGCGCGCATTACACTGTAATATTGTTTTGATTGTGTTTGCACACCGTCTCGGCGACTCGTTCGTGGTCTCTATTATCGTTGCATCAATGGTTTGCACAACGTTTCTCGAGGTGCGAATCACCAGACCGTTAGATTGATTACCATAGTGACCAACTGCTAGTCCCAATTGTTACTCCTCGGCAAATACATTCATAATATTATAACCACCATCCCCGTTGATATTCTGTTGGTCAAACCTTTATTCGTGTTTAAAGTCTCAAGCGATGCACGTTACATTGTAACTTTTATTCTTGTGTATGTTCGACTTGTAAGTAAGGTGATGACAAACTTTATTATTTTACATACATATTATAAGACATGTATGATAATTATGATTCTGGCTTCAGAGGTGACATGTAACGTACACCCGTGTTTACCATTTAGAATAACTCAATTATTCATACAATTTGTTATGTAGTAAGTTACTTAGGTACCTGATACTTAATGTTTTTGAAAAAGATTATTTCCATTAATAATATATTTATTATAACGCCTTCATTTTTTTTTTTTTTTTTTTTTAATAGGATAAATAAAGTGTATCATATCTAAACATTATAAACTTTGCTTTGTCTTTATGTAACACTTCTTATTTTTTGTTAGGATAATGTACAATTTATCTACATTATGACTACCAAGAATGAAAATTCAATAAACTGTAATAGTTCTCAAAATGAAGCCAAAGGACGTCAGAATAGTGATAGAAATACTGTAAAGGTACACCAAAACTTAACATTTATTTATTTCAATCAATTACTCATATATTAACCTTAATGTTTTTTTAGAAAATTCCAAAAATGGATTTAAATAAGTCTGATTTATTAAAGCTTTTAAGCTATTTAGAGGGTGAACTTCAAGCAAGAGATATTGTTATTGCAACTTTAAAGGTAATACATAATGGTTTACAATATGATACATTTTTGTTAAATTCTATTTATATTTCCATACAGTGTGAAAATGTAAAATGTATGTTAAGAAACAGAGGTAGTGATCGTGTTGTCAAAGATCCATTAGCAGCTTTACAACGTGATTGCTTCGCTACCTTTGAAACAAATAATGATAGTCTTTCATATCAACAGTTAGGATCGCTTGAAAATCTTGTATTACAGCAAAGAAGAACTCATTTAAGGATAGCAAATGTCTTAAAAGATAATCAAGTTATGCATCGAAAGGTAAAGTAAACTTAAAATTTAATCACTTTTTAAATAATTAAGTCCAACATTTTCTATGGTACTTATGGATTATCGCGACTACTATCACCTTATCACAACTACCTGATGTATTTAGAATATTACTCTATGTGACGAACACATGCTGCAATGCATGTCTTTATAATACGTAAAATTTATAAAATAGGTAACTACTAACTGTAGTACTTAGTACTAACTAATGTTAATAGTTATCATGTCAATTTAATCAGTTTTAACAGTTTAATATTCAATTTGTAGTGACCAATGTTTTGCAATACAATGAAGTAACATGTTGAACTAGTCTTCTTTATGAGTACCTATTCATCTACATAAATTTTGCCAAGTAGAATTTTAAATGGTGTCTTGCTGTATATCTATGACGTTTGTTTCTACATTTTGCTAAACCTCACAGTCTTTCTATATTTTGTTAGTGAATTTGTGTCCTTTCATCCACAAAATTATAAGAATGATTCACTGTGAAATGCTGGTCCCTTTCTCTATGTTTCATAGGCGTGCGCACGGGTGCAGCAGAAGGTTCATGTGCTGCATCTGCCACATTTTTTGGGCCGGTTTATTGGTCTATGGGCCGGTCGGGCAAATTCATTAATTAATAATTTAATATAAATTATAACTTATAAGTAAATAAAATTGATGGGAACCAATAAATAATTATTTTTACAGTAGAGTGTGGACAAAGTTATCAGTTGATATGTTATTATTGTTATTAAATCAAATATATAAAAATAAAATGTATAATAATATAATACTATCAAACTATGTCTATGTCTATGTTCAATGTTTTGGTTATGGTCATTGGCCGAGAGGTGGTAGTGGTTTGCACTGTTATAGCAGGTTAGCTCTACTATATACTATATAGTTAGCCGGCGCGTCATTTATTACTATTTACTATCTATTTCAGTGCAATGTATTTTATTTAATAAACAAAAATAAATTAACTAATAATTATTCTATGGTTTAATGTTATACAAGATACAACCAATAAAGTCTCATAGTAATATTGTGACTTGGTGTTTTAAAAAGCAGTAAATAAATGTAAGGAAGTATGTTAACATTTGTCAATTGTTAAAAAAATAAATTATTATACTATTATAGCCACTTTGATAACAATAACACAGGTGACAGCCGACAGGCTGTGTATAATATGATCAATAATTTTGACTGTTCAACATTCATTTAGCCGATTGTTAAAAAATGGGCTGCTTAGTTTTATATGCTGCATCTGCAATTAAAGTCTGCGCACGCCTATGCTATGTTTTATGTATTTATGACATCAAAGTAGCAGAAGACCGAACAAGAACTTCTACTAAAAATGTCTCCTTTGTTTTATGACATATTTCCCCAAAAATCCACTGCTGTGGGAGTATTATATTCCACAATCATTTTTACATTTAGTCAACAAACTTTCGTAAATTTCCACTAATTCTCTTTCCCTCTATGTTTTTTATTTTCTTTTTCACTCAAACTTATAGTACATACTTCCCGTAAATAATTATTCCAATCATTTACCGTATTATTACAAAAAGTGTTTTTACTGTCTACTAAATATGAAACGTATAGTTTTCAAAAATGAAATGCAATTATTCGTAAACCAATTGTCAACATGCATGTTAACTTTTTTTTATGAGTTTTCACATTTCTCTTCCAAATTACTTGTTTTCTAAATACCTACAGTTTCGCATTGTGACCTTAAAAATTGATTTATTTTTGTGGTAAAATGCCATTTTCTTGATAAAAAGTTATTGCATCTTTTTCCGTTGTTGATAAGCTCCACAGATCCATTGCCAAATAATCGTCAGTACAATAAGAATTGAAAAATAAGCATAGCAGTATGGTCGTGATTAAATATTATGATTTTACAGTCAAACTACCAAATTCTAAAAGCTACCCTGCCAGTTTTCCTAAATATACAATAAATACTATATAATAACGCTGTGCCCTATGTAAATTCATCAACTGCGATAGTAGCAATATTCCATAAGTACCTTTTCAATTTATATAGTTTATTATATTATAACAAAAATTTGGTTATAAATTAATATTTATCGATCCTGCTAACATCACATATTGTTAGTCAAGATAGGGGATGTCAATAATTGACTTCATTCAGCAAAACAGTGGTGCCGATCACTATGTTTAAGTATTACAAATATAATACTTAATTTAGATGGGTGATGTAGACAATAGTAATCTGTAGGATTTAGGTTTATAAGTTAGATATTTGGATATAAGTATATGCATTTTGTCTCATATTTTTAATGTAACAAATTCATTGTTTATTGAGGTCTTCTATCTCAGATTTTATTTTTATGCAATACCATTTGACACTGACAATCGGTTTCACTGGATGTTCATATATAATTATTTATTTAATTACTACTGATAGTTTATACTGCCATCAACACCCCTTGTCATTGATTAAATTTGAATTCACAGAACCAGACTATGGTTTATGTGGATCAATTGTTCTTAATCAGTTGTATGCATTTCACCAGTAGCATAAAAAAAGTCTGCATAAAAGTACTTGAAAGGTTGTGAGGGGATATAACAAAAAGTGAATAATTATTTTTATTAGTTAATGTTTGCAACGGATATATTTTTTTTATGTTTTGTGTAAATAGATTTTATTAAAATTTTGAATAGTTGTATTTTTAGTCATAAGTTTTACATGACTTATTTATAGTACACATAAGTAGTTTGCAAAATTAAAGTTAGAGAACCTCTGATATAGACAATTATTATACTTAATCATTTTGTTTCTTTGTATTTATTTAATTTAGATATTAGATCTAGAGCGAATAAAAAAACAACAATTACAGTATGAGTACAAAAAATTGCACAATACTTTTGAAGAAGAACGATTAAAACACAAACAAATCGTATTTTTTTTACTAGCTGAGAGAAAAAAAATTGTAATGAAATATATTGAAGAAAGAAAACGTTCTGAAGATCTTGGACAAGTAATGCCTATTTTCCTCACTAATATTATTAATTTTATTGTTCTATTTTTTTAACCATTATAATTGGTTTCAATACTAGAAGTTTATTTAATAATTATTATTTTAACATTAAATTATAAATGCATATATAATATGTATAGTTTTCTTTTTATATTAAAACGATGTGTTTCTAAAAATATTTTATCTGTCTTACGAAAAAATAACATTTAGAAGAATCCATTTTATGTTAATTTATATTATAGTAAATTTATTTATTATAAAATTCAAGAACAACAATATTATTTATGTTTTCTCATTGGTTTTATTTAAAATTTAGAACATTTGATATTCACTGATCATTTTCCACACATATAGAAGGGTAATTTACACTGAAGTGTTTTGATTGATAAAATAATATGTTGAATATAACTTAAAATTTATTATAATAATATAAATATTCAATAAAAATATAATAACTTACAGTATTACAAATAAATTTTAGTTAATATAAAAAAAAAAAAATGATTAATTCACAATTTTTATTAAACTAGGAAACTTTACATATATATTTGAGCCTTCTTAAAAATCTTAATTAATTAGACAAATTATTGGTATGTCTGTATTTAATTTTTATTATTACTTTTTACTCATATCTCGTAAAGTTATGTTATTATTTACTATGAAAAATATTAAATTAACAATAACTATCAGACAACAGCTACAATGAGACATACCATAAAAGCCGTAATCCTCATTCAAAAATTATCATACTCAGTGTCAATTGACCATATTCTAAAAATATCTGGTATGTGGTTTTTAATATTAATAAAATTGTTAAAATTTTGTGTTTAAAGTATTAATTCCAAATTCATTATTTTCATTTTAAAGCAAGTTATAAATATTTTAATATTTTATATACTTATAAGTTATAACAAAACAATGAGAAAACATATATTATATTTTTGCCATTAAATTTGATAATTGGTAAATTTAGTGTAGTTTAAAAGTAGATTTTGGTAGATGCAAATTTATCATGTTTAAAAAATATGTTTATAGATACATACATATGTTTATAGATGGTGAGAGCACATAAAGGTCATTAGGTACATCTTTAATATTGTAATTTATAAAAGTTTACATAAAAAAGTAAAAATTTCAAATTTACAAATGGAATTCGTTTTAAAGTTCATTGAAGGCTGTATTTTTTCTTAATTTAATGGTTTTTGCCTATCAGTTATCATAATATTTTGCATTTAAAATTATTTTTATAACTAAAATAATAAATAACAATTTTTTGGTAAAATCTATTTTAATTATTATTTTAGATATTAAGTGAAGAAAAAAGTAAAATTGATTCAATGGCTGAAGGGCTGGAAGAAGAAAGTAAAAAGTCATTACAGATGGAAGCAGAATTAGAAAAACAATTGGCTTTATTTGATACTGAAAGCAAAAAGATGATGGCAGCTCTAAGTTCGGAAGAAAAAAAGTAAATTGTTTAATAAATTGTAGATGCTATTCTCTGGAATATGAGAGACTGTAACCTGGAAGTGACTAAAACACATTGTAGTCTACAACCAGTCTTATAGCAGTAACTGCCATTAAAGTTGCAGTCTCCAGTGGTGCGGAGTATATTTGTCAGAGAAATAACACAATTAGCTATTGCTTTTACTTACTGATTATTAAACATTACTCATAAATATGGTTAGGTTAACTAACTTAAATTTAAAGAGAGGCCTTAGTAAAATTGTGAAACTGATTGTATAGATTTTTATAAATATTAATGTTTGATGTTATAGAACATGTGCTTTAGAAGCGGAATTGGCAAAATGTCGAAGTGAGATTATTTCATTAGAAAAAGAACTAAGTGAAGCACTTCATAATAATTTGATGGAGCTTTCCAGTAAATCTTCAGGTAATCATATAAATTAATTTTTTTATTTAACTCCAGTTTTATATGATATAATGTATTTAATTGGTAATTTAAAAGTATCTTAAATCGAAGTTTCTATACATGTATTATTGCGATTGTTACATATTAAATTACAAATTTTATCCAAATATTTAGAAACTAAACCATATAAGTTAAAATTAGAACTCTGTTGTTTATGAAATAACATGTTTTTTGTTGTATTTACCTGGTTTTATATTGACATAGATACAAATTCAATTAAGGTTCTACAAAATCAGTGCTTATCATTTATTGAAACTACCTAGTACCTACAGTTTTTTGGTAAAATTAATTTTGTTATTGTGACTAGCACAGGTAAATTCCGCGTTAAATTATTGTTAAACAATTTTATATAAAATAAAATAAAATAATATAAATGGGTCTGCCTAACAAGTATTAATGTGTAAAATTATTCATATAATCATTGATTATACATAGTATATACATAATACTATGTATAATCAATGATATAATCTAGACTGAATTGAATTATCCAGTCCAGCTCTAGCAATAAAAACTATGATGATATTTTTGTTTCATTATACATGGCTTTAGTAAAAAAAAAAAAAAAATGTATTTTTACATTTGTATTAAATATTTTTTTGGTTTAATTTAATTTAAATATTGAACAAACTTTTATAAAACATTATAAAAAAAAGCTAATAAAAACTCACATGTTACATATGATTTTCATGTTATAATTGAAATATGATTGCTATAATTTTGAGTTAAATCAAATTTACTGAACATAAGATAAGATTTATGAATATTAAAAATTTTTTTATTACTTTAATTAATTTAACATATACATTAAAAGGAATAGTCATCTATATATACTAAATTGACTAGAAATATTACATATTTTTAAGTTAATACTTAAGTTGTAATTTTATTAATTTTTTTAATAATTTAAGTTATAATCTCATATACACGCTCGATTAGTACCTATGTCATACGCGTTATCAAATGTTATACATTTTATCAATTGGATAGTTTTGGATCCAAACAAACTAAGATGCTTATTTAAAATGTATTTAAAATAAATTAGTAAATTAATTTTGTTTGTTAAAACAATTTAAAATAGTTTAGAGCATTTTTTTTATTTTGCATTTTTCTTTTGTGAATAGATTGTAAATTACATAATTTTCAATGGTAATTTTATAATTTTAGGTGTAAGAATTATGTCATCACCTAGTGATCCAATAACGAGTAGTGTCGCTAAAGTGGTCCAACCTACAGCAACTGCATCTAGTGTTCGAGTTTCTGGTCCAAGTAATTTTTTTAATACTCTTTAGATATACTTTATAATTTGTAATTAATTCTTTTTGACAAAAATTATTCAAAATTTACGTAAAATGTGATCTTTTTAATCTTCAACATTTAAATACAGCCAATACAGGCATTATATTTTTTACACACTTTTTAAATCTTGAAATACTTAAATTAAATAGAATTAAATCTTTCATTAGAATTTGACCGAAATATTTTTTATAGTTTAAAAAATATCTCAATTTAATACCTTACCTATTATTTTTTTATTTTCAATAAATATAATTATTAAATATATTTTTTTCGATTTTATGATATAATTTATTATTTGATTACATACTTCTTTTTTGTGTTTGTTTTAGTGACTGGAATTGCTCGATCAGTAAATCCTGGTCAAAGTCTGCGTTGTTTGAAACCAGTTAGTGGTAAAATGAATGATATACAGGTATTTTGATACTTTTTATATTTATTGAATACAATATTTTATCATTTTATAATGCTAACACTGTATATTTTAGGTAGATAAACTTCAAGACGACGAAGATTGTTCTACGCCTTTAGACACCATTAAAAAACACCCCATTTCTTTTGGTCGTAGTATGCAGTCAGAGTCTGGATCAACTAGTACAGTCAAAAAATCATTGTTTGGTATTCAACGTAACATGTCGGTTCCTAATACAACCGAAAGCAATATTCCTGGATTAATTAAGAAACAAATAACAACTGTGGGACGTGGGACACCACCTCCAGTACCTCCTAATAAGCCAATTATACCACCAAAAAAGGATCTAATATCATTCATTAAAAAGACATCAATTGCTGATAATACTGCTTCTACTACTGAAAAAGATCAAAAAGACTCTCAACTTAGGCATAATAATTTGTTGCCTAATGAGGTTGTTTCTGTAGATAAGCCAGATGAAATGGTAAAAAATTAGACATAAGAATCCATAACCATAATCCAGCGAATTAAACCTCGTATAAAAATCATATTTTTATATATGTGTTTGCTTGACAAGACTTTAATTGTATTCTCAAAATAGATAAGTAGTAAATTTTAGTAAATATAAATAATAGTAAGTTTATATTAATCATATTTTACTGTTAAACACTTCTTATTGAATGTAACAAATAATCATTTGAGATTGATTTATTTCATAATTGAGTTATTACGATAGTTTTATTTTAATTGTACTTAATTTAATATTACAAAATGATTTCTTGGCGTACTAAATATCAAAAAGTTCCTAGACCGTGCATCTTATATAACTTGGTATTCAAGGCAAGCTTTAAAATTAAATGATATTCTAAAAATTATGGTTAATAATATAATGTAAGAATTATGTCTTGCATTTTATAGTTGTTATCAAAGTATATAGTACACTGCTCATATTCTGTTAACTTGATTTTATGTTGTACAATTATGAAAATAATTAGTCTTAAATTTTAAGGCATGTTATTTAAAATATGAAATGCTATACACTTTATATTTAAAATATAACATCATAATAAATTTTAAACTCAATAAATAACATAATTATTATTGTATTAAAGGTTTTGACTCAAATACTTTGGACAAGTTACCATAAAAATGAATTATAAAATTACATCTTTAAATTATTATCTTCCAAATAATATGATATGGTTAAATTATAATTTTAGATCAGCTTTGTAAATTTAAATGTGATCAGTGTTAGAGGGCGTTGGTGGTAATATAAACTTAAATTACATATTATTACTATGAAAATATATGTATCTAACTGCGTTTTTACATTTCTACATCGGTCATTGTAAATCGCGCCCTTTATATCAGCTCACGACACATAATATTACTAATATAATTAGAGTATGAGTTTAAGGTCTGTAATTATAATACATACTGTCATTTTAAATAGTACATCAAAATAAATGCACAGAATAATGATAAATAATATTTTATAACCTTATTTAGAAATCAATTTTTTTTTTTTGTTATATGGATTTCCAATTTAAAATAAAACTATTTATAATCAGCTTAATTTAAATTATTTGTCACTTTAAAGTATATTATTTTTTTTTACAACTTGTGAAAACTTTTCTTTTAACAGAAATAACAGTAGTTTTATTAATAACATACCAAATCATTAAATAATAATATAAACTATTAGAGGAAATATAACTAACATATTCATTTAATCATAAGTTATTTTATAACCTTTTTTATAAATTTTTACTATTCACTGTTGACATCATATTGGTAAACAATTAAGTAGGTATTTCTTTTTATTATTCCACATATAGTACAAATAATAAAAATAATTAATATAAATGGATTTTAAATATAATTTCAAACAAATATAGATTTGATAAATTTTCTTTTTAAAACAAAATCAGACTTTTTAAATTTAATTCTTTAAAATAAAAATTGTAAAATATATGAAGTAATATTAATTTTGTAAAAATGTAGTAGTACTTATATCATAACTTGGTAAAGCAGCCCAGCATAACTTCAATGATTCAGTTTGACATAGAAAAAACGAGTGCAGTTCTTGTTGGTAAATATAGCTATAAAATATAAAAAAAGATTTAATAAAAACACCATTTTTATTTATACTTAGCAATAATTAATTAAATATTGTTATTAATTAGAATGCCTTTTTAAAAAATGGAGAGAAACATGGACCTAGCTACTAGTTAAATATTAAATTGTTAATATTTTTTTTTTTTTTTTAAATAATTTTTTGATTTTTAAATAAAACATTCAACATATCCAATTTGTTAAATGTCTCAACAATGTATATCAAATACATTAATAAATTATGTTTTTTTATAAGGTAGGTGTAACTAGTTATTTAAATAATAATCAAATTATATTCAATTTGAATAGATTTGATTACATCTAAAAAAAATGTAATTAAATAAACTGAGTTGCCGGTTTTTAAATAGTACAAAATTTTTTATTTTTATGATAAATCTATATCTATTGCCTTAAAACAATTTGTTTAATTTAATTTAATCTAATCGACATAAAACTTAATATTGATGTACTAAGATTTAAAAAAAAGCTAAATATAGTAAGAATATACTGCATATTACTAGACATTCACAACATAAACAAAAAATAAAAAATTTTTGAGAACCTGTGCCAATTAGAGATTTATAAATAATGTTTAATATTTAAGGATTATAAAGCCTAATAACATTTAAATAAATATTGTTATGAATGAATATAATATTCATTTTTCTTTTTAAAAAGTTAAATGTTAAACATAACAGTACCTAGATGTGATAGTTTACACTTGCCAACATATTAATGGAAAAAACCTATACATTTTTTAATATTCCATAATATTTAGAAAATAGTGTGAGTTTATGATATATATATAAATTTTTTTTATGTATTATAATAAAAATATTTAATTGTTTATTTTACAATGTGTAAGTTTTTAATTCATTATTAAAAACAAACTTGTTTACACTTGGAAATATTGATTTTTTTCTCCTTTTTTAAAAATATGCACTTTAATTCAACCCCTAAACAATATTATTATGCATACAGCGGTTCTAAAGGAAAATATGTATTAATAATACAATTTGGAATTGGTAATACTACATAAAGTATAAGTTAATCATGAAATTAAACCTTTTAAAATATTTTTACTTACGAAAGTATGATTTTGTCTACCATTCCAGTCGCCATTGATAATTGGATATGCAATATTGTTATCAATGCGACAATGTCCTCCATATTCTGCATTATCACTATTCAAAACTATTTTTAATGAGCCTGATAAATTTAAACCAATTTTGTAATCTGTAAAACTCTTGGTTGGATGGAAATTGAATACAAACAATAAACCAGCTCTTTCATATGCAATTATTTTATCACTTTCGTGCTTTAAACTTACATATCCCTACAATACAAAACATTTTATTTTGAAATAATATTTTATCTAATTACAATTATAACATTAAAATACTTACAGGATTTTCATTTAACCATCCATATTTATTTTCTAAACGATTCATACTTTTATCAAAATTGTTTAAAAACTTATATTTTAATAATTCATCATCGACTAAATTCCACTGTCGTCTGGCATAGTGATATGAACTATTATTAC
Source organism: Schizaphis graminum (assembly GCA_020882235.1). NCBI lineage: Eukaryota > Metazoa > Arthropoda > Insecta > Hemiptera > Aphididae > Schizaphis > Schizaphis graminum. The sequence goes on from CM037033.1 coordinate 95,331,701, forward strand.
CATCACGAGGAAAATCTAACCATTCTGGATGGCCAAATTCATTACCTATTGTATCAGAAAAAATTATTACTAATATTTTAATTGCTGCAATTTAACAATACTTTACCAATAAAATTTAAATATGCTTCACCACCAAGACTATGGGTGATTAACCGAATCATTTTGTGTAATGCTATTCCACGATCAATAATTAAAGAAGGATCACTTGTGACAGACATGTGTGTATACATTTCTTTATCCATTAACCAAAATGCAACTGTTTTATCGCCAACAAGAGCCTAAATAATATGTAAAATTGTACATACATAATTATAACTTTTTTTTTTATTCTTTAGTAGACTGATTCTTTGGCTCAAAAATAATTGTTATAACTACTGAATTAAATAATAAATCTAAACAAATGTAGAAAATTATATTAAATAAATAAATATTCATATTTATATGAATTGTCATATATGTCAAATTATTCATTAGCATATAAATTAAAAAGAAAAATTAATGAAGTGTTAAATATTACCTACCATCAATTAAGATATAAATACAAAAAATAAAAATACATAACTAAAATCATCATACATTTTATCAGTCATCTATAAAAACATAGCTTTAATATAATATAAACCTGGTCATGAGATTCAGCATAGGCAACTGTTTTTTCCATCCATCTTCGATTTGTAAGTGTATGTACAATATTTCCCATATTCCAATCATCATCTTGAACCTCCTTTAGTAGCTTAATCCACATATCAGGTATAGCCATTCCTAGACGATAATCAAATCCAAGTCCTCCTTCACTTACAGGTCGGCATGATGAAGGCATTCCAGACACATCCTAAAGTAATATAAAATTAAAAATATAAACCTAATAAATTGTTAAATACTTATTTACTTCAGCTATAGTTATGCAATTGGGATAGAATTTATGGAGCATATAGTTTGCTAACATCAAATAAATCAATGCATCTGTATCAACATTCAGACCAAAATATTCATCATAATGTCCACTGAACCCTTGGCCAGCACCTCGAGAATGGTATAACATAGACGTAACACCATCAAATCTAAAACAAAATACAATTATATGTTATTTTATACTTATAACAATTAATGTGTTATTATTACCTGAAGCCATCAAAATTATATTCTTCAATATACCATCGCAAATTTGATAATAAAAATCGTAATACTTCATATCTATAATCAAATAATAATCATAATAGATAATCATACATTTAACAATACTAGTAAAAATATAGAAGTTTATTTACTCAGAATAATTGAAAAGTCTGCTGTCCCAAAGGGGATGACTTCCATTAGGTCCACTATGAAAGTAACCAGCATCTGTGCTATCAAACTGATTCAAACCATCCAGTACATTTTTTGATGCATGGGAATGTACAACATCTAACATGACATATAAACCTTTACTATGAGCAACATCAACCAGTTCTTTTAGATCTTCTGGTGTCCCAAAGCGGCTGAAATTAAAATTAACTTTTTTACTTAAACATTAAATTAAGAAAATGATGATCTAATATTTGTCAAATAGAAAAAATATTTTATTTTTCCAACAATGTGTACAATTAAATCAATGCTGCATCATAGTATTATAGTCAATAATATATCACTAGTATAATTACCTCGAAGCAGCATAAAAACTTGTCACTTGATATCCAAAAGAAGCATAGTATGCATGTTCCATAATGGCCATTATTTGAATTGTATTATATCCTAGAATAATATAAAAATACATTATTTTAAAATTAAGTTACATTAAATATTATATATGTATGGTTGATTCTTACCTAAATCCAGAATACGATCTAACATATAATCTTTAAATTCTTGGTAAGTTCCAACTTTATATTCTGATGTGGCAATTCCAACATGACATTCATATATTCGCAAACTAGTTGGTTTTGGTACTTTGGGATACTTAAATTGATATACCTTAAAAAAAAAAATGTGTTTTATAACTTAATAAATTGCTTGTCCAGGGGCGGACTGGGCCGGCGGGATACCAGGAAATTTCCCGGTGGGCCGCTGCTCAAAAATAATTTGTTATTATTATATAATTATTAGTTATTAGTAGAGTCCGGATTTATATTCTATTAAAACGTTTGAAATATGATGTTTATATGTAGCTAAAATTGATGAAATATTCTCAAAAATATTCTTAATATTCTCAAAATATTCTGAAAATATTCATAATACCAACTAATAAGAAATGAGTAAAAAAAAAAAATCCAATATGATCATTGATTATGATTATGAATTTATAATTTATTATAATTTATATAACTATATCTTATGTTATATTATGCAATATAACAATATATATTAACATAAAAAAAAAAATATTATACAATGTTTTTAAAGGAATGTACAATAATATATTTTTCTAAATTTTCTGGAGTAAAGTTAGTACGGCAGTCTGTAATTATTGTCTAATATATGTTGAATATCCTTTAATATAATCCAATATATCAAATATATCGGAAATGTGCTAAAATATTCTATAATATGTATTATGTACCATAAACTAAAATATTCTGAAATATTCTCTGAAGTCAAAATATGCACTAATATGCGAAAAAAACTTTTTTATCTAACCTATTAAAATGTTTAATTAAATGTTAAAATATAGATGTAAAAAAGTAAAGAATATTTAATTTATTACAATATCTTTCACATTAGTATTACAATATGTGTTATTATACCTAATGTTAATACTAATTTAGTAATATAAGTAATATATTATACTTTTTAGCCTAAAGTATTCAGGTCTTCAGATAATAATAATAATATATATAATGTACTAAAAATATTGAGAATTTTAAGTTGTTTTTTGATAAAATTGAAAATGTGATGCATTTCTCATTAAATAAACCATTGGTATATTTGAATTTTTATATTTTGTGATGACAAGAAATTGCAAGGGCCAGTTAAATATAGATTTACCGGACCGAAATGTTGCCCCAGTTCACCCCTGAATTACAAACAGATATTTTTATTTTACTTATATAAATAATGAAACTTATCTTTTAATTATAATACAAATAATATGAGTTTGTTTGGTTTCTGATTATTTTTTTCTATATTCAATTTTAAATGTAAAAATTGTTTGAATAACTGACCAATAAAAAAATAAAGTAGGTATGTGGTATATTAATTTCAGAAAAAAAATGTTTTAGGTTATTTACTGATAATTCTACTAAGTTCCAAAATCTCCTATTACAGTAAAATCCTGTTACAACTAACTCCAGGGGACAAAATTTTTTTTCGTTTTAACGGAAATTTTGTTGTAACGAAAATTCGAATAAGCTCTTTATAAGCCCTGTTTTTCAGCAGGGGACTTCTATGATTTAGGTTATAATGAGATTTTTCGTTACAACAGGAATTTACTATATATTATGTTCATGTCACATTTTTAATTTCTGCCAATCTGCAATATATGACATTCATATTCACATATACTCATAACATTGATAAAATGAATTCTGTTTAGGTATATTTTGTATAACATTGGTAAAAATTATATACATGTTTAATAATATTATTACTGTACATATTACATACTAATTAATATCATAATTTTTAAATTACATTCTTTATTTTACAATAATTTATAATTATAAATTAAAATGTTTTGATTACTTATAGGTAATTTAAAAATATTTTATACTCTGATATTTTATTGTGATGACAATTTAAAAGTTGACATTTTTTAGCTTTTTATACTTAAATAATAAATTGTTATTTTTCATTATAAATAGGTTTTTATTTTAAATAAAAATATAATTAAATTTTTTTAAGATACAATAAAAGCTTTAGACACTTACATGATCTGATGGATTCCAAACTTTATGTTTAAATGTTACCCCTTCTTCACGAGGTGGTTGCAATACATAAGTTGCCCATGGTGATATACGATCCATTTTTTCACCATGATGAGATTCAACTACTATCTATAATAGGTTAGGTTAATACCATCATACTAAATTTTACATAATAATAATGAATACAATTTCAAGATTAAACTACCTTTATTTCAGATAAATGTTTAATAACTGGTGTTCCATCACTGTTTGGTGGTATAGTTAATTCCCACTTTCCATATTCAAGCTTTTTGTAGGGATAATTTTCTCTGTTCCAATTATCTATATTTAGGTATATAACTATTAACTAATGTTCATTTATTAAAATTCATAACGCTTTTATTATATTATGTGCTTTTTGAACTAAAAAAACATAATATACTAAATTAATATACTAGACAACAAGCATAATATATTTTTAAATTGTAGAATACTTTTAGATTTTGAATATATTGGTCTAATAATAGGTAATGTGTTTTTTGTCCAATGTAACATCTAGGAGCAATAAAAAAATCTATATCTTTCAAGGTGGTTTATGATAATAAATTGAAACTAGTTAATACTGTAATGGGTCAAAAGTAAAAAATGTCTGGTGTTTTAAAAATAACTAGGAAATATTTAAAAAATATTACAGAAAATGGAAACATTTATGTAACCCAATTTTTACCAAAATCAAGTTTGTTTTTTGTAGTTATTTAAAAATGATTTTAAATTTAAATTTTAATACATAAAATTGAATATTTATACAATTTTAGTTATTTTATTGTAATTCAAATGATTTATTAACTGCAGGAACTTTTCACTTTTCACTTTTGCGGTTATTATTTCAAAATACAACACTTTTTTCCTCCAAATATTTAGTCTAACTTTATGTTAGAACAATACTTTGTGGCAGGTAATGGGTATTGTTATAATATAATATGTAATATTAATTGAAAAATTAGTTCAAACTGTCATATTACTTATAGTAATATTAATAATTAATGTCAATTTCAAGTTAAACACAGTAATTACTGTGGCTTACTCGATGACGAGGTATCCTTAAAACTTACTATACAACAAAAAGATAACCTCAATTTTTTTAAGTATATACCTATTTTTTTGAAATATTTAAGTTTTAAAAAAAACTCAGTGTGTAAAAATTAATATATTGCTGCAATAACCGGGAGAGATGGCAATGCCAAATATTAGAGCTCCAGGTCAGAGAAAATTCATATTTCATATCTTCTACTGTGTAATTATAATAATAATAATACAATGTAGGTATTGGTATAAAATACTATATTATTTATATTATATAAACTAAAAAATGCACGAATATAATTTTTTGACCTTGGTTTTTGTATTATATGACAATTAATAATATAGCACAATTTATATCAATATCTAATATCTATAATATATTAGTATATCTAATAATATACTATCTTCATTGTATCAAATAATCATTTTAAAATTTTAATTAAAACTTCTAATTTATTTGTATAATGTAAATTAGATAAAATTTTACTTATTTGATAATATTATTATTTAAAGGTAAAGAAAATAACTCATAAAATATGTTTATTAGAAAATTATGAGTTTATGAGTGTATTAGAAGTGTATAGTGTACCTACAAACCAATAATTATAAACAAATCTGTATACCTGTGTAAAAACATTTTATTGTATTTGTATAAGCATTTGGTCACCTTGAGTACAGTAATTTTGTTAAATTTTTGTGTTTAATATTTTGTTTCAGTTATTTTTAGGTATACATTTAAAAATTGAGATTATTTACACATTACAACAACTAAACATTAGAATCAAGAGTTTTTAGTGATAAATAACTAATGATTAATTTTCAATTAAGTACTATTTAGGTGCAATTAAGCGCTGCTGTATAATACTTATGTTATTAGTATAACAAAAATAAAAATAATATAAAATACTTATTTAAATATTAAAATTTTTTTTGTGAATAATAATTTTTTTTTTACTGTATAAAATAAAAGATTTAACTATAAAATAATATTATACTTAAACAAATTATACTAAGACAAACGTGGATTTTTTAATAGTTTCAAAAATATACAAATAATTTTCATACATATATTTTTAAAATTTTTGGTGGTAATAAAATTAAGAAGAAGAATTTAAGAAATTATTTAGTGAACAGAAAAAAATTATAAATAATTATAATATTATGCTTAGGTATTAATTTTAGGAACCTAGAAATTACATTTTACAGAAGCCCTAGTATCTTAGTTAAGCCACTAGCTTATAACTTTAAACCTATATACTATATAGGTAGTGTTGAATTAATTAAATTATTAAAAAATAGATTTATACAAATAATGAATACTCACTAAAGTCACCAGTGAGATATAGTTGTTTAGCTCCCGGAGCCCATTCCAAGCAATACACAGACCCATCATTATTAAAATGAATTCCAAATGTTTTGTAACCCGTAGTAAACGATTCTAAATTTGATTCTTCTTTAACTCTTTCCAAATAATCCAAAAAGCATGCATACCTATAAGAAAGTAAACATAACCGATAAAATAGGCATTAAATAACCAGTGTAAACCGAATTTTTAACACTCGAGAAATTCTTTTTCTCAAACAAATATTTACGATTTTAATTAAAATAATAATAACAATATTAAATATATCTTAATTGTTATCATAGGCAGTGAGTTAAAAAAAACAATTGTAGTATTATCATTCACCTGCGTTTGAATTCCCTTTCGTAGGGTTTTAAATAGGGATCGCGATCCAGCTGTTGTTGAAGTTCGGGCACTTCGACGTCCATGGGATCCATTTTAGAGTGTTTGCCACCCATAGTTGTCGGGACGAGGAATTAATTGGCAGCCTACCAGCGACAAAAAAAAAATTGAAAAAAAATAAGGTTTTTGGAAACTTTCCCAAGTTTTGTTTTCGTTCGACGTTGGCCCTCGAAGGTAGGCGCGTGTCGTACGAGTGGTTTACTATTGGCAGCGGTTCAACGGCGACTATGTACTTGCTAGTACGTGGGAAATGGCATTCAGATAAGCGTCCGGCGCGGTTTATTATAAGCCGAACGTAGAAAACAAGTTGTATAATACTTTAAAATAAAATAAATACGTACAATTATCATCGTGCAGATAAGCCTCAATCGCGTTCGTTATAATGTATTTTCAGGCTTCAATAATTATTAATTATTATGTATTTCATATTGTGTGTGTGTGTGTGTGTGTATATATATATATGTATAAATTGTTAGTATACACGATTTAGTACGGTAATAATATTGTACAGCCGGCCGGCCGTATAACCTATTTAGAGGTATTATGGATGTGGTGTATCTTATAAATTATAATATTATAATATTAGTATATAATATATTATTATAACCTTTAGCCGCGACGACCTGCTGCTGCCAGTGAACCACTTGTTGTTTTACGTCGTCGTCATCGTCGGAATAGTAGATAACATTCAGAGCCGACTGTAAACAATAATAATTATAATACGTACCTATGTCCTATGTACTATAATATATACATATATAAGTATATTGTATTTCTTCACTCGTAAATCTAAACCGTACGTGATTCTTTACACCCAGTTGGAAAAAAAAATATTTTTATTTATTTTATTATTGTAGGTTTAATGAGGTATTATAGTCTGCAGGATCGACTTTCTCATTACGGTGTCGTTTTTCAACCCACATTCGTCATACGTCTAACCTGTACCTATTACTTTGTAAGTTGTAACAGTGGTGAATTTGACTCGACTTCTAGGGGGGGAGGGAAATATCCTTTTGGTCCAAAAATTTTATTTTTAACTATTTACCCACATGGACCTATACGCTATACAGACGGAAAAAAACGTATCCTATAGGCTATAGTAAAATTTTTAGGTAAAAATGCAAAATAAATAGTTAAATAAAATATTAAAAATCAATTCATATGTATAATTATTAATTACATTATAATTTATAAACACTGAACTTCTAAATAGATTTCTAAAATAAATATTATTATTTAAAGGTAGTTTATGACATTTAGGAGAGGCTCATGGCCCCTATGGCCCTATGTCCCCACCTCCATAAACGTCGTACCTACCTAACTACCTATATGTATTTATATCATTTTATCGTTATCATATTCAATGAAAACTAACGATATTATGTAGGTAAGTAATAGCCAATAGGTAGGTATAGATTTTACAAATATAGAAATTAGTTTAGATATAACATACCTAATAATAATTATTTTTTTTTACTTAAGGTCAACGACCACTGCAGAATTGTTCGTAGAATGGGAATTTTAATTGTATTTTATTTCTGAACGTTTGACGAGAAACACTTTAAAACCAATTTCCAGATTAAAAATAAATTGTATAATATTATTATATACCTACTATCTACACGACTACACGTATGACCATAATATGTACCCACAGATCAGTCTATTTATATAGATCAGCAGATCAGCCTGTAAACTTTATAAATAGATTGATTTACTATCAGAATATTTTTATTTTTTTTTATTTAATATTTTTATTATGTATAATATATGTTCTAAACAATCGCTCATACATACATCAAAATTATTAAATAGATATTAATTAATTTTTACTTTGTATAAGTCACAGTTGTATCATAGAGTATACTTTTTAGTTTTTAGTGTAGATACATAGGATTTTCGGATGACATATTTTATTGACCATGCTGGGCTTGTTAAGTTTAATAAATTATAAAATATTTCTATACATGCGTATAACCGACAAATGGTTTTTTTTTTACCTATTATTATAAATTTATAATACAAATTGAAACAAAAGTATCAATTTATGAAAAAACTAATAAAAGTATATTATACAGAAAACAGAATATTTATATTAGACAGGTACAGATGTACATAGCTGATTTTTATGACAAAAAAAAAATTGGCAAATACAAATATATTTTAATCCTTATAAAAATATATCATCAATTTATAATACATTTTTAGGTGAGATTACAATAAATATTGTAACTATACATACATATGCTAAAATAAATTTATAAATAATTATTGTTTTGACATTTCATGTATCTACATATAATTTATCCATAGTTCTATATGAATATGTATGTACGTATTATTTTATAATTGCTGTTATTAATATTATTATGTTATGAATTATCATTAGAAACAAGTTTAAAAATATAAAATATGTTTGAGTGTTTGATCGATAATTAATTTTAATTTGTCGATCAAGCTATTATTTTATTTTATATATACGTATAAATGGCATATAGATATGAATTTTATGATAATCATATATAATTAATAAATTAAATGCATATAACCACGAAATGTTACGTTATAAAACACTGCTTAATAATTTAATATATAGGCATAGTATAAATACAATCTTCGTTAAATATTTAGAAAAATAATAAATAGGTAAGTAACTAATTTATTTCGATAACGTTTTAGAAGCTATCGGTGCAAAGTACAATATACAATCATTCGTAAAACTTATATAGCTTTTATTAAAATATACACCAACGTGACGTTACTAAAGATTATCTAAGCAAATTGAGGCCATTTTAACTATATTCAACTAAACAACTGGTATTAAATTCAAAGTTTGTTAAAATAGCCTAAAGCCTACAGGACTATAGGTACGTCGTACCTACATGGCTACATACAATAATATACAAAATAATAAAATACAATAAAATATCTATTGGCTATTATAATATAATATATTATATGTAATATGCATACAAGAAAACCATAATAAATTTTTACTTATTATTATTTTAAAGAGCGGATGTTACTTGTTTTATTCATTCATAAAACTATATAAATAAATAAAAAAAACTAAAAACTGTCTAAAACATACAAGTTAATATATTATAATATATTGTATTTGTATTTGTATAAAATATTCACAGCTCATTTCCATATTTTACCGTGGCAATCACACCATCTTTAACTTCCTCAAACAATGTCTTGAAGAAAATTTTAATTTTACCGTAAGTCAGGTAAGTACCTAGTATATTATAGGGAAATTATAGTCTTTGATCGTCAATTAGGCTCACATAAAACTAAAAAAATTTATCCTTATTCGTGTGTTATTTAAAAGCATATGATATGTCCTATAATATATACTTACCTTTAAGTTTGATAATAGATAAATTGACTTCATTACTTCAAATTTCAATATTAAAATTATAAATATTTAATGTCTGCTGCTGAATGAAAATTTACTATGATGTACGTTAATAAGATCAGTAGCGTGCCTTGCAGGAATTTTCAATGAGGGGATATATGTTATAAGAAAAGACCAGATTTCATTGCATTAAAGCACACAAAAATTGTTTAATTATACCAAAAAATACCTAAAAATTACATAATAAATTGCACTGTACAACAGTTATATAAAAAAAACTTTAAAATCTTAATTATAATTAAATTAATTTAAAAAAAAAGTGATGTGTATATTACATTTTTGAATTAAAATTAATAATTAAATATATCTCTAAATTATGTTCATTAAAATTATATTTTATTACTTGAAATATGTTTGCACAAAGAAAAAATACGTTCTACTTATACTACACTAATTATTGGTGCATATTAAAACTCAATAATTTTAGCGTTATCTGCTTTACCTGAAATGACTTCATATTAAGATTTAATATAGTTTTATATCCTTCATTTGAACATAATATTATAATAAGATAATATAATTTATAAGAAATAACATATTACTAATAATCAAAAGCATCGGCTTTATATAATAATTAATAAGTAACAACTCTATAGTTTCTAATATTTATCTAATAATTTGTTTTCAGAAAGTCAGCAAAAAAGTCAATGGGGGGGGAGAGGATATAACTATCCCTAACTTCTCTCCCCTGGGCTAACTGAATAAGACAAAGACAACACACGTGGGTATAACTTCCTCTTAAATGATATATTATTATTATTATTTTTAATAATATAGGTGTACAAAAATAATACAAAAATAAAATTATATCGTATGTATAAGTCTCAAAATTCAATTTTATTTTTCTTTAAATATCGTAAAACAACAAAACTAAATTTATAATAGGTATAAATAAATATCAACTTAAAATATTATTAAATTAAAAATGTTATTGTGTATAATACAATTCATAATATTATAATATACGTAAAAGTTTTAAGTTTCCACAAATGATATTTTTAAATTAAAAAAAAAATATTAACATTGTTATTTATCATTTAAGTAAAATATTTTCGTCAAAATCTAGCTGGTTTAACCTAACAGTTCTCATATTTTGTTTGTTTTTTTTTTCAGTTATAAAAAATAATAATAGGAATTTGTAATTCTTACCTATTCATAGAATAAACCAATTTGTTATTCAAAGCCACTTTCGAAGTTGAAAATTGAACTATTTTATCCACTACTTATCGTGTACTCATTCACACACACACACACAAATACACATCATTGTATAATAAATATAATCATCGCTCTGCTCAAAATTTTAAGTATAATAGATACCTAGGTATCAATCTAATAATATTTATTCAAACAAATAGTTTTCATTTAAAATTAGAAAATAATGTTTAAATTTAAAAAACAAAAATTAACTTATAATTTCAACTTTCAAGCAGTGGCGGTTAAAGGGGGGGGGGGGGCGATAGGTGGATCGCCCCCCCCCCCCCCCCTTGGTCCGTGTTTTTTTATAATAAATTATTGAAAGAAGCATTAATCATGGTACTATTTTTTTGTGTTTCTAATTTATAGAAATAGTATCAGCAATTTGTAAAGTTGTCTTGCGCAATAGAATACGGTATACGGTATATTTTTAAATAATTGTAGTACATTTTATTAATTTTTGTTATTATTGTATATGTACGTATACTACGTAATATGTTATTCGGTGTATGATATGTATAATATATCTATGTATAATAAAAAATGTTTGTTCTATTTGAAGTATTTGCGTTATTTCAAAATATTGGGGGAAAATTATGGGCTCTCCAACGACTCATTAGTGTCCTATGATTATTATAATTTCCGCCCCCCCTTAAAAGTCAGTTATAACCGCCACTGCTTTCAAGTAAAGGAAGTGACAAATTACCAATCTTACTAATTATGATTATTTTTGCCTGTTCTCCAAGTTTGTACACTTCTTGACTTAAAAATAAAATGGCTCAATAAATAATTAGTATAGTTTGTATGGTTAACGACGTTAACGTTCTCTTTGAGGAACTAAGCCTAGCCGCCTAGGCGTTTATAATATAATAACTTATAACTATATTAATCGTATGAAAAATATAACTTACTTTAAAATTATCTTATAAATTATTTCATTATGTACTATATCATCAGTATAAATCGTATCACTATAGTTCAAAATTTAAAAATGTAGGCCTAAACAAGTGGGTCGCGAGTTCAAAAATGTTTAGGATCACTGGTTTAAATAATATAATACATTAATGATTAATACTTATAGGTATATTTTCTATTTAGTATTGTACATAAATGTTAAATACCTAAATTACATTAAACTAGTGCTTTCAAATTTCTGAATTATTATTTGTTTAACAGTATAGGTACACGCTATAACCATGAATTACAATATAACGACTAAAAAATAAAATATCAATTGTCTTAGTTTCTTTTGCGCCATATATATACTAAACCTTGATATATGTTATCAAGTTTTGGACTTATCGACATCGATCATCTGAAAAATCATAGGCATAATAGCTTAAAGTTTATTACTATTTTGTGTTAAAAAAAACCACGAGACATCATTATAGGCACCTGGCAATCCTGAATCTTGAGAAATCTTTGAAAAAATACATTTTTATTTAACCATCATACTTGTGAAGAGTTCAAGGGGGAAGCCTAATATACGTAGTCTAAGGTCCGTGTGAAATGCACATTGACATTGCACACATTGAATTTCACGACCCTTAATTCCAATTACTTTGTACAAAAACATGTTCTAAAGCAATAAATTGTTATATAGGAAACTATGTATATAATAATTATCCGTGGATAAATTATTCATAATTTCTATACGTGAAATTAAATTAAAATTACATTTGCAATTGTTATCTTATGGTTAATACTGTTAAAATTATATTTTTATTTAATGCAACTGCAGTATCAGATAATAGATAGGTATATACTAATTATTTGAGTGGGTAATTTTATTTTAGCTGGTATTATGCATATCTCTTTATTATTGTTGTACAAAATACCCAGGTTAGGTTAGATTAATGATTATGATATTTGTCTATTCTTTTAAGATTATTTTCATCATAATTGGATATTCATTAAATAACTACACATTTTTTTTGCATTATAGATTAAAATATTATAAATATTATAGACTAGCGGTTCTCAAACTTTTTTTTTACGTACCACTTAGGTATATTATTAATCAGTCACGTACCACTAATGACTAAAAATAGAATGATCCAAAATCCAAATTATACAGTTAAATACATTTTTTTTTAAATAATGAGGTGAGGCAGTAATACTACAACTGCAGTATAATAATTTTTTATTTATTAGTTTTTTAAAATAAGATATGAATTAAATAATTGAATGGGTTTATTATCCAAAAATAGCCCTCCACGTACCACCATGTAGTCTTTCGCGTACCTACCACTAGTAATACGCGTACTACAGTTTGAAAATCGCTGTTATAGAGCGATGTTAAGTACCTACTACCTACCTAGTACCTACATGTTATGTAATTTAAATTTTCAAGAATATGAGTAGCTGAGTAAAGCTTAATTAATTAAAGGTCGCTTTAAAATGCTCTATAGTCGTCAGTTAGGAAAATTGGTAAGTTACCTATACATTTATTAAAAGTAAAGTTGGTATATTATTACTTATACTGATAACAATATAACATACTATACTTAAATTGTGTTTACGCTTATCAGAAGTAATAATAATTTTGTTTATATAAAACATTATTTATAACTTTGATTATTCGAGAACATTCGATGGTATATAATATATTAAAGATTAAACTATTGATTAGACAAATAATTAAATGTATATTTACACAATTAAACAGTGTTATTATAAGGTACCTACTACCTTTAACTGCGTGTTTGTAATAGATATTTCAATATTTATATGATATTGTTGAAGCTATATAATTTTAATATCAAAAAGTAATTCAATATAGTTAAAAAAAAATAAAATAACAATCTAAAGTGAGTACCTATTAACTTCTGAAATATTTTAATAATATTTCAATAATATTATTTATTCTATAGTGTAACCAAAATAAATATGTAATATTAATAATATTATTATACAGATAGGTAGTATAGGGATGGTTAAATGTTGTTACTATTTCTAATAATTTATTGTATAAATCAATATTTTAAATTAATTTTATCGATAAAAACAACCCTAATAAATATCTAAATTATTCGACACGAGTAAAGGTATAAGGGCACTTGAAGTTCATTTTTTTTAACGATTAATGAATGGATTAATTATTAATACATTTGAAAACCAACTATAGGTGTTTAGGTTTTTTTTTATAATTACCTATGTGATAATAACATAATATCATACAGTTTATAATTGATGTTTGTTGAGATAATTTTGTAAAAGAGTTTTTTGAAGTTCGGTTTTATAAAGTAATTTTTGTTTTCCGTGATGAATTATCATAAATTATAACTAATCATTTTTTAAACTGTTTTTACCTATTATGTACTGTGTAAATTTAATAAATTTATAAATTCATAACTGTATCTAATTATTTAAAAATTATTCAAGTTTTTATATTAATGAATACTGTAAATCGTAATTGAGTATCACATATCCTTATAATAATATAATAATATTATAAATGAAATATATAATTTTTAATTTTATTTAGTACCTAATAAAATAAGTTTATAATATTGTGGCTGATAGAAATAATTTGACCATACGTGCATAAATATATAGATATAAATACCGTTATAGTTCAATGGTTGCAAAAGCAAATCGGTAATTCATACATAATATGTTAATACTTACTGACGAAATACCTATATAACCATGGTTGTAAAAGAGATAAGATTAGAGAAATTTTATCTCAACAGCCAGAATATTTTTTTTCTAGTACATACGTAGGTATCTACATAATAAATTTAGAACAACAAATATATTTTATTGTTTTTTATGTTTTAATTTATTCAATATTAATTTATCTAAGAAAAAAAATGAAGTATTGAATGTTATATTTATGATTATAAACAAAATGCATTAAATAAAACAAATTGATTGTGAATAAACTATTGTGAAGAATTTTTCGCCGCTCGTTTGTCACTGACAATAATTTTTTTTATTATTAATACTTTTTTAAAATATTAACAGGCACCTTAGAAGATCATGGCAAATTAAAAACATTTATTTAACAAACCTCAGCATTTTAATTAACTAATATTAGTGTTTATAATATTAAAATTGTTGTTAATACTATTTATTTTTATTGTATCCAAGGTACAAGTTAATAATTTAATTAATGAAGTATTTAAATTTGAACCTATAACTTACAATAAATTAATCATATTATGTGATTTTTACAACATGGTTGGGACATAAAATAATTATAATGATTAATGACGTTGTTCTAATAGTTTAATATCTAACTCTTATATCCATAATATAATATTATAATATATACATTCGATTCGCGCCGGAGTGGTAAGACATTTTAAATTTGACGTAGGTACCTAATATTCATATTTATCATTTTGCACATTGATTTAATTGATATTCAGTGTTATCGTTATTACGTATTTATAGTTATTTTTATTATGCTTACATAATATGTACAGGAGAATTGATTTAACAATACTAACATGATATTAATATTTAATAGGTACATATTATTTGGTAACAATCACAACATTGTATTGAACATACTTTATTAAAGTTTAATTTATAAATTCGTATGTTTTCTAAACTTATTTAATGTAAGTCTGAAATTCGAAAGAGGCCGTCAAACACACATATGAAAATATTGACACGGACAACTAATAATGAAACTAAAACGAACATAAATTCAATAACAAAAAAATACAATAAAATTACACAACGTAGGTATAATTAAATAAAAACTCAATCACAGTGTAGTAGCGCGTACAGATTCTTATTGTACAGGGATTTACCCTTTAATAAATATTAAAAATGCTAAAATACGGAAAATATATTTTGATATTTGAGTTAAATAATATAGCGAATTTTTACAAAATAATTAATCAGTTAGCTTACAATTCAGGAAAATATTGACATTTTATTTTTGACTATATTAGTGAGGAATTTGTATTTTCTTAGAATTTTAAATTTTTTATTTAAATAGTTGATATTTATGGTGTTTTTTCTATTGTATTTTTTTTGTATATTTATTTTATTCATTAAAACGTACCACTGATGTTTTAATTTGAAATATTTTAAAACAGTAGCGGTTATAAATATAATATGTATATTCGTGTTGATTCACATGAGTAAAAAGATTAGTTAAATTTGAAAAGAAATACTTATATTTTGGTAGTTGATAACTTTTTTAATTTCTTGTAACCTTACTTGTAAACTAACATAGTTGAGCCGTGTTTTCAAAAGTATTACCGGTTAAATTTGTTATCGGTAAAATATATCTTTTATTGAAATGTGTGTGTAGTCGTATAATTAACCAATAAATAATAATATATCTACATACTTCAGGTACACGTACACATCATAGACATACATTATATTGCTGTATTAAAAGTTCATATACATAGAATTGTAAAATTAGTTAAAATATATCAAGTTAATACGTAGTATTAAAAAATATTATAGGCACTATTTAGGTATATTATAATTATTTGTATAACATTAAATGTATGTGTTTGTACCTATACAAAATGAATATTTGAGTGACTTGGTGTTAATAATAATTGCACGAAACGCATATAGAAAAATAATATTCAGCAGTGTCTAAAAAGAAAAGAAATGTAATCAAACAAAATAATATCTTTATCCGCTACTTTCACTGTAACTATGGCAAGGTAAAAAAAAAATAGTGTAAAATACATACATTGTGAAAATATGGAGTGGAACAACTTAGTTAAAACATTAACTAAACGTTAAAATCAAATATAAAATCATACTTAAAAATTATAAAAAACCAGTAGAAAAAAAAAGGAATCTGAGTTTCAAATTTGGGTTGGGGGATATTAAAATTCGTTGTCTGCATATTAACTATTAACTATTAATTTCTATAATTTTATTTTTGAGTTATTTATATGTATAGTTTTTAAACTTAAGTAACGTTTTATTATAGATAATTTTACAAAGATGTTCATTCAAAAATTATACACAGTAGAGAAACGATAATGAGTTTCGTTTTGCAATGGTCAACGTTAGAGTGCGCCAGCCTTATATCGTACGGTCGATATAATAATATAAATAAAATTTTACGGAGGATAAACGAGAACGTAAATTATTCACTGTTATGTAAACCATATTGTAATATGTACTTTTCAGGAATAAAATGTAATATTCATTATAATAATAATACTGTACTTCTATAACGGTAAGTATTTGATTTTGACTGTACCATAGTCTCTGTAAGTCTCAGTAGTATTAAGAATAATGAAACATTAATTAATTTTAACGTAGTTTACAGTTTACTAATTTAAATACTAATATATATTTTTCTAAACATTTTAATAATTACTTGAATTTTATTTTATTTTATCACGTGTATAGTGTATACAAATTATTAATTAATTGCGGCGTACTTTTAAAATTCTGGTAATATAGCTGTTTTTTTATTTTAACAGTAGGTATAACTTTATTTGCAAGTACGTTATTTAACATAAAAATATATTAAAATAATTGTTAACATAATAATGAATTTTTTATTTAAATTTTAGGGATTAGATACTGATGAAATCATAATTTATAAGTGAACTATATAACTTTTGTCAAATACATAACATAAAACAAGCCATAGCTTCGCAATCAATCCCTTTTTAGCTAGGTGTGAAAAATTCAGTTTCAATTTCATTCTCAGTCTGATTAAGGGCTGATTCGAATAATACTAGGCTTCAGGTTCTCTTTCTCGGTTCCCCCTAATAATAAGTCTAACTTCTCCAGGAATGCCTCACGTTTAAAAATGATGCGTAATGTGCATTTCTCAATTATAAATTGTTCTGTACATTATATACATATAATATGGCCAAACTATGTAGTATGCCAATATAAAAAGGAATTTAGAGGAGAACATGCCACAAGTGTTCTTCTGGCTACAGTACTGGACTATTATAAACTATTATAAACTTGTAATTAATAATCATATTGTCGAAGTAAAGGTTATTTATTTGCCGTGGGAACAATAGGTTATATTTTTTTAGGTACCTACCTATATGGTACTTGTTTTTAGATATAGATTATTTTTTTAATTATTTTTATTTTTTATTATTAGGTTAAAACAATATAATATACAAAGTAGGTATTAAAAAAAAAATAACAAAAATTACCTACACCTTGAAGGTAAGTTTGTGGTGGTGTAGAGAGTTATAGAATAAATTATATGATTAAATTAAATTACATAGGTAACATAATAAATAATAAATATAATTAAATTTGAATTAAGACTTATTTAATAAGACAAATTTTATATTAAATAATAATTATTTTTTATTATTTTGGATCCTGAACAGTCCGTACATTTATTAGTCCAATGAATGTAGGTACTGGTTACCATATTTTAGAGTAGAAAAAAATGCTTCAATCTTAAATTATAAAGATGCTTTATTGTAATAAATTGAATCTATTATTTTTTACTTTAGAGTTAAATTCTCAGTAATTTCAGAAAAGATTGGGAAAAAACACCAGTTTTTGACAAAATCCATTTTATTTTATTGTTGTAATTTAAAATGAATAATTATAGAGACTTAACATTTTCAAAAAATATTTAACTTGTTATATTTTAGACATGATATAATTTTCAAAATATATAGTATTATTTTAAAATTTTTTTAGAGATTTAAAATTATTGACTTTTTTCTATTATTAAAAATAAATAGGCATAATTTTATTTTATAAAATTTGATGTTAACCAACAATTTTAGTAATTCTATAAAAATTTAAAAAAAAATTGAAAAGACTTCATATTTATCATGAATATTATTATAATAATATATTACACACAAATATATGTAATAAAGTTTAGATTAATTTAAAGCTATTTATTTATAATATGTTCATAATTAAATATTTTATATCTTTATTTATTATTTAGTATTTATTAAGGTATTGCTATAAGTTTGAAGTTTATAAGTAATAATATATTATGATAAGTATAAGTAATCTTGAATTCAAGAACAAAAACAATTATATTACAATTATGTCTGACATTATCACTGTAAATTATTTTTGGAACTTTGTATTGAACACAAAAATGGTTGATACTTTACATATTTTTTTCAGTAGGCAGGTAAATAATAAAAAATTCAATTTTTGATATCATTTTCATTTTTCCGTATTCTTAAACTAATTAGATAATAAACCAGTGTTGAGCTATTTTTTATTTTCTGGGTTTTTCGAAAAACTAAAATATAGTTCATTCTAACAATTACTTAGTAAAAATCTTGCATATTCCTAAATATTTTTTTATTCCATTTTGGACCATGTGCCGGTGCTTTGTCAAATTGGTACTGACATACCTATTTGTATTTAGATTTATACTTTGATGAAATACAAGTAAATTCTGAAAATAGTATAGCGAAATCTAGCGGTTCCTAGAAATTATTTGATATTAGTTTTATAATTTTAACATAAAATTTATGTATCAATTAGAGTCTAGACGTACGTAAATATATAATTGTATGAATACATCTATAGCCTATTCCGCGGTTGTACTCGTATAAACAAATAATATGATATTAAGTATTAAAGTCTAAAAAATATGTCTAATTAAAATTTTAGGTACTTCATTATAGATTCTGAACAGAGTGATGAATGTATTGATTTTACAATGATGTGTGTTTTTTTTGTTTTTTTGTCTGTGTACAGCATAACTAGTCGAAAAAATGCTTCAATTTCAAACTTTGGGGGTGGTTTCCGATGGCAAAGTGGATATCTTTGGTGCATTATAGAGGTGAAAAGTAAACGTTTTCCAACAGTTTTAAAAAAAATCGAGATAAACAAAAAAAAAAAATGACAGAAAAACGGGAAATTTTACGCAAAAACAGTTTTCGATCAAATTGATTTTTTTATATGGTTCTAATTCAAAAACTAATCACTGTAAATACTTGAAATTTTTACCAAATTTTTATATTAGTGTTATCTATATATAGTTAAATTTTTTTGAGTTATTTATAGACAATTTAAATTTTTAATTTTTTTAGTATTTTTTTTTTTAAATAACGATAAACATTTTTTGGCCGGCCAGAAAATCTTGAAAATTTAATACAAGGTTATGAGTTGTTCTTAAAGTAATAAAAAAAAAATCCGAAACTGTTAGTCAAGATTTTTTTTTATAAGTGCTTAAAGTTCAAATTTAAACGAAATATGTCGAAATTGCGAAAATTTGCAAGTAATTTTGTGGTTGAAAAATCGTAAAAATTTTTTCTTTTTATAACTAAGTTTTGAAAATTTGGTACAAGGTTCTCCATACATTTTTCTTCAAATATCTGTAAAAAATACCGGACTAAGACAAAAAATTTTTAGGAGTGTTTAAAATTTAAATTATTATAAAACCGCGTTAAATAACGGTTTAGCCTCAAACGATTTTTGATATTTGTTGTATTTGTACCTAATCGTTTTTCGTATACAATGATACCTATCATTGCATTCAAATTTAACCTACCCTATTCCGAGGTCCACCCCACCCCCTAATGTAGAGCAGAGCGATACTCACTAACTCGATTTTTTTTATTTTTAAATGTCGTAAGTACCAAGAGTAGGTATATTTTAAATAATTTACGAAACACAACCTCGAAGTATTTAAGCAAAATATATCCTTAATAGAAGGCTGTAGAGGCTTAAATTTACAAACAATAATATATTTATTGCTTTTCAGATTCTTATTGTTACTTTCGCGATTTATTATAGGTACTTCAGTACTTCAGAGTTCAGACTCGATAGAAAATAATAAGAGAATAGCGTTCACCACGGATGAGGATGAAGAGCAAAGTACTTACGCTTGGTATATAGAACAGTGCGAAAGCAGATGAGCAAATTATTAAGGTCAAACACATAATTTACAGTTCCGACAGACCTGGAAATAAAGAATTATGTGGCCTTTTGTAGAGAAAAAATTTTACTTGAACAATTAATGTAGCCTAAGGGATTTGTCTTTTAAATTGTGGGAGGTTATTGGGTATAAACGGTGTACAACGATATTGTGGGAGGGTGTAGTAGGAGGTAGCGGAGGAGAAGGAGGAAGATGAACAAATGAACTTCTTTTTAACCACGTGAATAAATTAGTCACTCATGACAAACCATCGGGGGAGAGGTAAAAAGACAGGAAAAAAAAGAACGTGTTTAAAAAAAAAATAATAATAAATAAAACAGCAGTAGCAACAACAACAACGGAAAATAAAACGAGGAGGGAAGTCGACCGACCGACAGGTATATACCAGATAGGTAGATTGTATAGCCATCTCCCGAGTCAAGGGGAGAATAATCTACCGGCACCCTTAACCTGCCACCGTGCCATCCTGGAACGGAAGAGCACAGTAATTCGGTTAAAAAAAACATTGCCTTTTTAACTCCATAAATTCGCTATCCTTGACAGCGACTCAGTAGGAAATTTATGTCTGTTAACGTAATTTAACTCTTCGTACATTTTAAATGAGATCCGTTTTATACAAAATTGCTTCCGTGGAATATTATAATGATAACCGAATACGAGACGAATAAAAACATTATAGCAAAATATTTACTATTATTCACAATTATTTTTTTTTTCTAAAATTTTCTCGAAAAACACAGAAAAAAAGTTTGTTCATAAATAAAGTTTCGAACTCGCATAACTCAACTATGTACCGTTATTCAGTGAATGTGTTATAATAATATTACATATTATGCGCATCCATTATCTTATTTATAGTGGATTAAAGGCACTCGAAATTACGTTAAAAATCACGATTGCAAAATATGTTGTATAAATATTATATCCGTAGTTCAACGGTTACCGACGTAAAATTTAAGAGCTTCTGCTTGTATAGTTGCCCCGATGAGAGATAAATATAAATATAACTACCAATTTTACACCTGTAACTAGGAAGAAGTATATTGTTTTAAGAATATGATTTTTTTTTTAAATATCATTATTATTATTATTATTATTATTATTATTATTATTATTATATTATTATCTTCATCATTGTTTTTTGTATAAAATAATATTGTTCAATATGTTTCAAATGTCATAATTGTGTATCTTATTTATAGAGACAATACATGAAGTACATAATATGTGTACCTAATCATTATTATTTATTACTTATAGTTTTCTAAACATAAGAAATACGAGAAATTGGTAAAGTTTTTGCACAGAAGTGTAAAAATAAAGGATTAGTCTTTAAAGAACACTGTTAAAAAATTGTTCGAATTCAATGACTTTTTTTATTATTGCCTATATCTGACATCATTAATAACACAAGAAATAACACCGTTCTAGCGTTCAAGTGTTTGAAGTTAGTCTCAAGTGCTGACTACCCTAAATTATTAACCCCAGTATCGGTTTAAAATGTTTAAATACCCGGTATTTTTATTTTTAATTAGGTTATCATGATTATCAACAGTCTAAAAAAAAAAAAATCAGTGGTCTACCAATAAATATTGTAGTAAGTCTCAATAATAATAAAAGTAAAGTGAGTGTTGATATTATATAATACAAAATTGTAGTAAATAATAGATTCAGTCTTTTTAATTGTGATATAGATACACGAAATGGTATAGTAAAGCATATTTGGGAGGTAGAAAATTATTTTTTTGTTTGTTTTTTCTGTGTATATATAATGATTTTAAATACAAATAAACTAAATATATATTTATTGATTTAATAGTTCAAAATGTTTAGATGATACAAACGTGTATTTGCATTAGCCACTTTAGCTAGTATGAAATAACAAGAAATTTGTCTTATAAAATATTTAAAAACAATTCAAAGTTTTATAATATTATTTATATAATTATGTGTGACCTAGTTGATAAAATAAATATTTAATTAACTTCCTTTTAACTGAATAAGTTTATATATTTCTCCATATTAATATTAAACTTTTAAAGTTAATCATATTGTGTTTAGCTACAAACTTATTGTTTTATTAGATTTTAGTTAATGTTTTTAACATAATTTGCTTATCTTTTTCTTGGTTTCTTTAAGACACTGCGAATAAAGTGTATTAATAACAACTATAAAATAATATAAGTTTTTACCTAAAATATATATAGTAACCAAAAATTAAGCTTTGAAATTTTAAATAAAAACATCAAAAACTCTAATGATGTTTTATATTTTCAAAATTTGTAGATAACTGTATTTGTAACTATAATAAAATGTATTATAAATGCAATAACATTTTTAATGTACCATACATTTTGATTTTGATTCCAAACGACGACATTCATACAATCGAAAAGTCAAATTAAATTTATTTTACAATACCAATACTTTATGAATAATATTTTTTATTCTAAATCCAAAAACAAAAAGGTAGTTATTAGAATTTGTACACTGTAAATTGTTTATTTTGTAATTTAATTTAGTTTATAACATATATGAAATGTTATAACCTCTTAAACCATTTGTTTTTATGAATTATTTATTTCTAAAATATAAAAGTAATAAGATGGTTTTAAGTGTGTAAAAATTCATTATACTATTCACTATTCAGATAAATATTTGTAAACACATATTTACCAAACAAGAACTAATAGTGAATTACCATCGATGAATATTTAATTGCCTATTTAAAATGCCGTGAAATAATACTTTTGTGATTAAAATAAGTAACTGCAGCCCTGCTTTACAGTGGGTATCAAGTCTTAAGTGTATCTCATTTTTGAGTAAGTCACTGTAATAGACGGGTTGAATTTAATGATAAATCATTAGGTACATACGAAAACGATTCTATGTGAAGACATTTTGTCAGCTTATATTATTAAGTGTATTGTATCGTATAATTACATTATATTGTTATTATAGTATATTGTAGTATATTAATTTTATGAAGAAAATAGAAGAAATTATTTTTTTCGTATACACCACTTTCAAAAATGTCATCGTGTGTATAAAATATAATAATATATATGTTAAAAATACCAAGTAACCTAAAAATAATATTTTTAATTTTATAAAAATAACTAACATTGTTATTTATCGTTTAAATGTGAAATTTTTCAAAATTTGAGTTTTAAACACTATAATATCAAGCATATTATATGTATTAAACTTTGTATTAAATTTACAAGGTTTTTGGCTTAAAAATTGTTATTAACATTTACTTGCCATGAAAATTTTAACTTCAAACGCTTAAAAAAATATTTGTGGAATTACATTTAACTTTTTTATAATTTTTTTAAGTAAAACTTTATATAAAACCTTCAGTATCGTATTTGAATGGACGATAACAACAGGGCCATTTGCCCTCTCTCCAAGAATTTTTATTGTAAAATCTTCGTTTTAATTCTTTGACGATACACATTATGTTTGAAAAGTTCCCGAACTAAATTTATTTATTGAATATAAATAGCGTTATCTCTCATACAACTAATGCATCATATAGTACAAAGTCTAACGAGTACGTTTGGTTTCTTCAGTCTTGAGATATATTAAGCTATATACAGTATTTAAATAATTTGATACATTTTATAACTTACTGTCAAATGTAAATTTAATACAAGTTATTAAAATAATATCAATGACAGTATAAAATGGTATTGCAACGTGCATAGGTGGGCTAAACGATACGAGTACTACGAGTATGATGCTACATACCCAATACTGCAATCACTGACTATTGTTCACTTATTTTTTTTTATTTATCTTTTTTACTGAAAATCTAAATTGAATAACTATAGAGTACCTGTCTTGAGAATTGTCCTCAGTTTGTTTCTTAAATCTGACAAACAATAGAAACATTATATATAGAAACTCACAATCACGAAATAAAAACGTTTCTTTATGATGAAAACGAAAAGCGCCCAGACAAGGTACAAATGAAGGGTGGTTAATATTTAGTTTGAAAGCTACTGATGGTACTGATACCATGATCGGAAAAACTTACTCTAAGATATTAAATTCTCTGTTTTTACCCCTTTTGCCTATTATATACGTGAAGTCTCTTAGGATAACTTACCTTGACCAATACTCAAGGGAATCAACAGTTTCAGATATGAAAGAACTTTTTTTCCTATATATATTTACTACTTCAAAGAAACTAGAAAGTTTTTAAGCTTGTGTAAATACCGGATGGATCTCAAATATCAGATAAATAAGTAAATAACATACAATTATGTTATTATAATTAAATTTTAGATAAGTAAAATGTATATACAGAACGCTATGAAATAAAATATAAATCTAATAGCAAATTATAAGTACACATACACAACGTGAATAATTTTAACTAGTGAGGTTTGCTCAGTTTTTGACTGTTACTATTGGAGCGTTTATTGAGTTCAATTTAAAATATTAACATTAATCTTACAATTCAAATATTATAAATGATAAAATCGTAGGACATATCTCTACACATGTTATACTCATACAATATAAATTAAGCAGTTATACATTTATTTTCTTCACCATCCTTTTTATAATATACAACAAGAAATAGCATTTTCTTCAAAAATAGATAAGTATGTATTGGTTTAAAAAAATGCATTTCACTGAAATTAATAAAAGAGTAATATTGTTACAGCTATTTATTTTTTGGACGTTTTCTAAACCCCTTTGATTTTCCTTGGTAAATATTAATAATAAAACAGTTTTGGCACATAATAATGTTACAAATGATCTACGGAAACAATGTTAGATACTATATGACTATAATTTTTATCATTTCACATGAGTATTGAGTATATAATTACTTAACCTTGTATATATGTTTTATTTAATTTATTCAGGTGTTTATGTATGTGATATGAAGATTATTAAAAAAAAAAACAATGTCTGCCTATCGTAATAATAATATGTTATAACTTATAACAAATTGTTTAGTTAGAATTTATGTACATAAATAATTAATAATTATGTAGTCTAATATTTATTTATAACAAAGTTTCCATCTGAATATTAAAAAAGTATTTAATAGTGTAAAATTGATATGACGACAAGTGACGAAAATATATTGAGTGTCAATGAATTGTGATAATTTGTTATAGTATGTGAACATAATAGATAATCGTGAGTCTTTTAAATTATTCTACTTTCGGTAATTATTGTGAAATTGAATCTTTTCATCTCAACAAACGTAACGGTGCGTTTTGTGGTTTTACTAAAAGCCGTACCGGTAACCACGTGAATTGGCCTCATGAATACCGTTTGGAAATGTTGGATTTCTATACGCTTAAGTTTATATTTACTCGGTCACGCTTTATATATATATATATATATACTTCCGTCTTCCGGATTAAAGTTGTGGCAATTTATTTGACACAAACCGGTGAGATAATGTTTACGCGTGTTGTTACATCATTACTCACCGCCTCTGTACGTTTTCATTACCGTGAACGTTTTTCTTTGTGTAAATTAATACGTTTGAAAAGTCGCGTATGTATTCCATAGAAACATCAACCGTGGCAAATATTTAAATACATTACTGTACACATAAAAATAACTGAAAATATGATATGATGTTATTATAATATTTTTGATATTTTAAAATTTAATAATTTTAAGATTAACAGGTATGAGGAACATTATATTACATTTTTAAGATATCATATTTTTTTTTCTCTATTATTTTAAATAGTACTGAAAATTATCTACTTTTAATTCTGCAAAGTTTTAATTAGATCCAAGTTTCAACTTGGTTCAATCTTCAGATTGAAGCAAATTTTCTGCTACAAAATATAGTTATTCGAAAAATCATTATTTTAAAACCAATATACTCATCAAGAGATTTAAAATAGTTTTAACTAACAATATTAATCACAAACAAAATGAGTGATGAAAAAACAAATTTAATTTAAAAACTACCAAAATCGGTTAGTATACTAGGTACTCATTAGTTAATACTTTTAGTTGTTTTATGTAATATAGATTAACAACATCAAAAATAGGTATATTATATTCATGTTTCTTTAAAGAATATAAAATTGTGGCACGAATCAATTACATTTCGTATTTTATAACATTGTGTTATTCATAAAATAAATGAAATAGCATAAACATATATACTATATTGGATAATTTATAGAAATGTAATTAAAAGTTAATCACAACTCATCACATAAACATTATGAATAAAATATTAAAGATAGTCCGATGTTGAAAATATTTTCCATTAAAAATGTGTTGTATTTTGTTCACTATTAATCTAAAAAAAAAATGTTGAACAGTCATCCCCAATATTCATGATAGATGTTTTTAGGGACTTAAAGTCTAAAAACAGCTAACAGCATACAATGATGACGATTTAAATGCCTCTTTTTTATCTAACGTATGTGCCTACAATATTATAACCCTCTACTGGTGTAACAAAGAAGACACTTCTGGGCGGTTTACCCTCTTTTATGCAACACCGGTTTTGGCATCCAGTCTAAACAGCTATTGTTATTATTCATAATATAATCACAGTAGTTTTTGTTTGTATTGGAAACAAAATACTAAATAATCATATTTTTGCCGGTAATTTAATAATTAAAACTTTTTATTCCATTATTCTGTTATTTGTATGAATTATAGTAAGCACTAACACATATATTTTTATGTACATTGAATTTATGATATTAAATATTAATTTATATTTTACTAAACGCATACGAATAGATTGAAATTCGTGTGGATTTAAATCGAAAATTAATTTTAACATGCGTGTTCCATATAGCCATATAGGTAGTTGAAATTTGTGTCATGATTTTTCAGGAATCGTCATTAAAGTTATATGTATTCAAATCACTGGTTCAATATATAAAATATTCATATAGAATTTCAATTAATTGCAAATTATTATATTGTATTGGATACCGAGTTGGTTGTAGTATTTATGTAATAATAAAATGTTTCTTATACAAGTATTTGAATTATAATTTCAGCATAAGATTTTTTGAAATCTTAATATATTTTTTTAATTTTAATCATAAAAAAATTCTGCAAAACATAGTTTAATATCTATGGATTATCAGCATGGATTGTTCGTTATTACTTATTAGTTATTTATAGTATATAAATATAAAAGTATAAAACCAAATAATATTTGATTAAAAACATAATATCATTATAATTCAATGACGTAAGTATATAGCTATTTAATACTTAAATATTTGTATATTCTAAAATATACTTTGCAATCAAATATCTAATTGATTATTATAATTAGATATAATTTATTAATTTAATATTTTTTTGGAGTAAGTGTTTATAACGTAAAAAAATATGATGAAATTGATATTTGCTGGTGATCGAATTAGTTTTTTAGTTTACTAAATTTGTGATGGCGACTGTGTCTTTTATTTCATGCATATATATTGTGTCAAAAAAAAGTTAAAATTAAATTAAATTGTTCAATTCTTGTAAAACTATCATTTCAACACAAACAGTTCTATAAAAATAGTAAACAAATTCAATTTTGTCGATAATTACAAGTAGAGTTGTGTCGATATTGCTGCATTTTCAATTTATATTTTTTTCTCTGATTTTGGGTTAAATTTAGGTTAGAATATAATATAATAAATATATATTTTTAGATTTTCTACCACGATTGACTAAAAGTTGAAGATTGAAGTAAATGTTCTGCTCCAAAACGTGATGATTGATGACACATAAAAAAACACATATTAAAAACAATATATTCTTTACTTCGATCAGAATCTATAAAATATTATGTAATCGTTAGCCGATACCAATGTAACTAAAAATGTGTTAAAAATTTTTATTTACTTTTTTTTACTCTTAACACTATTTATATAATATGTACCTGTTTTCTAATGTCAACCTAGAAGGAAGTAGATCATTATTTTATATTTTATTATGTGGTGAATGCATAGAAGTAGAAAATTAATTCATACATATTATAGGTAGGTATAATTTAATTAATCTTTTGATATGCGCTATTGATACGTTTAATTATGCATGTGGGTATATGACGTAATAATAAGTTTGTATACACATTACACACTACACTGTACACTTAGAAGGTACATCATACAGGCTGAAAATACGACGTATCTATCTTAGATTGACTTCTTAGCATAATTACACGTAATGGATCGAAAGTTTTCACCAAGTTGTTTTGCAAATACATTTAGCTTGTATTTTCCACGCATATAATATATTGACTTAAGAATTGAAAGCATTAATATATATATATATATATATTATATATTTACATATACTCACATTCACCATTTTGGCGTATTCGCTTCGAAAGATCTATTTAATGACGCACTGCAAGAATGTAAACTGTTGAGTATTTACGTCTTGTTTACAAATCATTGTCGATAGATTATTATAACATTACATCATGAATTATAATTTAAAGTTTTTACACAGAAATCACGTAAAACTAGAAATAGATTGGTTTATAATGATATTTTTTAAATAATTGTATTTTGTTTTTCGTTGAACAACTTTATGAATAGAAAAAGACCTAAGAAAAATGTTTTCGAGAATATGATTGTTTCTTAAAGGAAGAGGGGAAGCAAAAATGTCTCAACTTTACAAAAATATTGACAAACTTGCTGTTAAATTTGCATCGCACGTATTCACACTTATAACACATTAGTTATGTTGAGAGTTTGTGTAATTCATTTATGTATATATGCATATATAATTCTTAACTTTCTACTCCATCTTTGAAGAAACCTTAATTATTTTGATTAATTGCCTAATGCGTAAATTTTATATATAAAAAAAAAAACACTAGTCCTACTTTAAAATTTAATCAGTAGTAATCCAGTTTAAACTGAAAAACTATGTAAAGATTAAAACTCCATTTAACCAAATGTTTGAAAGTTGTAATATTAAATCTTATAATCTTACAAATTGTAAGTTATTCATCAGTGAATTATCTGCACTAAAAATAATTTTAAGACAAAAGGATCAAATTTGTATTCAAAGAGAGAATTCATTCAACGAATTCGTTACTAATATGTTTGTATATAGGTATCAACAAGCAATTACTTAAAACAGCCAACAGCTAAAGTAAAATTATATAATTTTATATATTTATATATTTTATGTGATTTATAAGTACAAAATGTACATAATAGTAATAATATTGCAATATCAACAACCTTATACAACACTATTATTTCTAACTAGGTATATTAATAGTAGGTAGACAGACATATTATTTTATTTCATCTTATAAGCTTAATTGTGTTACAATGGTTTTGATCTACCTATAATTAAGACTGTTTACATTTTTTTTGTTTTTTTATACTTTATAACGATTATTATAATAATATTTAGATTGAGTGTTCATATAAATCAGATAGTTAAAATAAATAAATATTGTTTTATTTGTTTCTTTGATTTGTGATCCTAGAAATTCGTGTAATTGATTGAGTATATTGTTTTTTTGAATTCTTCATTATAACTTCTTATAGCTAAGTTTAAAAATAAAATATACAATATGTCTTTTGGTTATGCTTGAATTATTCACATGTTCGTGCTTAGAAGTAACACGTGTCAAAAACAACAAACTATTTTATCTATATTATTCTAGGATAAGGATCACAATAAAAGTTTATTAAAAATTCTACCTGCAGGCACACATAATGTATAAAAAATCACATGTATAATTTCCAGTAGTCAATGATCATAGTAATAACTGTAATGTTTGACGTATTTAAAATATTATATGCTTTACGATACGGGTAATGTGTGCCATAAGGCAACGTAATAAATGGAGACTATACGATTGAAAACAGTAAATTAGTCGCATAAGAACGTCATTGTGTAACGACTAAGCCGATAATGAGGCAAAGTTGTTTTTATTTTCACGGAACTCGTTATCATAACAAAAACTGCAGTCGATTTCGACATAAAACATTTTTTACGACCGTTTTTAGTGCGGGGTCCGTTCAGAAATCGATCCAAACTGTTCCAAAACGGGACCAACGCGCGTATAATAGATGAAAATGTAGAGTAATATGCAGTACCATACGGTATAATGTTACATACTGACGTAGGTCTGTTCAAAAGAACTACCCCCCGCGTTATTATATTGTTTTGTATCTTTCCGTTTTTAACAAGCTTTTCCCCCTTTTTTTGATTATCACGAAATATTACACACACAGACACACTACGCATATTTACATTAACATTCACACTCGCGCTTAAACTCACTGGTTGTATATAGCACGACGGAAATGATATAATCAACCTTATGGTTCTTGTGTGTGTGTGTACCTATGTGACCACAAAGTTCAAGTTTACCATTATCGCAACTCCGACTAAAGCAGTTGTCGTTATATTGTAGGTTTGTTTAATTTACACTGAACACGTCATAAGTACACTGTATACATAGTTATGCAAATCGTAAACTTAAAATAATATTCTCTAACGGCTCTAACGAAATATATAAATCTAATTTAAATGTTTAATATTACTTTTAATCGTGTACGCGCGCTGCGAATATTCATTTTTTCAAAATTAGTTTCACGCGCATATTCTTTTAAAATATGCCTTATAATTTGATAATATTCTTAGCAGTATATTTTTATGTCGAGTTTAATGGTATCATCTTTTAACGGCTATAGTGATAACGATAATTTTGGATCGCTTTGGTTTTATTATGTACTTATTAAAAAAAATAGAAATATATAATATATAGTCAAACTTCTATAGATATCACTCAACCTCACACCTCTTAAAAACGAACATTTTTAAATCACCCGGAAAAAATATAAGCACACAACCGGGAAAAATAACAGAAAATAAAATAGCGAACACTCTTAATAGTTGATGTGAACACTAAAAACCAGCAACAAAATTATAATTTACTTTTCATAAACGGACATAAAATATATGTATTATCAAAAATATTTAAGTAATGAAAATACTGTATTTATCTTTTACACTTTTTGTTCACTTTTCCTTATCTTAATGGTATTTTTATTCGATACATGAAAACATATTCAATTAGTCGATGCACAATCAAACGTATGAAAAAGTTTAGAAAATGATTTAAAAGGAAGATGCGGTTATCATGGCAGTCAATTTGCAGCAATATATTATTTACGAAGATCAGAAAATATTCATTATATTAAATTATATTTATTATACAAAAATAATAATTATCCAATTTTTAATACATACATACATACATACATATACCTACATATCACATACAATATATATATAAAAATAAAAAATAAATACGTATAAATAATTTCTAACTTTTTAGAAATTATATTACACGTCATATGTAATAAATGATACAGTTATTTTCTATGTATAATCTCGTAAATGTGTATTTCTTTCTACTAGACATTTTGTATTTATTTTCCTCAAAAATGTCCACTACATTGAGGTTTATTTAAATAACGGGCATTTTTTAATTCCTAACAAGATATGACTGTTCACTGTTAGAGGTTTCACTTAGCACTAGGTAGTAATTTATGCAAGTATTACCAAACAATAATTTCGTCCTTCAAATTTATCAAAGTTTATAAATTTCATTAATATTATATTACGCGTATATAAATATTTATATTGAAGATCGTAATATCGATATTTAATAATTAATTTTTATAAATAAAGACATAGGCAAAGGTATTCCTTAATATTATGAGAAATATTAAATGTATAAATATTATTTACATTATATTTATAATTGTATACTTTTATTGAAACATAAACATCCGAATTTTATAATTAATATTTATAAAAAGGTAAAGTCGGTAAAGGTATTACCTAATATTAAAGTTGTGAATATTATATAAATTATATACATATTTTTCATACACAAACATATACATATACATACACATTATATGCAAGTATATACTTTATACAACCTAGAAGCACTTAAATTTGGTAAATGAATTGGAATTTAATATAAACACACTGTTTGGAAATGAATGAATCGTAAATATTTATATGTATAAAATGATTTATTGAGTACACCATAATATTATTTATTCTAACTCGATTATTTTCCAATTGAACGATATTCGTGTAAACTTGTACTACACATTGTGTCTATATCGATGAGCTTGTTCGAAACGGGACGGAGTATAGGGTGAAAACGCTCGCAAGGGATAAGATAACGCAGATGTAAACAGCAATAATTTTGAAATAATAAAAAAATTTGCATCTGCTCATAGCTCTGTCGCATATATATTATTCCTACGTTTTCCGAACCCTTATACTCGGTTCAATAGCGTCTAATACAGCATATTGTCCGAAAAAGAAAGGGTTGCAAACGTCGCGCCTCAATTTGTTTCATATTTAGTAACTCATAACGAGGGTAACAAATGTGAAAATGATGAAATTTTATTTATCGCCTTGTCAACACTTCACAATTCAGTTATTTTTGAAATTTCATTGTATTTTGAAAATTTATCATAATATTTATACATCAGAAACAAATAAATCATTATTACTTATCTAAACACGTAATACACCCGAATTATTTATTTAAATTGAAAAAAAAAAACGTAATATTCATATTCATAATGTTATAATGTTATTTAAACCTAATATATAGGTTTCTATTTGCCTTCAAACGTCGAATATTTTAACTTGAAACTAATAGATTTCAATGTGGGTATTTTACTAGGCGCAGTAATTTGCTGCTTATACGTTTTTGTAATTTTATGTACTGTCTATCAACATTTATATCATTTGAAACGAAATAAAAATGTACACGCCAAACACATAATTATTTCAACACAATAATACATATATTATTTTGATTGTTTAAAATTTAAATATGAATAAAATACACAAATATACAAATTATATACTACTTATTGTAATCAAGATGAGTTATAAACGAATACTACTTAACAGTGGCGGCTATCCTTAAAAATATAGGTGTAGCGAAACATTAGAAGTAACCACCCACCCTCAATAATATTTATCCATATAACATCCCATCTATTAAATAGTTTTTTCAACATGTTGAAAAAAATATTTACTATTAAAATATTAAAATATTTCAAAGTATTATTGTATTATTTGCTTACGAAAAATTACATGGACAACCCACACCATCCACCTCTGATTAAAGTGTAGCGGGCGTTACACCCCTACTATAGGATAGCCGCCACTGTTACTTAACTAATATTAATTAATTTTATTTTATTATCATGCTATATAATATAGGTACATAATCCATATTATTATTATGATAAATATTGCTGATATAAAAAATTTTAATTTAATAAAAAAAAAAAATAACCAGTAATGATGTCTATAATATTATAATTATTACCCAATGTAAGTATATCATTTCAATTAATGTTCTGTAGCTTCATTACTACGGAACTTTTGGAATAGGTTCAAATTATTAGGGGTGATGCAGATTATAGCACATTTAATTCTTTTCAAACATTTTATATTATTATAACTCTTAAGTAAAACAATACTGGATAATATAGCAATAGCAAAGATATTATTACATCGTCGTCAATCGTAGTTACTCGTCCACAAAAAAACACAACGCGCGTTTAATTTATTTCTGCAATATCATCATTTTCTAACCGTACGTCGACGACAATATAATATTATTATTATAGTATAGGTATTTCAGATGTTTATTTGTTCGAAATTTGACGTTTGCGGTGCATGAAATAATCGCATATCTATTGTTGACTTTGAGTTGTACGTGTGTAAAATCAAAATATCTCGTACGCCTATATAAGCACCACAAGATCGCCGTGGCAGGTGTGTTTCGAATTGCAATTTTCGCGTTTGGAACGGGATTACGATCGTGAACGAAACCCGCCCGAAAACGCATCACAGACATCTATATATATATATACATGTATATATTATATTATACACGAGAACATGACACGACCCTTATATAAATATATACACAGACTCGTTAACGTAGATAATATAATATTATATATTATAACCTTTATTTGTAATGCCGATTACCGAACCGGAAAACGGAGATTGAATATAATTTTAATCGATCGTAATATATAGTGTGTATAATATATACATTATAGGTATATCGTGTGCGATATACTAAAAAATGGCAGTTGTTATTGGAAATGATGATGTGTATTTTACCAGGTCGATCGCGGCTCGCCGAGCGGAACGCCAACGACGAGGAGGATGTTTTTTCGAAAGTCTGTTTTCCTCGCACTCGCCTCCGGTGTCTATTTTCCGATTAGTTCACGCACCAACAGAGTTTGTAGCGCGCGCGCGAATCAAAAAGGGTTAACCTCCTGTGCCGTTTTCACGGGCCATATATCACCGACGCGCACCCTTGCCGGTAGTTTTGGAGGCGGGCGATGTAATAATAATGGTCATTCGCCCGTTTTTGTTCCTATAATATTATACATATATATTGTAGTCGGTACGACGTACGTATATATGTACATTATGTACGTGTCCGTATAATAGTAATATATATATACATAACGTTAGCGCACACATGCACGTCCGCGAGCCCGTGCGCTTTCGATCCAAATTCACCTCGGCGGCAATAATAATTATTGTCGTTGTCAAATATTGAACGGACACACAACACGATGTCGGCGTAAGTCCTGCATGCGAGGACGGCGGGCCGAGTGCCTCTGGTCGCGGGGGGGGGGGGGGTGCGAGAATCGCCGGGGCCTAGCGGTCGGAAAATTAAATTCCACAAAATGAATTAACTATATGTACTATTGTTATTATTATATTATAAAATATACACACGCCGCGCGTTTGATTATACATAATATTATACATACACACCGTCATGTGTTCGCTGAAATTTAGCGATATTCATTTTATAACATAATAATAATATATATATATGTATAACGTGTTATATTCCCTCGTATATATATATGCAACTCAAATACGCGCACAAACAGTTGGTACCTACATGTATATTGTATTATATTACATTGTATTATAATTTATTTAGGTGATTGATAGATACGTGCGCTGCGAGACCGTTTGCC
The DNA here is from genome assembly GCA_020882235.1 of Schizaphis graminum. Taxonomy (NCBI): domain Eukaryota; kingdom Metazoa; phylum Arthropoda; class Insecta; order Hemiptera; family Aphididae; genus Schizaphis; species Schizaphis graminum. The sequence goes on from CM037033.1 coordinate 95,367,861, forward strand.
GGCTTGTACCGGTAGTTAAATGATAACGTAGGTATAGGTATATCGAATTTGCACGCCGTTAAGCGATTGAAAATCGATGGAAAGTTTGGCGTGTATAATATGGTCTGTGCATGCGATATAAAGCGTAAGAAATATTTAATCATCGATACCCGTGTAACGCGTTACGATGCACCAATATGTAGGTATATATTTTATGCATATTTTTACAGTTCTGAATTTCTGATACCTATGTTTAATACCATCAGCGTTTTTGTTTTGTATCAAAATATTATGTGTATTATTTGTTTCCCGAATTAGGTAATTTCATCTTCAAATAAATAATAAAACGCGGATTTACTATAATATGTAGGTATAACGAAGATATTATTATTATTTCAATTTATTTCGACCCTATATAATATTAATTATAAACTTTTTAATCATAATTAATTAATAGTTTGTGGAATCAGATCTTTTGTACTTGAATTTAATTTATTCCCTAAATATTGTTGTATGAATATCATACTGACTTAAAGGACATTTGACAATGGCTAAATACCATCTTATTTGTCGAGAACACACAGAATAAACTTCGGGGTCGGTGTTAAAGCTTTTTGATAAACACAGAAATGACAGTTTGTGAATTTTAACGAATTTAATTTTGAATGAGAACACTTCACATCCATCGTGGATTAATTTAACTATCTTTATATAGGTTTGACGAAGTGTATTGTTACCTGCTTTTGTGATTCTCTTTTAATATCAAACCAAAGTTATAAAGCTCATTTTATTATATTATAAATGTATATATTATTATATAATATATACACCAACTTTATCACTGGTCATAAATAATTTATATAGTTTATACTTACTTACAAATCAACAAAGCTTTATCTTCAAAATTAAGTTATATCGTCTAAGGCTTTGCCGCAGGTGTCTTATTTATGACGTGTTCACGAAACGCATCAACTATGAATTGATAAAAAAAATAACTCATTAATATTTATGTCCAAAAGTTAACATGCGCAATAAGTATCTAGTAATATTAAAACAGTTGTTCCATCACGAAATATTAATTTATCTGATTGAGGTTTGAACTCTATAGCTCTAAAGGTAATTAATATTAATAAGGATTATTTTTGTTGTTAGACGTGTACGACTCGGTCTGTAGGTATCCTGCTGTAGCCTGTTTGGTTCATGCAAAAGGAAACCATCTTATTCTAAAGATACTAGGTATGTTTGAAATTTAAAAACATTTAACTTCATACGTAAAACGTGCAAGTACTGCGATACCACATAACATTGTAGTACTTATGCGGTAGTTCTATCGCAGCACGTTGTTTATAAATAAATAAAAAGTACCCAAAAGTGTTACGTGTTCATTTAAGTTTATAAATTTAAATGGGACCCGCTACGAGTGAAGAAAACACGTTAAAATGTTCAATCAATGTTCATAAAATATGCGACGGAGAACGTATAAATTCAATTTTTGCGTAAAACATGCGTCGTGCGAGCTGTTAAAAATAGATATTGGATTTCGGGTAGGGAAAAAATACAAAACGATTTACTGGCACGTACGATTTTATAGGTATAATATACATAAATGCGATACGCATATATATGTATATATATATAGTTCCCAATACGCTGCAAGACATTATTATACCTGTATACACTATATATTTATGTGTATAGTGAACACTAACAATACGCTGCAGTGAAAATGGGTAGGTACCTACTAAACAAATCGAATAGTTAACTATTAAGTTGTCTTATCAGATGACACAGTGTCAGAATTTTGTCCATGAGCGTATATGCTTCGAGGAAAGTTAATCTTTAGAAAAGAAAACCATATTTTCATATTTTTAAAATCATATATTTTTTTTTATAATTACTAATTTTTATGAAATCGATAATTGTATAATAAAATTAGGTATATCATGTACAAAATATTTAAGTACCTAACATACGAATAAATTATTGAACTAAATACTTTGAACCTACTGTGTTGTGAATTTTTGTTGTTTAGTTTAAAAACATTTTGCCGTTATATTCTATGTGTGAAACAACAAATTTGTTTTCACGAAGTTGTCGATTTCCAGGTTTTTTTAAATGTTTCTTTCGATTAAAAGTTATGCGATATCTGTTAGTTTTGTGTTGACCATTGTATTTTTTAATCAGGTTTTAATTTATAATAGAATATTATCTATTTTTTTTTTTTTTTACTCCATTACTGAATAGAACTCGACGATGGATTGATGGGAATTATAATAATACATGATTATTGCAGTAATACACAATACGAATAAAATAAATTGTTTAGCATACTCTCAACTTATTTACCAACTTATATATTATATCAGCTATAACTACACATTTTTTTGGATATCAGTGTGTAATTCACCGATGGCCAAAGACATACACGTCCATACCTATTATTGCATTTAATTACTATTATATTACAATAAATGTACATTTGTACATCTTATGTTTGTAAAAATAACAGTCCAGACAGTAGTTATATAAGTATCTCTCCCTCTCTCTCTCTATACATTTAAATTGCGAATATCTTTTTAATCTACTTATACGTATATCTATAAAACATTTTAGATTTCTATATTTTGTCTTATGTTTTGACGCATATAACGTGCGGTATCTTTGAGCGTAAATAGTACATACATTATATACACGCACGATACATATATATTTATTTCAAACATACATATATATATATATAGGTGGGCACACACAACATTATTATACAGCCGACGCGCGTTCGTTTGTGTATGTTTCCCGTCGTGTATTCACAGCGCAGTGTGTGCACATCATATATACACGATTTACGTATGCTCGCTTGTGCTTGTGTGTGTGTGTAGTCAGTAGTATATACAGTAATCTTAGAAGTTTGAAATGTTTGGCTACCGGATAATGTAATGTCCCTTGCATGCGTTATCCGAATAAAGGGATTTATCAATTCGTATATATATATATATTATATAATATTATATATGTGTATGTATATATGCGTCCGCACAACGATATCGCGTCGAGAGTGCTGGCTCCTGTTGAGACCTCGTTCAAATCCCAGTACGTCCTTTCCAGCATATTATTCCGCACGCACAGTGCCTTTTTATTTTACTCTTTTCGCTTACCGCCTCTGCCCTATTCGTCCTTAAATACGGATATCATCTTCTTTCGAACACGGCACGCCGAAGCACCTACCATATATTATAATATATGCACGCACGCGTTATCGTGTTATACACACGCACACACACACACACACACGAAAATGTAATTTAAGCTATTTCGACAAAATTACTTCCTATTTATACATTATTTACATTATTATATATCTACTCAGGGAGGCTGGCGAGTTATTAAATAAATCCTAAACAGATAGAGTAAGTTATGTATCGAGGTTATATTATATATATATACAAAAAAAATATGTAAGTAACTCAAAATGAATTTTTATTATTATTATATTTTTTTTCATTATTTAGATTATTTATTTTATTATTTAAAAATACAACTTATAGAATGAATTGAACAAAAAGAGTAGGTAGTTGGTAATAACGAAAAAATGGTATGGTTTATTTAATATCACTTAGTGTTGGGAGAAATAATATACTGGACAGGCGTACTACATTTATGACTGAAATATTTATATTGCAATATAGTGTACTAATTCGTCATATTATGTCGAGTAGAATGACTAACCTAATTATCGGATATGCACACAAGAAAAATTAAATATAATTAAATATATAAATTATATTACATAATTCATGATAAAGCTTACTTGAAAACACTTTTACTTTTACTCTATTTTGAAATTTAACTCTTAAACATTAGATTTTTAAATTTTGAACACTACCTGTTTACCTATAAGAACTTTAAAATAATAATAATATTTTAAAATAAGACTTTATTTAAAAATGTAAGAAAGTCATCTCAAAAAAATTGCATAAAACAATTCAAATATATGTACAGGGATTGTATCTGTTAAACAAGTGAGTCAATATTTTGTATTTGATTTGAAAAAAGTCGATACTTTTAATAAAACAAAGCAAAATAATTAATACTTTCATAGTGCATTATTGATATGTGTATAACTGTATAAGTGATCTACTATTTCTTTTGCACACAACTTTATACGCTAATGATCCATATACTTACTATGGGTACATCAACACGACTCGCATTCACGCGCTTAGAAAATGGCCTATATTGAACTCGTTAAAACGGTCGTTATCGAATCTCTTGGATATACAAATAGACTACCCACGTCAAGGAAAAAAGTCATAAATTATAGACATTTTTTAAAATTATGCGCTGTAAGTAATAGAACGATGATCGATTTTTCGCTTTGTTAATTGGTTATTGTAAATTTGCAACAGGTATACTTTGATAAATTTATACTGATTATGTCGTATAACTAATAATAGACACAATAACTCACTAAATATTTTTTTGTATATATAGTTATGAACAATATATATAAATATAATATCAATATATATTATGTACTATTGTACTTAGTGATACTATGTTTTTAGAACTATTAATTGGTAAGTTATAACGATCTTTATAAGACACGAAAGTCAAAATATATGAATAATATAAAGATTGAAAGATATATAGGTACCTATATACCTATTTTACGTAAGATAAACGAGACTTAATGTCGCTTTAAATGTATTAATTTATTATTCTTAACGTATATTGTGCATGCCTAATAGAATCCCGATAGGTTTAACTACTCGTCGTCATCATACGGGCTAATTACAGTTTACAGTTGAGATGTTTACACGCGCGCTGACTAGTCGAACGTGTATGTATATATATATATATAGTATATATACTGTATAAATAATACAAATGGCTGGTAGTTAATAGTAATATTGTAATGTAAACTCGTGTACTGCGGAGGAGTATTGTTGAAAATCGAACATTGGCAGTTTTCTGTAGCGCGTTGTAAGCGTACCTACGTGACTACATATTTATATATATATATATATATACCGCCGAGAGCGTTAATTATTCCGAAACGTCATACTATTATTAATTTGCATAGTTGGTATTCCATATTCGCGGTAAATTTGATGTTCAAACACACGTATCAGTTATTGCCATGTATTCATTAAAACCGTTATGAACAAAAATAGGATATATTATTATCCGTATAGAATACACACCGTTTTGACCTATATATATATAGTATACTTTGAAAAATTAAATTTGAAAGCGAATATTATTTATTATCATAATCCTCGGTCAGATCGTGTGAAATAATGTATTTTAACTTTTCACATTTTGATTATTTTAATAATAATAACTGCTTACGGTTATTGCAGCAGACTCAGCCGAGTGGAGACTTATGGGGAAATTTAAAATTTAAATTGTTAAATTTCAGTTAAAAACTTGTGAAGTTTACGGTTACCTTATAAAAGTATACTTACGTATACTCAAAACATAATATTAATTAAGAATACTTATAGTGCATTCGACAGTAGTTGTTTTTCTTCGTGAATTGAAAATAATAAATTAATAATGACTTTGTTAACAAATTTATTGTTTCTTATACTTGGTAATATGAATATTTGAACTAGGTACATACCTAATAATATAATGATAATTTGTTCGACTATAAATATATATTTTTTTATTAAACGGTAATATTAATCATGTCGTCAATTGTACAGAGTTGTTTTATTAACGGATAAAACATTTCAATATCACAATAGGATAGTACTTACTACACAGACTATGAAAATAAAAAATACACTTATACTTAATTATTTGGTCGTAACAGTTATAGTATAATATCATAAAGATAAGTTACGTAAGAAATAAAAATAAAGTAAATGTCTTATACTGTTCATACATTTTTGTTATTCTACTAATGTTCGCTGCAGTTTTTATTTATCACCTTTCCTTCACTTGCCCTGTGTTAACAAACATTACTTACCGTATACAAAGGCACGGCAAAGCGAAGTGGCTTATATATGAATGTATATATACATATATTATTTCCATGCAAAATAGTCTCGAGCCCTCTTAAAATCATAACTTGTTGTTATGTATAATGCAGGACGAAAAACACTTATTCCAGTGTTTTAAACGGTTATTGGGTTGAGTATTAGAGGGTACGACTGGCCTGGGACATATCTTCACGGTTTCCTTTATTTTTTTTATCCATTTTCCCCGTCATCTTATTCCATCTTTACGGGCGCGTATATTTCTTTTCGACGACCCCCAAAGTCATCTTCACTCCTCAAAATTGATTATATAATTTATTTTTAGAACTGTAAATTCGTTTATTATATAAACACGGATCGATTATTTTTATTATTACCAGGGTTCGGGACTTATAGCATTTGCATATCCATCATAGGTGATGTAAAACATAGCAGAGTGATCTACAAATACGTTTTGTAGTACAGAGAATTAAAATATAAAATTTTATTTTGCATATTTTTGCATATTTTGGGGTTTTTGCATATTTTAAAGGTTTTTGCATATTTTTTGCTTATTCGACAATTTTTAATGATTGATCGTTAATATAATTGTTCAAAATGTATGATATTGAATCGAAATTATGTAATTTACACGGACCATGTGGAATTGCGGTGGTGTCAAAAAAACTTGATCAAGTATTAATAAAAAACAAGGGTTTAAATAGTTTAAAACAAATATATAAAATTATCACCGGAGCCCGGAGGAGAGTCTATGGACCTTCGTTCATTAGCAGAATATCTAACATGTAATGATCTGTTATTTTTCAAGTATGCTCCCATTGGCCATTACTTCCGTCGACGTGGAATTTTCATTTTCGGCATATAAGTGTATTCTAGTCGATAATAGAAGAGCCTTCCAGTTCGAAAACACCTAATAGTTCAATGCAATTAATATATTATAATTAGGTACCCTATTTAAATTAATAAATTATATCAAATAAATCTTTTTTTGTTAATGATTTTTAATTTTTTTTTTAATTTTTTAGTGCATATTATTTTCATTTTTAGTGCATATTTTTAAGTTTATTGGGTCATATATAAGCGCATATTTTAGTGCTTTTTAGTGCTATAAGTCCCGAACCCTGATTATTACTGTTATACAAAATGTCTTTGTGTACACATAGACACAGACACATAGTATAGAAACTACGTTTTACATAGGTATAGTAAGAGTCATGACATATAATAATAGTGGTTGGTGAGGTGAATACAGCATTATATTAGTTGTGGATAAAATTCCCCAAGTCATTATTTTTGACACAAGAGTTTTTGACATGGGTTTTGATTTAGACAAATGGGAAAGTGTGGCAAATTGACAGACTTAAAGTTTCAATGATACTTACAAATTACATTATTAAATAATAGATAGAACATCTTGATATGTGATAAAAAGTATTTTTTAAAGTATCGAGTAAAATATTGATAATAATTTCAATCCTTAATGTTTAAGGTTAAATATTTATACTTTTTTAAAAAAATATTCCGAACATACTTGGAATAAAATAACTTGTGTATAATATACCAAAATTAAATATTATTTTTAATTAAAAACATTTATTCTATCGTACGATTTCGTCAGCATACTGTCATTTAACCCACAATATTTTTTATACATTTTAATTATTTGTCAACGCATTCAATTTATCAAATTTCACATAAACTTCAAAATATAGCTTAAAAAATATTCTTTCTAAAACATAACACTAATTTATATTAAAATTATACTTTTGGTATTTCATAAATCCTTACGCTAAATGAAATAAAGTGTTGTTGAAATGTGTGGTTTGGACGAACAACTTGGATAAAACATTGAATATCTGTATAACTATTAAGTATTAAGTATTTTCTAAATTCGTGAATGTAATCAATTACTTATATTATGTCGATTGATAATATAATTTGTAAAGAAATATCAATTCTTCATTTTGCCCGACTCGTCAATTCACCACACTCTTTTATAATAATTTTTGACGTCAAGTTGATATAGCTAAGTCACGGGTCATCAAATGGCGGCCCGCAGACAAAAAATAATTAATAAAACACATATTTCGACAACAGCATTATATCTGTTATTACTGTAAATTTTTATTTTTGTTAAATATTATTTGTTTTTAAATAATGTAAATATCTACTTATAATTTTTATGGTCCACGAAAAATTTTCAGATTCCTAATGTGGCTCTTCAAAAATATTAATCGGTGACCCCTGAGCTAGGTTATGTCGTTATATGTTCATTAACACGACTGATTTTTTGAAGACAGAAATAATATATAAACTTATCGGTTCAGTGCGATTCGAGTACTAGGATTGGTAGCTGCTTGTCCGAAGTCCTGAAAAAGTAACGAAGGGAAGTATTTGCAGTGTTTGTATAATCCTCATGTCAGATAGGTTTTCATCACCTTGTCGGAAAAAGTTTGTCCGGAACTAGGAAACACTATAGTTAATAGGCTCGCTCAAAAAAATAACAGAGTTTTATATATATAATATAGCAGACAACGCGCGGATCTGCACCGAGAGCAGGTACGATGGTGCTTATAATAAGTTCTGTTTGCGGCGAACTCGCAAATAAAACGCACCGACCGCGCTATATAATAAAATATAATATTATAATACGTCTACAACTCCGGTGGCACACACACACACACACTGGTAATAAATACGCATACTGCACCGTATATATATTATAACAATCGAGTGGGTCACCCGCGTAAATTGGCGCATCTGGCCGCAGTCACGGGTTATTAGTTTGCATTACGTCCTTTTGTCGAACTCGATAATCAACCTTCTGTTATTATTTACTCCGACCGCCGACCCCATAGCGTCCGGCTACATGTATTATATATATTATATTATGACGGGGACGGGTATAGTCGTCAAGGAAAACTCGGGCAGGAGGATATCGTGTATTATGTACACCTATATATAATATAATATACTATATTAAATGTTATATAGTGAACAGTGCACCGACATGTCCGGCGCGGCTCTCTTCCGGCCGTCGGATAATAATAATATATATTATATTGCACTATGCACGCGTAGACGATAGTATATTAAGTATACGGTCGTAAAAATCACCGCGTAAACCAAATGCGCGCGTAGTCCATCTGATCGGAATCAAATCGTTGCACAGATCGTCGATTATTATATAATATCGTCTGCCGCAGTCTCTCTACCGCATAATATAATATCATCACGATTTGATATTCCGATCATCGGTGACGGTATGTTAAGCGTACGCGTGTAGTCGTCGTAGGTACCTCCAATATATTATAATTATTTCTCACGCGGTTGGATGTCGTTCTGTACGTATAATAATGTATACGCAGAGCACCCTAGCAAACTTGAGTTTTACCACCCCTTAGATGTATAAATACTACATAAAATCTGTATAATACAAAAATGTTAAATGCCGACTCTGGACAATTCCGCCCTAGGCGTGAGCCTATGTCGCCTACCCCTAGCTCGAGCCGGGCCTGAGAGCAGCACCTCGTGTAAAACTATTGCCGTTTTCTCCTCGTGACACACGTTGTTTTATGCAACTCGTGTAGATATCAATAATAATAATAATATAGAACCGAATACGATTATACGGACAGTGTTCGAAACGCCCCTAACATAAGAAGGGTGACTATAATGCCGTGTGACTGCTGTATAATAGTACTCGTACGGTCGTAGTTGGGCGTCGATAATTTTTTTTAGGCTTTTTTTCAATTCGTAGGGCAATCATAATAAATGCAATTGTAAACGATAACGTTTCGCACCGTCTGCTGCCGTCGCCCACTCCAATACACACTTATGTACACACATAAAGTATAACAAGTGGGATTGAGTACAATACACAGTGCGATACACGTAAATAATGATCATTTCACGTCATGTTTGATCGGCCCACAAATGAGCCTCTGCAGTACACATCGTTTGACGTAATTCTATTGCTTTTATTCGTTTTATAAAATAAATATAATATCTATAATAATTCATCATAAATTTTGAGTAACGATGATTTATTTTTCAAACAATAAAATATAAGCTTTGATCGAAAATAGTTTTTTATATTTTAAAACGATAGATGATTTTATTTAAAAAAAATATTTTAAAAATATTCGATACAATAATAAAAGGGCGCACCCAAGGGGGTGGCTAACGGGCTTTAGCCCCCCCTCCAAATAGCTAGCCTCAACCATTTTACTAGGTATATTGACTTTAAATTATTATATATAAAAAATTGTCAACTAACGAAATTGAAATATTAGGTATAACATAATATTATATATTAAATTTATACCTGTCATTCCGGGTCTCGGGAGAAGATAAATACTATTTATATTTAAAAATGATTTGAATTTTGCCCCCCTCCCAAAAAAAGAATAAAAATATTGAATAATACGTCATATTAATTTGGCCGGAGTGGATTAAAAATATTATTGATTATTATATAGTAATTGAAACCAACTAATCATCCAAGGTAAAAGGTACCTTTGTTTTACTATATAATTTAAAAACTATTTTAACTATTTTAACCAATTATTTTATAGTCTGTAGGTACGGAAAATGTAAAACGATATATCCACAAAGATCCTTGGCATTTTTTCTGCTCAAAAACGTGATGAAAAAAAAAAATACCATTGTAATAGTCAACATATACGTCAGGGCCACTATTAAAATCTAAAATAAACTTGAGGTTTAATTTGCAATTTTAACGAAATATTAAAAATCTATAAATTAAAATAGGAGGAGTCATTGTTTATATTTCGTATGAATTTAGCAAATTATCTTTCCAATTTAACCCAATCAAAAAGATTAAATATGGTATAAAATTCTTGTCCGTAATAGACTTTAAAATCAAAGCATTTAATTATGATAATAATATTGTGTAATATTATATATTACATATTTTCGGAATATTTCACAAATTTGGATGCCGATGTCGGCAGTAGTCGGCACTCAGAAGAATCTTCAAACCGATATACGACCCATGTGATTCTCAAACAATGTTTTTTTTTTTGACATGGCCATCGTGGTAAAGGTTATTGCCGAAAATTTGTCCGGTTATGCGGTATCCGTTATTATTATACTTTTTTTTTCACGAAAACGCAATCACACCGCCGTCGGTCACGGAGCACCGATGACGAATTTTATAAAATATTTCGGTACGGTCAAATGACAAGATATTATTATTGTGTTGCATTGAAATTTCAAAACACTCTAAATTGCAAGTAACGCGAAACGTATCGAAATTGAACGATTGCGCGAAAGGTTACAAAGGGTTGTGTGAAAAGGAAACGATGACAACGGTTGACAACGTGCAGAGTATTCTTCAGGTTCTTTAAGCCCGAGCGTTTGGAATCGCGAACAGAGAACGTTCCGAAAGGAGTTGAAAATCATTTATCACCAAGGATTCCATTGTCGTCGACAGTAATATAACTTATTATTATTATTATTATATTATATAATACAACGTGCAGCGCCTCAGTAAGATGTTATAATCTGTACAGCTCTGTGCAGCGGCCGCATTATAGTATACGAGAGAGAGAGTACAACACGTGCGTGGCGTTAGAAAAAAAAAATAAAGGACAACAAATGCCGACCAATGTATTCATCGAATATATATATATACGTACTCGCGTATTATGTGCCGTTTCACACGTTTTGGAAAACATTAAAAACGATCGGAGTTCGCGAATATTATATACCGACGACACGGGTTTTCAATTTTTTTTCTCTGTTTGTTTGCCTTTCATACCGCTTGTCACACCCATAAAACCCTCGGCGGGTAAAACACACATACATACACACACACACATATACAGACATATATATTAACACATACACTAACACTATTACAAACAACCACCGATGGGAACACGCCCTGTCGTCCGGGACGATCGTATAATATTATATATAATATAAATATATATACATAAGAAATATATAATTTGATTTATATCCGTTCGTCCCGCATTACAATAGATACGTCCGATGGTGATTTATTATATTATATTCGTACAGCAGCGTGCTCGGCCAAACATTCTGTCACGTTGTCGACGACGCCGCCGACCCTGCAGATCACCGTCGTCTTCTATATCCTAATAATAGTAATAATAATAATATTACGTTATAGTGCTATGATTCTTATTTCGTGTGTCTCGCGCATATACGTGTTTCACGTAATCTCAGGGAAAAATTAATAATAATTTAATTCATATTTTATGAATTTCCGTTTATGAGTACACGAATAACATAATATTTGCGTAAAGTTTCTAGTCCTATTTCTATGTCATTGTGTTATGTGGGTATACAAACCGGAAAGTGTTATATCAAAGTATAATATTGTAAATACATTTTGTTAAATAATAACCAGGGGCTCTGGTTAGGCTAACTGTGTTAAACAAAAATAACACATATCACTGTGTAAATTGGATAAGAATTATTTTACCTAATACAAAAAAATATCTATCGTAAAAAAAGTTATTAAATAATATTATATTTCCAAGGCGAATATCATAAATGAAACAGTAAGCACATATATCATGTACTCGACTATCGCAGTGTCAGAGTACCTGTAGTCTGCAGACTATAATATAATATTGCCCTTTTTTTATTCCCATCGAACTGTTTTATATATTTTGTTCACCTAATTGCAAACAACTGAATCGTTTGTGCCTGTATAACGTATATGTGTGTGTGTGTGTTATTGAAATGCAATCAATATAATATAGCGATACGATGGATGATATGTCATCTACGGCGTTATTATTACACGACCGTATAATGTAATTAGAAGGACTGATAAAATAGGTACACTATACAATTATGACAGTGCTCGATTTTTTTTTATATTGATATTAGGTGTCTATATGCGTTATTATAGTTGTAAAAATATCAATGGTTATGTTGCCGATGTGTGATGCATTACAATTTTCATTTTGTGTTTAATTAAACAGTGTTATAGAGTATTTTGATTTTATTATGTTTAATTTTTTTCCACCCCCGTAAAATGGTTTTTAAGTGTGTGAGGGCTTTTATAAAATGTGTATATTAATGGGAAACAAGATTTTCAAAATTAGTATAATTACACATTATAAACATTTTACTTATGTACAATACGCATTTAATTAGTTGAAAAAAGTCATTTAGGTAATCATAAAAATTCGATTGTTCTACTCATCATCAAAATGTTTTAGAGAAAAATTATTGGTGCTAATACTGCCAATAAAAGTAGGTATATCTGAATTTATTAATTAGTTTAATAGTCATCACTTATTAATTATTCTTTGTACCAATTTAAAGTTTCGTTTTTATTTTTAAAATATTTATTTGCATTACACACAGTGGTTGCTATTTGGATTATGCCGTGTGTGGTCATCGGAAAATTATACTATATAGATGAATTGGTTTTAAACTTTGTTATGATTTCAACCAACAAAAAAACTTTTTTCTTGGAAAATATTGCCTTTATATGATGCAGTCGTATAGACACGACATTTGATATATTACATATTTTATTATAATATATTCAGTTGTTTTATTAAAGTTAATTTCACGTAAAAAATATTGTGCGTGCATTATTGGAATGTGATACGGAGATTTTAATTTAATATAGGTAGGCGCACACAACGTGACGTGATTTAAATTTTTTTTTTTTTGCGATGGCTGTGTCGGACAATGCTGCATTTGAAAATGAAATAAATAATAACCGCAAGATAAAAGATAATGACGTCAGATTCTCCAGGGAAATCTTGCAAGGTGTATTTTTTGGTGACGCGCGTTATTTGCTTTTGATTAAATAATCACCGAGCAAACAATTCTTTCATTCCGCTAAACAAACTTCATCAACGGTTAAACATTTCAAACCTTTAAATAATTTCATGGCAATGTCATACTATTCTTTTCTCTTATTCTAACACATTGCCGGTTGTCCTTCTCTCTCACTCTTATTCTAAGACCCTTAATTTTAGTACATGGCAACTAGGTAAACAAGCACAGTCTATCGGGTAATACGAGTCGAAATCCAGGTTAACATTATTAACTTTAATCACTTCCTGTTTGTCGAAATACCTAAACAATTTTGGTAGAAACTGTAATAACGTTATTTTGTTTTGTTTGAACTTTGCAAATATATACTGGATATTATATATAGGTATACATATATATACATATGTTTATCTCTGAAAAACAATGCTTTATAAAATTATTTTATTAATATATAAAAAAAGATAAATAAAAATATTGTTTTCCAGAGATAAAATATAATAGCATTTAATTATTTTTACCATGCTATATTATAAATAGGTATACAATATATAATATGCTATATTATAATCGTGTTTGGTAAGTGATTTATCTTTAATATTGTTTTTGAGTTAACACGAATGATTAAAATTAACTCTGAGACTTATTATTATTATTATTATTTATTTATTACGGGCAGTGAGCCCAATATAATGCACAAAAATATATAAATTTAACCTAAATGGGTGTTAGAGTTATCCAACTTTACAAATATAAATTTCATGGAGACAATAGTAATAATACAAACACAAGATATAATATATAGTGAGACATAAATATTTACATTATTTTAGGTACATGATAGCAATAAATAATAATACAACACCTACTCATATCTAGTAAACAAGTGAGGGTGCTCATTGCCAAGGCGCATCATCCCATCAATTGGTTGATTTCTGCCGTAATTGGTATTGTGTGGAGTAATAGCGAAGGGAGTGGATGACCTAGTTTGGCGGGAAGGAACTTTAAAACCAACTTGTGCGAGTAGGGAAGGAGCATCAATAGATCCATCAATTAGTTTGTGTAGAAAGAGTAGGTTAGCCTCAACTCTTCTATCAGCTAAAGAGACAAGACCTAGTTTTTGCATGACCGGTTGGTAGTCGTGAGGCGGATGATTAATTTTCAGAATATACGCTGATGAACTTAGAAATCTTCCCTGGACACGTTCTATAAGAGATGAATCCACTGCCGTACAGGGGTCCCATATTACTGAGGCATACTCAAGAAGGGATCTAACAAGGGAACAGTAAATAGACTTGAGTGAAGCAGACAATTTAAACTCTTTAGATAATCGTAGCACAAAACCAAGTGTCTTTAGAGATTTACAGCACATTGCTTCGATATCAGGGTGAAAGCTCAGTTTAGGATAGAGTATAACACCTAAATCTTTTTTCATAGATACCGATTCAACGATTGAGTTATTGATGAGATATGTATATTTGATAATAGACCTACTTATCTAAATGAATAGTTGCTAGTTATTTAAATATTTATAATTATCAAGAAAGTCAAGATATTTAGTGAAATAGTTTGATTATATTTTATATGTAATTCGTATAGTATGTGGCATCGTGGATATTGTTACATTGTCGTCTGTCAAATGGCTTTTCGATTTCTGAAATTTTTTTAGAATTTAAGTTTAAAACGAAATTATTTCAAGTTTTTAGTTTTTTACTTAACTTATCTGCCTAACGTAATATGAAGCAATTTCTTATGAGTTCGATGAATTATACAATTAAGAAAATAATTGACCATTCAAATATTATATTATATTCAAAACATTTATTTGATTGACTTATCGTGTTATATTTATTGTTATCTTTATCTAGATAAAAAAAATATTAACTAATTCTAACGCTGCTGTTCATATAATAAAATAGTAAGGACTCAGAGTATCCTATATGAGTACTTATTGAAATTTAAAAATCCAATAAATATAATAGTTTGACCAGTAATTTATCTATATTTTTGTTCATGGCTTTGGAGAGTATCCACAAACTTTTTATAAAATAAAAGTACTTGTTAGTTGCATACTTGCATACAATATAAGTAGGTATAACATTAATTTTTCATATGATAAAAAATAAGTTAAACTACCTAATTATAGGTAATTTCAAACACGCACATAAACTAAAAATTAAAATTGAAAGTTTGATTAGTTGTAATCCATTTTATAAAATGTTAATTTAAAACTAATCTGATTGAAATACAAAAATTTTCAAAAACATTGAACTCGCCAAAGTTAACTCTTAAGTTCATCTTGTCAAGGTAATATAGAACCTAACCCTAGTTATTTCAGAAGACTGCTGTGCTAAAATCTTTTATATTTTATATTTATACACGTTTGTGGTTCTACAAGTAATTTAATACATATTGTTGTATTATAACACAGATGTATTATGTATACAAATATTTATTATAACTCAAATTTTAACTATACATCACAATATACATAAATATATATATATTATACTTAGTTAAACCACCATTGCAGTATTTGTATATTATTATATATATTATTTATTATGTACTTAAACTATTTATAATTATCTAATTATTATTTATTGATACATGGAACTATGGAAGTGAGGGCTAATAAATAATACTAAGAATTAAATTAAGTTATTTTTTAAATAGATAGGTAAAATTTTAGTTTTGCACTATTTATTAACAAATGTATTTAAAAAATGTTGTTTTGTACGTGTTAAACTTGATTAGCCACTACTCTTAATGTAACTGGTTGGTGTCTCGTCGATCATCGCTATTAAACAGATATTCAGTTTCAATAAGCACTCTACAGTATTCTATAACTAAAAAAGGAAGCTTAACAACAATTTTCGATTCGTAAGTTATCAAAAATGTTCTAGATATGATTTAATCTAAATATTCGTTCAAATAACAATTTTCGTTTGAATTGTTGATAGGCCTTACATCATTAAATATGGGATTGACGAGGTAAACACAACAAAGGTGAACTCAATCGATATTAATAAAAAAAACTTTAAAAGTACAGTTAGCAAGTTTAAATGTTACCAAAATATTAAGCCTATAAAAAAGGATATTGTCACTTGAAAGCTCAAATGCATGTATTGTGTTTTTGTCGATTATGACTTATCTTTTCAATAATCGAATATTGGATTTTTTTCCGATTTCTTCTTTTCAGTTGAAATATGTATTCTAAAATTTAGCTGTAAATTTTTTATTTTTAAGAAATACTCGTAATGTATGTTTTTGTTAATTTGTTGATGAATTTTTATTAACTCATAATAAAATTTAGATTTTGTATCCATCATAATTTATAATTTTTTATTTGATTTAAATATATAATACTTTTACGTTGTTTACGTGTTACGTGTTGTTAACTGACCACCTGTCTAAACAGACAGGTATTCACTGGTCATGTAACTGCTGATTCATACAATATCACATTTTTATGATATTTATTTTATGATAACCTATTTGATAAAAGTTATTATTTTTAATTTTTTAGGTTATCCGATTAAATAATAAATTGAATTCGCGTACCGAATATTACCTATTTAATATTTTTATATTCTCATTTCGCTTAACACAACAATGATATTAAAACAATAATATACTTACGCAAATAATACATTAATCATGTAATTATTTTTACATTGTATGATTACTTGTTTTGGACTAAGTTAATAATATTCGTATATAAATCGTCACTGATAAAATTATAGTATTAATGCACCGATTAATCGAAAGTCGACTTTCTACAATAAACTAGAAAACGTCAATTTTCATTTTAACAGTTTATCAGTTTATCACTAATATTATACGCAAACATTTAATCTCATAATTTTATTAGTATAATATTATTTATATAATTATTTTGATTTAAGAAAGTAAGACATACACTTGTCCATTTATGCTTAATATATATATTTCACTATATAAAGTATTGGCTATTGTGAGTATTGTTATGGTAATGTGATATAATGACTTATTTGTAGGTACATTATACTGTCCATTTGCTTTCCGGGGAGTTATCAGCAATAAACAAATGAATATTAAATGTGATAATTATGTATAATTCTTGGAGTTTTTTTAGTATTATATAAGTTTTTAAAATGTTATAACTCCAAAACTATTTTAACGTAGAAAGTAAGCGAAATTATTATGGTTGAATATTGGATAATATTCACAAGTATATAGTCGTGGTTAAAATATACTGTAAAATCAGTGTAAATTATATTATATTATGTCATGTAAGATTCAGGTTCGATAAATATTCGGCACTTGATGAATAATTTATCGATAAACAATTTAGTACTCAATTTGGTAATAATAAAATTACGAGCGTTTATTTTTAATATTGTGTGTGTGGCAAGTACGTCAACCAATTTCCCTCAGATAAGACGCGTATCGAAACGGGTAATCTATTATAAAAATTGTATTACAATTTATAACAATTTTTACATACTATTATAATTTATAATTTAATAAATACAACTAGACGTGTTTTATTATATTATAATCATACCTACTATAGAGTTGCACTAAGAATATGCATGTAAAACTAGATTATGAACGCGCAGTCCAGACTCTGCTCAGTGCTCATTATATTAATCAATATAATATCTACTTGACTACTTACGATGAAATTATAGCGAATCTATTTTAAATATGAGGAAGGTGGTTAACATTTTAAAATATTTTGTAGGTGTATGGAATCATTTCTCTAGTTTGAAACATTGATAACTTTTTTTTTTAAATAATTGATAAAAATTAACCAATAGAATCGGAAAATGTATTTACTATTTATTCAACAACAGCTTTTGTGAAAATCGATATGTTTTTTGTTGTTATTAAAAAATAAATAATCATAGAGACTTGATAGTTTTACTATATGAATATTAAATATTGATCATAAGTCATAACATCTTCTAAACGTGATATTAACTTAAAAATATATTTTTATATTTAAAATATATATTATGTATTATTGTTTTCCAATTTAAGCTGAAAAGATTTTTTTTTTTTAATTAAAATGCTTGAACATTTTGTATAAAAATTAAATTCTTGTTTTGTAAACATCAAACATATACATGCAAATTATTGTTGACAAGTACACGAAGTTTAAATTATCAGTTTCTCATATATTTGTATATACACTATATAATAATAGGTAGGTATATGTTCTTGTAATTATTTTTTAGGGGGCGTTTGATGATTATTTTAGTATATTAAGCCCCTCTCCAATTTTTGTCATAATTCACAGCAATCGTCAGTTTCTCCATAGTATTCGATCACGTTAAAAGTTACAACGCAGTGGGATTTAAACCGGACGATGCATCAAAGATGACGATTATACCATACTTAACCACAAGCCGACTAATATTTCAGCAAACTATTATGGGTGTATTTACAACAACGCGTGATTACACTACTGGTATTAGTATTATACGATACGTAATAATCCTATTACCGATTCATATCGTGGACGGCGGTCATCAGAGGATATAATATTATGTATATGTTGTTGTTGTATATATGCGCTTATTACATATGAATGGGTGCGACCATTTTTTTTTTATTTTGTGTGTTCATAAGTGGCAATCACCGATAGAGAAGTATAATTAAAAAAAAAAAAATACAAAACAAAACAAAAACGGATGACACGTGTGCATAGTGCGGCGTTTCCTTCGACGAGGGTCGGCGACGACACGTCCAAATCTCCGGCTATTATAGAGTCCTACCCCTTTCAGAGATCGGTGGCTATATCGATATATATTGTCGTAATGATATATTATGCACACACACACACACATATATATCCGTCCGTGTGTAACATACAATAATGACAATAAAAATACACACGCACTCATTATATTGCACATACATATATACACCTCGGTGCATCATTCCACCCCCTTCGTCCTTACCGCAACCCCATAAATCTGGGGGGTATCCGACACCCGCGACAGCAGGACGGCGAGTTATGTACAGCTCGTTGTACGCCGCTGAAGCGATCGTAGCACAGGCCGCCGGCAGAGAGGCTGTTCGACTCGCGGGTCCGCTGATTCGCGGACGAGCGCGAAAGTCATAATATAATATAATATTGTGTTTATATATATATAGTTGTCGTGTTTGAGTGTATACCGACTGTATCCCGTCGTGTGCGTATAATTATAATTATAATTGCCACCGGTAACAATATCCTCTCACTCCCTCTTCGTCAAACACCATCACCGCCGTCATCGTCATAAATCATTGATGATATTTTAACGTTATACCGCAGTTGATTATCGTTCATTGTTATATCATATGTACATATAAGTTGGTAAATTTAAATTTTCCAACAGATTTTAAAATAAAATTCACTTAATTTTATATCGCTATATTACAATTTGCTCGTGACTGAACTACGAGACTGCAGTATACAGTGATTTGTAACGCTCCAAAAATATCCGAAATGAAAACGACGATTATTATTATGTTTTATAACGATAAAGTTTCTTTTAGGTACCTACCCCATTTCTTATCTTTTATACAAATATATATATTATAGACACTTAAAGTTTTAGTGAAATTTGAGTTTTAATAGGTATTCATGTATTATGGCATTTACGCTTGTAACGCAATTACTAATAATACTACTTTAATGGCTAAAGAGTAAATAGCTGTGTTGATAATTTTTCTCCGTCATTCTATATGGGCACACAATACAATTCGTTCGATAAACGTAGTATTTGGTAACACAATTTACGTAGTTGCAATAGATGGAATTTGAGACATTTGCATTTCTTGTCAGCTTGCTGATGCAGTAGTGTAATTAGCTATACATTTTGAGGGGATATTCATTTTTAAATTACTCATTATAACGTTATCTGTATATATAATTCTATATGTAATAATATGAGTGTGCGTCTTGATTTTCTTTGGATAACAGACGGATATATTTTTATTATTTTTTGTGTAGGTTCTTAATATCAAATAATATGAACAACAGAATCTAAGTGGGTAAGAGCACTGAGCAGGTAACATATATTTTTTTTCCAGATTAAATACAGTGTACACAAATACATTTATATTTTAACGTTATAATTATATTACGAAGGTAAGACCAATGTTTGTGTTATTATATTGTTGTTTTTACGATATTTTAATTTTTAAGCGAGTTATGAGTGTTTCGAAATTAGAATATTTTAGTCGCCCACTCAATTTGTTTAAAAATACATAGTTAATATTCGTACCTAACATTGATCATAAGTAAATTCACTTTAATATTAATTGTACAAAATTAAATATTTAAACATAATATATATATCCGTGTAAGATATTATTCAACGTTATTATGGCGTCTATAAATGATAATTAATAAAATGTTCAGAGTTTAAAAAGGTAGGTACATAATATATTTTTAATTGGAGTATAAAAAAGTGCAGGGAAAAAATCTATAAAGTATCTATCTTTAGGTAACCCCCTGTCTCGCTCATATTTACGTAATTATTATATATTCATTATATCTATTTTTCAGTTAATTTACTGTTATTATAGTAAATGTATTTATTTATAATCACTCTGCAAGCAGAATTACTCAAAAGTATACCTATTTCACGTTAATTATAAAATATTATGAAGGTTAATGTTTAAAAATTCAAAATATTATTCTGCTGTAGTTGCAATGTAAAATACTGAAAACATTTTAGAATATGATGTCGGAAAACCCAGAATGATAAATTGCTTGAATAATTTCTTTTATCTGTTTTCGTATTTGTATTTTGTTTATGTATAATGTATATATACACAAACATAGATTCATGCAATATAGTGTCAATACTCCATAGTTATTTTCTTCTCTTGTACAACTGCGATTTCGAAGAACCAAAAGTTCGATGCAAAGTTACATGTTCAGTTTTAGTTTACCACCGTTACCAAACATGTCCCTTGTTAGTTGTTGACCCGCGCGCGGTTTCACACTCTAACCTCTTTCCACAACTTCCCACGGGAAAACGTCATACGACTTTTGATTTATTTTAGCACTCGAGAATGGTTCAAGAAATGTGTACATGCATTGGCGAGTGTGTTTATGTGTGTATTCTGCTTTTTTACTTTCCGAATACAACGTTAAAACGATGAGTTTTGAAAGTGATTTAAAAGAAATAAGCATTTAAAGTTTGAAAAATAAAAATATATTTTTATGCATTAACCTGCACCTAACTTAGGACCCAAACTAAACCTAATTTAAGTGATAAATATTTTTTTACACATAAAAGAAAAAGAATATCTTTAATGTTATTTTTATACATTTTTTATCCTAGAATTTTATCTGAGTTATATATCAAAAGCTTATAATTAATACAAGGATCTTTTTAAACAATTCTTACAGCATTTAAAATTTATCATAAATACATAGTCAAAATTTTATTTTAGAAGTATTCGCAACTATATGCCTTTATTTTAAGTCAGTTGGCAATTATTTATTCTTACAGCTATACATAGCGAAGTTCAAATTTTGACTTAATGACATATTTAAATGAATATTTTTTCACTAACGGTTTTTGATATTTTCTTCTGAAATATTTTCACATCGTTCTAAGGAGTCAGTCTGTATTGGATTTTAATCAACCACCAATGTTAAAATATTATAATTATAAATAATATAATAGGTACTAAACAATGGTTTGAAGCAGGCTGTCGAGTTAATATCATCACTATAGATTTTAGAAAATCATATACAGTTCACCACTGTTTACTAATAGACGAACTGGATGTTGACTGTTGATAATCCGCTCTTATCCTGGTTCTAATTAATCTTATATATTGTTTTTTGTCTTTTGAAGGAAACAATTTCTTATTATTTCAGGCTCCTCCTCTAAGTTATTTGAATTTAATTCTGGCGTATCTCAGGACGATAACCCAAGTCCTCTATTTTTATCGTTTTTCGTATACTCCATTTCTCAATAAACTATTTAAGAAACAATTGTATTATACGCGGACGATAGCAACATATTGTAATGATTAAACCAATATTACAGCTTAACTATTCATTATTACGGAATTTTGTCCATATTATACATGAATAGTACCTACTATTGATTACAAAATGTGTGTCAAAGAAATTTTGTTTCATCGCTTGTTCCATTCATTTCCACCAGTTCATCGTTAAAATAAAAAATATCAATATTTAACTTCAATAAATCAGGGTAAAATGTAATTGATTTTACTAGGCGTTTTTTTAATCATCAACAACAAAACCCTAAGTTTTCATCATTGATACAGTGATATTCAGTTATCATAACAAATTTTTATAATAATTATTATGACATAAAATAAATAGCGCTAATAGTAGAAAAGCAAAATTATATAGACTTAGTACATTATTCTGATTCCATCATATTATATAGAAAGAATTTTTTATTTTCTTTGAATGGTTTTACATTTAGGATTATCTCTGAATCAATAAGCTAAGTGTAATGTAATTTCCTACTTCAAATTACACGTTACACACTCTCATCTTATTATTTTCTCAATGTCTTCGAACTAGAAGTAACCTAGATTTTTTATCAGTAATCTTAAATGGACCACTAGGTGTTCTTGATCTTCTTGGTATCATATAGGTATCATTTATAGTTTATTATTATTTTTTCTAGAAGTCAATTTCAGTTTATGCTGGTAGGACATAAGGGATCGCGATGTTGGCATAATCATACTTTGAATCTCATACTTAGAGATACAAATAATTTTTAAGTTTTTGTTTGAATGTTTATATTATCATCTCTTATCTTTGGTATCATAAAATTATTGTTTTATTATTCTTTTTCCGTATTAATGATGCAGATAAACATTTTTTTGCTGAATTAAAATCTTTGTACCTATATGATTTCTCATAAGTTATAAGTTGTTATTAAAGCTATTTAAAAAATTTAAATACACATTGCTAAGATTTTTTTTTTATAGCAAATTAAGTTAAAATGTTGACAAATTTTGTTAAAATCACAACATTTTTTAAATAATTTAATTTAAAATATTCAAGTACAAGTAATTTAATACAAGTTGCTTGTTCTGTAACCAAAACAAATATATAATCACAGTTTTTTTATAGACGTTTTAGAACTAAATTTCGACAAAATTAGATATCTAAGCGACGAATAACGATTTTAGTATTTAGATATAATTTAAAAATATTATCTAAGACTACTTTAAGCTATTAACTAAATTAACTTATATTATTATATTGTATTATACACATAATACAATTTTTCGTCGAGATAATATTACAACAATAATTAATTCAATCTACTGTACCAATTTCTAATACGTAGTTAAATAAATTGCTTTTATAACATTATTATATAACAAATATAACATTATAAAATATAATTTATAAATATACATTGTAATAGATTCGTCTTTGGTCATATTCATTTTTCGTATGCTAGAATTTCAAAATTTAACACCTCAACACCTCAATGACGAGATGCGCTCAACAACTACTGAACATTAGGGTGGTTCATAGGCGTAGTGTAATTAATTTTTTTTTCGGGGGGGCTATAGCCCTTTTTTCCTTGTGGAATCTATAACGCTGCCAGAACTTTTTGTGAATTATTTCAGAGAAGGGGCTACGTATATAATTCGGTTATTCAATATACTATACACATACTAAAAATGTAAGTAAAGAAAAATTTAAAGAGACAAATTATAAGAAGGACTAAAGAAACATATTATATTAAAGTTTAGTAAAAATAAATAATATACCATGTATAATATTATCAAATAGGTACATATTTTATTAATTATTTTTGAATAAAATACAAAAAAAAAATATTTTAAATAGAAAATTATTACCTATAGTATCAAGTTTAAACGTCTACTTTTTTGGGCAAATATATTAAGAACATCTTCGGCATTAATAATATTATAGGTATAGCTAAGTCCTTCTCAATATGAAATAACGATAGATTTTCAAATCTATCGTTAGCCATAGAATTTCTAAACCGTACGTTTGGCACCTGTGAAAGTGTGAAGTATGAAATAAAAATATGCAATCATATAAAATACTTACAAATTATTTATCTATAAAAATAAATAATACAAAAATTTTTCAGTTCTTATATATGGACGCATAAAAACAGAAAATTTTTACACAGGGGGCTAAGAAGAATTTTGGAGGGCTTAATAAAATTCTGGGGAAGGACTATAGCCCTTTTAGCCCTCCCTATTCTACGCCTATGATGGAGTAGTTACCTAATTTTTCCCTTTATTTTTATTGAAGTTATACTTACATTAATAAATTATTGTTAATATAAATATTTGTTCATTAATTAAGTTAATAAAATATAAATATTAAATTTACTACAATAATTAATTTATCTCAGAGTATTCTCTATTGGTTTATTTTTATTACAAAATTAAGTAAAGAACTTAGACTATATGTACCTATAAAATAAAAATATCGTTTTATAGTTTACATAAAAATATTTCTCTGACGAGTCTTTCGACGAAAATTCAAAGTTAACTTAATTGAATAAATTAAAAAAATGTTGTGTTACTTTTAACAGTTAACACAGATAAATGTAAATAAAACAAGATAATATATTTATTCAAACCGGGTGCCGTTAAATAGAACTATTGTAAAACGACTGTATTCATATTATGGCTCGACAGACAATAATTAAGGTAATGTTAATCCGTCAATAGTCGCGTATAAGCGCGGCGGTCACTCGATTTCTATTTTCACTACTACTGGCTTTAAAAAAAATCACAATTCATGTGTTTTATTCAAATTCTATGAAATATTGTCATCGATCATTTTTGTCTTGTCAAATGAGCCGATAGACGGACAACTGATGTGGCCTTTGTTCTTTTAAGTGAGGGTCCAACCGGTCACAAAAAAAATCGCGCCCCCAAGCTATTATCGTTACATTGTTTATACCAAATCGAGTCCAACGAATACAATACGCCTATTTACAGCCACCATCTATTTAAAAAACTTTTATAATTTCGTATCGGTTACATTTTTAATGCCAACATAATATTATTATATTTGACTACGTTATAATAAGGTTCTCGAAATACGAATTCGTTTTAATATTTAATTTTGTTAATGTATTATCTTTTTTTTATTACATCAACAGTGAACAAAATAACTTTTTTGAATTAAAAGTATACAATTTTAATTGTATTCACTTCAGGTACTTCGAGTAGACTATGAGCTTATATTAATATCAACAATTGTTCAAAAAACATAATATATCATTGTACAACTAATAATACATTCATCGCTATGTTTAGAATTTAAAACGTAAATGTAGGTACTTAATGATATTATTTTATTTTGTGCCGCGTTATTATACGTATATCTATTAAAAAAATAAATGCTTTTATACATGTTAAAGGTTATTTATAATATATTTGTATAAAATTAAAAATTTACGTGTATTGACGAGAAAAACATGTAAAGGTTCAAAATTAACAAAATACTATCAAAGAAATTCAATTTGCAAAATAAATGTCATATATAATTTGATTAAAAAAAGTATGAAACAAATTTATAGATAATAATATTATAACACTGAATTGAATATCTGAAATTGAAGATGGGTTAAATTTAAATATAATATATAGTTGTGTATAGACTTAAATCAGATTTCTAAGTATATACGCGTATGCCTATTGGCTATTCAGTTAAGAGTATATTGGTATGGTGGTATAACTGGTATACTTTTAATGATTTTAATCGAATAAAACAAAAACAATAATAAATAAATAATAATGGTGTGAATTGTGTCTAAATACCATTTTGAGACTTGTAAATAAATACTCGATTGTAATATTACAATGTTTATGTCAGAAATTTTTAATTGTTATTGACCAACTCTTTGCGTCACTCACTACAAATATTTACTACAACTTACGAGCATATATTTTTTTTATTATTGTTTACATAAAATTATTTTAAAGTCAATAAGTTCCTTCCTACGTATAATACGATATACAATATATAACTTTATAATAGAGCTATAGTTATAAGTGTGAACGTTTCTTAAGTACATATAAAGTTAGTATTGTTTTACCTCAGGACGGTATTATTTTTACCGACTGTAAATAACTTGTTTTATGTGTTCCACTATGTATTTGCACTTATTTTTTTTTTTATTGCACCTGACCCGGAACAGATCGTTAACTATATCCAACTAAAGGCGTTAAATCCAGGGGGTGCTGACACAACACTCGTTCGTTAAAAATTAAAGATAATAAAATTCCGTCATATTATATATAACGCCGCCGTAATAGTATAAAAACACACAAACAAAGTTATAGTTATATTATAATGACAACCCACTGGCTATAATATGAAAAATAAAATATTATTATGTATGCCATTTAGTCATTATAATAAGAGACACGGGAAAGTTGTATTAAGGGATGCATACAAACTTACGGAATAAATATTATCGATGAATTATCAGGAGAATTCGTTAGAATCGGTAATATTTTAATTTCTAAATATAATAGTCGATGCTTCTAATAGTTATATTGCGATAATTGATTAAAATATTATCTCATGAAAGTATATAATATAGATATCGCGAGCGAGAAAACTGTTATTTTATTTCATATCGTCAGCATTATAGTGTGACGTAGTAGAAAAAGTAAACATTGTATCGTCGTAAAGGTTATGATGTTGGGCAAGGCTATACTATCTATTCTATATTATTATTATTATTATTATTATTATACGGTGCGGATAGTCGGCCGACGGGCGCAAAACGGGACACTTATTTTATTTTTCCGTCAAAAACGGCAAAATATACGTAATAAAAAAAAATTAAATCGAGGGCGCGTAGAGCACCATATAATATAATGTAATAAATCATGTGTAATTGGATTTTTTTATTTTTTTTTTTTAAGAAATCAATTTTTACGACTTATCGGCGTAGGCACGCGATACCCCGGCGGCGCGCACCCTCTCTCCGACCCGACCGCTGCCAATCGACATCGGTTCCGCCGAATTAATGTCATTATCACGCGGAGGCGTTTTTCAGACGATCTGCTGGCTAGGCGATTGAGGGTGGGCCCGACGAGCGGGTACGACGGCGGCTAGGTCCTCGGCGGGTGGCCGGTAATGTAATAATGAGCGCCAGCCCGTGGCACCCTGTCCGAGCTGGTTATTATTATTATTATTAATATTGTACGTTTTTTTTTTCGCTGCTCAATATACAATACGCGCAACGAGCGTTATACACACACTCCCGACACGTAAGTATAATATTATATGCACACTATTTGTACACGCATGCGCGCAGCGTGTAACGCGCCCAATTTGTTATGCGATACCGCCGCTACGGCGACCGGTCTCCGTCGTCGTGCACCGCGGAGGGGTAGGGCACGCGCGCCCTTTCGCCTATTTTCCCGTACACATATTATATTATATTGTACAATATTATTCCTTCTGTCGCTGCGTCGTGTGTGTGCGTGTGCGCGTGTATGATTCACGCTGGTCCAATCAATTATTCATACACACATCTGTTGGTCGCACTTGTGTGCCTCGCGAACAACGCGCTTTGGACACGCGGCCGCTCGAGACGACGGAGAATCGATGAATTCCGTCGAATGTGCGGGAAAAGTCCAGCTGCTGTCGCGGCCGTTGAGTTTGGCAGGATCGTTGTGTATTGTGTAACGGTCGTAGAGATCTCAACAGTGTTTATGTGATAGACACGTTTCTGATCATAACAGCCGTGTTGTTATGCTTTATCCTTGCAATCGTTTTACGTTTTTTTTTCCTTTGAGGACTAATCCAGGTCTAAAAAGGAATGCGTGTTGTCCGACCGATAAACGTAGGAATGTCATCGTGTCGACGAAATGAACTTTTGGATAGGGTCATTAACTCAAGAGTCAAGAGAGTACATACGAATGTTTTAATGCATATTACTAATAATAAAGAGTGATACAGTATACTTCAACGATAAAGTTATTTGAAAAAGATTAGTATAAAATCCGAAATATTTTTTAAAAAAAAACTAAATAAAATAAAATCTAAATAGATTTGGTTACGGACCTATTTTAAGTAAAGTAAAACATAGATCGGTCCATCGAATCATGCTGATTTTCGAAAAGTGTAACTTTTATCGTATATTATATGCAATTGTATTGCTAATATTTTGCTCTCATTACCGAATAGAAATTTATTTAAACAAACGCATTTTATTGTAAAAAAAAAAAAATGTGCACGTCATATTTTATTAACATAATATTTTTTAACATGGTGATTTTGTATTTTATCAATATCTACCTGTATATTGTCGTTTATTTTTATAAGATAATTTATTGTAATTGCGATAAATAACGGACACCCACGTTCGAATGTTACGTATAACCTAACTGAAGAGTTTTTTTTCTCATTAATCATTCTAAGTGCATACTCGTATACGGCCGCAATCTCGTATGATATTTCCCGTACGAAACGCGTGCATTGTTTACCCGCTATATATACATAACCGTCTATTATTTTCATCGACATCGCAAAACAAGGCGCTCGTACAATCGCACAAATATTTACTCAAGATCAAAATAACAATAATTTACTGTTATGTATAGTAGTAGCTTGTATACCTATTGCATCGCAGACGGCGTTGACATATTTTATTATTACTCCACAGAAACTGCAAAACACAATATTATAATATGGTGATTATTATAAAATAGGACTTATTATAATATCGAAAAGTATAAATGTTTTCGAATTTATATTTTTGTAAATAATATAAGACAGGTAAAAACGACATTTTTTTTTACTATTTTTAACGCAATCATTTTTTAAGTTTTTACTTTTGTGAACGACATCATACCTTTTTAATTTCCTATTACACAGCAGAATATTTTTCTGAAAATTCCTATAAATAAAAATAAGGAATTTCGAACAAGTTGTTAATATTAGTTATAACAATTTTTAACTTGCATAATAATTTAAAGTTTAGACTTATGATGTAGAGTAGTATATACGCATAAGGATACCGATAAATTATTGTCCGTTCACTATGTTTCGCTCATCAAAACGTTAACCACTACTATATATTTTTAAGTTTTATCACAAAATAATTACACAATCTGTTCATAAGCACAATAACAATGTATAACTAAAGAATTTAATTAAATGAATAGTTTGATTAATGTGTAACAAGTTGACTGTCTTATAATTTTATTTATGTTTACCAAACGTTAAAATCGAAGAAGATAATGCGAATCGAGAAGGAAATTTGGTATACGTGACTGCCATATTGGTCAGACCATACCATAATATTATGATATATGGATAACGTTAAAGAGCATTTTGTGCTTATCCATGTATTATAATATATGTATTTTATCTAGAACCATAAGAGAAAATATATTATAGTGTTATTAGTATTTTAGTATTTACCTACAACGTTTAACACATTATTATTATTATTGCACTGTACATAATATATGCGCGTGTAGGTGGGTATTATACACACATTTTGTTTATTTTCGGTACGATGTCGGTTGTTTAATTTATTTTGTTTTCTCGATGGGCTTCGTTGTGTAATATACTGGGGAAAATTAATCGCGTTTTGTTTATTATTCGGAAATAATATTATTATACGGTTTCGTATAATATTAAATAGCGATTTATAATTATGAGAGCACTGGGGACATAATATTATATATACTAATAATATTATTATACCTATTGTAATATAATGTTCTCGTATGCCGTTATTATATCTATAGTAACACACAACATCATATAATGTTTGGTTGTTCATTGAAATTAATATATATTTGAAATTCGTTATTTCATAATATTGAAACATGCGAAATGTTTAATCCTCTCGCGTCGTTAACGATTCTTATCCAACAAATAATATAAACTGTCTCATTTCGTTTCCTAATATACCAGACGCTGAGCGCTATACGAATTACGATTTAATATTCTGGAGGATTTATCACGCTTAAGTTACCTACTAAATATAGTTTATACAATATACATATTCAGCGTATTCGCGTGTATTCTAATCAATTAATAATTAATTGTCTACAAACGTTCTAAACTTTTCGTACGCTAATCATTTATAAATTATAATCGTTAACAGCTATCGAGATACTCGTAGTTACCTTTTAATTATAACATTCCCTATATATAAACATTTATCTAACGTTATAATATAGTATAATTTGGATACACGTCTAATGATAGATTACTTTTTAAAAATCACATAAAACATCTCATTATTAATTTATTTTAATTATCAGTCAAGGCTTAACAACGGTTCCTCGGGAATTAGTGTCTACTTAAAAAAGAAAAACCTACAAGCTTTGACCAAAACTAAAATGAACTAAAGGCGTTATTTTATTATATTATTTGGATTGAGTTTATACGAAAGAAACAGTTATAAATTTCTCATGATAATACATTTTTTTTCGTTAAGCACATGTTTGAAATTTGAAAATAGGTTCAAAAATATAGTAAAGATTTTTCTTTGCTTTGATATATTATTTTGGGAATTTACTATTTAGTCGCAATGTTAAATCGTAAGACTTTAATCCCATCATGTGTTGCATTTTGAGGCATATCTAGGAAATGTACTTACAATTAAATTTGGAAAATCATACCCCCAGGGCCCCGAGGGTATGGTTCATCTGTAACACCGGTTCGTTGAAAATGAAATAACAGTTGATCAAGTTCGTATAATCATTATTGTATTACATTATTAAATACATTTTCAAAATACTACTGTAGCTCTTTAGTGGCTGTATTCTTCTAAGGCGCTGAATCACGTTTAATAGTCTATTATTGTTATTATTTATTAGAAAAACTGTAACAGCAGCGTTGCAGGTAACGTTTATATTAGAAAAATATAAAACGCGATTTCTATAAAGCGAACCAAATTTTGCGCTGTGAATTTCGTATAAAATTATATTTTTGCCCATATAAAATATATATTGGAGCATTGTGCCTACGACTGCCGCCAGACCGATGCGACGGAATAATCAGTACAACTTCCCCCATCAGTGCATGCCGTAGAGTTAATTCCATTCACGAAACGGTCCACTGCCGCTAATCAAGTTACACCGATTTTTTTTTTACGTTTCCAAAAAACACTGACGTTTCGTTCGGCGTACAGACGACGGTATAAAAAACATTTATTTTTTTGTTCCTCGACGATAATCATTGTTTGACCCATTGTACGGTAGGGTGAATCGCATTATGCACAAACAATGCGTCGACAATACAACCATACAATATTATACTATATATATATACATACACACACATAATATTATATACGTACGTGTACGCATACGGACAGTTAGTGTACGAGTGTACACCATGTGTGCCTAATAAAAAGTGCATTATCTGTCCGGATGAGTACGGCAAGTGCGGGTTCATCTGCTCCGCTGCTATCGCACACAAGTCGAACCCTATTTATTATTGGCTCCCCCCCCCATACGCGGCGCAACAGAAGCACAATCGAGTGCGGCGGTGGTGGCGTGCCAATTTTTTATTTCATTCCACTCCAAAGAAAAAAATAATACGATAAAATGGGGTGGCCAGTCCTACGCGCTTATATAATATTTGCAATAGGTCAAAATACCAAATAATAGTTACTTCACACAATGGCTAATTGACGTACCCACTATACCTCCAAGTGTCCTATATAAGCTCACCACCAAAAACACAAACACGCGAGTATTACGTATACCTACGAGTAAACTATAATGCTGTCCGCGAATATAGATACAAACAGCGTCTTGTAATCACGCCCGTGAGCAGTCTTTAACTCAGGGCCAGATTTAGAGGAGGGCTGAGTGGGCTGCAGCCCAGGGCCCTCACAATTTGATGATACTTAAATTGGAATACATGTAAAATACATGATATTACTAGTTATACTCGATTTGGTTGTTTTTATAATTACCTATTTATTATTTAATAAGTAGTTATAATGGTTACTACTACTAAATATGATAATAAATGTTATTTAATAAGTAAAAAAAATATATTTCCTTGTTTATGTATAAAGTGCACCCATAATGCATTCCGCCCAGGGGCCACCACATACCTAAATCCACTCTTGCTTTCATTGTCCGGGGCCGGGTGTTGGACGAGTATCAAATATCAATGGGTATAAGGTATAACTAATAAAAGTACTTTGATTTGAATTTTTTGTATGAATCTCTTTAAGAGATTGTGGAACCAGTTAACAACTAAGATCATATGTTTTATTTTACATCTGACTGACACACATGTAGTGACGTGATAAAAATTTAATGTCGGGTTACAAAATACATTAATTGCCAGTCGTGTAAAACACATATACAGTGTGGCAACGAGTTTATTAAAAGTATTTATAGTATTTTGTATTATCGGTATTCGGTAATATTACCGTAATCGCAGAGTTAAAAACATATTATATAAATTATTATTTAATGTAATATTTATTCTTATTGTCAACAAACCTTAAGATTGACAACATATTTTTAAACTATAACGAATATAACAATGACTATTTAAATTGTAAGATTACCATTTTTTTAATATGTGATGTACCTATGCACATAATTTAAATAATTTTTGATTAATTCATTATTTTTTTATTGGGCAGCCCATTGATTTTTTAGCGCCTAATATAGATATATAATAAATATTATATACAAAGTCAAAATGTATTACATATTATGTATATAAAGAAATAGGCATATGCACACGTGTGCCTATGTAAGTAATAAAATATATACACACTATAAGTTTTATAGTTTTATTTATTATTTTTTCTATTTCGGATACTTGTCAATCGAAATTAAATCCACTTAATAAAAATAAAAAATAATTAAAATATAATGCAATTAAGGATTTAAACTATAATTATACGTGACGCATATATATATATATATAGGAACTCGTATATGGTATAGGGTTTGGTTTGGTTTCGGGCGAATTTCGGCGAGACGACGCCGGCGATAACGTGACGAGCTGATTGGATTATCCTGGATATAAATGGACACTAGAAACTGGTAACGGAACTGGACGTTGGCAGCCCGAGACGGTTCTCGTGATTGTTCTTGCGCCGTGTACTGCAGCAGTCGGCTGTGGTCGATAGGTCATCGCGGTATTACTAGACAGCGACCACGCACGTGCCGATCCGCTGGGAAATTGAAAAAGTAGTCGATTCTTGCCCGAGTTCGTTTTAAAAATTAAACACAAATCAATTGTTTTCGGTACCACGGGCGTATATGTGCTACCCCTCAAAAATACCGAGGAAATTGTATTTGTCGACCGTGAAAGATTAAACCACCGCGAGGTTTGTGCGTCATGATTATTTTTATTATGTTTTGTTTATACTACAGAGTACTACACACCATAATATATAACTCACGATAAAAAAAGATTATTACAAATTCTGAAACCTTTCGCGCGTTTGTCGTTTGGCGGATATGCGGATCGACTACAGTTAATTTTCTAAG
Organism: Schizaphis graminum; assembly: GCA_020882235.1. Taxonomy (NCBI): domain Eukaryota; kingdom Metazoa; phylum Arthropoda; class Insecta; order Hemiptera; family Aphididae; genus Schizaphis; species Schizaphis graminum. Next base: position 95,402,117 of record CM037033.1, read on the forward strand.
TAAAATTTATTTTATTTGCATACAAATAAAATCTTATTATAATAAATATCATCATTATATTATAATATGTAAAATGTAGACAAATTTGAGTTTTCTCGCATAACCAATCGTGCTGTAGTTAGGTCTCGTAGATATAGAATAAATTATAAGTCCTGGTTCAAAAGAAAAATGTGAGCAATTCAAATAACTGAGTTTAAATTGTTATAAAGCTTAAATAACTTGGTATAAGCAATAATGGAAATGTTTACAATTTCAACTAACTTATTTTATTTGGCGGGAATCAGATATCTTTTAATCTATACTAAAGAATACTTCAAAAATATCTAAGAAAAAGATATAAACAAAAATAATGTAAAAAAATATTGTTTGACTTCAAAATGATTGGTAGGTAAAAATGTCTATAAACATAGAAATATTCAAAATAATATACAAATAATTAATTTATGTAAGAATATTTAAAGAAATCACCAACATATATTTTATTTTATTATAAAAATATAAAAAGTAAAAAATAAATCATCGACATACTATTTACGATCGATACGTTGTAGCATTATTATTAAATTTGTAATTTATAAATATTAAAAAGCGGATAAGTGGGTATCGCTCTGCTGTATATTAGGGGGTGGGGTGGACCTCAGACTATGGTAGGTTAAATTTGAATGCAATGATAGGTATCATTGTATACGAAAAACGATTCTGAACGAAGATGATTTGTCAGTTTAGGATATATTATATTTAAATATTGTCAAATATTCTATTTTGAAACAAATAGTATAGTTTTTATATTATGTTACTATGGTTACTATGGCCAACATTCGCATTATGAGCGTATGAAATTTAATTTAAATTTTGACATATTTCGTATAAATTCGAACTTTAAACACTTATAAAAAAAAATTGTGACTAACGATTTCGGATTTTTTTTTATCACTTTAAGAACAACTTATAAGAAACCTTGTATTAAATTTTCAAGATTTTCTGGCCACCCAAAAAATTTTTATCGGCATTTGAAGAAAAAAAAACTTAGAAAAGTCGAAAATTTCAATTGTCTATTAGTAGCTTAAAAATGGTCAAAATATTTTGAAAATTTAACTGTAAAGAGATAACCATAATATAAACATTTGGTGAAAATTTCAAGTATTTACAATAATTCGTTTTTGAGTTACAGCAAAATCAAAAAATCGATTTTGTCGAAAAGTGGTTTTTCCGTAAAATTTCCATTTTTCTGTCATTTTTTTTTTGTTTTTCTCGATTTTTTTGAAAACTATTAGAAAATTTTAATTTTGACCCCCCTAAAGTACCAACTAGATTCAATTCCCTATTCAAAGAGGGGCTGAAGTCAAAAATCGGAGCATTATTACTGCTCCAAATGTTGGAGTCAGACACAAAAAAAAAAAAAAAAAAAACACACATCATAGTAAATGCAATACATTCATCACTTCGTTCAGAATCTAAAATATTATACATAGTTATTCATAATTATTATTATCGTGATAATTCCTATAGCAATAACTCTGTTGGGTAAGAAGCACAATTGTATAAATAACATGTATATTTTGATATTTAAAATTTAAATAAAATTATATTGACTATGTATGACTATCATCTAAATATATCACGAATATGATACATTAATAATAAATATTATAGCGCGTTTGTGTGTCGTCATTTGTCCAATTGTTTTGCTTTATTAAAACAGTAATATTGTTGTGCAAAAGTGAATTAAAACATAAAAATTAAAGATTGTGTAATCTCTAACCTCGGGACCGGCTTCACTGGCGCGAACTGCTGTGGCTGTTGTTGCTTGGGTTGTCGCTGCTGGACCGGCTTGAACGCGGACCAGACGCCGTGCGAAAAACCGCGGTTCTCTCCCGACCACTGGCCGGTGGGAGCGGCGGCGTTGGATTTGAACGATGGAAACTTCTTCGATCGGTAATAAGCGATGCTGTCGTCCGACGGGCATTTGAAATGTCGTGCCAAATGTGTATTAAATATTAATTGTAAAAAAAAAAAAATGTGAATTAAATATTAACTTATTTATTTGTTTATCCGAAAACAAAATTTACATCCTGGTTTCAAATAATTTATAGCGCGGATAATAGGTTTAGGTTCTAAATTTGAAACATTTCACTTTTCATAAAATATTGAAAAATATTTTTTCTTCTTTTAAACGCGTTCGATTATAGATGATTAGAAATAATGAATTGATAACACAACAAATATTGGTAGTATAAATATGCAAAAAATATGCACTATACATTTTTGTTATTTTTTTCGTTGGGTCTAGGAAAAAAGATTTTTAGCTCATTAAAGCAATAAATCTAGTTGTCCAAAAAGAACATGCAAATATAACAACTCCCGAGCCCTATTCTTTATTACTTATTAATAGGTTCCTTATAAGGTATTATTATTATTATTATTATTATTATACCTACTGTCTTTGTTTCATACAATAAAACAACTTTTCAAAATTTTCATTTGCAAGTTGACGTGACCTATAAACTTTTAGATAATATAATAAAGAAAATAAATTTCTTGAAATTTTAAAACGACTTATGACTTATATGAATAATAAGCGTATAAACAATTACGTCAAACAAGTATACAAATTGGGGGGGTTTTTTTTTGTTGTTCAAAAGTTCAAACAACTTATTGAACAATCTTTACACGTCACACATACGACTCAACACTCAAATAATAAATCGAAAAAATGTGTTCTGCTATTGCATTTTTCGGACATATTTTACTGCACGAACTTTTAGATACATACAAATTATTCGGCAAGTTGATCACTTCAAACGAAAAGAGCGAAGACAATATTATAATGCGACGACATGCGTTTACGGAACACACATTATTGGATCATTTATTATGACACAACGAAACTGCACCGCGTCGAATGGAATACAAATCGTGTTTTAAAACTATATACAAGATTATATTATTATAATAATATTATGTTTCGAATATTCAATACGGCGTATTATTATTGTAATTTCACAAGTTGAGCAGTTGTGATGCGATATGCATCGCTCGAACAATGTGATGCGGAAACGCTGCACCACAAGATCGCTATAACATAATACAAGCCGTGTTGTAATAACATATTATTTGTATAGTCGTGTTGTAGCGTCGACGTTAGATTTATGTAACCAGAATTACTGCTCTGAGAGTAATTCTCCAGATTTAACAGATTAAAACTGACCGTTATTAATGATTAATAGAATTAATATCGTGTACAGTATACGCGTTGTATTATAGGACGCCGCGCGTAATAAATATAATATACGCAAATAATGTTGGCACTGTCGCGGCGTACACCGACAACCGACACTCGTGTGTGCATATTATTGTTTTAGGCATTAGGCACGACTCGCGGCGATGTAGCCGACTCACCAGAAACTACCTATGCGTATTATGTTATAATAGTATTCCTCTCGTGCAATTTAATAATAATGCGCTTTGCGTCATATTAATCGACTATAAGTGATATACAATGAATATTTAACCGCACGAAAGTGATCATTGTTATTGCGGCTTTACGCTGATTAATGAACTGTTTAGGTACCTAAAGGCTTGTATATACTATATGGTATTATGGTGATTTATATATTGTATAACCGTTACTGAAAAACGAAATGTCCATCGGGAATTCTATTTTGATAAATCGATCGATTTAAGACTCGGCATAGTAAATATATATATAAAAGTAATTATTAGAATAAACTATACTGAACTTTGAATATTGGTATACCTACTAAAATTATAGGTTATATAGAATGACTAGAAAGTTCTATTTCATTCTCTACCTTTTCTATTCGTTATATTATAAATAGTAAAAACTCTAAGGTTATTAAAACACATTGCATATAGTTAAACCTAAGAAAATATTATACGCCATTAGAATTATTACTGTCACGAGAAGTTAAACGCAAAAACCATTATTAAAAATATTACTGAAAGTATAAAATATTCATTAAATCAAATAAAATTTACAGAAAATCTACTCTTCTGTTTTATTCATATGAAATTATATTTAAAATTTAAGTAATATTATCATTATAGGTACATAAAATCTATTATATTTTAAATTATAATATTAATCTATTATCATTGTTAAATATATGTATACTAATTATTAATTATTTATGTTTATAAAGGATTATATTATATTTATTTTAAAGTTTATATTTATTATAGTATACCTGAATAGAGCTGTGGAATTACGTATCGCGCAATGCCAAATCAATAGCTTACAATTTTGTAATAATCAACAAGTTAGGTAAGTACTAAGAAGTTAAACTGAATATTATAATATCCCGTATATTTATTATGATATTTTTACTAATTCTTTTTTAAATGTATAGGTATATAAACTGTTTTTTATGCATGTTTAAGAATAAATAATTTTAGTGCATACTTATAGTTTTTTAGGGTGTCTTATTATTAATACTAAATTTAAATGTATTCTTTTCGTGTTCGTAAAAACAAGAATTTTAAATACATAAATTTATTTATAAATGCTATTTTTTTTTCAACAACCAATAACGATTGTAATATCCCGTATGAAACACTTAATATAGGTACTAATATTCATTTAAATGTTGTAGGGCTGGTAGGGGCGACTCCAGAGACTTGCAGGTTAGAGGGACCTTAGCTTTTATTTTTCTTATTATTCTTGGTATTCCCGTAATCCATATAGAAATGAGTGCTACGCAATTCATCTTTAAAACACAGTAAAATAATATCATAGTATATTTATATTAGGTATATTAATTTATTATTATATAAGTTCTTCGTAATATACATAATATAGATATCAGGTACATACCGTCATACCTCTATATCTGTATACTCGTACGTGTCTATGATAGTCGATTGTAGGTATAATATGTTTTTTTGTTTACAATTTTTTTTTTTTTTAATAATATACAACTTTTTAGAAATACGGGAGCCACCTCTGTTAAATGGTATATAAAATATAATATGGTATAAGTTAAACAGTTTTGTGAATAGTTTTTAAATCCTACAATTTCGGTTAAAGTTTAGTAACGGTTTTTTTAAGATTTTAGTTTTGGTTATGGTTATAAGGTTAGACAATAAAAACATCTATTTTTTACTGGTTACAACAGATTTTTAAAATCGGTTTAATCTGTAGTAAAGTAATTTAAATGGTTTATTGTTTCTCGTTTAACAACATTTAAAGATGAAAAATAGGTACTTACCCGTATATTATAAAATATGATAGATTAGTGAATTATATTAATGTCTCATTAATATTATATCCTTGTATACCTAATATTATAAATATCATGCTACACATTAATGATAAATTGCCATAATAGGTTAAATATATTAGATTAAAAATGTTAAGTAAGATTCAGTTTAGCTATTTTATTTGTTTTGATAAAGATTTTTTTTTTAAATACATTATTTAGATGTATTAGTTATTCTAATACATTTTTTAAACTAAAGATATATACATAAAAAAAAGTGTATTTCACTAAAATCACACTACAGTATTCAATTTCTAATCGATCGAAGAATTATATAGGTAACTTTTTTAACACCCGATTTTACGGCTACACCCTAAACTGTGTTTGAAAAATAATTATTTATCACGTAAAACTAATAGCAGTCCCTCGCCCGGATCAGAATGTATAAAAATTTGACAAATAAATAACGCGTATCGGATTTCTCGCTAACGGCAAAAAAAAAAAAAATACAGCTATAGATTAAAATATGAAATGACGGAAAACTATATAGGGGTGGACATTTCAGAAATTAATGAAGGTCGAAAACCCGCGAAAAAAATATATATGAAAAATTATGGGCGGCCGGCCGGCAATGGCATCTGCAGCAACGATGACTGCGGTGGTGGCGAATGGGTCGCGAAGGTAGATTATAATATCGGCGGCACTGCGATGGCGGCGTTGAGGGTAAATGTTTGGCCGGTGCCAAGTTAGCGCCTTTACTATGACAAATAGCCGCAAAGTGACCATCTAGCCGAGGCGTTGGGGCTGTATTTTTATTAGTGACAGACTTAATTAGGGTCTCGGACCTGTCCTGAATAATTAAGAAGGATATTATTATACCGGATTTCCTTAGTTCCCAGCGGGCGATCCCACGCCACCCCACCAACTATATACCTACCGGTACGGTGACCTCCTCCGCTTCCACCGCCCTCTGGTCAACGACACGGGCTGCCGCGTTAATAGCTCCGTATAATGTCTGCAAGGGCAAATATAGTATATGCATATTGTACGCGACGGCGGCGATGACTTTTTCGTTTTGTTGTTTTTTTTTTTTCGTTTTTTAATCTATTTTTTTTTCGTCCACTCCGCTTTATTTGCACACCCTTAATGTCCCAGCTGGGAAATAACTGACAGTGTTATTAAACAATGCGTATCATTATATTTCCATAATAACGAAATGTGTATAATATACATATTACATATATACACGCGCACTATGAATATACATACATACATACATATATATATATATATATATATATATATGAACGTACATTAGAAAGTTACCACTACGCATTTACTAAAAGTTTTCAACGGGTCAAACAGATCCTACTGCAGCAGCAAATATACTGGCCGGCATATTATGCGCGCGTTCGGGTCTTCGCCGTGGAGCCGTAGTAGTGTAGTGCGCGATTTATGAACAGCGCGCACCGTTACGCTATTATAGGTACCAGCTATATATATACTGACTATTGTGCCGCCGGGCCATTACAGTAATTTGATTAGAGAAAAAAAACTTAATGAAAAATATTAAACATTATTATGACGTAAAATCGTCCGTCGCGTTAATAATAATTAGACCATCAAATAATTAAACGATCGTTCTGAAAGTCGAGAATTCACACGTGGCACGTGGATACGTATACCATACGCGACGTTTCTTACTGTAAACTCAATATTTTGAGGAAAAAAAAAACACTGAATCATTATTTTACTTGTCAAATTTTTTTATCTTAAAATTTAATTTCCTTAAAATCTCAATCAATCCCTCTCCTCTCCACACGCCCGTTTAACCGTCCGGGACGTGGACGTCGCGTCTCTGCTCCGAACACACACACCGTATACCCGCCACACACATACGAACAACGTGTCGTTTCCGAAAAACGATATTATAATATGTGATCGGTGGCCGACTGGACGAGACGGTACATATATAATATTATGTAATATCATTTAAATGGAATGATGGGTCGTACACAAAAATCATTCGCCATGATAGCTGTATATGTCACGTCGCAGAGTGGACGGATAAGTCACGTGCGCGTGCAGCAAAGTACTATACAGAAGACGACTTCAATTGCGGAGGAGGACACGGAAGTGTATACACACACACGCGGAAGAGGACCACGCACTGACGGTGTATAATATTATATGGGCGCGTATATATGTATAGAATTTGGTTGGACGAAATAAGGGTGATTCGGAGAGAGGCCGAGAGGTAGAGAGAGCGGGGGGAGGGTGAGAGACAGTGTGTGATGGCGAGAGGACGAGAGAGGGTTGTGGGAGAAGGATACGGGGAGGGGGGGGTGAAGAGAAATGTGAAAAACGTATAACGCTGCGGAGGAAGAGAGGAAAAAAATAGTAAGTCATCATTTGTTTGATTGTTGTGGTTTTTAATGTACGAAAACGGCCGGCGAGGGAACGCACACGCCGCCCTCGTATACGGCTCCCGCGCCTCGTTATCCTCGCATTATTATACATTTATACGGTCAAATCGAATTACGCACGGCAGAATATTATTATTATATACAAGTGAAATAAATGGATCGTAAAATGCGTATAATTCAACACGCACGGCAGCAGTTCCGTTCGGTTTTGCCGGTCTCGTAACCGTCGTCGTTGGAACAAAATCGTGCGATGTACAATAATTCGTATTGTAACGGCACCACATACATGTATATAAATATTTTACAGTATTATAATAATATATAATCGCATAACTGCTAGTACGTTATGCGTGAATGTCGAACGCAACTGACGTAGTATAATATGTCATAATACGACGACGCCCTTTCGTCAAGGGGACGACGACGACACACTGCTGTAGTAGTAGTTATACCGATTATATTATAATATTATATTATTATGTGTGTGTTTTCGGGCAGTGGCGACGTGTCCGTCGGACGTTATACGAATATAATAAGTTTAGCGCTGCGCGAGCGCATTTTTTATTGTCTACAGACGTATCTTGTTTTGTTAAACGTCGATACAGAAGCGAACAGTTGATTATATAATGGTCTTGTGAGCTTTAATTTTTAAAACGGTCTATATTTCGACGAGATACATAAATTATTTACTTATAATAATTATTTGTTAAAACGACTAAAGCAAGCGTTTGACATTTTGAGTTGTTTGTTTTTGAATATTCGTAATACGTTAATAATACATGTCCAGCACGTTTATACTTTTATCATCTCAATAATTTATAAAACACATTTTTGCTGTCGTTATTTTTTTTAAATTTTATTTCAGTACAGTTTTAGGTTAGTATGATATGAATTATTGTTTATAATTTATATTATATGATTTATTAATTGTTATTGTTATAATAGTTATACGACCACTATAGGGTTTTCTATATTATAATATTCATTAATTATATTATACAGAGTACCACTATAAAAACAATCGATTGTTATTTACTAATCATATAGCTATATAGTTTATTTTAGTAAAAATACTTACATAATGTCAGTCCTCAGTACAATAACATTGTTTTCTCTCTCAAGATCACACGCATAAATATAACGTGCGTGTAAAATTTTTTTTTGTTAGTTTTGAATAATCTTAGGCTAAAATTAGCAATCACAAAAATAAAATTATTGAGAATACCATTTTTTAGGGTTTAATATATAGGTTTTATATTTTATTTTGATTGAACTTTTATAACCGATTTAAAATAAAAGTGCGATTTCGAATGGATAATAGTTGTTTTGAGATAACATGTAGAAAAATCGATATGTCACGATTTCAAAAGTATTTTTTTTTTCAATTTTACTCTAAACTTACTCAAAAATTAATAAAAAAAAAAAAATTAGTTTTGCGTAAATGCATTTTGTATATATTTTACCAAAAACGGCAGAAACAATCTTTTGGCATTCATTATCTTTCAATTTACACATGTATCTATTACTAAAAATTATATTAATTTATTAGTCTTTTAACATCAAACTCATACAGCTATTAGCTTGGAAGCGACCAACTTCTGTTATTATTGGTAATCTTATACTATTTGTTGGAATAAATAAATAATTATTTCCGATTACTATTATTGCTATTATTAAATTACATTACACAAGAGGTTCACATGTATTTAAAAGGTCCAATCATCAAAGTATAAATAATTCTAAAACAGTTAGTTATTTGCATATGCGTCCAAATAATGAAGTGCTCGCGGTATACAATCGACCTATTGGAGTAACATGATTTGATAGAACTATGAAATTCATAATAAGCTCATCATTATCGAAAATGAAATTTTAATTTTCTATTTTTCTATTATAGTGCAAAATACGCATAGGTGATAGTATTGTATTCGGTTTGTATATTTTAAATAAGCCTTAGTTTTAGTCTTAATCTTTACCTTATGGTGTTGATATATATGATATTATGGTAGGTATTATTGTATTATTGTTTATTTTACGAAATCATCGTTATCATGCAAAATAAGATAATCAAATACTTTTTTTTATGGGAATTAAAAACGAATGTATTCTGTCTAATGAATTTAAATTATTATAGATTATAAAAAATGTAAAATAAATAATATATATATGAATTGGGTATATCCCTAGAGTACTGATCCTTTTAAAATATTTATTTTAAAAGTAGATTTTTATGAAAATGTAATAATATAATATTTTTATATTTTATAATTTGATAATAAGTAAAATATAAAACTGTAGAACCACAGATAATTATTTTAGTGTGAAGGATGATTAGTCTTTATATATGTTTTTTTTTTTTTTTTTTATTAGCTGTTTCCGTTAAAAATATTCAAGAATTTTACTTTAATATGATAATTTTATTTTGAGAAATGGTAAATCTCTATACATGACTTTTTTTCTATCTGTTGTATCCTTTTGGGAACATTATCTGATAGAAATATTTATGTAAAAACATAATATTTTTCTTTCTTACAATGTTTTGAGATGTCTCGAAAGAGGTTACTTAACCTGTGGTCCACTGGAGACTATTTCAATATCACAAAATAGTTTCCATCTGTATAGACGCCACACAAGCACAGCGACCGGAAGACACACATATACACACTCGCTCATATATTTGTATGTATATTTATATATATTATATTTTTTCACTTTGCTGATTGTAATATACATAGATATTATTATTTATAACTAAATTACATATGCAGGGTTAGGAAAATAACTCAATTTATTGTAACTAGTTACAACTTACTAGATAGGTACTTTTATGCTGTGTAACTAGATATAAGTTACATTAAAAGTTTAAAGTTACATTAATAAATAAAATATATTGATATTCATTTATTTGATATTTAATATTAACTTGTGTAAAATATTCTTTAAAAACAAATGACAATTATACTGGAACAATTTAGTACATACCTATCCGTCACAATCAAAATAATAATAGCGATAAACATGATTATATTTACATAACAGTTTTTAAAATATTTGTCAATCGTCAAACGTAACAATCATAAGATCAGTAGACAGTAGGTACATGTATGTATAACATAGTAATTAAAGTATTAACAATGTCAACGGTATTGATATTATATACGATTTTACGAATGATAAAACAACTTAAAAACATGAAATTTAACTCTAGAAACCAAGGTTCTTGGTTTTCTTTACCAAAGAAAAACACTTTATAATAAGTTATAATTATTATGACTTTATAAAGAATAAAACTAAAAATAAAAAATTTAAATGTTATACCTAATGTACTAATTATTTTTCATTGGAATGAATATGATTTATTTTTTTTAAGAAAAACTAAAAAACTAATTTTCCAAAAACATGGTCAGATAAATGTCTTTTAGTAAGACAATGAATTGGCGTGGCAAATGAAAATAACCTTAACATTGGTTTATCAAAATATATTACCTACTTACAGTAAATGTTTATTATATATCAAAGATTTAACATATTTGAATTTATTTAAAGTGATAGTTTAGTAAAAAATTTAGCCAGTACGCTTATTTATGATTTATATAAAATCATGTCTTTTGTCTAATAGTTTATCTATTATGAGCGAAATTGATCAAATTCTGAGTATACCCTCCAAAATATAATTGTCTATTTTACACATTGATATACTATAAAACGATTTCATAAATTTTGTAATGTAAAAATGTATAAAATAATTATTAAATAGTTGTTTACTTTTAAACGCGTTCGAAAATTTGAAGTATTGTTACTGTATACCTATGTTACATCTACTCATACAGAACCGCTAATACGTTTGTTTTCGCTTTACACAACATACAACTAGCTATTACGTTTTCATTTTTTTCAACATTAACTACCAAAAATGTTCAATTAACGGAGAAAGTCGATGATTCATGTTTATAAAATAATTTGCGTTTCAAGATTAGTTGACAGTACAATCACTAACAGCATACACGTATCATTACAAATCAATGTAAATCTATTTATCTTGTTTTTTATACATTTATAAAATACGGGCTACGCTGTACTGATCATCGATGTGAGAATTATTTACCGGTTATGGGCTAGCCAAAATAACTGATAGGAAAAAATGTATATACTTACACTTACCATAATCTTATAACCACTAAGTGTCATTTGGAAATTATCAATGCAAAGCACAATGTAACTTTTATATAAAGATACAATGAAATGTGTAACTATAGTTATAAGTTACAAATTAAATGTAACTATAATATTCCCACGATAGTATAGTATATATAATACATATTTATATACGGTATTGAATGAAATAAAATATACTCGAATATACTCCATGTATATATCTTAGGATGTTGTATTGACAGCACTAATTTAGCTTAAGGCATGTTTGCACAAAAAATAGGACAGTAGAAGATAATTATTACGAGTTTGAATGAAACATTAAATCGCTGGATTCGAAAGACGATCCTAAGCAGAATCTAGCTTACCAGTTATTATAGTGTTTTTTAATTATTATTACACAATTATACGAAATGTATATGTATAGCAACCTATATGGGGGACGAATTAAAGAAAAAAAAATACTTTATGTCTCAAGAAATAGATTTAGCTTTTATTGGAATCGTCATAGTAATAGTTTCTGAGATTAGCCGTTTGTAAAAATCTCAATTCGCATTTGTGTTTAGGCATGTAAGATATATATATATATATATATTTACATCAAATCTCGCCTACAACCCGTGCCTACTGCAATACATATTTTTCCACAGGTCGTGCAAAAGCTAAACAGATTAATGTAAAACCGAATAAGATCAAGCGGGGATAAAGATAGTGTAACCCACGAGTTTTGAGAAAAACATTATACTACTGCCTTTTTGCGAGTACCGAAAATAATAGCGAATAAAAAAGCAGTAGAACATATCTTCTAGTATATATTATTATTATACAAGAACGGAGATTGAATAGAAACCCAGTGTTTTTTATTTCTTTGAAATTTCTCGCTATCAATACATACCCGTCGAACCGTCGCTGCATCGAGCTCAGCCATCACTAAGTCTCCGCACGACCATGATGGTTGGATTATATGGTGTTTTTGGATTACGTAATTGACTATTCGCCTATTCTTTTCTCGTATTTTTCAGCCGATCACTTTTCCTCATAGATACGTCTCTCTCAAATCACCAAAAGATCTTTACACGTGCACGTGGGTGTACGAGTGCGCGCACTTTGTGTGTGTATGTGTTGGGGGGGAGGGGGGCGATCGTGAAACTATGCTCTCGTCATAGTATCGCGCGAAAGGGGTGTATGACGGCGGATAGAAAACGGTACAGAAACGGAGGGTATGTGGCGGGGGAGGTTATAGTAGAAAGAGAGACACACGCACACACTTATACGATCGCACACACACAACACACACACACACACATATACACACACACACATACTACATATAGTGAAGCACGTTATGCGGACGACGAATTATTGCTCTTGTCACGGCCTGTTCATTTGTAGATGGAGTTTTTATTCCCGCGGGATACAGCCCAATCACGAACGGAGAAAATTGCTTATCTGTGTACACACACACACACACGTTCGCCACACACACTCGCTCACGTGCGTACACATTTTATATATACGTTTGCAGCCCACCGAACCGATACGTCGGGCGGCGGTGGGACACTGTATCGGCGGTAGCTTCGGAAGTATATAACTGCGGCGGTGGTCGGCGGACGAGGAAAGGGAAGCAGGACGCCAGGACTTACACGCAGCAAGAGTATAATAGTCATATCGCCCGCCTCTTCCACCGCGATTACGTCGTATACGTAATATATAGGAACTATAGGAAGCTTCGTCTCCGCACACGCACGAGCTTATATAAAACGACGTATACCTCTCTATAGGTATATATATATATATATGAATCTCGATTTTCAATCCGTAAACGTTCGTCGCCCGGACAGTGTTTCATATATGTTAGTCTCTCGATCGCTTATTAGGTGTATGGGTTGTGGAGGTCGAAGTGGGCGTGTCAGATGACAAACGTACCTATCCGTTCCGAGGAGTCGAGGCGAGTTATTATTTTTATTTTTTATTTTTTATTTTTAGGAAAGAGGCAGACTGTCGTAATACACTGACAGGAGTGTATATTAGAAAAGGGAATCCGGAAAAATAAATAATAACAAAATACGTGTTTGACACGAGACTATGACGGTTGACACTTTTGAAATATACGTATAAATTTTGAATTTTTATATTTAAACTTAAATAAAATACTTTTACAGTAAATATCTATTTTGTTAAATAATTTTTAATAAATACTCAAGAACACTTAATGTGCCAAATTGTTCTCAAAACATATAAATCAGTTAAATTAGATTTTAAAATATTATTTGTATTAATATTACTTTTGTAATAATTTAATTTTCTTGATTTTTAATTAAGTAAGTATGGTAATTGAAATGAAAAAGTCTGAATTTTTAAAACTTCAAGCATTTTTGTTTAATAGGAAAATGATAAAAATGTAACTCAGTTGTAATTAGTAGGTGAATAATTAAGCTAGCTTTAACATAAAATATTAATGAGAAAGATCCGATATCACACCCAAGCGGTATAACGATTTGAATCCACAAAAACGTCAACATGAACAGTCCCAAAATTTCTATATTTTAACTTTTCTCCACCACTATTATAGCTAAAAAAGTGGTTGATATCTCTTTAAAAAGGGATTATTAAGTAGATAAAAAAATTGAGATTCAAAATTAAAAAAAAAAAATTATTTAATTTTTCACAGTTAAAAAAATAGTTATTTTCATTTAGCGTGATATATTATTGAAACTGGAGGATGGATTTTGTTATTTGGGGTCTTGTTAGATTGACATTGGCTAGGAGAAGTGCTGTGAAGATTTTTCAGAACTTTATCTTCAACCGTTAACTCACTAAAAAGCTATAAAATTAAAAAAACATAAAAAATGCCCAATAAAATGTGTTTTACATTTTTTTGAAGCTCTATAGTAAATTAACTATAAAAGATAAAATTTTAAAAATCTTCACGGTAATTCTCCTAGCGGCTAGGACCTAGCCATTATGAATCTAACAAGACCCCAAACAACAAATCCGCTCACCGGTTTCAGAGATCTATCTCACTAAATGAAAATGAAAATAAAATACATTATCATACATATTGTATAAAATATTAAAATTAATACATTCCTAAAAATTGAAAATCAAGAAAGTTTACACGCCGATCTCTGATTTGGAAAGCGTTTTTTTCTTCTTCTTATATTTTTGTTTTAAACATCGTTACTTCATTATATTTTAAGCGTGAGTATAATACGTCTAAGTACTTATTAATAGTATTTACTTAGTATAGTAAAGTAAGTTATTATTAGTAACCTAACCTTATTATTTCAGATATATAATATACAAGAATACAAGCACTATAATTATTTTCGATTATCACTTACTATATTGATGTGTAAGTACAAACTACTTAATTTTCACACTGTTGAAGTATACATATTTGAACTATATCTATGTGATATTTGCATTGAAATAATTAAACAATCGATATAATTTAGGTGGTACGTCACAGATAAAGGCTCTGGTGAATTGCAATCCTACAATGATACGTCGATTAGTTCTGAAATTGGCACACAGTTTTGGTTTAACGAAAGTTAAATTTGCAATATCACACAATAACATTACATTATGTATATTATACATATACACAGCACTCAAACGAATTTCCACAAAAACTGTTATCAAGATCAAACCAATAATTTATTTACAATAGTGACAGCCCGTAGATTAAAAAAAAAAAAAATAAAAAAAAACCGTAAGTAGTCATAAATTGTTTGTAGTATATAAATATTATAATATCATTGTTGTTTAATGTACAAAATAGGTATGAGTATTAGACACAATTTTAATTTATAGTTATATCAAATCAATATACATATATATCAAATATATCATAATATATTATTAATAGCTGAGACGAAGAAGATTTTATCAATGTGAAAAAATTTCTGCCAACAAAAAGCTACACGATGTAACCATAAAACGATATTAATAATAGCAGCTCTTGGTTATAACAATAATAATAATAATAATAATAATAATAATAATAATAATAATAACAATCTTATGGGTGTGTGGTGTTGGTAAAATAAATAGGATTATCGCCGGATGGTTATTCGCGTTTACCCCGACAACTGTATTACTCCAGACGTTTCACAGTTTACTAAGTAATTTAAAATGTTTATGCTTTTAGTGCTTCAAAACGTGAATAATTATAATATACGAGTATAACCACAAAAACCGTTGATATATATTAGTGTGTGAATGCACTTCATATCAACTGATACTCTGTTAGTAATCATCCAAATGAATACTTTTTTTCGATCAATATAATGATGCATTGCTGTTTATAATTATTGTCGAAAACCACGCACTATATTATTATTGTTTAGTATAAAATAATTTTTTTTTTTTACGATTAATTTATACAATTTGTTTAGAACTAAAGTAAAGGCATGCAGAAAGTAACAATTATGCCTGTGTATTTTTGTTTAATTAAATAAACACAATGAAAATAAATATTTTGTATTAAATCAGCATCTAGATAAAAATTACATTGAAAACAAACTATTTTCTTTACCACTTAATCTTTTTGTTATCATCTAATAATTGGCCTTGGGCGAAAAAAAGTTTTCGTCCTTCACAGATTATTTTTAAATTAAATTTTTCACACTTCATCAAAAAATTAACATTGATATTATTATACTTATTAATGCATATTACGAGTATAAGTACCTATTATACAAGCTTAGAAATCACCTCTCAAATCAGAATTGTTTTTTGTATACAATGATAAAACATTAAATTCAAATTTAACAGATCATTACAGAGATCAAAGTGACACCTCATCTACAAGCCTTTCGGTATATTTAATCTGGAATTGTATCTATTTAAATTTAACCAAATAAAACTTTAAGGTAATTGATCATTAATTATTCTGCACTAAATGTTTTTACCGATTTCATAATATGCTAAATAATAATTTATTCATTACTTAACAAGACTGTATTTACACAGATATTAATGGGCTTAAAAATTTTCTATTCCAATATAAATTTTACTTGACATATTACCGATTACAGCTAAGTATACATGGTGATTTTGTTTACATAATATACAATTAAACTGCATACAACATATAATATATCATTAAATATTTATTTAAATAATTATTTAAATAAAAAAAATTTTTTTTAATAATAATGTAGGTTTGGTAATAAAATATATATGTTACAGTAAATGATGTTAAACATTTAAATAACGTTATTTTCTAGTAAATAACAATAATTACCTAACAAACTAGTGATTATTGTGGTTTATTATTTTTTGGGTTTGATTATCGATAATTTCTACATACGATGGAAAATGTTGTTATATAATGTTATCTTAATGGTATTAGATACCTACTAGATAGTATTGCAGCTGCAGTAGATAGAACTTCGGACTAATATATTCTGTAATATACAAATAAAGCATAAATAAGCTTAGTGGGGCTTACTAGTGTAGGACTTTATTGTAAATATAATAACTATTATAGATAATATTTTTGTCAGTTTTTCACGGTACGCATCGGATAGACATCGCCATTATATCGTCATATTATTTTTGTATGTTAAAATATTCGTAAAACATTGTGTTAATTTTCTTTATTAATAAAATAGCTCATTATAATGTGAAAATAAATAATAATAATGTAACAGTTTAAATAGACAGAAGTAGCGGAGGACAGGGATAGGTGGCAAAATTTAGTGTTTTCAGGATGGTCTTCAGGGCCGTAACTAAAAGAAGATAAGAACAGTTTAAATACAAATAACATGATTAACTAATATTGTTTGGAATTAACGTAAATCCTTAGTAATTAACGTTATAAACCTTGTAAAATATTCAATAATATCTAATAACGTTAATTGCTAGTTAATAACGTTAATATAAATTTAACATCTTTTACTGTAACATATATTTCACTTATTATAAAAAGATTATTTTATTATACTATGATATTGTTTTATACATTTTATCTTATAAATTCAACTTTTAATTTTTAATATTGTCAAAAATTATTAAATATTCTTTATTTATTTGATGTTTACAATTTGTATAAACTTATTTTAACTATATTAGGTATAGTATAATAAAAAATCTATTCAAGTCCTAATGGCTAATAACGACAAAAATACATCGTATGCTCTTCAAAAACTGCATATATTTGTACTTTATTTTGATAAGTACCCAAAAACATGTTTATATTTAATAAATGTTTGTTATATTATTCAACATTCAACATTTTAATTTTTTATAATGTGTACCTAATATATAAGTTGAATTTTTATAAAAATGGCAATTAAAAAGGCGTTATCAGCTCACATTTTAAATGTCAATAGTTCATGAATCACAATATGATTAGATTTTCAAAAGATAATGTTTCACCATTTTTTTTTTTTAATAACAAATTTGAAATTTTAGGTTCGTTTATTCTTAATTGTTGTTACCTGATTGTTGTGTGTTATTTTATTCCTTAGAATATTTCGTATACAACTGATAACCGTGTATGATAAAATAATGATACTGTAAATGACTTATTAAATTTACTTATTTACAAATTTTTAATATACTGAAATCATAACAAATTAACAATATTCAGTTGAATACTTTTCTGTTTAAGTATTTGTAATAACTTTAAAGAAATTAACACTTAGAAAATTTTAATTTAAATTGCTTTAAATTAATATGGAAAAATGTAATGATTTAACTCAGTTTAAAAATTAATCTAATTTTTTAATTAGTATATAGATCAACTAATGATTGTCTTGTGTCTTTATATTATATTCAATAATATTTTATCAAGAAAAATAACGGAAATTATAGTACTAATAAATCATTTTTATTTAAAACTGTATCCTTATACAGTAATTAAAATTTAAAACTATTCAAACAAAAAAATCATAAAAACATTTTCAATTTGAACTAAATAAATAATGTTTAAATTAATTTAAAACATTTGAGTTATTTTAACATTCAATCAAACTAGTTAAGTTCTTAAAATAATTAGGAAATTAACTAACCAGTTCACATACCTATACACTATAATATAACTGGATAAATTAAAAGTTGAGAATAGATTTAAAGCATTCAAAGTAGTTGATTTTACTTAAGGTAGCCGGAGATTTAACATCAATTTTGTAGTTATTCATTGATCACAAATACATATATATTTATTTATACATTTCGAAGTGACGGGTCGTCTTCGTGGCGCCGGAACAAAGATAAATGTTATGAATGATAATATCGTTTTTTAAAACACTCATAGACGATTTCGTGTTGAGTACGTATTAGTGTATCAATGTCGATGCAATTGTACTATCAGTGATCATGTGATTACAATAAATAATTATATCTCTCTCCTCTAAAAGTTACGTATACAAATTTCAAAATTGAAGTTACAAATAAGAAAATATTTACCATTTATTTAGAATTTTTGAAATTACATTGAAAATGAAAAATGTCACACTATATTTTTGGATCAATATTAAGTAATATTACAGTAGAGACATCGGTTTTGAATACATACAATTGTACAGGGGATAAACGTCCGGTTTCAGAAGAATGATGATACAGAGACACTGAAGTAGGTCATAGAAATACTGCAGAAAAACGTCCTAGAAACACTTCAGTAATAATATGATAACAAAAAATCTGAGTATATTCGTAGAAATTTTGGTCAAATTGACAAATCGTTTATTGCAGATAATTGACCAATAAATAGTTTTAAATTAACGCGTATTCTTATTTATACAAATTTACGAAATTAGTAAATAGGTAGTTTGTTTCAACAAGATATTTAACTCTTTATTAAATTTAATATTCATTATATTTATTCTTAAATTACTGCTAAAATTTTCTTAAAATTTTTTTTTCTTTTTTTTATATATTTTATAATAAAAATAAAAAACAAATGTCAATAAATGTTGAACGTATGAGTAATAAAATAAAATTTACCTCGATTTAAATTTAAATATATATTACAAAATTGAAAAATAGAAATGAAAATAAAAGATAATTAACATCTTACACTCTATATTTAATATTTAAATATAATAACATTTTAAAATTCATCAAATACATAAGTATACAAAATATATTAGGATAGTCTGGATAGTATAAAATAAATGAAAATAAATACATATGAATGACTGCGTCGGTAGCAAGAAAAATGTGTTAAATAATATAAAGTAATGCAAAACTGTAAACCTATAGTCTAACGATAAATTATATCAAAAGAACCATAAAGTTCTATTAAGAACATAAATTATTTTTATTTAACTGTCTACTAAAATGTTGTGTATTTAAAAAAAAAAACAGATATTATTTTTGTTGTGAAAATACGAGAACAACGATATTCCCACGGGCGAAAACAAAACAAAATTAATAAGGCCAAATATCACAACTGATGTGTGTTTCAGTACCTAGGGAATGTGCTTTAAGGACGTATATCCAATGCATAAATAATAGTTTATTGATAAAATACTTTATGATTAATGAAATATAATCACGACAAAAGTAAAAAAATGCCCAGGAGATTCGCGCTTTTATTTACAGTAGGTAACAGCAATATATTTAACGTGACTTCCGGACAAACCTATATAGTATAATATACAATAATGTACAAAGTACAACATATTATTATACATATATGATAATATATATTCTTATTATATTTAGTATTTTTAAAATATCATAAATGTTATTCGAGATAACTGGTTCGAGTAGGCGGAAGACTAAAATTTGTTTTCTAAATTATTGATAAATTAAATTGTTATATAATTTGGAGTGCCACTAGTACCAGACTTTGAGACTTTTAGTTATTAAACAAAAATGTCTTGATGTTTAATGTTTTGCAAATCAATGAGTGACATACACATTCAGGTATGGTTTATTAAAATACGATTGTTTGTTGTATCATCATATTATAGTGTGTTTAGCATTTTTGTTACAACGACGTGAAAGTTCGTCACGCCGATAAAGACGGGTGAAGGCTGATATCGTCGTACAGTCGTCACCGTATCACTTCGCGTTCAAGAGAATTTAAAAAAGACAAGGTGCGCTCGCAGAAGATACGTCAAAATAAACTGTCACACACGCGTATATATATACATTGAGGGACGGCGAGAACACCGCCGCGTGTAGCGGACTGGTGTGCGCAGTCAAACCGAAATTGAATAATAACACAACTTTTTGGTCGTTTCGAAAATGATCAGAAAACTTAACGGTGAAAACGTTTTGAAATCTGTCACGTCGGGTCTCGGGGGTGTTCACTTTTTGTACTTGTCGTCGGACAGCTAAACTTTGCGCGTGAAAAATTATTATTTTTCTACATTGCCACCACCGCGTGTCATCGTCTCTTGGGCAAATATAACGTGAGCGCGCGCGCGCGTACACATACACATACGCACGCACGTCACTACACATATAATACGAATACACGTGTACGGCGCGGCGTGTACCACGACGACGAGCGGTTTCTTGACACGGAAAAAATATATATTTTCCTCTCTTTCCTGCCCAACCACCCCCCCCCGCGTGCGCTGCAAATATATCCGCGCGCGTGACAATATCTCCGGCGAAAACGCCGAATTCGATTATATTGTACTTAGACCACTACGGCCGCGGTTTTCGAAACTATTTTTTTCGTTCTTTCCTCCGTCGTCTTTTACACACCATACACGAGTAAACCGCCGCCGCCGCCCGCGTCTTCCCGTCGGTCGTAAATTTTCCGCGCGTATATAGGTATAGACGCGGCGGCGGTTAAGTAAAAACTCCAAACCTCGCGAAACGGCGTGGCGGAGGGGGGGGGGGGGAGGCGAAGGCCGTTTTTGTTAAGACGTCACGTAGGTCCGTTTTATTTGATAGTTTACACATACGACCGCACTGCGTTGCCGTTAGCTCTCGCGGGTGCAATGCGACGCGTACACCGACGTATAGTACGTATGTATGTATATACATGTGATGCACGTTCGCACTCGATAATCGACTCTTGTATAATAGAACATCGCGATGTTGCTAACCGTTTTGCCCATAACAATATCTATATACATGCTCACGCCGTCGACCCTATATCCTGTGTGTGAGGTGTGACTATAATACTACTGCAGTATTATACACGGGTGTGGGTATGTATACGCATGATAACAACGCCAAAAGTTCGCGCGAGACGTTATTATTATTATTATGTATAACGTTGAACGTTTAAACGGTCGGTAAATGTGTATGTGATCCATTGTATATATATATATATATTGTGCGATATACCTAGGTATATAGGTAAAATGTACGCAGACGTCGTGGATTCGTTAACCCCGTGTTTAAAGAACAACTACAACGCTAGGTATAGCAGCTATCTATATTAATTGTTTAAATTTCGTTCGATTGGTTAACACCTATAATTTGTGTATCATTTATGAAAAACTCGATGTCTAATTTGCGTTTTAATCGTTAAAAAATTAATTCCTGTATCCGCCGGCCGGTATATCGTTTCTTAATAAAATACATCAATAACATTTCAATCTAACGTATAGTTGCATTATTGAAAAACGATACATAAATATTAGATACATCGATACAATTATATTTGTAAGTACAAAAGAGACTGATATAATATGTAACAAAACATATTATTTTTATTGTATATGTATAAGTATAAATAATATTATATATTGTAACATTGAAGACATTTCAAAACCTTTTAAAATGTCATAATATATGTTGTCATTTTTAATCAATTTGCTTATTTTGTAACATGTACATTATATTAAATAAAAGTTAGAAACGAGTATTTATAATCAATCAATGTACAAACAAAGCACATGGATTTCAATTAAATTTATTGTTCAACAGTTGTCAAACATAAAAATGTACAAAGAAAATATACATAATACATGTGTATGATATATCTAAATAAATTCAAGTTTTTGAAACTTTGACGACATAATTTAACAGTCACGTGACGTAACTTCTTCTCACCGTGAAATGTACGTTCAAAAATCGTCGAAACGTATCATATCTGCGAAAAAAAAGTTATATTTTAACAAAATATAGAACTTTTGACATCAGTTTGAACATTCCTAGCTGCTATTTTATAGTGCTATATATTATACCATGTATGCTTGTATTTCGTGCCGCAATACGTGTGCGTGAATATAGGCTAAGTCGGTGTTTTGTATGGTAATGGTTGAAACACGGTTCTGTCAAACGGCACGCGGAAAAGTAATGACAATAGCGTTGACTGACCGAAAGTTTTCTTCACATTTTTTTTTATATTCATCGAAAAACCGGTCTTCCCAGTGGGATTGCAGTGTCACACACACACACATATACAATAAAAAAGAAAAGAAATGAGAGATATAGAGAAGAAAGAGAAAGAAAAACATTTCCCTACGACGACACGGCGATGGAGCGAAGGATTTGGTTTCTCCTTCATTTGTTTTTCTTGTCCTCCGGAGGATTTGCATTCCGTCACCTGACTAGGTCCCTTAGGAAAGGCATAAGGTCAATTTGTGGATTTCCATCGTTTGTATATGTGTACGTATGTATGTGCGTGGTGTGTGTGTGTGTGTGTGTGTGGTCATTTCCTCGTCGTTGTTTTATGAATACATGAATATATTTAACGGACATTTGTCCCAAGGACGTTTTCCCGATGACAAATTTCCCGGTAAGGGAATGATCCACTCACCCGCCGTCCACGGCTACTTCCAACCTTGTTTTCTTTGCATTTTATCCCCTCGGAAAATACGCACTACGGCTTCTGTATTTGATTATGGTTATTTCAAAACGAAATTTATTTTTTTGCCCCCTAAGGCTTAGGATGTATACGTGCAGTGGCCGTGCACGACAGGGTTATGTTCACAGAAATCATTTTTATCATAATCATCGAAAGACATTTTTTTTTTATAATATTTATTAGTTTGTATTTTTTTTTTAAATTGTACATAACATTTACATGGATCTATTACTTTATATGTGACTGGCTATACATGTATATATATAAAAACACAATATATTTTATTGACCCAATATTTTATTTAAAGGTCTACGATAAAAAAAAAACCTCAAACATATTCTTTACTATGCTCAGAATTTCGCATATATAAATGATATAAAATAATACAATATATAAAATAAACAATGAGTATACTTACCGTATACGCGTTGGAGTTGATGTTTTACACTTCAAAACTTCAAATAATATTAAAATGAACTAATCTCTATTCATGTTATTTTCTTATCACTCAGACATATCAACGTTGTAGAATAATGATGAGGCAAGTGTCATAAAAAAAATGTTTTAAAATTACTGTCAGCTCGACTGACTTTATGGGGTTAACCTCCCTATCAAATTTATATATATATTTTTAGTGCCAGTTTTATGGCTGTAAAGCCATTGGAAATGCTAAACAATTTTGGTCGATTTATATACTGTAGTACAATAAAATGACTACTGTATAACACTATTAAAAACATCTTATGAAATATGTATCATTTATTTCACGAGATGGTATTATTTATGTACTGTAAAGATATATCTATCCATTCAGTGTATTATAATAACTCAATTTAACTTGCTGTAAGTAGTTTATTACAATATAATAATATTACGTATGCATAAATATTAAATTGATATTCACATTGGAATTTTAATCATTAAAAATATTATGAAATATGTATAAAAAAATGTATTTATTACATTATTATTTTTTGATGAAATAAATGTATCCTTATTTTATTGCATTATTATAATATGTTGGTAATATATAAGAACTATTTAATCTAACTATTTAATCTGTCTGTAGCTTTTAAATGGATATTGAAAATATAACATAGCTTTTTGATAGGTATTATAGTGAATATAATATTATAGATTTTAGATAAAATATGAATCAGCCAACAGGTTTTAGTCAGTTTCTTTTGTACATTGACGTACCAACTATTAACTGTGTATGTACAAAATAAAACCATCATGCTTATAATAAGATTTTTGATTTAATGAATTTAGTACTTTAGTGATTATATTTTTTACTATTCAAAAAATAAAAAATTGAATAGTGATTTTTATATTCGAAAAATATTTTTTATATTTTGAGTATGATGATTGTTTCTAGGTCAATAAAGAATATTCCGCAGGTGGTTAATCGAATCATAAAATATAAATATCCATCGTCCATGGTTGACTAACGTTGAGTCCCTTTATTGATTATTGAGTATTATTGATTCAGTTTGTATTTCATTTTTGATGATAAGCAATGAAGTTTCTCGGTCATGTTTTAAAAAAATAAAAAGACCCTATTTTACCTGAGAGTCAGATCGTTTCCAACAAATTACGAGGATCCATGTACTTTTTACACGTTTAGTGTACCTAACTTTGATGTCGTATTTAATTTTTATTGGAACTTTCCTTAATTTATATAAATGTTTGACGAATTTCACATTGAAATCGATGACTAGGTTATACCTAGTTAGTCTTATTTGGGAATAAAGATTCATCCATTTGAACAGTATAAAACTACGGCCACCCATTTTTTTATTTTTTTTTTAAACAATATTTCACAAGAATACTCTAACAGGGGTTAAACCAATCAATTATTACTGTTGATTTATTGACAGCCTAAAAAATAGTTTGATTAGTTACAATAAAATTAACCTAAAACCAGACTGGTTTCAATTTTTTTTGCATAGCGAAAGACAACTATATGACACCGATCGTTGAAATAACATAAAAAAAAGTTACTATCTTCGCATATCGATTTGTTCGTTTGACAGCTTTTTGATATACTATAACCATACATTTTCAATACTTACCTTACTCGATATAATACTCAATTCCTTTTATTTGCCCATTTGTAAATATATGAACTAGTTGACCGTTGCACAAAATATACCGCCACATACTAAAAAAAATAATAAATATAAGTATGAAAAAAATGTTGGTATATAAATGTATGTCAAACAGTTATTTACTAAAATTAAATGTCAATCCTTTTTAAGTAATGGGTACACGTAATTCCATTTTTAATAAGCAGACAATAGCATATTATATGTTACATTAGTTGTTTACTTTTAAAAGTTTCACAGGTTGGGTTTTATAACAATTAATAAGTACATCGTACTTACCTAAAAGTACTCACATATTCGAAAACAACATGAATTAAATTAAGACTCGAGTGTATATACCTGTTACTTGACTCTTGTATTTTTGAGTTCAATTAATATTCTGATTGAATTTTCAAATCGTATTGTCATAGAGGTACACAAATGATATAATATTTATCGCGATAAAGAAATCTACATGAGTCATAAATGCTGTCGGTAAGTCAAAAATCACGTGTAGGTGGCATATGGGATTATTACGTCAATTTTATTTTCTGTAATGATTACCACCGTACATTTAGTTTTTACGGAGTAAATTGGTTTAGGTTTGAACGTTGTGGAAGTATAAGTAGGTACCCAATTTTGTACAGTATAACGATAAAAACTCCATCTACAACTAAATAAGAAATGCGTGGTTCATTGATATAACTTTTTTAACAGCTTTTTTGTTTGTTTTTCGTTAGGTTTTTTTTTTAAAGTCTTCTAAGTTATTTTTAAATGATGGTATCATTCTAGAATATTATCTTTAATTGATGAGATGAATAGAGTCGTCTGTGAACTTTTTCAAAAATGATAAGTATACAAAATTTCAAAATTCGGGTTTTTGTCGAAGAGAAGTCAGTGCAACTTGAGCTCTACGTTATTCGATCCCAATATATGGCCCCGCACTGTTATGACACATATACAATTATGTTGTGCACCGCAGCGACGCCATGTCCAACTGCAGTGGTGAGTTGATTAATTTTTTTTCGAAGTCATTACGATATTTTAATCGGTACGGAGCGTTATTGCACGTCACACGAGTGCGACGGCGAAGTACCACGACGAGTAATGGAAAAGTAGTTAAAAGGAAAAGAGTGACTTCGGAACGCATAGGTACCTACCCGCGACATGGCGCCGTGCGACGGGCCGCTGTCGTCAGTACAGTTTCTAGCCGCGCATCGCGTATAAACGCGTCAATTAAACGGTTACTCGGCGGAATGTAATGGATTCCATGCGCGCAAGGATCAGCGGAGCGTTAAAGTTGATTCATCGGGAATGCAATTCGAGCGAAACGTCATTTGCATTTTAATTGGATGTATCAAATTACATTATTACCGGGGTTTTGAGGGGCGGGCAAACCTGCCCGAGCTTTCCTTATATATTTATATGTATATTATACACACACCCATATATATATATATATATATATATATATATATATAATAATAATATAAGCTCTCTCGTTTCATCCCTTCCGCGTGTTTCGATCTTTTCTCGTTCCTCCTCCTCCTCTTCCGCCACCGCCAAAACCGGCTCCACAACAGGAGAACAGAATTGCGTCGTCGTCGTCGTCGCCGCCACCACCACCACCATCACCACCACGAAATCGAATTTAATTCGTTTAACAACCAAGTCCCTCGACAAAACCGTACTACACTAGCGTGTACATACATATCTATATATATATATATTATATATAGAATAATAATATATACTTTTGCCGACCCAGCGCAAAACACGTCCAAGTGCACTTAAAATATATATACATATAATAGAACGTGCACACTTTGTGCCGGTGGAACGGTTCACCGGAAGTCTGTCACACTAATATAATATATTATCATATTACACGCGCCGCACACATCATAGTTTAGTGTGTGTATATAGGTATACGCAGTGCCGTGATTTCATTGTTATATAATATAATATATATAGTATACACCACGGTGGAAGCCGGAGAGACGCAGCGCGCAGCCTCGACGATTTTCCGTGGAATTACTCGCGATACAATATACCTATTATAATATATGATTTTCTATTGTATTTATTTTCTATTTAATTATTGTATTCTGTTTTATCGCGTGTCGCATATTGTTGTACATACCATGCTATAATAATGCCCTGTGGGGACGAGTCCGACTAAGTGTAAATCATATTATTATTTTATACTTAAATTAAAGCTACAACAAAATATACAATATAGTATTATAGGAGTGTTGGTTAAACTAAAACTAGAGCTGATGTGCTCGTAAAATGGTGAGATATATCTGACATTTTATTTTTAAATTATCTAACGTATACTGTAGTATAACGTGATTTATCAATTAATTGATAAATATCAACAACCGTGTGGTTTTACTTTGGAAATATCACACCTACTATTTTTTTTTTATAGTTGTATCTATAGTACGTTATTATTAATACGTTTAGCAGTTGGTATAGGTCTTAATATATTTTCAATTTATTTGTGATCAATAAATAATAATGAAAACAAATTTCAAAACATCAAATTTAACACTATATATTATTATTTTATTTTATTCCTTATATTTTAAAATACAAATTTAATTATATGCAAATAAATAAACTCAGACAATATAAATGAATATGTGTATTTCATATAGAAATACAAAAACCAATATCATAGAAGTAATAAATAATTAAATACCTTTAGTAAATTTAAAAATTCAGAAAACTATAACAAGAATAATAGTAAAAACGAGAATACAATACAGTCAAGTTGTGATAACTCGAATTTTTTTTTATTCCCCTAGAAATATAAATTAATATACATTTGAGTTAGAATAATACATATCTCGAAGCAAATTTTTATCTCCTTTCAACTTCGAGTTATCGCGACTCGACTGTATTATTATTCTGAATTATATTATAAATCTTTATTCAAGCGACACATAATATAATATAGGTAATGACAATTAATTATTTTCATGAACTCCAAGCAATAAATTTAAAATGGTCATTAGGAAAATAGTGTGTTTTTTTTTTTAACTGAACATACATTCGAGTCATTGCAATACGATACTCGATAGCTCAAAATGAATTAAATTGCGCATAAAATTTTCAATATTCTTGATATAAATTTATTACACCAAAATCGATAACAATAATAATTTATCGACACAAATATTATTAACATCATATTTGGTTGCTGAATATATAAAATTTCTAACATAGGTATAATGTTATTTTACACTCTATTAATTTTAAGTTAAAAATTAATTATTCATGATCACACATAATATTATCATAAACTATAGAATTAAAATAACCAGAATTGTTTTTAATGTTTTAATTATTTTATATAATTAAATATCAGCTACTTAATATTACACGCTTAAATTGTATAGTATATAAACTACGGTCAACGAGTCTGGAACGAGTTATCAACGAGTTAAACACGAATTGTTAATAATAAAATCATTAATTATTAAAACATTATTGCTTCTACGTAAATTATTCAATAGCAACGATAATCCGTCATCTTTCTTATTTTGAAATTCATGAAAAAAAATACCATCTTACAAATTCTGGCATAAACACGTATAATTTATGGTCATATCCCGACTAGTTTTTTTATACGGTTGAACCTTTCCAATTTTTCCCCGACATCGTCAACCCTACACAGTACTTTTCCACCTTAATGCACATCACGGAAACATTGTGTGGTATCAAAGATTTATGATCTCAAACAACTCTTGTCTAAGCCGTTTATCTTTAAGTTAACCACTATTGTATGAGGGCGTCTAGTCTTCTCCCGCGTGCAATGTAACAAAAATAAAACATTTCAGTCGGGTCACTTACTATATGCACTTTTGTTTATCCACGACAGCGTATGTAACGTACAGTGTTATAATATATTATAATGTATTCATAACTTGTTTTTTTGAAAAGTAATAAAACTTTTTTCAGATCAAAACACGTTGTTTTATCCTCTTAAATTTCAATGACTGTACGCTTACATATTTTATCATCGAATTATTTACTGCATATCATTCGCCATGACGTTTACCATAAAAACTGTTCATCGTATATACGATTATATTAACGGTCTTATGAAAATTGAACTTTCCGTGCGAAACGAAGCAAACGTCGTGTACAGCATGCTGCAATGTGTATGGTTGTTGCGCGCTCGAAACGATTGGTTATTGCCACGTTTCTGACTATTGTGGAAGAATCATTGCTCCCAGGAGCCCCGTGGCCTTTTTCTGAATGATTGGCAATTTTCCAAACCACCATGTTCCCCAAAGTCCAAAAAGTCCAGAAATCTTTTATCCTGTTTACATTAACAAATCGTCCAATTGACGTCCCAAGTACCGAATGTTTAGGTCCATTGTTGTATAACGAATGAGTGTTTTGTGCCAGTGGATTTCATTACGTTTCACGTCCGTCTTACTTGTACTATACCTACCCGAACAGCGAAATCCCGTTGAACGTATAACAATGTTATCCACTCGTAATATCCACAAGCCGACGGTGATTTTACCGACGGTATAGCGCACGCCAACGTGTAAGTGTTCCTATCTATACATATATTATAACGATATAACATTATCCACAACACATTACATTTATGTGATTAAACTCGCGGGCTTTAATTGTCCAAAACGGTTAGAGTTTTTATATAAAAACACCTATAACATTATAATATGATACACCGTGCTTGGGATAAACCGATCTACTAATGTGTGCGGGTGGCGTAGATCACGCGTGAATTGCGAGTTGTTGAGAATCGGAACTAAGATTGTTTGCGATATTATGATGGTCGCTGCGGTACTTCGTGCGAAGAATAATAAGCATATTATCCGGGACGATAAATTCGATAAATACAGATAAGCTCGCTATAATAATATATTATATGTATAATACACTGTTCTGTAGGGTATATTAGAGTTATATATATATATATATATATCGATATGTCATATGTGAAGCTTTAGCTACACAATCAAAATGAAAAAAAAGGAAGACGGTGTAGCAGCACGTTTCTGCCACAGTAGACAGTTAGACAGGTATAGTAATCACTCAACGGATGGCCGAACGATATTATAACAAGTTTAAGAAACATTAGAAAATCTGAACTCGTAGAAAAAATAAAAGAGCGATTGAACTATATTGCGCATATCGTTTTGTCATTCCACGGTATGGGTTTAACGACAGTAGAATTTATAGTACATTATCGATCATCAGAAATGGTACCTATGTGATACTGTGATAGAGACTTTTGTAATCTTGTTAACATACTTTTGAAATTATTACAAATAGACAAGTACTTAAATATTGGAATAAAATATAAATATAATGTATTTTCTAATAAGCGTTTAAGTATAAGTATAAATATATACACATTTGGAAAATATTTCGAATAATTTATTAAAATATGTTTTTGTCTACGAAAACTTTTCAAGTCTAGAATTTATTTGAAAATGTTTATTCTGTAGTTCATCAATATTTTTTAATCGCGTTTCAAAGCATGTTTTTAGCTACGGAGAAAAAGTTAATAGACAAAATATATAATTAAGTGTAATGAACTTTTTTTAGATTCAGAGTGGAATAATTAAAATATTGATTTGACAATGATGTTTGTGTTGTGTGATTGTAAACAATTTTTGGGGTAGTAAAAATGCTTCGATTTTTAAAAATGGCGCTAGTTTCTTGTAGAAAAGTGCGATCCCAATTTTAGACAAAATCAATTTTGTTTTTTAAGTATAACTCAAAAACGAATAACCGTAGATTTTTAAAATTTTCATTAAATGTTAATATTATTGGTTTTTAATTACGATAACATTTTCATAATATTTCTACAATTTTATTTACAGGCACAGGACATTTTTAAGTTTTTAGATCATTGAATTCAAATTTAACACACGCTTAATAGTGAGTAAACTTGACCTGCTTGCCCATATTTTCTTTATGTTTAGTACTTTTAAATATAAATACTTACTGCCCGAATCCTCATCATCTATCATTATCTATTACTAATGATGCTCGCACAAGAATACAAATATATTTTTTGTTAATATAATCGTTATTAGTATACATAATATTAAGTATTAGTATTGTGATATAAGTATTGCGATTAAAAAATAAAAACGGTCATCTAAAAAATGTCAATAGGTACCAACTATTTTCGCTGTTCGTAATAATGATTTAATAAAAATATGTTTAGTACGTATATTATACGGTCATTTCTTAGTTCGACATTACCATCGAGTGTTTAGAATTCTTAAACGAATAAAAAAAGTTTCGCGTACGCATGCCTATATAATATACATTTCATAATAAAAACGAATATCATTATACCTATATGTAATTTACTTTTTTCTAAAGTCCGTTTAGAGTGTTTAGACCTTAAAACGCATCACCGGCACAATAATATTATTATATACCTGAGACATTCGACGCACGCGAGCCGGGCATCACTGATAAAACATATATTATATTTAACGTTCCGGGCGGTGCCGGCTGACAGTTGTCGTGTCGAAACGTCGTCGTGCGACTGACTGAACTGCTGGTAATTGTCACGGTGTCTTCTTCTATATACTGCGTGTCATCTCGCGGGCCACGCGATTATTATATATACGTATCGTATCGTATTATATAGGTATATTACATTTCGTACACGTATGCGTAAGTACGCTTTGTACATATATATGTATATATCGTTATTAGCACACCATGCCGCCGCGTCAACCCGTCTGCGAATCGGCTCGAACGCCTGTCCGACGTAATCCGTAAAGTTTGCTGTCGCGTGCGCGTTTTCCGCGGCCATGACGCGCGCGTTGGATGCACAGACGTAGGTACGTAATAAGTATATGCATTGTATTCATTGAAATGCCGACTCCCGAACGCCACCACCGTCGTTGGTGTGAGAATGTATTATAAATATAGTACGCACGCCGCCGAAGATTGTAATATATCCGCGCGCGGTGACAAAGTTCAAGGAGCCACGCGACCGGACGTGACGGCCGGCGGTGTTGTGTCGGCGGCGGACAGGAAGTCCGCGGGAGGAGCGATATCGGAAGCGCAAAGTTTTGCCGCATACACGCGGGTCGGCGGAACCGCAATCCGTATTAATCTAATGAACGACTCGACTTCGCCCGCGTCCCGCCACCCGCTCCCCGTCGTCCAGAATCCTTACCCCTTCTATCTATCACCGGCACCGATGCCGTCGCATCGTCCCGCCGCTGCTCTGCGCCCGCACCGTATATACACGATCCGTATATACGCACTGATGTTTTGTGACGAGAAGTTCAATGAAATGTGTCCTCGGGGACCTGCGGTCCTGTCTTACCTTATTTTTGACGTTCGCCGCCACTGTAGTGCAGCAGTAGCAGTAGTCCCACACTAACTGGCTATAGTCCAATAATACCCGTTGTTATACGCACCGTTCACCCCTTTCTCCGTCCGTATATACGTACACGCCGGGCCAACCCTCTCCTTCCGCCGACACATCGCCGGAGAACACTACACGCTTCCGTCGCGACACGGCCGCACGCAGGTGGCCGCGTTCCATACGTGATGCGTATGTAATGCAATGTTATGTTGCGCGCGTGTACTGCAGCGAACGACTGTTGTACCGACGAAGCGTGCACAGTATATTTTACTGATATCGTGTTTAAAACTCGACGTTCGTATTTATGCGCGTAAACGTCATCGCGTAAAACGAGAACCTGGGACATAGAGAGTTAATATTACGTTATAAAATTTAAGTTAATTTTAACTTATTGGTTTGACGTCGTTTTCGTTATCCTTATAATTATTTACCACTATGCAAACTTAAATAATTATTTAATATTTCCAACCGAGTTATAATATCGAATTTTAAAAAGCGCTAAATATTGTTCGTTGCCGTATTTGTGGTATATAGTCAATATTATTAAAAGACAAAAAATGATAAGCTCATGAAGATATTCATATTATGATTATTATGATAGTAAAATCAAATTTATCATATTAAACTAATAACGTACACACAATAAGAAAAGCATTGACCACCCACTATTATTAATAACAACCTCGACTCGATGAATTTTATTCATAATAATACTCATTTAATTTGATTATAATTGATTAGGACCTTTCAATGTATTTGTCTTTTACCGATTAAACTTATTCATTAGTATAAATAATCAGTATTAAATTTTTTGTATTTAGTATTCACAACCAATTTTCCATTAGCAAAAATATATAGAATACTGCCTTAAAATTTCCAACGTCTGTGAACTTAACTCACCCATTTTATATGATCAACTCCAAACCAATACCATTACCATACTATAACTTCTGAAATAAATTTTATAATGTTTGTTTACTATTGAAATTGGTTTATTGGTGGTTCAAGTTTGTAGACATAACAATATTCTTTTCACACTCGTTATATTAAATTACCATCTTAGTGATTTTTACTCAGTTTAATAATTAATGACTTTTTTTTAATTTACAGAACATTTTATTATTGTTAAGTTAGTTTAATGGTTTATATTTTCTTAGTTAACTTATTTGATTTATTAAAAAAAAAAATAATAATAATGATAATAATTAACTGCAATGGGTTAAAAAATTACATTAAAATGAATGCAATTGATATAAGCTAATTAAATGTCTTTCCTCAATGCTTGAAAAAAACATAATAAGCATATTAATATACACATAGAATTGTATATGTAAAACAATTATTCTGAATTAAAATGGTATGTCAGTCTTTATTTTTAAGGATATTTTATCATTATAATTAATTCGTACGAAAATTAGTAGTATTATAATATTATCAGTATCACGATAGATTAAACTAATTTTAACTAAAAACATAACATGATATTTTATTCTTTTATCTTTTACTAACTTATAAAACAATACCATGTACAGCTTGAATATGTTAGTGGTATAAATGGCTTTTAATTAACACAAATGATTTGAGAAATTAATTTATTTTAGAAAATAATATACGAAAGTTTCAAGCTCTTACGAATAATATTTTTTTAGCAACAATAAAATTTTATTTTATTTTATTTATTAATCCAATTTCAATCACTTCAAAAGTCTATGAAAAAATAATTGTGAAAATGTATTTTTGATATTTTTAAAATAGTGTGAAAATCACTTACCAATAATCTTGTATATTTTTAAAAGTAATAATTTTATGAATTATTAACAAACTAATTTTCAAATTTTGTTAATTTTGAAGAAATTTGTAAATTTGAAAATACAATTTAAAACGCGTATAAAAAAAAACAAATTTGATTTTTCGATGTACTTTTTAATTGATTTAAAAGTAACAACACTAATTTATTTAATTTCTTTTAAAGATTTTTAACTCAGAAAAAAATGTAATCAAGGTAAATCTAAAAATACACTAAAAATATAAAATACACTAATATCAAGAAATTATGTTGAAACTAAGAAATTGGAAGAAAAATGTATAAACAACAATATCGAATACATATATCAAAAATTAATATTAAAATATATTCATCGCTTCGCTCAGAAACTAAAAGTGGATAACTTGTAGTTGACAGCTTTATGTTAGATACTTAGATGATATGTTTATCCCAGGTAAAATATGTCAAACTCGTTTTGTTGGACCACTCCAAGACATTGTTGGACTTTATTTTCACCGACAAAAGTAGTTTTGAGTGCACACAACACAACTGTATGTTATTGACATTTTTCCAAAGTAAAAAAAATCAAGCTCATTTTAACTACAGTGAAACTAGCACTAAAAAGTGTGCAAATTAATCTAATATCATTCCAACAAACTATTCTTGGAATTGTTGGTCGTCGTTAGACATTGGTTGACAAAATTAAATACAATTTCTGAGTTTATTGAGTGCTAAGATCAAGTGCATTAATTATAAGGGTATCTATGTAAAATAGTATCAAAACTTTTAGAAATCGTTTAACAAACTTAATTATTTTATACGATGTTTATATTATTATTGCACAAAACAAGTTATATTTTTATAAATAGCTATATTATAATAACATCATCAAGAATTTTACTCTAATACTACATATTGTGGTATTATTGAAAAAATACCTATTAATTTTTATCTTTTGACTATGAACATTTTTAAAAGTAGTCAGGTAATTTTAATATTTTTAATACAATTCTCAGGTAAAGAAAAACAACACAAACGATATTTTTTCAAATTTTTGTTTGTCACCTTTTTTACTTTTATCATAGATATTATTTACAAATATTGTCCTTATTTACATCATAATAAACTCTGGACTCCTATTATAAACTCATTTGTATATACTTATTTATGCATTTATACATTATTTTGTTTTTATAAACATACGAAAGTAGATGTAATTTTTTAAATACATTTTCCTTTATTAAAAAAAAAAAAAAAATGTGACTAAGGAATATTGTAGATTTGACAATGACTACGAGAAACCTCCAACTCAAATAATTTTATAATAAATAACATTTTTTATTCAAAATATTAAAACAACATCCCAACTTATATGTAAACATTATAATTTAAACTGTGATGGATTACATGGAAATCGTGACTACGAGAAAAATTAGTAATTTATACTAATATTTTATAATTTTTTTCATAATAAGTATTCCGTTTTAAAACGCAAATCACGTTAGATAAGTATGTATATAATATGACTAAAGGAGGATAAGAAGAATTTAGTATATACAATTTCTTTATTAATCAATTAAGGCATCTAATATATTTTAGAAAATATTTAAGCATTATACATTTTTATTAATTATTGTGTTATGTTTTTTTTTTTGTGTTTTATTAATGTATTGTATAATTATAATAAAATTAGATGCTCCTATGACTACTACATATCGCTGTTTTTTTTTAGTAATCGTCTATTTTTTCTAAATTATTTATAAATTATTAAAAATTCGTGAGTAAAAGCTCTGTAAAAACTCTGAAATTTTTATAGTATAATTATAAAAACAAAATATTGTTTAAAATAATATAAATAAACTGAGTTTGTTGGACAATTTTAAACAGTTTCCGGATGTTTATTTTAAATACACATAGGTTTAATTCAATTGTTGAAACCTTAAGTTTTATAAGCTCGGAAAGTTTATTTTTATGTTTGTCAAACAAAAATCTTGCAATATTATATTTATAACGTTTTACTTCAAGTGTTTTACTTCAATATGTTATATTAGTTGTGTAATTAGCACTCCTAACTTTATGGTTGAATAACTGTAAAAACTTGTTTTCATAAAATTCTAACAAATGTTTAACTATGTTCAATAACGTTAAATATGAGTATTCTTATAGAG
The DNA here is from genome assembly GCA_020882235.1 of Schizaphis graminum. Taxonomy (NCBI): domain Eukaryota; kingdom Metazoa; phylum Arthropoda; class Insecta; order Hemiptera; family Aphididae; genus Schizaphis; species Schizaphis graminum. Next base: position 95,439,061 of record CM037033.1, read on the forward strand.
ATTATTTTTATCTATGCACTGATGTTTATGTAGTTTGCACTACAAAATTTGTAGTTATATAACTTTTAAAACAGTTTCTAACAAATGTCAACAAATGTCCAACAAAGTTCATGAGACGTTCGAATGGTTTTAGTTTAATTTGCTAACTTTGTACTTTGTAGTACCACCTTCACGTAAGTGAAAATGAGAGACTACTTTTGCTTGGAAAAATTTCACTAATATTAAGTTGTACTGTAAGAAGTAAAAACTTAGAAAACTATACTAATTGAAAATAAAGTCCAACAAATTTCGGAGTGATCTACCAAACTTAGGTCTACCTTAATAAAACAAAACGAGCTCAATATCTTTTACCGGGAAAAAATACGGTAACTTAAATTTATGCAAAACGATTATAGTTAAAAGAACAAAAATAAGAAAACTAACTAATTAATAAAATAGTAACATATTTGTTAGATATATTTCACATGTAGTTATGGTTTTATCTAAAAACATTTGATTTATTATATTAAATACCATGTAAATATACTGTAATATACCATAAAACAATGTTAATATTTTCATATTATAATTAGTTAATATATTGAAATTAGGAATATGTTTTTAAAATATCATTGCGTAGGTATAGTAAAATTCACTATAATATAATTACGTAAAAGTATTAAATCCTAAATCGTATTAAATCCCTTTAATCCTATAAAAGTATTAAATTTATATAACATAATGTTTTTACTAAACAGTGAACTATGGTATAGAACTATTATGTGTTTACGTATTGGTGTATTTTTGGGCAATTCTATTTTTGATAAAGAGATAATATTATGTAGTAAAACCAATTCAAACAATTTCTTTGCACTTTAACATATTTTAACTACATTAAGTTTAAGTACATAATAAATTTATAACCCAAAACTACATTTTTATAAATTATTCTTTATCTTTGTATAGATAATACTTTAAGAAACACTGATTTTATCTTAACGTCAATCAGACTTTGATATTGTCACATGACATTAATTTTAATTTGTTTGTACAAAATTTACTATTTTACATTAATTCATATATAAAGTAAAACGTTTTTGATAAAATTAATTTTTGCGAACAGCAAATCTATTCATAAATTCATAATGATAGATTATAGTAATTAACACTACTAATATGATGTTACTTAGTACCTACTATACTTTAGGCTTGATATTTTGTTCCTATACTTACATTTTGTAGATAAATTACTAAGGAAACCCGGTATTAGTGTCCAAACTTGATTCTCGAAAGTAATGTTTTTTCTATTGGTATGTATCAAATATTATAAATTATGCACACACACACACACACACAACTATAGTTGTTATTGTGTTATGTAGTTTTGTGATGTAATTGTGGTGGATGATTCAGAAACTATAGAAACACGTGTCGTGTTGAAAGTGGCTAATATAATTCGACTTATTTCCGCCATTAAATTTATATTATCATATTATTGCCGACCCTTCGCATATGTAGGTACCTAATAGGTATATTATATAACGATATTATTACTAGATATACTATTATATTTTCGTGTTCAGCTCACCGATCCATTCACCAATATAAATATTAAATACCAACTACTGTGGCCAGAACCAAATAACACCCCTATCTAACTATATGTGCACGCGCGCCACAGCGGGGGCTCAAATGTGTATAAATATTATATCATATTATTATGTTACTCAAGTACAGTTACAGTTGAATGTGATGTGTATCCGTTTGTTTTAAGGTGATGTCGCATTAATGTTGTAACATTTCTGCACCACAGCTCATCTCCACACAATAAATTAACGCACAGGTTGTCAATTTACGGATTTTGACTTTTTGTAATACATCACAGTCATACAATATCTGCTTTGAAAATAACTTGGCTTTATACATACTTCAAAAACATTGGAATAGTTGTAAGCGTTATGTACTATAGTATTACCTACCTTTAATTTAATCATCAAATGACGTGATATTTTATTAATTTGAGGTAGGTAACACCTTAAGAAATAGAGTGAACGTGGTTGTGTAATTTTATAATTGTAGAACGTTTATTGTATTTCAATATGGAAAAGAGAAAAATTCTGTTTTTGTTTAATTTGAAGGAGTTGTATGACAAAGATTTATACTTACCATCCTGAAGGTTATATTATCTCTTTTCAAGATGGAAAAACAATACGGCTTAACTGTAGATATGCATTACTTGGTTAGGTTACGTATATTTACGTAATTATTATCTAAAAATTAAAATAATAGTAATATGTTTTTTTAGGCTTCATAACTTAAAAATTAAATTGAATTTAAACTAATCGATTAAATCATGATCATAAAATTAATATAAAAATAATAAGGTATACAGGTAAATAAAGGTAAGGTACATGCTACTAATATGCTAAGTAAATGTGTAATAAACAATATGTACTTAAATATTAGTTATTGTATAAGTTGATTTACAGTGTAAAGAAAATAAATTTCTTTCAATCTGTACCTATTATAAAAATGTATATAAGTACTATTGTACAATATTATTTTTGATTTTTATTGGACACATTAACAATTACGTTTGAACGTAACTTATGCTATAATATAATTATAAAAAATATTATGCATAGAGTTTAATTTGTCTTTTGGGAACATCCTATTGTTTTTATCCTTCTCATTTATACTAGCATTTCATAAGTCTATAAACATTAGTTAAATACAATTGGTAAATTAGTAATTACATTATTATTTTGCAAACAGATAAATTGGTGATAAGAGTAATTTTGTAGCATAAGATATGTCATCAGTTTTCATTTATAATTATCAAAATTAAAAAGCAGGTAAGTGAGTATCGCTCTGCTGTACATTAGGGGGTAGGGTGGACCTCGGTCTAAGATAGGTTAAATTTGAATGCAATGATAGGTATCATTGTATACGAAAAACGATTCTGATCGGAGATGATTTGTCAGTCTAGGATATATTATATAAAAATCGAAAACTATTTATTAGTAAAACGTTATTTTACACGTGTATTTTTGATTTCAAATTAAAATTAAAACTTTAAAGACTCGTAAAATTTTTTAAATTGAATAATCCTCAAACTTTTTTAAAATTATTCTAAGCTTAACTTATGGACAGCATAGTATTAAATTTTCAATTCTTAGCTTTTGATAGTAAAATATTTATAAATTTTTAACTACCAAATAGTGAACAATATTCATGATTTTAACGAATTTTCGTCAATATTTGAACTTCAAACGCTAATAAAAAAAAATTGTGCCTATGTATTTTTATAATTTTTTAATGAGAGTTAGAAAAAGTTATGTGGACCCTTCAATTAAATTTTCAAGTAATTTGTCCCAGCTAAATTTTTTTTATCAACATTTATAAAAAAAAAGTAAAAAAAAAATGAAAATTTCAATTGTCTATAAATAGCTCAAAAAAAGTCAAAATATTTTGAAAATCTAAGCACGTAAAGAAAATGGCAATCTTAATAACTGGTGAAACTTTCAAGTATCTACGACTTATACTATTTGAATAACAACAAATATCAAAAATCGTTTGAGGCTAAACCGTTATTTAACGCGGTTTTCTAAAAATTTCAATTTCAAACACTCATAAAAAATTTTTGTCTGAATCTGGTAGAGTTTTTTTTACAGATAATTGAAGAAAATGAATGGAGAACCTTGTACCAAATTTTCAAATCTTAGTTATAAAAGAAAAAAATTTTACGATTTTTTAACCACAATATTACTTGCCAATTTTCGCAATTTTGACATATTTCGTATAAATTCGAACTTTAAGCACTTATAAAAAAAAAATTGTGACTAACGATTTCGGATTTTTTTTCATCACTTTAAGAACAACTTATAAGAAACCTTGTATTAAATTTTCAAGATTTTCTGGCCGGCCAAAACAATTTTATCGTTATTTTAAAAAAAAATACTAAAAAAAATTAAAAATTTCAATTGTCTATAAATAGCTCAAAAAAAGTCAAAATTCTTTGAAAATTTAACTGTGTATGGAGAACGCTAATATAAACATTTTGTGAAAATTTCAAGTATTTACATCGATTAGTTTTTGAATTACAACCATATAAAAAAATCGATTTGGTCGAAAACTGTTTTTGCGTGAAAATTCCCGTTTTTCTGTCATTTTTTTTATGTTTTTCTCGATTTTTTTGAAAACTGTTGGAAAATGTTTACTTTTCACCTCTATAATGCATCAAAGATATCCACTTTGCCATCGGAAACCACCCCCAAAGTTTGAAATTGAAGCATTATTTTGACTAGTTATGCTGTACACACAAAAAAAAAAAAAAAAAAAACACACATCATTGTAAAATCAATACATTCATCACTCCGTTCAGAATCTAAAAAAAAAAATGAATTTTAACCATAACTTGATTAAAAAAAATATAAAAAGTGAATGATCTAAGTTATCACATTGAGTAGTTTCGGGTGACATGGAACAGTTACGTTACACTCTCTATCTCTTACTCAAGCTCGGAGATAGATAATCATTGTATTGTAATTATAAACTTGTTTATTGTAATTTTTAGATTATCATTGATTATAATAATAAAAAAAAAAAAAATGTGCGCGTTATTTGCGCCGCCGCGGCCGGCTCGCCAGATTAACACGGTCGCCCGTTCCTTCTTCTGCCGTACATGGCCGTGTGAACAGTGCTTTACAAAAAAAGTAATAGGTACAGTAAAAACTCGATAAGACGGAATCGCTTAAGACCATGCAATTTTTCCGTGACAAAGTTTTCGTTTTGACGGGATTCAAAAAAATGAAATTTGAAAAAAAGCACCAAAGAAATTTTCCGTATTACCAGGGTTTCCGTCTTATCGAGGTTTTACTGTAGTACTTAATAGTAATAACAGTTTGTTATATTCGTACTGTCGTTTATATACTAACACTACTAACGTAAAAGTAAAACAGATACTTTAAATAAATACAAACAAAATATAAATTCAACAGCATATCTTTATTAAAACACATAAAATATTCATTCTCTGATCACAGTACTTTATCCGTACCGTGACTTTCAGAAGAGTCACCTTTTCTCACATTCCGATACTCTTTAATAGGTATCTAATACATTTTGTTGTCTCAGCTCATTTGCTTCATTGACCTAAATTATATGAGTATTGTTTAGCATTTATAAACAATCTTTTATTCAAATAATCGATTAAATAACCGCACAGCCCTAAACATAATAAAGTTGTAATATATTGACTATTGAGGTCATTAATCGGGATAAAAACTATCCTAACGTATGACGGAGACAAAATTACAATATGAATCGTTTTTTATTTAACAATGATTTTTTTTTTTAACATATTTATAAGGTTAGTTTTTTGTAAATTGATTGAAATTTTACTAGAATATTTGAATACACCACTGTGATAATATTGTGATGACTGATATTGACATGATATGTTTGTACACAGAATGCACTTCAGCATATAATACATCTATATGTATATTTATTAAAATTTTCTTTCTTTTTTTTTGCTCAAAAATACGATCACACGCATGTTGCATAATTTTTTATCAAATGAGTGCTGATTGTTTTATACCTGTTGTCTGAATTATCAGTATCTGATGATCATGAATAATTTAATCTACGTAATATTTTGCAGATGTCAACATCATTTTTGTTTTTTATGTTGATATTATTGTAAAATTTCAATCACTTAATTTCTAACCTTATTTTTTTTTTTTTCTGAACACTCTTTCTCTTTATAATTAATTATTTGTATGTATCTCTCGCCCTTTTTTTTACATAAATATTGTAATAGTAATATATATACACATATATAATATATAATATATACATCTTATAATACTTTGTTCTCATATCCAATATTTATGTTTCGTCACTTGCGAAAATCCGTTTCATCGTTTGAATATACTGTCCACACATGTGTCAACAGTCCTGCAACCTGTATTGGAACAATAAGGAAGCCTGTTGTCGTTGTGTGTTAGAAACTGTCGTGTTCGTCTAAACTTATAAATTTTCTCGTTCTTTTTTTTTTTTTAAACGATATCATGAAAATAATAATATATTAATATATCCTACAAATTAGTTAATAATAATTATCATTGACTAAAAAATCATCAGAATTAGTATAATACCTATATAAGTTCAACTTATAATATACCTTGTATTAATTTTTAAAGATTTTTTATTATGGCAAATTTTTTTATATACATTTCAAGAAAAAAGAATTTGGAAAAATCGAAAATTTCAATGCTTTATAAATAACTTAAAAGAATTCTAAATATTTTGAAAATTTTATCGTAAATAGATAAAGTTAATATAAAAGTAAGGTGGAAATTTAGTTTACTACTACTACTACTACTAAACTACTACTAGCATTTACTTTAAATCAGTAAAATAGATTCATATAGTATAAAAAGATGATGTCTTAAAATAAATTAAAAATGTCATTGCTCATAGTAAAATTCATAATAATATAATAGTCGTAAGGTTTTAAATCCCTACGAATATTTTTGATTTATAAAAAAATAATTAGTATAGTGTTATTCATTGTTAAAATACGATATCTTAAAAAATGTGAACTTTTTCAAATGTCTGTAAACAATTGTTGTGTTTATATATTATTTTTAGATTCTTTAGTTTCATCATAAAATATTTATGAGGTACATTTTCAAACCTAAGATACAAAAATAAAAGATTTTGTATGTTCTTTACTGTAAAAATACTTGTAGCATGTAGTTTTTGTAATTTTGACAAATTTTATAAAAATTTGAAAAATGTATACAAAAAATTGTACATAAGGATTTTTAATAATTTTATAAAGATACAAGAATAACTTATGTGGTATTTTGTATAAAAATTAAATTTTAAGAAGTTTGACTCATCGAATATTTTTTTATCGCCATTTATAGAAAAAAAATCGAAAATTTCTCATGTTTTTAAATAGTTTAAAAAGAAAAAAGCGGGTAAGTGGGTATCGCTCTGCTGTATATTAGGGAGTGGGGTGGACCTCGACTATGGTAGGTTAAATTTGAATCCAATGATAGGTATCATTGTATACGAAAAACGATTCTGAACGAAGATGATTTGTCAGTTTAGGATATATTATATTTAAATAATGTCATATTATATTCTTTTTGAAACAAATAGTATAGTTTTTATATGTTTCTATGGTTACTTTATAGTATTTGTTTATTAATAAAAAAAATATTAGGCAACATACACATAATGAGAGTATGAAATTTCATTTAAATTTTGAAATATTTCGAATAAATTCGAACTTTAAGCACTTATAAAAAAAAATTGTGACTAACGATTTTGGATTTTTTTTTACCATTTTAAGAACAACTTATAAGAAACCTTGTATTAAATTTTCAAGATTTTCTGGCCACCCAAAAAATTTTTATCGGCATTTGAAGAAAAAAAAACTTAGAAAAGTCGAAAATTTCAATTGTCTATTAGTAGCTTAAAAATGGTCAAAATATTTTGAAAATTTAACTGTAAAGAGATAACCATAATATAAACATTTGGTGAAAATTTCAAGTATTTACAATAATTCGTTTTTGAGTTACAGCAAAATCAAAAAATCGATTTTGTCGAAAAGTGGTTTTTCCGTAAAATTTCCATTTTTCTGTCATTTTTTTTTGTTTTTCTCGATTTTTTTGAAAACTTTAATTTTGACCCCCCTAAAGTACCAACTAGATTCAATTTCCTATTCAAAAAGAGGCTGAAGTCTAAAATCGGAGCATTATTACTGCTCCAAATGTTGGAGTCAGACACAAAAAAAAAAAAAAACACACATCATTGTAAAAGCAATACATTCATCACTCCGTTCAGAATCTAAAAGAAGAAAACGAAAAAAAATTAAATGTAAATGTCAATATGACGATAAATAAAGTAAATGATTAACTAATTTCACATAATTAATTATTTATTATACTATATATAGATTCAAGATATAATAAGATATATAATTATCATTTATGTTTTCTATAGGGAACAAACACTGTAAAATTATTTTTTATTATAACAATCTCGATGTCGATTACATTTAGTATGGATTCATTTCTCGGTAAATATATATACATTCAATTGTATAAATTAGTCATAATTAAGCTATTTTTATGATATATATATATAATATATACCCAATTTTTTACAGATATAACAACAGAAAAAAATAAAAAAAAAGAAGAAAACGAAAAAAATTAAATGTAAATGTCAATATGACGATAAATAAGGTAAATGATTAACTAATTTCACCCCTAAAAACGAGGAATTAACGATTCCGCTGAAACTAAAAAATAGTTTTTTTGAAAACTATTTGAAAACTTTAATTTTGACCCCCCTAAAGTACCAACTAGATTCAATTTCCTATTCAAAACGGGGCTGAAGTCTAAAATCGGAGCATTATTACTGCTCCAAATGTTGGAGTCAGACACAAAAAAAAAAAAAAAAAAACACACATCATTGTAAAAGCAATACATTCATCACTCCGTTCAGAATCTAAAAGAAGAAAACGAAAAAAATTAAACGTAAATGTCAATATGACGATAAATAAGGTAAATGATTAACTAATTTCACCCCTAAAAACGAGGAATTAACGATTCCGCCGAAACTACCTGTTTGGAAAATTAATAATTTTTTATCACTTTAAGAACAACTTATAAGAAACTTTGTATTAAATTTTCAAGATTTTCTGGCCACCCAAAAAATATTTATCGGCATTTGAAGAAAAAAAACTTAGAAAAGTTGAAAATTTCAACTGTCTATAAGTAGCTTAAAAATGGTCAAAATATTTTGAAAATTTAACTGTAAAGAGAAAACCATAATATAAACATTTAGTGAAAATTTCAAGTATTTACAATAATTCGTTTTTGAGTTACAGCAAAATCAAAAAATCGATTTTGTCGAAAAGTGGTTTTTCGTAAAATTGCCGTTTTTCTGTCACTTTTTTTTTGTTTTTCTCGATTTTTTTGAAAACTATTTGAAAATGTTTACTTTTGACCCCCCCTCCCCCCCCCCCAAGTACCAACTAGATGAATTTTCCTATTCAAAAAGGGGCTGAAGTCTAAAATCGGAGCATTATTACTGCTCCAAATGTTGTCGTCAGACACAAAAAAAAAAAACACACATCATTGTAAAATCAATACATTCTTCACTCCGTTCAGCATCTAAAAGAAGAAAACGAAAAAAATTAAATGTAAATGTCAATATGACGATAAATAAGGTAAATGATTAACTAATTTCACCCCTAAAAACGAGGAATTAACGATTCCGCCGAAACTACCTGTTTGGAAAATTAATAATTTTTTATCACTTTAAGAACAACTTATAAGAAACTTTGTATTAAATTTTCAAGATTTTCTGGCCACCCAAAAAATATTTATCGGCATTTGAAGAAAAAAAACTTAGAAAAGTTGAAAATTTCAACTGTCTATAAGTAGCTTAAAAATGGTCAAAATATTTTGAAAATTTAACTGTAAAGAGATAACCATAATATAAACATTTGGTGAAAATTTCAAGTATTTACAATGATTCGTTTTTGAGTTACAGCAAAATCAAAAAATCGATTTTTTTGAAAACTGTTTGAAAATTTTTAACTTTTGACCCCCCCCCCCCCCCAAAGTACCAACTAGATGAATTTTCCTATGCAAAGAGGGGCTGAAGTCAAAGTTCGTAGCATTATTACTGCTCCAAATGTTGTCGTCAGACACGAAAAAAAAAACACACATCATTGTAAAAGCAATACATTCTTCACTCCGTTCAGCATCTAATACAAGTAAGAACAAATAAGGCGATTGGCCGTAATTAAGGAGTTGTAGGTAGGCAATTTCTGATTTTTCTCTGTTACGCGTTGTCGTTGTGTGCGTAGTATAACGCCGCATAATATAGGTCATTTTGCCTTATAATAAAATAATTTACTTATTGGTTCTATTTATCAGAGGCAGGAACCGTAATCGAATTAGGTTTTACACGAAAAAAAATTGAAAACCGAAACCGTTACTGAACCTAAACCACAGATTTAACAACTAGATGGCCGACTGCCTATACAACACTGCAAGAGGGCATGAATGATTCCGCCATATGCAAAGCTGGCAATGTTTATATAAATTGTTATGATAACGTTTTTGATAACGTATTAACGTAATTTTAAAATATTAAAATAATAAATAAATAATTAATAACAATTTGAAATTTGGTTTTGGTATATGAAAATTTGAAATTATAATTATTATTTTTTAACCACAAACTATGTGATGTACTGATGTTGACTGATTTCTGGAAATTACATCTGATCCCTCGCCCTAGTCGAAAATATAACTTTAATTTGCCTTTGTCTAAAAAAAATTCAAAAATTTGTATAAAAAAAATGAATTGCTTTCAAAAAATGCAATACATATCAGTAGTCGACATCAATTTAATTATATATTTAAAATATTGATTTTGAAATGTAATTAATATTATAAATATCCCAGTAAACAATATTAATTCATGTGTGACATTGGGTATAAACATAAACGATAATCCAATTTAACAAACATTTTTAATTTATTTCTTATACTTGAGATGAGAAAAGTAACAAAAAGTGAATACATAAAAACAAAATATATCAAATACTACTAATAGTCTTTATTTAATCAATGGTAATAGGTATTAAGTATTATAAATTATATATTATACAGTAATGTATTACAGTCAATACCTACACTTGTCACTTTGACACTTTCGTCGTCGTCTATTGCCCAATATAAATCATATTATACCGATGGACGATTATCGCTATGCAATAATATACTACGCTATGCAATTAATTATATTTAGGGTCGAACGAAATAAAATATAATATAAATCGACAAATTTTTCGATACGCATATAATATGTATTCAAAAGAAATTTTACCGTATAATTTAGTGCTCGTATATATAATTGCTGCGCGCGTATAGACTGATTAGACTGACTAATAATTTCCATTGAATGTGTAACAGAGCTTCTAGCTAGAATGAAGGCCTCTAATTATAATGCATCTGCAGCTATAATATATTCACGCCTCACCATCGGAACGATTTTTCACCCGTATTGTGTAGATTAATTATAATTTTCTTGAGCGCCATATTATGACACCTATTTATAATATTATGTAAACGGATGTCGATCGGTAGTAAATGCGAAAAAAAATTACGTAATAAACATCATTTGCGTAGTTCGGTATAGTTCAAAACAACGAACAGCCAGCTACGAAAAATTGTTTCGTCACACCATTCTATTTTAATAAATAAAATTGTGCTGTAATAACCACCCTTATCTTCAGATATAATGACCGTCAACAACAAAAAGGCCGAAAAATGGTTTACCGATGCGGCGGACTACACTTCTCAGCTGGGACTGGTGTCCGCCGTATCCGGTGACCAGGAGGAACGGCCAACAGTAGCACAGGTGAACTGCATGTCCCTGCAGGAACTGCTGCGGGATCCGGTGCGGGCGGTTATATACCATCGTGGTTGGGCTGACCGAGAAGAAGCGATTATCCAACAAACAAAACTCTCTTTCTTGAGCGCCATATTATGATACATATTTACAATATTATGTACTGAGAATTATGAGGACTTACCACACTCGTCACATGCGTACGGTTTTTCACGGGTCAGAGTGCTTTTTTGAGAGAACGACTCACCACACTCGTCACATGCGCACAGTTTTTCACCCGTATATGTGTCCTCTGGTGACTAGTCGGAGTGCTTTTTTGAGAGAACGTCTTGTCACACAAGCCACCATCTGTAGGATTTTTCACCCGTATTGTGTAGATTAATTTTCTTGAGCGCCATATTTACAATATTTTGTACTGAGAATTAGATTGTTTGTCAACACATTTTTATTCTGTGACACAATGTTTCAAGCCAGTGTTGTGTTTATTTCTGTTTAAAGTAATTATATTGAAAACAATAAATAATTTTATGAACGGTGGCTGAACCGGAAATCATTAAAATCATACAATTTTTTTCATATAATTTATAAATAATATATTTAATATAATTCATTGATATTTATTGGCATGAACATATTATAATAATATTTGTTTCACTTAATGTTTTTTTTCGGTAATTTGTTTTCTAAGAATCTAACCTCCGCTTTAAACAAAAACTGTTTCTTACCCGGGAGTCCTCGTGTTTCTTATAAGTAAAGACCGAATTTATATGCATTTAAAATTGTAAAATATGCATGCAAACATGCACTAAAAAAAGTCAAAATATACAAGGAAAAAATGCAAAATAAAATTTCAATTTTTATTCAGTTTTATATTTTATTAAATTTTTCATAAACTTTGGGGGTGGTTTCCGATGGCAAAGTGGATATCCTTGGTGCATTATACAGGTGAAAAGTAAACATTTTCCAACAGTTTTCAAAAAAATCGAGAAAAACAAAAAAAAAATGACAGAAAAACGGGAATTTTTACGCAAAACCAGTTTTCGACAAAATCGAATTATTTATTTTGCTATAACTCAAAAACTAATCGATGTAAACACTTGAAATTTTCACAAAATATTTATATTAGCGTTCTCCATACACAGTTAAATTTTCAAAGAATTTTGACTTTTTTTGAGCTATTTATAGACAGTTGAAATTTTCAATTTTTTTAAGTATTTTTTTTTAAAATAACGATAAAAATTTTTTGGCCGGCCAGAAAATCTTGAAAATTTAATACAAGGTTTCTTATAAGTTGTTCTTAAAGTTATAAAAAAAAATCCGAAATCGTTAGTCACAATTTTTTTTTATAAGTGCTTAAAGTTCGAATTTATACGAAATATGTCAAAATTGCGAAAATTGGCAAGTAATTTTGTGGTTAAAAAATCGTAAAAATTTTTTCTTTTATAACTAAGATTTGAAAATTTGGTACAAGGTTCTCCATAAAATTTTCTTCAACTATCTGCAAAAAAAACTCTACCGGACTAAAACAAAAAATTTTTATGAGTGATTGAAATTTAAATTTTTACAAAACCGCGTTAAATAAAGGTTTAGCCTTAAACGATTTTTGATATTTGTTGTAATTCAAACAGTATAAGTTGTAAATACTTGAAAATTTTACCAGTTATTTAGATTGCCATTTTCTTTACGTGATTTGATTTTCAAAACATTTTGACTTTTTTTGAGCTATTTATAGACAATTGAAATTTTCAATTTTTTTTTATTTTTTTTTTATAAATGTTGATAAAAAAATTTAGCTGGGACAAATTACTTGAAAATTTAATTGAAGGGTCTACATAACTTGTTCTAATCCTCATTCAAAAATTATAAAAATACATAGGCACAATTTTTTTTTATTAGCATTTGAAGTTCAAATATTGACAAAAATTCGTCAAAATCATGAATATTTTTCACTATTTGGTAGTTAAAAATGTATAAATATTTTTCTATCAAAAGCTAAGAATTGAAAATTTAATACTATGCTGTCCATAAGTTAAGCTTAGAATAATTATAAAAAAGTTTGAGGATTGTTCAATTTAAAAAAATTTACGAGTGTTTAAAGTTTTAATTTTAATTTGAAATCAAAAATACACGACGTGTAAAATCACGTTTTACTAATAAATAATTTTCGATTTTTGTTATTTTTAAAAAATTACTAAACGTAAGATCTTGAAACTTTTACTTAAATGTTTGAATTAGTTTCAAAATAGAATATATGATAATATTTAAATATAATATATCCTGGACTGACAAATCATCTCCGTTCAGAATCGTTTTTCGTATACAATGATACCTATCATTGCATTCAAATTTAACCTACCATAGTCCGAGGTCCACCCCACCCCCTAATGTACAGCAGAGCGATACTCACTTACCGGCTTTTTAATTTCTAATACCTATCAAAAATTAAAGGCCCACAAAAAAATTATGCCTACTAAAATTTTACGTCCGGGATGAATCCTTCCCTTAGTTCCACCACTGCACATTTGATAAAAATCAAACATTTAATAAAATAAAAGTAGGTATATTATTATTATTACATTTTCATTATTTACCACAGTTGTTCTATTAATTAAATTATTTAATAACAATTAAATAAAATATTCTTAAAATAACCAATTTAACATGATCAATCAGGAACTTGTTATTATCTATTTAAGTTTAATAATTAACAAACTTTAACATAGTATTTACAGTTTACATTATAATTTAAAAAAAAGGAATATCATAGTTGTATAGGAACAAGTAGTATGCTTTTACTAGTTTACTACTGATTTAAATATATTTATAAAAACATAATTACAATTTAAAATAATAAATCATAAAAATTAAGCAAACAATTAGAGTAAAATGTTATAACTAGTCATCAACCTCCCCAGATTGTAGACTTTCATAAAATGCTCATTGGTTTAAATATAATACATATTACATAATTACAATTTAAAATAATAATTTATAAAAATAAAGAAAACAATTAGTGTAAAATGTTGATACAAAAGTAGTAAAATAAATATGTACTTACGAATTTACATCTCTCAGATTCCGCAATGAGCTTTGTTCTTTTTGATCGTAACATTTTAAAATAATAGTTAAATACATTTAATGTTAACTAATAATATTTACCGTTAATTCTAAATTATTAAAACATATTAAATAAGCAATCACGTTCTGTTGTTTATCAAATAGAATAATTATTAATGACGACCAAAAATAATAGTTTATAATTTTCTGTGGTATTACCTAGCTACGGATTCCTCGTGACAAAATAAATTTGGCAAAGAATTGGATAAATATATTTAAGCCATGTTACTGAGTATGTTAGTGCATATTTTAAGGAATAAATAATAATATAATATAGTATTCTATGGTAATATTTAGGCAGTTATTTTTACATGCATTTTTGTGTGTACTGCAGTGGCGGCTCGTGCATCGTACAATTTATAGTACATATGTCATATATATTTACAAAATAAATAGGTACATATTTTAGTACATAGTATATTATACAATTTATAAATTAACAAATTAACAATTAAATATATTTTTAATTATTATTAGAATTATTTTCATAGTTTATTAGAATATCATTATGAACTCGCGATGTTATTATGCGGGTATATTATGGATAGCTGTGATATAGGCCTATGCAACGATTGCAACGCTGCAGCTTGTGCGACATTGTGAATCGCACATAAAAATACCGGTTTACCGTATAAACTATAGGTATAATATTAATATATGAGTAATACTAATATCATCACGACGGCGCGGCGGCTATAGAATCTTATGATGTGCGGTAAATTTTGTCGCACAAATCGGACGGCAACGACGCACGATGTGTTAAGCTTTGTATTATTATTTTATCATTTTAATTTTTTCATCGCACACCTGTGCTAAACTACTACGAGCCGCCACTGGTGTACTGTGTAATCTATTATCTATGGCCTATGACATTCCCGCGTAGTTGTACCACCAGTGCCTTCCTATTGGCTGCAATCATAGACATTATTTACATATTTTATCTCCGTGTATTTAATTTACCCGACCGGCGACCGGTACACCATACACTTATAAATGGCTATAATGACGTTTCAATATAATACTAATTATATATTTAAATATTAAAACACATCAGAAAAAAGTATTTAAATGCACAATATTAGATAGTACGTCAATCAAAAATCCTAAGACACAAATTAATTATTTTACCTCCGACAAATCTGGCCAAAATAGAACTTTAACTTTCTGCTGCATTGTTATTTAAATTAAACATACAATTGTCTGTATGGTATGTTAAAGTAATTCTTATTGAACCTATATCATCCCATAGGCCCACTCGTTTCATATCTGACACGTAATTTTTTTCGCCTAGAAAATAATAAAGTAATAACTAATGCCTAAAATTATTTATAAACGTATACTTATAATATTATATTACTATACCTAAATTTTTCCTCGTGCAAAAATAATCACTAAAATTCTCATAATCACCGAATACATAATTAGGGCTATTGACAAATGACAATATCTTTCTTCAGCATTTTAACCGAATCCTCATATAAAATATTATTTTGTTGTTTTCTGTATTTTACCGTCTTTATAACAGCAGCACGAAGTCGTTCAACTCGACTGTAGACTAATAAATTGCGCATACGACCCGGCACACTTTCACCTTTATTGCCTTTTTTTTTTAAAGCTCGTGAAGCTTATTAATATAGTTCCTCAAAATATGGTTGGAACATTCAATTTTTTTAAATTATAACATCAGGACCCTATAGGGTTGCGCCGAGCGTAAACGTTTTATATGACATTGCTATCGCCATATCCTATATTATGACCTATATTATTAGGTATACATATTTATACATAATATGTAAAATTTTAATCAAATACAAATTACATACAATAATATAATAATATTATACTTATTGCTTACCAATCAGTCAATTGTCATGATTGTATATTATGCATACCTAAATTCTAAACTATTTTTAAAACCTTCAACTACCTACTAACATACTGTATTATTAGCTAGTAACATTGCAATTAAAAATTGTATCTAAAACCCAATAAATTGATGAGTTGTCAAAAACTATTAAGATAAGATTCTTCTACAATCTTATATCGTCATGAGCGAAGGTTTTGTATAAAAATTGTAAACAATAATAAGTGGTTTAGTGATTGTAGGTAACTCGTAAAGTGAAAAAGTTTTAAAATAAAAATCGTTCGAGGTTATGATCATGAATAAAGTAGAAATCCTTAAAACTGACAGAGGAGGTTTAAAAATTGTTTTTAATGAATATATGTATACAAAACAAGTATTCTTGCTAACAACAAAATTAAATGGGATGAGTGTGTAGAAAAAAAAAGAAAAAATGTAGGTAGTATAACAACTGATCAATCGATTTTAAATGTGTTGAAAAATATTGAACATGAAAATCATCCACCGTCCTCAACGCAAGTAGAAGTAACAAAAGCCATGTTGAATATGAATAGGTACTAAAGCTCAAAACAATTTTGATACTCCTTCCAGAGTTTTTGCAGAAGAAACGTCTAATTTATCAAACGAAGCAATGGTTTTATTGACAGATGAAAAATCGATCAAAAGATCACTAAGAAGAATTCGGAATAAAAAGTATCCTTCGCAGCTATGCCCTTTATTGGAATTGAAAATAAATAGTAATTGGGCTACTATAGGAGGTGCCGAACCAAAACAGTTTTTATTATTTGATAATGAAAACAATATCAACCGAATAATTGTTTTTGCGTCTCCCGAAGGAATGTTAGAGTTGTCAAAATGGGACAAGTGGTGTATGGATGGAACATTTTTCACTTGTCCTAAAGACTTTTATCAAGTATACATTATTCGTGCATGTATTAAAAACACATCAATTCCATTTGTTTATGCTTTATTACAAAGAAAAACTAAAAAAATATATGTTGAACTTTTATCAAAACTTAAAAGTATGTTGTCTGAGTTGAATTTAAAAACTATAAGTGTTGACTTTGAACAATCAATGATTCAAGCTATTGAATTAGTGTTTGTCGACATTAATATTCAATGTTGTTATTATCATCTTTCCCAAAGTATTTGGCGTAAAGTTCAAAGCATAGGATTAGCTTCAAAATATAAAGAAAATTAAAATGTTCGTCAAATGGTTGCAGGCTTGAT
This sequence comes from Schizaphis graminum, assembly GCA_020882235.1. NCBI lineage: Eukaryota > Metazoa > Arthropoda > Insecta > Hemiptera > Aphididae > Schizaphis > Schizaphis graminum. Next base: position 95,456,702 of record CM037033.1, read on the forward strand.
TAAAGGTTTAGCATTATTACCTCTGAAATATGTTAAGAAAGATATTATGTACTATTATATATGTTAATAATATTATTACAATAACTACAATTATATACGTTTTACTATACTAATTGTTTAGGTATGTCTGTGCTATATGATTTATCAAATGACCTCAATGATCCCGATATCGATGAACTATTGTTATACTTTGATAGAACGTACGTCAATGGGACTTACAAAAGAACTACTACAAAATCAAATTTTGATTATGGCGATCTTCACCAATATTTCCTCCTTATTTATGGAATGTACATAATGCTACAAAGAAAAACAAAGGTAGAACAAATAATATAATAAGTGAAGGTTTCAATAATAAATTTAAATATTTAGTAAGAACTCAGCATCCAAATGCTTGGATGTTCATTGAAGCACTACAAAAGTCAATTTCAATGGCAATTAATAAATTATAAAAAATTAAAACAGGTACGGTTTTTATTTCAAAAAAAAAATAAATATGAACAAAGATTACGAAATATGTACCTACATTGTACTTAGATATAACAAAAGAATCAGAAATTAAATGTTTTTTTACAAAATATAATATTATTTTTATGTGAAAATGTTAAATATACAAATTTTTTACGTTTTATTATACAATTTTTATTATATTCATGAAAAAAAAAAAATTAGTAATTTTTATTAGTTATTACTTATTAATTATATTTTATGTAAATACCTATATAAAATTGCATTTACAATTATAATTTATTATTTTTATGAAGAAAGAATAATTTTTAAAAATTGGGGGGAAATGTCCTACTACGTCAAACACAATCGGGGGGGGGGGGAATATCCGGGGGGAAATTGTCCGGGTAACGGGGGCGACTTCACCTAGACCTTTTTTCTATGCGATCGCTGCGATCCTAGATATTATGAACGTGACTATTTTTCACTTTTATTATAATAATATATAAAAGAAGAAGATGTCAAATCTATGAGAGTTTTTTCAACAAATTTTACAATAGTTCGCTTTTAACATCGATTGGCCACAGTTGAGTTAATTGCTCATATTTTATAGGAAATCTATAAAAAAAATAATATACATAACTAGGTGTTTATAAATAATAAATTTAACTAAATGAACGTGGATATAATATGCATTACTAAAAAAGATCTTGTATAATAGACATTATATATTATATATATTATATTTTTATATTATATATTATAAGTTACAATTTTACAAACACTAAATATCATCCTTTCTACAAGTACTATAGAATTATACTGTCCTGCTTGAATTACTATCACTTTCAGCGTTTTACTATAATTTCTATAAAATGAAATAATCAAAATAAATAAATAAATAAAATCAATTAAATTAACTAGCCATTTAATATACAATTTATTTCTTTACAGAAATTATCATAATTCAAAAATAAAAAAAAGCGGGTAAGTGAGTATCGCTCTGCTGTACATTAGGGGGTGGGATGGAACTCAGACTATGGTAGGTTAAATTTGAATGTAATGATAGGTATCATTGTATACAAAAAACGATTCTGAACGGAGATGATTTGTCAGTCTAGGATATATTATATTTAAATATTGTCATACATTCTATTTTGAAACTAATTCAAACATTTAAATAAAAGTTACAAGATCTTACGTTTATTATTTTTTTAAAAATAACAAAAATCGAAAATTATTTATTAGTAAAACGTAATTTTACACGTGTATTTTTGATTCCAAATTAAAATTAAAACTTTAAACATTAGTAAAATTTTTTAAATTGAATAATCCTCAAACTTTTTATAATTATTCTAAGCTTAACTTATGGTCATCATAGAATTAAATTGTCAATTCTTAGCTTTTGATAGTAAAATATTTATAAACTTTTAACTACCAAATAGTGAAAAATATTCATGATTTTGACGATTTTTTGTCAATATTTGAACTTCAAATGCGAATAAAAAAAAATTGTGCCTATGTATTTTTATAATTTTTGAATGAGGGTTAGAACAAGTTATGTAGACCCTTCAATTAAATTTTCAAGTAATTTGTCCCAGCTAAATTTTTTTTATCAACATTTATAAAAAAAAAATAAAAAAAAATTGAAAATTTCAATTGTCTATAAATAGCTCAAAAAAAGTCAAAATATTTTGAAAATCAAATCACGTAAAGAAAATGGCAATCTAAATAACTGGTAAAATTTTCAAGTATTTACGACTTATACTATTTGAATAACAACAAATATCAAAAATCGTTTGAGGATAAACCGTTATTTAACGCGGTTTTGTAAACATTTAAATTTCAATTACTCATAAAAATGTTTTGTCTTAGTCCGGTAGAGTTTTTTTTGCAGATAGTTGAAGAAAATTTTATGGAGAACCTTGTACCAAATTTTCAAATCTTAGTTATAAAATAAAAAATTTTTACGATTTTTTAGCACTTATAAAAAAAAATTGTGACTAACGATTTCGGATTTTTTTTTATCACTTTAAGAACAACTTATAAGAAACCTTGCATTAAATTTTCAAGATTTTCTGGCCGGCCAAAAAATTTTTATCGTTATTTTAAAAAAAAATATTTAAAAAAATTGAAAATTTCAATTGTCTATAAATAGCTCAAAAAAAGTCAAAATTCTTTGAAAATTTAACTGTGTATGGAGAACGCTAATATAAACATTTTGTGAAAATTTCAAGTGTTTACAACGATTAGTTTTTGAGTTATAGCAAAATAAATAATTCGATTTTGTCGAAAACTGGTTTTGCGTAAAAATTCCCGTTTTTCTGTCATTTTTTTTACGTTTTTCTCGATTTTTTTGAAAACTGTTGGAAAATGTTTACTTTTCACCTGTATAATGCATCAAGGATATCCACTTTGCCATCGGAAACCACCCCCAAAGTTTGAAATCGAAGCATTATTTCGACTAGTTATGCTGTACACAGACACAAAAAAAAAAAAACAAAAAAAAAAAAAAAAACACACATCATTGTAAAATCAATACATTCATCACTCCGTTCAGAATCTAAAATATGATAATGGATAACTAATATTAGTGTAACCGTCTTCAGTGACAAAATTAAAATGTTTATCTTGTAAATATAATTTGTGAATTTTAAAGCTAGATACATCGTGTGCTTCAGATGAAGCGGGAGTATTAGGTATTCTAATTTCCCTTATATAATTTTAGTATAACCTAACACTCAATGAATAACAGTGCCAATAGTTATAGATACAAATTAGTCACTAAAAATGTAATAAATTTGTTAATTTATTATATTATAAATTACATCAATTAACTTATTATTCACTATATATAATATATAATAATATTAAGGCAAATTTAGTATAAAAATAAATGATTTTTGTAATTTGTATAACACGGTAACATATTATGTTATTAACAATTTAATATTGTTCTTTTTTAAGTACAAAACTGACTGAGTCGATTATTCTGGAATATCTAGAAAGTAAAAATGGATTTTGTGAAATATTGAATGAAATAACATTGGAAATATAATACCTTTCATATCAATTCCCCGGAACAAACGTGACGCTATAACATTCATGTATTTTTTAACGTATTTTTAGGGATATCACAAATTTATTGAATGCATTTTATTTAAAGGTTCTCCGGTGTACATACATTTTCGTTATGCTATTAAAGTTTACCTTTATAGTTTTGCATTGGTTAATACAATTATATTTTCATGTACATTGCACATCACTTTAGAAAGGTATTGATTATATATAATATATGTATTATTATATCATAGGGATATAATACTCATACATTATATTTTAACCTTTATTTGCAATAGATTTTTGTATTTTTATAATAAGTAAAAAATCTAATCATATAATGCATCTAAAAGTCTTTTTAATTATTCGTTATTTATTTATTTGCATAATATATGGGTTACGGATAGGTAATGTTTATTTATAGTAATTTTTTTTATCGTGATAATAAATATACAAATTAATTCATAAAACATTATGCTATTTTCCAACATAAAGACGTTAGAAGGTTATAAGGTACCTAATTATTATTTATTTATGTATAGTAAATTTAACACTATAATAATTTATATATTTTGTTAAAGTCATCAGCAAAAAAAATCATGTACGCAGATGTAAACGTATAAAAAAAAAATAGATGGGTACGACTAAGTTATTTGAAGAATGTAACTTGGATTAAATTTTATGTCTTAATCATCACACGTACCTACCCTCGAATAATGGTAGTCGTAGATTATATTTGTACGATATAATGTATACATAAAAAGTAAATAAATAAACAGCAGACAAATTAAATCATTATTCATTCTCCCCTTTGTCAATACCAGTGACTGGCGCCCAAGAGATTTGTAGGAAATTACCACGTCAATTAGATATTGATGTATTCAAACATCGCGCTAAAACTTTACTGGCAAGAGAAGGATTTTAATGAGAAATTTAAACTTTTACACTTGATTAGCATACGATCGAGGCAAAACTCATTGCAGCGCACTGAAACACCTAGCTCATCATATTCGTTTATTAACCGAGCAGCCAACAAAGATGGTTTAACATGTATAACGATTTTCAAATTATGATTATGCAATAAAAACAGAACGAGCGTCGTACAAAATATATGCATTATAAACACCTACACTCACCACTCGTAGAAGTATAAGTTAATATTCGGTTTACATTTATAATTCAAAAACAAAAAGAAAATTCTCGATTTATAATAAAATATATAACCATCATAAACATAAAAATAATTATAAAACATTGAATGATATTACTATAATTTAAATATTTGCATAACGAATATTTAAAATAAAAATTGTATTTTTATTATGAACATAAAAAAACATGTAGCATCCCTGACTTATTAATCTTGTAAAATGATTTTTCATATAAAAACAAATTTGATGTTCCAATTTATAATCTGCAAATGGGTATATTATTTTTATTTTGGGTATAATATAATTTATAAGATAAAATTGTCTTACATATTTATCAAAATAGTATTTTAAGTTACAAAACCATGAAACATTCATATTTTATTACAAATAATAATAATAATTATTTATCAATAAATAATAATATAGTCCATAATGTATAGCTTTAATCGTATTGCATCCCTTATAGATTTTTAATAAATTATAAATTTATATACGGAATGACTAATATTCATAAAAAATTAAACTTATTAAAAAAAAACCAAATTTTATTGAAATACTGAAATATTTCAACATTTAATATTTCATGAATTTTTCAAATACTAATTTAACACTAACCTATAACTGTATAATCAATTATAAATAGTATTAACTGTGAAAACTATAAGCATACGAGATACGAATTCTAATTTCTAAGTATACGTTTTAAAGTAAAAATTAATTGTCAATTAACAAATGTTTGTTTTGGTAGTTAATAAACAAATTAATGGCCAAAATATTTTTATGTTTTATTGTAATCCAATATTTGAAACCAACAAATTTTCACTCCAATGACTGTCGATTAAAAACGACATATTATTACAAGCTAGGTATGTATGAATTACGTTTTACAACAATTCGGGATATAAAATGATCAACAACCACCAAACGTACTATAGTGTTATAATACATATTATGTTATCTCAATATTATATTATTCATTTTGCAACAGAATAACACAATCACAATGAAAGGGTGAACATGATGAATTAATTAAAATATGAAAGTTCCGCACTGAGAAATTTAGTTCGTATTAATTTGATGTATATAGCTATAATATTCATGAGTAACAAAACTGACGCTTCTGCGAGTCAAGAGAGGGTCGTTGGATAAAAATAATTCCCATAAAACGTCCATGTGACAATCATAGTTACGATTAAGGGTAGACAAACATTCTTGAATCCTCCTCAAATATCATTGTAAAAATATATATTTATGAATATTTTGAAATTTATAATTAATAATGTAATATTTTGATAGGCACTATTAGGCACCTATGTAACAACAGAAAAAAAATATTAAATAAAAACTAATTATTATTTAAAAAATTATGAATATTAAATATTGTGTTTTTTGTGTTTATTTTTCGTGCTCAAATTTATATTCATTCGTATTTTTCTTTTTTAAACTTAATTTTATGAAACACTTTTGCTTGTAACATAAATCCAATGTTAACATTAATACGAATTAATTAAATTTCACCAATGTTTACTTCTATAAAATACTATTTTTAATAATTAATTCCTAAAATATTGTTTATATTTATTTTATACTAATTCGAGTTTTGAAGAATAAAAAAACAAATTAATCTGGAAAAATAATAATATTACATAAATACATCTATTTATAAAGGCTATAAGTAGGGCTCGGAAGTTATAGGAGTTAAAAAAGGCAAAATATGCATGCAAATATGCACAAAAAAATTGTAAAATATGCATGAAAATATGTTAAATATGCAAAATAAAATTTATTAAATATGCAAACAAATTTACTACGCATATACAAAAAAAATTATTTTTTTTGTTTGGCTTAATGTTTTGGCTTGTATTTTGTGTTTGATGGATTGTAATTTTTTCAATCTACAAATATATATAGAATAAAATTTATTTGAAAAATTATATTAATTTTTTTTTAATTCATTAAACATATGGATTATTGTAACCGTATATATAATTCAGTCATACACCTATAAATACACTATTATATAGAACAAATCGCTATTAGATTAACGATAACGTCGATAGCATAGACGTTAGTGTAATAAAGATAAATACCTACGCTCCGTTGATACGTCGTGACTGTTAATTTAATCGAAAATAAAATAAATAAAATAATTATTAGGAAAAACATCAATTTATTTAGAAAATATTAAATGAGCATAAAAATCCAATGAAAATTGAAAAATATGCATAAAAAGCATATGAAAATTGAGAAATATGCATAAAAAGCATATGAAAATTGAGAAATATGCACTTTTTTCTAAAATTGACAAAATATGCAAAAATATGCACTTTTAATTTTTTTATTTAATCTTGTCATTGTATAAAATGGATTTCTAGCTAGGTATGCTATAAATTAAGGGCATACAGAAAAATATGCAACTCCTACAACTTCCGAGCCCTAGCTATAAGTAATATTTTTAATCACAATACAATTTTCAATGTTTTGGATAACATATTATTATAATTTTATTTATAATAATATTATTTAATTGGATTATACATTAATTCTAAATTAAATCTTTTATAAACAAAATTCTCCTTTTTTTTAAATCTTGTTCAAACTTGAATTACACGAAAACTATTTAAACTTACGTTAGTTCTAAATTTACGATTTATAAAAAAAATTAGAGAATAATCATTGTACGGTTTGTTTATTATTTTTTTTTTTTTTTTTTGCTAAATTTAACAAAATTAATTTTCTTTTTGAAAATTTAAGTTACTATATACTATAATTGTATTTGAGTAAAGAGTAAAGTAACATGATGACTTTTTTAAAATAACCTAATAGTATAGTCAACTCTGATTTTACGTTTAGAACGATTTAACGCATACGCATGTAGAGTTCATCGTATATAAGATAATATTTTTAACCATTGCAGATTTAGTAAAAGATCGTGTCGTACATATATTTTACTTAAATGGAATTTAGCGAATATTTAAGGAAAACGTTTCTTTTGGACCATGATGTATCATCTAGTAATATTATGCAAATAATATTAAATCCCACAGAAAACCGTACTGATGGTAAGTTTAATCGAAATGGTATTGTGTCCCAAGACGCCCATCGTCATCGTTTTATAGGACTGTGGAGACCAAAAGTTGTTGATTCAAATCTGCTATGTTTGATATGTTATCGTGATTTTCCCATTAAAATTATTGCCTAGACTTACGTTATTTTGTGGCTTAACAAAATATTAACAAATACACTGACAATTATTAGTGTATTATTATAGCACTAAACATTTAATAATAATAATACATGTATACATTATATATACTTAATAACACAGGAAAAAGCTAAAAGGGGCTAAGCGATATGGTTTATTACGAAATAACCGACAGTTTAAGCTTTTGAATGGGCACACGCTTGTATTCTTCTGACCAGTAAGATAATTAATATTTAATTTTCAACTTGAGTGATAATTATTAACAATAATAGCAAAAATAGTGGCTAAACGTCTTTTTATGGAGAGTTTAAAAGTGGCTTTTGTAAACATTGTGTAAACTAAGCAATAAACGCACGGCGCTCGCTCTGAATTTTTCCCTACTATTGTTACTTATCACATTTTATAATATGTGTGTATGGTTAAATAACACTATTAAAACTGATAATCACCTATTTTATTTCTTTCAGTTTTCATGTAGATATTTTTCGTATGAATATTACCTATGCAATAAGTATGTTTAAAACCATTTGTTATTTATTTTGTTAATAAAGAGTGATATTTGTAATTTTGTGAAACAATTATAATAATCAAGACAGTTGTTTAAATAAATGATAATTATTTATAATTTCGTGTGACAAATATAAATTGAAAAATTTATAATAGTCTGTTAAATTATACACAAGATATAATTTTTTGTTTTACTTGACGTATACTAACGACATACAAGTTAAAATATGAAATGGACTTTTGTGGCAACTTCTTTTGTTCGGTTGTGCGCGCATGTTTAGGGTCGTAGTTAGTGGTGGTCCCGACGTCGGTGAGTCAACGGCAACCATGATGGTAGTGGATGAGTCGAGAAAAAAGAAAAATATTGCTTTGCGAATACATTCGAAGTCAGTCGGCAGGAGAAAAAAAAGGGATATAATAATGATCACAGAGTCGTAACATACACATGCATGCACACACACACATACACACATATTATATTTATATAGTTTCTGTTACGACCCGCCAACCAACGCACCTCACCCCTCCACGTTTTTTTCCCCGCTCGTCGTGTCGCTGGAGTGGGTTCCTTTTTACTTTAATTTTTTGTTTATATCAGAGGCAAACTCTCGGGGGACCCGGTGGCACCGCCGCCGACCGACAAGTTCTGCCTCAACGCTTCGATTAATAAGCGAAATTGCAAGCGCGCCCCAAAACCGAACACCCGACAAGCGTCGGGTATCGCATCCGCACACCACCGCCAACGAACGCGTCGAGGGTTTGTGACATATGTAGTACATGCGTGCGCGTGAGCGTGTGCCATGTACGTTATATATTTATTCTACATCTATGTAGTATGTATAAAAATTAAGTATCCATTTCCATACACAGTGTTCAGATATTTGATTATGAATTTGCGAATACGCCACAAATTCTATAGATAAACAATATATCCAAAATGCCTATGTGACATAATCAAGATAAACTTTTAAGCAAATATTAAAATCTATATAGTAAATAGTCTGAGTGCTCCACTCAAATGATTTTAGGTATTGTAGATTATTTGTAATACACACCTACCAATTTAATATTTGAATGACATGTTAGATATTTTTATTTTATTATAAAAAAAGATTTCCATTATATGTATAAAATATACTAATTAGTAGTTACCATGAAAAAAAAATGACGAATATAAATTATTATGCTTGTACAAAAAAAAAATTGTAAGGTAAAACAAGTAATAATTATCAAGAGTCTTGATATTATCAAGAGTCTTGATTCAAGACGTGTACCAGCAGATCATTGATTAGATTACTGTAATATATATGTTTAAATTGAATTCAATTATAAATCGTTATATACGATGAAACACTTCTAAGACAGACTACATTTTGGTAACAATGGTTACCAAACAATAATTTTATAAATAATATATTTAAAAAAATAATATAAGTTAAAAAAAAAAAATGATTTATTGATATGTTGTAGTATTTAGTACTTTAAATAGTCGAACTATACATTTTAAGCACTCAAATTGTTTACCAAATTTTCAACTGTTTTAAGAATATAAATGAAACTCGTTATGACGTTATTTTGAAATTTTTTAGTACTCAAAATTTTTCCTGTCCCCTTTGAGATTCGATATAACGAGAATCTACTGTATATCAAATTGTAAACGCAAATATTAAATAAAAATAGTTTTAATAAAAAGGTGAGAAGATGCTTGAGATTTAACGATGACGATGGTACATCTGAATATATTGTTTTTCGGAATCCTTGAAATAACATGATTATAGGTTCTGCCGTACCACCTCAGACCTACAGAAGTCCAACATTTTTGACAACGCCCTTGTTTTTTGTGTATAACTAGACAATAATTCGCAATACGCGAGAGACGCTCTATTTGGTATTCGGTACATTGGATAGGTCGCCTCGGATTTACAAAGTAAACCAATATTTCTATTACGAAAAGTAATTTTTTTAATAAAATCGTGTTAAACGTCGTTTCCTGTAAATTATGTTCGTAAAATCCGCGAGTCCGCATAAAACTACATTATGAACGATCGGTAACGGCGAGTCTCATAGTTTTAAATTGATAAATTATAAAAATATATCCAATAGAGTCGGCTTACCTATATAATATTATGCGCGACAACGCAACGTCGTCCGAATGGAAAATTTACTTTATCGACTTCCGTTTCCACGTCAACGGCGGTCATCTAATTATCGTACGGGACGCATTATCATTGTGGTATACGATTTTCAACGTCCAAAACCATCGCATCGCATCGCGTCGAAAATCGCGCGAAATCTAATATTATATTATATTACGATAATATAATATATTAACCGAACGCCACGAAAAACTCCGAGACCGTCCGCGACAGAGACCGCCGCGCGCATCCGTAGAAAGAAGAGGCCATACCAATATCATCCTAACGGTCCGTCGTACATTCTCTCGTGCGGTACCGCAAACCCTGTTGGCCACAGTGAGCACACATGACGTGAACGCATATACCGCGGACGCGGTAACGCGCGATGGCCGATTACGGTCGGCTCAAGTGGACCGACGACCAGCGGTGGACGAACACCCAGAAGCGGGACGAGTACAAGGGATTGGCGGAGGCCAGCCACCGGGACCGCGATGCCGAGTGGCTGGCCGGCGACGCGGCGACGGCCGAGCGGCTGGCCGACGCCAAGAAGGTGACGGCCGAACTGTATCGAGCGGTCGGCGCCCGGGACGACGTGGTGAGTCACCTGATGCCGGACGAGCCGGTCGACGGGCGGGCCGCGTACTGTCGGATGGAGTCGGCGGCGGCCGTCGAGCGGTCGCTGAGGGAGAAATTGGTGCGCGCCCGGTACCGGTTGGACCGGTGCCGGCGGCGGGTGGCCGATAAGACGGCGCGCCTGGCGTGGTTGAAGGCGAGCGTGGACGCGGCCAGAGACCCGAGGCCGGCCCGACCGGCCAAGCGGCCGCCGGTGTTGGAGCCCGCGCTGATGATGGACGATAAAGTGGACGCGCTCAAGCTGGGCAACCTGCAGGCGGCCAGGGCCCGCGACGTCATAGCCGACAACTCGGTCATGAGGAACGCGCTCAACGAACAGTTGGCGGCCGACGTTCGCCGACAGGCCACCGCCGTGGTCGAACTCCTCGCGTACGGTACGGCCGCCAAGCAAGAGGCGGCCGCGTACCACCGGGAATATTGCCGGATGGCGGCCGAACAAGCGTACCGCGTCCGACGGAATGAAGCGCACAAGAGCTTTCTCGACACGAGAATATCGATGCTGGAATCTAGCAGGTTATCGCGTTTTATCCGTTGTCGATTTATTTTTTTACATTTTTTTTTTTTCAAACACGCCGGTTAAGCGGTGATTTTCGAGGTGGTGGACCATTCGATGCGAAGTCATTCTGACTTGCCCGAGTCCGATGCCCGTGTCTCGCTGGTATACTGCAAATTTTTTAACGTTCAATGTCGAATCGATACAAGTCTTCTTCCTTGAAAATCATTCGTGTATTTGGCGATTATATAAACATAATACAAAATATCACGCTGCTAATACCTACCCAGTGGCTACATCCATTTAAACGATTGGTTATTACCGAGTTTAACACTGATAAAAATTGATTATATAAATACTTATATGTACGTACATTGCGAACCCTACTTAACGATTTTGGGGCCAGGGGCTTTTATTTTTTAATTCGTAATACTCGAAATAAATCGAACGTTGACGCGTTATATTATAAGAATCAAGAAATACTTATCAAAAATTCAAAAGAGATTTCCATAACATATAAACAATTCTCACGAAATTACATAACGCGTTACAAATAATGCAACATTCGGTTGACATGTATTTTTTTGTCAGAGTTATTTCTAATGTATATTTTGAATTCAAAGAAACTAAGCCTGTTTTGATGTTAAAATCGATTTTTTTATTTATCTGAATTAACAGCACCTTACACGAATTAAATGACTCCGTAAGTAAACTAATTTGCATTGCGGTAAATTTGTCGTGCATGTAAACTTATTCTACGGTTGCATGCACAATTAAAATCGATTGTGCATATTCATACATTGATCACGTATTACTGGATATTAAGACATGATAATGTTGATGAATAATAGGTATATTATATTGAATATTGAATGTATATTAAATTGATCACCACTGCGAGTTATGTTCTAATCATAAATACAAATAACTTACTTTATAATTTTAAATTTTCATGTTTCCAAATGACTAAAGGTTGTACGTACCATAACTAACTATATTATTATTGGGACTATTTATTTTTACAACAATAACATTACAGTTGTATTTTTACATTTTTAATCGATAATTAACATGCAACTTATGTCATTAAGAATTAAGATGCGCACAATACATTTAATCAATTATTAAAATTCAAACATTTCATAAAAAGGAAAAAGATGATCGTCAATCGAATACATAATAATTCTGACGAGGAAATAGAATTCGTTACTGGAGATGCAATGTCTGTGGTTGAATCTGATTTGGAATCACTTACCTCAAATAAACCAGACGACAAAAACTTGATGATGTTAAAAGATTGGATTGACACTGAGATGATGGAGAAACAAAGTTCGTCTATTAAAGAAAGTGAGCAGCCATCCAGTTCTTCCAATGTGACATATTCAAGCGATACCACTACTATGAACTCGTATACATTTCCCGAAAAAAAGGTATGCACCTTACTCGAGCTTTTATTACACCTTATAAGTATAACCTACCTATGGTACTCTCCGTGGTTATACAACTAAATTGACCAAGTATAAATCACCACATGTTCTACTTTGCACATTGCACATTATAATTGTAAATTATTAAATATTATGTTTGCTTAAATAGCTTAGTAAATGGATAAAACAATTGAACAATTGTCCTGGTTCATTAAAATAGGAAGTCACAGTTTACATCACACTTATAAGCTTACATACCTAGCTATTCATATTATTCGATTATTGCTATCGTGTTAATTTTAGCAGTAATACGTAAGTCGTAGACTTTAGAACGTATATAATATATATATACAGAGTGATTTATTTCGTCAAACATTGACTTTTTTTTCTTTTTCAAAATATATTTTGTTTCGTGCTTTTCTCAAACTATATGAAATTTTTATTTGTTCACCTTTTTATTTAATAATGAAATCGCTATAAACTTTTGATTTTCAAATCACAAACTATATTTAAATATACTAAATTAATTGTGTTAATTTTTTTTTATGAATTTTTACGTTTAAATTATTATTTTTGTTAATTTTTTAGTGACATATATTTTTTCAAAGTTGGTTGGTTTTCAATTTTATAATACTTCTCTGAAGACCAATAGTCTGCACATAGGTAACAGATAATAATAAGAGGTACATATTATTTTATTTATTTTATTTTATTTTATTATTTTCATATGCAATAAACTCGTTATAGGCTATCGACGCAGTGATGAACTTTGTAAAGAATTTGAAAAATGTCAAAACTTTTTGAAATAATGAATGTTTAATGATAAATGAATCACTCTGTATTAGATTTTATCAAATAATAATTAACACAATTCATGTAACTAAATAACAATGTTTAAATATAATAACATTAAAATTTGATAAGTTTCAAATAAAAATTAAATTAGCAGGTTAGGTTAACTGCTATGTGTACCATTTTTAGTACATCGATCGACCATTTGTTCTTCAAGCTAATTCAAAAAAACGAATACATTGTCGTATACTTCGATTGCTCGAAATATACAATAAAATAACACACGAAATATTTAATAATACTTTATTTAACACGCGGTGTTCAGTGGTGATCGAGTCACACGATCACCACCACTGACCCCTTTCTTGGAGTTTCCATCCTCTTTATATATTAATTACATTATGTTTTTGCCTGCCTTAACCTATAGTTATCTTATCGATTAAGCATAAATTATATTATTGTTTTCTTATTCTAGTTACAAAATGTTATATTGAATTGTTATAATTGTTATTTTAACCTACTTGCGCGTTTGTTTAACTTAATAGAAATAATTACGCAATTTTACTTATTACCTAGAGCTAGCTCTCTACTAATAGGCCAATAATCTATGATTGTTTATTTAATCTAATTCTTAAATACTAACATTTCTTATTTAAATATCTTTTTACTTTAAAGCTTAATACAACAACATCTTTCTCGCTACAAACCTAAGACTTTATGAAAAAGTATATCTTTATTTTAGTTTAATATTCGATTATAAACTATTATTTTGTAACGAATTAAATAAATGAATTAATGAATTTGTTTCTCTAATGGGCTAAAAAATATTTCCCTGTATTTAAATCGTATTTACGTGTACCCTGATGGGTACACATGACAGTTTTTGGCAAATGCTCCAGTATACCAATTATGGTACACAAAAACTATTATTATCAAAACAAGAGTGTACCAAAAATGGTACATGTAGTTAGGTACTCAGGTAGTAATATCCAGAAAAAAAACGTAATGGTTAAACTGTTTTAATTTTAAGATAATCAAAATAGGGAAATTTATATATTTTTTTAAGCAAATACACAGTCTATTTAACTTGAATTTATTAGTTCTCACATTAATTTTTTGAAAAATGTTTTTTTGTGTGTTTATGAACATTAATTTTAATCAACACCAATCATATTTAAAAAAAAGTACCTATTTAAGTATTTTATACATAATAATGAGCGCGTATTCAGAATTTTACATTTAATCATTTTAGCATTAATTTATGCCTTATGGAGTTGATTTTTATACGATAATATAATTGTATCTTTTCGATTGAACAAACAATGAATAAATTATGCAAATCCCAAAAACTAATTATACTTGTTGATTGTACTTGAAAAATACCCCGTCAAATTAAGTTTAGTAGACCGAAAGCAGATCCTAATTTTAATGAAAAATTAAATAATACCATAAATATACGATAACACTATTTGAAGTGATAACTCACTACTTACTGTTTATATTTTATGATGTATATAATACACGTTTACGTATATTAAATATACCTATACGCAAAGATTCTTTTTACTAAATATTACAAATATTAAATTTACTAAGTACGCTGTACTTATTACATTTACGATTTACGTATTATAATGTAGCTAAAAATAATATTGCATTCGATTTATCATTTTGGTATTTTAATGAAATATCTTTATAACTTTTTATGATATTAAGTGACTGGTGTCAAAAATATAATTTTTTTATTATTTACACTTATCGTTGTAAATAATTGTAATTTTTGAATTTTTCTACTTATTTCTAACGGAATAATACGAGTTTTCAATTAATTAAGATTAAACAATTAAGTTGTACAACACTGATATTGATCAAGTGGTCCCATCGTTCTCAGGTCAACCAATATAAGTTCAGAAAAGAAAAAACAAGCAGAGCAATTGAAGCTGTAGAATACGTATGTGAAACGTTAAAGTTCTCAAACATAACAGAAGTACTGCATTATTTTACGTCAGTTAAAAATGTGGAAATGCGTATAAAAAAAATGATAAACATCCGAAAACATCTACTCGAGATCGCAGAAAAAAATGTGGCATCTGCGACCGAAGTGAAGGAGGAAAGCATAAATTGTTTACCAGAAGCGATTTTGCAGTTAGATGCTAACATTGAGTATGTCCAGCGTGAGGGTTTAGACGTCCAGAAAAAACAATTTGAGGATGTCAATAGAGATATTGCAGGATACGGTATGCTGTTCAATGAACTTTGGTTCCAGTTGGACAGTCTCGTGGGAAAACTCGAACGATGCCACGTAAGAATACACATTGCAAAATAATATATACTTATTATAAAGCGCGCAATCGTGTTTTGTTATAAAAATAATGCATATGTACGACTATAGTTTAATAATTAGACAAATCAATTGCATCGATCAATTATTTACGGTTTATACTGTTTATAAATATTGGGACATTGGGTAGCTAGCTATAGTATAATTTGAAATTTAACTGTTTAAAGCGTTCAAAATATCATGACGTACGATAGGATATTTTTTACGGGCATGGGATATTATTATTATTTTAAGAAAAGTGTACCAATTAATGAGCTCCTTATATTATAAGGTCGGTATGACTAAGCCAATTGCACTTATATTTTTGTTGATGTCTTTAGGTATAAAAATATGTTTTGTCCAATTTAAACCCATCTACATTGAATTACTTATCATACATTTCATATAAGATATATGTATATTTATTATTGAAAATAACAAACTTATATTGATAAAAATTAATTACTGAGTTTTGGTTAAATATTTTTTGTTTTAAAATGTTAATAGTTAATTTACAAGCAATAGTTAATAATAGTATCAGGGCTACTTACTATTTTATGAAACGTTATTATATCAAATTTAATATAATAGGTATTTTAATGTAACGTGCAAA
Organism: Schizaphis graminum; assembly: GCA_020882235.1. Taxonomy (NCBI): domain Eukaryota; kingdom Metazoa; phylum Arthropoda; class Insecta; order Hemiptera; family Aphididae; genus Schizaphis; species Schizaphis graminum. The sequence goes on from CM037033.1 coordinate 95,473,485, forward strand.
CAATTAACAGAGCAAATCTTAATTTTTATTTTCAGAAGTTATTTATCACTTTATCAGTATATTCAGTTCAGAGCACTGCATAATATTTTAGAATAATTATGAAATATATATGAGTTAACCATAAAATAATTATGTTATTATTAGACACTTGTATAAAATATGTAGTATGTAAAACAAATAATCATTTATTTTTGTAATATTCATTATACCAACATTTTGACTATTGTATTGTAAAGTAACTTAAGTTGTGCAGAATATACTAAATACAATTTTTACATTTTTATCGGATTCCTACTATCCGAACGCTCAAATTAGGCCTATGTTTTTATCGGATTGGTATTAACCTATTAAATAGAACCCCGTCTCATATCTTAAATTGTAAATACTATATACTCATACAATACAAAAAGTGTGTTAAAGTATGGCTAAACCATAACACTAACATTTAAGAACACTGTTTACATGATGTGAACCTAATTTAATTTAATTTGATTTTTACTTAAATTATAAAACAACCTATTTTATTTTATATTTATTTATTTTTTATTTTTTATTTTTAACATTATTTTATGTTTATATTATCTTAATTGTAAAATTATATATTATTATTATTATTATTAGTAGTAGTAGTAGTAGTAGTAGTATAGTAGTACTCCAATTTCAACAATAAAAGATTATATTCAGTGGTGAAGTGGATCATTATATTCGCTATTATTTTATTTTAATAAATTGTACTTAAATGAATCTACAGATGGCCAATAAATGTTATTATTATTATTATTATTACTAAATAATCAACATCTATTCTTTAGCGTCTAGCGTGGTGTTTCCCAAATTTTTTTTTCGCCGGACCCTTTTGCGATAATAATAATATGGTTACGGACCTCTTTATAAAAAATATAAATAAAAAAACATCAATAAATAATATTAATAATTTTGTTAACTAATATGTGATATAAAATTGACTTAATAAGAAAAATAAATAATTTTTATAATTAGTTTAATTAGTAAAAAGAAATTTCAATGTGATGGGTAATTATGTTGTTTCTTCGACACTAATTCGAATGTATTAGGATATATTATTATGTTAAATAATTGGATTTGGAAATCGAATTCTACTTGCAATCGACTTTTGTATGTATATAACTTTTTCACATAAGTACGTTGTTTAAAAAAGTATCAATGGTCTTATTGTTGCTTCTGATATTTTTTGAAGAGTCTTTGTCTTAGAATCTATGGTGTACATATATTTAATAGTATATTTTCTAGCGTGATATTAATAGTACATTGGCTTTTTCGTTTTTATACATAATATTTTTAATTTACGCTCACGGACCCCCTTTTGGTTTACATACAGACCACAGTTTGAGAAACTTTGGTTAACCTAACCTAACTTTGGCGCTGTAATACAATTGGTTTATCAATCCATAAAATGACCGAACGCAATAAATTGCAGATATATAAAAGATAATTTTTTCGGTAACCTCCCGTTTTTAAACAAACTGCAAACATGCATACAATTGTCATTATTATTATAGTGTTTTTTTTTCAATCGCCTCGTTTTGATGTACAAAGTATAATTATTTATGCTCCGATGAACGATATTCGAAAATTGATTGTGTCACCGTCGCGCGTCGTCGTCATTGTTGTTGTCCGATAAACATAAACAACGACTGGTGGGTATTTTGTACGTTATAGGCGTTTCCGATTTTCTTTAAAACCGCAGCTTCATACTTTTATTGTTTTTTTTTTTATATTATAACGATAATGTCGACCATTATACTTTCCTACGAAACAACACCTCCCAGTCCACACTCGATTGTTTTTTTTTTATTGTTTACACCACGAAAATCGGTTCATTCGGTCGAATTGGATGTGTAATGAACAACCTATAAACACCTTTTGTGTACGCGTGCGGTCACGCTTCATGACTATATTATACATTATATTAATTGTTATACTATACGTATAATACCGTACCGCTGTATCGCTGCTGTACGCTATACCACGTGGTTAGGTATAGGGAGGTTGCGTACTACCCATACAAATCAATCACCGTCGCGTACGAACCGTCTATTATTTGTACGACATACTTATACCTATATGCGTTCGACGGCGTAGTGGTGTTCGTTGCGGTTCGGGGTCGGGAGACCGTAGTTTTTCGTATTGGGGGGTGTGTGTGCGTCCAGTGCGCGGCTCGTACACAGCGGTTTTTGTTTGTTTCACATTGATCGTTTAGCATACGTACACAACACGCGTGTCATATTGTTTAGTTATGGGCTCGACAATAAGCTGCGCAATAATCGACCACGCCCCCTCATTTATCCAGACGCCGCGTGCGTGGAAACCGTTCGCGGAACGAATTATTTCGCGCGGGAGACACGTGCCGCGGCCGCGGCGCGAAAGCCCATCGCCGACCGCATTATACACGGGGTATTATTATGATGGTAAGAGTCTGTTGCCATAAATACCGGGCGCATACCGCTAATTGTTTTTTGGATTTTGATTTATCTGAACGGAGTTTTTAACGAGCCATTAATAATAACGAGTGTACGACGGGTATATAACGCTATATCGTTGCAGTATACGCGTATATATATACACGGTCTGGCGGTGTGGATGTAGGCCGAGCGGGATGTCGGAGGACCGGATAATTCGTTTTAATCTCGTTTCGAATATGCTGTATCGTAATGATAATATTATCGTAAAACACGTGTAGTTCTGTACTAATATACTATTAGCTATCTGGGCGTTGTTCGAACACAAAGTATTGCGGGAAACGGCGGCACGAGAGCTCGTTTCCGCGCAGACGAAATAAATCGTGTTCAAAAATCATTTAGTGCTTTCGTCAATAACTTGTTTTTTCGGGGCTTGGTAAATTGAGTCCGAGATAAGTTAGGTACATTTTGAAAGCGGTAAATTGAGTCCCGAGAAAAAACAGGTAGTAGGTAAGTTGAGTCCCGGAAAAAGACAGGTAGTAGGTAAGTTGAGTCCCGGAAAAAATAAGATAGTAGTTGAGTCCCGGGAAAAAATTGGTAGTAAGTAAATATTTTGACTTATGTTAATATCTTACCCTAACAATTGTAGTGTAATCTCCTTAAAAATATAGTGTTAACTAATTGGTACCGCTCGTATTGCTGTAAAAAATATTAGTCTTGCAATATATTAACACATAAAATAAAAATTGTTTAAAAAAATACAATAATAATGTTAATAAAACAATAGTCATAATAATTTACACTCAATTTATTAACAAATTAATTTAAAAAAATTTTATCATTAAAATTTATCATTATTATTATATATATATTATGCACCCAGTAAAAATATAACAAATATTACAAATATTACAAATAATACAAATACTTATAAATGAATAAATTTCATTATTATTATACATTATACATTATATTAGTATATACTCCATTTATTTACAAATTGTTTAAAAAAAATTATTATCGTTAAAAATTATCATTATTATTATATATATTAAGTATATTAAGTGTATCGTTATTTTATCGTTTGGGAAAAAAATAATTATATAATTAATAATAATTATTTCAAAATCTTATACATGCAGTCAATAAATGTCCAAAAACCACAAATAAAAATTGTAGTGCATATTTTTGCATATTCTGACGTTAGTGCATGTTTGCAAGCATATTTTTAAATTTAAAATACATATAATTCGTTTTTCCCCGGGACTCAACTTACCTACTACCTTTTTTCTTCCGGGACTCAACTTACCTACTACCTTATTTTTTCCGGGACTCAACTTACCTACTACCTGTTTTTTCCTGGGACTCAATTTACCGAGTTTGGGTCATTTGGGACTCAATTTACCTAGCCCCGTTTTTTCGCTAGTAATTTTCCAAACTCGATATGACTTCTAAACGACTGCAACAATATAACGTATATCAAACAACTTATAATTAAGGAGGGGCCGGTTCTTAAATAATTATGGGTTCTGGCTCTTTTCTGGTTCCAAAATATTCCTCTTCGGTTCTCAATATTCATTCCGATACCAGTTCTTCTTTAAAAAAAAACCTTAAAATTTAGAATAGTAATTAATCAGTATACTGCATAATACTAGGATAAACACGCTTACGAGTTACGAGACACGGACAAACGCACTCGTGCACACGACAAAAATGGGAAAATAAAATTACGAATTACAAATGTACAAACACGGTATAATATATATTAAATTCATAAATCATATAAATATATAATAAATAAGTTCAATAGTTATTACCGAAAAAAACATAGTTTGTATTTCACTCTAATAATTGGTTATCAGTTATCAACTTATAACAGTATATCATCAAAAAGTGTGAACCAAGAAAAAAAAAAGTACCAATACCGATAAAAATTTGTACAAGAACCGATAACTATCGGTTCTTTCGGTGATTAAAGTAAAGAACCGATGGAACCGAAGAACCAAGAACCGGAACCGGACCATCCTTACTTATAATACAATCTAATTTTGTTACATACGTAATCACAGTGTAATGTTACAAGTCACACTGAGTAGATAATTATTGATTTAAAATATGCAAATAATTAAATATTATATACTATTTATATAGTGTGCATCAACAATATTTTACAGTTTCATCTGCCGGTAACATTAATGTCTCACGAAAAATAATTTTGTTAAACTTTCAAGAGAACGTTTGCTCGCATGTGTTATCTTTGTCGTACAAAAGTACGAATAACTTACTAAAGTAAGTATCTCTCTGTCGTTTTAAAGTGAGTTATAGCTATGTAAAATATTACAACTTTAAAATGTTCATAACTCACTTTAAAATTATAACATCAATAAAAGTATCGTATGACATTTTCTAGATAATATTCTTACCTTTAAATTTGATAATAAGTAAATTTACTCAAATATTAAAGCTAACATCACAAAATTTGTTCAGCTTAATACAAATTTTCTATGATTTACGTTAATAAGACAGAGACAACACATGCGGGTATAACGTCCTCTTAAATCATAAAAATATACGATGTGTCACTATTTTATGTTTCGCGGAGACTGGGTGTTTGTTATTTATTCGGTAGCTGTAATACAATATTGTATTATTATAGTTCGCATGTTATAATATTATATAGTTTTCGATTTAAAGTTGTGACCAAATACATTACGTCGTACATTTTGTCTTTTGACTAACATCATGACAGTAAATTGTTTTAGCCTCGAGGTGAATGATTCTCAATAGGCTGTATACATAGTAGTAAAGTATGACATTATTTTAAACGCATAAGATTACCCAAAGGACCTTTCTGGGTGAATGGGCATTCAAAATGTTTATCGCACCAGATGGGGTGACGGGAATTATGTGGAGGACTATGCCGTAACGGCCGTTATGAAATAAAAAAAAAAATCCGTATCTACCAAGAAAAGTGCACATTTTGAGAAAAACAAAATCACCATTTAATTTATCGCCTTTTATACTCGTAAACTTTAGGAACGATAAAACATGACGTTTTATTAACGTTTCAATAGCATTTCAAACAACTGTAAATAACTTAAAAATGTTTAAGAAATATGAAAACTGTTGTGTTCATATATTAAGTGCTCCATATGGTCGAAGTTATAGTATCTTTAACTTTATGTAAAAAAAAAAAATAATGAAACCAATAAAGAAAGATTTTTTTAACGTTAACTAGTAGTATATCGTGCACTATTTAGATACTGTGAATTTTCCTAAAAAAAAAAAAAAAGCTAGTATGCATTATGTATATCGAATTATTTAGAGAACCGTCGAAATTGGTATTCACTGTGGGATCGTTTCGAAGGTCATCTGGAAATTTGGCCCGTATGAAATGATAATATTATTGAAAGGTATGACATAAATATAATAATATAGCCTGTAGGCCGTAGTGTTAAAAAGCCTACTGTCATATATAAAAATGGGTCCCGGGAAAATCGAGAGAAGGCGTAATATTGGAAAATAAAATTGAAGGTTGATATGTATATATATATTATAGAACAAAAACGACGTATATAATATTATAAACGTCACATATTGTGACAAAGACGCACGGTTTCTGTGTTTCATATATAATGCAAATATATGATAATATATTCGACCCTATACCGTTGTTATTCTATTGTTGTTTTTTTAATCGTTGTTTAACAACGTGTCACTGTTGCTGCAGGTGCCAGTAGTGAGAAAATACCAACTGCACATGAAAAATCGGGACATGAGTTCCGAGACGATTATGGACGCTCAACAGATGCTGGAGGGGTTGTGCTTGCAAAATTCATCTGTCACCAACGACGACTGTTCCACTATTCGGAAAACCCCGGCAGCCAAGTCGATCGACACTACATCGGAAACATCTAATGTTTCTGGTAGGAATCCGGCCGTGGACGCTTGCCGGAAGTTGTCGGAGGTACTGTACACCAAAGTCAAATCGTGTATGGTGCACGTTGGCAGTGTCTTCGATTCCGGTGACAAAAAACAGCGAATGGCCAGGGCATGTTTTGCGTATGATCGGCAAACCCAGATACAAAGAGACGTTGCCGCCACGAAGGACCGGAAGCGTCAAGCACGAGACCGTTTACAGCTGTCGGTGGACAACATCAGAGACTCGACGACTAACGCTAAAACTACCGGAATAATGACTCGAGTGCAGACCAAACAGCAAGCCCAAGATATCGTCCAGTGGTGCATCACGCCCAAGGACACGGATGACGCGAAGAGAACGAGAAAGCCCATATCGTTCCGGAAGTCCCGAATCGTTGTGCGTGAACGTAAAAAGTTCTAATTTATATTATGTATATACACGTCAATTCAAACGCGCTACTTTACAAATGCAAACTGTGGATATCTTGTAACTTTCAGTTAAAAAATAATAAATAACTAACCTCTTTCGTCGAACAAATCGAAAACGTCGAAAAAATATCACAATAAAAATATATTATTATTTAACATGATTTTCATTAATTAAAAATACCCATTTATTCATTTTATCGAAATGTCCAAAATACTACACTTATAAACAAAACACAATCGTCACTTGTTTTAACAAGCAAATTTTAAGTTAATAATTATTTATTCGATTGTGTTCAAATATAGTATAGATTAATATAATAATATCCATTCAGAAAACATCATAATATATAGGTAATAATAGATAATAAAAAAAAAATTAGCTTTTCGTAAAATCCAAAATATTTCTGGTTCGTTGTCAGCGTAGTGTAGTGATCTCGGGTACTTGCACTGTACTGTAATGAAATCTCTTAGAAAACTGATCGGTCTTGCGTTGGATTTAAAGAACTTGAATCGATGAGTCGAAGGCGAATGAAGTGAACAACAATGTTTGTAGTAATAATTAATTGTTTATTAATGTTAAATATAAAATGTTTTTAAAATACTTAAAAAAAAGTATAATAAGTAAAGTTACAACTGGGTTCTGGACTTAGATAGCGAGCGGCAATGTTAGGCTACGGCCCAACAATTCTACTAAGTCTGGTGATTTGGGATATAAGACTAATTATAATTGTAAAGTTTATAATATACTAAGTCTCGAATGGACAAATACACGGTCGCGGTTTTAGGTGGTGGGTCAAAGAAACCGAAAATGTATCGATATGAATAGGTTCCTACATTGTTTATAAATTATGGTACAACTATTAAAATGTATTATTATTATCGTGTTGTTACGAATGATTTCTTTGACGATCGTGGTCTTGTGGTATATTACGCTTTCATAATATGTGACTTGGGTAGTAATCCAGTGTTGTATTCGTTTAAAAACAGTTTGTCGACGTATAGTTATCGCCAATAACACGCCTATGCTAAATCAATTGTAAATAGTAATCTTAAAATATATATTACTAATCATTGAGCGGTGACGTCGGTTTGAGTAAACCGTAGTTATACTCTACAATTGTCTAATAAATAATAATTGCGAAATACTTAAAAAAAAAATTAACTTAAATTTGAAAGAAAAGGTTCTATTAATTTACTGGTCGGTTTTTTCCTTCGTATGACATTATTGTTCTTATTTTTATATTAAACTTAAATTATCGTAAGATAAATAATTGTTTACTCGTTGTACCTAGTATTTTTCATAATAATAATAATAATAAACAATTATTAATCTCCGCGAGTTTATCTGTATTTCACATTTTTATCTCAATACAATTATTGTAATTATTATCTTTGCTGCCTTACCAAATATCAATATTTACCGCATTTCACAAACAAACCAAATTAATACACTAGTCCTAATAAAAAAAAAAACAATATTAATAATAATAATAACATTTGAACCAGTTATTATAAGATGAAGAAAAATGAAATAATACTCATTTTGCTGAGTCAAAATTACGTCTAATTCTATAAACGCGAATAATTGTAAAAAACTACAAAAGGCAAAAATATGCTATTATACTTCAGTATTAGGTACTTATCGGGTATTATAATCACCCACATAATAATATTATCCTATACAACACGACCAAGTAAAATAGGGCGTGACACTTATTGACCATGTGTAGGTGACATCATCGGAATCGAGTTAATGTATCGCTTTATAATGATCATAAATGTGCTGATTCACGAGAGGAATGTATGTATAGGTACTATGTACATAATATGACAACCATCGGGTTTAATAGAATATCCCCGGGGTGCGTATATTCAAGTATCAAAAGTGTCGCGGCACAATAGCAATGTGACGAGACGAATCCTTTGAAACGCACGCTGCGACCGCGAATTTCTTTATAGTAAAAAGAAATCACAAAACACCTTTACCAAAAATAAGTATTTTATGTTTAATAGTTATTGAATATTATGGCTTATATGCTGTATTCCGTTTATTTTTAAGAACGCGGCTTTGCAATACGTTAAATTGCAAAATAAGTAAATATATAATATCTAAATATTATGATAAAAATATGTAATATGCGCCTATCGTCCGTAAAATAAAACATGTCAAAGGTCATTATACTCGTATGACTATTTTACGTAAGTGCGCAGAATAAGTAAATATTATAGTCGAGTAAAAATAAACGATTATCCCACCATCCGTGAGTCGTGACATAATATAATTTTTAAAAAAAATGTTGATTTAAGTAACGCAGGCGAACAATTTTCTTGTCTAAAATTCTAATGATCCGTTTTTAAAATGCAAATTTTTCCTGAAATTATACGTCGTCAAAGTTTTACGGACGAAATGATGCGATTTTGATTCGTACATAATTACGTCACGGCGAACACGCGGCACGTGGAATCAGATATAGTGTGATTTATTCAAATATTCAAGAGTATTTTTTCCCTTAACTTTGAAAATGTTACACCAGCATAATAACAGTCGGTGAATATTATAATTATTAAATTATACGAAACGTATACCGTATACTGCCATTACCACACTGAAGTTTTTTTTCACGCAGTAATAATCTTCAGATATTATTACTAAAGAAATTACGTTTCACGCGCATAATAGACTTTTTCGCGTTGTCTTCGCGACGCGATATTATAATTATTTTAGTCGCTGCGTGACATTTTAGGCACGCCCTCGCAATATTTTTCGGTTTTCGCCGCACTTTTTTAGCCGAAAGCGTTGAAATCGTTATTCGTCGTCGTACGTAATTCAACGCCACGGTGACGTCGTTCACGATCGATTGATTGGTGTACTTGCAATTTGCTACGTCCTCTTGCATCACCGATTTATAATGTGTATTTATCTGGCAAAACTTCAAGAGTCGTTTATAACACTGTGTTTGAAATCTTAATGGAAAATAATTTAAAAAAACTTTTAAAATGTTTTCATAAATCATCCGTACAAATTAGTAGTGTATAATTTTTCAGAAAACACGAAGACGCGAAAGTTGAAATTATTATTATATTAAATAATGCACTAATCATGTATTTCTAGTCGCGTTCACGTACGTTTGGCCAGCCCCCACTCCGCCACAATGGAAAATCTAAAAGAAAATTATGCAGATATTTAGCACGTAATTCGCAAGCCTAGTTTCGAAACTTGTACGGAACTCCTTCCCCTCTAAAATAAAAAAATCATGGGGGGGGGGCAGCAACACTACGTCTCGCCAGCCTACTCTCATAGAAAACGACTGTTATATTATTTATTATCTCATATATTCTCCGTTTTCACGTTATATTTAACTGACACGAGGCCTCCACACATAATTGTTATACCGTTTACCGGAAAATCGATTCCGAAAAAAGCCTCGTTTACACATAACTCTTGCGGTTTCTCACGACTAGATTGTCGGTAAGAGCTAGAACTGCACGCTTTACTACAAGTTCTGCAGTGGTCAGCACGCATATGGCACGATCGGGTGGGACGATATAACGAGCCGCAGCTATACCTAACCCGACCGTCGTATAACGCGATATCGATTGTTGGCTCGACTAAGTCGTTTGATTGCGTATACCTATATTGCAACACCGCGTACGACATTATCGTAATATAATATTATGTACACACATTACGTTTGTGTCGTCCGCACACTCACCGCCGGAAACTGCGGCAGAGTCGCGCGGGGCCAGCGAATCGGCGGAACGACACGCGTTATTACGTCATATCATCATAGCGTAGTGCGCAGCGGACGACCGGAAATATGGACGGTCCGCGGGACCGTGTATTCCGCAGTGGAAAAACGGCATCCAAACCGTTTTTATACCGTCGGCTTGGGCGGGGGGGGGGGGGGTGAGAGGGCGGCTGATGCGCGAAACGGGCCCATCGCGCGGGTATTGCGATGCATTATACATTACGCGTATTGAATGAGACGTGAGCGGCGCGGCGGACGTGCGAAGAAAGATTCCATTAGGGCGCGACGCGGTGGGTGTGCGCGTCACACTCTTCTCGTCGTATAGTACAGACGGCGGCGCGGCGATGCTGCGGGACGCGACTTACGCAGAATATAGTATTGTCGGGTCGGCCCCCTCGCACGCAGCGCGGGCGGGGAGGTATACGCGAAGACGATATTTCATTTCGACCACCGACTGCACCCCCCCCGCCCCCTGCCACACACCCTGACACCGCCGCCCCGTCCGACCGAAAAGTGATAATAATTCATATTGGTCCGGGCGCGTCCGGTCACTAGAGATCACAAAGGTGCTTGCACACACGCACACACACGTACAAATAACTCGATCCATTTCTTTTCGCGTTCCCTCCACACCTACTACGCCCTATCCCGCGCACACAAATATAAGCGCACATATATATATGAGTTTTTTCCATCCCCGGCCGGCGCGGCGGGGAGGGCGGAGGGCGACGGACGGCGGTTGCTGCAGTGGACTTCGATGATTTATGGAAAACACGGCAACTGTGACGGGTCGGAACTAACGGAAAATGTCTCTCCGCCGTTGCCACTGCCACCGCCGCCGACGGATATCCCGAACCCCCCGGAGACGTGACGGTCGGTGTGCGCGCCGGACATACCAAACAGCTTTACCTCCACCTGTCCGACGTCGCCGGGCTCGCTATACCGTTGTGTTCCCGCTCTGACACATTAGGGAATTACATTTTTCTCCGGCGAAACTTATGTGCGCGCACAACACTTTTTGCACACGCGGTCCCCACGCCGCCACTGCGGCCACTGGACTTATATATACACTTTTGCGGCTCACCCCGCCCCCCCCCATCACCACAACACACACACACCGCACAACACCCGACCGCGTCCGCCAACGCTGTGTAGACGGTCGTTACCGGTGCCAAACGCGCGAGCGGTTTGACCTCATCATATATATATGTGTGTATACCTATATACATGTATATATAGGTACATCATTTTATATACGTATATCATATTATTATATTAGAAGACTCACGGCCGCCGCCGCCACTGCCACTGACCGTCTTTTATTTTTCATCGCGAATAAATTTCCTCCCGTCGTGCATTGGTGCTCTACGCCATCTCTCCTCGCAAACACGGCCGGAAGTACCCAGGGGGTATGAGAGTCGGGTCAGAAAAATCATACAAGTTATCAGTACTGACGACGAAGTCATTATATTTTTGTAATGTTCTACTGTGAGATAAATAATCGGTTTTTCAGCACGTTTCTCTGTCTTTGTATTTTATATGTTATATGCGCATTGCAGTTATTACACACAGTTAATTGTTTATTTTTGAAGTTCAATTGGACAAAATATGTTTTAAAGAAAATCAAGTATGGTAAAATAAGCATAGCAGAAGACTCGTTGACTTCCACGTCCATTTTTTTAAAATTTTAAAGTCAAAACTATATCTTTCCCCCTACAGTGTAGGGCCTACACACACACACTAACAAATACTAACAAATAATACATGGGATATTCTCTCAATTATACTTTAATAAATTCCATAAATAACTGATCTAATTTTAATGACTGCATATAAGCTACTTATTATTTACTTTATATTACTGTATAATTCTTTATGTTTCCATGCTTGTAGTTGGTGAATAACACAAAAATAAATGCACTTTCTACATTATTAACTGCAACTAACTCTACATACAAATTAAAACTGAATGTTTAGTTAACAAAATTAATTTGTTTTAATAATAAACAAACCTATAAGCATATTAATTTATTAATTGATTGGTATATTGGAATTTTTAATTAAGTAAAAATATATTAATTTATATAAAAATATTTAATTCTATACCGAACATAACTCTTCTTATTTGTTAAATTAAAAGCGATCTTTCTGCGGTTAAGCGTTAAAGTTTCATTTGGAACATAAAATGTGTGATATATGGAAAAAATTAACTTTTAATGCTGTATAACTTTTGTTATAAGATGTTACCTGTAAGCTTACCTGGTTATATAAATCTACTTAAACATTACTTACTGAAACTGATCGACAGTTGGAATATTGGATATTGGAATATGCAGTACTGATTGGATGTTTAAAGTTAAACTATATAAGTTTATCATTATTCTAATGCTATTTATTATTTACAGTAAACCATCGTATTATTAATTTAATAATATAATAATTAAACCAATCATAAAAAAATTAAGAAAACAGACTTTGTAAAATTGACAAATTATATATTGTATAATTATTAAATACTACTTATATTATTTACATCGTAAAATAAGTACTTATTTTAACATTTTATGAGCTACAAACATTTACAATCGCATAAATAAATATTTTATAACGTTAACCTTTAGTAAAATATTTTTAAAAACTATATTTTAGATTCTGAACGGAGTGATGAATGTATTGATTTTACAATGATGTGTGTTTTTTTTTTTTTTTTTTTTTTTTGTTTTTTTAACGATTCAACCGTCAATATACTGAAATTGTTGCTTTCTTTGCGCTGTTTTCCTGAATAGATGGTACAATATAAACGTAATTATATGAAAATTATATAGTATGTGCAAGTACTTATATTTACTACTAATGCAACATTTTTAAAAGTAGTTAAGGTTAATAGTTAGTTGGTATGATCTAGCTATTGGACTGAATAAATTTCAATACAATGATCTTTGAATAAAATTAAATAATTTATATCTACGAGTGTTTAAGACTTGTCAAACCGAATAAGCATTTAGAATTTAAATATCTTTAAAATCTTATTTATTTTTAAGGTCAACCATAGTGTTGCACTATTACTATTTATCTTTTTAATTTATCCGAAGTACGAATTGGTGGGAGCTAATTGTATATAAAGAGCTCTATCGGCAAACAATGAGTTCGTTAAATGTTTTTAAAAAAAGTACGATAACACATTTATTTAGCCAACATCCTATAAGATTTGTTATGGAAATTGTAACACACTATTATGTTGGTAAGATTTTGTTCTTCATTAAGTACTTACCTATTTATCAACATTAATATTATAAAGTTTTTATCTATTTTAGCGAATCAATATTAAGAGACGACACATACGATAAAAACCGTATAGTTAGGTAGTAGGTACCTAGATATATTATAGTTTATAGTCAATAACCAAACTGCAGTTGATGGGCGTCTAGAATACTTTAAAGTCATTCTACTTTACAATTCAATAATGAAATTTTTAACAAATAATTAGTTGAAAAAAAGAGTGATTGCAGGGAAAAACCTTCTTTATACAAAGGTATAGGTATTATTACGATAACAACGAATTTTGCTTTTTTTGTTTACGTATTGATACATCAATAATTAATTTCCATTATAACTTAAAAGTTATAAGTCGGACCTTTCGATTGTATTAATGACAATACTCTATTGACACATACAATAATTTCATTAAATTGAACGTAACCGTACCGATATAATATACCGGCGATGCATTATTTACGGATAATTTTGATTTGAATTGACGAGAAACCTTAGAGACTAAATATAATATACTGTATGTATATAATATATATATATATGTATATATGTACATGGCCTGACATTCAGTGGATATTATCGAAGAGTTCCCGGGGGTTTGACAAATAAAAAATACTATACATGAATAACGAATGAGTTTTAATTCGAAAATGTAGACATTTCGTAAAAAACTGTATCCCGTCATTTCTCTGGAGAGGCAACTTCACGTTCCAACGACAATGCATATAGTTTCGCTAAAATCACATTTCTGAAAACATAAATACATTAACAACATTATTCATAAACCAACTGTATATATGTGTGTGTGTGTTTGTGTGTGTGCGCGCCCGTGTGTATCCAGCAAGTACTACGTTGGAAAATGGAACAAAAGCCCAGTGACGCAGACGATATTAGCCAACTCCGATCATCGAACTTTAACTATATATGATGTAACACGCAATATTCGTATTATAACGCATGTTATATTTTATTATTAGCATGCATGTTTCCGGTCGACTTAATTTTATTTTTCCATAACACAAAATCAATGTCTATTTACTAGTCAAAATTCGTTTTGAACCAAACGAAAAATGTCGTATATATTTCGTGGACTAAAAAAAAAATTCTTTCCGGTTCCCCGTTTTTTTTCTTACCTAACTTTTCTAACAATTAATTTTTAAGTTCATTTTTATACTTGTGTTTTGATGCACATTGATAAACTTAAAAATCATTATCCAACTATAATTCAACCAGTTTTTAATATTATTCAGCTACTGTCTGCTATAAAGTGTATTATTATATCATACATGTCTACTTGTGTATGGTTATGCGTTTCTAATAATATGCACATCAATGAATTTATTATTTAAACATTTATTTTTGCATCTTTTTAAAAAAAAAATCACTATAATATACGTAAAATCTACTAAATTAATTATATAATGCTGATAAATAATAATATTATAATATATATATTATATATATATCATAATATTAGTATGAGTATACATATACGTAAGACGATCAATATACTTACCTACTTATAAGACATAAGTCATATCCAAAAACATAGAGTTGTTAAAAAATGAATAATGTTATTTAATAGATAGGCCAGTAATAATTGTAATCTATATTATACATAATAATATATTCTTTAGGTTGTCATATAGTAGTTGTTTTTAAATGATGGTCTAGAAATTATAATATAGCAAGTCCTAGAGCGTTATGCAAATTATGTGCTTACCTTATATGTACGAATAATGATTATAATTTTAAACATCCGTCGTAAGAAACAACATTATATTAAAAGAAGAACCATTCAGAAACCAATATAAATAATTAACATTCACGAACTTAGACAGTTTTTATGGATTTCTACTAAGTTTTCATCTCTACATCTTTTCTGCCATTCTATCTTTACAATAACACAATACTCAATATATATATTATAACTATATAATATATTTAGAAATAACTATTGATAACATTCAAAATTCAACAACAAAATTGGATCGTCAAATTTCACAATGAAGACCACGTTCGTATCATCGTCGTTAACCCAATTTTGGACACATGTGAAACTACAATACCTAGAATTGGCCAACAAAGCTTTAAAAAATGTAATATTTTTTAAAGTGTCATATTATCTGTTTGAAATCGGATTTACTGCGTTAGCTGTAATTACAATTAAATATCGATCAAAATTGAACGTTGAAAAATGTATGAGAAATAGCTATTTCCAAACTATAGAGCCATGATTTTAATAAATTTAACATAAATAAGCTCATCCATCTCACTAAAACACTGAATATTAATTAATTTTTATATTTATTTTCATTTACTAAGCATAAAATATTTAATTCTAGTCGTATGATGAATACAATTGCATACATACAACCGCCGTTATTTCTTTGTCATTAATAATTTGGCTCCCAAAGTTTTGTGAAAGCACAAAAGAGCCATTAGACGAAAAAGTTTGAATACCTCTGGTGTATTATTTAAGCGTAAAAATATGAAAGTAAATGCACCTCAAAAATATTTTATAATATTGAAAAAAAATCTACACGTAGTTTGTGTCTTTGTGATACTGAAATTAAAAAAAATAATTATTGTGATTTATCAAGACAAGTAATACCTAATGATAACTATTTAACATGAAGCAAAATATAAATTGAAGTTATAAAACAAAATCTAATTTTTTTTTGTTCACTTTTTTAATCATATTAATTATATCAATCACTGAAGTAACTATTTCCTTATTAATATAAAATAACGCGTCCTTGGCCCATTCGTGCCCAACCACGTTTTCAGTCAGCAGCATACAGTCATAAATTAAAACAATTTAAAAATTAATTAGCTGCAATATTACATATGTATGTTTTAAAAAAAATAGTGCATGCAAATGACTTGTATATTATATTTATACTGAAATAATAAAATCACATAATAAAGTTAATATTTCAAATGCCTTTACAAATAGTATTTTTGGTTACTTTCAAATCTTAATAGTATGGTTTTAAAATTTAATAGTTGTCATAAATTATAATTAATTGTATCATTATTTATAATGGAAGAAAAAGTTTATTAACTATAATTACACATTTTCTCAATATCCCATTAATAATTTAAAATTGAAAAATGTATTATGTGGGTTGTGGTGGTGAAGTGGAGATAAGGCTCTATAATACCACCCCGGAGGTAAGCCAATGCTAGGTTAAATAAAATGATATTGTAATAATTATAATAAATAAATAAGAAGAAGAAAAACATTTATCATCATCACCCTTATACATTATATATTCGGTACTTTACAGCCACAATATTTTTGTTCAACTATGAAACTTGATGATTAATACTTATCACTTATCAGTTATCTATACTTATTCTTAATTTTAAAATTTTAAATATATTACATCTTATCTAAAAAAAAAATAACGTAATTCGTGTAAGTAAAAAACAATATTAATATTTCGTGTTTTTTCACGAACTTATTTCATAGTCCGTACATTTTTTAATTCGGCTTTGTGAGTCAATTGATAAGTCACTTTGTACTAGTATTTTCATCGTATGTAACATAATTTTTTTATACTACGTATACATAACCTGTCGTAAACAATCATATTCAGACAAATATTGAAATATTTTCCACTGAATATTTTCAATTGATCCAATTTTCATCAATATATACAATCTACTAAATATTCTATATACTTAACAACTTAATACTCTAGTGTTTCCAATAGTATAATAAAATACAAGCATAAATCTATAACTAGGTTGATCAAAATATTATTATCGTTGAAAATGAATCATTTGTACCCGAAAAGTATATCGCTTGAAAAGGAAATTTGTGTATTTATTAAAAATGTAAACTCCCTCATAAATTACAGACCTTTTCGTTGCTTTTGAATATTTTACGCATTTATACGAAATTTCATCCGAGTTATATTCATAATTGGTTAAGTTATGAGTAAAAATGTGTTTCAAACCCCTGTTTTGGCACTGGAATTATTTATGTTTAAAGTTGTATAATATTGTTCTAAAATCACTCCCACGAAAGAACCACCTAGAGGTTTGATGATGCTTAGGGTTGGACACATCATATACTCAACCCTTTTACAAAAAAAAAAATATAGTATAATATTAACTATATTAATTCATAAAGTTCAAAGTACAGATACAAATAATAAAGGGTACACTAAAAATTAACTTTAAAACTGTGATTAACATATTGAAGATAACTAAATACTATAATAAAGGTATAAAAGAAGGTAAACAAATATATCATTTAAATTTACATTACATATATTATCAAAATATAAAAAAAAATTCACAAGATTTTTAGTAAATAATAAAATGATAAACCTAACTCTCAGGTATAGTGATATCGATAGTTAAGTAGTCATGTTTGTTAAAAAAAAAATGAAGTATATATACTTAATTTAAGTTACGTTTGTACAAAAATACGTTTTTTGCATTTTATATTTTAACCTATTGACTAAGAAAGTTTGGCTAAAAAATATTATATAATTTATAAGTATTACTTTTTAAAATAAAAAAAAACTATTACAAGTATATTTATGTATAAAAAAAAACAGTATAAAGATTAGTAAAATTATAACTTAATAAATTAATTTGTGTATAAATCGTAATATTATTTTATTCCCCAACAGCTAATTATAATAGTTCTCGACAACATTCAGTATTTTAAAATAAAATAACTATCTTATGCAAATTAAAAATAAAGTATAATATTATTTATATAATATGACATTATTAACTATAACATATATAATAGATACATATATATATATGTAAATATAGTTAAACTAAAGTTTTAAACGAAATTAATCAAAAAAAAAAATCATAAAGATTGTCGTTAAACAATTAACTCTAATTACTTTAATGAAAAAATAATCATTATTTATACCCAAAAAATACCAATTCAAAAACGTAGTGTCGTGTTCGCCATGCAATGGCTTGATGTATAGAATAGATATCTTCGATAGATTTCCAAACCATCAAACAAGTAGTATCGATACCTGCGGTAAGCGCTTACTCAACCATCCTTTGGTGACCACGATATCGAGTAGGTACTTAACAAAGAATAATTTAAAAATACCTCGCAAGGTTTATACGTTATAACTACTCTAAAGTTGCTTCACTCTCAAACAACTGACCGCGATAACGAGTACTAGAAGAGAAATGTAGTATTATAGTATCTTGCTATTTTTACTTTTTACTTAAGTGTTTCCTTGCCACAAACGCTTTGGTGCGTACTTCGATATGAGAAAAAAACAAATAGTTATTATTCGAAATAAAATATATATATATAATAGCACAATGAAACGATAATTAAAAGATATTAAAATAAACAGTTGTTGGTCGTCACTCGTCGCCAATTTCATTAGGTACCTATTAATTTTTGGTTGACTCAGCATTTATAGCTCCCCGCTACGTATAATATTATTTCGTTTTTAGTCATTCTTGTGTACAACATATAACAGTAGAGAGAAGTTAGAAATCAAGTAGACCTATTTGTAGGACGATATAATATGATTAATAATAAAACGATTACAAAGATCATCCAACCAAATTATTATTATTATTATTATTATAAATTAAATCACTTAAAAACAGCTAAAAATCAAATCATCCACGAGGTTTTGAGTTTATTGAACGAAATGTGTATTTCATAATAGTTCTATATGGCTATAATTGCATTTTGACAGTTTCAATAATTTGAAAACTATTACTGTTTCACCCGTAGTTACCGCACTGAAACGCGTAAGACATACTATTTTTTGATATAATATTTATCGTTCGCTCTGTACCTATATAGCCTTCACAGGTCGGCGGTTAACTCTCAGATTTATTATTATTATTATTATTATTATTATGTGACCACAACGGCGGTGCGGTCGTGTTCAATTATCAAACAGAGTGAGTATAACGGTGGCGGCTGCGGAGGCGTTGGGTATATCATCTGCACACGCACACGAACATCATGGCACTCACTCTTTATATTGCCCCGTCGTTAAGCCTGTTCAAACTTTTTAACCAGACCCAAATCTCGTCCGATCGGCGAGGCAATAAACTCGCGGCGCTTTATTGGCCCCAAGGAACTCGGTTCGGGGAGGGCACGGCGAAAAACGGCGAAACGGACGTGGAAGGAACTCGACCGCGCGGTATACCACTGTTATATACACCGGTATACCTATAAACGACGTGCGTATATATATATATATATATATATATATATGTATATACGCGACACTCGTTTTTCTTTTTTTCTTTTTATGTCGAAAGCGCCTTGTAAAACGTTTAGCCGAAACTACCACACATTTCGCGTCATAAACACGCGGCGGCGGCGCGTCAGATCGTCGGAGGTGTGCTGCGGGCCGCCGCCGTCGACATAATAATAATAATAATACATATAATACAAGAACATAAAGAAAACAAAACGCGATAGAGACACCGAACGGCGGAAAAAAAATAAGTCGATACGTATTATGACGTTAAGAAACCGACAACGACGTCGGACGACAGACGCTGAGGAGTCTCCGTGTCGACGGAAATTCGTGGTGAGTGGTGACGGGGGAGGTGGTTGAGGGGGTTGAAGATCGACCGGGGTCGAAGTTATTGTTCACCTTCAGTCACGTCGCAAATATCTCGCGCTGCAGTTACCGCGCGCGCCATTCTTTCGTCAAAATTGTCTAAACAGCCCCCTGGGGTGCTATATTGACACAGTCTATCTTGATTGCTTGCCGATTATACACACACACACACACATACAACCCCGAAACCCACACACGCGCTCGCGCGCATACACTTTAACACACCGACACTCGGTTTCTCCGCGCGCGTAGCCAGTCCATTGCGACTTTATATTATATTATATACGCGCGCGCGCGGAAACCATTGCTCTCGCCGTCCATCCGGATCCCGCCAGCACGTCCACGTCTCGCCGTTCTCGTTCTTTCCGGAAACTTGTCTTCTTCCCAGTTCCACAGTGCTCTATAGCTATTATTATTATTATTATTATTATTATTATTATTTCCACCGGATGTGTCTGAAATGTAATTTTTTCGACACGTACCACCGCCATCGGATCGAGTTCGTTATATATATATATATATATATTGTATTATAAATATAAAGTCCATGAATCTCCTGCAAACGAAATTGTCGACCGCGAGTTGTAACGAAAGATCTTTTCGCAGTTAGTCAATCGCCACAATAATATAATATAATATTATAGTGTAGTACGCCTATAAGCATTGAAATATCGTCGAACTATATAGATATCTGTTATAATTTATATTATTTGAATATTTCTTTAAGAAAATGTGATTCATTGATTTATGAATAGGTTAGGTAAGTAGCCTTCGTCAAAAATAATTTGTAACCGATAGTAAATGTTAAATTATAGTAAAATTGAAAAATTGTATTTTTCATATTATATGTGTACCTATAATGAAACGAAAAAAATCAACAATCAAGTACCTAGCTATGAATTACAAATATTTAGATATTAAAGCTGAGAAATAAAGTTATTTTGTACTACCTATAACGATCTAAAACCACATAATTTAACAATTTGTTTTTTGTTTTTGGGATTTTTTTTTTTCAATATAGTTTATAAAAAATCAAAAAGTTTCATTCCTTAACTTACAGTTTGGAAAGTGAATAGAGAATTATTTTTTTTACTTACGAGATCTCTAATTTGACATTAAAAATCAAAACTAATCAAAAATTGAATATCTGTAATCTACATAATATTATCCTGTCAACGACAGTGCCGGATTAACGTATAGGCAGGGTAGGCACGTGCCTAGGGCTAGATAAAAGTGGCCGTCAGAGGGGGCTATTTTTTTTTCATAGTGGCACTGTGGAAGTCCGTGCCACTTCGAGGTGAATGTCTTAAATATTAATATGGTTTTTTTGATTTTTCGAACAAGTGCAATCCACCGCAGTAGTGCAGCTGGTTTTGATAATAATTGATACTGTTCATGATAATTATCATAGCTGATTTAATAAATAACTTCTGCTCTAAAAAAGCAAGAAAAAAGCTGTAAAATAAATAAATCTAAACATTTTTATAATTTTATTTTTTTTTACAATGGACTATAAAAAAACGATTTGCCTAGGGCTATGATCGGTCTTAATCCGGCACTGGTCAACGAACCTATAATAGTACTAGCTCTTACTGCAGATTAACACGTTTAACCATTCCTGCAGATTCACACATCATTCATTGAATTCATGTTATCAATTCATAATTATAAAATGTAATTGTAATTGTAAAATCAATGCAAAAACCTGTTTTTAGCGAATTGGATCCAAATTCACCAAAACCGATTATTAATCAAAAAAAAATATATATCTATTGATTGGCTATTGTCTTAAATCACCTATGCAGTCCATGCAATAATCTAACAACATTTATTTATCAACCATAGATTTGAATACAATTATAGACAATCGCATTCGCTCGTTTTAGGTAAAAAATGAAAATTACACGTTCTTGTTGTACCGTAAATAGATAATAAAGCCGCCACCGTATCCGTGTGGCCATCATTGAGCTCGTTTGATAACTTATTCATTACATTTGCTATTTGCATATAAAAAGTACCTATAAAAAGATAAAAAATCATTTTTAGCGCTCGATCGGACAAAAAATATCCGTCAATGGGTATTGGGTATTAATAATAATCTATATTATTATTGTTTATATTTCATACACATTATATAATATAGTATTATACAAATCCTACTAATAAATATAATTAATTCACATCAATATATATATATATATAAACGTATATAATATGTATGATTATTTAATATTTTCAATTAATTTAAAAATAATTGTCATTTTTTTTTTTTTTAATATCACGTCTTGATATATACTTACTATATTTACTTGTGTAACTTCACGTCCAGTATTCACAGTAGATAATTCAACTGATATTTTCAAAATTTCCAAATATTTTTGTTAATAAAATGCGGCTAATAATCAAGATATTATGTTTACACTAGTATGACAATTAAATTAGTTTTTAAATTACATTATCTAGTTTCAACAATATACATTTATGGGAGGTAAATTCTACATCTGGAATCATTTTGAAATGATGACCATTATTAAAAAATTACAACATCTATATAACATGTGTGTATTTTTACAAGGAATTTAAAATCGTCTTAATATTAATAATAATATGTGTATTTTTTTTTTTATTAGTATGCCTATACTACACCTATTTATGTATTATATACGGACTTGCATAACCTGCTGATACCACTTCCTTACCGACTTATGCCAACAGAAGAGACGTATACAAAGATCTTTGGAGACGATACCTTTATGGGCAATTATGTTTATAAACGCTATTTGACGAACATATAGCCAAGACCTGCAGCAGCATCAGCAGCAGTAGCACTCCTCGAGGCGAAGTGTTTAATTATTATACGCCAAACTCGGAGTTAATAACGCGCGCCGCGTTTTCGCCTTAGACTGTTTTAATATTTATTAATAATACCACCGCCAAGCACTGTACACGCTGCCGTATTATACCTACACAACACTACTCGTGTATATATATATATTATATATATACACATATATACACACTCTCTCTCTCTCTCTCTCTCTCTCTCTCACACACACACACAAGGATGTCACGACGCGCCCCCACACCTTCGCAGCAGCTCTCCCACAAGACCGATAACTTTTCTACGCTGGTTCATCGCCGCCACTGCCGTTCTCGATCCCGCGACACCACCCCGTCCCCTACGCGATCCCTCCGAATTAATTCTTCGCCGCCGTCTTGGTATAGTGTTTTTTTTATTTTTTTTATTATTATTTTTTTTTTTTATGTATACATTTGTTTGCTTGCGTGTGTTTTACCATTTTTTTACGCGCTCTCGTGTACCTGAACTCACACAAGCGCACACAGGATACACCCTCGGCTTTTGTTTTCAGCGGCCGTTAAAAAATTCAATCCGATGCGGCCGACGAAATTATACGCACACGCCGTATATTTATCGCTCTGCCAGTTTTCCTTCCCTCGACTGGCCGCAACTGTATACACACATACATACATATATAATACTATATATATACTCCGCCAACGAAATTAATATTTCATAATAGTTTTTCGTATACACGTCGTCGTCGTCGACGACGTCGCCGCCTGTCTTCGTCGTCCGCCGTGGGGGTGGTGCGAGACGGGAGGTTGCCGTAAAAGAAGAAATGAAAAAAAAAAATCAAACCGTCGGCAAAATAATAATATATCGTATAGGTACCTACCAATGGCGCGAGGGTGCTTGATTGAATCTGTTCGTCGGCGAATGAAACAACACAATATACGCACTGCAGGCGAGTCTGCAGCAATTTTATATACGTCATGTATGAATATAATATAACGTGGGTGATGACAATCAATCGTTGTAATACACTATTGATAATGTATAGCTCATATTGTACACGCATAATACATAATATTATATATTGATATACTTGGTAATCGGTATAATGGTATAAATCATTATAGGTACCTACATAATTAATATTTTGTAATGGTTCTAATTGGGACGGTAAAAAACTAATAAGAGCGTGTTGCTAAAGGGAAGCATTTTTTTCTTTTTATAAAAATTGTAAAATTCTTTACTACGATAATTTTTTTTGCTTGTAACCTCGATTGGTGATCAAGACTATCATCAGGTAACTTTATTAAACAAGTTAACGCAAGGTTAACGCACGCTTGCATTAACTATAATTGTTCTACTTTCCAAAAAATGCCTACCAAAAAATAACACGTTGTACTATTATACATATTTTTTTATTTTTTACACAGCAATCGTATCATTTCTAATATTGAAGTATAATACGATTAATGTTTAGACCTTGAGTAAAGCACGATAATCGTTTTTATTATTTTAAATTTGAAAAAGCTATGTAACGAGAACAAGAAAAATACTGAATATAGTAACTTATAAGAATTAGTTGTTTTTACATGAACTTAAATCTTAATATTATATTATGGAGAAGTTTTCCTGACCAAGTAAAAATTAAACACAAGAGGTTCGAAATAGATTAACCTAACCTTCTTTATTCTAGACCTGCAGCCTTACTATTTAAGTAATATACTATTGTATTATTTTACTATTTAATTATTAACTTCGCAAGTAATGATTAAGACTTAAGAGGTCACCGCATCCACAATAAATCGTTGTCTTAGTCTTATTTTCCCAGTATAGAAAATTTACGCTCAGTTCATACTTCGTTAGTTTTTAAAAATTACAGTGAATCCACCTATTATGAAACTTAATAAGCAGAACATTATTTGTGTTCATATGTCGGTTTTCGGTTTTTTTTTTAAATATCTAATTTAATTTTTACCGTGTTTTATGTATAAAAAATAGTGACATTTAAAAAAAATTAACCATAATTCGTATTAGTTAATGAATTATGGTATAAATATCTTGCTTACTTACGAAATTAACCTTACAAATAATGTTTTTAATTTAAGAAGATTGATTTAGGTACTCTAATTTTTAAATTAAACGTGACCTGCTGAACGTAAATTTATCACGTTACACAATTGTAAGACGGAGACAACAAATGCTAGTGTGGGGTACTCTTAACGACCATTTTAACAAATAAAAATATAGCAGTAGAATTGTATAAATATATAATATAAGAATATATATTTAATGTTATAACAAAGAAACTCAAATCATTTTTGATTAAGAAAAATAAATTAAAAATATTTCGTAAAACAGTTTTATAAATTTCACTATTTCTACTTTTATTTTTTACATTTAGCACTAATTTAAAAAGAAACATATTCGAGGAAATACAAATTAACTATTTAAAGTTCTATAAAACTAAAAACGATCTATACATCTTAAATGTGTATTTTCTACATAATAGAACTAAATTAAACTCTTAGAGTATACTATTTTTTAGTAAAAAAAACTCATTAAAACCAATATGTTCATAATTTCGATTAAAATCTAATGACTGTTATTATGACAGTACCTATACAATTACTACGTTATAAAATATTTCAAATTATATACTTCAAAATATCATATAAAACTATTCTTATATTGATTCTTACTAAAGATTAAATTACATAAAATCATTATATATTCTATATTTTATTACCTAACTTACTATTATTTGTTAATAATATTTTTTTAGTTGTTCATTCAGTGTATCCGGCATTATTTTATTAACCAAAACATAGTTCAACTTTAAATACAATAACTTCGTGTTATACGTGTTTTTTGAGTTACTAAAAATACTCATGTTAACCTGCTAAAATAATCTCCATCTTTTGGTGGATCATAACAATATGTTTTATCAGTGCATATTTAACTGAACAATAAATAATTAATATGTCTCTACTTATCCGTATTGATTATAAATAATGACTCTTTATACATATTATGTTTAACTATAATATACAGCACACACAATATAAATTTAATTGAATATCAATTTTTGACTTTCAAGGGGATTTGTCTACTTAATCGTATTATATACTTTTATTGAATTTATTGAAAATAAAAATTATTTTAATGATACGTCATAAATAATGTAGATATAGGTAACAATAATTTATTATATAACCGTGACACACATACATGGTATATACATGAAAATGTATACGTATATATGTACTACACATTTAATTTTACACAAACAATACCTAACTATAACTTATAGGATTAAAAATAGTTTTTTAATTACCTAGTATAGAATAAGTAGACAATACCGGTACTCGTTAAATGTAACGTACCTCATTATATGGTACCATATTATCCATTCCAATAAATATAAATATTTGATTGGTTTATTTTACAGTAGTTTTTCAGTGTACCTATAGATAAATTGTTGGGAAAAAAAAATTACATAATTTTCTATTTTAAACCAAATTGGTTTTGAATTATCTCGTAATTTGTTTTCATTCCGAAACAATAGTAATATTTTTTATATTTTGAAAAGTAAATACATACAGTTCGCTGCCTCACGTTACTCGTGTATATAGTCGTAGGTATACATATTATATTATTATACATACGCTGTGCACGGGCAATCGGTTTGAAACGATCGAGCGATTCGTCATCGGTACGATATACGATTTTTAATTTGATTTCTTTTTTCGTTTACAATCCTGGTCTAGATACAAATGAGATTTACAACGGCGAAACGTGACGAGGGGAGAGCAGCGAAAAACAAATGTTTAAACAATGGACGTTTTATGGAGATATACGCATATCAATTGGTCGGGCGGGGAAAAAATAAACTCCGACGAATAAATGTTTCCTGCAGCAGGTAGACATGCTGTGTAGCGTGTACATAATATTATATAATCTAACCTATAATAATCTATTATGCGTATATACGCGTAGTTATCATTATACACATTATTATGGGTTATTAGTATGGCTTGAAAGTTATAGGATGTAAAATTTGCACGACAAAAATCAAAAATATGTGAAATCACGAAAGGATTGCATATTACAATATTGCAAAAAGTATGAACGGACGTCATTATTTATTTTTTTAGCTATATTTAGTTACATGCGATCGGCGATGTTAAAGTTAATTATTGAATAGAAAAAAAAATACTATCGGTCTCAAAAAAAAAAAATTAAAAAATATGATTTTTGCGATGTTATATTTTACAAACATTTTAGCAAGCCATTAAATTATACATTTATACATTTCAACTTAACACTGAAAACCTGTGCATTTAAATTTTCGTTTTTCGCACAAAAATAAAGAACTAATTCGATAATACGCATTGAAGATGTCTCGATTTTTAAATTCGCGACGTAAAGAACAACAACAGATTTCGATTTCGGTCTGCAGTTGTACGACTACCTATAATTATACTATACAGAGCAGCGCATATCATATAATTACAAAACAATTTTTACATTTCCGCACCACTCCCGAGACCCGAATATCGTCACGGTCTGCGACGAATTAGGTAGGTATATACTCATAGGACACGTCTCCTGCCCATACATACTATATATTATTATTTATATGATATACTACGCGTATAATCGGACGATATTAAACGACACGCCGAGCATATTCAATACGTCGTATCGTTATAATATTATGTACCTACACCAACATGGCGGCGGCGGACCGGAAACGCGCGATCGGGAACGGCGCGACGTTATATCATTATGGACTTCGACGGAAGCAGACGGATGACGCGGCGGCGGCGGCGGGACTCGGTTCAAATGACTTGATCAGTGAGAAATTCCGTATCCCCACGAGAGCCGTACACAATGGTCTCCGGATCTGTGTACGCGCGCACACAATATAATATTATATTATTATATACCTACTGCACACAGCACACGTGTACGCTCGCGCGCGTGTATATTATCCCTCTAAATAAATTAGCCGACGCGATCAATGAGCGAACAGCAATCTACTCGTACGCGGTCATGATTCTTCCGGGCGACGGATATTGGCGGATGTCGTGCGCGCCGCCGATTTGTTTGTATTTTATGCGCGCGCGTATGTAATAACGTATATTGCCACCCGACCGCAAAACATTACGTGCACACACACTCAGTTACGGTATATGACGGTGTATATATATATATATATAACCCGCCGCCGTTCGGTCCGCATATAAACCGTCTACCTGGCCGACATCAGCAGAGTTAGGCGACGGCGGTGATGGGTATATGTAAATTTTAATATCGTTATTGCGTATATATTATAATAATATGTCATCGAGATGTTTTATTTATGTTTTTTTTTTCATACGAGCGGGTTTCATTTTACGGCGGAAACGACGACGGACGGTCGCCACGATCGACCTGTCTACACGACTACGCTTACCCGTGTGGACGAGTTGCCCTAACGCGCAAATGAAATGCACTCTTTCACAGCATTTCGTAGTACTTGCAAATCGGAAAATTTTACGGAACGCATAATATTATAGAATAACGACTGTATACGACTGCACCAGTTGAAATCGTAAATACGAGATCCGCGTCCGAGCGACGTGTCGATTGTGCCTACAGCATATAGTTGCGGGGTAGTAAATAGCGAGGAATACGAAATGTAGAAGTAGGTATGAAAGAAAGTCGAGAAATGATAAACTTAAAGAATGACAAAAAGCCGAGGATGACGGGAAGAACCCACTTTATTACTTAAAAGTGAAAAACCCCGTTCAATAATCTAATTTCTGCGAGAAACGCCTACGTTACGTTACGTAACGAGTCGAGTATATAATTGCGACAGGTGAATAGTTATGCGGTTCACAAGTGATATGCATCAAGTGACTAGGACACTATACGAGAACCTTCACTAGAGCTTTTTGAGAAAAGCCTATAGAGTCACCGCAGCATACGCGGAGATCCCATACTCAAAGGATCGGGGGAAAAAACATACTTAATAGACATTCCTATACCTAGTCTTTAGATCTTTAGACAACCTCACTATCAACCCGAGCTTTTAAAAGCCTTAGTACAAACATAACCGACCAGAAGTCTACTACTTAATTTAAAGTCTGCGATGACCGTGACGCTGTATCACTGTATCAGGTATCAGAAACACAAATTTTAATTTTACAAAATAACGCTTATTTAAACGCAATTCCAAATATTTAGAATATTATGTATCTCGTTACATTCGATTTGAGGCTACGAAGCCAGGTGAAGATCAACAAACTATACTCACTCTTCTTAGCTTCTCCTTATTCGTGATTATTTTTTTTATCGCATTCGATCATCCAGATATAAGTTTAGAATAAAATATGTCGAATATTTTTCCAAACAATTGTACTTAAGTTGATAAGTCATGGACAACTTAGTTAAACTTGTATGCAAGATTTTTTTCCATAAAGAAAAATCACTCATGCACTGAATCCATCGATTCATAGCATCGTCATCGTCATGACTAATATTATGATGATAATAATAATAATATAATTATAATTTCAGTTTAGCTGGTACTAAGATGAATGATAGGAAAAAAATCATATATAATTGCATAGGTAAAAACCTGCTTATACCGATCTGAAATTTTCTAGCAATAGTCCTACGTGTTTATAATGAATATATACCGTTAAAATACTTATATTAAATACTCGTGATCAACATTCAATATATCTACAAAACATTTAATGTATGCACTGTGTAGACGCTTGCAAGATCGAGCAATTTAATATTCATTCAAATAACTTTACTATCATCAAATTAATATGTTATAATAGCCAATAAATATTAATGAATTGTAAAAAAGACTTAAGACAGATGAACTCATATATATACTTACAATACAATTATAATCGATGACATTCAATAAAACATTAAAAATATAATAAAATTCTTAAATGTACTTTTTGTTACAATTAGCCAAAATTATAGGTAAAATAACTTATTGTTGATGTCCTACGAATATTTAGGTAATCATAATTTTAATAATGCATGCTTAATGCTTATAAAATAAATAATAACAGGTAAAATTCTCAATAAAAAACTAAATCATAAAATAATTTCTTCGTTAAGATATAATACTTATAAAATCAAACTTTTTATTATATAATTTTATAGCAAATGTTTTGCTTGCGTTTGATTATATTATTATTTCTATTAAATATTGTAAGCATTCGCATTGGCTATTTATGTATTTCAAAAATTAATTTAACTTAATTAAATAAATGAGTTAATTGTCACCTGTTGGTTTCTATATAACTCTTGACTTGACTGAGTTTAAAAAATATAGGTAATTATTAACTTTAAACTTTTTTTTAAATCGTTTGTATCAATTTGACTTGTTAAAAAATATCATTGCCTAAATTGCGCAGTATTACATATATATATAATATATATATTATATACATATCCGTTAATTTAATTCAATTTAATTTAGGTTGTACTTAACAAGTTTTTCATTGATATTTGTTTAGTGAAAATGATGTATAAGTTTAGCCCCGATAATTCCATATGTGAATTGGACCTCGTAAAATACTAAAATACCTAATCTTAATCTGTTTATTTTGAAATGAAAGTGCTAGAACAATAATACGATATTGTTATGTGCAGTTTTTTCATCTTGTTGATTTAACCTACGCACGAAGTTGCTACAAAATCGAACTGGTCAAAAATTCAAAAAACTGTTACATCGAAGGGATTCGATCTCAGGTTACGCTATTTCTAACGAAACGGATCTATACATATAGGTAATATCAACTGTTATTCCAGAAAACATATCTTATGAATTGATTTTTACTGAACTTAACTCATAAACCCTTTAAAAATAGATTTTAAAATTAGAATATTATAAGAAGTAAAAACATGACGTATATGAAAGTCGATTGCCAGTTAGTAAATTTCACAACGTATTTTAATACGATTTCGGAAATTATTATCGGACGAATAAATTAATAGAATTTACAAGTGATCGAACTTTTTACATAAAACCAAACCATCGATATTCGAGTGGCCCGTGTTTAGCATACTGTGTGCGTATACTGTGTATCGCGTTCGTCAATTATAACGTGTTCCGCTATTTCTTCTATACTACGCTAAAGTCGTGCACGCACTATAATGATCGTTATAGGTACTACGCAGTAGGTACGTAATACGCACACATGAATCACTCCGAAAATACCTATTATAGTACTGCGTGTTTGCAGTTGACATTACGTGATTAACAATATAATATGTTATTAGAAAACGAAAAATATCATAATTTTATTATCGTAAAATACAGGTAACAGGTGGGTACAAAACAGACAAGAGGTCAGCTAAAAAAAGAGCGAAATATAAAGTTTCAATGGGTCAGTTAAAAACGTGAGACTATACATCTCGACCGGCAGTCGACTCGTTCTCAAGAGAGCACATTAAGAGGACGTTATACCCGCATTTGTTGTCTCTGTCTTACTAATGTAGATCATTGCAAATCTTCGTTCAGCAGAACACATTTTGTGATGTCCGCTTTAATAAAAGAGTAAATTTACCTATTATCAAACTTTAAAGGCTACGCTACTGCCGTAAACTTGAGGTTAAAAGACGTAAAGTTTTGACAAAACTAAAGTTATTTTAAGATGTTCGATTTCGCATGACATGTGCATGAGCGTACTCCAGCCGGTACCCGCATCGCAATTCACTTACACTAATTATAGCAATTTACAACTAACACATATAGGTCTCCAGTGGCGTAATTACGGGGGGGGATTTGGGTGTCGTATCCCCCCCATGACCTTTTTTTTTAAAAAACTAAAGACTGGTTAACTGCATTTACCTATGTTTTTCTTTATCTAATAATATTATTATAAATAGTCTATATTTTATATTTCATAGAAATAATACAAAAAACACAAATCCTTTATGGTAGTTGTACGTAATACCATTGATTATATTTATTATCAATGATAATACTTCGTAGTTCGTTATAAACGCAGCCACGGATGTGTATTGTGTATACTGTATAGGTATCACTGTTGCAAAACATGTTGTGTATATTTTGACTTTTTGAGTATTGTGTTTGATTATGCATTGTGGAGTGGTACAAAAATAAACCACCGAGCGGTAAAATATTATTTTATCATGGATCGACGACGCTTGATGATTATCACGTTAAAGAGGACGTTATACCCGCATGTGTTGTCTCTGTCTTACTAATGTAAATCATAGCAAATTTGCTTTCAGCAGAACAGATTTTGTGACGTTAGCTTTAATATTAGAGTAAATTTACCTATTATCAAATTTAAAGGTAAGAATATTATCTAGAAAATGTCATATGCTTTTATTGATATTATCATTTTTAAGTGAGTTATAGCTATGTAAAATATTACAATTTTAAAATATTCATAACTCACTTTAAAATGATAATATCAATAAAAGCATATGACATTTTCTAGAAAATATTCTTACCTTTAAAATTTAAATTTGATAATAGGTAAATTTACTCTAACATTAAAGCTAACGTCACAAAATCTGTTCTGCTAAACGAAAATTTGCTATGATCTACATTAGTAAGACAGAGACAACATATGAGGGTATAACGTCCTCTTAAAGATTATCGTTCTATTGAACTAAAAATAACTCATCGAATTTTCGTAATGACTTTCGTAGTTTCGTAGTTTCGTCGTCATTCGGTAATCGGACAATCGGTTTCAATTTACAGTTATTACTGTTATAAGTATAATACCTATTCAGTAATTGTAAATGTGAATAT
The DNA here is from genome assembly GCA_020882235.1 of Schizaphis graminum. Classification (NCBI taxonomy): domain Eukaryota; kingdom Metazoa; phylum Arthropoda; class Insecta; order Hemiptera; family Aphididae; genus Schizaphis; species Schizaphis graminum. Next base: position 95,506,511 of record CM037033.1, read on the forward strand.
TTTGTAATTATTTATTCCATGTCTCATGCGTACCTACATAAATATATTGCACTGAAAAGTGCTTATGATAAATACTTTTTTTTTTTTGGGGGGGGGAGGGGTATAAGTAAAATGTTAAAAAAAAACATTAATTCATCCCCCCCCACAAACATCACCAAATTACGCCACTGTAGGTCTCGGGCGGCTAAGACGAGATTATGAATTGCCTAAATGTTGTCCTTAAATAATAACCGTAGCGAGGCCCCTTAAAGGTGAGAATATTGTCTAGGACATCTCAAAGGCTTTTATTGATATCTTAATTTTTAACTTTTTAAGTGAGTTATGATTATGTAAAATAATAAAACTTTTAAATGCTCGTAATTCACTTAAAAATTAAGATATCAATAAAAGCCAATGAGACGCCTCAGATAATATTCTTATCTTTAAATTTGATAATAGGCAAATTTACTCTGAATGTGTTCTGCTGATGATCGAAAATTTGCTATGATCTGCATCAGTAAGACGTAAACAACACACGCGGGCATAACGTCCTCTTAGTGTTATTGATATGCGCGGATTGCCAATTTTGGCAAGTGGACCGGAAGAAGGTGCAACTACGCGCGTTCCAGACCGCTTCAAAACACGACGACGACAACAACAACGACAATTATATTAGAATAGTGTAATAACGTTATTCGTCGGCGACGTCAAGGCCACGTCGGGAGTCATTATATCGGTGGGCTATTCTCTCACGACGATCGAGTGCATAATTTGATATTATTTATTGTTATGGTTATGATTAATTACGTGTGCGTCGTTTCGAGGTCACCAGTCGCCGATCGCCGCACGCGATTCCCCGGCAATGAGGACGACGACGACGCGCAATAACATTCTGATAAACACGCGCAGTAATAACCGTCACTCGCAGTTCGTCCGTTCCGCACGCGACACGCCGTCCATACTTTACGCGCAACAGCTTCGTCTCCACAGTCGCCGCGCGATTCCCTTGTCCTTCCGTCCGCCGCGCGATATGTCCGCCGCGCGGCTACTGCTCGAGCTGGCCACCAGCTGGTGGACGATCGCCGCGCTGGCGACGTTCGCGGCCGTCGCGTACCGCTACGCCACGTCCACGTTCGGCTACTGGCGCGACCGGGGCGTCCCGCACGTCCGGCCGATCGTGCCGCTGTTCGGCAACATCGCCGGCATGGCGATGGGCTGGGAACACCAGAGCCGGATGTACGGCCGGATGTACGACGGGTTCCGCGGCCGCCGGTACGGCGGGCTGTATCAGATGCGCACGCCGCACCTGATGGTGTGCGACCCGGCGCTGGTGAACCGCGTGCTGATCGGCGACTTTGCGCACTTCACCGACCACGGCCTGTACACGGCCGGCCCGGAAGAGAACCCGCTGGCCAACGGGCTGTTCAACATGACCGGCGCCCAGTGGAAGATCATGCGGCAGAAGCTCAGCCCCGTGTTCACGGCCGGCAAGCTGCGGCACATGCGCGGCCAGGTGGCCGCCTGCAGCGAGCAGCTGATGCGCAACGTGGCCGCGGACGTGCCGGCGGCCGGCGGACCGGTGGAGGTGCGCGACGCGCTCGGCAAGTATTCCACCGACGTGATCGGCACGTGCGCGTTCGGACTGCAGCTGAACGCCATCAACGACGAGCAGTCCGCGTTCCGCAAGTACGGCAAGACCGTGTTCGCGCCGTCGTTCCACATGATGTTCAAGGAACTGGTCTGGATGGTCTCGCCGGCGCTGCGGCGCGCGCTCCGCATCGGCGACTTCCCGCGGGACGCCGTCGAGTTCTTCACCGCCGCGTTCACCGACACCATGCGGTACCGGCAGGAACACGGCCTGGTCAGGGACGACGTCGTCCAGTCGCTGATCCAAGCCAGGACCGACCTGGTCGTCAACAAGACCGAACCGTCGGGTATGGCGATGATGGGTTATCGGTATATTATGTTATTATTGCGGGCAAAGCATATAGGCATTATTGACTTTCGGGGGGGGGGGCAATGCTGCAATTTTCCGGACGTTATAATATAGTACTGTTTGATTACGACTAGCTGAGGCCTAGGCCGACGAAGCTCGGTCCGGGCATCACACCATTGATGCGCTTTCCTAACAGGAACGAGAATGGTACTTCGGGATGTGGGGAGGCCCCGCGGCGCCGAGCAATTGGCGACGTGCCCCCACACGGCGGTCGCGCACCGGTTTCGGCCGGGTCGCGGTCGTTTCGGAGTGTCAGTAGCTGGAGCTACTATGTGGTTGAAAGACTCATGCTTGGTCTAGGTGAAGGCTGCCGAGTGAGATTACTCCTTAGCGCTCACCCAGCCTACCGGTGGGGCTATATGCACCGGAGGTTGCCCGTAACCAAAAACGAGAAGCGATGAGGATAGCTCGCGGCCCGACCAGGGCGGTGAAAGGCACGTGCACGCCTCAACCAACGGTACGTGCGGACACTCTCCCGACTTCGGTGGGAACGGGTGTTTCGTGCGGGGCTGGTGGTCCATCGACGACACGCGATCGATGCTCGCTGGGTCACTCCGGCGGACACCGATGCTCTTGACTAGCACACAGCGCTAATATAAGGTCCACGGTTGTAGCCGCAAGGCACCAAACCCGGGAGTCTTCGTGTTTGATTACGACTATTATACCGGCTACGCAAAATTACACGTTGACTGGGTTATGTAGAATTGCCCCGTCTAGGTTGACCGATGTAAACCAAAAATTTTTTTTATAAAATTATACACCTCACTTATCGTATCAATTACTTTATTAGTTGTATTAGCTTAACTGGTTTATTTTTTCAACTATTATTGGAATAGGTAATATTTTGAGTTGCATATTTTTATCCCTGTCACCTTACATTTACATTTTTTTATTTTAACATTTTTTAATACAATTACATCTATCATATCATCATAATGTCCTCTTAAGTTTTAATATTTCCTCGGTACTTCTTCGTTGCAATCGTTAGGCCAGGCAAATCTTCGACAGCAGTGTTTTCCAACCTTTAGAATGACTAACACTGTCTACAGTTATCTGCAATAACTCATTTTTCATTGCACGTAGTAAACTGTTGGAGAAACCATTATATTATATTAACACTACAATATACACGACTATAAACTGCGCTGTACCTAAATAATAAATAGTAATAACAACTCATAATATGTTAGGTACGACTCAATAATTATAATAATAATTGTTGAACGATATTTTAAAAGGTAAAACGAATTTACTGATAAATCGATAATAATATACATGAAAATACAATCTTAAAACGACGATAATTGACGAGTTTTTATATCATAATATTAATAGTTTTATAATATTGGTACTCATTGGCTAATACTTGAAGTATTCACAAACAATTATTTCATAATATAATGCGATAAATTCTGTACTCTCATAGTTATTACTTTATAAATATAAAAATACGTAAATAATACCAAAAAATTAAGAGGAAGTGATACCCGCATGTGTTGTCTCTGTCTTATACACGCGTAACATAGTTAAAACGTGTTTTGCGCGGGACAACATTACTCCCTCAATATTCATATCAAAATTACCAAAATTTTAAATCTCATTGAGAAGAACTTTATCTGTGATGTAGCGTTTTTATATTTTTGTTAGTAATAATCAATAATTTTTAATAATTAAACGAAAAAAACCTAAAGTTCTCAAACATATAACTTTTTCATTTAATTATTAAAAATTATTGATTATTACTAACAAAAAAATAAAAACGCTACATCACAGATAAAGTTCTTCTCAATGAGATTTAAAATTTTGGTAATTTTGATATGAATATTGAGTGAGTAATGTTGTCCCGCGCAAAACACTTTTTAACTATGTTACGCGTGTATAAGACAGAGACAACACATGCAGGTATTACGTCCTCTTAATGTACTAAATTAACTTGAAAATTTTATCCTCCTTACTATATCTAATTTTCTTAAGTGCTCAACATGTTAAAAAAAAAAATACTCAAATAGTATGTTTTGCTTATAGCTTAAGTTACAATACCCAATTTACTACAAGCAAAGTAACTTGGACCGAAATTATAACCCTGACCGGTCTAAATAGTATTTTTAATGTACCTATTGCGCCAAAACACCGGGCAAAGTATACAATATACATAGACCATATTATAGAATTTTTAAACATTTCTCGTAACATATATATGTAACACTACGCCCATAGGTGTCGCATAATAAAACAAGTCGAAACGTATCGGTAAAGATATATGTAATCCCAGTCATATACGCCCCCGAGATAATATTAATAATAACTCAAAACTTTAACCACAGTTATATTACTTAACATAGTTATATTACTACACACTCTATCTAAGATTATTGTGTTTTTCGTCATTTTTATGACATGTGTTGCGAGCTAACCATTTTAATTTTATTTATTTTGTTGTCTCCACCTTGCAAACGTACAACATAACAAGTCTTATTTTAAGTTATACTTGAAAGACAGGGAAAATATTTGTTTTTGAAACACTATTATTTGTGGTTGATAACAGACAAAAAATATCATTTCCAGACCAATACATACACGACCATATTCATGTATAATGTGGATAAGCTCGTACTACATTGAATATTATAATAATATACAAGTATAATATGACTAATGGAAAAAAGCTTTAACTTAAAACCCATTTAGTTGTACAATTTATTTAATTTTTATCATTGAACAATGAACATCATGCATTTTGATATTAATTTATTTCATGTATTTAGTGACATTCTTAGAAACCGATATCGTGGCCAATGCATTTATACTATTCGCCGCTGGTTTTGAAACAGTGTCTACGGCGATGAGTTTTTGTTTGTACGAACTCGCATTGAAAAAACCAATACAAGACAAAGTACGAGAAGAAATGAATGCGATGAAGATTAAACATAATACTGAAGTCGACGATGATTTTCTAAAAGAATTACATTACTTGGATATGGTATTAGCTGGTCAGTATCTATATGTTTTAATCAATTTTATCGTTGACAGAATATAAAAATATATACTTAAGTCATATTAATTCAACCCAGAAATACAGATATACGATATAAAAAACCATGTCAAATATAGCAAATACCTATTATCATTTCTAAAATGATGGAAGGTATACTATTAACGATTTTTATGATTTAAAATGTGAATATTGTTTTTTAGAAACCTTACGAAAGTATCCACCATTAATAACACTATTTAGAGAAGCGACGCAGGATTACCAAGTGCCCGATGACACATTAATAATTGAAAAAGGTACAAAAATTCTCATTCCTGCGTATGCTATTCATCACGACTACAGATATTATCCAGATCCAGAGACGTTCGATCCTGAACGGTTCTCGCCAGAAGAAAAAGCTAAAAGACCGAATGGGACTTATATGCCATTTGGTGATGGACCTCGCTTATGCATAGGTATGTACTATGTTGCTATTGTAATTGTACGCAAAAATAAACAATAAATGGCATGTACGAGTTTTTCAATGCGAATTAAAGTTTTTTTCCGAAATAAATAATATTTATAAAATTAAATAACTATCTTTAACATTTTAGGAAAACGATTCGCTGAAATGGAAATGAAATTAGCATTAACTGAACTTTTGACCAAATATGAAGTGGAACCGTGTGAAAAAACAGACATTCCAATGCGATTCAGTAAAAGATCATTAATTACTGTGCCAGAAAATGGCATTTGGTTAAAATTTAAACCAATAAATACCCCTAAATAAGCATACATTTATTGAAATTAAAATATTTAGTACATATAATAGAATTTAAGCCAAACAGCTTTAGATAGAAAGAATAACACGTGGTGGGTCAAAGAATATACCATATTATACCATAGTAACTATACCATAACACACGAAACAAATGGTCTTATATAGGAATATTCAGACAGCTGAGAAGTAGCCATGTTCTAAAAATCACCTGTTTAATCTATTATCTATATTGTATACAAATTATTACGTGTTATGCAATTTAAATACAAAAAATTACAATGAAAATGTGTATAATATTCGCGATTAAAAAAAATTCAATTTCTAAACCCTAGTAATAATATTAATATTTATATAAAATAATAATTTATACACTATCATCTGGATATTATACAGTTTATTGTTACTTTATAGTTTATACATCCATACCTCCAAAAATATTAGATATTCTAGAGAGAAAGAGAATATTATTATCTATCAATATTTTAATTATAAATGTATGGTAAATTTTTTTTTTGCAAAATCAATAACTATAACTATTAAACTTATCAAATATATAATTAAAAAGTATGTCTTTAGTATAACATTAAAATTCTCTCTTTATAAGTGTTTATTTGCTTTTATGTATTTATACATGTAATTATAAATACCTATTCCATACGAATTATAAATGCAATATAAGTTAAAAAGGTTTTCAGTGCTTTCATTGAACAAAGCATATCTTTTCTATCACCCTTTTTAATTTTAAACCCGGAATTTTCTGTGTATAATTTAAAAATATAGTCATATACAGAGGTATCGGGTATCTACCGTATTGACATAATTATAATAGGATCTATCAAAATATTGATTGTTTTTTATTTTTTATTTTTAAATATTGTATTTCTACATTGTAATATATTACGTATATCAGTTTACTACTTATTTGTACTTAATTATATTTTCTAGTGTAGTTCAGTTGAATCGGATAGTTAGACAATATTAATATATAATAGATGGATACTGAACAGTATCCATCTATGTATATATAATTATATTTATAATTAAAGCGTATTAGTCTTTACTTCCTTACGGATCTATTTAATACACTAAACAGTTTTTGTACACAAAAAACTAAAATATAACACAAAAAAAACTCGACACTATATTATTCATTAAACCCAACTTAAGCTTAGTTAATTATGCAATGTTATAACTTATAAATTGTAAAACCATATTATCTATACTTAAGATAAAACTAAACTCGTACATCCCTTTACGACCGTACTAATACCTACTGTTAAAGTCATTTAATAATAACAATAATAATTATAGACAAATAGACCCGAATTTTCTTGGCAGGAGTATTGTATTTTAAAACAATAATTATCCTTAAATTCATAATTTTCTTGCCATTATTAAGGTCCGTAAAAAAATATCAAACATGTAAAAAAAGTTGTATTTAAAAAATTATCTGAACTTAATTATTTAAAAAGTTAAAATAAAAAAAAGGTAGTTGATTGGTTACCGCTCTATTGTACATTATTTAACGATAAGGACACTATTATAAGTAGATTAAATTTAAATTTAACGATCTATCATTATGTTCATACAAAAAACAGTCATACTCTAAGCAGAGATGAGCGTTTGTCAGCATATATGTCACACATTATATTTCAAAATACATTTTTTTATATACATAGCTATTTACATAATTTTATCACTTTTAATTTTAAAGTAAGTTGATATTATTTTTCTTGAATAATACGGTATTTTATTATTTATGTAACTCAAAATTTAATTTAACTTTTCTGTTTAATACATCAAAAATATAGTTTCATAATACAAATATACATTGTCTTAAAATAAATCAAAAATGTCGTTGCACATAACAAAATTCAATATATATTTACGTAAAAGTTTTAAGTCTCTACGAATAACATTTTTGAATTATAACAAAATAATATTTTTTTAAATTATTATCATTATTCATATTTTTAATAAGTATTTCGTCAAAATTCTAACTTTAAATGCATATAAAAAAATTATACCAATATATTATTAATATTTTTATACAGATATAAAATAATAGAAAAATCTGACAAATAATAATTATGAAAAAGATTCGTACCTTTAAATAGTTCAAAAAGGGATTATAAAGTTTTGAAAATATTATCATATAATGAAAAGGATAATATAAACATCTGACGAAAATTTCTAGAATTTTCTGTTTTTTGTTCTAAATATCGAAAATTGTTTGATGAAAAATTTACAAGTGAATATTGAGTATCTTGAAATTTTTACTTGAAATTGCTTATAAAAAATCAATTTGGATTTTCGGTAGAATTTTGTTTTTGTAAATAGTTCAAAACTTATTAAAACTTATTTTATATTTAAATTTCAAATCTTAGGTATGAAACCAAAATATACTGTAGTATACCTATCTTTCGAAGGTACACAAAATATTCGATGAAATTAACACTATTTGGAAAAACTTTATTTAACATAAAAAACACACAAAAATATACTCGTCTCTACAAATCGTTTCCAAACATGTGCCGTCTCTGTTTCGAAACCAGCACTGCCCTCCTTCTGTGGTGTTTACTTTCTTAAATATAATTTTACAATGAGTTGCCTCAGCACATTTGCTTCATTGGCCTAATATTACGCAATTTATACATACCACATACTTTAGTGAATTTTTTAACTAAAAATAATTTGAAAAATGTTGTTATTTTGATGAATTTTATTTATGAAAATAAACACTATAACACTTTAAACACTATAAAAAAAACATTGTGGCTATACATTTTTGTCATTTTCATATTGATAAATAAACGATTTATGATAAGCTTTATATAAAATATACAAGCATTTTTATTCAATAAATAATTTTTAATCGATATTTATTGAAAAAAAAAATAGAAGATTTCTCATGTCTATAAATAGTTCAATAGTGTCAAAACATTTTGAAAATTTTTTTGTAAATAGAAAATTATTACAGTATAAACATTTAGTGAACATTTCAAGAATTTACGATAATTCGTTTTATAGTTAGTTAGGTATACAAAAAAAACCAAAATTAGATTTTCTTAAAAATTTACGTTTTTCCTTAATTTTGTTAAAATATGTTCCTTAATTTACTTTTTACCCAATATACTTATTAGATCGACTTTCCTACCAGAAATCACTCTCATTTTTTTTTAAATTAAAGTGTTTTTACTATAGCACAAAAGATGACTATACAGAAAGAAAAAAAAATACACACACATACGAGTATCATCGTATCGTCTACAACAGGGTAGTCCAACCTTTTGTAGTTGGCGGGCCAATTTACACTTTCATAAAAACACATACAATATGTAATATCTATCTCGAGTAGACAGATTTCAGTATTTTTTCGAAATCAATCAAAATCATTACTTTGCCAATAGAACACGTCTAAATCTCTGTACGTTGTACGAGCGTTAAACAAAGACAGAAAATCGCTTCCGATATCCCTTTAATTTATATTATAATATTATTATATAGTGTTAACGATGTAAACGCAATCGATTCCTACGGCGGCGCCGTCACACAGATCCGATGTTTTGAATAATATACAAATCTATGGCCCGTTATTATTATTGAAAATAATAATTATTGCACTGCAGGCGGCGGCGGCGGCGGCGGCGGCAATCGAAAGCTGTTACAATTAACGTCAGGATTAACCGACTGCAGATATATATGTACAAATATATTACCACTACTATACACCTATATAATGTATTATATTGTATGTACACACATGTAGGATACCGTAGTAGGTACTTCATAATATATATATATATATATATATATATCGTATCAATTATTTATTATGTTGTTTCGTATGTACGCGCGAATAACAAGGGTACTGTAATTGCACATGTGCTTATGACGCCACTCTATTCGACTAAACGTTTCGGAATTAAAATAACAACCGCATATCCCACACGAACCCCGTGTACGTGCACGTTATATGTATATGTTATTATTATTATTATTATTGTTATGTATATACGAAAATGATAGAACCAAAAAAAGCCGTTGTTATTATTTAGGTCGATTTTTTAAAATAATAGTTTAAAAAAATTACATTTGTAATAACACGCAGTTTAAACGCACGCACGACGTATATAATAATATATAGTTATAGTATATACGCGTATAGTTTCGACGTGTGTATATTATATAAAACGCTGCTTGTGAACAGAAAGTTTTAAAGTTTATAATTGCTGTTAATAATAAAAAAATAAATATATATTAATTTTTGAAAAAGGTCATTAAATACAAACGGAGTATATAGATGAATTATTCATAAAATCGTGAACACCAGAAATATGCCTATATTAATAATTAAACACCCCGTGTTATAAAATAATAATATTATTGTATAGTACATATGAATAAAATTCGTACGGTTTAGTTAGTAATACGAGTATGTATATTATATAAATCCAAAACTGATTAAGAGACCGCGCGTATGATATTAATTTCGGTTAAAACAAATATATATTATACAATGTTGTTTATTATGGGCCTAGCGAGTGTGAGTAAAGTCGTTCGTTAGGTTCCGCTTTAAAGGAAATATAGTGTGTGGGTGTATATAAAAATGCACTTAAGTGACGTCTTTCGATGTTGCGTAATGTTCTTTTGAACTTGCAGCAGCCAGCGTGTTTATCGTTTAATACGAGCACTGCAGATTTAATCCTTTCCATTTAATTTCCGAGTCGACAGCCTTTGACAAACAAGGCACCGCTACCATTAGCCAAATCGCACACACACGTCACGCGATCGGCGATGTGGATTTAATTCGAATCCAAAAGTTTTAAAAGGGGTGATAAAACAGAATTTTTCAAACGACGCGGAATGCAATGTCGTCACATATGAGCGGTGAACTTTTTGGCACCGCAAAGTTACGTTTACGTCGCAAATACCTGCACCGGGACGTCGTAAGACTGAAGAATATCAATCTGTCGAACGGGATTTCGGTATTATAGAACGCGCGACGAGTAAGAAAACATAAGGCATTGAGTTTAGACAGAGTAGGCACTAGATTCTATATTAAAAATAAAAAAATACCTGTGACTTGTCAATGAATGTCCATATAAATATATATGTTCTTGAGTGTTTTCTTTCCGTCGAATAGAAGATTATATTGACTAAAAGGGCGGATTTGGTGGATAAAAATGCACTACGCACTTTTTAAAAGCTCATTTTTTATTTCTTTCGCATGTACTTGGCGTTTATCTTTAATTTGTAATGTTTTCCATTTGGTCTAGACTTACGGACCGTATATATGTTAAGGTACTATATATAGTATGTAATATGTATTTTTGAGGCCGGTACCTATAGCCTGTCCGAAAGACATATATTCGAAAGCCTTTGTTCGAAAAGTCATGTATTTAAAATATTTATAACTGGCATAGTCGATTTAATTAATGATAAATGAAATGTGTACCTAAAAATATATCGATACAAATATAATATGCCTTCATTATATTTCTACAGACTACTTTATTGCTTAGTGATGCGTATAATGTTAAGTCATGATAAATAATTTTCAAAACATTTAAAAACAAGTAACTATATAATTAGAAAAACTGACGGTTGTAAATATTATATTCCTATTGGAATTGCGAGAAAAAAAATGAAACAAAAATGCAGACAATCCGTGTAGAAAAACAACATGATTTAGTTATAAACTTAATTTTTTTCGAAGACCAAAATATTCCCACACACACACACACACATAGTTGATCCAATAATCCTATAGATATCGGATAACATATTGTTTAATATTCGCAGTCGATATCATGTATAATTGAATAGCTCGACATCACTAACTTTGTGTATGATGTTTTCGATTCGTGACAATACCTATATAATACTTGGTATTCGTGATGGTGATGGATATATACTGCAGTTTTTATATGTCAACAACTGCCATCGCCAGTGGCGTAGCCAGGGGGGGGTTTTGGGGGTTGAAACCCCCCCCTTCGGCCGTATTTTTATTAAAAATATAATTTTTATAATATAAAAATACAATCATTTATTCGTGGTGAAATGTATTCTGTTATGCTGTATTCACGTTATCGACTGCACTGGTGATAATAATCATTATCATTCAATTATTTTATTATTTCAATACGGTTGTAGATTTATTTTATTTTATTATACTAAAAAAAACCCCCCCCTAAAAAAAATCCTGGCTACGCCACTGGCCATCGCTATGAATATTATAACGATCGTTTCGTTTACAACGCGTTTGGTTGTTTGGCTTTAACTATAACGTATTTCGCCGTTTCGCGCGAAACGATATCGCCGATCATAACATAACCGGATGCGGCGAAGGATATGCGTAACAATTCGGGAAAAGACATTACAACAATAACGGTCGTCAACAATATTTATGTGGTCGCCCAAGTTTTTATATTCTATTTTTTTTTTAAGTCTGCGGCGACGACCAAATTTAAAGGTTTGCATTCCGTCTACTTCCGTTGTGCCTTATATATATATATATATATATATATATATATATATATACATACATATTATTATTATATATGTGTGTTCGCTTGATTTTCACTATGGCAAATAGATACACACACACACACACGAGTGTTTATGTATACGTATACATACAGAGAATATAGCGTACCCAAAGATGTTGATGTAGTTTATGTTAGTGTCATTTTTTTCGCAGCGCATAAAAGAAAAGTACGGTTTCCGTGAAAGCTCTATTTGGCTCGCTCCTTCTCCCTCCTACACACACACACACGCACACACACACACACACACACACAAACAATATATATGTACACATATGTTCCGGGCTTTCAATGTTCCGCCGTATTATACGCGTATATACACACACGTGCACAACGTGGTTTCGCGCATATTTATATGCGTATATAGACACAACAAGCATAATTCTTGACTTTGGGTGATAACTTTTCATTGTGAATAATATTACCATAAAGATGTCCCGGAATAATACAATTCGCCGAACCGAAATAAAAACAAATTTTCCCGCGACACCGCATAAACACAAATAAAAGTGCGAGTAAAGACGCGGCGGTGACAACTGCTGTGGGGTCCATAACGCGCCGATGTGCCGACGTCGTACACGCGGTCGTATACGCACGTACGCGACTAACGCGCACACGTATTACGGTACCCGTATATCTATACATTTTATTATATTATATATTATATATTATTATATTTTATATTATGTATAATAATGCCGTTGCACAAATTACGAACAACACAAAAGTTCGTGTTCGAATTTCCGTTTTATAATATTTTGTGCCATCACTTATATTAAAGTATACGGGGTGATTCTTTTATCATGAACCACTCATTATTTCAAAAAGTATTCATGTTTTTGAAAACGTCTTTATTGCATAGTTTCAAGTTGTTAAAAAAATTATATTTTTTTAAGTTTTTTTTACTTTTTTGAATGACATCGTTGAGTTTTAATTTCATATTCTGAAGCGGAATAATTGTTTGAGTATTTTTATACATACAAATTGAATTTAGGGCGTGTAGTTTATGAATTATACGTATTTAAAGTTTAGACAAAAGGAGTGGTGGACAAACATTTTGAGGGGTACCACTCCACTACGCACATCCAAACTTAAAATACTTATAACTCATAAACTACTAGCCCTAAATTCGATTTTTATGTATTAAAATACTAAGAAAATTATTCTGCTATGGAATATGAAATTAAAACTCTATGTTGTCATTTAAAAAAGTAAAAACTTAAAAAAATTAGGGATGAAAAATATTTATAAATATAATGTTATTAAAATAAAACGTTGATTTTTTTTAACAACTTGAAACAATGTAAAAAAATAAATTTCTAAAACATGAATACTTTTTGAAATAATGAGTGGTTCAAGAATCACTCCGTATATACCTACCTACCTACCTACCTACCTACCTACTGTCCCGCCTACTAACTATTTAAGGCGATATCCGTTTGCATAGATTTACCCTTTTTGCGACTAGTTTGCGTACAAATACGCAACTCAATTGCGGACACGAATTTGTAATACCTGCGATAAATGACACCATACGTTCGTTCGCGAACATAAACTATACCAAAACTGCAAAGTCTACCAAAACTCAAAAAACATTTTCCTTCTCACTTTTACAGGCTTAGGACTGTCTGTTTAGTATCGTTAACATCACACGTTCAACTATACCATAGGCATAATAGAAATAGGTATAATGATATATAATAAGTAATAACTCAAAACGTAGCCGAATTATCACCGGCTATAACTGTTACTTGATTATACTCAATTCAATTAGAACGTGTATTTTATCGATAAATGATAAATCGTATCTACTATATCTTGCACTAGGTACTAAGTTACAATATAAGTCTAAATTGAATACGCAAACGAGTTGTCAATTTACAGGTAAAAGATTGTACTATGCGCAAAGGAATGTCACCGACTATTTAATGAATAATTACACTGTGATTTAAGTAATACCTATATATTTGTATATATAATACCTATAATAGAATGGTCTAATGTTCATATATTGTGTTTTGTGGACGAGATAACTCAATCGTATTATAATAATTTATTTAAGATACCCTGCAAACTTTACGTAATAATAATAATTATTATTAAATATAATATACATATTATAGGTTTATTGGGGATTATAATTTAACAGTGATGTAGTAGTTTTTCTGGTGTGTACACAGAAAAATGATGGTATATATACATTAAACATTAACCCTATTTGGTTCGATAAAAATAATATAGACAACAATGATCACATGATTTTGATAAAATTCATCAACACTTTAACATCAAAATGCTTTCATGAAAAAATCATGACTATTTCGATATTTGTAATTTCTTAAAGTACAACATATAAATTGTTTATAGAGCTATTACATTTTAAAAATTTGAAATACAAATTCGGAACATTTTTAAATGTCTGGAACATACTTATATTAATGTTTGCTAACCATAAGTCTACCCGACACCTATACAACATCATCGTATAGAAATTACTGAATTTTCCATTTTATTATAGTTATTATAGCTATTATGCTATTATAGCTTTGGACTCAAATAAATAACTGATATTACCCGATTACCGATAATCACTAAAAACTATTTGAACCATTGGAATATAATAAAATAATTGAAAATAAAATTGCACGTGTAATAAAAAACGTGTGTATTAAAAAAAAAAATGCATGTGAAATAAATTCACAGCGTAAACACATACATTAATTTTAATTTTCCATGTACCCGTGAATGTAACTACACGTAAGATAAAACAAAAACAAATACTCATTTCAGTTAAGTATAGTTTTCAAATTATTAGAAAACTGTAAAAAATATTTTATATTATTGAATTTCTCTATTCAAAATCAATTTTATCTGTACTGAAAAAGTGAATAAATTTAAATATTTGTATTTATAAAATATATATTTTTAAATCGTTTAATACCTGTTCAAATCGGTTATTAGGTTATTAATCTGTCGTTTATGAAAATATTAATTTATTATATAAGCACTTATTACGTTTATAATAGGTACGCCAAGCCCTAAATCATAACTTATTTATAATTTTTAAAATATTTTCTTTATACTTTTTTATTGGTATTCGGAAAACACGTGGAAAATTACACTATAAGTAAATTTGTTTTCGTTTTTATATTCAATTCTTTCATCAACTTGACGTATTATCAGTGAAAACTTTAAGTAACGTTATTATTTGTTTTCCTGAATATTATGTGTCACATTAATTCCAAAGTAGATTCAAAAGCTTGTTGTTTTCCTTGATTATTACCCTTATTCTCATTTAATTTTTTTCAAAGTTTTGAATACTTCTTAAAGTTTATCAATTTTGATCATGGATTAGGATTATTACTTATCTCGAATATATATTAAATTTCTGTTTATTTTTAAACTTAATATAAGTACTTTCGTTTCAATGAATTTTTATATACCGTAAATGATAAAATAAAGCCTAACAAATGATTTCATATTTCATTGTACGAGTACAAATTATAAACACTTTAAATCGATTTATTTCAAATGCAATGTAAAACTTAGTCAATAATAATAATAATAAAATAATAAGTATAAATAATATACACTTTATAGTATAGGCACAGCTATAATAGCAGAGTTACGAATACTATCGCTATTATTCAAAAAGACGATCGCAACCACACTGAAGACCGAACAAGTTCGCGTGGACTTTATCATACTTGAGATATCTACGTACAAATGTCAAATATATTTAAAAATTATATAAATAACTAAATGTATAATTATTTGTATTATTATTAATTTAATGTAATTACAAAATTATTATTATTATTATTATACATAATAGTCTCGTTTGATATATAAACATATGTTATATTGCACTCCGATATATAAGTAACATGTTTATTTATACGCTAAATGTGTACGGAGAGAAAATCAACAACCTCCCCTCGGTCTCGGCCCCCGGTTCCTCTTCTGCTGCAGTAGAGACGAGCGCGGGTCTCTTATTCGCGGTCGTGTCACCGGCGGCGATTCCCAACACTCGTAAATTTTTATCTCTTCCGGCCAAATCCCGGTGCACGGATGCGCCGCAACATAATAATATACCTCTTACGACGCGCCGCTCCGTATAAAGTTTCGTATTAGTGCCCGCCACGAATAAATATAAGTACGCGCGTAATACTTCTTTTACCGCGGCCGCCCGCAACCCCCCCCCCCCGCTAAACATATACGCGTATACATGTGTGTGTGCGCGAGTGTATTTATTTATATACATCGGTTCTTCTCGTGCCGATCGTAATTCGAATTATCAATTCCCATCCGAGGGAAACGTAAATCCGATCGCGGCGGCAAGACTGCGGAAAAATAAAACTTTCCGGTTTTTCGACTGCGCGGATCCACCGAATCCTGAGATATGGACCCGGTCTCGTTACGTCTTAACCACCGTGCCGATACGGTAAGGGTTATATAGGTATATAAACCTTTATAATAATATATCTATCTATACACACGTACAACCAAACCGCTGCGGCCGTCCGTCTTCGAGCCACCGTAAGTTGTTAGCGGCAAATCGTAACACCCAAAACCCACCACCGCCGCCCAGAAACTTTTGGCTCGGGGATTTACTCGGATATAATATTATAGTCGGTCCGCGAGCGCGATACCAACGCCGAACGAAATCATTGCTTCCCGTCCGGACCGCGTTGTATATTGTTATAAATGATCTCCCGAATTATTATATATATATATGTAAGACACGATATATGACGCGACTACACGAGTATAATTTACGATCGCATGTACGCGTTTGTGTTACGAGTGTATAAAAATATAAACCATCATATAGTGCGCGTATTTTCTAAATAAGTGGGTAGGTAGGAGGAGTAACGAGTACTTATAGTAAATCGACGAAAACGGACGTGTTCCGTTGTACCTATATTAGTCGGTTGTATTCCCGTGTATATATTATTATACGAGCTTAGTTTACACTCGCGGACGATGTGGAATCTTATATCGATGAAATATCGCGCTTTGTTTATACACAACGAAAATAATTATAGACCAGAGACGACCTGTATGGATACAAGTCGAATTGCGACCATTAAAGGACCTCTTTTGTGTAACTGTCATATTATGATCAAGGTATGAGCATTTTTAATCGAGTACCAGAAATGTTGACTATATATTATGGTATAATATATATATATATATATATATAGCTAAATTAAATTGTACGCTGTCATCGGATTAATAGAAAAATAAGCTATTTGTTTACTTAATTTAACACGACAATTAAAACATTTATTTTTTACCCTATGTATTGAAATTGTTTAGTGATGTAATACAAATAATTGTCAAGCATAATATTATAAAAATCACAATATGTATATATTATCATATTATAATATAAGTAATAATAAGTTATTTTCTGTTTGAAAAATAAGTTCAAACATGATAAACAAATCGAGATCAAAAGTATTCACGCCGTCTTATTACATTTATTGCATTGTAATTTTGAACTGCAATTATTTATACATGCGTATATTTTTTTAATTGCCGTATGTATGACGGGATACAACAAATTAACGTAAACGACTCATTGTTGTACCGGTTCTCGTATAATATACACATTATTATTATTTTTTACAAATTGTTAACAGTAGATAATGTACATAGTGAACTAATTTTGTAATAATAATATAGATAGTATATTATAATTTACCATATAAGATATTTATTGTAACAAGTTTATAAGAGGAAGCTGACTGTGGGTATTCATTGACTTTCACTTATTAGTTTCTAATTAAATCAGAAACTCTATTCAATCAACTTATCACGCCCCTTATAGTGTGTCATACTACCAGGAAAATAGGGGATTGGAAAATTGCATTCATTGAATTTCCATTTCATTGATAATTGTATTTATAATGAACGTATATCTAGCTAGAATTTAATTATGATTTTTAAACTAGTATAAATTTGAGTTATAGCTAAATCAATTTTTAAAATTCAATAGATACCTAGCATGTACGATTTTATCTGAATTATCTTACATGTCCCTTTTATAACACAACTTAAGATTATAAATTATTATGTTATTAATATTAAAATAATAATTAGATATAAGAATAATAATAATATAATTGTGAATAAAATAAAACTTTATGACAGATCTGCTATGTTAATTTTGTAATTTTATAATATAGTAAAATAAAAAATTAATTTTAAAGTAAAATATTGTTGTCGGCTAGGTGGTTGTTTAATATATTGATTATATAATTACATATTATATGTGTATCTCATTTTCAGTCACCAAAGAAACAACACTTATGACTTTATGAGTTTATGACAAAGTAATATATGTTTTTTTTTCAATATGGAAAAAACATATTCTAAAAATCAAATTACTCATACCTATATTTTTTACGTAATAAATGTAAATTTATTCATTTTTATCTAATAAAAATCCAATTTATTTTCAATATTCTGTTTCTGACTCTTAAATCAAACTTGTATCTCAATTTAAAAATTAAAGTATAGTTTTTGATTTCAAAATACATTTTTATTTTCACCCAGAAATGGTTAAAAATACAGTTAAGCGTAATTTGGGTTTAATAGGCGCCTTTGTGGTTTATTCATTAACTCTACACTCATACTTTTAAACACTCTCTATATTGGTATCTTATAAGTTAGAATACTGCCACTCATCTATATAAATAATAAAAGTACATCAAAACAAAATGTTAAAATCAAAATCTGTATAAATTTATTTTTCATATTACATTTAATACTCAACAAAGTAGGTACAAACTTTCCACTTGTTTCTTACAACGAAGTTTTGAATCTCCTTTAATTTTTCACTATGTTCAGTTCAGCGATATAAACTGCCATGGCACGACAAGAATCAGCGTGTGTTCTCTCGCTGGACAGATTATACTTAGTGATCGCCATGCTCAACATTTCTTCAAATATTGTTATTAGGGTCCATTGATTTTCTTGAAATTTTTCATCAATTCGTTTTAAAGTTAATTACCCTAATACTAAAAATATCATACTATTTTATCAAGTATTAAAAAAACAATGAAAATTACACAGGTATACTTTATTTTAATTTTAAAACGATTATAAATAATTTCGAATTCGGAATTTAATTTACTTATATTTATGTAGCGTAATGCATTATTTTGTACGAAATGTTTCAAATACGCTGTATGTCTGGCATCATCCCACAATGTAATATAAAATGGTCGATGTCACGGTTTCCGATCGATACCATTATATACCTATTATAGCTAAACTTCTTTGACGTCATAAATTTAATAAATTTTAAACATTTTTAACATTAGTTTTGTTAAGTTATTCCATAAGTAATCCTATTGAAACGATAATATTTTAACATTTTATTTTTGGAATAGTAAAAATTAATTTACTGTGGTAGGTAATTATTGGATGTTCCGATAACTTATATTGTTTTTTGTACAATTATAATAAATTTCAAAGACCATTATAGTAATGAATTTACAAAACAAGAATCCTGATCCAAATACGAAATGAACGTTCTGATTGAATAAAAAAGTTACTATTTCGCTAATTCGCTATATTGATTATATCCGCATGATATGTCAATATAATGAGTTGTGAGTAATTTTATACTATTAATATAATTTGATCGGAACGCCGTACTAAATTTCTATATTGATGTACATTATATCGAATGTATATAAATATAATATTATCCTTTATAATATATTGCGCACATACACAAGTCACACGTTTGTTGCAATACGTTTTTTCAGCGCCGCATCGTGTAGACTATTATTCTCATTATTAAACGAGAATGCGTACATACAGATAATACAATATAGCCACGGCCCGCGATAACCGTACACCGGACCTCAGTACCGCGCGGGGCGAAGACCGCGGGGGACGGAGAGTGGATCATTCAATTTTTCATGGTGTTTGATGCATATTTCATTCGGACGGCACATTTTCGGTTGTGCGGGATAGGCGCGGCCAATTGTTTTTAAAAGAACGTGATGGGTCGAGCACACGCTAGACGACGATGTCCAGAGACGTTAACGGTTAAGCGGGCACTGTACGCCGCGTGATGGAGTGCGGTGGTCGCGTGAGGGGGGGGGGGCTAAAACGTTATTTTTATTATGTACACCACAAAATGGACAATTTTGGTCAGGTAGCTGTTAAAATAGTGAACAGTGCTTATGCGTGTATATTGTCGACGGAGTCCCACAGGTCCAATTCAATGTTTGTGTGTGTACGTGTGTGTGGCATGTACCCCTTCGCTTTCCCCTGCTCGTCAGCTCTTCTGTACAGCCTTGAACTCGCGGTATCATTTCTCGTATACTCAAATGGTGGTATAAGGACGACCAATGTCCCGGCCATAATCCCGACCATGTGACCGGATGCTGATCGAATGATCATATCACCCTAAAGCACAGTGCGCTTATACGTTGTATCTGTACATATATACATATAATAAACTATATACTAATATATTATTATGGTCGTTTTGTCAGCGTAATACTACATGTATATATTATTGTATATAGAGTGGTCATAACAATAATATTATAATACCAGCGTGTGTAAAGTGTGAACCATGACGACCTGTAACAAACACTATATAATATGAACTGGTATATATATGTATAACCGTGTATAATAGACGTACCTATATTAGAGATATACACACTATATACATTATTCACCGCTTGTACAGTCGTTTAGTAATAATAAATAGCTAATACATATACATTAAACATATTTACACACACGTGTGTGCGTGTGTGGTGTGCTCAGCGACACATATGCGCCCCCTCACTGGTTAGAAGCACTACGGACCTCTCTCTCTCTCTCTCTCTCTCTCTGACTGTCATTAACTGATTTACAGGCTGAACCTCATTAATAGAACGGAATGTTTAACTAAATTGTATCACTTTAAATAATTATACGTGGTCCGGCCGAGGGGTCAGCCATTATAAATTAACGGCTCTCTCTCTCTCTCTCTCTCTCTCTCTACGTGTCTCTCCCATCATCCCTCTCCACAACTCACTCATTCCCACTCTATTTAACTCTGCATTTATGTATATGTACTATATTTATACATATACACGCATGTAGTGTGTGTGAATGTGTGAGTAAGTTTACTCGCTGACCAAAATTACACCATCACAGAGGTCGAGTCAGAAACTGTTATTCGCATTTAGGCCCCATCTGACCGGAACTAAAAAGAGTAGCAATTTATTTAATACATTTCCTTGCTAAGAATGTTACTTATAAAGTATCAAGTATACACAAAAATATGTTTAAATATACAAATATTATATATTATACATAAGGTATTTGTAACTTAATAACTTTGAGTGAATTCTATACCGTACAGTTTCGGGTCATTGGGTATTGTCTTTATTTTTCACTATAATCATCAGAACACGAATTCTGAAGGATGTCTAACGTGTATCGTGAAAGCTGTTAGCAAGAATGATATACTCGTACTAGTCGTACTCAAATCAAATAAAATTAATTGATAATATATTTAATATTTATATATATATATGAATATAGTGCAACGATAATCGTTGTGATTACCGTAATAGTTGTAAAATCAACAGTGAAGACGTAAAAAGATATTAGTCAAAATATGTTTTAAATCAGTACAATGGCTTTTTATTATAATAATTCAAATTAATGATCGAGTCCAATAAAACTAATGATTAATCATCATTGCGATATTTTGTATACATTTTAATACAACTTACTATTGATTAATTATTCATATATTTCAAATTATACTATTATTATTATTACTATTAATTTGTACGCCAAACGAAATTTTAATTTAAAATGCAAAAATTAATATTTACAACAAAGTAAAGCATGATCTAATCTTAAATTTCTAAATTGACAGTTAGTTATTTTTTAATGTGTATTAAATTATTAAATTATTTAAAGAGGACGTAATATACGGCGTAGAGGTTTACCATAAATTTAAAATTTTTAACCATGTATGATGATGAATAGAAGTAAATATTACAATATTATTTGTCCATATAAAATAAAAACAATAATTTTTATAGTCACTTCGTTTTCACGAACGTAAATAAAAAAAATCTAAAAAAAATAGTAGGGGTTCCGCGATGAAACAAGTTTAAAAAATTCTGATCTATACTAACTCAGTTTTGCAAATTTTCAAAAACTGTGATAATAAACTAGTTTACTAGTTTGTAGCTATAAGCAACCGGAATGCTGGGTAATATTATATTATTATATTATACGACAAATGTTGTAAATAAATAACCTATCTATGATGTCAAATTACCATTATTTAATAATTTAAAAAGCTGTAGTTGTATTTGTGACGGTTGTTTTACCAAGTTTTATACCAGTTTTTATATACTGCAAAAAAAGAAAAAAATGCAATTCGAGCTTTTATCGGCTCTTACATATATATTATTGAATATTTTAAACTCTTTGAAATTTTAAGAAACATTTTCTCGAATGTTTGTAAATACCTTTAACACCAAGTCACGTGCATGGCACATGAATATTAAAATGTCATAGATATTGTAACGTATGTATAGTATATTATGGTTTATACATCATCTATTGATAAGTAAGTGCGTTGGAATAATTCGATAATATACATTTTCGTAAATAACTGACAAATGAGATGTCATGCTATTATATCAAATTGACAGTGATTGTTTGATAAAGTATCTGTTTTAGTGTTATGTTAATAAATGTAGTGTGATAGTATTTGTGTTTATTGTTGGACGATCGGTAATACCAAAACCTCAGTGTAGTATTTACACTATTGGTTGATTTAATTGTTAAGTGTTATTAATTGATGCTAAATATTTATTCTATTGCAAAAGTTAATAATAATACTATTTTACTTGTATCCTGTTTAATGCACATACACACACACACTCATATATATATATATATATATATATATATATATATATAATGTAATGTAATATACCAAATATAATATTATGTAACTTATATCAATAATAATCTATTCCCTAAATTAATATATCTTTGATCCACCTTTTATTTATCCTTATTATCAGTGATTCGCAGAAATAAATTTTCCGATACTACTATTTTACACGATTATTTACTTTTCTTCATTGTCCTATTTATTTAAAGTAAACAACTTTGCTTAACTCATATGAATTTACATTTAAATTACTTGTTAGTGGTATAGATATTTTATGCGTATTAAACAAAATATAAATTGCATATAAAAAATAATATATTATGTACATAATTACATAAATAAAATAATGTTATCATTTATTGTAGAAATATATTTAACATAATTTACCTACTATCTCCATTCCATAGTTTTCTCACTGAGCAAAGTATTTAAAAATATAAGTATTATATATAATTATATGTTAAAAATATTATCATATATAGTGTGGTTGTGATGTAATTGTTTCGTCTTCTTTTTTAAAATTATTTTATTGAGTATTTTCTGTCTTATTTCATAAAAAACAACTATTCATCAGCTGCACTACGCATTTAATCAGTAAAATGAGCATTGTCAGATTAAATTTGGTAACTAAGTTAATAATTTCATAATTACCATCACTAGTTATACTTAATTTTTGTTTTCGAGCTGTTTATCACTGTTATCTTTTCGATAAATCTCATATCGTCCTATCACATAGAATAGTGGTTTTCAACCTGGGGGTCACAAATGATGGTTTGAGGGTCGCCAAAAATAATAGACGAAATGATTTTTCTATATTATTAAAAAATAAGATAAAGCTTTATTATTTTTTTTTCTATATCTATAATAATACCTCTAGCAATAGCAAATATAGGACAAAATTAAATGTAGAATTAGACATAAGAGTAGCAGTTTCTAATATAAAACCTAATATGGATTCAATAATATCAAAAGTTCAAACTCAAGTACCTATCCCATTAACCCGTGAATAACAAGTTAAATTGTACATTTTTAAAATCGTATTTATATTTTAATTTATTGTGTAGGCTTAACAATACGTTTTAAAATAATGTTTTATTATAAATTAATTAAATTTTAGTGTAAATTAATCAAAATTGTATACCATTTAAATATTTTATCAGTAATCACATCAAATTTTTATGAATAAAACAACTTTTTTTTTAAATGGGGTCGCATTACAAAAAAAAAATAAAAATATGAGGGGTCACAATCGAAAAAAGGTTGAAAACTATTGAAATAGAAGGTAAAAAGTCTAAAACCATCACCCCTCAATAGTACAAAAATCTAGAAATTGTTTTGTTTTATCCGCAGTGACTATTCATATTTGTAAAAATCTAAACTTCAGTGGCTAATAAAAAATATTTGATAATTTATGTTCAACTTTCTGTTTTAAATTTAAACAATATAACAACTTATTAGGAGCTTTTCGTATTCAATTTTCAAATCTTAGGTATAAATTTTAATCAACAAAATATTTTTCAAATTATCAGAATTTAGTCAAAATTCTAAATTTAAACACTTATAAAAAAATATCATGACAATATATTTTCGATATTTTACAAATAGTAACAGAAAACTTATGAAAAACCTTAAATTAAATTTCATGTTTTTAATCCAACGAAAAATTTATAATCGACATTGATTCAAAAAAATATCATTCAAAGGTCTATAAATAGCTCAACATTTCAAAATATTTAAAAGATTGTATAACGTATAAAAATACTAACATCAAAATTTCAAGTATCTAAGTAAACAAATTTTAAAAAAAGAATTAGGAATTTTTTACTGTTTACCCTCTCTTCTCCAAATAACAACTAGATCCAATTTTCTACAGAAACAACTCTCAAAGTTTAAAATTAAAGCATTTTTATTGCTTCAAAATTTGATGACACAGTGAAAAAAATACACACATCATTGTAAAATCAATATCTTTATTCATTGTTCCGCTGCAAATGTAAAAAGTGTAATTAAGAATAATTAAATATTTACGTGTTTTGATTATTATAAAGTTACGATAGATAATGTTTAACAAAAGCCTTATAATTAAGACGTGTTGAGTTGACCTCTATAAGCCAATGAATTATCTCTGTTTGTTGACTTTCGTGGAAAATCACAAGCACCCACAATGATTTACGCGATGTTCAAACCCTTTGTAAACTTTGCCATAGCGTGTGCATTGGCCAGTTTTACGAAACTGCTTAATTAAGTTCCGTGTTAAAGTGTCCTTATAAGTTTGTTTCATACTACGTGTAATTAATATTCGTCCAATGTTTAGTTTTCGATGTTCACATAGTACCATATTCATATGTATGAACACTATATTACTGTAAAAATTATTATAAACTTTAATTTTAAAAACTTCCTGCAAGGATAACTTTGTACTGTAAAAATTAATTTTTATTGCTATACTGTATTTAATGTTTTATGTTGTACACAAAAATATTTGGAAAAAATAACAATATCTTTAAAGGATTTTATTTTGCATTGTATTTCTTTAATGTATACTTCACCCAATTGCACATGAAGCAGGTCTATTGGTTCATATAAAATAATTCAAAAACTAATAATTATTATACTAACAATTAGTAGGTACTCGATATTTGATTGATAAAAGATCTAAATATTCTTAGAAAGTTAGGAATAACATTTATTAATAATAATAAAATAATTTACAGTTGCAGAATTCCGATTTACTTGATTTTAGGTACACAGTATTCGTTTTATTGGTGTTGATATAAGTACTTTCATCTTTTAACCTCATGTATTTTAATTAATAATATTGCACTTTTTTATATAAATAGAAGAATATTGCATAAATTATTATCATAAGAAGCTATTCAGCTAATGAGATCTCATCAAATATTTAATTTAATTTAGTACAAATTGTAATGCTTTAAGATGTTTATGTATATTACAAGTATTTATTTTTCTATATAATATCGTCTTTAAAAAAAATAAAAATGTATAATTCAATTTTTTTTTCATTAATAATATATTTTTAAATGTAATTATATGTTTTTACACTAATTGAATTTTTATTTTATACACTTAAAAATAATATTTTTTCATTGTGAAAATGAAAATAATATGTTTTTGGCTATTTTCAGATATTTTTACTTACTTACCTATATGTCCTATATTACCTATTAGGTATAGAGCTGCAACGAGTTTATCGTAGCTTTGGTTTTTATTTTCCAGACAATAATAATTAAGTCCCGCCTTTTATAGTTATATATATTATAACGAAATGGACAAGCGTTTTCTTGGTGTTCCAATTACTTTTTCGCACGAACTACAGCACACGATCCCAAGAGAAAAGACTACGGTAGACCACTGATGCCATTTTTTTTATCTACGAGACTATTCCATACGTGGACAGTATGTCCGACAATGTTGTTTATGATATATTTTATAAGGGTTCACCGCGACAATATTGCCCAGTGGAGTTGAGAAACGAATGTGCGAGGATAAATTTCCAAATAAAAGGTGCAGGTACTACGCGTAATTCAAAAACGAATGAAATAAGTAAGTAAAAATAAAACAAATAAAAATGTAGGAGGGCTATATGTGTCCAACGTGAGATATTTTAAGAGTTTCGCGTTATTTAAAAACTTTATTCATTTTCATATACGGGGCATATTATATATAGGAGTATACACTATATTGCAGTATAGTCAGTATACACATGCCCATATATTTATTTATTTATTATAACTGCAATATTGCACGCCCGAAGATAATACCTTTTGGAATCTCAATCTTTTTTTACAGAACAAAATACTTATTTAAAGCCAAAGCGCTCAAATATAAAGGATGAAATAAGAAACCAATACATATATTATAGAATTAGAATACGAAAAATAAATCTTTCAAAGTATGCAGTGGGTTTTTGGATTCAAGTAACATTTGTTACAAATACATAATATATTGTAGGTGGGTCATAAGTTGTAAAAAAAAATTTAAATAAGTATGCACTGTTATTCTTTATAAACTTCAATTAATTTTATAAGACTCAAATTTCTTAAAAAAAAAAATGGTAACAAAAAACTAATTTGATTTTCACATCGAATCGGTGAGTATAACTAGTCAATTAATTAAAAAACTAATAAAATAAAAAATAAACAAACAAATTTTTGGATTTTAAACTTATTAATATTTCGTCACATATTTTATGCCAAATAAACACTATGGTAAATTTAAAATAAAATGAAATAATATTAATTTTTAATTATTACAATAAATGTTATTCAAACATTTATTTTTAATATACTCTACATAATAACCTTACTATATTACTCATGAAGACTGTTCTACAAAAAAAATTAATATCTTTTTTATATGTATCTATGAATATTTTAAACCTTATATCAGGTTGGTAAATTATATGTATTGATTTTCTCTACTGATATCAATTTATAAATTTCTCTTTTAAATATTATATTAACAAAATATTTTTAACCTTCTTAACCAATAATTTGTATTTTTATTGCTTAAATAATATATATTACACTATTATAAAATATAATAAGATTATTAAAAATACTGAAAAAATCGTATTATAAGTAAATTATTTAAGTACACATTTTTTACTTATTTTAAGCATATTATACCTAAAATATAAAATATTCAAATTTAATATAAAATCAATGACATTAAAAAGGCGTTTTTTTATAACTACGCATTTTGCTGAACTGTTCTTCAACAGTAATTTATAATTTTTTAAATAATTAATTGTTTTATAGACTTTCTAATGAATTATACATATTATATTAATGTAATTTACTTACATGAACTTAATAATAATAAGTTAATAATTCATATAATGTAGGTATACAGTCTTGTAAAGTATTTAATAAATAGTATTCTAATATTATTTAGTATTTGAACAATATTCTAGATACTTAATTAAGAAAAAATATATAAATTAGATACTTATTCTGATTATATGTACATATTATTTTAGCATGAATAATTTTATATTTTAATATTTTTCTCAGAAAAAGATAAAATGTATATTGTAAATTATATACCCATTAGTTTTAATTAAATCAAGAAAACTATAAATCATAAGCATATATTCAATATTAATTACTACGAGTATTTTATGATTTATTTTTTGTGTTCAAAATATATTATTAATAGTATCGCAAAATTAATATACATATTTAATAAGCAATAAACTAATAAGCATGGTTCATTATATACATAATACGTTCCTACTATTCATTGTAAAAAAAATCTAATTTCAAATATACAATTTGGTTGATATGCATAAGAAACTATTTCAATACACTTTATTAATAACAGATAAAAAAAATAAATAATCTATAACTTTTAAGCGCCAAAAATTATTTCAAATTTCACTTAACTACTAAAAGAAAATAAATTAAATATTTTAAATAATAAATATTAGGTTGCTGTTTGTTTATAAAATAACTAGTTAATTGATTTTTCTCTTGCTATAATTTTAGTTTTATAAGTTTAGTTCTTCGTTATATTTTAATTCATTAATAATAAACATTTTTTATGTAGGCGCTTTCTTTGTAATTTTAAGACTTAAATATATAATTACATGTTTTATTGTACTTTTTAACCTTATGAACTCCTACACAAACGTTTTTGGTGTTTAGATGATAATCTTCTTAAAGGGATAAATAAAATAAGTAATTCAAAAATATTAAACATATAAAAAAGTTTTAATTTTAATTAATAACAAGATCTGTTTGACCTATCTTTATACTTAACGTTTATATCAGGTATATATTGAATATAAATAATAGTTGTTTATTATATTGTTGTTTTCAAATAAATGTTTTTCCTAATAAAACTAATCAAACCCAGTTTACATTGTAGGAGTCGTACATTGTAATGATATTTATAATATATATCATTATTAATTAGATTTTATTGTATATGTTTAAATATTTGGCATTAAGCTATATTAAGTTTACAAATTACATAAAATTTAATATAAAATTTTGAGATTTTAATCTAGTTAGTTTTAAAATTTACTCAATTTAGAATTATGAAGACAAATTAAAAATTCGATACACAGCTTAATACTAAATTACAAGAATGTAATTGACACAATATCTTCTATAAAACCACATAATAAGGTGCTTAATCGCTCGCCCATTCAGGCAAGGGTCTAGCGACTCAGTCGCACACCCAGTTTATATACGTACGTTGCACCAGCCCGGCCCATTTCGAAATATTGGATAACGCATCTTTTAACTCATTACAATATGTTTACGTAAGGCATGTAAAAAAAAAACGAAAACCATAATTTTAAAATAATTGTTGTCTATTTGCGATTTGATATTTATACTGCAACGTTTATATATTTTTTGCAGCATAATGTTATTGCATGTATGTTATGTACAATAATAATAATTGACAAAAGATAATGGTGAACTCATCTAAATTTCATCTCCAGACAGTCAAGCTCATTGCGCAAATTAATTTCTGCAAAATTATGATTTTATTTATCATTCATATAATATTTATTTATTTATTTATTTATTTAGAATTCAACGGGACTATAGCCCTTTTACGAAATTGAAAGTGGTATATAGACCAATAATGTATAGAAAAAATTAATTACAGAAAATAATAATTATTAAGTTCAACACTAAGTAATACTAAAACGTATATAAATATATAATTATACAAATAATTAAAAATATAAAATACGTAAAAACAATAAAGAAATCACTGATTGACAAGGACTAATATTAAAATTATAAGGTTTCTTCCAAAATCATAAATTACTTAAATCTGAAAGTATCACGAGGAGTATTGAAAAAATTTAAGGAGATGGAGACTAAATTAGCAAGTTTCAGAGTTCTAACAAAGAATGAGTCATTACTTGATTTGGATTTGAAGAATGAGATTGCAAAAAGATCATGATTTCTTGCGTGGAAGGAGAGAATACGGAAATTATCCTAAGCTAGAAGCTCTGCAGGGCTTACAACATTATAGTTTAGCAAATCGTATACGAACATGATATCAAATAGTTGACGTCTTAAGTTTTATTTGACGTATATATTTATGTATTAAAGAGTAAATTGTTTATATTGTTATTCTCACGACTTTAAATAATTCAAATTGATAATTATATGTTTTTTAAATTATTACAGACGATTTAGTTAATAAAAAAAAAAATGTTTAAGAGTACAAAATTGCTAACACCTTTTTTTTTTTATAAATTCTGACAGTGTTTATTTTTTAAAAAATGTTAATAGTTAAATGATTACTATTCTGGATCACCATACTTTATTAATTATATCCCTCTAAATATTGGAGCTAGTAAATTAAAAAATGTAAGGTATTGTGGTGGGACTAAATTATTTCATATTAGGTATATTAATATACAAACAATGTATTCAATACTATAAGATTGTCACGAACGATACGTATATGTTCTTATCTAATTAGTCTTAAGGATCTATTTATGCTAATACAATATATGAACATTAGCAAATTGTATGTCAAGTAACTATTCATAGAAAACTATTTATTAATATTCGAAATATTTATTCAAATTTCTCAAAAATCAACATGATTATTCATATATATTAATTAACTAATAAATTTTGTTAAAACAACAAAAATAAAATAATATTAATGTAGAAACAAAATCCTAAGAGTACCTGTTAACTTAAATATATTTAAGTATTGTTTTCGATTAACATCTAAGATGATACTTTTATACTAATTGAGTAACTATAATTAATGAAGTCTTACACACTACAATTGCATGATTTCTGTAAACTTAATTAAATTTTACCAAAAAAAGACAATATTCAAACCGTATATATATTATGTATTTTAAAAGGCAATATTTCAGTATGGTAATTATGACCTAGAGTCTAGACCCTAGATTCTAGAACAATAAAACTATAAATAAAATAAAATCACTTTAACTACTACAAAATAAAATAATTATAGTTTGTCTGGGTAAATACATTTTAGAAGATACAATTTTACAATGAATTATTAAAGTATAAAAAAAAATGGATAAACAAAACACTTGCTATTTTATGGGTTATAAAAAATTTGATATTATTAAATTCTAAAAGGTATCATATAGAAATAGAACGTACAAAGAATCAATAACACACAAATCATCATATAGTAAATGGTTTTTAGATTGAAGTAATTCTACTTGTTTAAAATCCATGTTATACTCAAAACGAACATGACAAGTAAAATGTCAAAAAACTGGTTCCGCATATAGCTTTCCGACAACATGGCACGTGGTTACAAACTCGCACTAAAATCGATTAAAGAAGAAGTCTTAAGTGGATTATAATATCTTCAAAACAATTGTGGAAGAAAACGTACTGTGATATTTTTTATTTTGCTTTTAAACGAATAATTTTATAATAATAATAATTATAAGTATAAACGTTTTACTCATTTATGGTGATAATAAAAGGTGTGCGTATATTGTACTATATTGTATTGTGTATTATTGTAGAAGTGGATGGTATTATGTTAATTTGCGATGGACACACGAAGAAAACTAGACCGTCAAAATAATATCACTCGAGTAGATTCCACATATCGTAAACATTTGACAAAAGACTTTTGTCGTCCGCGGACCTCGTTTATTTGTTATTTCAATAATGTCCCGAAGTCCAATAGAAATTACTCGCGTCTAGACGAGCGTCGTCGCGTGTGAAACTCACCGCAGCGGGCAGTTCGTGCGTAAGCGATCGCGGTCCGGGCCTTTTGAAAATTTAATTAACGGCGGTGGCGACCGCGGCAGTCGGCCTCCGAGGAATATATTATAATATGTATATAGACCGATGAACGGAGGACAGTGGACACTGGTCATTTCGTGTGCACACACACACGCACGCGAGTAAAACGCGTTTATATATATATATATATATATATATATATATATATATATATATATATATATATATATTATTACGGTATAATAATACGTATAATAGTTGTTTAGTGTTCTGTACAGTGTGCGGATGTGTACGCGTCGTCGACACTGCGTAATACGATATCGAATAATAGTGTACGCGTTGAACGCCTATGCATATTGTATGTGTGTGCGTTTACATCACGCCATTTCGGTTATCTCGAGTCGCAGTTGCGTTTTGGGTCCACCGCTTATTTAAATATAAGTCCGAGCGGCGAAAACCTCACGACGACGAATGTTTCGACTCTAACAATATTATAATAATATAATAGGTATAGGTATACGTGTTATAAATGTGTTTTCGACGACGACGACGACGACGACGATGATGACGATATTCCCAGTCGCGTGGTGCCCAGCTATTAATTTTCGATTAGCGTAATGCGCTTTGGGAACGAGAGCTGTCCGCCGCCGCCGTTCGCCCGTCGGGTTTCCGTCGGCCAATAATAATAATAATGCGATTAAAAACGATAAATTTACCGGCAGCAACGCGGACGGACCAAGACCGTCTTTTGGTCGTGTCACCTCCAACTCCACCCCCTCACCCCCGAAGAACCTTGCACGCCTGCTTTTATATTAATATACAAAATACAATACAGTCTTGTCCCCGGGAAATTCGACCGAATATTTACATAATATTTATATGTATATACTATATATTCATATATATGTACGCGTCGCGTATATAGGACGAGGAGGAATTCCGGTATATTGTATAGGTCCCGGCGTACCGGATGGCTTAGTGCAAATCGCCTAATCATTGCTCGCGGAGCTTTGCCAAAGACGTCTCGTATAACATTATATGTAGAACATCGATCTGCTTTGTATTTAACTGTATATTGCAATTTAATGGTACCTTTATATTACAGTGATGGTCAGTGATAGAAACTTATCATATGTTCACCACCAAAAAAATGTATAATTGTTCAATAAAAATATATAATCGATTTGTTATTACTAATGTGCATATACACGAGAGGTACAATTTAACTATAATTTACAATGAAATAATAATAAAAAAAATTCTACAATTTTTTATCGAATTGAAGGTTTAAGCTGTTTAATAAGTACGATTACGAAACGTTGTAGGTATATTATTTCAATATAAGATTCACTTCTTAAAATTTTTAAAGCAAACGATATTATTCTTTATTTTTCAAATTCTATAAATTATAATCAAATTGAAATGTAAAATTCTAATACTAAAATAATCATATAATAGTAAAAAAATATTATAGGTACAGTATGTCGAACGGGACTCTTTTCGCTCAAATATTTTTAAACTACTTTACCTTTTCGCCCAAGAATATAGATTTGTGCTAAACATATTATAAATTTAAAAATATAAATCATCAAATTATAGTTATTTAATTTATAATTTGTAATAATTAGATGCCAATGATTTAATAAAATCATACCAAATAATTATTCCTGTTTTATATTGTATTTTTTGCTCTTCGTACTTTATAAAAATGTGGTCGAAAAGTGCTATAATATTCTTGAGCAAAAAGCTAAAGTAGTTTTAAAATATTTGGGCGAAAAGTGAAAGGTCATTTTTGCGCGAACAGTCTTACCTATTATGCCAGATGTGCTACTAATGGGTTGCCCGCTCCATCATGTTTTCATGTATATTTGGTTCTGTTTATTGTTTATCTATTTACCTATTATGCTGTGATTAGTACACATTATAAATATTCTTTTAAATAAATTTAAAAAATAGTTATACTTTAAGACCATATGTCAATTATGTGTTATTAAAGATATAAACAATTAATGTTATCTTTATTTCTTATCCAACTTTAACATATTGTTAAATAAATATTTTTATTTTTATTTCACATATCATTATACAATAAGTAGAAATGTGCCAGTAAATTTTGTAAACGGTAAAAAATACCACTATGTATTATTTGAAGAGGTGTTGTTTTTTATATTCACTTTAACTATTTTACTATATTGAAAATTTTAGGTAGGTTTATGGTCATTGGTCACTCTACCTCTAAATAATATTATTATTATGTTTAGATATATACAGAGAGAAAGGCGATACATGACAGTTCAATGAAGTTTCACGGGAAACTAAAAGAAAAACCCTTTTATCCCTTGTGACTGCAGCAGGTAGGTAAATACACTATTATAATGGGTATATTATAGTAGGAAGGTACTATAAAGTGGCAGGCGACAGTCGCGGTCATTGCAACAGTGTAAGGAAATTATAGTGGTTACTCAAATTTACAACGCAGCATTTTCCGCATAAATAGAAAAAAATATTTATACAAGATTCTTCATAGGTATATTTGTATTAAATATGTATATATTATGATAAATTTTACCACATTCAAAAGTAAAATATTATACAAATCAACGAAACAAAAATTTAAATTATGCACAACTTAAAAATAATGAAACTATTTTAAAATTTATATGATTAGACAATTTTGATAATTATGTTCCCTTGATTTTATTTTTTGAACATTTTGAAAAGTATTTTACTTATTGATTACCGACTAGATTTAATTTTCTACTAGAAACTGCCTTATTCAAAATTAATGGTTGGAGCATTTTTACTGCTCAACATCTAAAATATAAAAATATATACATTTCAACAAAGAAACAACTTATATAGAAATTGTTTTATTACATATAAAATAAAATATAATATGGGTAAATATAGGTACCACTCTGCTTTACAATAAGTGTCTAGTGCACCTATTCATTGAGTACTGTAGTGGTACTGTATGAAGTTTGCTAAATATTTCAATTCAATGATAAATCATTGCATACAAAAAAACGATTCTGCTCGGAGATAGTCAATCAATTTAAAACAATACGAATTTATATAATGCTGTTTAAGTAAGTATACTATCTACTATATACTATATACCACGAAATTATAACTTTTATTATACGAGTAATACGTTAGGTTGAATTATGTTTTTACAAAATCAGAATTTATTATATTATTAATTATTATAAAAATATAATTTATTAAAAAGTTTAAATATATATAATCATTATTAACTTTAATCGCTCCGCTCGGAATCTAAAACAATATTAATATCCTGTGTATTTTTCGAAATGACGAGTGTACGTATTGTCAAAAGAATCGTAATGTATAATATTTTCAAATAGATATGTGCTTTTAAGATAAGGTCCATGACATCACTGACGTACTGTATATTTATAAACTGTGGACTATAAATAAATTATTTATATAATATAAATTATTTATTAAATATGATTAAAACACGTAACGTGGAGTATGTGATTGGGATTAATGACTAACTGAATGCAGCGAATCTTAACTGCGTATACATATGTTTGTTTACAAAAGTTATAGCTTTTGAAAATGTCAAATTACCTATGACTTGAAAATAAATAAAACAGTTTTTAATTATTTTTTTTTCAATTATTCATCAGGCTTACAAACATTTTTTTCCGCACTCGGTATGTTTCACAAGCTAAAACTCCAGGGAACTTCAATTAAAAGTTTAAATCACACCCTTGATATCTACATAGCATAGTTAACCCCGTGACAAGTTAATGAACTTTTAACAACAAAATATCACTTGAAAAAATTATGGTGTATTAAAATAACTTTTCCTTTAATTTAGATTTTAAAACGATTATTACAATTGTATAAAAATAAGAATAATTAAACCATTAATAAACTTACATATTAAATTAAATATAATATAAATAACTATAATATTTATAGGTCCATACAAGTTGCTACAGTTCGACTCAGTCAAATATGATTATATAATCAGTACATTAATTATTGTACATATAGACAGATATATAAGGTATGTACAGAATACTCTCGTTAAATATCAGATTTTCCGATTGATCAAATTGTTCTTACAAATATACAATAAAGTTATATAAAAAGTAACTCGCTCTTTCTTATCCCCAATAATAAATTTATTCAAAATACAATTTTTGGAAATTTCAAGTGTACTTGAAGGCGAATTATCTAGACAACAATTTTTTATATCAGTATCGTACAGAAACACAACATTACAATGTTTTTGAATATAACTAAAATAACTGTACATCAAAATCATGATGAATTAAAAATTATGACATACAATTATTTTTAAAATAAACTTATACTCATTTTTACATCAATACCGAAAAAATTGTTAAGGTGACTACCTAGCTAGTCCACCTTCTCGTGAAGCACTAAGGGTTTTACCAAGTGGACTGGTAAGTAATTGGGCTCTAGAATCTATATACTAAATACTTCCCTTTTATTGAGAAGGAATTGTGATGTGCCCACTTAAAGAGCACATTTTAAAATTCTTGAGATTTTATGGATCGATGGAAACAAATATTTTGATTTTTTAAACTACGATTCGCTTTTTAACTTTAAATTATTTAGTGGAAAATTTATTTTTGAAAATGTTGGAGTACCTATTCAAAATCCGAATAAGTAATTTTTAAATTGTTTAACTTTACGTAGGTACTAAGAATAATAGGCCTATGATAAGGTTAGGTTAACTAATGAGTTTAGAAAAATTGAAGGTTATTGTGACTTAATTATTAACCTATGTCAATATATATAATTTGTATAATATGGTACAAGTATAATAAACTCCAACTCCAATTTTATATTTAAAACCGTTTTTAAGAAATTTTATCTTTAATATAAACATAGTATCAACTAAAAAACTACTTGTTAACATTTTAAATTAGGTACATCAACATTTAAAAAATAATTATATTAAAAAATAATTATATCCTAAATATAATTTAAAGAAAAAAAGGATGTTATTATTGAGAAAACATAAGTGTGTAGAATTACAGAACACTCCTTTTAACAGTATTTTTATAGTAGAAAAAATATCACAAGAATTTTAAAAATGTGTTCTTTGAGTATACCTATATTAATTTAGGTACTATTAAGAATGAAACTTTTAAGAAATATATATTTAAAAAGCGGGTAAGTGAGTATCGCTCTGCTGTACATTAGGGGGTGGGGTGGACCTGGGACTAGGGTAGGTTAAATTTGAATGCAATGATAGGTATCATTGTATACGAAAAACGATTTTGAACGGAGATGATTTGTCAGTCTCGGATATATTATAAAAAAATCGAAAATTATTTATTAGTAAAACGTTATTTTACACGTGTATTTTTGATTTTAAATTAAAATTAAAACTTTAAACACTCGTAAAATTTTTTTAATTGAATAATCCTCAAACTTTTTTATAATTATTCTAAGCTTAACTTATGGACAGCATAGTATTAAATTTTCAATTCTTAGCTTTTGATAGTAAAATATTTATAAATTTTTAACTACCAAATAGTGAAAATATTCATGATTTTGACGAATTTTTGTCAATATTTGAACTTCAAATGCTAATAAAAAAAAATTGTGCCTATGTATTTTTATCATTTTTGAATGATAGTTAGAACAAGTTATGTGGACCCTTCAATTAAATTTTCAAGTAATTTGTCCCAGCTAAATTTTTTTATCAACATTTATAAAAAAAAAATAAAAAAAAATTGAAAATTTCAAATGTCTATAAATAGCTCAAAAAAAGTCAAAATGTTTTGAAAATCAAATCACGTAAAGAAAATTGCAATCTATATAACTGGTAAAATTTTCAAGTATTTACGATTTATACTGTTTGAATAACAACAAATATCAAAAATCGTTTGAGGCTAAACCGTTATTTAACGCGGTTTTGTAAAAATTTAAATTTCAATCACTCATAAAAATTTTTTGTCTTAGTCCGGTAGAGTTTTTTTTCAGATAGTTGAAGAAAATTTTATGGAGAACATTGTACCAAGATTTCAAATCTTAGTTATAAAAGAAAAAATTTTTACGATTTTTCAACCACAAAATTACTTGCCAATTTTCGCAATTTTGACATATTTCGTAAAAATTCGAACTTTAAGCACTTATAAAAAAAAATTGTGACTAACGATTTCGGATTTTTTTTTATCACTTTAAGAAAAACTTATGAGAAACCTTGTATTAAATTTTCAAGATTTTCTGGCCGGCCAAAAAATTTTTATCGTTATTTTAAAAAAAAATACTAAAAAAAATTAAAAATTTCAATTGTCTATAAATAGCTTAAAAAAAGTCAAAATTCTTTGAAAATTAAATTTAACTGTGTATGGAGAACGCTAATATAAACATTTGGTGAAAATTTCAAGTATTTACATCTATTAGTTTTTGAGTTATAGCAAAATAAAAAATTCGATTTGGGCGAAAACTGGTTTTGCGTAAAAATTCCCGTTTTTCCGTCATTTTTTTAAGGTTTTTCCCGACTCACTTAAAAAATATTGAAAATTTTTAACTTTTGACCCCCCAAAGTACCAACTAGATCCGATTTCCTTTTCAAAGAGGGGCTGAAGTCAAAAATCGAAGCATTTTTACTGCCCCAAATGTTGTCGACAGACACAAAAAAAAAAAAAAAAAAAAAAAAAAACACACATCATTGTAAAATCAATACATTCATCACTCCGTTCAGAATCTAAAATTCCAAAAATTCCAATTAGAATAAAATCATTATTAAATTATGATCATACTTGATAAATTGCCAAATTGGTTATAAGCTATCACAATATATAATTTTACTTAGGTATTAAAGTTAATTATGAAAGAAATCACTTCTAGATTCAATAATAAAGATTTAACAATTATAACTGTGAATAAAAAGCAATTAATGGAAAAAGTGGAATTTAAACGCGGTTCTGAAGCCACGAGACTTAGATGAGTGATAATAATGAATTAACACATTTTGATACATGCTAAAAGTATTATAGTCACAGGAGATTGATGTTTTATGTAATTTACGGTATAATAAAGGCGGTTATAAATTGAAAAACGATATAAATATTTAAAATATTATACACGGAATACTAATTCGCCAATTCTCGTAATGAATAAATTATAATTATATTTATACTACCTATATAGAAGAAAATTATGATGTAAAAAGCAAATATCTTATTTGTGATCAAATCTAGGCGATTAACTAGAATTTATATAACCTTTTAAGTAGTAAGCCCTAATAGTAAGTTATTATAAGGTAAACTAATTTCAAACTAAAATATAATTTTAGATTCTGAGTAGAGCGATAAATGTATTCATTTTACAATGACATGAATGTGTTTTTTTCTATTTTTAACTTAAACAATTGTTAGGGTAGAAAATGGGATTAAGTTTGTACTTTAAATTTTTTCATAATATGCGTAATTCTCATTCGTTGAATATGTTTAATAAATTATTATTATTATTTGTATGCATATATTGTGTGTGTTTTTAAATGCTATAAAGTCGTATTAATACATACCAAATAAACAAGAATAAGTTTTATATTAATGATTACACTGGTGAATTATAGTACAAATATAGATGTTTTAAGTGTTTTACACTACTATACAGAAAAATACGTAACATATCAAACAAGTTGATTTACTAATCGTATTCACATCCATTTATTCTTGAATAATGCGTATCTTATTCAAATTCTATTTTTTTTGGAATTTCTAAGCGTACTTAATAAGAACCCTATTTGATTACCTAACTTTATTGTTTCTGTAATTCAAACTTATTTTATATTCTAGCTGAGCGATGACTTATGTAGTGGACTTATGTACCACCTATATTGTTTTTACAATTATGGTTTTTGTATGTATGTATCAGAGATGTACGCATAAAAAAGTTTTGGGGGGTGTTTTTGAAAATCAGTTGTTGAAAAATAGAACTTTTTTAAATAAATATTATACAAACAATTTTTCGAAAATTAAGTACATTCAAAATACTTTTTTTTAAATTCAAACATTATTGATCTAACAAAATCAAGACTAAAGTTGAATTAGTAAATAACCATGCGTTACGTATTTCGGGAGGTGTTTGAACACCCAAAACACTCCCTTGTGTACATGCCTGGTGTGTATGTATAATATGTATGAATTCTGAAGACATATTTTATAGCAAAATAAATACTTCAATATTAAAAGTGATTTTTATGGTAATTTAAAAATATATTTTGTCTTTTTTATGCTATTAATAGAGTTTTAAATTTAAAATGTTTAAGTTTTGTATTTTTTATAATAAGTAATAACTATGATATAGTTTTAAATATATTATTTAAATGACTAAATATCAATGTTAATTTAACTATATTAGTACAAGAAAAATATATGCATGACAAATCATATATCAGTAATTTTAGTCCACTAATAAATATTTTTACACTGATTTAAGTTACAATATAATATGGAAAATATAATATATTTATTTGTTTCAAATTAGGTACTTATTATTCTGATAATTTACGATGATTATTGGTTAATATTCAACTGCTTGTAAATAATGTTCGTTATATTATCTTTAAATTAGGCGTATACATTTTCATATTCGAATTTATAAATTTAATTATTCAATAATAGGTATCTAGTAAAACTATATAACGTAGAATTGTTTTATATATTTATTTTATTTATACCGACAATACATTAAAAAACTAACTAGTTTATTTATCTTAAATATTTTATATGTATTTGTAATTCTTTGATATTGAATAAATAAAATGAATGTAATAATTGTTAATTCAATAATACCTAGTATATATGCAAAATGCATTTAAAATTTAAAAATAAATTATTGTTAAAATACGGCACAAGTCAAATATCTGCAGAATTTAAAAACCATTTGTGATAAGTGATAAATATGAATGCATTTGAAAATATAGACTATGTACCTATATATTATCTATAGTATCTATTAGTTATAAACTATAATTTTAAGGTTGCTCTAAGTATAATTCAAATTTTAAAATATTCCTTTCACTAAAAATTAATTCACTAATACATATGTAAAATGTTCATATGGTATATACAGGGGTGGGCAACTAGTGGCTCGTGAACCTTTTTTATCCGGGCCGCATTACATTTTCAAATTACATCATACAATTTCTAAGTAAATCATCTATACTCTATGTTACGTCTATGCTAAATTAAAATACATATTTTGAATGTCTTTTTTTTTGCTCTTTATACTCTGGCCCGCTAAATTTTAATTTTTTTTAAATTGACCCTCTAATAACTTTCAGTTGCCCATTCCTGGTATAATATTATCCATATAAACAACAATAATTTATGCTTATAATAGATAATTTAAAATTACAGTTAGGTATATACTATATAGATACTATAAGTAAGTCCACATTTAAAATAATAAAGCATATGTAATTAAATTATATCTATAAATTATTATAGTAAACAATATATCCTCGTAAGTCGAAATTTTAATATTTTTTTTTTCTATTAGATGCACTGTATTTTTTCGCAAATCTTGATTTCCCAGGAATTTCATAAGACATCGTACGAAAACAAAATGCGCGTGCCAATAATATTATCAATATCAAAACGTCACAGTTTTTTGCTGTTCCTGAACAATTCGATAAAAGTGACTTACGAGGTTTTCGTCCGTAGCCGATGTTATTTCTTGTAGAAACAATAGGTAAGTATAGTAAAGATAACTAATAAATATATACTATAAATACAGCATATTATGAGTATTTTTTTCGTGCTAGGTATTGATAAATATAATCAAATATATAAATGTTGATAATAATGGATTTTACACATGTTTGTCATTTTTATTAAATGGTGCATCTACCTATTACAAAATAATCAAATCATAATACAATAAATCATTAATAATTTGTTTTATGCATATATTGATAATAGATATAGACGATATAGTTCACTCGGTACGCCTAGTTGTGATATACTATAAAATACCAACTCATATTATGACGTAATATATAAGAACAGCTGAATAAAATTATTATTGGCTGTATGTTAAGTACACATACCGATTTCTATGGGTGGATTGGTAAACATTTTACCTAAACAAATTATTTGTATATTATATTATTTATATTGCGTAAAACAAATAAGAACTTACCTATTATGAATAGAATAATAGGTAATAATAAATTTAAAAAAAAAGATGATCGGAAGAAGGGTGAATGAGCCCCTTCACTATCCCTGAATATGCAATTGTATTATATTATTGTAATCAACAACAGTATAATTGGGTAAAATGTGAATCGATTTATGTACGTGACATAATGCGCGAGGCATTATAGGTATTCGGCGTATAATATGTATACCTACGATGAAACTAAAACTTTTATTTAATTTCAATCATACTTGGCCATTAGCTATAGATTATTCAGGTACTGGATGACATCGACATAACACGTATCACATATTATAATTAAGTGCACATAAATTA
Organism: Schizaphis graminum; assembly: GCA_020882235.1. Classification (NCBI taxonomy): domain Eukaryota; kingdom Metazoa; phylum Arthropoda; class Insecta; order Hemiptera; family Aphididae; genus Schizaphis; species Schizaphis graminum. The sequence goes on from CM037033.1 coordinate 95,548,987, forward strand.
TTATTATGACGCAGCCACATTACGAAAGTTAAGTAAAACTTCGTCGTGTTATATAGCTAGGCAATGTGCATATTAAGAATATATTTTAGTATTTTACCAACACAATGCAACACAATGGCTCTTTACACTAGTATTATTATAACACACGACAAATAATATAGCTAATGGTAAAATTAAGTGAAATCATTTAAGTATATATAGATCTCTGTGATAAAATCGCTCACATTTAATTGTTTTAAGAAATCATTGACACATTGAATGAATCGAGATATAAATAAATAATTCGCAGGCGAAAGACATTAATAATAAATAAAAATGAATGGTAAGGCCTTCCCCACATCCTGAAAAGGTTTAAAAAATAAAACATTTTTAAGGCATTGTAAAATGAAACAGATAACATTGGCTATATGCATCGCTCATCGTGTCGGCGAAATCTATAGTTCGTTAAGTACCTATTGATATAATTTCAACGAAATATATAGACTAGCTACTTTTGTACGTATTTTGGCAAGTTTTGTCATCACCTCCAGTCCAATGAAACGTGTCACTCGCGGTCTGACGAAAAATAGGCAAAGTACGAAGTTATCACGTACACAGGTAAGATGTTTATATAAGTCATCTATAATCTATAAAAGGGTTCTCTAAACTTTTTTGTTCGAGGTCCATATAACAGAACTAAAAGCTCTTAAATATATATAAATATATAGGTATACAGAAGATAATACATTGCACATGCATCATACGCGACACATGTTAATTACATGCTATTACAATTTGGAATATTATAAACACATTTTCAGATTATTCAGCATCCTTCGAAGAACTTGTTTGGAACCCAATTACGAACTGCTGTCGTAGTTTAAAGAATTCCATTATTTATATAAAACATACTAAATAAAGGTCTTTTAGCGTTTTAGCCTTACAAAATAATAGGTATCTATATCACTATTATATCACTATATATATCGTCATTGCAGATGATGATGCCGTATTATCGGTATTATCGCAGAATGTGCATCTCCTTATTCAGTCTTCACACCTACGGACTAAAATACGCAGTTGTCAACTTTTAATTTGAAGATTTTTTTTCCTGTATAATAATATTATCAGTAAATAGCAAAGAAGTGGATATGACTATATAGAATTATAAAGACAAAGTGAAGAAATATTTATTATCTGGGATTAGGCTAATTTTGATGCATTTAAAAAAAACTGTGATTATACATTACATATTATATCTATTTCGTCGGGGTTGTTCGAGTACCTAAATTAAAATTTTTAAATTACACTATTCGATCATTCCATAGAACTCTTATAAATATTCGTTTTAATGGTCAATTGCATGTGTATTTTCAATTTTGATCAAAATAATATTAAAACTACGTTATTATACATGACGCAAGTAATTTAGAAATATACCTACGTAAATACATATTGTTTTATTATTAATTTATTAATTTGCAGCTATACATAATTAATAAACTTACTTTTAAAAAAAATTATAATAATAATAAACTTTATGGATACCTAATAAAAATTAATATTATTTTTCCGACTGTAAGCAGATAATCGTTAGTGAATTGGGTTTATGTAGATATAATAAATTCCCTTCAGAGTGCAATTCGACGAAAATAAGTGCGTAATTTATTTTACCCTACTTATTTTGTCGTGCTGTTCCTGGCGTTCCTGCTTATTATAAAAATATGTTATACAAACATCTATTTCATACAACTTTCATTTAGAATCTATTGTATATTTTGCTATTTACATATACTACAAATTGTATACAGGTATAAAGAGGTATATATTCATTTGTATACTTATGGTCGGAGCGAGACCCTTTTCAACCAAAATCGAACCCTTCCTTTTGCCGATTCACTTTTTGAACAACTTTAAAAATAGTCAATTTATATAATATATATATTATATGTATTCTATACGATTTATATATTTTTAATAAATTGATATAATATGTATAACGTAAATAATACTCAAATATGCATATAGAAATATTATTTGAGGTTAACCTTAACTTATAAAATAATGTGCATGTTTAATAATTGTAGAAAGTATATTGATCAAATAATTGTAATATTATATAATTATATATGCATTTTATACAACATGCATTCAGATTCAGACGATTCAGTCATATTTTTCAATATTTTTAACATAAATTATTACAAAGAACAAAATATTCTTTTTTGGTTTAGCCCAAAAAGGAAGGGTACGATTTTAGTCGAAAGCATCCATATACCCATATTATCATAGATCATATACTCGTATAATATACAAATATTTTATTTGTTTTATTTGTTTTATTTGTTTTATAGGCTATAAGACTCATAAAAAAAAACTTACAAAATAAATGTCGTGTTACATTTGTAATATTCTCGCGAATAAACTATATACGTACAAGTAGAATTATTTATATACAGTTAAGAACGTGGTTTATATGCATATATATAATAATATAAAAATGTAGATAATAAACCGCGCGCGCACATCGTTACATAAACCGTATATTTATATATATTATATTAACGATTATAATAAATATATACATACTGCGCGAGCACGAAAGTTAATAACATACCAAATATAGGTATAGGTATATTAACAGTCATACATATTAAACGTAGTACCTACTGCGTTTAATACCACACATATTATTATTATTATATCTATCTGCGTGTATATATAATGTATATTACATATACTAGCTGGAGCTCGGTCGGCACTATATATAATTCGCCAATCACTGCCGCGAGTATAATATTATTATAAATACTATACGCTGTAGGTATACTGCAGAATATAGTATGCACATAATGTATATATATATATATTATATACACGTTATATTTTAGTTATATACCAATAATAATAATAATAATATGTAATTTACCACCACGACATCATGCGTATAATATCATCGTAGTTGCGCTGCAGCGTTAGTGCGAAAGGGGGGAAGCGTATTACGCGTGTATATAATTATTATAATCACATTGCAGCCGGCGCAGTGATGCTATTTTAGCGACGAATATTAGAATTTAGCATTATATATATATATATATATATATTAAATTACACCGTGTACCTATATAGATTTAAAATAATAAGCAGTACATATACCTATGTATAGCGGATATAGGTATAGGTGAGTAGGTGACGTCGGAAAGGGAAACAATATAAGACGCGCGTCATATAGCCCGGCGAAACGTTGTCGGTGTCGGTGGGATGGTGGGAGGAGGATGAGAAATATTTTTAACGTAATCCTTAACCTCGCTCCCTTTTTCCATCGCGTGCCACTCGCGTACGTATATATATTATATATATAATATATATATATACATGTGTATGGTGTACCTATGTATATAAATTATATACGATACCTATATATATATATATATATATAATGTAAGTATATATAATATATCTGACGGGTGAATTATTGATGTGATATATTATAGGAAAAGTGAATCGGCCGCGTGTGTGTGTGCGAGCGTCGGAGGAATATTAATAATTTAAAACGACCGCCGCCGCTCTTGCGCTGGGAAAAATACGTAATAACAAACGCTGCAACGTAATAATATAACAACAGTCGTCGTATAACCGTATAGGTAAATAGATACATAATATATATATATATATATACGATAGGGCAACGGAGGATAAATTAATATGGTTAATTTACAAAATAAGTCGTATAAAATCACTAAATTTATATACCTACGAATCCTATGAGTTATAGATTGGCGCAATTCAAACTGCAGTGAGCTTATAGCACACTCCGTTTTGAAATTAGCACCCTAATAATGGTTTAAGTCCTCGGTGGTTTAATTAACCGGATGAGAACTGTAGAAAATAAGTTATATAATACAAATCTGCGCGTGCAAATTCGTCGTTAAATATATATTTAATAAAAATTAATAGCTAGGATTATTATTTAACGGAGGGGTGTGTGGGGGTAAAATTGGCCACCGCGCAATACGTGATGATCACTGCGAGACAGTGACTGAAAGAACAGGGGTATTCAAAACCCACAGCTCTCCCACCTAAAAAAAAAAAAAAATTTTTGTTGAAATTTCCCCCCCCCCCCATACGCAGAATAAGTACACCCGTTAAGCATGTATTTAAACACATAATATATATTTTATACGTCGCGTACGGCGTAAAAACGTGGTAAGTTCGTCGTCACCGCAAATCTCGTCGTATCGCGACGGGACGGCCGATGGACGGTAGCGCGCGCGTTCCGCGTCCGCGTGGCGCGGCAGCGTCGGCCGGTGTGCGAGTACCGACACGCCGCCGGTGGACGACGGCCAGCGTCGTCGGCGGTCCACGATTGGCCGGCGGGCGGAGTCGTCGACACCCGGGCACTGCCGGCCGGTGGGCGTGGCCGCGGCCGCATGGACGTGGCCAAACGCTCACGCACACACGCGCGGCCGCCAACGCACACACCGGCGCCGGACACGGCCGGACGGCGGTAGTGCACGGCGGGCCGCGTGGGGCGGGCACGGGCGCGCCTGCGCTCCCGCGTACGCGCACGCACTCGACAACGGCCACACTGTCCGCGGCAACGTTTCGGCGGCGGTGCGTTTAGAGTATCGCGCGCACTCCCACCGGGACGACCATAGCCGCTGCAGTGTGCACACGGGCCGAGAGAATTTATTTTTATTATATCTCCTCAACGTTTCTTCGCAAGACGTACGGTACGCGTCGCACGACGGTGTATTATTATGACACGGTACACGCGCGCCCGATCTCCACTGCACCGCCGGGAATAACACATTTGCAGTTATTAAAAAAATTATTAATTCGCATAATTGTTCTACGTTTTTTTTTTGTTCGCTTTTCCGTTTCTGTCGCCGCGAGACTTCAGTCTTCCGACACGTTTCGTACGCAACGCAATACCTATTTGTCAATCGCCACCTGTGCAAAGTCGTCGGCCGGTCACTGCAGACCGACAAAAAAATAATTCCGCTTTAACATTCTCACGTTAAACGCGCGCCCGCGGTACGCACACACATCACCCGATCGTACACATCGCGCACGCACGTTGACGGACACGTATAGGACGGCGGTGGGCCCGGAAGGCATTACGGTGGTGTCGACGGAAGAAGACGGACGGACGGTGGCCGGCGCCGGCTACTGGACGGGCGGCGCGACCGGCGGCGACGCAGACGCCGCGGTCGCGGCACCGTGGCAGTCAACGTTGGGCACGCTGGGCGGCGGTGGTGGCGGCGGCGGTGGCGTCGTTGTCGGAAATGTCGGTAACGGCGGCGGTGGTGTCGTCGGCGGTAACGGCGTGGTGGGTGGCGGCGGTGGCGGCGAACTGGACCCCGTGGCCGCGTGGGGACGCAAACTGTACGCCACGCCGGGCAACCATCACCGGAACGCCACCGCGGCCGGCCTCATGTTCGGCTTGCACCACCACCATCACCAGGACACCGGAACACCCGGTGGTATATCCGGACTGCACCATCATCACCACCATCACCACCATCACCAGCTCCGGGGCCCAGTTACCGGGCTCAAAGAAGAACCTTTGGCCAACTCGCAGCTGTCCGTTCCCCGTTCATGGATGCAACCTTCCATCATCGATCAGAGCAGGTATGAATAAGGACATTTTTTTACAGTTTACAGTTTTTACGTGGACCACATGCCGTCGCAGTCCCGTAATATAAATTTTGAACAATACGATGTAGTTTTAGGTATGGGTTCAGGTGACAATAGAACTTTGATAAATCATAATATTATATTTTGAAAAAAGAACATCTTTAAGTTTAAAATAATATTTAGAGTAATTAAATAGTATAAAATATATTATAATTCGATATACGTTGAAAAATTTTTCTCTGCCCATCGAGTATAATTTTATTATCAAAGTTCTATATCACATTAAAATTAGGTAGCATAATTTTGGAATATTTTTTTTCTCCTCGGCACAATGTAAGACTTCTTATTAAACGGTTATTAATTCGGCCACGACTCGATTGTTTTGATCTTTGCGGTACTTACCCGACCTGAATAATATTCACGATCAACTGTTGGACAGTGTCGGTATTGGTCCGACATGTAGTATATTATAACAGGTACCTATTTTTATAAATATATATTTATACATCTAAAACAACGAAATTTTAATAATACACTAAAATAAATTATTATAATTTAACCAAACATAAACTAGGAATATTTACACCTAATAATTATACATAGGTACACATAAAATTACCGGCGAAGAGTTTACTGAGTAAACAGATTATCTATATAGTTTATACTAAGTTATAGATGTGTACATATATAAGTATTCGCGTCATGTTGATTGTAGTTATAATTCAGATTATTGATACTGGTATTGGTATACACAGATAGTTATTAAATGAATCAAACATATATTACCTATATTATAGTTATTATGTCTTGTGTTTATACTTTAAATATCTATATATATGTATATGTATATGTATATGTATATATTAGGTACATCACGGTGTATGATTCGAAACAATCGATTTTTGTAAGAGTTTATTAAAATTACAATTTTTTTTAACATTAAAACAATTTATATACCTATAATACGTCGATATTTTTTCTATTTTACGAGTGAATATAAAAATTACTATTATGAAGGTCGCGTGGGTATACCTCCACCTAAAACTATAACATTATTTTTTACGAGTTACGTGAAAACGTTTCAAGTAGGTACCTATAATATATATAAATATTATATTAATATTAAAAATATTGTTTTAATATTTAAAAATCTCGTAATTTTTTTTTACATTTGTTTAAAATATACAATATACATTGTCACCCATTTTATAGACTACAATCAATAAAAATACGCTACCTAATAAATTATATTCAATTATTAAACCTATAATTATTAACGATAAGAATTTTTATTGAAACTATTAACATTTTAGTATTTTTAGTAAAATACGTTTAAGCATTTATACAATAATTATTATTAGATCATTGCTATTCTAAGTGTATAGTTAAGTGTTGGCAATTACATTTCAACATTTAAAAATTAGGTTACAGAATACGATGATGTTTGTAATAATTCAAAAATATAATCCCTGAAACATTTACGAATGCTTAATTAAATTGTTGGGTATGATTCGTATTTGAAGGTAAAGGGTATAATAAAAAAATATATACGTGGGTATAAATGATGGTTAAAAAAACAGAACGAAAAAATTTATTTATATAACTACATATTTGCTCACTTCTCAAATCGTACAATTAGAATTAGATTATGAATTTATATTGACACACATAGCTAAGCATAATATACTGGTCGAAGTAATGTCACTAGGCGGAGGCGCCTTCTAAACATCCAGTTTTTAATGTTTTAATTCATTGAAATCAGAAAATTTACTTAATATTTTAAATTGTACAGATTGTAAATTGTATATTTATTTATTTTTAATCAGCAAAAAAAGTATATAAAGGCTGCTGTGGGAGGTGGTTAAAATGACTGGAAAAAAAAAATATTAAAATAAAAAAAAAATAAAGTAACTTTATGAAAAAGAGATGGAAAAAGTGACTCAAATCTGTCATAACGAGCAAAAAGACCACCTATAGGTACAATATTGATTATGTAAACAAGACAACATATCTCATAGGGTTTTGAATATATTCTCCTGAGGCTTTTCATATATAAGTATATAAAGGTAGCTAGGGAGCGCGTATATATATTTATTTATTTTATTTTACTTTTGCTTTTATAAATATATAATATTACAAACACGACCGCACAATGTTACAACCAGATGAGTTTATATGTTTCATGTTCTGTCTCATTGTTCGACTCTTATCGCCGTGATTTTGATCGCAACAGTATTTATTGCACGAAAAAAAAATATTAGAAAAAGTAGTCGTTTATTCGTAGCCACTCGAATGTCGCTTAGTGAATTATATAGGTATAGGATAAATGGTATTTATGTTTGAACCTTGCCACGGCGTTTAGAGTATGCAATAAAACAGCACTCCAACTCCCATTAATTTAATTTTTTTTCATTCTCATATTATTATAGTCTCATTTTGTATAAACGAGTGTATTTTACAGCATACTTTTGTATCCTTTATTTTTTCCGACGTCTCTATAAAATATTTAAATACAAAATATGTGCTTAAAAAGCGAAACGTTTACGTGGTATCGCTTATACAAATACTACTGTAGAATGCACATATTAATACATAAAATATAATATATGCACCGATTACAGTAGATTAGTATATTAGTATATTCATATTTTAAAAACAGACTGTACGTATTGAACAATGTGTACTTAAATATAACCAAAAAGAGAAACATTATAGTAAAAAATTTAAGAGTTAAATTTATTTGAAAATTCAATATTATTTCATAAGCAATTCCTACGAAGCATTTACATTTTCAAATATATATTATTCATATAGATGCACATAATATTATACTAAGGCAACTTAAACAATTCCGCTTACTGTAGCAGCAGTAGGTAATAAACGACGAGTCTATACTTAGTATACTTACACACGATATAATATAAGTACATACTACCTACATATTATGCGAATGAAATAAATAAATAAATCATAAGAGTAGTAAAAATAATTAATAAAACATATGTTTCTGTTAATTATTTGAACGCGCATTGCTTATGTATTATCTTAAATTAATCTAACCCATTGTTTCCTATTTCCCTGAATTCTATTAATTAATTGTTTTGATCTGAATGAGGTGAATGTATGAAAACATAATATGTATATAATAAATTGTATTCACGTATTAAACTTATTGGTAACGATATAATTCAAATTTAAAATTTATCAATAAATAAAAATTAAATTATCACACATTATATTGTGTAAATTGTATATTATAAATGTATAACAATTACATTAAACACAACAATTATATACTTTTACGAATTTTAAATCATGTATAGGTCTATATGTATAAAAATTATGTAACGTACAAATATTTAAAACTATTATTTTATAAAGACTTATCGGATGTAAAATACGAGTATATATGACCAAATCGACAATAATACACAAATAAACAATAAATTGTATTAATATATTCCAAATATACGGACGATTTTTGTTTAGATACATATTATATTTTCATACATATAAAAAATTGGGATGATAATATTCTCGTTACTTTTACTAGCACTACAGTCTACAAGTATCAACAGTAACAGTTTACATCTATAAAAAAATATATTCTCAAACTGCCTTCGGACGATAAACAAATGAAACGCCAAATAAGGACCTATATCCTTATATATATATATATATATATGTATAATGTGTGATATTTATATTCAGATATCAGATATAGCCGGTATAGGTATATAGAACATTGATTGGTGATTTGTGTTTGAATCGATATTAATCACACAATGCAATACAAGTATGATACCATATTATTGTTTTCAATTTAACTTTGAGAATTATTGAGAATATATAACTAGGTAGGTAACTTTTAATATACTTAACCGTTTGAACATTTGTTTTTCTTTTTTATTTGCTTATTATTATTGTTGGTAGGTTATAATAAAAAATAAATAAAAACTTAGCTTTGATAAAATATAATAATTACATAATAAAATACAATATAAATATCATGTAAATATACAATTGACAAAAAGCATTCGGATGATATTTTGATTTATATAAATAAACTGTTTCTATATTTTATATACTTATATGCTGTATTCCGGTTCAAGTATGCAGTGGATTATGTCCCACTTAATGCAGAAGATGCGTGAAAAAATAAACGCAAATGCGATATTACAACAAAAAGTTATTATTTAAATATTTTAAACACTGGAAAGTATTAGTTGATTTTTAATATTTATACTTTATAGTTATGCATAAAATTCGCGGTAATGAAAAAAAATGTTTACAGTTCCGTATAATGTATATAACTGCACTACACATATCTCAGAAACACGTACGTATAATAAAATATAGGTACATTTAGTTTCTGGTTAATGAAAAGTTCTCAGAAGCTTTTTTTTTAGGAGAGAAAGTGGCAACGACTCGTTACTTAGTTTTCATACAATTTAATATAACATCCGTAAATACGCGTGTGCATAAAAGTAAAATATTATGTAGGCGGTATCAACGTGAGCGACAAAGCTCAAAACGTTTAGAAAACTTTTCTCTAACATAAAATAATGTGTACATTATTGTTCATAAAAATTATTAACTTTTAAATAACACACCCTATATTTAATAGTCATTATTTTTACTTAAATTTATGTTTTATCAGTTATTATAAGTCGATTCAGTTGTTCTATTTTTTTAAATTCTAAAAAATCAGCAGGGCAGATTTGAATTTATGTAAATATGTTTTCCGTATAAAAAATTTTTTTAAATATTACACAATTTGTTTATAGTTATGCATACATAGTGCAAATGAAACATAGTAAATTCAAGGTTTTCTACGTACTAAAATGTATTATGTAATATTTTTTATTTATAATAATGAATAACATTCATCGTTAAATAAACCAATCCATTTGAAAATCAGAAGCACATTTTTCAGTAGTGAACGTGGACTAAGCAACCCCAAAGATCCATCTATATATAATTATATGAATTATGAAAATTCTTAATCGTTTCTTTTTAAACATTTGACCACTATAAGTTATTATAATATTATATAACCAACCCTGTTAGGACAGAAATCCCATGTGTACAGTTTCCGGTAAGTATATCTTTGTACAAGCAACTAGATGGTTCTTATAAAGGTATATAAACTAATTTTCTTAAAAAGAATTAACATTTCTATAAGCATTTTTTACAGTTTAAAAACATGACAAAACATTGTTGAAAAAAAAAATTTAACATAAGAATTATAACATAAAAAAATTAAATTTCGATAAAATAATAACTCAACATAGTAAAGTTCAGAAATTTGTTTTATTTTTTTATTTTTTTAATATTTCAATAATTATATAACTATTTCGAATTTTTTAACATATTTTTTTTTTATGCAATTATTAACGATTGGAAAAAAAGTTATGAATTTCTTTTAATTGATGATTGACTTTGTTAACTTTTACGTAAAATAGAATTATACTATTAACTTTGATGTATTTTATCATTTTATATGCAAACATTTAATTTATAAAACTAATATGATTATAATCACTTAGAAATAGTAGGCGATTTAAACATATTTATTTCATATTTATTTTATTTTTAAGGTAGGATTAGGATTAAAGATTTTATAATTTAAAGTTGTTTAGATTATCCACTAAGTCTTAATTTTAATTATTTAATGTTTAAATAAGTACATTCAATAGATATAAATAAAAACGGTTTCCCACGAATACGGTGTAAAGAGTATAGTATTACGCTAGCAGTTTACAATTCCATCGAAATAAATTGTTATTCAACATATATCCAGAGAAAGAAAACAACATTATTTCCACGGCTAATTGTTAATTGAGTATAGGATGGTACCTAATAATAAAAATATTATACACGGTGATTCATCAAGCATGCTCATCCCCTTTTTCATTTAATTATGAATTTAAATTCAAATTTACGACTTTTTTAGCACGTTTAAGTACCTATAATACGTATACCTATACTAAGGTTTATAATGTAATTTAAGGAGTGTCCTGTGGCAATAAAAACACCATTTTTACTGGCAATTGTTAATCCAATTATATTTTTAAATAAAAATCCGAAAGATAAGTTTAAACAAGAGTTATTATTAAACCATTTGTGATAGTGATAATAGGTAAAAAATGATGATGATTTTCAAAATTCTATATAGTTAATATCAATCTATTCATATTTAGACTTTAGTAAAATTGTCTGAATATCCATATTAATTAGGCGCTAGACTAATATTACAATATTATATCTATTAAAAAATGTATTTAAAATAATTATTAAATATACTATTATCCTTATGTAAGTACTTAAGTTCAATAACTCAGAAACTATTCGTTTTAAATGATTTTTTTTTATGAATTGTGCGATTTTTAGTAAAAAAAAAAACCATTTTTTATTTAAAAAAAAAAATTTTTGTATATGCTTTATGTTAGTTAACCTAATCTAACTCACATGGCCACAGCGGATACTCCTTAAAGCTTAAATTTTATCAAAGTTCTATGATCATTTAAAAATGTAATATTGCGTACAGGGCGAATCAATTCATATAATAACGTAATCACACTCGTTAAAGTAATTCATTAATTATGATACACCGATGAAGTCTTATTACAGTATAATATAATATTATAATGAATGAGTATCCATCACGGCAGCCCTGCAGTAATTAAAAGTTAACACTGTGTCGCTAAATTAAAACTCCTCTTACCTGTGCTGTAACAATATGTGCTCAAGTAAAAATGGGAAATATTTAAAAGAAACTCGCATGTCTTATTAGGATATTAATAACATATTATAATATCAAATTCGGTTAATGCGTACGATTAACTCTTTATTGGACTTTAGTAAAGTAAGTCTATGGCCAATCTATATAATAATATAATATTATACAACGTTACACTACGCGGCACCTATACGCGTTTCACACGCATTCCTGTACAATATTTAGTTCAATATTCGTACGTATTTGTTCTAGTTTGATGTGTGATGCGTGTATATTCATATATAGTTGGTATATAGATGTGTATAATATTTTGTTTGTGTCGGCAGCATATTATTATTATTGGCGCACAGTCCTATATCGGTTTAAAACGGTGCGCTATTCGTTATAAGTTATAACATATAATATATATATATATATATATATATATATATATATATAGATAACGAAAACACGAAAAAAAAGTCAATAAATTAATTACCGCAAGTGAGTCGGCCGCTCGAAACAACAACAATAACAACAATAGTAATAATAATAATAAAGAATAAATTAATAATCGGTGAAATAGCCGAAACACCGTGGTCGTTCGTTCGGGGTGGGCGGCAGCAGTGGTGTACCGTGCGTACATCGCGGTTTACGCCACCGACCAAATAAACACACGTTAATATTCATTAAGCGAATAACAACAGCCGCACAGCGGTAGCGAAAATAAAATACAAATAATATTATTTGTTATAACGCGTAGAAATATTTACACTCGTGTCAGAATTAAAAATACAAATCGCTATTAATTCGCACGTTTTGCGCGATTCTCTCTACACATCACTTCGTCATCGACGTTGACGATAATATTGATAAAATGATAAAGATGATAATAATATGAGCATAATACAAAAACCAAACACGCCAATTATTTTAAAAGCGGTTTATTAATATTTAATTATTATATATATATCTATATAGTATATATATTGTTTACATATCTTTTTTCTTTTTTTTCTTTTTAAAATACAGTCACCCACCACTAAGTCTCTACGTTTTCACGACCCATGCATATTTGTAATAGTATATTGACGCCTCGAAATTTACATTTAATATATCAATATTATTTTCAACTATTACATACCTATATCGTGTCATCCGATCAATAATTGGAATCTTATAAGTGAAAAACGACAAGATACTGCCTACCCATCTGTTTGTATTGCTCGATCCTTCTCCTGAAAAATATTATGCTGAGTAAACGAATAACAGCGGTCGCGAAATTCAATTTCGATTTTTGATTACATATAATAGTATTATTGGATTCGGCATTCCATTCTCTCCTTTATATTATATTCACTCTCCTATAGTCTACTCCAATTAATCTATTCGTCAAAGCCTATCGCTGCTTATTCGTTGTGTATATATATTTTATACTAGCTGTCCCGACACGGCGTTGCACGCGTATTAGTTGGTTTTTTATACCTTTGAACATTTCTCGAAAATTCTATAACTTTCTTTATTACAACAATTGCAATGCAAAAAATAATATTGAGATAAAAACCATCCTATATATTATGGAGATGATTCTCGGAACAATTCATATCTACACGCCGCCGACGATAAAACACACACAATAGAAAAAAAGTCAGATTACAGGTAGCTAAAGATACTGTCGCGGTCGGTCACGGGAAAACCCGAAATACACCATGCAATTATACACATTTATTAAAAAGTTAATTAAAATATTTAAAATATTAAAAAATTTGAAAAAAAAACTATCCTATATTTTAAGTTGGACCAAATTACACACGGTGTAAAAAATTTCATCAAAATCGGTCCAGTAGTTTCGGAGATTATCGCGAACATACATTGTGACACGAAATTTTTATATATATACAGATATTACCATCTCCAATACTCTGTAATCCGTGTAATGATATTATACAGGACGTATGTTATAGGTAAACGAATTTCGACCAAAAGAACTCTTTTCTCAAAAATATCCGTACATGCATTTTCATAAACACCAATAAAACTATAGTCAATAGTCGCACTGAATTTACTAGTCTACATAGATAAATTAAACCAAGTGGTTACTATTAACTACATAGCGTAATCAAATCAAAACTCCTTAAACCTTAAGTTAAATTTCCATGAATGTTCATGGAATTGACTTATTCGGTGGTTAAAACAATTCCACAGTTGTATTTTATGTAGGATAATGCTGAACAATGAGAATATAGTGAATAATAATTATTAATTATACAATGTGAAAGACTTATTTTAAAAATATATACTATAATAATTAAAAACTCATAGTTATGATGTATTCAAAACTCATGGTTTAATATTATTTACAGAATCAGACTATAGTAAATAAATCAAACGTATACAACTGTTTAATATATTTATACTTTTAACGAAATCATTATAATATTATTAAATCATCAATATTTTTATCAAAAGGCTGATATAACTATTATCCACTCAAATGCATACTTCAAGCCTCCACACTATTTGAGCCATTAAACTATACTACTATAGTTGTCTTAAACATAAAATTGTCAGCCATCCTTGTGGGAATTAGAACATGTTTTATGTATTATGTATGTTGTTCGTCCAAGCTCGTCCAATCCATTACCCTTTAAATCACCGTCCAAATGCGATTACCTGAAATCGTATATATATTTTTTTTATATACATAATATTATAGAGTTGTTTACCACAATCGATTTGATTTTCTAGAAACGGTAATTATGAACTTCAGATGTAATGAATTAGTTAAACCAACATATAAAATGACATAGATGAAATGTCAATGACAAACAGACTTTACCTTTAAATTAATATCTACATTAATGAGACTGATTAAGTCCTATATCGACGTATGTGATTATAACTTTAAAATTATCTTGTATACCTACTTATATTTATTATCAAATTCGAAAAATTTTTTGAAAAAAAATATCGTCTATACTTTCAGACATTTTTTATAAAAAAACAATTACAATTTTACGAAATACATGTCTGTTTAATTTTTTCGTTGAGGCAGACTTATTTGAATATCTATGGTAATATAATATGTCTGTTGCTATAATATTGTATCGTGATTCGGTTTGATATGCATGCACGCAAACTCACACTCAAACACATATTATGTTATGTGAACGTGTGTATTATTATATATGCGAATTTTGTTCCCCGCGGCAGATAACGCGAAATAACTTAAAGCTAAACTTGCTGATTCTCCATTCATTTATCTGCATATATAAATACGTTGAACAATTTATGTATATATATATATATTGGTTTATAATATATTATAATAATGTATATGTACATTAATATATATATACGTATAGTTTTCCGATTATTTACCTACCACTAGCGCGATATACTTATTAGTTTATATATATATATATATTATAATTCCGTCGTAAATATTCACAGTGTATATGATATCCATAAGTATATTTTCTTTTATTTCTATACAGTATCGGCGTGGGAAGAGCACATTTTGAGAAGCAACCTCCCAGCAATCTGAGAAAATCCAATTTCTTTCATTTCGTGATCGCGCTGTACGACAGGTCTCAGCAGCCTATCGAAATCGAACGGACTGCGTTCATCGGATTTATCGAAAAGGATCAGGTAAGCTTTATTATTTACACACATAAACATTGTTTAGAAGTTACAACTATTTGTGTTTCCTTTACGACTTGTCTAAATATAACGTTTTATCTAATCGTGCGTACAGTGTATAGTACAATGTGTATATACAGACGGCGTGTATTTTACAGTAGGTATATAATATATAGTAATATCATGTATGATAATATATGTTATATCTATACTTGTGTAGTACAACATTAAAACAACAAAACAGGAATACACGACGTTTGGCCCTGTTTTTTTTATATTTCATTTAAATAATAATGATTTAATAATATAACATATTATTATGCGTGTGTGTTTATTTATGTACTTTTTTTTTTTTATTAAACTTAAATTTTCGTTTTTTTTCGTCATCAATCGTCAATTCCCGAAATCGTTGCAGCGTGTGTTTATTCAAAACCGATTTGGTGCGTACCCGTTTGTCACGCGCATTGAGCTGAGAGATGATGATTATAATATGTATAATATAATATACAAAAGCCGCAACGGGTTAATCCGGATTTAAGTTTATCCAGAAGTAGGTGACGACGACAATATGAATAACACGATATAATAAATACAATAATGATATAAATACAACAAATATAACGGTATAACGATTTAATACACACAAATATTCACTCCGCGCTTACCTGCAGTCAAACAGACCGACGCGCTTTAATATGTCGTATACTCACTTTGCCGGCTAAGGAATTGTGTCAAATTTGACGCTGGATGCCGAGCCTACATTATTCATAATACTCGTAATAATATTGTATTTCGCGTTCAGAAATCCATAATTCATAATGTTCATAACACGTCATTTGGACGCGATCAATTAATTTTCCACTCGAAATGCATTGGCGCTACTTTAATAATATATATTGAATACGACAATACACTATCTCGGAGAACTATATCATACGACACAAAGTACTTGTAAGGGAATTCATCCATATTACATTGATATAATGATATTGCATTGTACTCGAAGTACGTGCATGTACATCACAATGCCATTTCCGTTTTGGTAATAATACTACAACGTCATTACTAGTTTAGTAAAGACAGCAGTGGCCTTTTCGACAAACATTATTTCTCACACATGTTTTTATTTTTATGATGCGTTAAAAACATAAATCTCCAAAATCACCATCATCGTTTTGTCAGATAAATATAATGTGTTAATTTTATATGATTAATGTACAAAGTTGCTTAAGTAGTTATTCACTGATTTTTATTACGGTTTAAAATGTTATTTTATCCATCTGACAATCTGAATTTCGTGTTCACAATAATTACCAGGCATCAGATTAATACTGCCGTAAACCGCGATTAATGCGTTAGCATTTATTTCTTAACGTTTGGCAATATAATATTATAATGCCCAACAAACATGTGCAATATTGTCAAAACCGGTTATTATTAATAATATTATCATACTATGTTTTGAATTTTTGGGATAGCAATACGACATTTTATATATACATATAAATACGATTTATTATACGAAAACTGCAAATCTATTGTATAACATCATACCAACTTATAATACTTGAAAACATCCACCAGTAATCGAGGAATCGGTAGTTTTTTATTTTTATTTTATACGTACCTGAATAAGATGGACCTAATCTTTTTCTATCTTATGACGATCAGCAAATATTTGTGTGTTGTGGTTATACGAGTATACACGTGAACGCGATGCGTGTAATATGTACACACCTACATAATATAGGTACCTATCTACCGTACGTGTACACTCGTCATCCACGTCGTATCGCTCTACGCGTCTTACTTTTATATTTATATTATGCCGTAACTATTTGCGTAGCATTCGCACAGACGATGGTGCTCGTAGTCTGTTATAGACTTTCGGATGAGATATATATATTTGACGATAAAGTGCATGTTCCGATAAGACAAAGTCTGTTTGTTTTGATGATTCCGCGCTCGCACTGCAAAATCTCCTTGTAATACATAATCAAACATGAATCTTGTATGTACGTTTCAGGAATCCGAGTCACAGAAGACCAACAACGGTATTCAGTATAGACTTCAGCTGTTGTATGCTAACGGTAATGAACGTGTGCTGTTGCTCAAAAGCGGTCTGTAACTAAGCTAATATCTATACTGTTTTATTTATTTAGGTGTACGACAAGAACAAGACATATATGTGAGGCTCATTGATACCGTTACCAAACAGGTGAGTGATTTTATTTTTTTAACGAAGTAAAGATTAATAATGATAGGTATATACGTTCAATATAAATTAATTATAAAGTTATAATTATTTGGCAATCGGAGATATTAAATATTAGTTTATAATGTGCGATATGACTACATACGAAGTAATATGCATTCGGATTAAAGTAAAAAAAAAAAAGCGATAAATTGTTTTTCTTTCCGCGTTTCTGTGACTTTAAACGTGCGATATTTAATTGGGATTGTTTCGCATTTGAACGCGATTGATTTACGTGTGTGAAGTTGGCATTAAAATTACACTATTATGACTAGATTTAATTGTTATTTATAAAATTAATTTCAAATCACTATTTAGAATAATTACAAGTTCGCGTATTATGCCTTATTGACAATAACAATTTTAACATTGAAGTGTTTCTCGCACGTGTCTAACTCAAAACGCAACACGAGCCACACGAGCCCTATTTGTATTTATTCTATTATAATACACACACACACACACACACACACACACACACACACACACACACACACACACACATATATATATACACTTATGTTTCGATAAAATCACAAAAATACTGAATAAGTTATCGTCGCTGTAAAAGAATAAATTGTTCAGGTTTAATTTCAACAGTTTTATAATTGATATTGTTGTGTTATTTACCTATCGTTAATCGAATAGCGTACAATTCCGACCATTTTTAATGTCCGGTACAATAATGCGATTGCAACACATGCAATAATTTGTCTACATCAAATTATATTCATACATTTTCGTAGCTAAAAAATACAATCGAAATTCGGATGCCAACACAAAACGATACCGCTCTATATTGCGTAATTATTATCTACGTTACTATTTAGGCACGCACGCGAGTTTGAACGTTTGTATTATAATATATATACATATAGAGTATAGGCACTATACGTATTATACGCATCGTGTATGTGTGTTCTGTGTTCAAAGAAACGATGAGATTTGGAGCAAACAACGGGTGATTTTTTTTCATTCGTTTCGTGAATAAAAAAAAAGGGTTTATTTGCGTTTAATTTCCGATTTTTTCGTTGTCAGAAAGAGATGTTGTCGACGAAAAGGGGTCGAGGAGTAAATTCGTAGAGGACCGACGTCGAGAGTAAATTTACGGTTGTATTCTGTATGTATATACTGACTGTACAGAGTATATTACATTATTATTATATTGTTTATACCTAGATGCCGGCGAATCCAATTTACGCGCTTCACTAATCTGTATAGGCACACGGGAAAATCGATCGATACATAAAACATCATATACGTATTATATGCATGATATTTGCACGATATTAACGCAGCACAACTAATTATACTGTGCGGATGAATCCATAATTGTTCATCTTCGCCTCGTTCGAATAGTCTGAAAACATAATATTATTACGATGTTCATTGCAAATCATTGTCAATTGTCCAATTTATTCTCCCTTATAATATATTTTATAGATACCATTATTATTATATTTGAAGTTTAATATTTTAATATAAAATATACGAGGAAAACGTGAATTTTGATTATTATATAGGTAATATATAATATATACCCTATGTATCATGTATATATTATAATATATATCATATATGTATATATAAAACCAAAACTGCGGGAGCTAAATCTGTGTACTTATATATAATATAACTACAAAGTATACAATAATGTGATTATTTTATTGACTTCCTAGAAAATTGTTTTTTAACATATTATTATATAATTGATCAAATATTAAATAATTCCGATAAAAAAAATTCTGCTTCTGAATAATATGAAAAATATCATTCAAAAAAACTTAAAAAATAAATAATAATAAAGATTGAATATTTTTTTCAAAAACGTTTATTGCAATGAAAAAAAATATTTCTAACGTTAATACTTCGAGAAAATGAGTGTTTACCTATGTACAAAAGAACCACCCTGCAGGTGATTCCATCATGCATTGTCGTGACTCGTGTCTATCAGTTTAAATTTGTTTCTGCTGCAGAAGTATTTCATTTTCCATTGATCGTATATGTACATACGTATATACGATATAATACGACTTTTCATCTCGGTTAAAATGTTTAGATTGGGTACGATCGTTATATCGGGTTTGGTTATGGTAAGCGGTGGCAACGCCTCATCGTTATACATATTAATGTACAGTTTCCTCGCAAGTATCGCAGACACATCGGACCGGCAGGTCGTGTTTGTCGCCACGTCTTTTAGACTCACATGATTGCATACAATTTTAATCATAATAATATTATGTACAATACAGAATTATAAAAAAATATTATATTACTCCAACGTCACGTGCGCTGCGCGACCAAGGAAGTATAAACGCGTGCAGTGGCGGCGGCACGTGCCACGCCTCCCCTCCATTCCCACCGACACCGCAGACGCCGTCGCCGCCACAATCTGATCCTCTCAGTGACGCGCGTCGCTTGCCGCCGCCGCTACTGTCCATCCGGCGTACGCCCACTAAACGGCTTTATCAACACGCATATTATACATGATGTTTTATTTATACGTATGTATATATAGGTATATGCACACGACCGTCGTCGTGTTTGTGACGATTATTATTACGATTACGTTGGTTAAAATCGATGCTCGAGGTCCGTCCACCGCACCCTTTTTCGAACATCCCTTGTTTTTTTCTTCTCGATTTTACCACCCTCGTACGATGTATATACTCGTAAAAATATATATATATAATATATAAAGGTACCTACTACGTTTCATAAGTATATATTATTATAGGTAAGTATAGACTTTAATATAATATACTCGTACTACTGTCGTGCGACATTATCGAACTGGGTGACGGGGAAAATGAGCTGTGTAGGTACATAATATTATCATAATAATATAATATCAAATAGATATACGTGATATTAATATTATTTATCAAATTTTTATGATCTGTTCGCCTGACAGTGTGTTACAACATTAATAACATTAGATAAATCATAAATACATAAATGAATACTGTACTTATTCGTGAAAACTAAAATAAAATGTAACCTTTCAGTTTCCACGCCGAATATCTTTTGCTATCAACTCTCGCCCCGATTCAATCAAGCGTATATCAATTACATCATAATTTTAAAACTCTTAAACAAATTATTATGATAGGTACACATTTACTAAGATGTTCACCATTCTAAAATATTAACATCTATGTATCTATTTTTTAAATGTTAAGTTAATTATATTTTAATAAACACTAAAATATTCTAAGTGTCTATGCCAATGATGCCAAGGGATACAAATAAATAATAATAATAAAAATATGAATTTAAATATATATATATATATATATGTGTGTGTGTGGGTGTATATGTTTTATATAAGTATTATTTTATAAACCTCGTTCAGTGTGGTCCACTATAATCACTGTTGTGACTCGAAATTAGTTACGTAAATTATAATATTATGAATTACATTATTATAAATTTCATCCTTAAAGGGACACTTAGGTAAATTACATCTAATATATACCTAAAAAACCTCCGCCGATCAAATATTTTATTTTATTTTTCTGTGATAGACTATACTATATTACTTCATAAAACGAAACTCGCACTGCATACTTTAACACGAAATTGGGTTCTCAACGACTGAAGAACCGCATACTTCTACTAGGTCTTTCAGTATCATATCTATACGACTATACGTAAATTTATAAGAACGTGATCAGAGGATATAACAATATAATATTATATTATATTTAATGTTTAAATAAATGAGTAATATAAGTATATTATATATTATATCTATATATTATATATATGAAGGCATGTAAGAGTTATGCCGCAAAAGCGTACAAAATAAAAGTTTTAATCGAATTTCTCAGTCTGCAGACATTCAATATACACTTTATACGCGCTGTAGGTTATATATTTTATCTTTATAAATTTATAATGTTATATGAATCGTATTTTGGTTGGGCGCGCGCGCACGTGAAATGAAACTATATCATGAAACCTGTTGCTTGACAATTCGTTCGAATATACGTGATATTTATATTTAAGTATTCACACAATACACATATATTACCTACCACAATATTAATTTCAACAAAAAACGTTACACTACATTCTGTATGTGTTATGTGAACTAATCCAAAGATATAACATGCATACTATTATAGGTGCCTACCTACCTAAACTTGGTCATTTTGATTTTGTGTTCCATGATTCATGAATGTTACATAATATATAATACACATTATAATAGTAATATATTATAGTGATTCATAAAGCATGCCCTCTTCCATTTTTCTTATAGTAGATAATTTTTTGAATAAATTCAATTCCAGATTTTTCGAGTTAATTTAAGGATTATATTTTAAAATAATAGAATTTTTATAACATTTAACGTAGGTATGTCTTGTAGAGGTATCATACATTTTTTTAATGAGAATTCTTCTTTTTCAATAAATTGTTAAATGAATGACTTTTTTAAACATTTTGATGCATCTAAATGAATTTTAGACGACTGGTATAATATATATATATATATATATGCATTTATGAACATTTTTTTGGACACATCCATGATAAATCTAGACCCTAGGGCATCACCTTATAAAGTTTTTTTATATTTTAATTTTAAAACAAGTAAAGAGTATTTTTATATTATAAATTTATAGGAATAAAGAATTTATATCATTTTCTGTTGTGTATGTATAATGTATTTATACATATATAAATTATTATATATTTATATATATACCTAATTATATTATGCTATATAGCTAGTATAATTTTGTGAGGCCTTACAATCCGAAGAATATGATGTGTATGTACCTAATAGATTGTTATTTATATATTTTATCCTATAAGGCTTAATGTAAAAGATTTATTTTTACTTCAAAAATTGAATTAATTTGTATAGGAGTATGTATGTACTATATAGGAACGTATTATACCCATAAGAATATTATATTACGATTCAATAACGGACAATGAAAACGCTTGTTCCACTTCTTGTATATAATTCTGGAACAATATAATACACAGGTACACATTATAGTTTATATTGGTCATATTACATTATTTTATATACATAGGAACGCCATTATAAATGAAAATATCATCGGCAACAATTTTATTTTAAATTTCAGTCTTCGCCTAATCCTTAATATAATATATAGTTATTTAATTATATCTGAAAATTAATTTTATAATTCAGTGAATATTGGATATAATTCAACAGTGTAGGTATTCGTGCTTATTAATATATTAAAAATTTAATTTGTATTGGACTATTCACATGCAAATGCATGATTTAATTATGTTTTTGTAATTTTTACCAGTTATAAGTATCATATTTTTTTTTTATCAAAACTGTTACTGCCTGAATGAAATAGGTACTCGTAAAATTGACAAACACATAATTTTGTTGTGGAATACATGTATTTTATGACAACAAAACATTAATTTAGTCTCCTGTTCATACGCTGAATTGTTCCGCAGTTAAAACAAACAAATACTACATATATATTAATGCATTATATGTAGGAAACAGTTCTACTCCATCAGGAAACGAAATAAAATACTATATAGTCCCTCGCTTATAACGCTATTTTTCGTTCTTATTTATATACTTACTTTACATATTATTATATGCACTTATTGTTCCGCATCAGAAACAAAACAAATCTTTATTATAAACTTATAAAATAAAACCTTTAAATATCGTTCTGGAACATTATATTTAACGATTTTACCATTCCTGAACCCCCACGGTTCTATAACATATTATTATAGTTACGCGCATGTTAATTTTAATTATATTAAACGTTATTATGCGATACGCACAAAATGCAATAAATATAATTTATATTATATTAAAGAAGCGTTTCGCCTAAATAATAATGGTTGTAGAACTACGCTCTTTTCCCTTTGTAAAACGTTTGAATTGCACTCAGGTTTAGAAACGAATAATATTTGATAATTGCGATCATTCCACAGAACTTATCACAAATATTTATTTTAGTTGACATCTGTGTGCGTGTCAATCGATTAAGTGTTACAACTATTTAAAATGTTTAAAAATAAACCCGTTTGTATACAAATTTAAATATTATTTATTTCAATATGATACAACAAACTTTAGTTTTTATAAATATAAATTATTATACTTCTATCTACAGACTATTATTCGTTAATAAATAGGTTTTATGTAACGATTGGAAAGTGTAGAATTTGATATTATCACCATTTTCTTCCCCAAATGAAATTTGACGAATACATAAGTAAAATTCTAGATGATTTTCTCACTATATAAATTCATATCGTAATATTATATAAACTTACGTGATAGGTATAACATAATAATATAAACTGATGGATATAACACGTATACCTATGGTGGCTTGTATATTATCAAAAGTCTTCTTATTATATGTATGTAGGTACATCTACATTTTCATAATTATTACATTTACGATGGACATTGCAAACTGACGAGATATTGTGCTCGTATCACGAATCTACTCCACGCGTGTCGTATATATATATATATATATATATATATAGGTCGGATGTATATTACGGCGGCTGGTGCGTATAGATACCTATAATATACTATAATATACGTATACATAATATGTACTACATTCGCATTTCTCGTTTGGGATACATAGTTTCTGTATAATATAACTCGCGCGCGTTATTACACTGCGAGTTAAGCGAACGAGGAGGTATTGGTTTGGTTGGGGGGGCAGAAGGGTGGATGTCACACACGCGCAAAGACAATGTGATATTGCGTCTCTACACGTGTATATATATATATATATATATATATATATATAATACACATAATATAAATAGCACTAAATACGAACGCACACACACACACACGAGTGCTTGTACACGACGATATTATATTATTATTAACCCTATCTCTTCGGTACCATCGCCCTTCTCCACGCATCAAACACACACACACACAACCCTTGTCGGTGGTCCGAACGTGTATAAAGGTTATAACGCTGCAGATGACACACACACGTATACATAATATATATATATAGTAGGTGCAAGTAACCTAACACATGAACGCGTGCGTGTTTGTGTGGAGTTTTGATAGTGTTTTACACACATCGTAACACCACACACACACACGATTACGTATCTATAATATTATTATATTATATTGTATATGTGTATAGTGTCGTGTGTACTTGGAGCGTGAGTGGGGCGCGGGCCCGTAGGCGGTGGCGCAGGGCCGCGACAGAGATGTGCACGCGATAATGCCAATGCGAATTACAACGCGCTTATCTATCCGTTTCGCGTTGCCAAGTGGCGCGCGCCCGTTCACGTATAATATATATTATTATATTATATTGTACGAGTATACCGATTTTATGTGTACGAATTGTGTGTGCACGTGTGTGTTATAAGTAATATAGGTACGACGACGACGACGACGACGACTCTCACTGCCGCAAACTCTCACACACCCTCGCACCACCGCCGTTTTATACACTCTCGTGACACTACGACGGCATAATAATATTATAATAATATATTACATATTATTATTATTATTGTTATTTCCTCTGTATTTATATGTACACTATTTTATACACCGTATACATTAGATATACGTGCGTGCGTGCTTCCGGTTACTTTACGAGCACCGCCAGTCGTACGCGACTACGCCTCACAACGACGATCCAAATGATAAATCGTACGACAAATATTTATCGTACAAATGCGTATAACGATATTACATATTCATCGAAATTTATGTTTTAATTGTTCAATTTAAAACAGTCTTGCTTTATTGTTTCGCCAAAATATAATATTATTACATTATACAATTAATGTATGCACTAATCGTATAAAGTATAATAGGTATATAGTAGGTACCTATACTATACTGTAATTTGAGTATACGTCGCATATAATAGTGCACCCATACTATATTGTTTAATAGTTTACGCATACGATAAACACAACTGTTAAACCTGACCTAACGGGGTAAACCATTATTTACTATATTTGGCACTGTCAAATTATAAAATGTGATAGGTGACATAATACTTCAATGCTACTATAAGTGTTATGGTGTACAATATGAATTAATACACTTATACGTATACATAATATATACAGATAAAATATAAAGTTATCGTAATAATATTGTGCTTGATCCGGGTTGTCTATCCATCGGCTTGCCGTATTTAGGTATTTAAAAAAATTGGATTAGTCTTATATTTATACAAATACCGCAGAAAATAAAGAGGCTTTTAGTTATTCGTCGTTAACTGCTTTTTTGATAGTTCGTTAAAATGTATATTCTACTACATATCAAGGTATCAGTACAATTCGTTTCAAGACTACGCTGTGTTTACTAACAATCGGTGATTTATGCAAGCAAATCGTGTTATATGATAGTTTATACAATATATATTATAGATTTATAGACCATTTGTTTATTGTACAATTTAAAGGTAATTTAAAGGTATAAAATAAATTTCACCTACCATATTCACATCCGAATGCCAATCAAGGTAGATCAAAAATCGTGATATGCTGGGTTAATTTGGGTAAACTCATAATCGGACGCGTGTATTGATATATTTAAAATAAAAACATATAATTACTAAATGGGTTTAATAGTTTATTATTATTATCATTTTTATTATTTATCAAAACGCTGCAGCGTAGGTATTACCGCAGTCTGATCTCGTTAATTAACCACCTCCGCGCCCGTCTTGATCGCAAACTTTAACTAAAGCCAATTTCACTATATAATATACCTACCTAGAAGTCATTAAAACTTCCCAGGGCGGACGCAGGCGCGTCTACTTTGTGTTTCTACCGTATAATATTGTACACAGAATGCATTACTTCAAAGGAGATTTCTAGGAATATAATATATGGTCACAACCAAATAAATTCCTAAACATATTTTCGTACCTCCAGTTTCTCATCAGTTCGTTCAAAGTTAAAACCGTCTGTTCGTAGCATTTATTGCGGTTTCACACCGTCCACATTTCGTTTACGTCATACCAAAACTTTTTCGATACATTTAGATAACACCCACATAAAGATTAAAGACCACGAATGTAATAACCGCCGATATATAACGGCAGAGGAATTAGCGATGACCTTTGCACACATACCGCTTAATTTATAGATTATATATATGTTAATACAACAGTTATATATAGTATTCTGTTGAATAACTTTGAACGATGATTCGTACGCTATTTTATAATATTATATTATTATCGTAATAAAACTGCTAAAAAAAACTTACTACGGCGAACATTTCGCGTAGACTATAATATGTACGCGAACATACACTGGCGTATTTACTTATATTATGAATAAATATGTAAGTACGCGCAGCATATGTGTATATTCAATTAGACGGTATTTATTGGTGTACCGCAAAAAGGGTGAGTGCGGCCGAATAAATCCTGCTGCAGCGGCGGCGGGTGAGGTGGCGCACAGCAGCACAAAGCCCGGGAACCGTACGCCGAGTATATATTTATATAGATAAAATTGCTTGCGCCCCTGATTCTCGCGAGCCTAAGACCTCCGGATTAACCGTCTTATACATATATTATATATGTGCACCGTGTACCGCCGCAACGTTATTTCACCCCCTGCCGCCGCAGACGACGATCCCCTCGCGTGCGCGCCCGGCCGCCGGAGAGAGTATTGTTTAAAAATCTATTACAGAACGCTAATGCCATTAAGCTACTTTAATATGTTACATAAGCTCTCGGAGGGCTCCTTCTTTTTTTTAATTGTTTCCATTATAGGACATAAAATATTAACCTTTTCGGTTTCGCCGCGCGACGGAGACTTGCTGCAGCACACGATATATTATATATCGTATACGTATATTATGTTATGTACCTGCGGCTATACCCCAGTGCGAGTTTATGATATATTTTTATATATATATAATATATGGGTGTGTTGTATGTCTATATATTACAATATACTACGGTATAGACATATCTGTTCTATATATTTTAAGACACTTTCGTTATTTTTTTTTAGTAACGAAAACTATATACTTAGTTTATTGATCATAACTTTTTTTTACTTAATTGACGTAACAATTGTATGTGTTCTATAATACATAGAATTCTTGCCATATGTTTGAGGTGGACTTAGAATATTCTATAATATTAATAAGAAAACATTCATCATATTTTGAAAAAAAAAATATATCACTTATGAAGCATATTTTAATCAAACGACCGCGTTATAAATTATATATGCATTATACGGGGTGAACCTGGGTATATGTTTCCATACACTGCATGTGGTTTATATGATATTATATATTTAACGCTACAGAAAAACGGGAAAACTCCACGCGCCAGCTGCTGTATAACCTCAGTATATCCGTCGTGTTATTATTTTATACAATAGATCGATGCATTTTTTCCACATTATATACATCACATCAATATAATAGAAATCATTATTATTATATTTCTGATACGCGTGTGTTATTGTAGACATGATTTTTATTTTTTTGTCATTTTACAGGCCATCATTTACGAGGGTCAAGACAAGAATCCTGAGATGTGCCGGGTGCTGCTAACGCACGAAGTCATGTGCAGGTAACGCATTATTATTGATATAAATACAATATTTAATACATTTATCTGAACAATATATTATCCTAAAAGTATACTTCTACACCATAACCGTGCGCAGATATTATTATTATTATTATTATTATGGTATAACAGTCGACCCCATTTTATGGGTGCCAAAGACGGCGTGGCGCGGTAGGTATAGGTTAGCAACCGCATAGCCATAATAATAATAGTAATATATTGGTGATGAATCGGTTACCGGTCAAATATTATGGCCGCTGACACGCTCCTCCCCGACACAACGACATTCCTTAAGTCTCTTATGTGTATAATGTTTGCACACACACATATCAGACAAACTAACTCGGGGGAGAAAGTTTGCCGAGTCATGCACGTGGTCCAATACTATTTTGTATGTAGGTACGTGCGTACATACAACGTAAACAAAATCGTCAATAGCTGACTTCGCGCGAGGGGTTGTACGCGTATTTATAAAACCTAAGGGGGCCAAAACCCCGGGGGACAGGTGCGGCGTAATAATAGTTCGTTCTACGAACATGTCGTGTATGTATAATATATATATGTAAGCCTCTTTGGTATTTATTTTGTATTATAATACATCATGTTGTTTGCAGTCGATGCTGTGATAAGAAAAGTTGCGGCAACAGAAACGAAACGCCATCCGATCCGGTCATCATCGACAGGTAAGATTGATAATTATTACGATTTGCATACTTAACATAATATTGATTTCCAAAGTTTATTAGCATAAAATAGTTTAGATTTGACCAATTGCATAACACATCAATTCAAATATAAATGTCATACAGATGTATGTTCATAGTTCTATTTTAAAATATATTACATTATAGATAAAAATAATATTATATTTTTCGGCTATTTATACTTCCGACCGTCGTGATGTGTTTGGCATAAAAAAAATAGAAAGACTAATGCTCTCTCACCCTCTTTATTTTGGTCGACTTTAGCACTTAGAAAAAAAAAATCATTCGTTTCTGTTATGCTCTCTCTCTCCCCCAATACTTTTATAACGAAATGGTTTAAATACCACAAAGAGATCCGCACACTAATAAGCCGTCCCAGCGGGTGGGGTGCTTTGAACAAACTTCTGCTCTTTCGCTTTTTATCTAACGTTGTCCTCCCCCAGAACCAATTAAAACACCACAAGCGCCCGGTATTTTTGTTTTATGTAATCGGTAGAACAAAATAAAAAAACAAATATTGTACGATATTCCGCTATAAAAACATCATTAGTGATTGAGACTTCAAAGAACATCTCCAGATTGTTTGAGAAAATTAAATTACACGGTAAAAAAATCCAGGGTAATTACTTAAATGACTGAGGCTAAAGTGAAACGATATTTATATACGATACTATTCATTATCGAGATTAAAAAGCGCCCATAATCAAAATAATCAAACAATTAAGTACCTTAAATTAAAAAGTTATGATGTGCGGCTCAACGTGGTTAAAACTTTATGGGATTGGATCATAACTTATAGCTGGATATTACCAACCAAATATTATTGTAATTGACGTCAATATTGGTCAAATAAATTCAAAATATATACAAAACATTTTTAATTTAAATTTAAAATATTTTGTATATAAAAATTATAAAATAACAAAATGTACAATCTTTCTTGTAAATAATTTTATTGAATTACATACAAAACTCAAAACGAAACATTTAGAAACCATTAACCATTTTCAAAATATTAAGCTATATGTAAGATTCATCTGTGAAATATCTCAAAACAGCAATATTATTCATAACATATAATTTATTAGAACCATATTTATTTGCTTATATATTTTTAAGCATTATATTTTGGGTTACAGGAACAATTTTTTTTTTTTTTTAATAAGAAATTATTATAGATTTGTTCCGAAGATTATTACATAAAAATTCAAACATTTTTCTTACTTATACGTATATAAATAAAGATAATTTCTTTAGTACATAATGTTTACATGATGAATGATGATGGGTGTGTAAAATATGTCAATGCATTGTATTAGTCCACTATATATATTCGTATATAAATAGTAATATATAAATAAATATAGTAATAATCATTTTGTATATTTTCCACTCCGAATGAAAATGTATATTTTACATACACATATGCAATACAAATTTTTGCCACTTTGTATTAACCTGATCAACCCTATACATGATCAAACTCCTCTAATAATCGTCAAATTAATCGAACCAAACTCTCGCCATGTATATTGCAAATACATTCCTGTAACGAAACATGTGTATAGTATACATGTCAATATGTCATCAATTTTTATAACAGATAGTGAAAAGGAAAATAAAACAAACCTAGTGTTAGTGTATTTTCATAGTTTTAATGAAAATTAGACACATGTAAGCGTGTAATGTGTATGTATGTATGTATGTATGTATGCGTCAAAAATATTACGCATGCTCTGTTAAATATAGTTTCTTGCACCATTTAAAATTATATATAATACTAATCGTAAACCATCATGTATAATATATTCTACTTCAGATGCAGAATTCAAATAATATCTTAATATATTCATTTCTTGTCGTTAGTATATTTTGACGAATTAAATACGTGCTTATTCATAGACCGTATGATTTTTCAGAGTTATAGAACAATAGTAAATAATATATATTATATACAAGTTTACCTAATTAAACGCAATCAAATAGCTATCGCGTGAATTATACTCACTGAAGTAATAAATTATCAAATATTAACGATTTGCTGAAAAACATTTCATTTCCATCACTTAAATATATTAAATAAAATATATGAAATACAACACTACGTATATTTATATATGGTACTTAGGTACAAGTTTTCAAACTCTTAAAACCCCTGAATATCCTGAACATTAAGAAATTCAAACAGTTCAAAATTCGATAAAAGTTTAAGTTCAAATTCGAATTATTCGAATTATTCGAATCATTCGAACACTATCAAGTTTGAAATATTCGAATATGCAGATTTTTTTCTTATTAAGTTTCAACACTGTTTTACTACTATTATGTTTTTAAATTTGTTATAGAAATAATTTTGGAAGTTCGAATAAGTTTAAAAGTTAAAAATAAATTGAATTAAGATTCAAGTACGAGAAAACTTAAATTTGATCTAGCCCCAATGATAACGTCATTGCATGCGCAAATTTTTTGGGCCATGTTCACAAAAGCGTAATATATATATATATAGGACATTTAATAAAAAACCAAGTTTTGATTAAAAACAGTTCGATTTATTTATGTATGCCCATTATATTTATTTAGTTATTTATTTTTTTTTTGCCGATGTCAGACAAGTACAAAAAGAATGAGAAAACCGACTGTACACGTCTCGTATTATATTTGTATGTAATTCATAGCACGGCGATGTAAAACGGCATAGCGATTCCAGTGCGAAACGCTTAATAACAATACTGGCGGCAGTGAATACGCGTATTCAACGTAGGTTATTATTATTATTATCATCATCGTGGACCGTTTTTTTTTCTTTGGGTTTTTTATTTTCATCATTCTTTTTCCCGTTTCTTTCCTAACGGCGGCAACGGAAGATCCGAATCGGATGATACTATATAATATATACTTAGGTACTGTATAACGTATACTATAATACTACATCGTTCCGACCGACCACCTCCGCCAGGCGCACACCCCTCCACCCTCCCCCCCTAATCACTGCACTGAAGCGCTGCAGCGGTAACGTCAAGACGACGGCGATGGCGATGGCGGTTTGTCGGTATTATAACCGTCGAATGTATATAAAAGAAAAACCGTCTGCTCCTAAAGATTTTTATGTTCACGTCCTATAACGTGCAGCGCGGGGCAGGCGGAAAAAATATGGCCTGAAAGAGATAAAAATAGCATGCACCCTCCCCGCCCCGATCGACAAAGAAAACAAACCCCATGTGTCTTATTACGCATCTCCCCTGTGCGCGTACACCATCTCCCACGGGATGCCATTTTGTCGTCGTCGTCGGCGTCGTCGAACCTTCATCTTTTTTTTTCTCTCCTACACCATTAATTTCTCTTATTCCGTAGGAGATTTTTTCCCTATTCACCGCCACGTTTATATATCTATATAGGTACGTGTATAATACCTATTCTATTCTGTTTAATATACTGCTGAAAATTCTTGTTATGTATGATGCATAGTACAATGGTATATACCAAGGCCCACGCGTACCAATGACCATATTATAATAATTGTCATACATTGTATAGTGCCTTGTGAGTTGTGTGGTATATTCGTATTTATGATGAAAAATAGAATAGCTTTTTTTTACGTTTGTCAAGTTGTTCTGCAAATATTCGTGAGTCTATAATAAATATACATAGGTACCTATAAAATTCGTCCGAGATTTTTGAAATACTACATTAAAATTATCAACCTAATAATGATTACCACCGACACTTACAGTGTGTCCCTGGGGTCGTATATATTCATCTGCATATAATATATGTACAACTTTATTATAATAAAACGGTAAACACATTGTCTCAGACGTCATAGTGACATACTTATACAAACATCCGTTATAGCGTCGTTAAACGCTGCACATTTACTGTATCCTACAGTTTAATTAAATTTTATATCGCGATTTAATTTTGCATTTAAATCGAACCACTGCACAGTAATATCAACAATAATTCACGCCCCGTTAAATGTCAACACTTTAATTTTATAAACTAAAACTCGAATCGTTCGTGGTACCTGTATAGTATATTATTATTTGAATTGCGTACGTATCGTGTCAATTGTCACTACGTAATCCGATGAGTGATTTCTGTTTATCGTTTCGACGAGTCCTGGTCCTGCAGTAATTCTGTGTCTAAAACATGATTGCGATTACACATCTTATACCGACGCCCACCGGGTAAAAACGCATGTTGTGTGGTGGCAAGGACTTTATATTGTCTATATTTCCGTATACCTATGTATAAGTATGTAAATACGAGCACGATATAAATCATCGGAAAACTCCTATACACTATGTCACTATATATTATTATTATTATAACACATACGATGGTAGTGCATTCAACGTATGTTCGTCGAATAATAAAGACACTATACATATAAAATAAGAAAAGTATAGCGCAGTGCATTTTATTTTGGTGATGGTTGAGTACACGTAAGGGATTCAAGAACAGGATAGGTACGAGGAATTATTCGTCTCCCGAGTCCTAGAAGACAGTTTGAAAGAAACGCGTAAAACACAACGTATTATATACATATAATACATGAATGCGTGATAAAGGAAACTGAACGTATTATAAAAGACGAAAAAGAGTAGCGGTGACACCAGTGAGTGGGGAGTTTTGCGCGCATATAAATATAACGGGATTCTATAATATGTTTATTTGCTATGTACACCCATATATTTGATATTACTTTTATGTATGTATATATCATATTATATTATAATGTGCAGCGACGAGGGTTGTCCCGTTGCGCACTTAGATGCAACGTCGCCCCTCGACACTGTTCCTCCAAAAATGTGCATACACGAGAGCATAGACATTTGTTCTCGCATTTATTGGTAGGTGCCATTTATTTATATATAATATATATATATAGTATGAGCATATATATATATATATATATATAATATTCACGCGATTACCATCAGTGAAAAAGTAGAAATTATTATATATTTTTTTTTTCAAAAGTTGTTATCGTATTTCTTAGACAATATTTGCTTTGCATACTGTCTGAATTGTATTTACTCTAATGTGTTTCTACATCACGGTCTATGTCACGTCGATTTATTCCTGCATATTATATACACTGCATTATATTATTATAAAAGTATACTATAGCTGTCATCGCGACAAAACGTTTGTATTTTTCGAGCAACGCGCACGTTTGAAGACATAATCGTTACGATACACAGCAATATAATAATGATGCATACCATAGTACCGTACTATGGACATTTTATTAGTGCTGTGACTGTTGTGAGTCTCGGCGAACGTTAGGGCGGTCAATAATTAGTGTTACGGGATGTAACCCAGGTACAATGCCACTGTATTTACTTCTGCGATTCTTATCGCGTGCATACATAATACATATTATTATAATATGGTTCGCCCTGTGCGCGTATTATTATTAAAACGGACTCGTTTCGTGAGGTCAGCGGTCGACCGCACATAATATGCGCTCATATAATAATAAATGTCCAAGCCGGATCGATACAATATAAACATTATATATCATACCGTGCGAGTTTTGGAACATAATATATTTTTTATCTACCAATGCGTGTGTGTCGTCCGTCGGCTAATTCAGTCGGTCATTTATTTTTTTATCGGTACGTTTTATTCGACCGATAATAATAATAATTGTGGCAATGGTATTATTATTATCACCATTGCGCATTACGCGCACGTTCGGGTCGGGTCACAGGCTATGAGGCGCCGGTGAATTATCGACAGTGCCGCACGAATAACGCCACTAGTATCGTCTATATTATAATATTATATTATGTAGGCAGTATATTATATTACCCGCCTATATAAACATAATATATTATTATGTGTTACATAGGAGCGTGCAGCGTCGTCGGGTTAAACTCGATCGACAGTTATCGAAACCGTCGTCGAAAGGTGGTAAACACGTGTGATGTACACGAGGCGATTATTATTTATTATTGTTATTATTATTTTTATATAAATACCAGAATTTATTATTCCGGAATCCACCCCGGAAATATATGACTACTAAAAGTTTACATATATCCTCAGGTATACACTCCAGGGCTATATATCCTCGGCTGTATCATTCCTACAAAAACTTATATATACACTTTATAATATTGAATATCGGGTACTTGCGTACTAGCTAGTGTCGTCAATGTCGGATACTTTAGTCAAGGATTAAGAAAGTAAGGAAAATTTACATTAATCGTGCACCATTGTTATTGACTATTGTATATTTATTTATATGGGTTCACCTTTACTTTAGAGAACATGCATTTTTTTTCCCGATCAGCGCGTTGTTCGATTAAGGGCAAACAGCTGCAGGTGTTTTAACATAAAATATTATTATTTATTTATATTATAATGATGATACCATTATCCATCATATCAGTGCCAATATTTCTGTTCACTGAATGATTTTACAAATGTGGTGATCGCTTATTTAATTATATCAATTTTTTATAGTAAATTTTAATTAATGATACTACTATGGCTAACATTGTTCGCCGAGGTGAGCGAAGTAATACGAGTGCCGAGTGGTCAATACTCATCGTACCTCTATATTATATTCTGCTTCTGCTGCATTCGTATACTGTTTTTCAAATTAATTTTAAATATTCTGTCATACGCGAAATCGATATCAAATGAAAATGTTTATATTATTATATCCAGTACGACACTACCTGATATTATATAATCGCGTTTTGGTGCGTGGGTTTGTAAATTTAATAATAATATTAAATGTATGATATTATAATTGTCACTGTGTTTTTTTTTTAAATAATTATTCATTTAATTTTGAATAAATATTTATAAACATCCAAACACAAATATTTATAATTCATTACGAGCTCACGCAATTTTGTAAAAAAAACGTACAAGTACACTTTAGTTGAATCGTTAATTATTATTTTTAATGATAGTTTTTATTTGACAACATTATTATCAACAGCATAAAACTATTATTGGTATAACTTTATAATGAGTATATGTATTATGTAGTTATACCATGTAGGTAAATAATATAACACACGCACGTTTCTTTAATTGATTTGTTAGTTTCATTGTTTATTCATTATGTTGATAAAGCTTCAAAAAAAAAAGTGTATTTGTTTAATAAGTTGAAATCTTAATAAGAAACAAAAAGTTATTTAACAGACATCCAAAATAATTAAAATAACATTAATTATTATGAGTTAAAAGTTTAATAGTACCTATCCAAAACCAGAGTATTCTGAACCTCACACAATTTGATTCGGAAAACTGTACTCTCGCATAGGATTCCTACTATTTTGTGATTAGGTACCTCATTTAAATTAAAATTAAATTAGTCTTTTTAATAAATTATACTACTTACTGGTAGAAAGCCCGCTTATACCCACTCGAAATGGAATAATTTAATAAGATTTGTATAAATTAGCTATCTCAGATATTGAAGTAATACGAAAGCAAATATTCTTTATTTTTATTTTTTTTAAGTCGAGATAAACCAAGCAGTATACCTACCGAAATATAATAAATAGCGATAATTGGCTCAATAACAGGAAGATAATTTTCCAAAATCGTATTGCAAAAATATCAATTTAATAAATATGAGTTATCGGCTGGGAGACAAACAATAACGCCCTTATGTATGCAGACGCGGCCGTAACGATAATATTATAGGGATTTTGGTGTATACGAAAGCTCGCGACGAAATGAGTCGCCTCAGCTCTGTCGCCACCGCCGCGAGTATAAAACTGACCACCTGAGTCCTGCGGGGCCCGATGACGTAACTCGCGCTACTACGGTCGACCCTTCTGCGGACGTGCGTATACATTGTATATGCAGCGTGAGGGTATTATTTTTCTATTTACATGTATTATTCGTTTCGTCGGCAGCGTCGGACGTATCTCGTTTGTGCGGATGATTAATGGAATTACGATGACAGCTGCCGCCAAGACTCGGTAGTGCGACCAACAGCGTTGGCGGTCTGACATCATCAATAAATAATCGCCCAAAAAAAAAAAAAAAATGTACATATACTGTACGTGTGTGAGTACATCGTTGGGCGGGATGCCCGTCGCATAATGACGTATTGTATCAGGAACGCGTTTTGAATTTCGCCGAATCCACTCGACTTGCATAATTTATCGAATTGTCGCTTTTTCAGTACAGTTTGGGTTGGACCGGACTGTATAATATATATGTATTATATAATATTATATTATAACGCATTAACGCGTGGACGAGTTTTCACACGGACTCTGGGACTCTTCGCGGGTTAATACATCGACACATAGTAAACGTGCTATTTATTTTTTTTAATAAAAAAAATAGCATATTCGTTTTTACTCGACTTTACCCAAAACGTGTTTTTAATCATTTTTGTACGGGAATTCGTCGAATAACATTATTTGTGTACGACCACTATATAAACAGCAACCCTGTGGCACGACGAATGTTTGAAATTAAAAAAATAATAATAATAATAATAACGACCCCGACACAGTCTATTAATTACACTCGTAATACTCGCGACTAGTTGACAAGCTGAATATTTATGGCCATTTCGATTGTTCCAAATTGTCGACGACGTATTGCAGTGTGTGGCCCAACCTTCGTTATACACTCTTCTCGTGCGCTTCTATACATTATTATCACGTGTGTATCGTTATCGCGTATATAAATGTTATATTAATTATTACGAGCCCTCGAATCTAGACCTAACTAACAATAATAATAATCGACTGAGAGTAATGACGGTATGTTGGTTTATATCAACGAGCCGTGATTTATTTCCGTTGACAATTATTGAAATATAATATGAAAACGCGAGAACGCATTCATCAGTCTAGTCTGAAATTGGCCACCTCTTAGAATATATCGCGATGTAGTGCGTGCACGTATATCACAACACGATGTACGTTTGACGTGGGGTAGTAATGGGCCAAGACTGATTTGAAAATTTAAAAAAAAAATGCACGAAAAACGCGTCATATGTGATATTATATTATTAGGTTGTGTATACATAATATTATAACAATAATAATAATAATACGGTGGTGCGGGTGCGACCACGACGCATATGGTCCGAATGTGTGCACACACACACACACGCTCACAAGTGTATACTATGGAAACTGCTGCTGCCACTGCTGCTGCCGCGTCGATGCCGCAGACGACCCTTACTCGCGGTCGTATAATTTACCCGTTTTCGATAGTCGTGTCCGGGGCCGGTCCTCGTCCGGAAAGGGGTCACGCAAATTGTTGACATTGTTCCGGGCGTGTATATAATATTATATGTGCCATTTGTGTGTGTATGGAGGCCTCGAGCGTTGTCAAGTGTGTATAGTGTGTACAGCCGACCGGTGCCGCCGCTGGTATATGTATATGTGTACACACAACGAGACGGGGGAACGAGACAAGTCGATTCACTTGTCTATACATATGTAGTGTGTGTGTGTGTGTGTGTGTGTGTGTGTGTGTGTGTGTGTGTGTGTGTGAATATTGTGTATACGGTACACTAATGTCGAACGCTGAGCTTGTAATACGACGCTGCGTCGCCCGACGTCTAATCAAATATCGTGCGCGAGAAACGCAGTTTTTCCTCCCACGTCACACGACAGCTGTGCTTACGCCGCCGGGTTTTGCACCTCCCTCGAAATTATTGTTATCGCCATCACCGCGTTCGTCGCGTGCGACGTAATGTCGGCACGCTCCGGTGAGCACGAAATCTTATGCGACTCGCCCGTCTATGTGTATACTGTATATTATATATTATAGCGACGAGGCGGTGGCGACTATACTGCTGCTGTGCATCTGTCGCATGCGCGCGCGCGCACAATTAAGTATTGTTTTGTTGTTTTCGGTGCCACCGCTTAATCGCTGAACCGCGAAAACTGCAGTAGTATCCATATGTACTATTATATTATATAATAATAGCTGTATGATAAAACTGAATTGCGTGCACATCATTTATCTCCTACCACGCCCGAACCAACCATCGCCGACGTCGTTGCATATACACAATATACTTTATAAACAGGGACGATACGGATTCGGGATATTGTTTTAAGCGTGAGGATTTTAAATCGTGGTTATTATATATACACCAGAAGTGGCCAACATAAATAGGTTCGCGGGTCACATGCATATAAAAACAATGATACCAAGAGCTAAAATGTTTATGAATATATTACCTATTTATAATTTGATAATTTTTTATAAATTTATACCTAAAAAATAAAATTTATAATAACTATATTTTAATTTTGTAAACGAGAAATGAGTCACTTTTGACAACGACATGGCGTGTTGGCCACGCCTGATATATAGGTACTATATAAAGTATAGATATATTGTTATTATATTATATAAATGGATCCAACTATAATTCAAACTTTGTTTTTTTCTCTTACTCGAATTCGTTTTTTACTCGTACTTTTTAACTTAAAATTTAATTAATTGATATAAAACTTAAGTTTTATCGGAATTTTCGAGTTCGATTTCAAGTATTTATTTCTAACGAAATTTTCAAATTTTTTAGAGTTTGGGTGTTCGAAAGTTCAATAAGTTTTAGAAACCTTCTTTGATTGCTTTAATATAAAAGTACACACAATAATACACTAAACGAACAAAATTAATGCATTGCAGTTAGCCTGTTTATGCCTATTAAAATTAGTAAAAAATAATAATCAAATTGCTAGTTTTTATAGTTGAATGGATTTAATATTTCTTTATTAAACACTGTAATAACGTTAATATTACGTTTATATTCGTAAGTAATAGTTAGAGTGGTTAGAGAACTAACTCGCAAAACCTCACAGATGGTTTGCATCTAGTGAGCCAATTCTATACAGGCGTTCCTAAAATATGAACATTTTTATTTATTTGAGAATAGACAATCTGACGTATAGACATCAAACCACAGCACGAGAGAAAATTATAATTTATAATACTGTTTAAATTAACAGTCGCGTTTCGCGTAGAAAGTTTAATCGCTGATACACCTAAATTATGTATTTTGATTGTTATCGTATTTTTGGATTTGTTAAACACTTTTTAATTTTAATATAGAGCACGAAATTATACTGATACGTGCAACAACTAAACATCACACTCGTACAACGCTTGTTCCGGTTTGGGTCGACCGTGACCGAATGACAACAATACTTCGGTCGCGGTGTAAGTGCTGTCATAACATAAAATATTAAAAATAGTAATAGTAGTCGTTTTGCGCCAATATCACTCGTGCGTACAAGTTTTTAGAGTTAACGTTTTGATTTGGTCGATTCAACGACGCCACCACTGTACGTTCATCTCGTATAGTCACATCCGCCGTACTCCGCACACACGCATTTAAGTAGAGGGTATATATATATGTCTATATAGCAGAGATCTTCAGTCGAACCATCAGATTCCTGTCTAAATAATAATGTGCCCGAGGGGGTCAACGGCTTATGTTATTACGCGAGCTCTATTAATTCCCCTTTATTTTCTCGGCGCTGGTCATTACAACAACGGCAGACAATATGAAGGAGAACGCTGGGGGGTTTATTTTGGTTCTTTTTTTCCTATCTTCCCTCAACCATCGCCCTTTTGGCCACCACCCGACAGCGCGTATATATATATATTTATTTATATATGCGACATACGTGTATTATATGTGTATGCGTATGTATGTATATGTGTGTGATGTGTGTGGGGTGAAAGCATCGCAGTGGAAGTCCCATCTGTTGTGTACTGCTACCGTCGCCGCACTTGTGCGTGAGCAGTAGCCCACTTTTTAGCCCCATCCCCTTGCCATTCGTTATATAATAATATAAGGTTAGAATAAACGACGCGGCCGTAGGGCTAGCGGAATAATTGCATTACGCGTGTAAAACGAGATGCGTAAGTGCCCGGCATAATCGGCCCTCAAGCAAATGTCACGGAACACCCAGCGGCCAGCACTATAAATGTGTACTTATGTGTATATGTATATAAATATTTTATAAACCGTGGATGTGTGTGAGTGAAGATACCACGATGACGAATGCACAAAATAATAATAATTTATGCTCTAATATGAATATTGGTCTGAATTAAATTACCGACCGTTATTCCATGTTTATTACTGGAATTAGTCCGACTAATCCGCCAGTGACGGCTAATCAGGATCAGACGAGTGGAATTCTATTTGGGACGGACGCGCCTGAATTGCCTGTATATTATATTACTATTAACCATTATTTTTTTTTTTTAACATTATGGTCTATTTTATCCCTAAACATATATACACACACAGTGTATATGTCTGTATAATGGTTACTGATTAGTGCACCCTTCAAATCCGATACGCACAAAAGCGATACATTAATTATTCTCGACATAATATTTTCTTAGTTAAATCAATATTTACGAAAGCATATAGATTAGAAATTAGCAGAACCCTTTGAGATTTTAATAAAATATAAGTACTTATACACAAAATGTAATCAATACTGAATATTACGCGTTCGTATAATAGATAGATAACACATTTACGATAATTATAGTAAATTGTACTACAGAATGTATACTTATTATTTTTTATGAACCATTCGTTTAGTAATTATCTGTTTTTTATTGAATTTATACTCTTTGACCTTTTTTGGTTATGTACAATGTATGCTCATATACAAGAATTTAAATTAACCATTAACGCGGGCGTACACAAATATCGTTCTCGATAATAATAATAATAATAATAATAATAAAAATCATTAACGATAAGAAATTTACTTATACATTTTACTCGGTAAAATAAACATAAATATAATTCAGAAGGTCAATCAACCCGGTTCGTGATAAGTGATATTGCATACTGTTATTTTCAAGATATCAACTTTTATTTTTTAAATTGCTGGTATTATTGTTTCGAGTGTCAGTTTAATAACCATCAATTTGCATTTTAAAGTTATCAAAGATGATAACAAATAAACAAAAATGTTTGACAACGATATTTATATAAGTCATCATATATAATACATATATATATATATACATATATAATATAATGAATCGCAATTTCAAAAAAAAAAGTGTAGTAAATACGTTCAAACAAAATA
The DNA here is from genome assembly GCA_020882235.1 of Schizaphis graminum. Taxonomy (NCBI): domain Eukaryota; kingdom Metazoa; phylum Arthropoda; class Insecta; order Hemiptera; family Aphididae; genus Schizaphis; species Schizaphis graminum. The sequence goes on from CM037033.1 coordinate 95,591,592, forward strand.
TTCGATAAGAATCAAATAAAATTTTACAGGAGTGTTAATATTTATTTTTTGCTTTTTGTTTGTTGTCGAGTTGCAATATATTTGTATAATTATCAACTATAACTAATAAATACAACATGAGATTACTATGCTCCAATATGTTTGACATTTTTTTTAAAGTAAGCACTCTTTATGTCACGAACTTCTCGTCGAAGGGTTCTTTGTGCGTTAAATGGGGTGCAAACGCGTGTTTATCTTACCTTTTAGATTCTGAGTAAATCGTGAGAAATTTATTTTTGTTTTACATTGATGTATGCATTTTATTCTCACTAAAAATTTAATGCAGACCTTTTCCAGATTTAAAATCTTACGGGATAGTAATTCGAAAAGGTTTTTCGATTCATTACCAAGGTAGTTTTCGATGCGGTCAAGAGGAATACCTAAATAACAGCACAGAGTAAATTAAACCTATAGACAATTTTCAAGGTATAATACAAGTGATATCCTCTTAAAATCAACGTTTATAATATATTTAATATTTTAATTTCCACAACAGAATTAGTAACTATTTGATATTAGATATATATTTACGGAAAAACACGTTTTTATTTTTATATTATAATATAAGATATTAAGTATTACAATAAGACAATTTTCAGATCGTCCCAAGGACAAAAAAGTCATAATATGTACATAATATATAAAATATAATATAAAGCAAAATAATAATGATTTCTCCCAAGTTTGTATATCATGTATACTTAAATATAAGTATCCATATATACGAAAATATTGAAAAAAAATGTGCACCAAGTATGCAAGTATGCGAATCACCGCAAAATATTGTCGTCGGTGAAAAATATTATCGATACATACTCTTCGAAACGATCCTGGAAAAAAAACCACAACGTAAAACGGGTAGGTCGGTGACGGGTAAAATATAATATGTAATATGTATAGGCGTGTAATGATGAATACGACTATATTATTATATCATATCATGACGTCGGATTTTTATATATACTTTCGGTGGATCAGTATACACAAATGTACGATAATATTATATATACCAATATATTCTGATACACCTGCAGTCGCAGGGTGTATAATATGCGAGAGTATACGTATACACGAATACACTGTATATATAGTGTGCTAGTTGTATTTTTCGAGTTTAACATCGCACCGGTGCTTTTTGTATGAGTGTACGTATAGTGCGTGTGTGTGTGCGCGCACGCATATACAGCAATAAAAGTGGACGCCGTTCATTACCCTATGCAAATTTGGCACAGTCGAAACACAGAGCTGACACGAGGGTCCAAATAATATTTATAACGCGGAAAGAGGGATCCGTTTTTGTTATCTTCTTGCCGGTATTGAATTAATTAGGCATCTGGCCTAAAATATTATCATTAAATTACGGGCGGACGGAAAAATGGGACTTTACCATAATATTATAACGAGCGCCGCCACCACCACCACACAATCACCGACCACCGTTACTTCTCTACGACCTACACCTCATCGCGTTCATATTGTATATTATAATATGTATATATATATTGTATACTTTTTTGACGATTTATATAATATACCTATATAAAAATTACATTCTAAACTACTGTGGGTGCCGTGAATCATGATATTTTATATTTTTGTGCGACCAAAGTAATTGTTTCCCTTCACAGCACAAAGTATGTAAATATATAACTAATCTAAATGGAAATAAATGGAAAAGTGAAAATTATAATTAAAATACTAAATGAAAATATATCATATACGCATATATCATTCAAATATCGCAATATTATAATATTTAGTCATTTATTTTATCGTGAATTTGGAACACTATACCAACAAAAAAATAAATATAAGTCAAGTGTATACATTTTGCATTTTATTTTTAGATTTTAAAATAAATTACAATTTAAATAAAAACAATAAAATAACAGATACTCATTTCACTTACTGCGATGGTTATTATTCTATATATACAATAATTTTTATGAATTTATAATTTCTATAACAATAGTTTTAATTCAAATTCTAAGTGTGCTTGCATAATTTTATGGGAATATAGGAATGAATATGATATATGAACATACAAATCTGACTTCTAAAATACTATCGATGATAATGATGAATAATTATATGAGGATAATATTATAATAATAATTTATAACAATATAAAGCACAATTTATGGAATATAAAAACATATTATTATGGTTGATTTTTCTTAAATTTGATTGTAACTATAAGTTTTCTAACAAAATAGACATATATTACGTCAATAGTACCTAATAATCGGATACAACCTCTAAAAACCTATTTCAATTTATCACATGAAAATTAAGTTTTCACTTTTTTTAAAAAGTTTCTTGTTTCTTCTGACTATTTAAAATTAGATTTTTAAATGTTAAATATAAAAAAAATTAATATATACGAAAGTCGCTATCATGACAAATTCAAATATGTTTTCAGAAATTCTTTCGTTTGACCAAAAAAAAAATAAATAGTTCATAACGTATAGCGCATTATTTGATATTTGCGTGCACGTGCAGGGGCGGTCCATTATTTAATTTACAATATTTGACTTAGTCCAAATATACGTACTCACATAATTAATTGCCTACATTGAACTCCTTTTGATATCATTCAAATCGCATTAAAAATTGAATTACTTTAAATTATTTTGATAATAACTATTCTAATACAACTTGCACTGTTGTGTCGCATTCGTATCATAAAGTCGATTGACAATTTGTTTTTAAAACATTACAATGACGTGTAACTTCCATAATACGCTCGCGTCATTTCATCGTCATATCAATATCGTTCATTATAATTATTCATATGGCATGACACCGTTTATTTTAGTATACCTACAGATATATTTAATCAAACATAATATCACACGATAATGTTGTAGGCACATCAATATTTTATAATATTGCATAGCTGTAATACGCACGAACAATTGATACAGAAACGAAGCTATAGTGCGATCGGGCGATCATAAAATTGGGTATATCATCGAGAGTGCCCCTTATACCCTGCAGACTTCACCGCCTGGGTCTTGCTCATTCCATCTTGTAAGTTTCGTTAGCATCGTCTTCCGCGGGCTGTAAAATCGTTCGAAATAATTACGGTAGTAACTTTATTTATTTAGTGCATAGCACACACACGCACGTGTGCCATAATATATATAAACATTGTGTACCGAGCGTTGATAATCGTTTCTTGTCCCCTTCGCGACCACCCCCTCCCAACCATAACAAACCGGACCCGCTGCAGATTGTGCGCGCGAAATTGCTACGCAGACAGGCGGTGGTGATAGTAATCGACGAGACTTCGGTCAAATTGAAACATATTATTATTAAGGAAATAAGGGTTTCGAACGCAAAGCCTACAGCCTCCAATGTTTACAGGATCCATTTATATACATCTACAAATACGTACGTGTATTATAGTAGTATAGCCTCATAGGTAATAGTACATATAATAAATGTGTAATGAAATATATTGTATACTAGAATAATAGATTGAGCTGCGGACGTTCGTCGTGCGGCATTCGTGTTGACACTATAGAGTAAGATCTCGCTGTTCCGACTAATATGGGATCACGGGTGGGGTCGGATTACTGAGTGTTTGATCAAAAAATATATATAACGCATTATTGATGCAAAAATATAACATGTTATGCACGTTTAATTTATAATTTATAAATATAACGGTAATAATGTATGTGTTTCTTTTTTAACTTAAAAATAGTTTGTAACTTATTAATCGATTTTTTTTGTGAAGTCTAATTCATAAATAGTACTTCTCGTATGTGATAAAGAGAAAGGTAAAGTAAAGTGTCGGTTTACTGAGGTTGTTAGACTAGCGAGGTCTTACTGTATAATGTATATGATGTATATAGTATATTATTATACAATATTATTAATTAATGCCATATTATTATAGTTGTTAATATATACACATAGTAGGACTCACAATCAATTTCGGCGGGACCCGTGGCCGATAAGTCACTAGGCTTTGTGCGGTATTAGAACGGCTTGACGTTTCGGTTCGCGGTTAATTACATTGTTACATTTCACAACTTCGGTCGTTGACCGGATGGCATTGCATATCGTCGACGTCGCCTTCAAGCAAAATCATATTATATCCCTATAATACAGCGGACCCGAGTTAATAACGTTTCATTCACCAGTCGCGTCGTTGATTTTTCAACTGAGTTGCAAGCGTATTAAAAATCTTTTATCGTATAATATAATTCTCTGCAGAACCATCGTGTGAGTACACGAAAGTCACAAAATATTGTAATACATGTTGTTTTAAAATTCGCCAAACATACTCAACTCCCATTTATTCTTTTTACAACGAATTTATCTAAATGGCTTTGAATTTTTTTAGTATACCTAAGTACTTGGGTACTTAAGAACCACTTTTTAAATATTTAGATTTTTACATCATTTAAATTGTATTGCCCCGTGACTATAGATACAAATATATTATTATCAAATGAGAATCAATCATTTTACTGTAAATTATGATCAAATTATTTTTTAAAAATCTTAGATAAATTCGAATGAATAGTTAAGTTAATAGAATGTGTTAATAAAACGTGTATATTGTAATATTGTATATATATATACCTATACCTGTTTAAGATAATAGTTCTTAAAAATAGTATTGCATAATTTTCACAAAATATAGTCGATTACTAAATTTCTAATTAAAAATGAGATATCGTATAATTATATACTTATTAGAAAATTTCAAAAATTAAAATTTTAATAAAAGAAAAATAGGAGTGATACTTCAATACTTGGTGATGGTGAATCATCCTGAATGTGTATAAATATATACACAGTTATAACATAATAGTCTAAATATTTCCGGTTACAACATTTAAATTTATAACAATATACTTATTACTTATATACCTATAAATAGTTATAATTATAAAAATATTTTTAAAATCAAAATTCACTATATACTCAATAAAAACATTATTACTTTTTTTTATAATCGAACATTTCGAACACATGTGGTTGGCAAGCTAGTTGATAACAGTCACAATGCGGTGGTAGTGGTGGTAGTGATTGGTGGCGATGGTAGTGGTGGTGGTGGTGGTCCGATAAATATATATATACACACAGTGACAAAGAAAAAAAGCTATAAAGTTCGGAGCAGTTAGACACGCGCGTAGTGTATATTAAAGGACGGGATAGTGACAATAGAGATATATGGTATGGGGGTCGAGAGACGATAAAAGAGAGACGGAGATGTTATTTCGATAAACTATCGGATGAAGGGTTGCTGTTGCCGCCGGGAGAACGACAGCCGTAGGGTGCGGTGTCGGCTGAATAGAGGAAATTATTGATGAGGCTCGGAACTTGACCAATGGTTCGCGGAATGAGTGAACGGCAATACCGGAGAAATTAATAAATATTAAATAAACACCAGACATCACTTTCCATTCTATGCCACTATATGGAGCCAACAACACGTTTTTATCGCCAGAGAGTAGTGATTTTAATATTTATGAAGAAAATAACGCACGCAAAAAAATCACATTTATAGACAACAGATTTTCCTATGCATGTAATATAATAGATAATAATGCTACATACTATCTATTAGGTTAGGTTCAACTCGGACCAAAAAAAAATCGAAAATCACAAAAAAGTCATTTTTACTACTATATACCTCTAAATAGCATATATCAAACACTAAAAAAATTGTCTTTTAAATTTTAAAAACCATAAGGTATTTTTTAACACAGCGTGTCCTTAAAATTATAGTTTAGATAAAAATAAAATAAAGGTACATTGTTTAAATTTAAATAATTAGTAATATGTACATGTTATATACATTATACATTCTAGTTGTAACTTAATGACATAATTTATAAATATTTATGTAACAAATATTTACTGCTGAAACATTTATTAGGCACTGGAAAAAGAAATAAATAAATATTAACAATTAACAAAGTATGTATTATTTGATAAAAGAAACTTTTCTAAAATTGTAAAACGAGTGAAAATTTGATAAGGACGCGGATCCTTTTTTTATCGAATAAAAATAGATTTGTATTGGGTCGGTTCTGGGTAAAATATTCTTTTAAATCTAGGACGCATTTCGATTTGTTAGTGAAGTACACAAAACGCCACTGCTGGATGCACGCGGCCAATATTGGGTCACACATTTAAAAAAATAACTTTTCCGGATAAATTGCACCCCTTCCACCACAACCGACTTCAAAACAATAACCCAAACTACAACTAAATATAACTTATCGGTTAGGTAGTTAGGTTTCATATTATAGTTTATAATGTTTATATATTCGTATTGATACGTGTACATTTTTATATTACTTTTTATCATACTTAATTTTAAATAGATAATAGATTACTCTAAATAAATATAGTTGAATAATTGATAGTATTGATACAATAATATTGCAGTGATAAACATATACCATTTACTAAAAGAAAATATTACGAATACATTTAATATTATATATATATATATACAATGTATATATAATACATATTATATATGTGAATATACGTGAACACTCGACAAGTATCTACATAATAAGTTTATGATCCTATGTAAATGTAAAATATTTAAACTATACTTGTGGAATAATTCCGTCGTTGTTAATTTGGGATTAACTGTATCTTGTATTGAATAATTATGATTTTAATAGTATCCATAATAGAACACCACCAACTTACGTCAGAACGCTATGAACCCTATTATTATAATTACGTCATACAAGTAAATCCGCAGTAAATTCGTCAGGCCGCAGTGGTTGTCGGCAGTATAGTGGTGATGGTGGAAATTGAAAAGATATATGGGAAAGTCGTTTGCCGAACTGGGTAAGAAAATATGTTAAAAATTAACTGACCGCAAAAAAACCAATATACCAACGCTATCGCCAGAATCTATAAGACCAAAAAAATCTATACTTAAAATGACTTGTCTATATGTTATACTAGAGTGGTTGGTATGCATCATTGTAGTGGTCCCGTTTTTATCTGTTCAGTGTATATATATTTATTATAGCTATAGATAACAATCACACTCGACGACCGTTTTAAGTCACACGTATTTAACGTTGAGCTGTTCATCGTACAAGTATACATAATTTTCCATACTGCAGATACTGTACATCGGAATTACAGCAACAATCACAAAAATTATACAGATTTTAAACAGAATTCTCGATTTTTCGTTACCGTATTACCGCTTTACTACCTTTACCATTTAATAATTACAATTATCATAAAGAGGCAAATCAGCAGAACGACTTAAACAGCTATCACGAATATGTTAATTGTATTGTTACAATATTTTTTTACGTTTTTATTGTGTGGCTTTTAAAAGAACTACGGGAACCTCATTTGCGAGTATTGGAGTACCCTTGTGTTACGTGCTTATGTCTATAATGACCTAATTTGATATTATAAATTTCTAGTCGTACAAGTGACAAGTCTTCCTCTAAGGAGAAAGTCTGTTTCTGTAACATTGGTAGTTTGTGCCGATAATTTCTTGGCTTTTTTTGTGTATGTAAAATAATGTAAAAATAATGCAAAGTTGAAAACTGTGTTTGAATGTCTATATAATATATATATATATCATCATATATAGTTATATCATCATAATATATGTATATTATGCAGTCACTGTCGGTGTAATCGAACCTGCAGGCTGTGCAATCGCAACCGTCTTGACGTTATTTACATTTTCAAATGAAAAATATAATGGGGTATGTAAAAAAAAAAAAAAAACCAAAATCCCGTTACGCGCGCGCGGTTCTCATGATGTTCAGACTACGACAACGTAATGTAATTGCGCGTATGACAACGCCACGCTGCACAAGTGGGGCGCACGTTTTTATTCGAGGGTTTGCTCAGTCGACGACACTCGGTCCATTACGGGTATCCGGGGACGGATTTGTCAGATAATTAGCGCGTTGAGGTATGCGCGGGCGCGAGCGCGTGTGTGCCGCAGTGTGCGTGTGCGTATATTATATACACACGGACGATAAATTATCACTGCGCGCGGCACCACAGGCGTTTCCGTCGGAAATTAGTAAAAACACTTTAAACGGTACACACACACACACCACGAACGAGTAAATATATTAATGTTGCCGCTGTCGCGGGGTCAATCAATACGGCGATAGAGGCGTGAGACGAAATGTGCAGTGTGCGTATATAATGTATTATGTGCTGCACCGCGACCGAACACCCCAAACATAATGTAGACGCGCGTAAATGCGTCAGACGCAAAAATAATAATAGTGATAATAGTATAGTAGTTGTGTAACACTTCGTAGGTCGTAACGCGTATCCGTCTACGAGTGCAGTCGTTAACATAATATATATATTGTGTATATGTTTGCGGAGTGTTGTATACGGTTAATTCGTTTTTCGGGTTCGCTGTATAATATACAAACATCTGTTCGATTCGCTGTACAGAATATATGGTCCAGACCTGATCGGGTGGGGGGAAGGGGGTGCGTAGTGACGGAGAGACTGTAAAAAGAGTGTCTCCCATCGTTGGGTTCACGCGAACCGTGTCGCGATTCATGTGCTCGCAAACGTCGGCACCGCGCGGATTTCACCCATTTACGAGATTGCGTCCAATAATCGTTTCGACAAAATAGTACTGTGTATAATATACGTGTGTATTATTATCAGTACAGCTCTTATCCGGTGTTAAATAAAACTATTGTGACTGCGACACAGTTAAGCGTACATATAATATTATATAGTATTGCGCGCCAACACCACCCGACTCGCCGAACTACTACTACTCTACACTAAAACGGACAGAGTCAAAGTATTTCCCTTGAAGTTTCGTCGACGTCTTGTCCTTCAATATAAACTTCTAAGAAATCACTGATGACAATAAACTATTAAATACACACGCGTGCTCTCTCACACTATTTATGTTTGTGTGTGTGTGTGTGTGTGTATGTGTGTTAGATTCAGCCGACGTCGCCAACGCCCGGATTTAATCAAACTGTCAACCCCCCGGAAGACGAACTTTATAAATTATTAATTTGTCACCAACCTTTTGGCTCGAGCAAATTGGAGCATTCGTTTTCCGTGTCGGGGGAATTGCAAAAAAAAAAAAAAAATAATGTTAAAGTTATATGAAATTAATTTTGCTTTCAAGTGTCAATATAAACAACCGATATCGTGACGCCATCGTTCAAAACGCACGCGCTTCACACTGTGACATCTCCGGGGAGAAAAACTTTTACCAATTTAATTTGCCGACAATTTTTCGCGAATAAAAAAATGCGATAAATCACACCGCCACGGGACGCGACAGTTTATTTATTTATATATATCGCACTCGTATAATATAATATGTAATGTGGTAAACCATACGTGGCAATAGTTTTACGAACAACTCCGCCGACGTTGTGTCACATTTATGTCATACATGCGCCGGCGTATACATTATATTATTATATAGGTGTTTGCGTTTACGCCGCGCGACCGTTCACACCTATACGTGGTTTTCACGCGGCAGACGAAATTTTTTTTTACGACCAACGATATTGTAATGTTTTCCGTCACCGACGAAATTCCGCGACAACGCCGCAACCTGCAGCACTATATACTCTTTACGCGCAATAAATTACGCGGCCGTTGACACTTCTTGCATCTGGTCCGTCGCCAGAATAAGCGCGGTCATGTGTCAAATGTATCACCGCCGTCGCCGTTACGACTCTATACATTAGTGTTATTATATGACGTAGCACACTGTGTAAATATATAATATGATAATAATAATATACATGATATCGTGTGGTAGGCGATTAGGCGAAACGGCCATCACAGCAAAGCGCTCTATATATTATACCGTTTTTACTACATGTTAAAGTGTTATAACGTTTGTAATATGTTTGTAAAATATTATACCAGTTTGTGACTTGAGTTAGGTGTTTTAATAACGTGTGTATATATACATGATTTTTTTTTCAACGTCGCTGGCATTTTTATCTCTATTCCGACGAGTGCCAGAGCACCGCGTGCTATGATCATCGGTCATATCATAATACAACGTGTATATATATATTGTATACAGCAAGAGACCATATTCTGTGTTATAATATTACGCACCACTAATGCTGTGACCTATAGTTGCCGCAGCATGGCGGAAACGCGATAAAACCTTATGCGTGCGAAGAACTAGATTTTTCGGTTTTATATTTATTTTTCACACACATACACATTATATATTATATATATATAAAAATTATATGAAATATACACATTATACGCACGACCCGAATCTCGAGTCGACGACGAAGACGGCGACCCTTTTTAATGATTTATTAACTCGACCGTTCGCACAAATCGTCTCGGCTATATATTATATACTATATACTCGTCCTATATTATATTATGTATGGACAATGTTTGTTTCTTTATGTCAACTCGTGTGTCGATGTTTATTTTCATTTTCATTTTTCATCCTCTTCCTGACGCAACCGGGACGACACTACTGCGCGCGGTCCAACGAAGTGATTGATGTACATGCGTGCACATATATAAATATATTAAATAAGTACGCATGTGTGGGTTTGTGTGCGCGTAACTCGTGTCTATTATTCACAAGAAAAATAAAGTGTACAAAACGCCACCTGCAAAAAAAAAAATAACAATAATGAATAAATAAAATGGATCGGCGAATTATTTTTTTGAGTCGTTTCGAGATTCCGGAATAAAATACAACTAAACATACGAACAGCTTACGACAATCGTTTCAGCATTAAGACGAAAACTCTATGAAATCATAAATCGCTGATGCTTAACGATTTACCTACCTACATATTAATGATGAAATTATTAATACATATTGATGATTATATTAAACTCATCGTTACTCAATACTCGCAAGAAATTGGACTTAAATGACACGTCCCAGATGGTGGAGATTAAAAGAAAACCGATAGATATAACGCTCGACTTTTGAGTTATTCGACATAATATATACCATTGCACATAGATAATGTTTTTGAGGATCTTCTTGACGTGACAAAATCCCGGAGATAAATACTCAAGTGGCCCGAGAGTGGTGCACACAATACTTAACACTCGACCGGCGTGTTAGCCCGTGCCAACGTATTATGTAATATACGAGAGACGCTTATAATTCACTAGGATTTTGGCGGCCGTCTGTTGTCGTAACTCGCGTACGTGTCGAGACGACGTGTGACCAAAACGGGGGAGAGAAAAGTTTAAAAAAAAAAATAAAAATAAATAAAACGTTAAAGGACGAAAAGCGACGGTCGTTAAAAACCATTATATATTATATTATATTATGCGCGCGGGAACGACTGCACTACGTACATTCGATACACAGCCGACCTGCACGGACGACGGCCGCCCGAGTGTTTTTTAATCCGGTGCGTGTGCGACGAATAAAAAACTATAGGAAATATATTATATATTTGTGTACAACAACGACCGGTCGATATTATATATGTATATAATCCGCGCCGCTTTGTCGTATACGTATACGTACGTCGTACAGCGTATATATATAACTGACGGGGCCGACTTAGGGTTGGCAATCGCGGAATCGTTTATATTATTATATAAGTTTATTATAATATGTGCGCAGATAAAAAGTGAGGGCGAGTGAGAGTGGGCGTGGGGGATGGCTGAGAGACAGAGTGGCAGAGACACAGAAGAAACGATGAGGACCCGCCGCCGACATACGGCACGCGGTTTCAAGTGTCCGTAACGCGAGAGCACGTCATAATAATAGTGTACGACGGGCAGAGTCCGGATTTGAGCGGCTCGCGCGCCCGTCACCTCGGCGATTGGCCACGCGCGGGTCGACTCGCGCGCGCAATCACATTAATTGAACGGTTCCGGCGGGGAGAGCGCGCGCGACCGACACGTGACCCGCGGCGTCCCGATAAACCCTTCCGTCGTCGTCGTCGTCGTCGTCGTCGACAATAATAATTATACCGTTGCGTAAATACGAATGCGTAAAATATAATATTTCCCGTGTGCGTGCCGCGTAAATCGCGTTTTGTTTCGTCGTCCGTGCACCGCTGTGCGTGTAATATATTCTATACATCCGAGTATACAGAGGCGCCATGTTTTGAAAATTTCATAGGAGGGGGGGCTCACTATTTTATAAACACATGTACGGCTTTACCTACTAAATAATATTACTAATCGTTAAACAATTACTAAAATATAGTTATTTGTTGTTTTTTATGTTATAATATTTTAATACTATATTAGCAATTTCAATTTTAAGGGGCTGAGCTCCACCTTATCGAGCTCACGGGGGCTGTAGCCCCGAGCCCCCTATACTCGGCGCCCCTGCGGGTATATAGGTACCACGGTATATATAATACAGTCGTCGCGGTACTCGAACCTCGATAACTCGAAAAACTTTGCAACCAGAATTTCTTTTTATTCTCCTAGAAATCTAAATTATATATACTTAAATTAATATAAGTTCGAGTTAGACATCTCGAAGCGAATTTTTATCTTCTTTCAACTTCGAGTTATCGCGACTCGACTGTATATTTTATTCCGGGCGGGGGGCGACAACGTTCGTCGTAAAAACCCTGCAAGTCCCGTGCACCGACGTTTTATTGCACCCAACGACCTACGCACCCACACACGCACACTCGTGCACCTATATAGGTATATATTACGTATTGTGCATCTGGACCGTGGGACGAGATTCGGAGTTTATTTTTACTCTCCCCGACAACGTTTTCGTAATAACATTATTATTATTATTATTATTATTAACGTATACGCCTATACCTATATATTGTACGATTCCCCGTGCTTGCAGCTTATATATATATATATGTATTATACGATATCGACGCGCACACGGTTGCCGTTAATAAACCGCGTTAATGACGTAATTTATCAACGGCGACGAACGCGTTGTATATATAATACGTAATATTATATAGTGTTTGTGTGTGTGTGTGCGTAGCGGCGGCAGCGGCGCGCGCGAACGAAACGATCTCGTGGAATTGATGATGTCATCATGAAGCTGTTAATACGGCGGCTGCGAGCTGACAGTAAGACGGAACGGCCCGGGAGTCGTGCAATTTGTTTCACCCCCCCCCCCCACCGCGGCCGCTGAAACCCCGCGTGGGTACCTGTGCCGCCGCCGACTGTGTACAGTTTTTCCTTGTCGCGCGCCCAACGTGATATCATATATTTTATTTTATTTCGGTGCTACTGCAGTGGTGCTGGCGAATACGCGCGACACGTATTATTATCGTAGTGTATAATATAAATACGCAGTGCTTGTCGCACACACCCAAACACATACAATAATATATGTGCGCTGAGGGCTTGCAAGTTATATAGAGTGCGCGTATAATGTGTACGTGGGTGCCACGAGCTTTTCAAAGACAGCATCGGGGTTATATGTCAGGTAGGAGGAGGCTGATTTTGAAGAGATGGATAACTTTTTTTCAAATGCACATCGGTTTAATCCTCTCATGGAGTTCACTTAATTCTTACTATATATTATAGTATTATACTGTTATGTTTTTTGATTTATTATCCGCATTAACCTATATTTTATAATATTATCTTTAGCACTAATGCCTCGCTGCATTAAACATCGAAAGTCATCCAATATTCACTAAGAACTATGATAATAATTGTTTTAGTTATAATCCGGGAAGAAAAATTAAATATTTTTTTTTTGTATTGTCATAGCACAGTTTTGTTTTTTGCTTTTCCTGTGAGGAAAACTCCCTTGTTGACCCGGTTATGTTGATCTTACAGGTGTGAAATAGACCGTCAAAATTTATTTCCCTATATTTATATATCTGTTTTCTCTTTATATATATATTAGTATAACCATGATTATATTTCTTAACTAAAATACAGTAGTAATTAGATTTCTAATTGCCAGGATTATATGTGAAATACTGTAAAAAATTCGTCTCAACAGTAACGTATGCGTATAATGTTGGGTGTTTATTTGCTAATCATAAATAATAATGCTAATAATATATTAATATATAAATCAATTGGATAATGTTTTGATTAAATTAATCTAATTTCTTTTAATATTTTAAATATTTTCACACAAGTGAAGAAATATGGAATCTGATAACCCAAGTACCCAATATCTTTTTATACGATAAAGCGCGCCACTACAACGTGAGATCAACATATGAAATTGGTTATTGTTTTATTTTTTCTTCGTCTATTAGAAGATCTTTCTTTTCTCAAATAGCCAAATATCTCACAAAACCGTTTCTCTCTGCATTATCTTCCTATTATGCCTATTGTACACATGTCAGTTAGGCACTGCATTATATAATATAACTATATATATTACTGTATAATATTAGTTATTCAACAGCTAACCCAGTAACCTCCACACTCACTTTTCATCATGGTAGATTATTATATTATTATACTGTATATTTTTCCTTTTCTCATCCCGAGCCACAATTTGCGTTTTAAACTTAATTGAGAAGTTTATTCGAATTCCGCAAAATACGTGAACTACTATTGCAGATACTAATTGAGTGACACTTTAAACTAAAAATTGTACTTGTATTTCCGCTTTATAGTGGCCTATCATATTTTATTCACTAGAAAACTGCAAATATATGTGATTATATAAAATTTAGATTTTAGACTATCAGCTTAATTTTCTATGATGCATACATTATACTCCCTAATATAAACTACGAGAAAGTTGTCAAAAACCAACAAAAATATTTACTGCTAAAGTTTTCGATAAAAAAAGTTACTGTAAATCCAACTCTATTATAATATTATTTCATTGGTTTTATTATTTGTTCTGACAGACACAAGCGATCGTTTTTAATTACCATTGCTATACTGACCAGATAAATATTTTATACAACTCGTTTTATAATTTACGCCCGAACGAAGTTATAGTATGCATATAAACTATATAAACGCAAATATAGGTATTGTGTTCCTATTGTTTAAAACATACACCCAATCGTTGTATTGTATTGTTACAAAAATCAATAGACTATATACTATAACGCGTATGACAATACGAATGCGGAATGATAGTAATTAAGCTGAAATTTGACGTCTGCGATTCCAACGCATGATTTAACAGTTATATGAGTAATTTATGGTGTTATATATACTCCACCGACCGTAAAATAATAATAAGTGGCAATTTAATGATGTTTAAACAACTATCAAGACGATAAAACTGACACTATAATAGTGGCGTCGTATCAGTTTTTAATAGAGAGATAGTGATGGGGGCAAAAGTTTTGACCAGCCCATATAAAAAGATCGTTTTCCTCGCAAGCCACTTACATTTTTATTTAAATACAATTCTCATCTTACATAACTCAATGTAAATATGAAATATGTATTATCATATTAGTAAAATAACCTAAATACCTAGCTACCTCAGTGGTGTCATAATAGATTTTTTTTAAAGGTCGAACAAATTAAATTCTAATACTGAATGCAGTTACTAAAGTGTAACTGAAAAGTGAAAAACTGAAAAATATTAAATACTTATTTCGTTCGACTGGAGAATAAAAAAAACAAAAACAGCTCGTACTTAAAAATACATAATATATAACAAGTATATATTCCTATACACAAGAAACACATAGACACAGTCACGCGTCCATCTATTTCAACTAAAAAAGATATTTTTAATATTATCTATCACGAGGTACCTATACTACCAGACAAACAATATTGTATAAATACATTTAGGATTGTACTGAAAAAATGTAAATAAATATAGAGCTATATATTATAATAAATAAAAATAAAAACTAAAATTCGCATTCCAAAATAATAACATTAATAACGATTTGATATATTGCATTTTTTAATTGAATATAGATAGTACCTTTAAAAAATATGTCGTCAAGTAAATGATGTAAAAAATAGTACAGATGTCAAATACCTATACAATATACCTACATATTATACAACATTTGTGTAGTAAAAATAGTGAGAGATAATTGGAGATATCCCGCAGGGCCCTTAATACTTCAATGACCGCTCTACGACAAATTTATCGAAGTGAAACACTGCAGCTAATGCAATCCGACGGGATTGACGATTGAGAGTGTATATACGCGCGCTCTCCGAAACTCGATATACTAACATTATTGGGTCTGACACGCCGCGTGTGCAGTGTGTCGTCAGAGAAAGAAAAAGAAATCGTTTCCGGTGTACACTTTATGAAACATAAATGTACAGTGTACAGCGTAGACCTTTCGCAGCGTTTTGGACGATAGCTCATAACATAGAAAAACGGGATCAAATGTTGGTAGTCCAACACCCTTTATACGGTATTTTGGTATATAATTTACTTACCTATCGTTCGTTCGTTTCGTACAGGTGTCTTCGATTTTATTTCATTAATTTTATTTCATAAAGTCCGTACATTTATATATCTCGTTGATAGGCTGTAAAAGAAAATTAGAAACGCGTATGCTAATTTTTAGCGGCGTGTTCTGACTTTCTGTTTCTGATTATATTATTGATTTTTATTTTTACCCTTCAAAACTATCGAAACTTTTCCAATAGAAAAAGTAATAAACTTGTCTAAGCTTTAGTATGTAACATAATAAAAAATGATTTAATGCAAGCAGGTTGTTCTATCAATGATTTATGTTTGATTTCTGCTGATTTTGACGTCCAATGTAAAAGAGAAAACGAAATTATGTATATTTTAGCTTTTGTGACGTGAATCTTTGGATCAGATGACATAATATTATTTGAAATTTCTTAGAACTTTAAAAATACGCATTTTGTAGAACTTTGATCCAACAATTATTGATTTAAATTGTTTTTCTAACTATTATTGCTATCATAACATTATTAGTATTCATACTAATGCGGAAGTTATCTAAACGAGAATGAACTTTATTTCTTAAAATAGTAGTTAAAATTAATTATGTACATTTTAAGTTTAAACTCTTCGTTTTTTATTCCTTTTATGGGTTTTACGATTTACGATATATGAATTTCAAGCGTGTATAATATACTATATTATTATAAATATTTATATTTTATGTATACATGATGATTCGCCAAGTATGCTTGCCCTAATTTCTTCATGAAAATTCCAGTATTTAAATTTTTTAAATACACTTAAAGCTTTAAAATCATATTTTCAAATCCATGAGATTTTTATACACTTAAGGGTATTCTGTAATGATACGAGCTCTTGTTTTTCAAACGAGAACCTTCGTTTTTTATATAGGTACATTATTTTATATGTAATTTTTATAAATCTTTTTATGTACCTAATTCAAAAATTTTAAGTTTTTCCGTTATAAAAATAAAAGACATTAAAAGTGGTTTTATAAAAATATAAAATTAATGGTTTATCGATTTTAGTATTTACTATACTAGGACCATTTTTATAAATTATAATTATTGACAGATAATATAATGATTTACTAAAAATTTTTAATAATCGTAAATTCAGAATTTTTTAAACCCATTATTATAGATCTGTTACTAATCAAAGTGTTTTTATTTTTATTTCAATTTATCAATATTTTCAGAAAAAAATATAAACTAAACGCCCGGTGATCTTTTTTGATTCATAGATGATAAGTGATAACAGTTAAATTACTTATATATTTACATAATATACAATATATTAAAGTAATATTGACTTATCTATTATATATTTATATATCATTAGTATAAGGTATGGAATAGAATTTTTATAAATCTGTTTTTTCATGTACATATTATATAAATACATGTCATTAATTGTAATAAAACAGATTTAAAGAACACAACATACACACTTTTTAAGGGGTTTGATGTAGGCAAATTTTTATGATATTAATAAAAAAAAAATTAAATCATAAAAATATTTAAATACTAATTCAAAGTAAGTTAATCCATGTCTATACTATTATTCTTAGTTATGTAAACACAAAATAATATATAGGAAACTATTTTACGCAAAAAACAACCACAACAGAATCTAAATTTATATACACATTAAAGTAGACAATATTTACAGTGTCTTAACTAAACTATTTATATATATATATATATATATATATTTATATCAGTTACACAAAAAAAAGATATTATCTCTTATATCGTGTTTAAATGTGTGAACCTCCTGCAGTTTGATTCTTCTTCGTATGAAACAATTTTCTATATTTTGCATTATAATCTCTTAGTTATATAAATACCAGCAATAATACTAAATTGGAAATTGGAATCACTTCTAAGTTATACTTTGAAATAATATTTAATAAATTGTTAATGATTTAAAATTTTAATTTCACTAATAACGTCATTAAAATTGCCTATAAAAAACCCCTTTAAAAGAACAACATTTATAATACACAATAAAAAAGACAAATTAATTGCTGTGTCTTAGAGTTTGTATTATTCAATATAAATCATCGAAAATTCATTAATCTTTGGACCGTTTTATTTTAATATATTTCAAACTTAAATAACTAGTATATTGTTTGTATTTAAAAAAAAAGGTATTTTACGACAAAATGTTGTCCTCTACAAATATTATGGGTGTGTGGTTTTTAATATATTTTGAAAACACGATATTTAAAAAGCAATAATTATAATGATTATTTTTGAATATCATTCGTTAGTATCTACTGTGTGTATACTCAATGATCAATGCGATCTATATAAGCTCGTTATGGTACGGCGACTTTACTAGAATCGCCCACTCGCGGCCATACAACGACGTCGAGTACAGAATAAAGTCGTGAATTCAGCGCGTAATACAATATTATTATACCTCTAGCTAACGGTTATTAAATAATATGTTTCGTACACTCGTTGCTTAAAACACGTGTGTATACACGACGTAATAATAGCGAATGGAAAATACGCGCGATTATAATATTTCATGTGTGATT
Organism: Schizaphis graminum; assembly: GCA_020882235.1. NCBI lineage: Eukaryota > Metazoa > Arthropoda > Insecta > Hemiptera > Aphididae > Schizaphis > Schizaphis graminum. The sequence goes on from CM037033.1 coordinate 95,610,512, forward strand.
TGTCGGGATGACGGGAAATATAAAACGAAATAACAACAACAGACAATACGGATTCTTGGAGTTTATAATACACTCGGTTTGGGAAGTACTGCGAGCCGCGTAAGGCGAGGTCCCAGCGGTATTGACTGGAACCCAAGCCCAGGGGAACCGGAGTCAATACTCTCTCTCCCTCTCTGTCGCTCTGTCTCTCTCCTTCTCGTCCTCCACTCTGGTCCCCTCTCACACTCACTCGCCCTTCCCCTCTCTCGACACTCTCTTCTCGATCCCTCCCCTGCAGCCGTCCCTCCGATCGCTATATACCACCGGCACGCCGCCGACCCGCGTCGATCCTCCCCTTAAATTGTCTACCCGCCACCGGAGCGGCATAAATATATATATGTATACACACGCTATTGCCGTCGACTGCTGCTATTCCGTGGCGCGCACACGCACGCACACTGCACACGGCACACGCACATACGTGTACACGCGCGCGCGCTGGCTACAAGTAAACTTTTATCTCGGTCCGTCCGTTTCGCCATATTCTCCCTTTCCCGCGAGCTTCTCCACCGCCGTTCACCCGTCACCAAGACCGGACTACCGCCACCGCCGCCGCCGCCGTACAGAACGTTCGTTTGTATGTATGTTTATATACATACGCATATATACAGGATTGTTTTTGCAACGTGTCCGTCCTCCACCCTAGACCCTCGTACCGAGAAATAAAGAAATACCCGGCCGGATATTTGAATCGGACACTATTTGTTTATCGTCGTCCGTGGGCCTTCCGCGCAATTAAATCCATCCCTCCCCCCGCTAATTTCGAATCGCAACGTCCGCAACTGCGCGGTGTACATTATACGCGTGTCTTTACCGCAATACCAATGATGATGGTGGTGATGAATGATGATGATGATGATGATGATGATGATGATGATGATAGGTAAAGTATTAGGTATTAATATATAGATTCCGACGAATAATAAATTGTTCGTTCGAAAACCACCGCGGAATCCAATTATTGTTATCCAACAAACGTTATAAATATAATAGTATAATATTATAGTTGAAGCGTTGTGAAATATACGACACTTTGTGTAAATATTTTAACAATAGCTCTAACGTCAACCTGGTTATTAACTTTTGACTATCTGGTATACTTATCGATAGTAATAATTAATACCGTGTCACAACCGATTTATAACAACTTCGGTATATAATAAATAATTATCTATTTATTCGCATCCACCATATTATTGAAAGGTTTTTGTTATTATTGATAAACTAATTATTAACAGTTATCGCACATATATTTCAACACGTTAACTCTACGGTTCTAAGTTTGGACGTTTTCCGAGCGAAAGTTTCCAAATATAATACAGGACTAAGTACGGTTTTGTTTACTCGTGAATCCCACTGATATTTTCACTTTAGACGAATCCAACCAGGAAATATAATAACAAAGGTCAATTTAAATAATATACACGTTTAATAATATTTTCTTTGATACTCGCACCCTTAAAGCGTGCAGTTTATGAACCCTTTATATAAACAGCGCGCGACCTATATACTGCAGTAAATAAGTAATCCCGATTTTAAACTCGTGTAAATTGACTTATGTAGTGTGTAATGTTTATTTTTAACGACGCATAGCGGGTTGTCCTCAACAGTTTTTTTACACCAAAAAGGTCTGTATCTACTGCTCTGCTGCAGTTACAATCGGTCTTTGTTTACCTACAGCCATTAAAATCAAACGAATTGCAATAATCCGTAATTAGCACTATGGCGTGTGCGTCTGCAGTGTGTATGATTATTTGATTTGCGTCGATCCGGGACCGAAATAAAACGAAAAACAAACGCCGGTTATTCAATTTTTACGATACATTGCGTTGGATCGTAAACGAAATAATTATATCCAAACTTTTACACGCGATATAAAGATAGCAAGATAAACTGCAAGTATCGGAATAATCGAGTATAAGCAGTACAACTTTATCGTCGTCGTTTCACTGCAGTACGTACGTACATATGCTAAGCCTTAACAGCTAAGGAACTTATAAAGTCCAAGAGTACCTGCATATATATATATATATATATATATATATATGTATAATACGAAAAGTTTTAAGTGAACGCAACTATAGAACGTGCTGTACAAACTATCTCGTCTATAGCGTTAAAATTTGCGGAGGAGAAGATAATTATCGAGAAGAACTGTTTTGACCGACCGATATAACGTGTACCCGGGCCGCGCGATTAAGTCGGCGGATGGACTGTCGAACATATATGGCCTTGCAATCCGTATATATCGGTATATATTCAGTGGTACACGATGTGATGCGGGGCAAACATCACACACGCACAAAGCGGGAATACGAGGGCGCGGAAAATCCAGTGCTCGGTCGGCGTGCGGGCGGTGGTTGGGACAGGAGGGTGGCGAGTCGGAAAAGCCATTGCCACCAGCGAATCCCCCCTCTCACCATCACCGCCCCGATTTTTCCTCTCGACAATGTATATATATATATATATGCTCGTTGAACGTATATTATGCACGTATATATATATATATATATACAAACACTACAGTATATATACGCACTGTCAAATCCTCCGACCCCACCGGACGGCGTCGCGGGTACCCTTCTTCGCCACGATCCACCCCCGTCGGTCCGCGAACCGCTCCGCGCCAACACATTTTCACCCCGCGCCACGAAAATGGAAGGCGACTCGCGATAGTCCCCTAAAACGCCGCCGCGTTGCCACGGAAACGACGCCGCCGACGATTGCGACCGCCACTGCGACTGTGACTGCGACTGCGGCGGGGGCGACGGCGACGACGACGACGGCGGCGGCGGCGGCGGCAGCGACAGCGGTGTGCCCTTCGGTATCGCTGTATAGCATTACAGTATATGTAACAACTATAACATGTGTATCTAAGCGTATTTTCCGTTTTAGCCGACATTATGGGGCACGATACGGAACAGATAATAATATTGTTATTTTACTCTCAAATAATATACCACCGCGTGTTTATCGCATAACACAGAGATAACATAGCCGCACTAGTAATATATAAACGACGTTTATGGCGCAAAACTATATAACGCGAATTCTTTTCGTACAAAACACTACTACTTTGGTTTTGATTTGATTTCCCATTATTTTCATGACAATATTATGCGTATTGGCCACTGAGCCGAAAAGCTTACACGAGCGCCGCGCCGCGCCAAAGAGGCAACAAACACAACGGCACACCGCTGCAGCTTTCGTCGTGAACAGATAAATAAAATATTAAACGTTTATATCGAACGACAGATATATTATTTATGCTGTTGTGAACTGTGAAGTATATATAATACAGCTGTCCGCGCACTGTTGACGATTAATATTCCTATTAACGTCATTCAAATGGATTAAATGGATTTAAACGGTATATTAAAACGGTTTTAAATGGTATTCAACCACGCGTTAGGCTGCGCATATCGTCGAAATTCACACTTCGACATTCGTCATCAGTCGTCAGATTTTGGTTGCGATCAAACATAATACAAATACTATGCAGACGCTACATTTTACGATAACAGTCGTCACTCATCAGTCAATCGCCGCAACGGCGGAAGTCCTTTAAGAGTAAAGACTGGCCGTTGCGGACAAGTATACATAATTTACCAACGAGCCTCAAAACGTATACGTCCTCTGTATAAATATTAAATACATGTATTAATGCAGAACGTTTCGACTGTTTCGAGGTGCGAGGTACGGATAAATATTACAATTTTTGTAGCTAGCAAAAAATAACGTTCAACGTTCAAACTGAACGATTTGCAAATCGGTCGCGTTCAATAGGCGTTTTAACGTGTGACCAGTTAGCTGCTGTGGCAATGCGTCCAAATACGATCAATGTATTATATATTTATATATGTGCGTCTTATTATCGTCAGTGTCGGTATAATACGTATACATAGTGGCGTATTTGACTTAATATGACGACGGAGCCGTTACGGTTCGACGGGAATCTCTCCCCGACACCAACATCGTCCGCGCTGTCAACGCCGAAACTTTGGCATGCCCCCGCTTTCTCTAATGATTATATTATAATATAATATATTATATATGAGGTATACGCAGTACACTTCATCCGCCGAGAACTCACGCGTAAATATTATACTCACGCACTCACTCGACACAAATGTAGAGAACGCATATTTACGTATATTATTATATATAATATCCTATATACATACACAAAGCACAGGTATATATATATATATATATATGTATATGCATATGGATTCAGACAAGCGGTGCGGTCGTGAAGTTTTCAACACCACACCGGATGAGAGTATACACTGCTACCACTGCACCGCCACCGTTCTCACTATATATATATATACAGCACACTCGTATATATTCCGAGTGTTGTTCGTGCTGCAGCACAAGTTTGTTGCGCGAAAACTTGGTCGAACCGAGGAGACGGCGAACGAAATTAAACGTTAGACTTACCCCGCCGTGATATTCATATTATATTACAGTATGTAGTATGTGTGTACGTAGAAGGTGTGTAGAAGGGTGTGTGGTGGCAGTATATAGTGAAGGTTTCAGCGAGCCACCGCCGAACTCGGAGTTTATGTGTGGTGTGAATATATTATACGATTTCGGCGAAATGAAATATTACAATATTACTACTATACAGCGTACGCACGCCGTGTAATTTACAGAAAACATTCCGGCTCCGTTGTTTTTTCTAATTGCATCAAAACCATATATTATGTATTATATTACCATCATACGTGTTACCATAGCGCTCACGGTCTTACCTATACGCGCGTAGATACGATTTACATATTTCAACAGTATAATATTATATGTACAGAGAGCACAGTAAGTATCCATATAGGTATAGACGGTTAACCGCAGTAACTCCGCTATTGTCGTCATCGTCGTCGTAACTTATTTGTCGGATTACGGAACTTTAGAATATTATAAACGACGCTGAAAATTAATTTATCGTCATCGTATTGTATAGAAATGAAAAACAAATTCACACGGACACGGTATATATACGGCGTGATATGAACACGCGTGTTATACAACAACGCGCACTGCGTTTTATAATAAATGTTTTAAATTTCGAATCTCGGGAACGAATTGAAATGCGCGGGTTTTTTCCACGTAAAACGGCGATTCCAAACCGCGGGAAAAACGTTTTGAAATGTCGTATATATATATATATATATATATGCGCGGCGGTGCGTTTTCCGTTGTCTGCCGGCAGCACCTGGTGTCGGCGGGCGGCGAGCGGACGGTTTTTCGATCCGGATTACACACTGAGCCGCATAATAACGGCGATGGGTAGTCGTCACGTATCATATAGTTATCATTACTGGTCGTCGAGAAACGGTCACACATTTATTATACTGCCGCGAACGATCTATTTAATTACGGCGAAAAAACCTTTAGCGAGATTGTGCGGTCCTGCTGCAGACGGCCGCACGCGGGAGATTTTTATTGCGGTGTCGTTGTTGTACACGCGCGTATATATAAAGGGGTAAGAACTCGGTTTTGTAGGTACAACGCGTACGAGTGAAATGGATAGAGATGAGGGAGAAGAGAGAGCGGCGAACGAGTGAGAGAGATACGTAAGAAACGGTCGACGGGGAAAGGCGATATGCGCGGAGAATGAACGAACGTCCGCGGTAACAGCAGTACACCTACCTATATATATGTGTGTGTGTGTGTAGTGTATACGGTATGGAAGAGAGAAACCTTAAGGATCGAAGATAAACTGTTGCGGGGTAACGAGAACGACTGTCGCTGAACTATCCCCGGGGAGGAATCGCCGACGGTGTGTAGTCATCGACTTCTCGGGCTAATGCAGAAACATTAGGTATACGCGGTAGCCCTCTCCATCCCGCTGCGCCACGAGGATATACGCAATTCCGTCCTTGTGTGTGTTTGTGTGTGTGTGTGTGTGTGTGTGTGTGTGTGTGTGTGTGTGTGTGTGTGTGTGTGTGTGTGTGTGTGTGTGTGTTTGTGTGATTTTCACGGGTAGATAAATGCAATTATTTCACTCTTTTCCCCACGCGGACGTCAGTACCCTTTCCTACCGTATCCGCTTTTTCTTTAGTTTTGCCACTGCTGTGCGCTCGCAGTATAGGTATATTATATGTTATATAATATAACATATCGTCGTAAAGCATATATTATTATAAAGATATAAATTACCGTTCCTGCGTGCCGCCTGCTATACAAGTAAGTTATACTTTTGTGTCGGACGTGTATGATAATCGTAGACCGTATGGATTTTTCACACTCCGCAAAAACCCCGAGTACCGCTGGTGTCGACGTTATTTTTTATTTATCTCGTGTTGTGCAATATAATTCCATTGGCAGGAGGACGTCGTTTCGCGAAAATAGTAGTTCACCCAAAGGTCGAAGGTACACGATATCGTTATGCGGACGAGCAACAATGTGCAGTAGCCAGTGGTAGTGTAAGGGGAAAAGATCGTATTCCGTATACAGAGCCCGCACGTCTCGCGGGACCAATATAATATTGTCGACCCGGCGGAATCCTTTTAATCGATTCGGCCGCACGTTTCACACGTCGTCGAAACATTGTTATAGCACCTATACTCTTCCCTATTTTCATACAGACTAAACATACAGAAATATAATCATGACATGGCTAATGATAATCATATTTTAAAAGTATTGACTTCAGAATATACAGACAGCTACAATAAAATAGAACAACTTTTTCAACGAATAAGGGGAACTTTTAACTCTATAAATGGCTTATTTTTAACTTTGATTTCATAGGACTTAAGTCTCTATAATCCGTACGACTAACTATACGTTGTATAGATTTTTTATACGATTCGTTTTTAGCGTTAAAAAGTCATTATTAACTGAAATGCATAATTCTATTTTCCGTGCAGGTATATCAGTGTGTTGTTTTTTAAACATTAATCTACCCCGACTATCCTTAATATTATTACTCGACTGTGTCTACGGTACGTTTGGAATCAATGGATTCGTCTGTATACATAGTATTTTAATATTGTACTAATTTAATGCGAACTGTTTGGCCTGTACTTCAAAGTTCAAATACGCAACGACGACGACGACGACGTGCTGTGTTCAAACCGACCGGATTATTGCTTCCGTACGGACGTATAAACTATAAACATATTATAACCAAATACTGTTATTATTATTATTATCATCGTCGTCATCTTCATTATTATTAAAGATCAATATCAGCAGGAAATCGATTTATCCGGCACACGGCCGCGTGCACGCGCCCTGTGTGTACTGATCTCGGGACTGATTGTCGGCTATAAAATACATCACGACACATACGCCACCGGTCGAAATGTTAATCCCTCGTCAGTCCCACCATACATATTATATACATATAATATGATATAACTATCGCATAATACTGATCGTGCACTACCGTCTCTGGTTTGTTTGCTCAAAAGCTATAATACGCATATATCATTAAGTTGGTTATCGTCACAACTATACCGCATAATATATAGGTTAGATTACAGCGGCATTATAAAAAAAACTGCATCCGGCTTCCGGAAACATATATATTATGTATATATATAAATATGTATTAAGCATTAATAATACATTATTTCGTAAGTATATAAATTGAAAAAAATTCTATATTCTATGTTAACCTATTTTATAGTAGTATATTATAAAACACTTGTGACAGGGGAAGCATATTAAATAACAGTATTTCGCAGTCTTATGCTTTGATGATTGCGATATTGTACACGCGCTCGTATATTGTTTTTTTCGAATCTTATCGTTGCAAATACAATCGTCGCGACGTTCGTCATGTGACGTTTTTTTTTATATAAGTCTAGTATACTATATACCGGCCAATTTTTTATTACCATTTGGCATTTAGTAAACTTAAATTCCACGTGCATCATATAATATAATTATATATTTTATAGATAGCTATAAAGTCTTAGAAAAACAAAACGAAACAAACCACGATATCGCGGTGGCGGCGTGATGCGTCGGACAGACCGGGAAAATTCCTCGGGGAATCGCCCCGGAGACGGTCCGTCGGTTACTTCACTTTTTTCCGACGCCGCTGCCGACGGGTTCGCAGGGTCGTGCCAAAGATTATATATATTTTATCGGGCTAACCTATCCCGGTGTGCGTGATAGCCGACCATATAATAAAACAGTAGACGGGTCGGTGCCGCGATGACGGTGCTACTAAGTGCGAGAGCGGTGGGGGGAGGACGATTGGCAGTGTGCATCAATCATTATGCGCAAACTGTATAAAATTATAATACTATAACCTATATATATATATATATATATATATTATATTATTATTGTAACTTTATTACGTAGTATACGTTCATTACCCCGACAGCAAATTGAATAATGCAATTTTCCGACCGGGGCCGTCCCCGCGGACTCTTGTCCGTAATTCTTTCCGATTCAGTCCATCGATCTGGCGTTTCGCTTTTATTATATGATAATAATATGTACGTACGCCGATCTTCGTGCGTGAACTGTGGAAATCGGTGAACAAATTAATACCTACCCCACATAATAGAATAATTGTGAACGATTCAAAAAAACAGTTAATAATCGGGTTATACTGTACCTATCTGTATGTGCCGTCGATGTTTATTAAACGCCAAAATGTTATTGCAGGTAGGTAATGAAACGCACTCGGCATAGTAATATCACAATGCGATGTTATTACCTCGGTATAGATGGTACTATAAATAAACTATATTTTGCGACGGAATTCTCTACGGATAAGTGTATACTTAACGTTGTTTCACTTCTATACTTAACCATTGCGAACTCGACGGTTTTACTCGACTGTAAATATAATAATATATACCGTAAATAAATAGGAGAAACGTTAATTATTGTTAATACAGTGACCTTAAGACGAACGCCCTCGGTTACAACACGAAATATGTAATGAAAAATATTGTTTTTAAGGTCTTACTATTTACCACTGACCACAATAACGTACAATAATTGTATATTTTGTTAGGGTGTTGGGTAGGTACCTATCCCACCCGTAATAATAATATTACTAACATTTGTTATTGTTTATAAGTTATAACTATAATGGCATAATGCAACTAATTCGAAATGACACGTTTTGTTTTATAGATTTTTCTTGAAGTTTTTCTTGAAATGCAATCAAAATTGTTTGAAAAACGCTGGAAATCCCAGAGACATGCGAAGGTTTCAAGTAAGTAGTTACCTTTATTTTTTTATTATATTTAGAGTACACTATATTATGTTAAACAATATTAAAGGTAAATGTATGTATGTATATATAAACCGAACAAGGTCCTTCTCCAGTTAAAAAAAAACCTAGGGGGTATTTTTGTATTTTTTCATTCAAGTCATTAACGTAAAAGGGTTTTCCAGTATTATAATATGTATATATGCACACAAACATAAAATGATATATACCGTCTGTGGTGGGTTTGTCGTGCGTGTCCTATACGCTTCGTTCAAACATGAAATGTAATTTTAATAACATTATGTACTCCGATTATTACGGGTTAACATCGTAAACAAGAAAAATTAAACGATCTTTGTTGACGTTTTCAGTACGCCATAAATATATGTATATATAATATATCAGTTATTATGTTTCAAACGAAGGAACGTATTAATTACTATAGGTATAACGTATAACTAATACGTAACAACGTACAATCATTATTCACAAAATAATAATGAAAAGGTGTGTAGTATATAATACCCGTAAAGCGAGAGAATTGTCATCACATGTAAAAGGCATTTGTTTAATTAATGCATGTGAAAAGTTCGTGTTTTTTTTTTTTTTTTTGCTTCCTAACATGCTCGTCTCTGTCGATTTTTTTTCATATAAATATTTTATTGCATTTCACGCTTTAAATAATAATAAAAAAGTTTCTTTCATCTGACGATTGCAAGAATACAAAATGCCATTACGGTTCATAATTGATGCAGTCTCGTCCAAAACAGTAAACAGGAAAGTAAAAAATAAAAAAAAACAAATGAGAGGTTTATAAGAGAAAGAAAGAGAGAGAGTGAGAGAAAACCTTTTTCGTATTAATTATTTTTTTAAAGCTTTCGGTGTAGAAATTACTCAAAACAGCCGGAATTCATGTCAAGACTATCTACGGCAGTTTGCGGAGCATGCCACGCGCGCGACTAATAAAAGTTTTAACAACATTAACTCCCATAACTAAGCAAAAACAAATATATACAACGGTTTTACATTAAGAATACGGCAGAAAAAAAATCAGCAAATTATTATTATTTGAAGTAAAATAAAATGATAAAAGCAAAAAAAGACCTTGAAAAAAAACATTCGTTCCAAGTATTGGCTTTTCGATAAATAATTATCAAATTATCGTAGTCCGGTAGGTATTTTATTAGGCGCATTTATCACGTTTAACGACAATGGTAACCATATTATTATCATCCCGATGTCAATATAATATGATAACATTCCAATTGAAAAAAAAAACGGAAAAAAACCAAAAAAAACCCTGACATTATTATAACACGTCGCCATTTGTACTGATGACATAACACAGGGATCGCTCTTTTTACGATACTCATAATTTTTTTTCTGGCTGCACGTAGGCTGTATAATACCATTAATCATTATGTATATCTCGTAATATAATAATAAGTAATAACACATACACGATTTAACGAGGTTAAATAAATCGATGTTTGCTAGTCAGTAGTCCGTGGCGCGCGCGTGCGTAGATAATTTGCGACGTGTAAAAATACATTTAGGCGAAAATGTAAAAAACGAAGTAACAACAATAATGGAAAACTTTCGAAGGTCCCCGCTCACCGTCCGCCGCTCTATCAAATCTAAACTTTTGTAAAATACGCTAGAATATTCTATCGGCATGTGCAGTTGTCGCAAGTATATAGAATATATAATAATAATAGTGATAATAATAATATGGTGTACCAGAGTTTACGTCGTATAAACCTTGCAGTAGCGGGCGGCGCTGCAGCAGTGTTTAATATATAATAATATTATACCTATTTAAATTGCGTATACGCTCGCGTAAGTTGTCACTACTTCGTTGTTGACAAATTTGTTCGTCACAACTTAAGATTTGTGTAGTTAACATAATATTATTGCACTATTACAGCTGTTTTAGGCGATAAAATAAGGAACATCGTAAACATAATGACGTTAATCCGAACGTACAAAACATAATAAAACCCGTCTTCAGCAGTTAATGGAATAATAATATATAAATAATATGATCGTTAATTGCAACAATGATAATATAAAACTCGGCGCTACGACAATAATAATTTAAGTATATACAACACATTTATAAGCAATATCGCAATGAAATTTCGATGAACAAAAAAACCTTGATCAACTTTTAAAACTACTTAACTACAGCAAAAAGCAAAGTAAACAATCATTGCTGCAAGTTTGGCATTCACGATTATAATTTGTCAATACCTATAGGCAGTGGCGTAGCCATAGGATGAAGGGGGGGTCAGTGGGCCATGCCGCCCCCCATCGGCTGTATCAACTTAATATAAAAATGAACTGTTATTGTTAGTTGTTGATTATGTTTTTTTAGTATTTTGGGTTTGCCCTCCTCCCATTTTAAAATTATGGCTGCGCCACTGCCTATAGGTAATATTAGATTTATATATAGAAACACGTAAAAATGTTTTTATCAAGAAATATATTTCTATAAAAAATGACTACTTGTGTCGTGTGGTATTTACACACCGTGTTTGACAGCTCATTTTTTGACATCAGAGGACGAAAGTATTTTTTAGTTTGATTAAATTGACCGTATAAATCTCGTGGTAGGTTATTTTTAAAGGTTTGCTTCATTCAACAACCATCACTGAACATCTCACCCATGCCGTTAGATTATACATAAGCACTTATATATTTTAATAACGAGCTTATAATAATTTAACACACGTTTTGTCGTTAAAAATAATTTGTCCATACAATTCACCTATATTACTCATTAAAATATATAATAGAACCCAACAAAAACAACAAACACGAACAAGTTTTTCAAGCACCGAACACAATATTATATTAATTAAAAATACATACTATAAAAAAAATACTAACGTGGATATAAAAATTGTACGTATATAGTAAACTATGTAGACAAATTAATCGAATGTATATTAATATATATACCTATCCCTCTTCCACCGATGGAAATTTTTGTTAATCTCACTCGTAAAGGATATCTATATATATTATAATATATAATAATGACAAAATACGATAATAATATAGGTATTATAGGTATACGACACGTCTTGTGTGTTGTGTATTATATACTCGTATATAAAGGTGTCCGGCTGATGTACTTCGGTTACATTTAATATTAAAGTGGCACGAGCGATCCGCGGCGGCAAAAGTCGAAACGCTCAGAGAATTAACCCGGCTTGCGTGCAGGGTACATAATAATATGTATATATATTATTATATACGTACAACATCCCTGCTTCGCCCCACCAATCCACCGCCTCGATACCCACCCCGGAATCGAAGCGGCGGCGAGGGGCACTTGGCGCTATGTTCTTTAGCGATTCAAAACCATCCCCTCGCCTCCGTCATATCGCCGCGCGTGTTCCCATGGGAACGGAAACCCTGTGGGACATCGGGCGTAGGTGCGTTAGTCGTGGCCGGTGGTGGCGATGGGGGATGCGGTGGCAGCGGTGGCGGGGGTTGCGGAAGACGACGACGCCGACTACTACGACGTCGACGACGACGACGACGACGACGTCAAGGACGCGCTCGCGAGCTCGCACACGATCGCCGCCGCCGCCGTCGTCGTCGTCGTATACCACCACACAGGCGGCGGCGTATTCCCCGGAGGCGGAATTCAAAACCCTCGAGAGGTGGAGTCGATTTTACCCTATCGTGGCCGCAAAATGGGTGGCGGTGCGTTCGCTTGTGTGTGCGTGTGTGTACAACTACCCCCTGCAGTCTGCACCCACAGTTATATATAATATGTTATATTTATATATATATATACGTATATTATATGCCTAAAGTGCACCGCGTCGCCCGCTCGTGTTTGTGCAATGCGCTGCAAAGGCCAGCGGCGCTAACACTATACATACAGATATTTTATATATATATATACAATATACGCGAATATAAGTAAGTAAGTACGCATGTATAATGTATATATATATATATATATATATATTTGGTGAGTGAGCTACCCCACCGCGCGGAAAATTCTTATTATTTCGACGAAACGCGCGCAAAAACTTTCGTCGGCCAATCTAATTTACACCACGCGCACCCCGTACATATATATATATATATATACTCGTTCACACACATGCACACACACGCTCACTCACACACACTCGAGGAAGCGCGTGCGCTCACCTCTTTAATAATGAAAAACTTTCCGCGAGAAAATCGACGCTCGAGATTTAATAATTGACTACACGACCGCCGCCGAATGCGCTCGGTGTGGCGGCGGCGACGATGACGTCGACGACGTCATCGGATAATTCGCAAAGCTCGACCTCGTTGTATAATATACGACCGGTATACATTATTATAAGATGTTAACAATCTCCGAATTTTATAACGATAATAATATAGTTTATCCGTCTTGTATTTTATAATGGGTACCTATGTATAAAGGCTGACCGTTCACGCTTGGGCGCACATTGGGTAATATAACCTGCAGCGGAGAGGTCGAGCCGCCGATCGTGAGATTCGCGTTTCTTCCTTTTTTTCCCTTTTATAAGACCTAACGATTAGTTTAAAAATAACGATACAATTTAAAATGAATTTAAGGATATTGGAAACTGTGATTTTCCGTGTTTGTCTATCGCTAATGTGCAGTACAGACTACAGAGAGAACGATAATGCCTAAGAGTGCTGAATACATTGTTTAATTAATTCATCTTAACATTCTGAAGCATAGTCGATAACCCCCACTTTCAATTTTTCGATATCACCTTCTATATTCACCAAAATTAAAAATATGACCATGTGTATCAGCGCAATGAAAATGCAGAGTCGGCAAAATACGTAAATATCATAAGTGGTTGCATTAGTCTAGAAAAAACTAAAATAACGCCACACAACCACAGTGTCATATATTTGGACTAAATGGCCAAACTGACATCAATGATAAGATATATTCTATTCAAAAACAATAATAATTTATTGTTGTTGCCGTCATTGACACAACACTCGTTATATTTCGGGGGAATTTTTTTTAAATATTCTAAAAATAGTGACAGTACTTGAAAACACGGTTTGGTAACGACATGCTAAATGTTTAGTGCGACACATACTATTTTTACACAAATTTCTAATGTATGCATAATATATTTTATTATATGTTTTTCTTTTAATTATCTTATGATATAAAATTTTCACTGTGAAAAGTAAAAACTATCACATGAAAACGTGAAGCCTGCAAATTGCAATACCATTGCCCCTTTATATCATAATATATAATAATTTTTATAGCAACAAATCATATCAACTAGAAATGAATAAATATTCCATTATTATTATTTTAATTTTAATTTCAAAACTATCTATCCATTTATTTATTTACATCATCTTATTAAATTAATGTGAAATTATATTCAGAATACTATGTCGAAAGTCAAAGATCTCGTCAGGAACAACAATTTAACGTATACGGTATACGGTTGCCAACATATTATGTACTTTATTATTTTAAATAATCTTATATTAAACAGCTACGACTTTTTATGTAAATTGTATGATTTTAAATTGTTCTGGTATTCATTATCCAACTATACATCACCGACTGCGGTATAATAAGTACTTCCGAGTAGTTGTATTAATATTTAATGATTATCTACACAACACAATGACGATAATAATATTATGTGTTCAAGAAATAAGGGCATTTTAGATTCTACAGAGCGACGCTCTGAATGTATTGATTTTATAAAACATTATTAATTATTTTCACATGTGTGCTTTATTTGGTAAGCCTATCATCACTTTTAGGGCAGTAAAAATTATTTGATTTTCAACTTTGAGATGGTTTCTGGTAGAAATTTGATCTAGATGATAGACCCCATTTATATTGTTCTTATATCTGTATAAAATAAAATACGTAAGCAAAACTTTTTGATATAATCTGTCAAAATCATAAATTTAATGAATTACAATTCAAAAAATCAATACAGTTATTCATAATAAAACTAAAAATTCTAATAAATATATAAGCACAACAATTTTTTTTATAGAAATTTAAAATTCTAATTTGAACAAAATTACTTTTGACTTAAAATTTTACATAAGTATACTATGCATTTTACTACACACAATAACATTTTTAATGTATGTACTATGTATATTGTATATAGATTAATTTCAAGATATTATTTACATTATTTTATGGTAAGGTTGTATTCACTCAAAAGTTAGTAGGAATGATATAATATATTGTAAATTATATTTATTATTGTATTAATAACACAATACATGCAATATTTTCGACAAAAATTAAATCAATCTACCCTAATACAAATTAGTAATTACTAAAAAAAAAAAATTACTAGCAATACCAAACAACATATTATAATACCTAGGCTTAGTGATTTAGTTTGACAGACTGTTTCCACTCAGAACTCGTTTTTCGTATAGGTACAATGATACATCATTGAATTTAAATTTAACACATCCATTACAATTACCTACCCGTTCTCTATTTTACAACAGAGCAGTACCCACTTTCTCACTTTTTTTTTATATTATTATAACTTACTGTAAGATCACGTGGATTGTAAACCATTCCGCTCATATTATTTATTAGGTGTAAATTATAATATTAATGTATCTTTATTTATACACAATTGTCAATAGGGTTTTCCTACTTTCGTGTGTTTTAGCTTTTTGTAAAACTCGTCGACTCTTCCTGTATAAATACTACTATTAATATTGATATCTATGAACATAATATAGTGTGGAATTACTAGATCCGATTCAGCAACTACCATCGCGACTGTTAACCCTTTCCAGTCATAAATTTGAAATAAATGAGTAGAACTTATCTCGTATAATATCTAATGTGTGTAGTAACCATTAAAACGCCGTGAATAATTATTTATTACCTATCATTCTTTATATTATACACACGCACCAAACATTAATCAATATATATATAGGTAATATAGATATGTATACGTACAGAGAACTACAACAGAGATATATTAATTCTCCATGTTTGATAATATTTATCATAATAACTGATCGCTCATGAGTTATACATGATATAATAATACCTATTACCTTCTGCATCGGTGAATCAGCCATTCAGATTCAGCTATTATATTGTACATGACTGCAAGATACGATGCATAAATGTTTACATAAAATAAATCGTATTCAGATAAAAACATATTATTATAGGTTTACAGTATTAATAACGACCTATTTGTTTCTTTAAGCTAAGTGATCCAACAAGTATGCTATTAGAACCCTATTTTCCGTCTAATAATTAATATTGTAATTCAGATGTTTAGAACCCTTAAGTATATTTAGGTACCAATTATGTCCATATTATAAATTATTTTGATTTGTTATACTTTTTATAGTGTTCTGTGGCGATACAAATGTTTCAAATTATAAACAATCTTTTCTACATTAAATTATTAAGCAGATTTTTAACACATTTCTATCTAAACTTAAATCAAAATTCGAAGCAAATGAGCATACTTGGTGAATTTCTCCATACAAATCATCACACCATATGCATATTACAATATACACAAACAGTAACACTCGTTTACGAAAGTATATTCAGTAAAATTTTAATTAAAAAAAAATTATAAACCACGTTGCAATTATATGTATCATGTATGTAGATAATATAAAGTCATTTATCGATAAAAATTAAAACATATCAATTATGTGAGAAACCGTGTAAAATATTTATTTTAAATTTTCAGGTGGTCATTTCAACACAAGTTACGGTTGAAGGTCCTCTATTGGCTGTATCGGATAACATGTTCGTACACAACAATTCAAAACACGGACGCCGAGCAAAACGTTTAGACCCAAATGACGGTAAGAATAGCTCAGTAAATATTTATAATCGTATAGAATCGGTTTATCAGATATTATTAATATTACACGTATTATAGCCACAACGTAATTATTTAGGTTTGACGAACATAATTTGTGGTGCGTACTGCAGAGTACGAGAATAGAAGTATTATAAAACTTTATCATGCATTAAAAATAATTTTTATACACTAAAATATTTCGTAAGGGCAATTTCCGCCGATTCTAATATTAGTGTTTTGGTAAAAGGTCACTTTATATAATACTATATTGTATTTCCCCGCTGCGAACGACAACGCGTAATAATATTATAATATTATGGTATGTTTTCGGATATAATATTATTGTCATGTACGTTTTTTCGCCGTTTTCATCGTACGGCATATTGCGTATTATGCGTAGACAAGTTTGACGGCATACCTACCAACACGACCTAATATTTATTTTTTTTAATTGACTTGGAGCACGAACAAAAATACAGACATGCACAAAACACATTACAGGGTGTCTATAGTGATTGTTAAAAGCCGAGCAAAACGTCAGAGTAATACAAAACAGATATTCGCGAGTTTTGACGTTTTGTTTTGTTTCCTTAAAGTAAGAGGACAAAAAAAAATAAAATGGAAAGGAAAATAAAATAAAGGGAAAAATACACGTGGAAGTTGTTTGTGTATGCTGGGCGACATTCTACGGAGTTTTGCGATCTAAAACTTTTTTCTTGTCCCGAATTGGTACCGCCTGATTCGGTCCACTGCATAAAACCCATTTTATACAGCGTCGCAATTGAACCGCTCCCGGCAAAAGAAATCTCTCGGTCTCGACAGCTAAGCGTAACTTCAATTCACTCCATAATAATATATACCAGAGATAAAAATACAACGAAAAAAGTAGAGAAAAAAATATTACGATGTCGATGGATACAGCGAATAATAAAATATAATATACTATAAAAACATGTATACACATATATATAATATAATATGCATTTATACTGTTATACTGTTTGTCCCGTCTGAAGATTTTTGTATTTTTATGTTCTATCGATTGTTATTTTTATTTTTTTTTCCTGCGATAGTCGTAGAATTGTCCAGTGGAATTATAGCCATTAGCTTTTTTTTCACCACACACGATCGATTATTTCACTTGACACGCGGCTGTACGTTCGGTTTTTCAGAAATCGGATAAAACCACGAGTACTGTAAACGAGTCTTAATGCCCGTGGTTTGTTTATGAATCTCGTCCGTAAGAAAGTATTTCTTTACGTACTGTTTGTAAATCTACTTAATTTTTACTTTCATCATATAAAATACCGAAAATAACGGTGCAATACTTCGACTGTATGTCGATCAAATGTATATTTTCGATTTGTTGCATATTTTTATTTAATCAAATGCATATTATACACATTTTTTATTGTATTATTTTTTATCTCCAACTACGAGTATATTATATAAATACGAATTAACGAAAAAAATCTCGTTTCACGCGTCAACGCAATAAACATACAATACAGTATTCTAAACGTTAAAAGTGATTTTGTGTTCATTATTTTTTTTTTATCTTTAGGTATGTTTTCTCCTCTACCCGTGGCGACACCATGTATAAAACACATTACACCGAGCGAAGGATGGACCCACGGCGGAGCTTCGGTCACTATATTGGGTGATAATTTTTTCGACGGGTTGCAAGTGGTTTTCGGCAGCAATCTAGTTTGGAGCGAAGTAATTATAAACAGAAAACTCAATACATATATATACATTATCGCGCATTCCGAGCACGTAGGTTTAATACGATTACTGTATTTTCCCTGCAGCTATTGACTCCACACGCCATACAAGTGCAAACGCCGCCCAGGCCCATACCCGGCATCGTAGAAGTAACGCTGTCGTATAAATCCAAACAGTTTTGCAAAGGATCTCCCGGTAGATTCGCGTACATATGTAAGTTTAAATAGTTGTACCTACATTGTAAATATTATAATATTATGATCGATAACGCGCATATTTCGATAAACGTTATAATTAAATCATAATTCATATTATTATAATATAATGTTATTTATACAGAATATATTTATAATTTTAGCACTCAGCGAACCTACCATCGATTACGGTTTTCAAAGACTACAAAAATTTGTACCCAGATATCCAGGTGATCCCGAAAAACTACCAAAGGTAAATTCCACTTACTCACTTGAATTGAATATTAGCAATATTGTATATACTATTGTAAAGCAAACATCGTTATTTAGCTGCTACATGCAATCTACGCTTGTTTAAACGGTACCTAGACAATAAACATAATTTATCGTATTTAATACTATTAGCATTTTTCAAAATTAACAATCAGTAAATTGATGTAATTTTACGTGAAACGGATAAATGGGTAATTATAATTATAATAATTTTATCGAGTTAATTTGTTCGTGTCGGTACGACGGTACTACAACACTTTCTGCAGCTACATAATATAATAGACCAGAGGTTCCCAAACTGTGGGTCGCGATTATACTTTTGGTGGGTCGCGCTATTTTTTTTAAATAATACAAAAATATAATCATCTATTACTTGTATGGTAAAAAAAAAAAGGTCATTCATTGATATTGTGGGTCGCCATATTTAAAAAAATTTTCAAAATGGGTCGTACAATAAAAAGTTTGGGAACCTCTGTAATAGACGTTAGTCGCATACTAAACAAGTGATTGCAAGCCGAGGCTATTTACAGAAATATCAAACAATCATGTTCATACCAATTAAAATTATAGATGCAGTGGCGTACACAAAAATTTTTAATGAGGCGATAGACTCAAAACAATATATTTGATTTAATTAATATTTACATGATAGATGATACACAAAAATATGATTTTGTTGATTTGGTATTATTGTATTATAATTTATAATACGATGAGTTGAATGAGATGAAAAATTCAAAATCTTCATTATTATCAAAAGTAATAACATGGGTTATTAATAATTAGTTATATTTGATCAAGTTATAAAAACTTTAAAACAGATTTAATTTAAAATTAAGAACAGAATTATTATGTTAATGGTAGTATTAAAAATTAATTGTAAGAACAAAATTTAATTTATTAGGAATCTTTCAAAGTATTATGTTGCTCTCTATTGCTTCTAGTTAATTTATAAATTACTCTATTTAAAAAATTTTAAAAATAAAAATCTTTGTATGTTTATATAAAAATGTTTTTACTCAATATTGACTTTGCATCCGGGGTAAAACTATGATGACAGGCATGTCATTTGCATTTACATTTTGAAACATCCAAACAGATAAGACATCTCCCTCCGTTTGTACGCCACCGCATAGATGTATAATAAAATTATATAGTTTTGGAAGAGTTTTAAAACACGTATCGACGTTTGATCGCCGTACAGTTTTTACCGTTTTACAGATACCAATTCTCACTCATATTCGTTTTAAAATTAGTAAAATTATAAAATCACTTATTATTCTAATAACAGTAATAAGACTACCGAATGTGGCGCGAAAAGCATCGCGACTAAAGGATACGATATATCGTATAATATTATGTTATGTTCATAACGAAAGTAATACGTGCGTAGTATAATTGTATAAATAACTCGATGTCTATAAAAATGATACACGTTAATGTTGTATTTTCGCAGGAAGTGATCCTGAAGCGTGCAGCGGATTTAGCGGAAGCACTATACACGATGCCCCGAAACAATCAGCTTTCGCTATCGCTGCCTAGGTCGCCGTGCTCGCGAGACAGGGACAGCAACAACATGTCGACGTCGGCGGGGGCGGTGGGCACCGGGTTCAACCCGTACACCGGACAACTAGCGGTAACCGTACACGACCACGGTGCTACTGGTCAATGGAACGACGGTGAGTGCTGTAATGAGATCATATTATTATTAAATTATTAGATATTAAATAGTATAGTTATAGTTATAACTCTCCTATAATTGCCGGACGAACGCGGGGATCCGTAGGCCCTACAGTGTAGGGAGTTATTCCGATCAGTAGTGAGCTAGAGCAATTATTTCGAAATTCGGGGGTAAAAATGGAAAATGTATATAAAAACTATTTGTTTCACTTTCATCGTTAAATAATTAAAAATACATTGACAATATATTTTGAAATGTACAATATTAAATTACAAATATATTGTACAAGAATGCAAAAACGATTTGATCGGAACATTAAACATCGAGACGACAACGTATAATATTGACGTAAAGTCAATAGTTGAAATGGTAAAGGTTAAAAATAGTTTTTAGATAAAGTACGTCCGGACCGGCTGTAAATATTAATGTTTATAAATAAATGGATAAAAACAAGATTATCGAATATAATATTACAAAATGTTCAAAATAGACTGAATTGTTTTTGACAAAAGTAACAAGCCGGACTTATTATATTTGTGCGCATCATATTTAAAATAAAATATTAATTATTGTATATCTTAGTATCTTCAGTACTTGTTATAAATATACGTTATAAAACCTATCTTGCGTTAAAAACACAAAAATTTAAGTATCAAAATAATGTTTTAACCATACCAATATGCCATTGACAAAATATTTTTCAAAGTGGAAAATACAACCCTAATTAACCAAATGGTTTTAACGATTTTAAGAAAAATTTTGCCTTTTAGCCATCGATTATGACCAGTGGTGTTTTGGTTTGAAAATAAAATTTAAATATTTTCAATTAATAATTGCTACAAAAATAAAAATAAAATGTCATAATCTGTAGAATTATAACTTATTACTTATAGTACCTTAAAATACCATGTACTACAATAACACTATCTACCGTTTTCAACCAATGGTATTTTCGTCAATAGTCATATTTGACCACTCCACCGAATTCGATCAATTATATACATTATACACACATAATATTGTGTGAAGACTTAATTATATAATAATATGATATATTATGAAGCAGGTTTCCCGCCATAACTAAATTATACCGTCTCGTGTTAAACACTTTTTGCTAATTAGTGAAATCCTTATAATATTGATACGTTACCTTATACAAATATTGAAATATCCCCTTTCCGGCTTCCCCCCATGTAGTTGTAAGTGCAAATCGTTAATCGTAACCATACGTTACTATTAAGTCGTATTAAGTCCACAATTAGCCATATGGTTTAGGTAGAGTAAATAATAATAATATACATAACGTGTTACCAAAATTCGTGACCTATACGTATTAAAATATGTACGGAATATTATGATACGACACGGGTGCATATGGTGAGACTATTAGAATAATTTAACGCATTTAATATTTTAATGTAATGTTAAAATTTCATCTCCGAGCGTTTGCCAATTTGTCGTCGTTCTAACTTCTAACATGGTATTGGTCACGACACGAGATACAGTATACCTATTATAACACTGTTTTTGAGAGTAAGGCAATACAATATTGTCTTATATGCCGGCCAAGTGTGGTTTTTTATTTGAAATACGAAAACCTTTTTCCTTGTCCACAGACGATTACGGACGCGGTCAGAGTAGCAGCGTGTCGCCCCGCGGCGGCGGTTACGGGTCCAGCGCATCGACGCCGCATTCGACCAACGGCACAAACGGAAGCACGTACATAAATCCGCCACCAACTAGTGGTGGCGGTGGCGGTGGTGGTGGTGGAGGCGGTGGAAGCGGCGGCGGTGGCGGAGGCGGTGGAAACCCGTCCAATTCCGGTCCCAACAACGGTAACGGAGGAAATTCCGGTTACAACGGTTCCACCATGCCTAACACCACATCGGCCGCGTCGTCCGTTCAACTGACCAACATGAACTCGCCCACGGCCACTTCGCACCCATCACTCTTCAACTCTTCCTCGAGTAAGTACTATTATAATACGACGACAATTATTGAACACGATAACATAGTACTAGTGGTGTACATAACTGTAGTTGTTTGCCAACCATGTACACAACGCGTTTCGCTTAAAAAATAGTACAAAATAAGTCTAGACCAATGACCACAGAACTTTTAAAAAAATAGTGGACGCTATAAATACGCATTTCAGGTACGATGTCAAGTCGTATCTGTTCATTTTTTATTATAGTCATAACTCATAAGCATATATTATTACAGTAAGATGTATTGGGCGCCCCCCCTCATCACCACACCATTCTTGGTTATTTTTTATGGTTATCATTTTTTTTTTTAATTTACTTCAATTTTCAGCACCTGATTTTCAAAAAGTAATAATATCCCTCCGAAACTTTTTTCTGCGCACGTACCTACTACATCCTCATTCGTAATATTATTACTGTTATCGTCTATTTTGTAATCGAACTAAACATTCTCCAGTGTCCAGTGTGTTTTCTATAATACTTTTTAATTATTTTAGTTGTACTCATTTAGACTAATGAGTCCGTGAATTTAATGGCGATAAGTATGAAAAAAATTCTTAATCCGTTGTTATAGTCAATATAAGTCCGAGTATAAGTATTTGCGTATTTTTTTGTTTACGAGGACACCACGAAATCAAAAAACATGACATATCAATGTATTATTCCATAATACAGAAATATACTATATTATTTTAAATACACATTATCGTGTTAAACACTAAGCTATGTGTATATAATATGTAATATATATGTAATAGTATGCTTATATAAAGTATTGAAGCTAAACTATAATACCCTGCAGGCTGCAACAAAAATCAATTGCGGATAGACGATAGGAATGATATGAGCTGCAATGCATTGAACATTTTACATGTATTTTACGATATTTATACATCACTTAAGCCGTAAACATATCAAACTCAAAAAATTAATTTTGACTTTATTACTAGTGGTTCACCCGT
The DNA here is from genome assembly GCA_020882235.1 of Schizaphis graminum. Classification (NCBI taxonomy): domain Eukaryota; kingdom Metazoa; phylum Arthropoda; class Insecta; order Hemiptera; family Aphididae; genus Schizaphis; species Schizaphis graminum. The sequence continues at coordinate 95,634,423 of CM037033.1, forward strand.
TATTACAATAATAATTTTTTACAGGCAACATTTAGATTTTTCCATATCCTCTCACGGTATTTGCGTAGAATCGAAATTCACCGATGTCAAAGCATTTTAATGTTTGTATAAATAGTCATATCGCACACACATCATATTAATATGTCAAACTATTCCATTTTTGTTTTCGATCTAGATTTTAAAAATTAGAAATAACATGAAAAATGTTATGAATTTGTATAGGTACACTAAAATAATTGTAAATTTACAAAATTTTACAAATTTAAATTTTATACCCTTTAAAAAATATGATTAGTTATTTCTGATATTTTTAATTTTTTTTATTAGTTATTTTTATTTTATATAGTAATTATTAAGTCGTTTTTGGTGATGGCGTAGGCCGTAGAGCAACGTTTAGTACGTTGGAGCGAGGACTAATGCGATTTTCTGTTAAAATTACCTATTATACAAATTAGAAATGTTTATCGTTAAATCGTTTCACGCGAGAAAGAATCAAGTCAAAGTTAAAATATCAAATTTTCACTTCAAATAAAGTAGTACTTTGAACGCGTCGTAACCGGCATTTTAAAAGTTATTGAAGTTTAAACTGTTTACAGAATGTAAAAATAACTGATATTTAGAGCGGTAATGGCCCGCCCTGCCTCCTCTAAATATGACCTTGATAATTTTCTTTTGCAATCCCACGCGTTGTTATAATTATAACGTATTATGTAATTTTTGTTATTAATTTACTAAATACTATGATTTTACTTTATTACAGGAATGGGCACTTTGGTAACATCACCGTTCGCAATGAATCCGTTCGCTTTACCAAACTGCAACGGACAGCCGTACGCCACGAGCCCGTTAATCAGCTCGTCAGCGAAATAAATATACAAGACACAATGCGCCGCCTTTAAAATATAGTGTCGATTATGTTTTTAGTAGTTGTCTAACTTATCGACTGTACACGCCGATTCGGGAATACGACACTCCCGTTAAATAGGTTTAAAATACGCATTGTTATTATTATTAAAATCATTTAATCATTATTTATTATTATTATTATTATTATCATTATTATTATTGTTATTATTATAATTATTATTATTACAGTCCGGATTTTTATTCTGTGAGTACACGTAAAATATGTTTGTATAATGTACACTAAAATTTCCACATACGATCAAATTATAATAAGTTGCAATTAAAATTCTAAAAATTATAATTTCTTCATTGTTTAAACTCAAAAACAATTTTTCTAATTTTTTTTTTTTTTTGAAGAGTAAGTAATAAATTTTTTAATTTTCACCACATTTTTGTATGATTAAATCACTATCGATATTTAGAAAAAATCATTACTGCTCGTATGTTGGAATGAAAATAATTATTTTAGCTTCAAAAAATACTCAGTTACTAATCCATTTACATAATTACATAGCCATAATATAAGTACTCTGAAAACCATAAAGATGCATAGTGTACACATTTGTATCCATACATACTACTTATAAATGATGGTCCGTGCTTTTAAATTTCTAATACGAGACCATAACAGAAAAACTGAAAACTACTATGCAACTTAACCATAGATAGAACAAAAATCAATAATCACTATTTAAGACCTAATACTTTTTTACTATGTAATGAAAAAAAAACATATTAAAATACAATTTTCTACACATGTTGAATACACACACACACACATATATGTACATATATGAAGTGCAAACAATTTTATATGTATGTAATAATTAATAAATAAAATCTTAAAAATCCGGACAATAATTTATTAGCATTGTCACATTGATAAATGGTTTGGGACTTTTTTGATTCTGTCTTGCTGACCAAAATATTATGTAATAAATAAAAATAATAATAAAAATTAAAATATCAAATTTTAATGAATTACGATAACACTATTTTTGTATAAAAATAAATATATATATATATATATATATATATATAATACCTATTGTATTTAGAAATCCTATTGTAAACTGTATGATATTTAATCTTATTATTGTATTATGTTGTACAATAATATATTTTCTTTGTTTGTTTCTATTTTATTTTCAAAATATTTTGTTGTTTTTTTTATTTATGTATGTAATTTTTGTTTTGTGTATAGTTTCAATGTCTTTTTAAAATTAACTATGATTTTTTATCTAGTCTAATTGTAAAAATATGTATCGAGTTAAGTTGAAATTTCCTCGCAAAATCACGTATTTTAATGCAGTAACCCAAAACGAATGTGTATTAAATTCATTTAGAAAACAATAATTCTGTGAATGAAGTAATTTAAATATTATTTATTGTATACAATATTATTAAAAAATAATTTTTTTGTGATAATTTGATACACTTACAATAATTATTAATTTCCCATGTCTTAAAATATTATTGTTAACTTCGATAAAAAATATTATTCGGTGTGGTCATGTATTATATCTATAATAATACTATCCATGGCGATTGAAACAATTACATATCATACGAGCTTTGTTTGCTCTATACAATTTATGTAAAAAAAAAAAAAAAATTACGAAAAAATACTATTGTTATTATTTAGTGTATATATATATATATTATACATAAATATATATTATATATAATTTTATATTATATAAACACTTTAGTTTCTTATCAGCTTCTGTAATTAGTACAGCGTCTTATATAACATATAAATCATAATAATATTATAATATATTCCTAGACTGCCAATTTTTGGTTGTATACAATTGTTTTCATTGTACATATCTAATTATATACATCAGTAATAATATAATATTATATATACTCTATAAATTTTGTTCAACATTTATTATTACTATTCGATCATGTAAGTAACATTATTTATTTTTTTTTTTTTTTTGATTTTTGAGATTAAAAAGAGACATTAGCGACCAACCATCTACTCATTGATTTGTGTTGTTTAGTATTAGCTATTTCGTATATTATAATCTCATTCAATTTAAATTACTAAATTCATGGAGTGCTTCGTAATCGCTCTGTTTGACGGTGACCAGTGTTCCTTTTCCCTATATTTTTTCTTTTTTTGGGATCTTGTCTGATTCACAGTTAGCACCTAAGTAATCCCGTAGTCAATTGGCCAAATACTTCGTGACACACTCTCCATTCTCAAACAGTCAAAACAAATGAATTATTAGTAATGATGCATTCATGCTTACAGATTTTATTAATTTTATTTGTTTAAAGCAATCGACATTGACAAGAAAATAAAAATGTGCGTTTTTTGAACAACGAATGAGAATAAATACCATTACTAAATCAGTATAGCTACGTGTATACGTGTTAAGAAGGCGTTATTAGGTTTTAAAGAGGGGGAATGAGACTAAGACTAAAAAATATAGTTACAAGTTTCGCGTAGCTCCCCCCTTCAGAGGTTGATCGACAAACTGTTGAACGGTTGGCCTTGCGTGCGGGTTGCGACCATTATTAGAAGCGCACGAATCAGAACCAGAGAGAACATCAATGACGTGCTTAGTAATACAATATTGTTTTAATTTTTCTATCCTAACATATTACATTTATATATAGCATTCATTACAACGAACTATTTAAAACAATAAATTATTTTAAAAAATCTTCAGTAGACAAATATCTATATTTTGTATTAATATTTAATTGGTATATATTGGCAAAGTGGAAACATGTTGCAATATACATTAATATACAATAAATTAAGTTATTTAGTTAAGTGTATTATGTATATTTTACTCTATAATCAATTAATATAGTTTAATCATTACTTAAATGATTATAATAATATTTACAATCATATAAAAAATGTTGTATAAATGCATTTTCATCTTTTGTTTGATATTGAAATAATGTTCGTGTCTACTTATGTGTATAATGAGTAGTAATGACTATAGTCTATAATGTATATTATTAGGTGTTAATACATGATATTTGAATGATTATTATTACTATTACTAAAAATTGTCCTAGTATTTAATTTTAAGGTAGCAGACAGAGATAACAATTATTATACTTATTCATTTACCTTTCGGTTCTCACTAAAATTAAAAATAAATAGTTTATTAATTCTCATTTAAAAATCACGAATAAGGTATTTATGAAGTTAAAAATTCTTAAAAATAAACTTATTAATAAAAAAATATGGTGATTTCATAGTCCAGTGAGTATGGTGACTCACTATCACTGTTTTGCTGAATGTAAGAACATAGATTTCTTTCCACCCAAGGCAAAATATCAAATTAGTGTTTTGTACACTCCGTAGAAAATAAAACATTATAAATACCTTACGATTAGATGACTTTTACAAAAGGCAGTAGGTACCCGAGGCAAGTATAACCCCCTTTTTCCTTCTCGACATTTAACTCGTCGTTGATGAGTTACACAAATTAAAATACAATTCCTTGAGGCGTCGCTTGATTATTAAATCTATAGTATTAAACTAGTTGTTGCAACTGTACTAGTATGTATAGTGTATACTAAACTGTACTTATACTACATATTTTATAATTTAAAATGATTTAATTGATAGTAAGGAATAAGACGGAAATCCTTCGACTAAGCAGATATGTAGATATTGGAATTGGAAATTGTTACCACATACCAGTATTGGTATTCGCTAAATACCTACCTAGTGGCTAGTATAGTATATAGTATACACATAATATAATTTAATGTTCACAAATTTTACCATTACACGTTTACGTTATCAAATTATCATCATAATTTCAAATGACAAGTGCGAATATTGAATATTGACCAATATCCTTAAAACTCGGCAAATGATGTTTTCATATTTTTATTATCTGCATTTGTACCTATGTATACAAAAAATCGTCGTCTACAGCATACTGAGATACTGAGATTCGCCAAACTGGTACATCCAATCTTCGACAGTTGCAGTAATGTAACTCGCTAATCTATATAATTATTATTACTAAAAAATAAGCAGCATAATATTATATTGTACGAGTTTTGAACGCTGTCGTAAACACGCAGAGGGTCCCCGCGGCACTCGGCGGCACATCGTTATCGTTGGCCTCCGTTCACCAAACTTATACCGCGCCAATTTGGACCGCACCGCTCGCGCGGGGATCATTAATTATATCGCATCGCGTAAATTGACTCGTATCCTCCTGTATACACGAATAACGCACAAACGTGTGTATAAAAAAAAAATATATATATAATATATATATATATCGGTCCGCGTACGATTTGTTTATTAGTTTATTCGCCCAAAGTCGTCGTGTTGTCGTAACGGAACTCGCAGTGGCCGGGAGTATACGCGCTCACCACACCCCCCCCCCCCGAAAGCCGAACTGCAGGGAAATGATTAATTTCAATTATACGCTCCAGGACCACGGGAGACTATAATACACGCGATTTGTTTGCTCTCGCGTCCCCATATCGTTTACCATATGTCCTACCCCCTACCACCCGTCGCCGCGGCCTCTTCGCACAATACTGCAGTTAAGTATTTGTTTTGGCCTCTTCGGGTATCGAGGTTTTTTTTCACATATACATATATATATTATATACATTAATTTTTTAACAACCTTGGCTATTCTCAACCCCACCGATCACACACAGACACACACACACTCACGATGCACTTGTGTGATGCGTATAGAGAGTATGGGACGTGTGCGGGTGTATATGTATGTATAATAATATATAGGTATATACACGAAACGACGTGCAAACATCGATGACGGCTATATATTGTGTACAATAATATACCACTTCACAAACACACATACACACACACGTGGACACACTGACAACCGCTCGCGCTTGATATCTGTCGTGGTTTTTTATTTTATTTATTTTTTTTAATTCCTATTCGCGGTGGTTGCGGTTTATTTTTATCGTCCTTATTCCTACTCGTCCGGACTCTCGGCGATTTTGTTTGTTCGCGAAATTGGAAATCCATCGATCGCTTCGAGTGCGGGTGATGTATTTTTTTTGTTTTTTTTTTTTTTTTATCTCATTTTATTTCCCGTAATATTTTATTACATTAACCGCGTATTTGGGAGGTAGCCGGCAACCGTGTGGGCATATCTTAAGTCTGATAGCAATCGTCGTCGTCGATGTGGCGGAGAGTCGTCGTAGACGTCGGAACGCCGCGCTCGGAAGAATACGATCGCGGTACACCGATAATGCTTATAATACGTATACGATGTATATTATGAGTCATGTTATATTTAATTTATTTAACATAGGGCATAACATAATCTAAAATCGTATTACACATTATGACGTACGCGCCACGAGCGCGAATGAATATGTATGAGGTACGGAAATCGAAAGGGAGCGACCGGCCATGCCCGCCGTTCGGGTCCGTTATCTATTACACTGTAGCCGAAGTAGAATTCCCCGGTCCCGCTCTTCCGAATTATACAACAATAACAACGATATAATAGGCTTCTGTTATTTTTATCCGGGGCTTAACTGACCCCTCGCACACTTTTTTTTTCAAATTCAATCTACACCCACGCATCGTCGCCGACGCCGAGGTTCAATTACGTTATTAATACCACCGTCTTCCCGGACGAAACGCCTATATTCGGTATATTGATAATATTTAAAAAAATCGTATATGTGAGTTTATAAAACAAGTCAATACGTCACGTCCAGTGGCGTCATTTGTGGGATGCAACGGACAACGGTGTATAAATGCATCCCATGAACAAAATTATTTTTATTTGTTTTATACTATAAATTCTATAAAATTATCTATATTTACACAAAAAGTGCGTTGAAAAAAATTCTTGCGAGTGACTGGTATTACTTTAGATTTTCAATATTGGTTTTGCATCCCATAAAAAAATGTGAAATGACACCTCTGGTCACGTCACTCATAAATTTCAGCGGTAAAATAACTGATGAGTAATGTGTACAAATTTTAATATCACCCAATACGTCTTATCCTCCCAGCCGTTTAAATTGACGATACGAATTTGTGATTTGTATACACGTATAATGTACTATATAGAGGAAATCTATACAATTAGCACTGATAGCAGGATATAGGAATATTACCTTAGATCATATACAATATTGTATATGATCTAAGAATATTACCATAAGACGAGACGTGTTCGCGATGATTATTGCGTGGTTCACACGTGTCCGTGTGTATCCTACTGTAATATAGTACGAGTTCCACTGTCTTTGCCTGCAGGTTTATTTATAATCGATTTCGATTATTTCCCAGTCATACTATTGAATGTCAAAACTCAAAGTTATACACAATACAATATACATTGACTGTTTTTGTTTATAATAGTTATTTATACATTTTTGGACTCAAAATTATCGACTACAATAATATTATTTCCTATTAGCTTTTAACGTAATATTTAATGTATTATTTTAATTATTTGTTTGAATTTTATCGTCGAATATGTAGTTTCAGTTAAAAGACAAATTTATCAATTTTCCAAATAGGTAGTTTCCGATTTTTAAATTCCTATGATAATTAATAAATCAAGTAATACACAATGTCACAATATACAGTATACACACTGTTAAAGTCTAAAATATTAGTTTAATAAATTAAAATTTTTTTTTTTTTATTATACAATCTGTAAATATATTATTTTTACAATAAATATAAGTGTTGTATAGGTAGAAATAAAATAAAAATAAAATAAAGAAAGACTGTTAACTTGAGCGAAGAATCCAGCGATCGAACTTCTTAAAATTTAAAATAGTTTATTATTATTGTCAACGTTATTTCAGATTTGGCGAGTTACGACTAATTGTTTTTTTATACAATAAAATAATATTATTAAGACAGGAATTCGATATTTGTGCTCAAAAAGGCGACCAACGTTAGTTACTATTTTTTTTTTTATAGCTATAGACACAATAATTTAAAAAATTGTGATTAGTATTTAGTATTTTTAAATTTTAAATAATTATTATTTATAGCATAATATTTTGAATTTTGATTTTTGAGTAAGCATTGATCATAAAATATACTATAGACGTTTCTTGGCTGGTAAATACTATAGCTATATTATAGCAATATATTATAATATGCACATTGCACAGTATTTGATGTTTACCATTATAATTTTCACTATTATAGGTACCTTTTTACTATTTAATAATATTTATATTTTTATATTTGATTTTACCTATACAAGCAGTACAAGTAATCTGCGACACTACCAACACTGGTACGTGCGAGGTGCGACTGATATTGCTTACTAGACCGTTATCGAATTTTATTTTTGAAAATCAAGGAAGACGATATTATAATACACTTTTTATTTTTTCGTATAAAAGTAATAATTTTGTTATTTTTGTATATTTGTAAACCGTTTAGACTGAACCTATAGTCTTACAATATCATTACTTATTTATTTTATATTATACTACACAGTAATACACAACTATGAACCAGGATCACCCATGCTATAATTAATAAAAAATAATTATTATTTTAATATTGTAGAGTATTTATTTATTTTCATAGAACTTAAATAAAAATATACATTGGGCCTATTATAACATTGAATTGAAAATTACATACAGTAACACCGTTTTACGGTTAAACAGTGTTTTGACTTCAGAAAAATTATATAATTTTATAATTTTGTCGTAGTCTAACAAATAGATACGAGTAGATAATTTTGCTCATATTATAGGAATATATGATATATGTATAATGTATATAGACTTTTTATTATTATTAAGTAGGCCCTATTTATAAATAGTTTTTCAGTACTTAGCAAAAAATTTAAATGAACCCAGTAAGCACTTGAATACTGGTCGCCTTAAAGGGCGTCGTTCAAAACCGCACACTTACCAATTACCATTCACAACCGTACATTTTCGATCTTCAAATACTTGCGCATGTTTTTTTCTATTATTAAAAAGGGGAAATTTAGAAGGTCAATGATATTGACAATCGCACATATTATTTAATTGACAGTTAAAAATTAAACATTATATAATAATCAGCCATTCAGATTCAGCTATATGCGTGCAATAACCAATGTAATTTAATCTTGTGTTTGTCTTTGCTGTCGTTACGTTTATATTTTGGACGTTACTTTATCTTACGTTCTAAAATATGGTTTTGGAGGTACTTGACGCAAAAAAAACGAACTTCGATCGATAAATATTTTAAATAATATACATATACACACGTACATAGTTAAATAAATATATTTATAAATACATTTTCCGCGTATTTTTCATTTTTTTTTTCATAGTACAAAATACAAATCAAACAAATTGCTTATTAGAAACAATCGTTTAATTGACACATTTCACTTTGGTCCCAAAGTGTTTCTAATAAGCGGCTTCTACTGTATATTATTAGATCAATTATTTAACAACTCTAACTACAGATACTAATAATGTAAAATTCACGATTCTGACGGACTTTAATCTTACTTATTACTTATTAGTTTATTACACATACACTAATGACTAATGCGTTCAAAATACACAGACAATCACTAATATCTTCCCCCACGAGTTTAGATTTACATTTCGTACTACGCAATTAGTATTAGGTATTAATTTATTTTTATATATATATATAGGTTCATTTATATCTCATTAGAATTCACACGGGAAGATTGAAAAGTCAACTACCATTTTTATAAAATAAAACTTTTTTTTTAACGAATACGATTACTGTTTTGTTGATACTCTAACAATTAGATATTAAATATTAAATAAAATACAAATGTTATGGTATTTATAGAGTTGTATTTTAGTTGTATAGTGTATATTTATGGTTTTAATAATGTTCAAAAAAGGACGGTTAATTAAAACATGAAATTGATTTTTTAATGTATGCATATGTTACGGGCAATGTATAGAAGGTCCAACGTAGCTCTGTGCTAAGTGCACCCCCTGTTTAAGCTCTAGTCCGTCTATAAATACAATAATAATCCATAATATAGGTATTAGCCACTATAAGGTAAACTGTTCGTATTTTTTTGGTGCAGTGTTTTTATTGAGATACGCCTATAATACTGAAATATTAAATTTATATACACCATAATTTTATTATAAATAAAATGAGTATAATTTTTTTTGTTTTAAAAGTAAATTACGAAAATAAAATATGTTTTTTCTAATCTGTACCATCAATAATAACATTTTTATATTTTTATAGTCGTAATAATGGCTATATTAATATATCCTTCCACAACCATTCAGTCCCCCACAATATAATAATATATAATCAATGATAATACCAATAATACCATTATTGCACTGTCATCGACGATAAGATTTTTCTCGGAAATAAAATATTATAGTCTTTCTTAAAAAGTCGAAAATCAATATTTGTGTTTAAAAAAAAATTATTTTTATTTTTATGAAATATTTTACTTCGCATAGTAGGAACAGTGTACACAAACTACGTTCTCAACACTACTGATATAATGGACTATAGTTAAGGTGATTATAAACATTAAACACTTTTCAAAATCAGCAGGCATTTTAATCTCACTCGATTTAATAAAATTAATAAAATAAATACATTTCTTAGTGTGAATTAATGTTCTATATACACATGAAAACGGTTTTAAATAGCTGCGGTTTAGAACCGCGATTGCACATAACCGCTTTGTGTAAAACTAGCTTGAAACCTAAACTATTATTAAGTATAAATTAATTCATATGAAAATAAGCCACCGATTGGGTCTGGGTGGCAACTATCAAATACCATGTTATACGTCCTAAAAATAACTGATTAATTCTTAACTAATTATTTAGGAGACATGAATAATTTATCCACATACATTTTTTTTTTAGTATAAACAGTTCTTACATGTAAGCTCCTGCGCAGTTTAAGTTTTACTGAAATATGCCATATCAAAATAATTCTGTACTTACATTTTGAGTGAAATAGTGTACCCGACTAATTTTATGAAATAAAAACAAGAACCTTATAACTATTTATAACTATGATGTGTTTGTACGTTAATTTTATAAATGGTATTTTTAATATTTATAACTCAGGATATAGACAATAATAATTATAAATTTGTATCCAATATTATGGTGATTGGTGACGTTAAGTATAGATTCAAATATATTCAAATATTTTTATTACAAAATTATTATTTTGGAGATTACGTTTTATGGTAGGTAGGTACATGGAAAACAATTTTTCTTATAGTACACTAAGTATTCAAAATTACACAAACGTAATGCATAAGTTTACAGAAGATAGATAAATCATGAAAATTGTATTTAATTTATTATGAATTTTGTTCAAATTATTTATGATTTAATAAAAAATTTTTAAAATTGTGCCGAGTAAGCCCTCAACAAATTTGATGAGATCATTACTGACTACATATAGTTACTTGACTGTCTTGACTACATATTATGATACTAATAATACTATCATATTATCATTATAGCTTCTGCGCTTAGTTATACGTTGTAGTCGATATATCAGTGGCGTAGCCAGGGGGGGGGCTGAGGGGCTGCAGCCCCCCCCCGAAAAGTTAAGAAAATTTAAAAATTAACAGGTAAAATAATTTATTGTATATATTAATAAACCACCGCTGTGTAAAAAATTGATCAGCCCCCCCCCCCCCCCCGAAAAAAAATCTTGGCTACGCCACTGCGATATATTATTACGGAAGTACTGAGATTTATGCAGTTGAGAATAATCCTTAAAATAATCGTTGGTGTAGTGAACACACATTATCTCGAAACTTTACATAAATATTATAATGTAATAATAATGTGAGTAGTACCAACAGAGTCCGGATCCCTTGTAACTACGCTACTTAAGGCAACGGTCAGACTATACACAGACTATGTCTGTTTTCAGACGAACACAATAATAATAATAATATCAATATGTAATCATATAATAATTATTGTGGTTAGATTACGTTCGACGTCGGATGAAATCAAAATATTTTATTTATTCGTGCAAATAGAGTTTGGCTAAAGTCGTATATGAATTATGATCGACCACTTCCTAAATACGTTATACGATAATATATTATTATTTCTATTTCATTTACTACGCATTGAATCTTGTTCGTAACGATTACGATTCTATACTCTGTAGAGTTTAGACTAATATACTCTATACTCTATAGCATAATATCAATGATTATAACATTATACTAAACACACGCACCTCATAATAATATATACATATTACCATATTATTTATATTGATATTATTATTACAATGTGGTATTTTGTTATAATATGAGGAATTTCCAGATATTCAGGCAGTGCATTTCGATTCGTCCGTGATTGTTTTTAAATAACATTTTCAATATGCGATCGACGTATAAGGTTCCGTCGGTGGCCGACGCGGATATCATAATTTTAAATTAATCGGAAATACCGAAATTATGGCGGCGTTGTGTCGTAGACCGTAGTAATACAGTTGACTAGTTCAACAGTTGCTGCTCACTGGTCATTCACTTGGGTTCTTTCGACTCTGACGTTAGTCGGTCAGTCCATCGTCGACCTACTATAATTGTCTTCTACGGGTACTGCGAAGCAATCCAGAATTTTTATAATGAAAACATGATTGTTACAAAGGTACGTTATATTTTATCGTATTTATTATACTACAGATACATTATTCATATTAAAGTATAAAGATTTCACATTTAAAATTAAACGAACAATTGATATTTTAAATTCTTAGCAAAGGATAAAGGTTCTACAATTTTTTTTTTTTTTTTGTGCGATATAAAGCATTTTTTCATTTACATTATTTAAATAATAGAAAAATATTTAATTAAATGGATCATGAGTTAATATTTTTAATTTAATATTATTTTAATAAATTAAATATTTTTTTCTGTTTGGTTTTGGATAATGATTATTGGTTACCTATTAAAATAAATCTAGAAGTTTTATGAATGAATATATTTTTGGCTTTTAATAGCTAAAAATAATACATTTTCAGTTAATATAATTTATTATTTAAATTTTTGTAATGAGACATTTCTAAACTACCTTTAAATAAATTTAATAAATTATTTTTAAAAACGAATTGGACTATTATTACGATACGGTCACTTCAATTATGAGTGCCATTACTGCCATTTAATTATTCAAATTATTAAATAATAATTTCAAATATATATATTATATAATATAGTCTATTAAGATGATGTCAGATTGTCAGAACAATATTTTTCTCTCAGACCCACGTGCGAAATAGGTAGAAAAAACACTCGCCTAAAATAGTTTATTACAACAATTATAGAGGATAATATTTTTGAGGGAATGACATAACGGTTTTATATTTTATTTTGTACTCTACTTCTAAAAATTTTTTTTTTTAATTTAAATGATGTTTCAATATTACCTATTTTAGAACATTATTTAGACAAATCGATATATCCTCAAAAATATTATTCTTTATCGTTTTTGTAATAGGTGATTTTATTCTTAAGAGGACGCCATACCCGCATGTGTTGTCTCTGTCTTACTAACGTACATCATAACAAATTTTCGTTCAGTAGAATTCATTTTGTGACGTTAGCTTTAATATTAGAGTAAATTTACCTATTATCAAATTTAAAGGTAAGAATATTATCTAGACAATGACATATGTTTTTATTGATATTATCATTTTTAAGTGAGTTATGAACATTTTAAAGTTGTTATATTTTACATAGCTGTAACTCACTTTAAAATAATAATATCATTAAAAGCATATGTCATTGTCTAGATAATATTCTTACCTTTAAATTTGATAATAGGTAAATTTACTCTAATATTAAAGCTAACGTCACAAAATTTATTCTACTAAACGAAAATTTGTTATGATGTACGTTAGTAAGACAGAGACAACACATGCGGGTATGGCGTCCTCTTAAGATTGCTTTGAAACAAAACAAACAATATTATTCTACGTAAAAGCGTTTTGTCTAAGTGTTGCGCATAGCCGCATAGGCTAGAGAGAGAAAACAAACTGCGCTGAGATCGATTTGTAGTATTAACTTACGAAAATAGCTTTATTATATTGGTCATATTATGTATGTGTAAGGGATGGATACCATTTAGTAGATTTTTGGCATTAACTAATAAATTACAGGTAAGTTGTCAATAGCCATAGAAATAGTATATGTACGTAGTAAGTTATTATAAAATATACCTATTAATGGATTTTCTGGTTTCTTAACTTAAGATAATATTTTACTCACAATGACGTCTGTTCCTCCGTCTTGCATACGCACCACATGGTCGTGTGGGACGTAGGTAATTGTATATTCTGAATTTTTAAAATGCTTATAAATATCTTGTAATCATCAACTATACACGGGCTCTCAAATAATATTCATAATTTTATAGATTAATTTTTTATATTAAAAATTATAGGGTAAAGTTGATATTTATGTAAAATTTGGTTTTTTGAATTTGTGAGGTGGATCTGCCTAAGTTAATAGTACACAATTTATTTCAATTTTAATACCAATATTTTGTAACGATCGAGTTTTATTCGGTGAAATTTAAGTAAAATATATTTTATCGATATACTAACACTATTTATCTAATGATAATAAAACTAATAATGTGATTAATTGTAATATTATGATTAATTTAAAAAAAAAAATTACCAATGAAAAGTTTAAATGATATAATTTAGTATTTACACAACTAAAATAATAATAAGATATTTCATGTCTGATTTCATTCAAAACATTTTCATTAGTTCGTCAAAATTATTTAAACTTATTATTAATAATATTATATTTAGAACAATGTTAGCGGATATAGTGATGATCGATGGGATTTTCTATTATTAGTAACAGTGTCGTGGACTCTGTTATTTGATAAAGTATATTTTTAAATAATACATAATGATTTTTGTAGTATTGGTAGATTTTGATTTTTGGTTTATAGAAAATTATTTTATCTTAAATAAATTTATATTTAGTAGATAGTATAATAATTAATTTAATTTAAAAATACCATAATTTGGTTACTTAGTATTTTAAAATATTATATTTGCTTAATTTTACAACAATCTCTTGAAAAAAAGCCAAGCTAAAATACAAATTACATCAACTATGATTTTAATCAGAAAGTCGTACGAGTATATGTTTGTTTTTTTTTCATCTGTACAGTTAGTTATACGTTAATAGATTTTAATTTTAAAAAATTTCATCTCGAATATAATATCACTAATTTTATCTAACATTGTTCAATAATTTTAAAAAGAGCTTGTTAAAATCGTACGTTTTCTACTTGGCTTCTCGCTAATTTCAGATTTGTGACAATTTTACGATAAGTGGTTTCATTTTGTATAAAATACGGTTGTATAAATAATTATAAGATCGAAAAAAATAATATTCATTGTTAATATTATTATTTTCGTATTGACATAAATAATTTAGGTATTTATAAATAATAAACCATACGCGACTGTAATAGTAACCGGTTTCGAACCATTATGAGATATCTATCGTTGCTTATGCGCGCGGTGCACGGTGTGACGAGTGTTTTAGAACACTGTCGCTGTAGTAACAAGAACAGCATACAATGGCTTAAAAACTGTAAATTCGTAATTTTCTTTACCAAAAATCGTGTTTTTTTCGTTCAATTGTAATCACCAATGATCGCTACTGCAGATATATTTTTTGTATCTAAATAAACACGTATTAAACATTTTTAGAAACATTTTTTTAAATTTAATAAACTGTTTTTACAAACTTCAAATGCAAATAAAATTGGTTTTAAAATAAATAAAAATAGTTAAATACGCAGCGTTATTATTTTTGGACGTGCGATAATCGTCTGCTCTGCGGCCGCCCGGCGTGTGATTTTAAAACGACGTAAAATTTCGCCAGTTAGATTTTCGACGTTCCCAAAACGCGCCTCCAACCCGTAAAAAAATATGATACGATAGGACGAGATACACACGCCGCGCCGCGGTGATTGACGTGCCGCAGCGACAGCGCAATGTGTAATTTGTGTGTAAACAACAAAAGCGCCGCGTGGCCCGTCGGACGTCGGAGATCCGCGTGGGAGACGCGCCGCCGGCCGTCATATCTGGTCGTTTGATACTAATAAGCTCGTCGGTTTTATCAATAAAAATGTAACTAGACTCTTCCTGGTCTTCCGGCCGGCACGTGCCGAGCGCGGCGGCGTACCGTACGAAAAAAGATGGAAAAAATGAAACAATAACATTTGTGTTCTCCGAAACGTTTACATTGTGCGCGCGCGCGTGTGTGTGTAATGTTATTGTAATTATTATTATTATTTGTTATCGTGTATAATACAATATAATATTATGTAGTAGGTAGGTATATGTTTTATATTGTGTGTGTGTGTGTGTGTGTGTGCGCGCGCGTGCGTTTGGTTGACGAGGGTGGCGATTTATTTTAAAACTACGTGTCTACAAAATAATAATAATAATAATATAATAAATGTTATCGCACGGAGACATGACCCGTGTACGGTGTCGTATGTATACTGCGAAGGGTGTGGTGTACTGGGTATGTGTACACGCACATTTAAATTTTGTATTGAATTTCCTCGCACACTGGACCAAAAACTATTTCACGATCCTTTGTCGATTTTGTATTTGGACAATGTACGTATATCGCGCATTTTCATTTCCAGCAATTTAGAAAATTTCCTACCGCTGAGAATAAACAATTAAATCATGAAAATTCGTACTATAGTTTCAGTTCTCAAAAAACATTTTTAAATTGCTCTAATTTTTGTGTTTTATTTCAAATTGAAGTACAAAAAAAATAATTAAAAATATTGACTGCAGTGTGTTGTTGTAGAATGTAGGTAGTATCTACTACTAACAAATAATCACGTAAATAATATTTACAAAAAAGTCATGCCATCATTATTTATATTAACATTTTCATAAACTTTACAATTATTGTATTGTATATATTAATAAAATACGTTATATTATTTAGGTATCTGGCTTTCATCGATTAAAGGCAAATAAAAATGGCTGATAAGCAATCTCCCGAAATGAACACGAACAATGTGGTTTGTATTTATTTTGTAGTGTCTAAGTATTTTAAATTATAATAAAAACATGCTCATCCACTTTTTTCTTTAATATTGCAGTTAATCTAATTATTGGGATTTTTAAATGTACCTAAATCAATATTCACTATTTCTTGTGCATTAAAAAACATTCTAACCAATTTTTTTCTTTTTAAATAAAACCCTCAAGTTTTTTATTTTCTATTTTAATTCTAAAATCAAAATTTGAAAGATTAATTTCCTAGTTTTCGTGTATTATTGTATTCAAGATAATAATAAGTTCATGATTATATGAGGGCTCTGATTATTTGAATATTATAGTAATTAAAGTAATATTGAGCTATTCACATTTTATAACTTGTAAAAATAGGTAGAAAATTTAATGTTACATCTATTCTATTTTATATTTTTTGTAAAACCATTTTTAAGATCTATTCTTGGTAAAAAAAAATACTTTATAGTAAAAACGGATACCATTTAACTAAGGGCTTGGTTTTCATTTGAAAAACACAGAACATTTCTTGGTGTAAAAATGGTAAAGTGGTAAAAATCAAGTATTCAAAAATATGGTTTTAAGTATACTTCAAAATTCCAAAAATCACATTTTGAGAATATTTGCAGTATAAAAGAAAAAAAGAATGGACGTACTTAGTGAATAACCCTGTATAGTCGTTCTATACAAACGATGTACTAAGAAAATTATTGTTTGCAGCATACAACAGTACCACCTTCGTCAAATGCAAGTACATCTCAATTACCACGGCTAAGAGTACTGTCTCTTTTCGACGGAATTGGTACAGGTAACAGCAAAAATAAAAAAACCAACACAAAACGTTCATTGCTTTATACTGAACAAGAATATTTTCATTGATTATCTGTTTTTTCACAGGGTACTATTCATTGAAAGAGCTAGGATTTGATATTGAAGTATTTTATGCATGTGAAATAGATAAAGATGCTTTAATGTTAACGAGATATCATTTTGCTGACAACATAATACAATTGGGTTCAGTCACTGAATTAACCAATGAAGTGTTGGACAAAATCGGACCAATAAATCTGCTGTTTGGTGGTTCACCATGTGCTGACTTGTCTAGCGTCAATTTTCGAAAAAAAGGCATTTATGGTAATTATAAATGAATTATTAAAATATTTTTTATATTTTAAAATTGTAGTGTAATTCTAATGCATGATGAATAACTGAAAAGTGCAAATACATTATCTAAATTGTAGTTTTATAACATTATTGTTTTAATATGGTTACTGTAGATCCAGATGGTACTGGTATATTATACTTTGATTTTTATCGTATATGGAACTACCTACAAGTAAAATGCCGTAGAGAAAATACGCCATTTTATTGGTTGTTTGAAAATGTGGCCAGTATGGAACTTAAGAATAAAGAATACATCTCAAAGTAAATTATATCTATCAGTAAACATAGTACATACAAATTAAAAAATAAATAATTATGCTATAATATATCATTATTTTTAAATTAGATTTTTCGAGTGCCAACCAAATGTCATCGATTCATTACACTTCAGCCCACAAAGACGGAGAAGGTTTTTTTGGGCCAATCTCCCGGACATGGAGCAGCTATCTCATCATGCCCGGGAGATTGGCCAAATTGGCATTGATGAACCCAAACTGGAAGATTATTTGGAAAAGAATCTAGATAGACGCGCTAATGTAGAAAAAGTTGGAACCATTACTTCAAAAAGAAGTTGCTTACAAGATGGTATATTATTGATTTATAAAATACTATTACTTAATGATGAGGTATCTTAATTTGTTTTTAAATTACGTTTAGGTAAATCTAGAAATCCTGTTAGTCAAGACGGACAATATACGGGGCTGTATATAACAGAGATTGAAGCCATCTTTGGTTTACCTGCACATTTTACAGATGTTGGTGATCTATCAATTGCAAGTCGCCAAAAACTTATAGGAAGAGCATGGAGTGTTCAAGTAATTAAAAAATTATTAAGTTTACTTAAAAATACATTTGCTAATGATAATAATTAAATTTGTAACAATAAACTAACCTTTATCCAATATTTTGTTGTTTTTTTGTATTATTATAACTTAATGTAATAAACTAAGATACTAATATAAATGATAGTATTGGTTTAAATAATAATTTTAAGAGGTTGGAGAAAAAATTTAATTTCATGGCACAAAAATATCCTATTATCTGAAAAATGTCTTAGTTTTTGTTAAATATTGTTAAATTTTATTTATGGTTATATTTTAAAGTTTTGTAATTTTTACTGTTACTGCTTTCAATTTCTATTTTTAATATGAATATTTCCTTAAGTACTTATCCAAGTACCAAAGTGTACTTTTTTAATCATTCCGCTATGAGAAACAGTATTTATTGATAGTATAAATACATTTTTTTATATTTCATGTAAGCATGTCTTAAATCTCAATTTTCAATGTTTTCACATTTAACTAGTTGATATTGAAATCTCTGCTTTAAACTAATGAACTATTACTATTTTAATATAAAATTTTCATAACATTAAGATTAATAAATATCTTAGGAGTTCTAGGTGTACAGTGGTTGTCATTAAAAATAAAACACTGTTTTCTATCATTTGAAATCGTAGACAATTCGATAATGATTAAAATGAAAAAGACTTTATTTTCACAAATAACATTATACATGCTATTTCATCACAACTGTACAAATAATTAAAAAATAAATAAAAACTTTATTATGAATAATAATAGTAATAACAATTAAATATACCACATTTCATAATAATTAGCTTACCGCTACATTGTGTATTGGTATTTGATGTTAGAGAATCTGTTACATATAGGTAATTCAAAGATGGTTTTCAAGAACCTTTGAATTACAATCTTAACTATATTGTAGCTTGTAGGGGGAACTTGAAGAAAGATAGTTGAAATAATAAATTTCAGATGATATTTTTATTAGTGCACGATCTCAATTAAATACTATTACTGTATTATGAAAGCTTACGAGTATTATAGTTATCAAGAGTTGAACGTAAGTAACTAGTTATATCTACCAAGCATTGTCAGTTTAGTGTTGGTAAGTATTTAATAAGATGTTTAAAACAATTGTTTTTTTCTAAAACATTTTATTTATTTAAGTTTTGATTGATATTTAAAATATTTTTCAATCAACATTTGAATTAATTAATATGATTTTAAAAATAAAAACTATTACCTATTCGATTAGTTGGAATTTAATTTAATTTTGACAAACTAATACATAAACAATTTGTATTTTTGAGAAATTCATTTTTTTTAAATTGTTTAAAAACCGCATTAAAGAAGGAAATATACCTAGTATGAATATTTTTTACCAATTCAATATCTATTATTAATATACCAAGTTATGTTCATGGGTTTTTAAGTTTTAACGGTGTCGCAAATCTGTGATTTATAACATTTACGTACTTCAATTTCGTTTTTGAGTATTTAAAACTCATCATTTCGTACTTGTATAGTATATCTTGTACTACCGATGTCATATTATAATGTTGGTCCCTGGTGATATGCACGAATAGGTTGCGCCCTCTCGCCGTTAGTCCCACGTTACATCGTACCGCAGTTCTGACTAAATCGCGAATAATATTCAGGACCATCGAGTTTGCGACGGGTATCTTAATGTATATGTTTTCCGCCAGATCGATCTAAAGGCATTGCCTGAATTTATAAACTAATATACTCTTTCATTTTTTATTCAGTTGTAAACAACCGTATTCTTGTTATAATATTACGTTGTTTTCTATTCATATTTAGATACAAGTTAGGTACGTTGATATTATAAAATAATTACCAGAATCATATTTTCACACGCGATAACATAATGAAGTGTAAAATGGTAAAATGAATAAAACAATTGTTTAGTCCTCTATTACGGAATTTACACAAATTTCATTAAATACTATGATGTTCTGAGACGAATAAATCAACAAACTGCTCAAAAAAAATTTTTATTTGAAAAATACAATACTTGTGTAGTATGGGATTATTGTTGTTAAGTATATAAATACATTAAAATAATTCAATTTACATAAATTAATGTGCAGTCGTAAAGGAATAAAGGTAATATTTAATATATTAAGTATATAATCCATATAATCGTGTTAGGCAGAAAACCATTGATGTGCATACGCTATACGCTAAAGTATAAATAATTCTTAGTAACTCACCAAATCTACTACCATTCTACCAATGCATTAAATAAACTGGACATGAGAAAATGCTGAGCTTTAATAACATCTCAGCAATTTACGAACGTTAACATCAATATTGCGGACATAAAGTGTTACTGCAATGGTTTCTACACCTTTATTGCGGCGATATTTTTATCATCACATTTGTTAGAACTTAAAAGAACATGTCAACATGAATACATGTATTAATTGCATTATGGTACACATATTTTCTTATATAGTAGATATACATTATTCAATTATTCGTTCATAATTATGTTAAGTGCAGTATGTATAATTTGGTTTCATTGAATTCTTTTCATGAACAATATAAATTAGTTTTAAACTTTTTATAGTCGTTTATACAGTAAATAATACGATCAAATAACATACTATAGATATACAAGAACGTCAATAACACCAATTTAAACTGAAAACAAACAAAAAATAATATAAACTGTAAGTTACTATCAGTAAACTGCTTTTCTTCTTAAATAAACCAATATTAATGGTTCGCATTTAAGTAAACTGCAAATCAACTGGTTATTTGTATGCAATGAGTAATATTAAATTTCTTTTTTTAATAGCAATCATTATCAGAAAAAGAAACAACCAAATAATGAAATATCTAATTTATTTTTGTAAACTGATGTGTTTGTTATTAATTTTACAAAATCAACAAAATATAATTCGAAAAACATCAGTGTTTATCATTTAATGTGGATAAAATAATTTTTATTTAAAATTTTCAAATGAATTAACTTCTTATTTTCAAATTCTATTTCGTTAATATTGTTAGGCTATACATGCTAATATGCATGAATATTATTTGTTATTTCTATTCTTTATAATATAAGTTTATAACAGTAAGTATAAATTGTAATTTTTTTATAACAATACATAGATTGTGAAAATTACTTTACTACTAAAAGAATTATAAGTTATTAATTCGTTATAGGTACATTTTAATACAGTTGAAGTATTTTTATATTTTTAAATTTTAATAAGAAAAGTATTTTTGTTAAAAAAAAACCACTCTTATTTTTCTAATAATTTTTCAGCTGTCAATAAAAAAATCATATTATTTAGCAGAAATTGTAAATTGGTAATTGGAACAAAGTGTTATAAACAATTTATAATAATAAATGTATTGCAGCATCACAAGTTTTTATATCAAATATTATAATTGATAAATACAATATTGCAGCAACGCCAGCAACCCAGGTGTAAGCAAACAACAAAAATAGGAATTATGTATTATATAATTTGACGTGAATATTAGGTTTAGGTTAGAATAATGCAACACTTCAATTGTATTTTACGTAATTGTACTAAATTTTTAAAATGACGGTTAAGGTAAGTTTAGTGTAAAATGTTTTATTTTGATAATAAACCATTTTGGTAGATGTTTGATATGTTAGGAAGTTGCGATAATGTGTCAATTTGACATTTGTAATAATATTTATATAATTTTTATTAAACATAACTGATATTATTGAATTATGAAAAACTTAGTGGACAAAATGGGCGTCATTCGATTGCGTCCCGTTTCAACCTTTTATAGCTTTTCAATATGTCGATTGCGTCCACAAGTCGGATAGGTAAATTATTTTTTCTTACCTTTTTATGTTCCGATTGCGTCCTATTGTATGATATATAAGCATACAATTTTGTAAAACGAATAATCATAATTAATAATTATTTTGTAAATAATAATAATACAAAAACCAATAAAAATACATCCAAATATATAAAGGAATAAATAATTTAAATAATATATTTCTAGTTAGAGTTATAAAATAATATATTTCTTGTCAGTAATAAAAAATAATATTAGTACAAAAATCAATAAAATTAAGTCCAAATATGTCATATAAAAAAAGGGTTTTTAAATGAAACAGTTTTAAGGTATATTATAAAGGGGTTATAATTATATTATTTAAGTTGTTTATTTGTTTATCAATAAATTTCTGTTTTTTTCAAATACTTTGCTCTGCGTTTCACAGATATTAAGTTATAAGTGTAATAGTAATGAATAAAGTTGGCATATACCAAAGGTCATAATAAAAACATGGAATTTTTAAAATGTTTGTTATTGTGAAAAAATCTTGCTTTTGCTAATTATTGGAAATAATTGCGAAAGGAAATATTTACGTTATTTGAGTATAAAATATTAATAATGTATTTTTTTTTATTAAAAATAAATAAAACTATAAAAGTATACATAAATAATAAATAAACGAAATTATAATTTATATATTTTTATTTTTGACTCGTCATACTTCGAAACGTTTTAAACATATTTTTATAAATTTAGGACTGTTGGAAGGATTTTACTTGTATGATTGTAGCTACTGTACTGCTGTACAGTAGATATTATGTGTTAAACTGTTTAGTGTATCTCGTCATTGAAGAATAGTTAGTCACAATAATTTATGTGTACCTAACGTGTTATATTTAAATTGAATGATTAAGATTTAAAAAAATGTAACTTACCTTTATTATAACTTATACTTAAATGTTAAAATATTTTTTAGTAACAGTAACAACAATAAAATTCTTACACATAATAAATTAATAATGTTTTTATTTTTAAAATGGTTAAAATTTACAGTTTATATTGCAAATACCTACATGCTGTATGAAATATATGGATAAAAATAATAATAACAAGTCAAATTATCGATATATATAAACAACTTTATTAACATAAATATATAGATATATAAACATAAATATAGCGGACTGCTCACCCTGTGAGTTGCCTTAGTTAAAAAATAAAACATATTTACTGTGATTTATTTGCTATATATTAAAATACCTATTTGGCATTTTACATCTGTCGTAGCTAAAAATGGGGTGAGGTTTCTAAGTGTTCCAAAAAAGTTAGACCACTATACATTTTTGAATTTTCTATGGTAAATTGAAAGTAATTTTTCTTTTAATATCAAACATTTTTCATTTTTCATTAATTGAATACTGAAGTTTCTTCCGGAAAAGATTCCTGTAGCCTCGAAATTGTTATAACACGTCGTAACTGTTTTGTTAATACATTTTAAGAAGTCTTGATAATATTTCCACGGAAATCTGGACAAAACTGTAACTACATCACCTAGTGCTTTGTCTATTCGTTAGAATAAAGCGTGCGGATAGAAAGTGAACATCGTGTGAGTGTGCAAGTCAAATATAAGACTAGTATAAATACTATATAAATATGTAGACAAAGTTTTATTAAAAGATAAAATATGGGAATGCGGTCGAACGATAAAATGATAAAATCGCGGGGGCCCGGACAGATAATATCATACACAATCGATCGCTTTTCACTTTAAATCTTAAAACTATAGTGCGGAACTATGCGGTCCGTACAGCAGTGCGGCGTCGCAGCAGTCGTCGCGAACTATTACATTATTATCGAGTTGTTCCGATCCGCCGGCGCGTGCAGTTCGAAGAGCGGCGCGCGCGTGACGCTGTGCGTGTACCGGTTCGTGATCTTCCGGCGGCACAGCAGCGCGACGCACCCGCCGCACAGCAACGACGACAACGCGGCCAATACGGCGACGGCGGTAGTAGTACGGCCGTGGGTCCATGGCCGCTGCCAGACGTGCTCGTCGTCGGGACGGACCGACGGCCTCCGGTGGACGACGCGGCCGTACGACACGCCGACGGTGACGTTGAGCGCGCGCACCGCGTCCAAATCGGCCGACGAGTTTCTCGGCACGCACACGATCCGTCGCCGGCCCGCGGACGTGACGTCGCACCGCCGCGGATCGGCCGGCGACGAGTCGTCCGGCCGCAGCAACTCGACGGCCACGTCGCTCCTCCAGTGCCGCAGGTCCCGGCCGAAGACGGTGACCGCGCGGCCGTCCGTCTCGAAGCCGTCCAGCACCGGGTCGGCGTACACGCGATACTCGGCGGTCAACAGAACCGCGGCGGCCGTGCCGTTGTACGCCACTCGGAAGTCGCACCGAAACGCGCCGATCGGTTTGGCCTCCGCGTCGTCGTCGTCGTCGTCTTCAACGTATTCGTACGGGCCCGCCGCCGCCGCCGGGGTGGTCGGTCGCTGCTGCGGTCGTACCGTCGCCGCCGGGATGGCGACGTCGTCCGGCGAGAGTGTCGGCGACCGGCACACCATGAACGTGTCGTTGTGCACCTGACAGCCGGTCCGGCGGACGGTGCCGTCGCGCACGTGGACCGCCATCGTCGTGTTGCGCGCGCAAGAGAAGTGACGTCCGCGCACCGGGACCGCGGTGCCGCCCGAAGCGATGCCGGCCAACGGCGACGTGGCCGCGTCCAGTTCCGGGTCGGCGGTGTACGCGAAATACTTATTCCGGCCGGCGTGTCTTACGACGGTGCCGTTGTCGAACGACACGTTGACGGTGTCGTTAACGGTGCCGGCGGCCGCGACCCTGGCGCCGGTCACGCACGTAATGCGGTCCCACCGGCGGTCGATCACCGCGCACGCCGCACCGTCGCCGATCGTCACTTTGACGCCGTTGCCGGTGTCCAGGTGCTCGCCGCCGATGTCCAACGTCGTACCGCCCGACAGCGGGCCACAGGTCGGGCTCACGTCCGTCAGCCGCGGGTCGACGAGCTTGAACGGGAACGCGGACGCGACCACGAACTTTTGCCGCGGCCCGTACTCGACGCTGATCCAGCCCTCCGTCGGACTTCCGTCCGCGGCGGACGCTTGGCCGGGCGCCGGCCGTTCCACTCTGCACGCGATCGTCTCGTTGCCCACCGTCCGCACGTTGACGCAAGAGCGTCCGGCCACGGTCACGTGCACCGTCTTCTTCTCGGCCAGTATCCGGTGGTTCTTGACGGTGACCAGCACCGCCGTGCCGCCCGTCCGGGGCGCGGTGACCGGGACCGCCGACGCGACGGTGGCGTTGGCGCACCGGCCCGGCATCATCACGGCCACCGCGGCCGGCGCGTCCGTGAAATTCACCGCGTGCCGCCTGTCGTAGAACTGGT
Organism: Schizaphis graminum; assembly: GCA_020882235.1. Classification (NCBI taxonomy): domain Eukaryota; kingdom Metazoa; phylum Arthropoda; class Insecta; order Hemiptera; family Aphididae; genus Schizaphis; species Schizaphis graminum. The sequence goes on from CM037033.1 coordinate 95,660,567, forward strand.
ACAGGCCCGTGCACCGGTTGGCGCTCGAACACCGTTTGAAGTGGTTCGCGTACCCGTTGGCGGTCCACGTGCACGTCACGCAACTATCGTCCCTCTTGGGGCCGCACTCGCGGTCGTAGTTGGGCACGTAATAGTCCGCGTCGTTGTCCAGCCGCAGCGTCACCGAGTTGTTGTTGAGCCGCACGTAGTAGAAGTAGATCGTCTGCCTGTGCTGCGCGAAGTCGGCCTGCGTCCGTTTGATTTGGTCGCACTTGATGTCGTTCTGGTCGACCCGGCCCTTCACTTGCACCGTGTGCAGCGAGCACGTGATCGTCGACCGCCGGAGGAACGCCACGAAGTCTTTCTTGTCGTTCGACACGGTCACCGTGTAACTGTACGGCACGTCTTTCACCCACGCCTGCTTGGCCACCGTGAACTGCGGACAGTCCGCCTCCACGTTCACCATCAGGTTCTCCGACAGTTCTTCCGGGTGCACGCAGTTCTGACGTTCCAACGACCAGCTGCACAGCGTTTCGTTCACGCATCTCGTGCACGACAAGTGCTCCTCGCAATCGATCGTCCCGTTTTTCGCCGATTCCGGAGCGCGAGTGTGTGCGACTGCGCTCAACGATACCTGCGGCCGAAAACAATATTATAATATTACTGACGAACGAGAAATAAAATAATATTATCGTATTGTGCGGTTGAAACATGTAAATCGCCAGCTATTTGAGGCGTTTTATATAGGCAATATTAATGACGTTTCGAATGTATACGATATATTGTACGCAAAGTATCTTAAAAGTTGTCTAGTCACTGCAGTACACCGAAAATGGTTGTTGCGTATAACAGTGGTCTTCAACCGGTAAACTTAGAAAATTAATAAATCAGAATACCTACTAAAATTTAATTTTTATTTATTCAGTTTTAATAGTGCTACAAGGCTTAATAGCTTTTTACAAAGCTTATGTGGGTCGCGAAAAATCTAGGCCTAAAAAAGTGGTTCGTGAGTTCAAAAAGGTTGAAGACCACTGGTATAGTAATGATACTTTATAGAAAAACGATTTCGCGCGATATAGACTTACCTACGTGTAAATAATTATTTACAATAATTTTCATATATTATACTAAACATTGTAACATTGAAGATAACTTTATCTGTGTCACAAGGTTGGCAATTGGGTAATCTTCTACTGTGCGGTAGGTCAGATAAGAGTCAGTGTAATACTGTAATGGATAAGTCAAGTTTGAATTCAATGATGAATTTATTGTACACGAAAAACACGAAAATTGTTCCGTTAGTCACATTACTAAGTACATTCTTTGTCGTTTGATATTGTTATTAGAGAAATTAATTTTACTTTTAGTATTAAAATTTACAGTAGATTGATTTTTTGGTTTATTCTGAAAATTGCGTTTATTGTATTATTCATAATAAATATTTTCTGTACCATATTATGTTTTATTGTTATTAGTGTTTGAGTCGATACTCAATACCACTTTAGATTCCGTAAAACGATGTGTACAGTGAACAGGTACATACTACATAGTATAAATGAGTACTATCTTAAAAAAAATTTACATATTTTAAAAATTTCACTGCGTATGGTTAAGTTCATAATATGCGCAAATGTGTTAATTCGCCGAAAATAATATTTTTGAATTTTAAACAAATAATTGTCATCGTGCAAATATGTAATTTTATCCAAATTGAAATTGTAAATTTAGACAAAAAAAAATGAATTAAATTTTCAAAAATGTTTAATTGATTTATATTGATATATTTGTGATAATTAACAAAGGAAGTTGATAGATGTTGGTGGGAGATTAAAATAAAAATAAGACAATATTATTTACACCTATTAATTAATTAGTAATAAATTAAAAATTAAATGATTAAAGAAAATGTCCATCATCATAAAAAAAATCGAGAGAATAAAAAATACTATAAATATTTGGTTCTTGGTTCAAATTACCATAATGTAATATTTATATAAATTATAAGAGATGACGTAATATTAAATATACCAAAAATAGGTGGCACACATATTTTACTGAATGGATAAAGAAGAAGAAAAATATATCTAACTTTGATGTTTCAGAAATAATCAAACATGTTATATTTATAGAATATACATATAGCTATACTCTAGATTTTAGAACTAGATACAATACAAAAATTCAACATACTATACATGATTTGCTGGACATGGCGTTAACATGATTGAAAAAAATATTTTTTATTAAAGGAATTAACCTCGATAATTTTTTAAAAACAATAATAAATAATTAAATTGTAGGTACCCAATTTAATTAAACAAAATAAATGTGATTTTAGCAACAATGACATAGCTTTTAAGATACATTTAATGATGTTCATAGATTTTTTGTAAAAATAAAACATTACATACTTCATTCGTACGCACGTAATTGAGAAATGATGTAAAACATAGCTTAATGTGATCATATTGGTTCAGATCATTTTAATTTTATTAACCGGTTGATTCCATAAAACATTTTTATTATTGATGAGATTATATTTATGTGTAGGCGTGTTTAAAGTTATATTAAAATAAAATACATTTAAAATAAAAGTAAAGAAACTATCTATTTTTGTTTGTACTTGAGAATCTACTAATTTCTTTTTCATATTAGCGATTAGCCTGAAATTAAAATCCATATTCAATTAATATAATATATACGTGATTTTTAATTATTAAATAAATAATAATGTATGTACATTGTACCTATATAACTTTTGGAACAACTGAAAAGTGAAAAGTATCGTTTTCGACATATTTTTGAATAGCTCCTTTTAACTTTTTCAAAACAATTTTTGTTATTTTTAGTGATAGTTTTAATTACCATTAAAACGATAAGAGTGTTCTTAAAAATTATTCAAGTATCCGGTACTTGGTGATTTTAATGAAAGGTTTATTTTACATTAGTAACATAATATCTGGTTTGGGATTTTTAATTTCGATTCCAATAAACGGTTGATTCTATAAACCAGTGATCACATTAAGCGGAACTCACTTTGTAGTTCATTAAATTAATCGCATTAAAGAAAACAACTAAAGAATAAATGCACTCATTAATATATAAAATGTATAAAACTTATTTTAAATTCAGAATAAAATTTATCGACGTAAAATTATTTAATTAACAGTTCAGTTTATAAATCACAATTATTGAAAAACAATTGAATGGTTTTATTAAAACACAATTGTAAAGTCAAACTTACCATAAATATTATAATATTTGAAAAAATCATATTATTATTTATATAGCACTTTATATGAATAATGAATATTTACTATTAGTATTTATTATAGAAAAACACAACATATATAAAAACAAATATTTAATGCGAACTAGTCCATGTATATTTAATAAATAAACTTTAGACCTACAGTAGTGTTATGCGAAATAGAAATGCATAAATAAATTGTATTATCAAATGAAATTTTATCAATTTCCGGTTTTACGATTATTAGGTATTCACTTCATTATTGTTAATATACCACAAATATTTTTATTCATATTTGGAACACATTTATTTAGTATAAAATATAATCTTAGTAAGTACCAATAATATTGAATTGTTAAATTTTAAAATATTAAATGTACAAATACACACTATACCTATATTATACCTAAAATCTATTAGAGTCAACGTTATTGGATAATTGCTAATCAGTATAATTTTACACTCTACATACCTACAAATGGTTTACTACTCAATTCCACTATAGTGAGAATATTACATATACACAAAATGGTTATATGCAAGACGTAGTGGAATGTTATTAAAACAACAAATAGTCGTTTAATATAATATTTATTAAAACTTGAATATTGTAGAATGTTTATAATTATTTCATAACTCAAGTCTGTAATTTTATATTTGTAGTATTTTATACATTCATAATTCATATACAATGGCGATGATGAAATTTTATTATCGATAAAAAATATTGTAGAAGTTTTCGAACTGAAATTAAATTATTACGAGTTATAATAATACATATTAGAACTTACACTTACACACAACGACTTTCATTTTACACAATATTTTTTGGAACCATAACATATTAGAACCGAGTAAATATAATTAAAATTTCTTTGTATAGTATGAACTTTTTTTGATGTCCACGAGACTTCGTAATATGAAAGTTTCATGGAATTTTACATTTAAGGACACGATTACAATGCATAAACAAATTAAAAAATAAATTAAAATAAACAACTAGAGGAAAGATAGAAACTCTATTAAAAAAAAATTGAATGTTTTAAGATTTCTTTTATTTTAGAAATAATAAGTTTTATACGACACTATGCAAACTTTTTTTGTTTATTTATAATGTATGTGATATTATAATTTATAATACACTGTAAAATTAAGATGATCAAACCACAAGTTCTACAAGATATAATATATACGTATATCTTATATTCGATATATATATCCTATATTAATATATTCATATAAAAAAAGGAAAAACTCTCTTACTCACTCCCTAGCTGTATTAAGATTTTATATTAATTAATAATATACAAAGTAATGAGGTGAGAAGTGAGTATATCAATTTAAATGCGATACATTCTAATATTTTTATGCAAATATTAAATTAGAAACTTTTACCATATTTGTAACTCATTAAAATATATTATTAAAAATAATATTACTAATAATATTCCCAATTAAATACTGAAGACAATATGTCTGAAAGAATCCCATTTTCTAATTCAACAAAATTCACAGGAATTATTCACAAAAACATATAGTTTCTATTATACACAAATAAAATCATGCAATATTAATGGTTATTTTTTGATACAAAGAAAAATATTCATAATTAGGTATCTTCCTACAAAATACAGTTCCTATCTTTGTAGATAATTTTGAAAAAAAATACATAACCATCGGAAATTGAATTAAAAAATGCACTTGAACTATAACTTAAATTTATAGCCCTAAATCATATGCCTAGAACTATATGCTAGAGTCCTATAGCAAAGGAACAATTGCCCTATAAAATCGTTCCTGATATCGTACATTACTGACATAAAATTCCAACATAATGGATTTCATTATGTTCCAATCGAAAATAATGTATTGTAGTATGAAAGACAAAACCATCAAAATTATTAGTTGTTGAAGGATATTAGACAATACAAATTACAAATAATCTAGCAGTTTTAAAAACAAACATTAGAAAATATAAAATGATAGAATCTATGATAAATTAAAACATGACAATCTCCCCACAATATTAGAACACAAAAGTACAATCAATGACAATAACACCCCCCCCCCCCCCCCAAAAAAAAAATTATTAGCGTTTAAAAAATTAAATATTCAAACTTTTAAAAATATAGCGTCAAAGTTTCAATAAATACTATACAGTCAATATGATTTCAATAAAATTGTTAGAAATAAAACAATTCTAACAATTACTTGTATTACTCGCAACTACATACAAATGACAATAACTACAATAAAAAAAAAAAAAAAAAACAATTATTATTTTGAAAAAAATACAATACACTGTCAAAAATCTAAGAACAGTACCTATTAGTTTTTTTAGTTTTAGTTAATAGTCATCGCCTATATTGGTCTTAAAATAATATAAAATTGAAAAGCCTGCAATTTAGCAAACGACTTGATAATATGCTAAGCACTGTTAAACAAAAATTATTTTTTAAATAAATATGTAAGCTAAAGTTTTTTTTATCAAATAATTCACAATTTAAACTACTTTGCCATCTCGCCAATTCTCATATTCAAAAAATATTGTTTTATTCTAATCCATGAATTCCTTTAAAACACTTAAAATATTACTAATTCTATGATTTTCTTAATCGCTAAAATAATATTATAAATACTTAAACACTAATAAAAAAAAAAAAAAAAAAACTGTACGAAATAAATATAATCGATGGGTGGCTTCTTCCGTTAAACGTTTATATTGTATACATTTTCCCTTTTCACAATTGATTTTAATCTTTACAGTCTTATAGATCAAAATAGTGTAAATATCATAAACAAATAAAAAGTATATTTCATTAACATAGTAAAATGAAGTTTAATTTCAATTATTAATTAATATAGTTAGACCAACTAAAGTAAAAATGATTACAATCTTATTTTAATATTTTAATTTGTTATAATAATGAGCTCTTAAATCTAACACAAGTAAGTCGAATCGTTATTAATTATCGTTTGATCACATAATAATTTATGAAAAATCGATATTGACCCTATTATAGTGCGGGTCAGTACCGACGGGATTATAAAAAATTACGCGTCGATAACGGAAGCGGACTCGGACTACAAGTATCTGCGGATGTCGCATTGCTTGTACCACACCGCGTAGACCGTGGCCACCAGCAACGACATGCAGCACACGCCGGTGAAGATGCCGGTCAACAGCATGAACGCGCCGAACACGCCCGTCGAATGGCCGGACGCGGGACGGCCGTCGTCGTCGCCGTCGGCTCTCTTCTTCTTCCTCTTCACGGTGCGGACCAACTCGCGGCCGACGGTCACGTAGAGCTCGCGCAGGTCGTCGCCGTCCGCCGCCGGCGGCTGTGGTCGCACGCACACGATCCGCCGCCGCTGCGTGTCGACGACGGCGCACGCGGCGCCCTTGGCGTTGCGCAACCTGATGGCCAGGTCGACGTTCGGCCGGTAGCCGCGGTCCAAGTGCCGGCCGTTGATGGTCACGTTGCGGCCGTCGGTCTCGAAGTCCGCGAACACGGGATCGGCGTACAGCCGGTAACCCGGGAAGTCGGGCTGCGGCGACAGGTCCATCGTGTGGCCGGCGAAGTGCACGCGGAAACCAAAGTTCAACAGGACCGGGACGGCGGGGGCCGTGGCGTTTGACGGCGGCCGGGGCGCGTCGAGCGCGGGCGACCGACACTCCATGAACGTGTCGTTGCGCACCGCGCACCCGGCGTAGTGCCGCACGCCGTCCGGGTCGTCCACGTACAGCGTGGCGTTGCCGACGCACGCCAGATGGCGGCCGCGCACGCCCACGTACGTGCCGCCCGAAGCGATGCCCGTGAACGGCTGTCGGGCGTTCAGCACCGGGTCGCCCGCGTACCTGAACTCGACCGCGCCCACGGTCCGCTTCAGCGACTTGTCGAACACGACGGTGACCGCACCGGCGGCCGGCCCGTCCGCGGGTCCGGTCACGCACAGCGCGTGGTCCTCGTGCCTGGCGACCAGCTCGCACGGCACTTCGGCCGGGCCCACGGACACGGTGGCCGTGCTTCCGGCGTCCATGTGACGGCCGGCGATGCGCAGCAGCGTGCCGCCGGAAACCGGGCCGCAAGTCGGGCTCAGCGCGGTCGGCTCGGGGTAGACGAACCGGAAGGTCTGCGCGGACGTCAGCCGCAGCGGCCCGTACGTCACGTGCACCGGACCGGCGGCCGAGTCGTCGGGCTTGGGCGGTCCGACCGTGCACGTGATGGTCTCCCGGTCGGCCGTCTTCGGGTAGATGCAATCGCGTCCGGCCACCGTGACGGTCGGCTTTCGCGACTCGGCCAGCAAGTCGTGGTTCGTGACGGTTATCACCAGCGTCGCGCCGCCCGACCACGGCGCCGTGGGCGGTTCAACGGACGCGATCTTCATGTCCGGGCAAGCGCCCGCCGGCGGTCCGTACACGCCGTCGTCGGTCCGCGGTTCCGCGGTCTCGTGTTCGTTTCGCGCGCCGGACGTCCGGCGTCCGTGCTGCGGGTCCGCCGCGGCGGTCGCGTTCCGGCGGTCGTAGTACTCGAACAGGCCGGTGCACGCGTTACCGGCCGAACACCGTTTGTAGTAGGACGTCGTGTGCAGCGGCGCCGGGTCGTCCCAAAAACACTCGACGCACCGCTCGGTCTTGTTGGCGGCGCGGCAAAAGTGCGCGTCGTACACGGCGAAGTAGTTGTTCGCGCCGTCGTCGATGCGCAACGGCACGCCGTCGAACTGCACGCCGTAGTGGAAGACCATCAGCCGCCGCTCGTCCACGGCCAGATGGTCGTTGCTGATGGCCGCGCAGTCGATGGTGTCCGCGTCCTCGTCCACCGACCCGTTGTACGCGGCGCCCTCCAGCGAGCACGTGACGTTGGTCCGGGCCAGGTACTTGACGAAGCCGCTCACGTCGTTGGACACTTTCACTTTGTACGCGAACGGCAGCTGCGTTTTGTAGACGAACGTGTCGACGGCGGTCAGCCGCGGACAGTGCGCGCGGACGTTCACCATCAACAGTTCCGGCCGCCGCGTCGTGTTCACGCAAGTCTGCCGTTTCAACGACCAGCTGCACGACGGTCTCTCCGCGCATTTCGTACACGTCCGCGATTCCCAGCAGTTTGCCGCGTCTTCGTCCACTTTACCGCGCTTGAACGGATCGGCGTGCGACGTGCACGCCAACATCTGCAAGAACACCATATACATGTTTTAGAGCGACGTTATAGCGAATATATAGTCCCGATACTTGATCATTTATAGGAAATTTTATTTCAAATGTACCCATATAATTGTCAATCGGTTGATTGACGTAAAGACTATTCGTATAGAGTTTATGATGTATCTATCATATTAATATAATACGGTTGAAATAATTTACCCACTTCAGAAACTGTACAAACAACCGTGCAGACTTATTTAGTCATTGTTATTTTACATCTATAATGACAACATTTTGCTATCGACATTTGTAATCTGATTTCTCTGATTGTTTTTAAAAAATTTTCTCAAAAGATATAGGTATTTGAATGTATATAATATAATAAATAAACAAAATATTCAAGCTCATTGGACATTAAAAACTTTATATCTTTATACAAAAATAAAGTAAAATTATTAATTATAGTAAAAATAAGTTTGCTTTAAAATTCTAAATTGTAATTTGATCTAAAATTAATTGAGCAAATAATTAAATTTTATGTATGTAAGATGACAACCAACAGAGTATGTATTACTATAATATGTCTACAGGATAACTTATAATAAGGTTAGGTTATCAATAGAAATGATATTTTTATATTAATTTCAGATTAAAAAAAAGCGGGTAAGTGAGTATCGCTCTGCTGTACATTAGGGGATGGTGTGGACCTCGGACTATGGTAGGTTAAATTTGAATGCAATGATAGGTATCATTGTATACGAAAAACGATTCTGAACGGAGATGATTTGTCAGTCTGGGATATATTATATTTAAATATTGTCATAATATATTATATTTTGAAAAAAATTCACAAATTCAAACACTAAAGTAAAAGCTTCAAGATCTTACGTTTAGTAATTTTTTAAAAATAACAAAAATCGAAAATTATTTATTAGTAAAAAGTTATTTTACACGTGTATTTTTAATTTCAAATTAAAATTAAAACTTTAAACACTCGTAAAATTTTTTAAATTGAATAATCCTCAAACTTTTTTATAATTATTCTAAGCTTAACTTATGGACAGCATAGTATTAAATTTTCAATTCTTAGCTTTTGATAGTAAAATATCTATAAATTTTTAACTACCAAATAGTGAAAAATATTCATGATTTTGACGAATTTTTGTCAATATTTGAACTTCAAATGCGAATAAAAAAAAATTGTGCCTATGTATTTTTATAATTTTTGAATGAGAGTTAGAACAAGTTATGTGGACCCTTCAATTAAATTTTCAAGTAATTTGTCCCAGCTACATTTTTTTTATCAACATTTATAAAAAAAAAATAAAAAAAAATTGAAAATTTCAATTGTCTATAAATAGCTCAAAAAAAGTCAAAATGTTTTGAAAATTAAATCACGTAAAGAAAATGGCAATCTAAATAACTGGTAAAATTTTCAAGTATTTACGACTTATACTGTTTGAATAACAACAAATATCAAAAATCGTTAGAGGCTAAACCGTTATTTAACGCGGTTTTGTAAAAATTTAAATTTCAAACACTCATAAAAAATTTTTGTCTGAATCCGGTAGAGTTTTTTTTACAGATAATTGAAGAAAAATGTATGGAGAACCTTGTACCAAATTTTCAAAACTTAGTTATAAAAGAAAAAAATTTTACGATTTTTCAACCACAAAATTACTTGCAAATTTTCGCAATTTTGACATATTTCGTATAAATTCGAACTTTAAGCACTTATAAAAAAAAATTGTGACTAACGATTTCGGATTTTTTTTTATCACATTAAGAACAACTAATAAGAAATCTTGTATTAAATTTTCAAGATTTTCTGGCCGTCCAAAAAAATTTTATCGTTATTTTTAAAAAAAATACTAAAAAAAATTAAAAATTTCAATTGTCTATAAATAGCTCAAAAAAAGTCAAAATTCTTTGAAAATTTAACTGTGTATGGAGAACGCTAATATAAATATTTTGTGAAAATTTCAAGTATTTACATCAAGTTGTTTTTGAGTTATAGCAAAATAAAAATTTGATTTTGACGAAAACTGGTTGTGCGTAAAAAATCCCGTTTTTTCCGTCATTTTTTTAAGGTTTTTCCCGACTCATTTAAAAAATATTGACAATTTTTAACTTTTGACCCCCCAAAGTACCAACTAGATCCGATTTCCTTTTCAAAGAGGGGCAGAAGTTGAAAATCGAAGCATTTTTACTGCCCCAAATGTTGTCGACAGACACAAAAAAAAAAAAAAAAATAAAAAAAAAAACACACATCATTGTAAAATCAATACATTCATCACTCCGTTCAGAATCTAAAAGCGGGTAAGTGAGTATCGCTCTGCTGTACATTAGGGGGTGGAGTGGACCTCGGGCTAAGGTAAGTTAAATTTGAATGCAATGATAAGTATCATTGTATACGAAAAACGATTCTGAACGGAGATGATTTGTTAGTCTAGGATATATTATATTTAAATATTATCATATATTCTATTTTGAAACAAATTCAAACATTTAAGTATAAAAGTTTCAAGATCTTACGTGAAGTAATTTTTTAAAAATAACAAAAATCGAAAATTATTTAGTAGTAAAACGTTATTTTACACGTGTATTTTTGATTTCAAATTAAAATTAAAACTTTAAACACTCGTAAAATTTTTTAAATTGAATACTTATCAAATTTTTTTATAATTATTCTAAGCTTAACTTATGGACAGCATAGTATTAAATTTTCAATTCTTAGCTTTTGATATTAAAATATTAATAAATTTTTAACTACCAAATAGTGAAAAATATTCATGATTTTGACGAATTTTTGTCAATATTTGAACTTCAAATGCTAATAAAAAAAAAATTGTGCCTATGTATTTTTATAATTTTTGAATGAGAGTTAGAACAAGTTTTGTGGACCCTTCAATTAAATTTTCAAGTAATTTGTCCCAGCTTAATTTTTTTTATCAACATTTATAAAAAAAAAAAAATAAAAAAAAATTGAAAATTTCAATTGTCTATAAATAGCTCAAAAAAAGTCAAAATGCTTTGAAAATCAAATCACGTAAAGAAAATGGCAATCTAAATAACTGGTAAAATTTTCAAGTATTTACGACTTATACTGTTTGAATAACAACAAATATCAAAAATCGTTTGAGGCAAAACCGTTATTTAACGCGGTTTTGTAAAAATTTAAATTTCAAACACTCATAAAAAATTTTTGTCTGAATCCGGTAGAATTTTTTTTCAGATAATTGAAGAAAAATGTATGGAGAACCTTGTACCAAATTTTCAAAACTTAGTTATAAAAGAAAAAAATTTTACGATTTTTCAACCACAAAATTACTTGCAAATTTTCGTAATTTTGACATATTTCATATAAATTCGAACTTTATGCACTTATAAAAAAAAATTGTGACTAACGATTTCGGATTTTTTTTTATCACTTTAAGAACAACTTATAAGAAACTTTGTATTAAATTTTCAAGATTTTCTGGCCGGCCAAAAATTTATTTTAAAAAAAAATTAAAAATTTCAATTGTCTAAATTCTTTGAAAATTTAACTGTGTATGGAGAACGCTAATATAAACATTTAGTGAAAATTTCAAGTGTTTACATCGATTAGTTTTTGAGTTATAGCAAAATAAAAAATTCGATTTTGACGAAAACTGGTTTTGCGTAAAAAATCCCGTTTTTCCCTCATTTTTTTAGGGTTTTTCCCGACTCATTTAAAAAATATTGAAAATTTTTAACTTTTGACCCCCCAAAGTACCAACTAGATTCAATTTCCTTTTCAAAGAGGGGCTGAAGTCAAAAATCGAAGCATTTTTAGCATTTTTACTGCTCCAAATGTTGTCGACACACAAAAAAAAAAAAACACACATCATTGTAAAATCAATACATTCATCACTCCGTTCAGAATCTAAATCATATAATTTATTCAAATTTAAAAATTTTAATAATGTATTGGAAAAAAAATATTTAAAAATACAAGAAAACCGTTTTGAAGTGATTTTTACGATAAATTATAAAATACAAGGTTTTAGAAATAATATAGGATAATTTATTATTAATCTATAAAAAATAGTTAATACTGCAATTCGTATAAAAGGTTGATATTTATTAATTTCACCTGTAGATATGTATATAAAAAATAGTATTCGTGTAGTTGTGTAGCGTGTTATTAATATATTGTATATGTGCATGTGCAGGATATTCTGCTATTGTATCCAGGGCCTAAAATTGTGTGCAGTAGCTAATATTAAATGTGCAGTATTTTTTTGGATTTTACAAATTTTTATTTGATTAATATTCAATATTAATTATTGAAAATTATTAATTAGTAGAGCACGGATGTTGTAGTACTGAAAAATTAGTTAAATTGATTGCAGTATTAAACTAAAAAATACCAAAAATTGCACTTATAAGTTAAAATATTAAAAATTACACTAAAAAATAACAGCGTTTTGTTATAAATGTTTTAAATTTACTGTTATTATCCAAAATTCTACCAAAAAATATAAATATGAATAATTCAGTATTCTATATTCGAAGTGGCTGAAGAACCAATTATAACAATATAACGCATAGTTGTTAAATAGTCATATTCCACAAATTTTTTTGTGCTGTATTAAATACCTACAAACTTAAAATTAAGTTCATTTCATAAGATAACATATAGATATTACGACGGTTAAGTGTCGACTATATAACTAAAATAGTTGTATATAAAGGAGTAAATTCAATAAAATTGCAATAAAAATCCAAAAATTGCAAAAAATTGCACTTTAAACTTTTAGATTTTAGTTCATACTTACATGAAACACATTTAAAACGTACTTAGCAATATATTGAAAAAGTAGAAAAAAGTTTCAATTGCAAAAACATCCGTGCCCTAATAAATTATAACTAATTATTAATAAGTACCAACAATAATTATGCTACGAAGTTATATATGTGGCATAATGTGCATTGTGCACTACTAGATGCATGTTTATTATTTTAAAATATTTTGGAGTGTGGAATTAGGTGTGTAGTAGAAAAATACCCTAATTTTAGGTCTTGATTGTATCTATATACACGACAATTATTATGCATAATATATTTAGTAGGTATATTTTACACAATAGGCATAAACTTAAAAATTGCCTATATTGAATTCCATAAAAACTATTAAATCCCCTTAAAAATAATATTAAATTATGAAAAAAGGTATGATAAGTGTATAGATTTTTACGTACCAATATGATTGTAATTACTATATAATCAAATGGAGGCTTCCAAAATGGTTTTCTTCGCCCTGTCGCGTCAGTCATGTTGCTTGAGAATTGTATTACTCTATAAAAATAATCATTATAATTATTATGTATAAAACATATTCATTAAATCAAGTAAACAATATTTTTTTTATTATTGAAATTTATTGTATCGTATTTTACGTATATATTTACTATGATAATGATAAACGAATAGTTAATTACCTATTTATGAAAATAATAATAATATTGATATTTTTCAAAAAAAAATTAAACATTTTTTTATTAATTGTAATAATACATTTGAATAATATTCAATTATAGTATGAAATTTGCTAAATATGATTAAAGATTTAAGTAAAAATAAATTATTTATTAACATTATCCCATCCATGCCATGAAGTGCTATTACTAAATAGCTCCTTCGATCAAGCCAACCTCGACCTTTTAGATTCTGAACGAAGTGATGAATGTATTGATTTAACTATGTGTGTTTTTTTTTTTTTGTGTCTGACGACAACATTTGGGGCAGTAATAATGCTCCGATTTTTGACTTCAGCCCCTCTTTGAATAGGAAAATTCATCTAGTTGGTACTTTGGGAGGATCAAAAGTAAAATTTTCAAATAATTTTCAAAAAAATCGAGAAAAACAAAAAAAAAATGACAGAAAAATGGCAATTTTACGAAAAACCACTTTTCGACAAAATCAATTTTTTGATTTTGCTGTAACTCAAAAACCAATCATTGTAAATACTTGAAATTTTCACCAAATGTTTATATTATGGTTATCTCTTTACAGTTAAAAATATAGTTTAAAATATAAATTTAAGGTTTAAACCAATTATTTCAATGCATATTATATTATGTTGTATTTTGGTTAAACAATTTGAATTTAATTAAAAATATACTTCTATCCAATCAGCAATAGTATTATGTGTATGGCAATTAGTTTTCATACTTTTCCGACAACTAAAAAATAGGTAATTCATAAATGTGCAGATATAAATGTATAATGTAATGGCATAGTATGTACTTGGATTCAGGGTATAGAGCTAAGACTAAAGTAGTTAAAGGTCTATTCACATATTTTTTCTTTTTTTTTAATTATACATTTTTACAATGCCCCTTCCATTAAAGGTTTTATTTTCATTAAAAATAAAAATAATTACAAATCAATCTATGTATACTAAATTACTAAACAAAAATAATAGAATAGGTAAGTTTTTTGATTGCACAAATAAAGTGACATGACAAATAACCTACATCAGACTTATATTACAATGGTTTGTGCATCGAGAAAGTGAGTTCCGTGTTGTTAATCTGATGCAAGGTTATAGGCCTAGAACCCGTTGTACATTATGCCTACCCGATTTTCCATTTATAATTATAATTATAAGGTATTTTGGTATATATGTATTTTTCGTATAATGTTTGATTTGCATTTTATATTAAAACTATCTTGTATAGTTGTATGTGAATAGACCAAATAATGGACATAAATTCAATACTAAATTATCAAAGGCAATAAACACATTAGTTATTAATAATTTTACTAGAACATGAACAAATTTCCGTAGTGCAAATTTTTGCAGGATTTGGGTAAGTTCATACCTAATAAAAAATATTAACACTTAACATGTGCACTACCCTAGATAAATTAATACAAATTAAATGAAAATTGAACATACTTTACATTATCTACTCTATACATAATTTACAACATATTTTTAGGGCTATGGATGTTTTAAAAAATTATTCATTTTTACACTTATTTTTGAAATTATGTTAATTTTTAATTAATATTTTATGATACAAAAATCTTTTAATATATTACATGAAAATGACACTCAGGTGTAAAAAAAAATTTAATTTGCCAATTTAGGTTAATTAAAACTCCACAGCCCTACTTGGCTTCTTATGTTATGTATCAATAACTTAACCTAATTATTTAAACATACAATTAACTATTAATGTGATCATCAACAATTTAAAAGCAAATTGATAATTTTTATAAGACTATCAATTTTAAAATTCATAATTTAATTTTAATGAACGTAAAGATATTTGAAATGTGTATAATTTTGTTATCAAGACAAATTATTGTTGTCATTTAGTAGGTAGGTACATTTTACTATTTTAGTATAAAATAAGTGACTCTGCGACAAATTGAGATATGTATAATACTATTATGTATGGTAAACTAAATTTACAAAACTAAAATTATTAGTTTGCTTTATATATTACACTATTAAATGTGATAATAACCAATTACTTAAATATTATGTTCAAGTATTCATAGTTGCTTCTGTGTAAATAACATTATAAAATATAAGTGCTAGTCTTTAAAAAATTATATCAATATAGGTACTAATTGTTTACAACACTCGCAATATTTAAATTAAGCTACAAGTAATATTACCTATGATATGTATATTTATTGTGATTGTCTTACAGAAACTTACAGAATTTTGGTTCATGCCAGCGGTTTCATGTAGTACAATCGAATAATAAATCATAATATAGTTATTTACTATATTTATGTTTAACATGATTGACTAATTTAATTTACAGAATTTTGGTTCATGCCAGCGGTTTCATGTAGTTCAATCGAATAATAAATCATAATATAGGTATTTACTATTTTGCTATATTTATTGCGACAATGCTTAAACAAATTAATAGAATATAATGATAAACTCAAAATAGTAGGTTTTGTTTGAATAACCTTATAAAATATAACTGCAAGACTTTAAAAAATTATAAATTCTATAATTTTATTAACACAGACCAACAATAATTCATACAATATAATAATATTTATTAAGTAAATTTATGAATTTTAATACATTAACAAATCTAAAAATTTCAGCTGAAATTCGCTGAATTTTAACATTTTTCATGAAAATAAAAATGTACCATCAAAGGTTACAATATCAATAAGGACAAAAAAATTTAATGAAAAAAATGATGTCACATTTGCAGTCTTAGGTACCTACCTACAATGACTTATAGAGCAGTTAAACATTTGCTTTAATCTAATTACTTTAGCTACCATACATTTCAATATACTTTTGTATTTTTAATCCAAAACAGATTTAATTTAAATCAATGGTATAATATGCATAATAGTTGTATAAAAAATATACATACAAAATGTATGGTTATGCATAGTTATATACTTCCATATAATTATAAATATTATAATATGAATTTTTAATTTAATTATAACAATATCAAAATCTTAATCATGACATCAAACATAATAAGTAAGTATTTAAAATATTTCAAATTGTATCAGTAAAAAATGTTAATATATTTTGAGTGGTGAATTAATGTTGTCATTTAGTTAATTTTAATATATTAAAATAAACTAGCCACTAAGGTATGTATGGTAAACTAAATTTAAAATCATTAAATTTAAATCCATTATTTTTGAAAGACTATCAATTTTAAAACTCATAATTTAATTTTAATGAATGTGAAGATATTTGAAATATGTACAATTTTGATATCAAGACACATAATTATTGTCATTTAGATTTAGTACATTTTAGTATAAATTAAATGACCCTTCAAGATATGTATAGCAAACTAAATTATTAGTTTGCTATATTTATTATACTATTAAATGTAATAATAACAAATTACATAAAAATTATGTTTAAGTATTTATATAAACAAATTAGTTAAAAATAGTTGTTCTGTGTGAATAACATTATAAAATATAAGTGCTAGTCTTTAGAAGTTATATCAATAAAGGTACTAATTGTTTACAACACTCGCGATTTTTTTAATTTATTAGCTTCAAGTAATATTATTATATTATTAGTATATTTATATTAAACTTGATTGATAAATTAACTTACAGAATTTTGGTTCATGCCAAAGGTTATCTAGTTTAATCAAATAATAAATCATAATATACTTAGGTATTTACTATTTTGCCACATTTATTACAACATTATAAATGTGATCTAAGTTTGAACAAATTAGTAAAAAAATAATGATAAGGCTCATAATATGCTCAAAATTGTGGCCTTTGTATGAATAACCTTAACAAAATTTATAAATTCTATAATTTTATTAACACAAACCAACAAAAAAACCATACATGCAAATATTTATTAGTGTAATTAAACATTTGCTTTATTCTAATTAGTTACCATATATTTCAATAAAATGTTGTCTTAAAATGATTAAATGGATTATATCCAATAATATTTTTAATTTAAATCAATGGGCTAAATACAAATTAATAATAATAATAATAATAATTTATTTATTGCTAGTAGAAGAAATGTGTACAAAGTATAATGGGTGAATATATGAAGTTACTAGCTTTGCTCTACACTGAGGTAAACCTCTTATCGTAGAGCAAGAATACTTATCTAGATTGTTATTTTTTTTTAAATATAAAGAAATAATATGTAATGAATAAACTAAAAGTTAAATTAAAAATAAAGGATAAAATTTAAGAAGCAAAAAATTCACAAAATTGGGTATTGATATAGAAGGAATATAATAAGAACTTAAAAGTATAGTAACAATCATAATTATATAAAATATCATTTGGTAATTGAATATTTAGGATTTTTAATAAATAAGCTATTTAATAAATATCTTTCAGTATAACTTTTCATAAATAATAGCTTTGAATAATAAAATAATTTCTACAGACTATCATAAAACCAATTCTTTAGTTTGTATTTAAATTGCAAATAATTTGAGCACTCTTATTTCGTTTGGAATGATTTCTAATGTCCTCAGACCAACTTGATTATATATATTATATGCTTTTTTGGTATTAGTAAAAGGAATTTCGAGATATTTTTTTCTAAGATTATGAGGATTGTTTTTGATTTTAAATGCTTTAGTTTTGTAAATAAAACACATCGCTTGCTTTTTGTATAGTTTTTCAATGTCCAGTACTCGTAATAGTTTGAATAGCTCTTTTGAAGGGAAAGTTTTTGGTTTACTTAAGATAATTTTTATTATATTCTTTTGTGCTACCGATAAATTATATTTTAATGTAGTGCTGCAACCTCCCCAAGCGATTATTCCGTATTGTAATAAAGATTGAATCATTGCGAAATATGTTATTCTTAGGTAGTTTTTATTTAGTATTTTTTTAGCTGTTAGGAAAAAGTATGTAAGTTGTCTTAATTTGTTTATTAGATTTTCTATGTGAATGTTCCATTTTAAATTTTGATCAATTATTATTCCAAGATATTTAACGGATGTATGTTTAGTTAATTTTGGGCAGGAACATGGCTTAGTGTTGCAATCAGTTTAAATAAAAATAAACAAAGAATCATGATGACAAACCTAATTTAAAATTTGAAGTCTTAGATAGGTACAAATGACCTGTAATTATGTATAAAAAATTAACTAATGATGGTGATGA
Source organism: Schizaphis graminum (assembly GCA_020882235.1). Taxonomy (NCBI): domain Eukaryota; kingdom Metazoa; phylum Arthropoda; class Insecta; order Hemiptera; family Aphididae; genus Schizaphis; species Schizaphis graminum. The sequence goes on from CM037033.1 coordinate 95,679,583, forward strand.
ACAAAAATATAATTTTTAATTTTTCAATGATCCATAAAAGAAATATAAAGTAGGTACCTTCTTAGTGTTAATAGATAAATGATACATAAATGTATTATCAAAATTATGTCTTCTGATGTCAGTTTAAAACAAATGCAAATATTTCCGGACAGTAACAACCAGTTGACGAAAATTCAAACGCACTAACAAAAATGACTTAAAAAAATATGAATTTGATTGAAATAATGAAATAATTAGACACGTATATATAGTTAAACTACTTAAACTTATTGACTATTGTCTTAACTGTCATATAAAAATTTAAGTGACAAGTAACAAGCGTTATCAATTATCAACAAACAACCACATGATATCCACGGACTAAGATAGAATGGACTGATATCATAGAGTATACTCGAAGAGAGAGATATCGAATGTTTTTATCTGAGTGTGACACAAAATGTTTCTCTAGACAAGGTACCAGAGTACACTACATTCAGCGCCATCTATGGATAAATAATCGTAACAATTTTATTTCTATGAACTTAATCAAAATTTATTAAAACAACAACTTGAACAACTTAACAACTAATAAGTTAAAATTTAAAATTTAAAGTATTTAATATTTATTATTTAAACATTTTATAAAAATGCATTGGCGGGAACCACTATTTACTTTTCTATTGTATATTATTATCACTAGATGGCGTTGAACATAGTGTACTTGTGACGGATGTGCGGTGTAGCCACGGATAATATAATGAACGGTCGAAGCATTGTATCACGAAGGGGGCGTGGTTTTGAAGACCGTGACGTCATAATAGACCTCTGAAATCATTGTACGTGTAAAAGAACAGTAGTCTTTTATTTCAATTTTGCTACTACACTATTTAACTTTTTTACAATTTTATTTTCACAGATATGTTCTAAATACTTTTCTGAGTGTCACTAAGTCGTCCAATTTTTCATTTTTTTTCGTCTTAAGGGAGTGAGGGGGATTGAATATTTATGTTCCAATTTTTAACGACACTTTTTAATAACAATAATATTATATGCGGCATACAATGTTATTTGTCAAAAAGGTGATAGTACAAAATTATATATATAAAAAAAAAGCGAGCTTTGTGCCGTGTGGATCATTATTATATATTATAGGAGTGTTAAATTTGAATCCAATGATAATTATCATTGTACCTATACGAAAAACGATTCTGAACGAAGATGATTTGTCAGCCTATAGTATATAATTTCCAGTAGTTGGTGAAAAAGGTGGTTTATGTTTTAATGGTCTGAATACACCAAAATTTAAGTTCTTTTATACCTAATTATTGTAAGCTAAACTTATGAAAAATCTTGTATTAAATTTTCAACTCTTACCTACTTATACAACAATTTTTATGAATTATACCTACAAAATAATTTTCAAATATTCAAGAATTTGACACATTTTTGTCAATATTTGAACTTCAAATGCTAATAAAAAAAAATTGTACCTATGTATTCTTATAATTTTTTAATCACTATAAGAATAACTTATAAGGAACTTTGCATTAAATTTTCAAGTATTTTGATAAGGCCAAAAAAAATTTATCGATACTTCAAAAAAATTATTTTAGAAAAATTGAAAAGTTCAGTTGTCTACAAATAGCTCAAAAAAAGTCAAAATATTTTGAAAATTAAATCACGTAAAGAAAACGCCAATCTAAATAACTAGTGAAATTGTCAAGTATTTACGACTTATAGTACTTATTGTATAATAACAAATATTTAAAATCGTTTGAGGATAAATCGTTACGCTATTTCGTAAAAATTTAAAATTCAAACGCATTTAAAATTTTTCCTTTAATGATGCTTCGAGTTTTCTCTATAATATACTTGAAGGAAAACTTATGGAAACCTTGGTGTTGTATTTTTAATCATTAGTTATTAACACAAACATTTTTATGATTTTTCAACTTCAAAATTACTTGCAAATTTTCGCGTTTTCGACAGATTTCGTAAAAATTTGAACTATAAACACGCTTATAAAAAAAATTGTGACTAACGATTTTTAATTTTTTTTAGCTACAATAAGAACAACTCATAAGGAACCTTGTCTTAAATTTTCAATTGTTTTGGTCATCCAAAATTTTTTTATCGACACTTCAAAAAAAATTCTTATAAAAATCGAAAATTTCTATGGTCTATATAAATAAGTAAAAAAAGTCAAAAATTCTTGAAAATTTAACTGTAACTATAGATAACACTGACATAAACATTTGGTGAAATTTCAAGTATTTGCAGTGTTTAGTTTTTGAATTTAAACCATATAAAAACATAGATTTTTTTGAAAACTGTTGGAAAATGTTTACTTTTGACGTCTATAATGCACCAAGGATATTCACTTCTACATCGGAAACCACCCCAAAAGTTTGAAATTAGAGCATTATTTCGACTAGTTATGCTGTACACACACACACACACACACACAAACACACATCATTGTGAAATCAATACATTCATCACTTCGTTCAGAATCTTAAAAGATATTTGTAATTACTAATTACATATTATATAAAGATATTATGTAGATATTGTAATTTTTAACATAAAAAAATAGTATAAAATGATGGGTAAAATTTATAAAAATAATGTGAATAGGTACAATAAAAGAATAAATATAATTATGATTAAGTATACTTAAACGCTTAAATTACGTAGTCTGCAGGTAAAATACTCTCTTTGTACCAAATGAGCTTATATTTTTATAAATACAATTATTATTATTTTTATATACTACCTAGTACCTAATATACTATGATTATTATTTAAATATTTATCATTGATTATAAAATATCTATTCTATAATCTATGATATTTACCTCCTCTATTTTATACGGATTGCCATTGGTATTATAATCATATACCGATATACCTTTAGGCAAAACTAGGGGGGGCTTTGGGGACCTAAACCCCTCAAAACTACTCGTAGCCCCACCAAAAAAAAATACTTTACCTTTGGTTTAGTTTTGATATGGGGCTATAAGAATAGCCCCCCTAAGATTTAGTGCTAGTTATTTAATATTATAATGGATTAAAAAGTATTTTAAAGTATTCACAATTTACTTGATTTTTGTATTTTATGATTCGACTAAATAAATATTTTATTATGTGTTGTATATACTGTTGTGTTTATAAATTATATTGGTATTTGTAAATTTTAATTGTAATAATATAGAAAATAATAAATAAACAGCGGGAAATAGGAATGATGGGTCTATTGTGACGTCATTTATCAATAACTGTTTTTGATTGGTTAACGGTGTTTGGCTTCGACCGTTCATTATATTATCCGTGCGGTGTAGCGGAGCAGAAACATTTGGGGATCTGACCCCACCACCCCGCCGTCCTTACCGTTACCAGTCCATTCTATCTTAGTCCGTGATGATATCTCATCACTTATCACTATTATTTTTAGGTTATAAATTATAATAACAGACTTAAAGAAATCTGTGATTATAATATCTTATATCATCGATAAAATAATTTGATAGTATAAACACTATTATCGTGGAGTTTGGACTATTCACCATTCTCAGATTAAGAAATGCAATTATTAAGACATCATAAATAAAAATAATTCGTAATTGGTCATGATGTCAAATGATAATAGTATAATACGGATTACGGATATACGTTTTGTATTGACTACTGTTTACTGTAATAAATCGATAATTCGATACCTAGATATTAAGGTCATACAACGGAAGCACTTTTAGTATTATTCACAGTATCATTTTATAATTAACACAAATATTCAGATTTCAGATGCCAATAACACCTTCAATTTTTAACAAATTTTGTCATGACTGACACTACGATGTTCTGGTGGGAGTGTTGATAGGACATTTTTTTTTTCTAACAGTATTGTTTATCTATCTTGTTACTTAAGAGTTATTATCGAATATGACCGTTATGGGTATTGTTAAATTAAGATATCATTTCGTTTTTACTTCTGGTCTTTACTGTTGGGTTTGATAAATTTTCCGGTAGGTAGCAGTAAATTGAACGAATATTTAAACGGTAATAAGTCACAAACGGATTACTGAAATTAAATTCTATAAACGTTAAAATTATTTTTTTCAGTATGTTTATAAATTTTCGTAATCGAAAATAGGTATTGCCATTTGAAAATCAAAAGTTGATAGTTTTTTATCAAATAAGGGAGGAAGTTAAAATTATCAAAATTGTAACACAGTGTAAAATAGTAAAACCTAGAAAGTTTTAAAAAAAATTATTTTAAAATTCCTAATATTTACCGAGATATTTACTGGTTCACGATAAAAAACTGACAAATCATCTTCGTTCAGAATCGTTTTTCGTATACAATGATACCTATCATTGCATTCAAATTTAACCTACCATAGTCCGAGGTCCACCCCACTCCCTAATATACAGCAGAGCGATACCCACTTATCCGCTTTTTTTATATATCCTTCATCTATTGTGCTTATTGTAAATATATTTTATACAGATTGTACAAATAAAAATAAATATGACAAAAAAAAAACATTATAAGTAGTGTCTTATATTTATCATGGTTTATTCTAAAATTATCTTTAATAACAATGGAATGTAGCATATTATTTAAAGCTTTAAGAAATTTATAACTATAACTATAATCAGACTCAGAATCAAACATTAATTAATTTGTTAAAAGAAACATATATTGTAAATAAATTGTAATGAATAGAAAATAACTGTAAATAAGATACGAATGGCAGATGTTATTCAGATCAATAATAGATAATAAAAAAAATAAAAAATTAAGAATTATTTAAACTTATATATTTTAATATTGTTTAAACTTAAAATTGTTTTTCAGTCAAAGTTTCTTTAGTGGTCAGTCGACAATAATTAATAATATCATTGAAGTTCATATTTTATTATAATATATTATATTATTATTATGATGACGTTACGTTATTAAATACTGCACAGCAAATACAAAGTAATATAATTAAATATTACTGTTCACTAGTATGACTATATTTTTTTAGCTAAATACCATGTCAAAGATTATCGTAAATAATAAAAATTACTATTAAAAGAATAATATAATTTGCAGTTAAAATTAAATTAAGTTAGACAATATTATAATATCCAATGATATTATTGATTTCGTTTAACTGGATGATAATTAATCAAATTTAACTTTCTTGGTTAATACGATTATAATTATACATTGGCGAAGAAAATTATTATGTTACAAAATGACAAATGATATATCAATTATCTTAGAATATGATTATGAAAATTGTTTTAAATTTAAAAATTCCTTGTTCGTTCTTAATTTAAACAATTCTGACTGTTATGAGTGAAGTAAATTACATATTTTTAAACACAAAAACACAATTATTTTATAATATTTAAAAATGTGTGTCCAATAAAAAATTCGGACATGATACAAAATTTAGTGTAGATAAATAGATCAAATGGTTTCATTTCCATCATATTAGTGTAAAATAGTTATTGTATTAACGATTTGTGGTATTTAATTTGAAAACAATAGAAAACCGTCAGATTCGTAATCATTCTTAATGAAGTTCGAGTATAACTATGCCTTTCAAAAATCACTCAATCATTTTCTTGCACTTATTTAAAAATATTCTATGTTTATGTACCTAGCTTATCTTTATAAGATTATTCCAAACCTATGGAGAAAATAAAATAAAAAGCACTTTAAAATACCATCTAAATAATATGCTCAATATAATATTTAACACTCTCTATTGAACGTTCTTTATTTTACAAAAAGTGATCGTAAAAAACATATGTTTTTGGGTGTATGATCAACAATGCTGATAAAATCGTAGCTCAAAATCTAAAAGTGTGTATATTATAATTGTATTCATCTGTATATTTGTATTGTGCTATTAATTTAAAAATTAATACATTTAGAAAAAGAAAATTACGAAAATTCTGTAAAGAACACATTCAGATTATCTAAAAATATTTCAATTATAAAATACTAATTATAGTAAAACCTCGATTAACCGTCTTTAATGGGACAAAGAGAGTGACGGATAATTGAATTAGACGGATTAAAAGAAAACATTCATTTTTATATGTACAATCATTATACTGATATTAATTTTAAGATTATTCATATTAGTGTATATTATGGTAAATGAAAATAATTTGATAAAATTAGTTATTTTAATTTGGTTATATGAATTCCGATCTTTAATCTTAGATAAGTATTTTTATCTTTCTATAAGTACAATGTGTCAATGTATACCCATAATACGGACGTGCAATATTTTCTTTATAATTTACGATATCATTGTGAGAGTGGGTAGCGTATAATAAAAGTTGACGGATGAGATAAAGTGACGAATAATTGGGGTTTTATTGTATTATTCTCTAAAAAATATTATGTACAATTTGATAAATATTCAAAGTGACTCATAAATAATAATCATTAATTACATTTAAAAGTAGATATATTCATTAATACAATTAAAATGAAATACAAACTCTTACACTAGCATAATTTCGGTTTTTACTTCTTGACAATGGTAACCACTTACTTTTTTGATGATTAGAATTTTTTCTACTCTGATTCACTTAAGCATGGGGATAGGAGTTTGTGTTCAGGTGCATGGCAAACATTATTAAATCTCATATCAAAAATAAATTATAGAGAAAAAAAAGTTACAATACATAATGAAATTTAATAATATTGTGTGTAACATGATTGCGCCCGCCCTATTTTTTCACATTTGAAAAACACACCACGATTATGCCTATAATATAGATATTGCCCTTATTACTATCTAACTTTTAATTTCGGGTTAACTAACTTATTATACCTATTATAGATAATATTAAAGCGACTATAGGTATGATGTATTAAAATTATTGTCTTGACAAAGCACTACATTTATTTAAAATGTTGTACTTGTAAATCTACGGTAGTCGGTTGCCAATTTATATAATAATTATAAAAGTAAAATTATTAATAATTATTATTGTGTGTTAAAATAGTTCTTATTTTTAAAATTCAGATTACAGATTTACAGACAATATATAGTAATATTAATGTATATGTTATTGTATTATATTACTACGCCGTTATCCACCAGTAAGGAGACGGGAAGGGCGACATAGCGTGACCAACATAAATAGGGCCCAGATTTATATGCATTTACATGTTTTTTCTGAATAGTCCAAAAAATAGCTAGGTAAGCTACAAGTTTGATTTGTAATCAATAGGTCCAAAATATAAAATTTTATTTTGCATATTTCTGTAATTTACGATTTTTTTTTTTGCATATATACGGTTTTTAAATGCATAATATGTAATATTTTGGTTATTTTTATTAAAATAACGTATTTATAGTTATATTTATAATCCATGTAATTTGACGAAGTCGTTTTATTATTTTATCTGAGACATATCGGGACAAGTAGTAATCTGTTATTGAGTAAATTTTAGTGAATCATACATTAATCGTGTTTGTTTCGTCGTGTTTGTAAATATAGTATAATTTATTTAAACATAATATAAAAATAATAAAAAAAAAAAAAAATTTTAATCGATTTTTTGCACATTTTTTATTTTATAGGGTATATTTCTATAAAATAAGAGCATAAATGCATATTTTATAGTGCATATTTCTTAGGTTTTTAGAGCATATAAATCCGGGCCCTAAACATAAATATGTTCGCGAGCCACAAGAATAAGTATATTGATACCTTGAGCCAACATTTTTATAAATATATTTTGTATAATTTGATAGATTTTTATAAATTTTTACCAATAAATTAAAATTTACAATACTAATAATAGATAAATTTTGATTTTATAAATAAGACAGCCTTATCATAGTCATAGCCTCATCAGACTATGACAAGAACCGCAACTCACGGTTTGGTAACCCCTGGTATATACCATAGGACTATAGGAATACGATGAGACAAACATCATTAAATTTTAAATTATTTATTATTAATAAAAATGCAATTATAAATATATAGTATATTAGTATTTAGTAATAGCACCGGAAAAAAGTGATATTTGTATATTTAATTAGCCCCTACTTCTCAGAACATGTCAAGAACTACCACTCTAAGAAATTTTATGAACCTATATTAGTAAATTATATACTTAACTTGGCTTAAAAAATATCTAAGAGATGTTATCATTAATTGAAAGCTTGATCTCATTAAAAAGATTTATCATGCTTCATTGGACTTATTGATATGACTTCGAAATGTTATCATAATTTAACAAAAAAAAAAAATTTGGAAGAAAGAATTAAAATAAAAATAAAATAAAACATACTGAAAAACAACCTCGTATAAGAATTTTTTTTTTAATTTTTCGTTGGTATACACTATACAATTATAATGTTAAATAAATAAATGCTGTAAACCTACAATTAAACAATATTCATCACTGAATAATTCATTTTTATTTGAAACATTAATTTAAAAATTATATTTGAGTTTGATACGATAAATATTAGATGATTTTAAGTTCGCTATTATAATTGTCTAGTTATTATATTCGTTAAAATATTTTCAAGTCGGGAATGTTTACAACGTATTAATCAATAAAATAATATTTTATTGTGGGGTTATATGTAATAATTTTATAATTAGAGCTTAAACATAAAAACTAAATATTGATACATTTCTTTTTTACTTACCTACTTGTGGTATTTTTATTTCATCCGATGGCAGCAGATTGAAAATTTGACGACCGTTAAAAACCAAAATATACACCGGTTAATAACTAGAGTTTTTTTTCTTATAAGTAAAAATTAATGATAATATAACACTTTCCTATGTTAAAAAATAAAACATTTTCACCGAGAACAATATGTTAGGTGTGCATGCTTCATACATGGACGCTCAAATGACCGCAGTTGTCGTACCAAGTACTACCAATCGAGTACGCCGGACGAATATGGCGCCCAGACACAATTAGATACCCAGACGGGGAGAGTTATCAAAAATCCATTACGGCCGAATATTGATAGATAAAAAACCTGTTTTCGGCTGCTTAGTTGGCACTCAAATATACATTATAGAACGATGAGATACGATTGAATGGTAAATGGACGGATATGACAATGACGCATAACGTTCGAGAATCCAGATAATCGCACAGACCGGCCTTTATTTATAATAATATAAAATCGTATCGATCGTTTTCGAATAATAACATGTATAGGCAGGTACGCGCACATACCCATTTTTCATAAAAGGTATAGTACAATACCTGTTTGGTTAGAGGTAGAACCTCTATACAATCCCGTTTACATGGGGGAGGAGTAGGGGTTCAAACCCCAAAAGAAATTCTTAAAGTGAAAAAATCTCGATTACGTGCTCGGGTAGCGGTATTAAAACCGGAAACGGTCAACGACAATAATAACAATATAGTACATATTATACTATTATAATGCGTATTTCGATTTCGAAACGGATCTGTGGACGCACTACGAAGGATGATGGTTACCAATGATTACAAATAATAATAATATAAAAAAAAAAGTCAGGAAAATAAAAATTAATAATATCGAATCGACCGGTGTATTATATAACCATCGAATTATAGTAATAATTACAGTGTATAATATAAATCGTGTGCAAAGCCACGGGAGACGAACGGGACGTCCTAAACCGATTCTCGGACAATAACACGCGTAATAATATTATATTATATTATAATATGTCTCCGAGTGAGTGCGTGTAGAACGTGCGATGCGCATCGTCACTGCGGCGCCGGTGTCGGGATGTTGGCCGGTCGTCCTCCGCCGCGGCCACGCCGATCAGTTGTTGCGATATCCGACCGCCGCCCTCGTGGTCGTGGTGGGGTTGTTGCACGCTGCCGCCGCCGCCGCCGCGGTGGCGCCGACCCGGTGTTTGGCCTTGGTCCGGTAAACGGCGACGCACGCGATAGCGATGGCTATCAGACAGACGACCTTGACGCCGGTGACGACGTTTTCGGGCGGACCGCCGTCGCGGCCGCGGCTCCGGCCGTCCGGTTTGCGCTTCACCACGTACGCGAACGTGTCGCCGATGGTGACGATCACGCCGGGCACCGTGTCCAGGTCGGCGGCCGCCGGGTTGGCCGGCACGCACACTATCCGCCGGCGGTCCGTGGACGTGACGTCGCACGCCCCGCCCGAGCCGCGGAACCGGACCGTGAGGTCGTCCTGCGACCGGTACCCGTGGTCCAGGTCCCGGCCGTTGATCGTGACCGCGTGGCCGTCGGTCACGAAGTCCACCAGCACCGGGTCGGGGTACAGCCTGTACCCGTGCGGGTCCCGCGGCGGCGGCAGGTCCATCTCGCGGTACTCGGGGTCCTGCACGCGCAGCCCGTACTTGAGCGACGAGGCCGAGTCGACGTGGCTGTACGGCAGCTTGGGCGCCCGGCACACGGCCAGCGTGTCGTTGACCAACCGGCAACTGGTGTAGTGCAACCGCTCGCCGTGGTGCACGTACAACATGGCGTACCGCAGGCACGAGAAGTGCCGGCCCCGCAGGTGGACGGCCGTGCCGCCCGAAGCGATGCCGTGCGGCGACTGTCCCGCGTCCAGCGCCGGCACGGCCGCGTACGTGAACACCATCGACCCGTCGCCGACGTACTTGCTCAGCTGGCCGTCGAACATCACGTTCACCCGGGCGGCCGTGGGCCCGTCGACCGACGCGGGGTGGGTGAGGCACACCAACAGGTCCGGGTACAGGGCCACCGGTTCGCAGGTCGCGTAGTCGCCCACCGACACCCGCAACGTGGTGCCCGCGTCCAGGAACCGGCCGCCGATGCGCAACATCGTGCCGCCGGCCGCGGACCCGCACCTCGGGCTCATGTCCGTGATGACGGGGTCCACCAGCCCGACGACCAGCGCGGACGTGACCGTGACCGCGGGCGGGTCGCCGGTGTACCGCAACCGGACCGGTCCCTCGTGGTTGCGGCGGCGGTCCGTGGCGGCCGCCGGCATCATGGTGCACGACACCGCCGTCACCCGGCCGTCGTCCTGCATCCGCCACATCTTCGGTTCCGAGCACTCGCGCCCGGCCACCGTCACCGCCACCTCCTTGCCCTCGGCCATCACGTGGTGGTTGACCACCGTGAACCGCACCGTCGTGCCGCCCAGCCACGGCGCCGTCATCGGTTCCACCGACCGGATCTCGGCGTCCGCGCACTCCAGACGCACGCCGCCGTCCCGGTCCGCGTCGCCGGCCACCGCCGCGCCCGTGTAGTTGTTCACGTGCCACTTGGCGTAATACTCGTACGGGCCCACGCACCGGTTTTTCGCCGAACACCGTTTGTAGTAGTTCTTGTAGCCGTACTCGTTCCACGTGCACGTCACGCACTCGTCGTCCCTGGACGCGCCGTCGCACTCGTGGTCGTAGTACACGAAATAGTTGTCCGAGTCGTTGTTGTACCGCAATATGACGCCGTCGTCGATCGTGATGTAATAGTGGTAAATCATCAGCGCCCTGAACCGCTTGTCCCTCTGCGCGGCCAGCCTCTTCTTGTTGCATTGTATCTCGTCGTTCAGCACGTACCCCGGCAGTTCCTCTTCTTCCAGATGACACGTGATTTTCCGGTCCTTCAGAAACGTCATGAAATCGTTCTTGTCGTTCGACACCACCACCGTGTACGTGAACAACTCGTTCTTGAGTACCGATTTCTTGGGCACCGTGAACCGCGGACAGTGTCCTTCGATGTTCACCGTCAGATTTCCTAAATTCGGCGGCGTGATCAGACATTTCTGGAGGTCCAACGACCAACTGCAAAAGGCGTGTTTCGCGCATTTCTGGCATTCCAGGAATTCCGAGCAAACCATCGCATTGTTCTCCATTTTCAATGAACTATTAGCGTGTGATATTGACACGAATATCTGTTGAAAACAAAATACATTATATTATAATTATTATACGATAGTTAATTTGAGAATAAGGAAATGTATAGGTAAAGTCACTTGGCCATTGATTAGGATGCTGTATTGTTATTAAATTTGAATTCAACAATACATCATTAGAAACGAAATACAATTTTGAGCGAAAACGTTCTTTGACCCTTTATTAGTATAAGTATATTTTTTTATATTTCTATTAATATAATTTACTTATATTGGGATAAGTTGATTTCATTTTTGCCGAAAACATTAAGTGCAGGTATATTATTTTATTATTTATATTGAATTATTATTATAGAACTTAGAACACATATATTTATAAAAATGTTTATTATTATTATTAACTTTTAAGACCACCTTAGAGTAAAAATGTGTGTTTACAAAAAAGTTCATGATTTATTAGTTGTTATAAAAAGGTAGGTAGTAGCTTGCAATTTTTTTAATCTTATCGTTATTGATGTATAAAATATAATAAAATAATTAGGTTAAAAATTACCCATGATTAATATTTTTAATTACAACAAAATTAAAATTGTTATTTTTCATTTAAATATTATTTTAAATATTTTTTTGTCGGTTTAATATTTGTGAGGAAATTTGTATTAAATTTGCTTTATTATAATTTATAATTCACTTACAAACTTATTTGCACATTTTCGTAACTTTTTAAAACATTTTTCTTAAATGCTTATGAAAAAATGTGTCAATATATCTTTAATATTATTACGCAAAATATAATAAAACCTTATGAAGAATACTATAATAAGTTTTTAAATTTTTTGTCAGAGCAACAATTTTTGAAAAAACTAATCTCAAATCACAAATCTCTATAAATAGCTCATAAAGAGTTTAAAATATTTTGAAAATTATATCATGTATGTATATAAAATTATTTAGTGAAAATTTAAAGTATCTATCTAGAGAGTTGTTCGTTTTTGTGTTACAGTATTATAAATAAAACGAATTTGTTAAAAACCGATTTTTCCTAAATTTTCGGTATTCCTTACCATTTTTTTAAATTTTTATTCAAAAAAAATTTCATCAAAGTGACAAACTAGGTTCACTTTCCTACCAGAAAATATATGAAAGCTGAAAATCTAAACATTTTTTCAACTTCAAAATATGATGATTAACAGCAAAAACATTGTTCAACTCAGAATTTACCATAGACATTTGAACGAAAAGAATAATCATATTTATACATTTCATATTTTATGTAATTACTTAAGTGACTTTTTAACTTTAATAATATAAACAATAGAAAAAAAAATTTAAAAATTAAAAATTGTATAGCAATAACTTTGTTCTAACGTTTTATTTGTGTAGAAAATTATGTGAACAAAAAAACCATGATTTATTAGAAATCAAGTACCATTTTGAGCTCAAATTTATTTAAAATAAATATTTAATTGAACATCTTTGTTATTATTTTTAATTAATATATTTTTTTACCTACGATTAAACGATAAAATAAAATTTAAAATCAACTGAAAAAAATGATTTAATAGATACTGGTAATTATTGGAACCAATATCCTCCAAAAAACGAAAGATAATTTCTTTTACATATTTTTAAATAGGAAATTAAAAAATATTAAATTTCAATTATTAAAATTATTTATTTATTTATATTTAAATTTTCTCAAATTATAAAAATTAATATTTTACTATATTTTATCATAATGATTTTCAATTGTATTACATATTTGATGATTACCTATTTGCATAAGAATACATAGAAAATATTCTTGGCCAGAAAATTATATTTTCTAATATTTATGTTAATATTTTTTATATTATAGTTTTTGATTTTAATATAACCGAAGAAAATTGTTTTATTCATTTTTTTTTTTAAGGTAAATGACCATATCATTTTACCTATAAAAGACTATGAATATAATAAAATTCATTTATCTCCCCTCCAAAAAAATAAAAATAAATAAATAACTGAATATTTATTAACTAAATTTTGGAAAACTCTAAGCCTGTATGCATATTGTATGTTTAATATAAATAATAAGGATGATAAAAATTAAAAATCTTTAAGAAAAAAAATTCCTGGAACGCAATATTACGTATTCGGCATTTTTCAATAAAAGTGATTGAATAAACGTTATCAATATGTTATCAGTATTTAATAATAGTGTACAAATATATTGGTAGGTAGTTATGCTTTACTCAATATATTATTAAATAGAAAATTTTATATGTACAAAGATTATTAAAAACCAAAAATCAATATTAAGGAATCATTACCTATTTAGTAGGTATTAATGATGAAAATAAATATTTAATAAAATTGAATTTATTTTTATATTTATATTCGTATTATCGTTTTCAGAAATTAATGATAGTTTTTGTTTTGTATTTCAATGAATACGATCTATAATTTGTAAAAATAATGAAATTGAGTATTGTTAACTAGGAATTTTTAAGTTTGACTAGATACATTATACACAAGATTAAAATGACAAACAATTACCTATATTAAATAAAAAATTGTATTAAATTACACAAACGTAGAAAAATATATATTTATAAAATATTTTGATAATCGAATTGCTATAATAATTAAAAAAATAAATAATAGATACTGAATACAATTAATTATTGCACAATATTTTCTAAGGATGGGTGTTTATCAGTTTATCACCTTTTAATATATTATCAAATGTACGCGTAAATAACATTTGTAGTTCTTGCATTATCGTTAAACCATTAAAAACTGTAATAATTGATTTAAAAACTATCATTATTTATATCAAAATTTAAATTTTTTATATTACCTACCAAAATATTTTATTTTAGGATTTTTATTCTGATGATCATATTTTAATAAAGCTTTTATGCTAATTCGCTATTAATTAATTTATAACATATGTATAATATGTAAAAATATTATTCTTTAAAATTTGCAATATGTATATAAAAAAAAAGCGGGTAAGTGGGTATCGCTCTGCTATATATTAGGGGGTGGGGTGGACCTCAGACTATGGTAGGTTAAATTTGAATGCAATGATAGGTATCATTGTATACGAAAAACGATTCTGAACGAAGATGATTTGTCAGTTTAGGATATATTATATTTAAATATTGCCATATATTCTATTTTGAAACAAATAGTATAGTTTTTATATGTTACCATGGTTACTTTATAGTATCTGTTTATTAATAATCAAAATATCGATTTTGTCGAAAAGTGGTTTTTCGTAAAATTGCCATTTTTCTGTCATTTTTTTTTTGTTTTTCTTGATTTTTTTGAAAACTATTTGAAAATGTTTACTTTTGACCCCCCCAAAGTACCAACTAGATGAATTTTCCTATTCAAAGAGGGGCTGAAGTCAAAAATTGGAGCATTATTACTGCTCCAAATGCAGACACAAAAAAAAAAAAAAACACACATCATAGTAAAATCAATACATTCATCACTTCGTTCAGAATCTAAAATATTCAATTTAAAATGAATTAGATAAAACAAATAATTTAATTATTTTTTCAAAAATACGCAAACTTAAGTACCTACCTATTCAAAAATATGCAATGTTATTAGATTACCAAAAAATACATTTCGATAAAATTTAATTCTTAAAAAAAAAATACATGTAAAATCGCATTAAATTCAAAGTTTTGATAATAATATAATAATAAAGTATTTATTTAATAATATTTGTGTTATTATTTCAATAGCATATCAATAATCCGCTATTTTTTAATAAACTTCTTTTGTCAAAAAATATTTCTATGCAAATGACAAACTATACGTCTGTAAACATACATACAGAATACTTTTTATAACAATATAAGTTTGTTAATTTTAACCATAAAATGCTATTATTTACATACATACCATTGCGATTAATATTCCATGAATAAATGAATTTCCATAGTATTTCCTTTGACGCCCGCGATCAACCATATTTACTCGATTTTCTATGACTATAAAATAAAAATAATAATATGTAGTTATAATATCCCATTATAATTCATAAGATTTCATAAAAGACTTATCTAAATATTAAATATCATGATTCAAATGCTAATACGATTTCAACTTAATGCAATTTCTGATAATACTTATAATTTAAATTTATCGAGCTTTATATATTTTAAAACCACTAATAATGTATTTATTTTGTGCAGCACAGTCAAATTACTTTTGAAATATCAAAGCTTATCAAAGTACAATTTGTAATTAAATTAAATGTCAGAAAATATTATAATCTCATTAACAGTCGGCAGTGACAGTGACCACTACGTCATTTAGCTAAGAATGTAGGCACCCAGATTAGTTGTTATCTCTGTCTCTTCTTTAAAAGCGTATAAAATATAAACATACTTATGGTTCACGATAGTCTGTTACATATCGAAAAGTTATTCAAGAATTTATAATACCCATTAAAAAAATACATAGTTTTTTGAGGTTTTCTAGATTTTTTTCTGTATTAAATTAGTAAATAGCATGATTGAAATTAGAAAAATTATTTGTAATCGGAATAACAATTAGATCCCAAGCGATTTCAAAACAATGAAATTAATACAATGATACTTAATATTTATGATTTATAAGCTACATAAATTTCTCTAAATGCAAGGAAAATGCTCTGAAAATTAAGAAAATATTCTGAAATTTACATGTTATAAATTCAAAAGTATACCTACTATTGTTTACAAAATGCATGTAGGTCGGTTTTGTTAATTAGATCTAACCTGTAAATTGTAATACAAAATAATTGGTAATCTTATAGACTTAGAATATTTAGAAACTGCATTTATTATATTACTTAAATATCACTTGATAATCATATCACATGAAATATATTTCGATAAAGTTTACCATTAATGTATTAAGTATTTACTTTTGGGAATATGTCTCTATTGGTTTAAGTGTAATACAATTTAAAATTGTTATTTTTTTTATTAAAATAATGACTATTAGCTTTTAACTTTTAATTAAAAAATCTTAAGAATCTGAAGTTAAAACTGTTGTAATGAGTTACACTAATAGTAACATAGGTTTTGTGAAACTGAATAATTTTACGCATGATAAAACGATTTTAAATTAAACATTAAATCTAAATTTTATGATAATCAAAATATACATCGTTAATTATAAGATTTTATTTCAATATAATTGAAAAATATTTTTTTTTTAGTAATTTACAACTTTCAAACTGCCTAAACTTCAATTAAAACTATTTTTTTTGCATAAAATGACTGATGATTTAATTCAAGTTTATATTAAAATACATCGTGTTAGAGCAGTGGTTTTTAAACTGGGTGCCGCGGCACACTGGTGTGCCGCGAGTATCCACTAAGTGTGCCGCAGTTTTTCTATAAATTACCGATTGCATTGAATTGTGATATAAGAAAATGAGGGCTTGTGTCAACTATTCGTCCAAGAATTAAAAATATTTGTCAGCCCATCAATCTAACATATCTTATTAAATTTATATATATTAATAATTAATTCAAAACAATTTTGTTCATATAAAAAAAAGGTCAGTGTGCCGTGAAAATTTTTTGAAGTGTACGGTGTGCCATGTATAATAAAAGTTTGAAAACCACTGTGTTACAGTAATACAGTTGTTCAAATGTTGGTGTCTGAGCATATATAGCTTTTTTATTTCATTATTTCTTAAAGTAAACTATTAAGATATGGCTTAAATAATATTATTTATGTTCTGCAGTTTCATGATGATATTTTTAAACATTTATGACGGATTTTCGTAATTTTATTTAGTTATGTTTTTGGTCTGACAAATTGGTAGATATAGAATATTGTTATGATGCTATTTTAAGCTATTTTAGTATTTAAAACAGACGTTAGTGACTGCCAATTACCATTACCATTATTAATTTAATTAAATGTGAATAATAATCATTAGTAATTTTAATGTTATGATTAGATCCGTTATAGTGAAAAATATTAATATAAAAAGTATAAGTAACCGACTGGTATGCAAATGCAATATTTATTAAAATTTATTATATTATAAAAAAGGGGTTAATCTTAAAGTCATTTTCTAAAAAAATTTTCTATAAAAAATAATAATAATAAGAATTTTATTATTCGTATTAATTTATTTTTAACTATTTAATGGAAAAAAATTAGACATTACCAATGATATTTCATGTTTAATTTATTTTTATTTTTGAACGTCTAAAATTAATTAAAATCGTTCAAATTGTAAAAATAAAAATATTCTTAAGGAGCCGCTACACCAGAATTTGTTTTCTTTGTCTATCTCCCACATAATATAGGAATAAAAATACTCCGTATTTTCACAATTACGACTCTCTGGTTCAATTTAGGGCAAAAGCACCTATTATATATTTTATAAAGAAGAGTATTTCCTATGCATTGACCGGATAGATTTTTAATATTTACATTTTTTATAAATATATAAGTATGTTTTAATTTAAAATAATTTGGATTATTTTTAACCATTAATAATTTATTAAAAATTGTAATTATTAAAAATTTATCCGGTCAATACACAGAAAATACTCTTCTTTATAAAATATAGTACAGGTTCTTTTGCCCTAATCTGAACCAAAGAGTCGTAATCGTGGAAATACGGAGTATCTTTGTCCTATATTATATGGTTATATGGGAGATAGACAGAGAAAACAAATGCTGGTGTGGTGGCCCCTTAAAAATAATTGCTATATTATATTATGTGTACCTATACATTTACACTCATATTTAAAAGAAATGTATTAAACATACAGAAATATTATATTTCAGACTATTTCTATACAATAGCAATTTTAATTGTATGATTAATAACCTCAGTTATACAATTGTATACGCCATTAATATTGTTTATGTTATTTTTTTTTTTGCAAATAAACCTAGTTTTATTAACATGATTTATTATTAATAAATTATTAAAACTATGATAATTTTTACTTAATGGTTAGTTACTAAATGGTAGACGCGCCGCGCGCGGCAATAATTTATAATAAGTAAAAAAAATTATACGAGTAGATTAAATTTTATATTTCTTGACATTTTTATTTACTATTAAGCAGAGGCGTCATTTCAGGTTTTTTTTCGGGTGTGCGAGGTATCAAGCAGGCCATTTTGAAATTTCACCAGGCCATATAAAATAGATATACTCATAAATATGTACATTATCCTGTTTCCAATTGTTTTTATACATCATGGATCGAATCAATGCATCAACATAAGTAGTAAAAATCAATTTAAAAACGAAAATACAATATACAAATGTATAGCACAATATTTGTTTAAAACCAATGTATGTAATTTAAATGATAAATAATAAACGTGCATTATTTCATCAGGATGCAGGCCAATTGAAACTATTTTAAAATTAAGGTGTGCAACCGCACACCCTGATCCCCCCAAATGACGCCACTGCTATTAAGTCAACATTTTAAATTATATTTTACCTAATTGTCTTACCTCCAATTTTATAATATATTGTTCTGTCCAGTTACTCCAGTTTCATTGAAATTATAAACTCAAAAACGCATAAAAAATTAAAAGAATATTATATTTTAAGTTATTATTAACATAATTTTAAATCAATACAATAAGAACATGACCATTTTATTACACACTCATTCAATCATAGTTAAAAACTTTAAGAGCGAAATATAAAAGTATGACATACTAGTGTGCTGACCACAAACCAAATACAACTGTTTCACAAATAGGCTATGGATTATTATATGTTATATCATAAAACGTAATTATATTAATTTGGTCAATATGTTATTTTTTATGTCCTTATAGATTTACTTTATTTATCATCCAATTATTATAATTACAGATTTGATAATTCAAAAAGTAATTAAATTATATTGCTGTGATTGAAAAAGATAGTATAATATATAATTAATACTATAATTTTTATATGAGAACTGATAACTGGGAAGTGGTAGCTTGTAAAGAGTTTTATTTTATTGTCTGTATTCAAAATATAATAAGGCTATGAATATGATCATGAATCAAATTATCATTAATAAGTGTTGAAATTGGCATCCTTGTTATGTAAATTGAATGATTAGAGTTAGTTTAGACCTATTTCTGTCAAAAATGATGAGTGTGTATAGGTTTTTGACTAAAATGTTGATTATTTTAAAATATTTTTTTTATAAATATTCAAATTTTCAAAAACTAATATGAAACTTTTAAATGTTATTAATTGAAAAATTAAAACACTCCGCTTGTTCGCTTATAATTTAGAAAAATGTGATGTTTTCAAACAGATTAGTAAATTAAATTAGTATAATTCCAAATAGGAAATTGTAATTTTTTTTAATATTAATTATACATCAAAAATACTGTTAACATCCCATAATTGGATGAACATTTGTTATAGAACATGGTTACATATCTGCACATATTTCTTATATAGGGGAGTGCATTATTCAAATGTTAAAATAAAAAGCGATGTTTGAACGAACATGAAAGAATTGGTAGGCAAGAGGCAACACCGTCTTCAGTGTGAACGTATTTGACAACAAATTAATAATTATAATTTAATATATAAAACGTATTATCTTTAAATTGATAAGAATTTCTAAACAAAGGATTAACATTTAAAAATAACTAATTATCGATTAAACTAACGTTAGTTACTATAAATTATACTTAAAAAATTTAATTTTGAATATTGAATTGAAATTAAAATTAAAAATCATAGCTCTTTTTGTTGTTAAAATAATTATATAAAAATAAATATCGTTCGGTGAATTATTAATTCTGCTAAAGTATCAAATTTAATACAAATCGACTTAACTTTATTATAATTTATAACACTTAACTAACAGGTAAAATACACAATATTAATAAATCATTTTTATGAATATAATACATTGCCACTAAATAATAAATATTGTTCTCATATTTTTTTTTTGTAATATTTGTATTATTAGATTATAAAAATTCATATTTATATAGTATTCATGATGTATTATTAATTATTATGATGTGGTATTTACTAAGCTATTAAAAACAATAAATACTCAATCTATATTAACACAGTTATGCAGCTAATGCATATTTAAAATATATATTAGATATTATCTTAAAACATATTAGAACACTTTATATACATCTATATAAGTATTAGTTTTTTAACTTCAATTTTAGATTCTGAACGGAGTGATGAATGTATTGATTTTACAATGATGTGTGTTTTTTTTTTTTTTTTTTTTTTTTTGTTTTTTTTTTTGTTTTTGTGTCTGTGTACAGCATAACTAGTCGAAATAATGCTTCAATTTCAAACTTTGGGGGTGGTTTCCAATGGCAAAGTGAATATTCTTGGTGCATTATAGAGGTGAAAAGTAAACATTTTCCAACAGTTTTCAAAAAAATCGAGAAAAACAAAAAAAAAATGACAGAAAAACGGGAATTTTTACGCAAAACCAGTTTTCGACAAAATCGAATTATTTATTTTGCTATAACTCAAAAACTAATCGATGTAAACACTTGAAATTTTCACAAAATATTTATATTAGCGTTCTCCATACACAGTTAAATTTTCAAAGAATTTTGACTTTTTTTGAGTTATTTATAGACAGTTGAAATTTTCAATTTTTTTAAGTATTTTTTTTTAAAATAACGATAAAAATTTTTTGGCCGGCCAGAAAATCTTGAAAATTTAATACAAGGTTTCTTATAAGTTGTTCTTAAAGTTATAAAAAAAAATCCGAAATCGTTAGTCACAATTTTTTTTTATAAGTGCTTAAAGTTCGAATTTATACGAAATATGTCAAAATTGCGAAAATTGGCAAGTAATTTTGTGGTTAAAAAATCGTAAAAATTTTTCCTTTTATAACTAAGATTTGAAAATTTGGTACAAGGTTCTGCATAAAATTTTCTTCTACTATCTGCAAAAAAAACTCTACCGGACTAAAACAAAAAATTTTTATGAGTGATTGAAATTTAAATTTTTACAAAACCGCGTTAAATAACGGTTTAGCCTCAAACGATTTTTGATATTTGTTGTTATTCAAACAGTATAAGTCGTAAATACTTGAAAATTTTACCAGTTATTTAGATTGCTATTTTCTTTACGTGATTTGATTTTCAAAACATTTTGACTTTTTTTGAGCTATTAATAGACAATTGAAATTTTCAATTTTTTTTTATTTTTTTTTTATAAATGTTGATAAAAAAAATTTAGCTGGGACAAATTACTTGAAAATTTAATTGAAGGGTCTACATAACTTGTTCTAACTCTCATTCAAAAATTATAAAAATACATAGGCACAATTTTTTTTTATTAGCATTTGAAGTTCAAATAATGACAAAAATTCGTCAAAATCATGAATATTTTTCACTATTTGGTAGTTAAAAATTTATAAATATTTTTCTATCAAAAGCTAAGAATTGAAAATTTAATACTATGCTGTCCATAAGTTAAGCTTAGAATAATTATAAAAAAGTTTGAGGATTGTTCAATTTAAAAAAATTTACGAGTGTTTAAAGTTTTAATTTTAATTTGAAATCAAAAATACACGACGTGTAAAATCACGTTTTACTAATAAATAATTTTCGATTTTTGTTATTTTTAATAAATTACTAAACGTAAGATCTTGAAACTTTTACTTAAATGTTTGAATTAGTTTCAAAATAGAATATATGATAATATTTAAATATAATATATCCTGGACTGACAAATCATCTCCGTTCAGAATCGTTTTTCGTATACAATGATACCTATCATTGCATTCAAATTTAACCTACCATAGTCCGAGGTCCACCCCACCCCCTAATGTACAGCAGAGCGATACTCACTTACCCGCTTTTTTTAACAATGCGTTTTGATTGTTGTAATTTATTTAGTATAATTTAAAATGTACATATGAAATTTAAAATTATTCATTTTTTTACGGATTATATTATAGATTCATGTATAGTTTCATACTATTTAATTAGGTAATTACTAATTAATACATTTAGTAATTGGTGATTATTATTTATTATAAGTATAAAATATAATTGTTTAAGAAGAAATCAATATGAAAATGGATCAGAAGACCACTTAATTGAAATAGATAGTGTTGATGGTGATGGAGAATTAATGAACAGCTAAAAAAATTGAAATTTAAATCGCTAAAAAAAATATTTATTTATTAATTTTAATAAATTATTTTATTATAGTGATATAAACATTTATCGTCATAATTTTCTACAAACGGCGTAATTTATTTTTTATATTTTTTTAGCTCAATAAAATATTAATGCTGTGAAAATAAAAGTTTAAATTGTCATTATTATTTCTTTGTCGCTTGATCGTAATGAAACAAATACTTTAATTAAATCCAAAAATATTTAGAAAAATTAATAAATACAGCACTTTCACACCACTTTATAGTTGTACTAACATAAAAACAAATCATATTAACTAGAAAACTTGAAGTTCCCTGCAAGGCTATTTTCAAAACACCGCTGTTGAACACGTCAAAACATAGTGTTGTTCATCAAGTAAGGAAACATTTTTGGAAAAAATTTGCATAAACAATGTTTAATCTAATGTGGTCATGGCATCCGGTAGTGCCACAGCGTACGTGAGAACGTGTCAAGTTCAATTTCATACACGTTAATCCTTAAAATGACGCCCGTAGTGTGGTGCTTTCATTTTCAGCTTTAGCGCTTTCACTTTCACCGTTCGGTTTCTAAGTTTCTGAAAAGGCTATCAGGGTCGTATACGTACACGGCACACCGCAAATTAACTTTACCGAAAGCTCAGGTTTCACCACCGCACAACCTTCGTTCAGAAATAACAATCTTTTTGTTTCAGTTTCTTATCGAATCGATTTTCATGAACAAGGCATAATAATAACAGCTAACAAAAAAGTTTGGTAATAATTATGTACGTGATATTCATAAAATATTATTAATAAACGATAAGTCGATAACAATATTCAATAATTTCTTTATCTATGGTTTGTTTATCCCCGATGTAATTAATAACCTATTTTGATATCACAAAATTAATTGTTGTGCAGCATTGATAAAAATTTGATTTGTAAAATATTTGGAAAAAATAGTAGATAAAACTATATGTATTATGTACATATTTAATTTAATTTAATTTAAATTTGTGATGATACATGATTGCGGGCGGTCATAGGATAACAACCGACACTAAAAAGACACGATTACGAAGAAATCTTATCAAATTTATAAACAATAATTTGATAATTTTAGAATCCTGTGCGTATTAAATATAAGTTTATAATATTTTACAACTAATTTCAGTTACTCCTTACTTAGATAGATAAGAACCAAAATGTATGTAACTAAATTTAAATTTTGAAATTTGTAATTTATAAAATCAATTTTATTTAATAATTAATTTTTAAACCAATATTAAATTATTTTAATTATTTATATGAATTATGAAAGCAGTATAGAATTGTTGTAAAAATAATTGAGTTAATTTATTACTCATATAGTATCACAAAAATAGATATAGACACATAGTATAACTCAAATTAATAATATATATTATATTATGGATTATAAAATAATTATTTTTGAATAAACTACAAAATAAGAAATCAAGAACTGAACATCTTAATATTAAAATCTAAAAGTAATAAAAAATAATAAGTAACCCATTTAATATTGTAAAAGTATAAAATATAAACAATAATACAATGTACATATTGTTGGTTTTTTACGATTATTAAGTTTTTAAGTGAGTTATGAGCATTTTTAATTTACGTATAATTTGCTAAAAAATTGAACTATCGTAAAAAACCAACACACAAACATAGATAATATTCTTACCGTCAAGTTTCATAATAGGTCGATTCACCACATTTTTTAAACTGACTGAGCTAAACGTGATCTGCTGAGCGTAAATTTGCTATGTTACATTACTTGTAAGACGGAGATAACACATGCGGATGTGACGCTCTCTCGACTGCTAATAATTCATTAATAATTAATATTATAGTATAATTTATAAATTATGATTTTATGTATGATTGTCGATATACGTTAAGTGTTGTGATTTTAACATACAAGTATATAACTTTTCACAAGGCTTAAAATACGTACAAATTGTACAATATTTATTATTTCTGAAATTGCTTAATATATAATATAGTTGTGGAATCGTAGAGTGTAGACCCCCCCAAAAAAAATACAAAAATACAAAATGATAAATAACACCATTAGTCATTACTTAAGTACCACATAATTATTTAAATTGAAAAAAAAAGAGACACTATAGTTTTCAATAAATTATTTTGAATACTTAATACATATTTCTGATTTCGCAGTGTTATCAAATGATTTACTTTACTTACTCAAAATTCTATTAAATATTAATCTAATGTAGTATCGTACGCAATCTGATTTTTTTATTAATGTTTTATGCAATTGTATCTCGTGTCAATAATACGAATAAGTAAGAATATATTATTAATGCGAATTGATATGAATTTATCTATTACTCTTACAATGATATATAAATGTTTTATTTCTGTTTATTTCGAGTAGGTACATGATATTATTTAGTAGAAAAAAATACTTTAATCTTGCAACTTTGATGGTGGTCTCTGATAGAAAATTAGTTGGCTTAATTCTTAATTGGTACTTTTGAGAGATCAAAATTGAAGATTCCCAATACCTACCTATTTTTCAAAAATACATTAGTTAAAAATAATGAAAAACTAATATTTTTATTTTTTACTCAACACTAGTTTTTCAAGTTTTTGACAAAATGGATTTTTTGTTTTGTTTTTACTGTTAAAACAAATAACTGGAGATACTTCAAATTTTAACGATATGTTTACGATAGCATTTCATGTAATATATTTGATAACATTATAAATAAATATTTTGACGCTTTTTGATCTACTTTGGAATTTTAGTTTTTATTTAGTTTTTTTTCTCTATAATATCAATAAAAATTATTTAAAAAATTTTGAAAATAAATACGTAGTTTTTTTATTAAGTTGTTTATATATACCAATTAAAAATCACCGATAATACGTTGACAGCATTTTTTATAAGTGTTTATACATTTAGAATGTCGTCAAAATTCATTAAAATTGCGAAAATCTTCATATTATTTTGTAGTTAAAAATGTATAAATATTGTTTGGAATTTACTATTCCCTTAAAAAGATCCCCCGTCCCGGGTTCCACCACCCATATAATAACAAGTATTAAATCGTCGAGTTTGTTTATTCTATATTCTCGTAACGCACGAATTCCAAAATCAGACGCCAGCCAGTCGTCGCCAACCACGGCGGACGTCGCGACTGCCGCCGCACATTATCGGCAGGTAATGTCATCGATCGTACGAGTGATGATTTATATTGACGATAATATACAATGTTAAATTAAAACTTTATTATAAGACGGACAATGGCCCTCGTTGCTCACAACACGTCAGTATATGGTAGTCGGTAGGTACACGTGAGCGGATGCCGAGAAGAAACCAAAATATTCGAATGTCAAAACGTCAAAATTTTATGAATTTTCAACTTCATAATTCTTTGCAAATTTTTGCGATTTTGAATATTTCGTAAACATTTGAACTTTAAATACTTACAAAAAAAAATTGTGACTAACGATTTTTGATTTTTTTTTTTACTACGATAAGTAAAACTTATAATAAACCTTGTATTAAATTTTAAAGATTTTTTGGATAGCCAAATTTTTTTTATCGGCATTTTAAGAAAAAAAACCTTAGAAAAGTCGAAAATTTCAATTGTTTATAATAAGTAGCTTAAAAAATGTCAAAATATTTTGAAAATTTAATCGTAAATAGATAACCATAAAATAAACATTTGGTGAAAATTTCAAGTATTTACAATAATTTGTTGTTGAGCTACAGCA
This sequence comes from Schizaphis graminum, assembly GCA_020882235.1. NCBI lineage: Eukaryota > Metazoa > Arthropoda > Insecta > Hemiptera > Aphididae > Schizaphis > Schizaphis graminum. The sequence continues at coordinate 95,706,320 of CM037033.1, forward strand.
AAATAAAAAAATCGATTTTGTCAAAAAGTGCGTAAAAATTCCCGTTCTTCCGTTATTTTTTCATGGTTTTTCCCGACGCTTTTGAAAACTTCTGGAATTTGTTTACTTTTGACCCCCCAAAGTACCAACTAGATGAATTTTCCTATTCAAAGAGGGGCTGAAGTTAAAAATCGAAGCATTATTACTACTCCAAAACGCGATGACGGACACAAAAAAAAAATAAAAAAAAAAAAAAAAACGCATATCAATACATAAAATCAATACATTCATCACTCCGTTCAGAATCTAAAAATCGTAAGTAAAATCGTATTACGGCCGTGTCCCGACGGCGGACGAAAGGATATAGCTATACGACCGCCGGCAACATTACACATTATTACCTATTACATAATATAATATCTCGATGCACAGTACCGTAGTACGGTCGTCATCAGCGTTCATAATATTAATATGATAATATTGTAAAATATGTGTCCTGCACACGTCGTGTCGAATAGGAGCAACAGATATCTCAAAGACAACGATTGCGGTGTTAGAAAAAAAAGAAAAAAAGAGCTCACGATAATACGAGTAAGAGTGGCGTAAACGAATAATTTGGTGGCACGTGCGTTTTGGTCGCGATATATCGGCGGGTGCCCCCACGTTTTAAGGAAATAATAATAATAATAACAATACGTACGTACGTCGGAGCATATAGCCTGTTTCGGTTTGCCGCCGTGTTTCGGGCGGCAGCTCGCCGAGAACGGCGCCGTTCCGCATGGGACCCTGGTAACTCGGGAGTCGAAACGGCAACCAATGTATCACGGTATTGCCTAACTGAGGAAATCCGACTGGGCGAAGTGCAGCCAGGCAATCGCCGTCCTATCCAACTACCCCTCCACACACCACTCGTCGTACTCGACGGCTCGGCAATAGTCTCGTTTCCTGCCCAGGACTTCGCACCCGCACGCGTTGCCTTCCACACGCGCACGGCATGGACAAAACGCGCGTTTACGCAGTCTTGTGCAGAACTCGCTCAGTTTCGATTCTACAGCAAATATACCTATTATGAAATCAAAAGACGACGATATTCCGGAGGGCGAGGCGTTGAGTTTTTTCCATTATTCCCAATACGACGTCCGTTACAGTCGTTTGAAAACGGCGACATTTTTCCAACATTTTTAAATGACCTTTAACTTTTCAAAACGTTAATTATCTAAAAAAAACTCGTTGTCTTGCCCTCCGAAACATTGTCATATTTTAATTTTACAATAGGTATATTTACTGTAGAACCAAAATCGAGCGAGTTATACTCAGACTGCGTAAACGAGTACGCGTTTTGTCCATGTCGTACGTGTGTAAGACGTAGACAACGCGTGCGGGTGCATATTATACAGATCGCACTCGCCGGTCACTACCGACAGACTGCTCGCACGTTTTAGTATCGTTTTAATCGTTTTAGAAATTGAACTGTTTTAACGCTGAATTTCGAAAAAAATATATTAAAATCCTCCATTTAGAGTCAGCATCTCATCTGTTTATTTTAATTGTTGCCTGTGTTTCCAGTCGTGTTTTACGGTAAATAAAATTAAGTAGGTATATCCGTCTGTGCGGCAGTGTCGTCGTTGCTCAATAATTAATTATTATTCATTAACGCAGGTGCTCGTTTTGACTATTTAAATTGAATACACTTTTATACTATTATACGGGTTAATTTCGAATGGTTATAATTTTTATAAACAGTTCGCTCGTCGATGATTATTCGATAATAATTCCATTAAAATCGACAAACATGCACACGGTTGCACGACAGAGGTTGCACTTCTACACATTAATAAATAATTAATATAATTTGTCCGTATGACTACCACAGTACCACCTATAGGTTTTTTAATAATATTATGGACGTGTTTCAAATTCAAATATACAAGAGAGTAGGCCCGTGTCAAGGTTTATAGATTAAAACGATATTTCCACTATACTTGTTACCTATGTCCTATTTTATTTATAAAATAAATTGGGTTGACAAATCTTATCTGTAGATAGTATATATGACAATTAATTGACATATTATAAGCTATAATTTGACAGTTTCACACACGCTGATCATTTACAGGTACCTATCGTACGTTTCTAGTTTCATATTAGTATTTAGTTTCGATTTGTATAGTTTGCATTACACGAGTATACTTTTACTATATACAATGAATGCTAAAGTATCATTCGATAAAAATGTTCAAAAGGTTCATCAATGCAATGTGCATAAATTACCGATTTGAACCGTAAAAAACCATACGTTTTGAACAAGAAAATTGTCATGCTGCTAATACATATTATACATTTTCAAAATTTTTAATAAATTTATTATGAAGTTTGATTGAACATTTGACTTCAACGTTTTGATGAAGATAAATCTGTAGATATTCCTAATTTTTTAAAACAAATACGTCAAAATATAAGAAAGAGATCTTTTATAACTGATAGAATACATTTTTTTATTCTTTAAATAATATTATTATATAAGATATACATTTTTTATAATTTTTAATAAATGTATTATGAAGTTCGATTAAACGCCTTATGTCAACGTTTTGATGAAGATAAATCTGCAGATCAATTAATTTAATATAATTTAATATTTTACATATTTTTATATAATATGCAACTGATTTTTTTTATCCGGGACTTTATTCATAATATTGTGTGTAATCTGTACTTTGGTAAAGTGTAGTATGTTTATGTACGCCGCGCGCTGTACGATAGCTGTACGACAATGACGTCACGAAATAATATTCCCCACTCCTTCTTTTTCAGAATTTCGGATTGAGGCAACCTGTATAATCTATAAACCTTGGGTGTAGGGTTTTTGTAGTTATCACATCCGAGAAAAATGTGACAACGGAAATCGACGAACAAAGGAAATACGCTTGGTAGTCAGATTTTGTACCAGGGGAATATGTGGCGGTAGCCCACCGCCGAACGTTACTAGACACGATATTATTGTAATATTATGTACTGTTGCCTGTTGTACTATTTTGTCAAACGACTGATGGGACGTTTTCGTTAAATTTACCTTGGCCATTATTTTGTGTGTACCTTTCACTCGGGCTTTCAGAGCATAAAAAATGCTACAAACTTCAACTGCAATATTTTTACTGGTAGAAAGTGGAGATCAAAAGTTAAAATTTTCAGTGCTGTTGTAATATTTTAGTAGTTTTAACTACTAATAGTTGAGAAAATAATAAAAACACCGATTAAGAAGAAATTACATTTTTTTTCTATTTTGTCACAATTCAATAACGAATAAATATAGTCAGAGTGTACAACAAATGTATTTTCTGTATAATAATTAAAAATACAGAACATTATGATTTTTTCGAACTATTTACAGAAATTTGGAATTTTAGATTTTATATAGTTTTTTTTTTCAAAAAAAATGTAGATAAAAATATGTATGCTCAGTTATAAAAGCTTGTAAGTTATTTCATTAATGGTTAATATTTTTACATAAACAAAAAATAGTTGACAGTAAATCTACAATAATTTCTTACAAGCGTTTGAAATTTACATTTTGATATTAACACTTAAAACATAATTTATCATTAAACTATTTTAGTATTATTTTTAATACAATACAAAAAGTATTAACCATAGCACCATAATATAAAAACTTGAATCATTTCATTGTTTTATAAATTATCATTTTATCTAAGTATATGCTAATACTATATTAAATATTAAAACTTTTAGGCTAATAATTTCAAGCCATATTTAAAAGCATTTGAAATTAAAAAATAAGAAAGTAACAAATGCACAATTGTAAATTATAAGGATTTAAAGTTCGAATTTCGTTAAAATCGAGAAAATTTGTAAATTATTATGTAGTTGACTATGTATAAAATATTCAATTTATTTAGCTAAGACTTTAAAATTGTATACAAAATTTTGTTATAGATAATTGAAGTTAAAAAAATTAAAAATTGCATATACATAATTATATTTTACTACATGGAATTGCCTTTCAAAATATTATTATAGTTTATTTATTTTTAATTTTATTAATTTTAAGCTATTGCATAATTTTATTTTAACAATAAATTATATTAGCAATACTGGCTGACAGATTGTCTTTGCGCTTTCAATTTTTAGATTCTAAGCGGAGTTATTGATTTTATAATGACGTGAATGTATTTTTTTTTTATGTGTAATGTGTATACACAATAAGTAGTCGAAGAAAATGATTTGACTTTCAGTTTAAAGAGTGGTTTTAAATAGCATATTGGATTTAGATTGTACTTTAGAGAAGTTTTTTTTTTTTATTTATTTGAAGTAATCTACAATCTATACATATACTTAGTATAATAAGTAGGTTTGATAGGTGACAAGTAAGAATAATATGAATAATTAGATTAGGGAAGATACCCAGTGGTAACACCCTATAAGAGAAGTTAAAATTAAAAACACACAGTATTTTAAAAAATAATCGGGGAAAACAAATAAAAATTAAGGAACACCTAAAATGTTTATAAAAAAAACCAGATTTTGACAATATCGATTTTATGTTTTAGTTTAAAATTCGAAAACTAATAAATGTGGAAAATTGAAATTTTTATTAAAGAATTACGTGATTATTTTCAATTATTCGTAAAATAATTATTTTTCATTAAACAGTTTTTGATATTTTGTTGTGAATATATTAAAAAAAAAATAATAACAGTAGATACTTGAAATTTTTAAAAAAATGTTAACATTATCATTTTCATTATATCATAAACTTTTCAACATTTTCAACGTTTTTTTTTCACCGTTTTCGAGCTATTTATAGGCATGAAAACTTTTTTTTCTTCTATAAATGTTGATAAAAAAATAATTAATTTAGTAAAATTTTTTGAAAATTTAATATAAGATTCTACAAAATTTTTTTTTTTCATCTGTATAAAATTGTTAGTAATACATAGTCGCATTTTTTATTTATATGTATTTTAAGTAAGAATCTTAACAAAGTTCGACAAAATCTCAAAAATTGCAAACTATTTTGTTGTTAGAAATCAGAAATGTATAAAAATTTGTCTTTTTATACCTAAGTTTTAAAAATTTAAGATGATATTTTTCATAAATATTTTAAATTGAAAACATAAAATCTAAAAAAAGCGGGTAAGTGTGTATCGCTCTGCTATATATTAGGGGGTGGGGTGGACCTCAGACTATGGTAGGTTAAATTTGAATGCAATGATAGGTATCATTGTATACGAAAAACGATTCTGAAAGAAGATGATTTGTCAGTTTAGGATATATTATATTTAAATATGGTCATATATTCTATTTTGAAACAAATAGTATAGTTTTTATATGTTACTATGGTTACTTTATAGTATCTTTTTATTAATAATAAAAAAATCGATTTTGTTGAAAAGTGGTTTTTCGTAAAATTGCCATTTTTCTGTCATTTTTTTTTTGTTTTTCTCGATTTTTTTGAAAACTATTTGAAAATGTTTACTTTTGACCCACCAAAGTACCAACTAGATGAATTTTCCCATTCAATGAGAGGCTGAAGTCAAAAATCGGAGCATTATTACTGCTCCAAATGTTGTCGTCAGACACAAAAAAAAAAAAAAAAACACACACACATCGTTGTAAAATCAATACATTCTTCACTCCGTTCAGAATTTAAAAGTAAAAAGTAACTACATAGTATAATGATAATAATTTATATTATTATTTTAAATTCAAATTTGAACGAAATTAATTGTTTAAACGATAAATAATAATGGTAATTGTTTAGTTATAATTCAAAAACATTGTTTCCAAGGACTTAATCTTTAAGTACAGCATATATTAGTTTTTTTATACAAAAAATATTTTTGTTTGCTGTTATTTGATTTATTAAGAAAAAAAATATTAAATAGTAAAATACTAATATTAAATTAATATTATATTTTAGTATTTAGTTCTATATTATAACTAATAATATTATGTATAGTACAATATTGTCAAGCGCTCCATTAAGAACTATTTAGGCGTATCCTTTATATTTATTATATTTTTGGTATTGTAATTTATTTGAATTCTTCAAATTCTTCATTTTTCAAAAAATATTTTACTAATGTCAAATTACTATGTAATTAATATAGGTAATAATATAATTGTACAGTATTTCATTATGAACTATATAGGCAATACTTAATATTAATTATATTTTTGGTTATAGTAATTTATTTTTTGTCAAATACCTATCATTTTTCAAAAAAGTCATTACTAATTAGCATAAGTACTTATTAATTTTTTTAAATGTTATTTGGTCTTGGAAATCCATTTTAAAACTAATCTATAAATCTCACAATAGTGGAACGATCTGTGCGTTGTGTATTAAGTATTGTCATTTATACATTTTTGATTTTTACGAATAAATATATTTATAGAATAGAGGATCTTGTTATTAAACAAACTGTAGATTAATATAATAATCAATATTTAATTTTAAGATATATTTCTTACTTGAATAAATTAAAGAAGATTAAAAATAATATTATAAAACGATAAAATTAAAATGTAATATTTCAAATTTATGACCTTGAATTTGATTTGCTTTTTTTTACTATATAATAGACTTAAATTATAGGTTAATTTAGTAAAAAAAAAAAATTGAAATTTTACATATTTATACATTGTTTTAAACCATATTTTATAAATAAATAAAAATGTTGAGTATATTTCAATTCTCAATGATTATCTTTATGAATTACGATTCATTGTGCCCCCTTCTAACGTCATCACTAGATTGGTTAAAATAACTAAAATTATAACTATACAATTCATATTCTTTGTTTAAATATTTAATTTTGTGATAATTCAAATTTAAAATGTCTATTAAATATTCTTAAGATTATTAGGTTTCAGTAAAATTTAATTAGTAATTATGTATTAAATTTTCAATCATTTGCTATAAAAATTAAATACTTTATAGATTTTTAACTACAAAATAATGATTTAATTTTAGTGATTTTGACGAATTCTATTAAAATTTGAACTTTATACACTTATGAAAAAAATCGTGTCTAAGTATTTAAATATTTTATATTGCTATAAAATAACATTGGAAATAAAGTAGTATACGACTTGTATATCTACAAAACCTAATAATAAAAATTTAAGACAACAACATATCTGATAGATAATCATAACAATAATAATATTCAAGTCATCGTCTTCAGTAAGTTAAGGTGCCTGGTACTCTGGTAAGGGAAGGTTAAGACATAAATGAATATTCTGCGCTCTCTAACGGAGTTTCATAGAACTAAAGTCAAGTTATTTTAATCACAAGATTATAGGTGGATATTGGATGTAAAAGTTGACGTTGACTTGTGTACAAACATCGTAACACCGTCCCAAGCAATATTAAACATAGATTTATCGAATTAATAAAACAGATAAATTAATTCATATTATATTATAGATCAATATAAATATTAATAATAATTATAAAAATGTATACGAAACCAAAATGTCGATTAATATCAAATTTGTTTTATAAATGTTTAACTTGTAAATTAAGTAAATATAAATAAAAAAACAAAAATAAAAGTTCTTAAATACAACAACATTAAAAAAAGTAATCAACATTTTAATCATAGATTACAAGAGATTTGTATATATTTCTGAATATCAAAAACATTTTTATTTTTTAAAATTTTAGTAAGGGAAATTCTTTAAGAAAGTCTTACTAATCTATATTTTATACAGCCATAAGGACCAACGACGACATATTTGTGTTATATATAGTGACATTTTTCACTCTCTAGCGTGGAAGCGTGATATTGATACAAAAAGTTTCAATGCTATTTCAACATTTGTTAGAAACGTACTATTCAATTTTGAACTTGTTAATGTTTCTAGAAAAGAGTGAAATGATTATTTTTCTTCTTCTAAAAAATGTTTAGCTATTGTTTTAAATTAAATTATTGAAACTTGAAGGTCAAGTTCTAAATCTTCACTATACATGACTACAATTTTTTTTTAGTTTTTTCACGTATAAAACTTCATTATAAGTTTTTTGCACATTGAATAAAAAAACTAAAAATTGTATTAAGTATAGGCGATTTTTCTTTTATTTAAACAAAAAATAATTTTATCGAAAAATGGTAAAATAGTTTTGTTCTTCGTAGTTTCTTCATTAAATATTATTTGATGAGCGTTAATAATCGTGAAAAATATATTTTTTCTTCTAAAATGTTTTCATATCCATTCATTTGTTGTACTCCAGTTAAAATATGATTAAATCTATTACTTAAATCAGGAATGTATATCTTATGGGACTCACATAATTTCATTGTACAAGAACGAGTGTCATCATAAAAAAAAGTCAAAATTTATGTTTAAAAAAAATATTTATATTTATTTTAACATTGGAGTCTAATATTGCTATCATAAATGCAAAGTTATGCACATTTATTTTTTCTTACAATGGTGTGCTTCATATTTAACCAGATTTTTTTAATCTAAATTTAATGTTATTGTTTTAGATTCTGAACGGAGTGATGAATGTATTGATTTTACAATGATGTGTGTTTTTTTTTTTTTTAGTTTTTTTTTTTGTTTTTTTTTTTGTTTTTGTGTCTGTGTACAGCATAACTTGTCGAAATAAAGCTTCAATTTCAAACTATGGGGGTGGTTTCCGATGGCAAAGTGGATATCCTTGGTGCATTATAGAGGTGAAAAGTAAACATTTTCCAACAGTTTTCAAAAAAATCGAGGAAAACAAAAAAAAAATGACAGAAAAACGGGAATTTTTACGCAAAACCATTTTTCGACTAATTCGAATTTTTTATTTTGCTATAACTCAAAAACTAATCGATGTAAATACTTGAAATTTTCACCAAATGTTTATATTAGCGTTCTCCATACACAGTTAAATTTTCAAATAATTTTGACTTTTTTTTAGCTATTTATAGACAATTGAAATTTTTAATTTTTTTTAGTATTTTTTTTTAAAATAACGATAAAATTTTTTTGGCCGGCCAGAAAATCTTGAAAATTTAATACAAGGTTTCTTATAAGATGTTCTTAAAGTGATAAAAAAAAATCCGAAATCGTTAGTCACAATTTTTTTTTATAAGTGCTTAAAGTTCGAATTTATACGAAATATGTCAAAATTGCGAAAATTTGCAAGTAATTTTGTGGTTGAAAAATCGTAAAATTTTTTTCTTTTATAACTAAGTTTTGAAAATTTGGTACAAGGTTTTCCATAAATTTTTTTTCAATTATCTGTAAAAAAAACTCGACCGGATTCAGACAAAAAATTTTTAAGAGTGTTTGAAATTTAAATTTTTACAAAACCGCGTTAAATAACGGTTTAGCCTCAAACGATTTTTGATATTTGTTGTTATTCAAACAGTATATGTCGTAAACACTTGAAAATTTTACCAGTTATTTAGATTGCCATTTTCTTTACGTGATTAGATTTTCAAAATATTTTGACTTTTTTTAATCTATTTATAGACAATTGAAATTTTCAATTTTTTTTTATTTTTTTTTTATAAATGTTGACAAAAAAAATTTAGCTGGGACAAATTACTTGAAAATTTAATAGAAGGGTCCACATAACTTGTTCTAACTCTCATTCAAAAATTATAAAAATACATAGGCACAATTTTTTTTTATTCGCATTTGAAGTTCAAATATTGACAAAAATTCGTCAAAATCATATGAATATTTTTCACTATTTGGTAGTTAAAAATTTATAAATATTTTACTATCAAAAGCTAAGAATTGAAAATTTAATACTATACTGTCCATAAGTTAAGCTTAGAACAATTATAAAAAAGTTTGATAATTATTCAATTTAAAAAATTTTACGAGTGTTTAAAGTTTTAATTTTAATTTTAAATCAAAAATACAAGTGTAAAATAATGTTTTACTACTAAAAAATTTAAATAATTTTTTAAAAAAATTACTAAACGTAAGATCTTGTAACTTTTACTTAAATGTTTGAATTAGTTTCAAAATAGAATGTATGACAATATTTAAATATAATATATCCTAGACTGACAAATCATCTCCGTTCAGAATCGTTTTTCGTATACAATGATACCTATCATTGCATTCAAATTTAACCTACCCTAGTACGAGGTCCACCCTACCCCCTGATGTACAGCAGAGCGATACTCACTTACCCGCTTTTTTAATTATACATTTATAACTAAATTATTATGCTGTTAAAACAAATTTTCAAACTTTTATGAATACAGTATTTTGATGAACATTTGGTGGAGCATACATTTAGTAAAAGCATTGAATTGTTTTTATTTTATTTTGATTGAAAGTATTTCCCATTTATTGATGCTAATAATAAAATATATAGATATTTTGTACAAATGAGAAAAAAATCTTTTGTCCTTCTACTATCAAGTCATCAATATGATATCTAATTAAATTTTAAATTAATTATATATATATATTATTATAGAAATAAAGTACTCACTATTAAAAAATATAGTTCTTAAATGCGTTGTCATTACAAAAATTTGATATTCCTGAATCCTGGTAATCGTCTCTTTACACTCGACACTCGTCTAAACACGGCATTACTATGTGTGAAGTATGTATGTCTATATAATATGCCTGTCTTATTTAAAATTTAAAATTATACTACCTGTATATTAAAAATCGTTTAATTTATTTGTAAACTAATAAATTACTCCTCATAATGTTGTATTTATGGATTTTATATATATATGTTACGGTAATGATGTTAACGTGGTAAATGTCGTCATTCTCCGGTAAATGACATAATTTACCTAAAAATTGGTAAATGTTGTTCCCAGTTATTGACGTCAATCCCCAGTTTAATTAAAGTATGATGTTCAATACATTTATGGAAAGAATTGTATCGAATTTTAAAAAATATTTTTGACTTAAAAAATAATGTTAAATAGATTTCAATAACAAAAATATTTTTTTTTTTCTATTCAGTGTTTATAAGTGAATATTGTCCAATCTATTCATTATAAATTAAATATTTAATTTATTATAAATATTATGTGATTTATTTAAGTAATAAAATGGATAACTTTTTTAGTAAAACCTAATAAAGGAACATATACTCACAAAAAAAAAAAAACTATTAATTAATACTTAATTATAATAAAATTAATATTATTATAAAAATTAGTACATTAATCAACTACTTTAAGCCAATAGCCAAGTTACTGTGGCTTAAATAATAGTAATAATTACGAATTCAACGTTACAAATTGGAAATAATATTACCTACTAAAAATAGTATAAAACAAAATAATATATTACTATTTACTATAAAATATTTTGAATAATAATATACATAGATTATAGGTGCTTATATGGTTATGTATAAATGCGAAAGCAATTTCTATGACAGAAGAAGTAAAGAAATTATTTTTAGTGTGATTGGACGGAAAAAAGTATTTCCAAATACTGTATTAAGAATATTTGTAAAAAGTATTCAAAATACTGTGTAAAAAAAAGTAAAGTAGTAGTATTAAAGTAGTTTTTTTTTCAAAAAAAAAAAGTATTCAAAAAGTATTCAGAATACTACCCAAGTCTGATATATTAAAACAATCAGTGTATTATTTGAAATTTATCTTCATTTACCACAAGTTTTGGTAAATGACGTCAATGACCGGTGAAAGATGTATAATTGAATTTTAAAAATGTGTTTTTACAACATTTACCTACATAATTGAATCATTTTGGTTAATGACGTCATTGACCGGGGAATGACGACATTTACTAATTTTCGTCTTCTACCGCAACATATATAATATATATATAAACTTATAACCAATAAATCCAATAAATACAATATAAGTTATATTATTTTATAATATATAAGAACGTCAGTGATATATTTGAAAATTAATTTTAAAAGGCCCGATGGGTTAATAATACACCTAGGTTTTTAAAATATACTACTTAGGTACTAATGAAAAAAAATATATGAGTATATAATAAACAATATTCATTTTTAACATTTTAAAATAAACTATGATGGAATTGTTGGTCAATGCTATAAGAATTTTTATTTGAGTTGTGAAGAACAGTTTTATTATAATTTGTTACATCGTTATTGATGAAATAATAAAAATGTTGCAATGACATCTTCTTAAACCAATAACTTTATCACTTTATCATTCCGTTCCAAATCTATGTGAAAAAAGTGCTGTCACACTATTTCATGAATTTGATAAGTGGAACTGCAGAAGTCACAGCAGTGGTGCTGATTTCTTTATATTATTTGAGAACAATGATAAATTATTGTATTTGAACGACTTTGAGCGGAATTCGATTTATCCAAATATAGTCAAGATACAATGAATTAAAACCGTCCTCGTTAATACATATTTTATTTTATTTTATATTTTATTGAAATTTTCGATTTTCTCAAAACTTCTAGGAAATTCGATCAGTTATTTTCAAAAGAATATTTTATCACTAATTAGTAATTACTCAATTTTTAAATCATTTATTTCGGTATTACGGATCAAGTGATGTTCTTAAACTCTAAAAAAGAAGTGTACATTTAATGAACAATTTTCGTTTAAGGAGTTTTTTAATACACGAAATTCTTGAATATTTTAATAGTCTTCTATAATTTTCACTTTTGTACTCTAATCAACTTTAATTTCCAATGGGTAATCTTATTTTAATTTTATTTCACGGAATAAATGAAAAAGAATGTTTTTTTAATACGTTTTAGTGTTAACATCATTATTAATTTAATTCAAGCCATTTGGACGATAAAATCACTTTAAGTTGGGTATTTGTAAGAAACGATATAACATTTACGATTTTAAACGGTAATATTATTACTATAGCCATACTTATGATTAAATTAAAGAATATGTTATAAAATATAAAGCATTCAACCATGAAATAAGGTACCGTGAAGATGTTGTAATTGGTTAAAATAGTTTGAACTACTTATTATATAAAATATAAATATAAAAAATTCAAAATATTTGTTAGCAAACACCTAACAATTTATTTTCAAATTATCTGTAATCTGTACATAATAAATAAATTAAGCATTATTAAAATAACAAATATGTTAATATTGTTACCTACTAATTATTAATTGATTTTTATATTATTTATTTAGGTATTAATACTGAAAATTCTAGATTTGCCATTGGTTATATAAATTTCCAAAAATTAAAAATCAAAATACATTTCTATTTATTAACTTAATTAATTATTTTATATTCTTTTAATATATTATTAACACACAAATCACAGTTGATACATTTTTGATAAGCCATTATATCATTTTCAAAATTTGATTTTCAAACGGAAGTTTGTAATCTACCAATCTAAATAACATAAATACATAATATGGACATAGGTATAGTATACTTGTTAAAAGTTTGCTTACACATTTCAATTAATTGAAAAATCACTTTTAAATTAAACAAAACCGTGTATCGTGTATCGTATATTTAATTTATTGCAATAATGAGATACCTTATCTTTTATTAATAATAATTAATACGTATGTTGTGTATTCGTGTTACTTTGTTAACTGTTAGGTATACACACTACAAACATATTATTACTATTAAGTATTAACACATTTATTACTACACTTAAGACTTACGTCCAATATATTTTTTTTAAATCTTTATACTACATTTGCAATGTATAAACAACGAGAGGAAGATACGGGATTCAGCAAATATATTTGAAAGTTTTTAAAATGAATTCGATAGTTTTTATATGGAAAAATCAAAATAAAATGTAACATAAATATCCTTGACAACATAATATTATACACGCGCGTTGTGTATGATATCATGCATGTTGTATTTTAATATATTATACTTATACAGTTTAGGTACGTTGTTAAACGCACGACTTAAAATATATATATATTATGATAAAAGTATATATTTTAAACCACTCGGTTAAACGTCATTCTCGGTGCTGCTGCAGATTCCTGCTTTGATATATCGTGATATAATATGCAACTGCATTTTTAATAGCCATATATTCCAAAATCGGTAAAGTAATATGTGATATTATTATACTCCACCGGCAGTAATAACTACGCGCATTATAATACAACATATGATATATATTTTATATTTGCATTATATTTGCACAGTCATTGAAATAACAAGCGCAAGTCGATGCGTATAATGTAATACTGTATATACGTATTTAGTGTATGTAATGTACCTATATAGGTGTATTATTCCGTTGAATTTTTATGCACGTATGTCCCAATGTAATGGGATCAAAAAGACATTTTTCATATGTTTTGACTTCGTGTACAGTGTACAATTCGCATTCGGTGTATAGGCACCTATATATAGTATACACGTTTTTCGAGCTGTTGAAATTATGATGCAGGTATTTCTGATGATTATGTAGTGAGGTTAGCGCCACCAACTCGTCCGATCGACTCCATTCAATATTTATTTTAAATTTTTTATTTTCTAGACTCAATTTATTTGCAAAATATTATAAGTTGTTTAAATAACGAGATGTTGGATTGACTTAATTTCATCACTATCGTCTTCTAATGCACAACTTCAATGCATAAGTTATTTTGGTATACGGTGATTCACACTCTTTATAGTTTATATACATATAAATGTATAATACATATAATATACGATATAGCCGTGATTATTTCAGAAACAATTAAAACTTAAAATTTTGTGATGTAAATTTATTTTTTATTTTAGTATCATTAAATCTACTAAAAAATCTATTTTAATATTTTTTTTTAATGTACAACGTAAAATCGACAAGTTCTGCTAATTTTTAATTTTTAAATATCTTAATGACAATTATACGTCTTGTGTTTCACTAATCTTCAAGGAGACTTTTTTTTATAAAAATATTGACGTATAATAAATTTATATTGTTGCTGGCTTATTCATTTTAATCGTTATCAGTTTGGGACAGTATAATGGTGACGGGAATATTTTAGTACACATTATTTACAAAGATATATTTTATATTGTCCTATGTATTCATACAAACAGAACTTAAATATCAATTATAATTGATTATTAGTCATTATTAGTTTAAAATTATAGATTAATGCAGATAAAAATATTGTGTTTCTGGGAATTTAAGATTAAAAACCCTGGGATTTTACGCCTGCTGTATAGTGGATTTCGAGCGTATTTGTCATTTCAGATATAAATGATATAATATAATAGTCATCGTAACGGACTTGCAGTTAAATGAGAATTCAGTAGTAAACCATTGTACACAAAAAAAACGATTTTGAGCGAAAAACAGACAGATTAGCATCTATTTTTAATGATAATTTATGTTTTATTATTATTAATATTTAAAATCACCAAATTTAGCACTTACATGATATTTCTTAAAGTTGAAGATTAAGCAAATTTTGTTCTCCAAAACTTGATTACAACACACAATCATACGTCTTCAATATAATTCCAATTATTAGTGGTATGATCGTCACGTTATATTATTAATTGTTATATATTTTATAGTATGTAAAAAACCTTTATATATATAATGCATAATACTCATCTATTTAAATTATATAATATAAACGAATAAATGAACACGTAATTTAACTGGTCCCCTGTTCTATTAAGTTTTGATTTAGTAGTTCACAGATTTTTAAAAACCTTTCATCCCATAAATCTTGATCATTAAAACCTGGTGATATCGTACGTATAAAATATGCATGTGCACTCGTGCTCTTCAGGTGTGTATACTAAAACAAAATACACACACTACACCTGAAGAAAAAGCGAAGCCATAAATTACCACATTATTAATGCAATGGTAAATAAATAACTAAAATAGTCATGATTCTTAATCTACACCTTTATAATACATATGAATTTATAAGGTGTTTATAATTGTATTTATTTTTACTATATTGTCTACATAAAAGATATAGGTAGTTCACATTGAGTAATGGTTAAATGTATTAAATTTTGGTTTTTTAGTTTAACAATAATAAAGGCATAATATTATTATCTTTATTTTGATTTTTTTTTTCAAATATTTTGGACTAACTTAACTTAAGTATTAAATATTAAACTTAAAACGATTTCCTTCTAGTAAATTACAAAAAAAATAAATAATGAAATTCAGAGAATAATAATGAATCCTTTAAACGTAAACGTAATCGAATTAAAAAAAAAAAATTAATACTGTTTAAATTACATATTGAAAAAATTATTACTACGACAAAATGTATATTATTTATCATTAAAAGTAATTATATAATTAAATTAATTCAAAACTTCTATGGAATCAAATACAAAATGTGCGTATAAACGTAAAATTCCATTGTACTGTAATAAGTTAATTATTTATTACCGCCTTGTTGTGTATGAACATAAAAAAAATATCAATCAAGTTTCATTTTCAATATAGTGATTACAACATTTGATTCTGCCTTAACTTAAAATTGGTTTCATTGAATTAATTTTGTTAAAGTAAAATTCTTTAAAAATAATTTATTATCTAAATAAGTACAAACTTGAATTTTTTGTTCTTATAATCTGTAAATAATTAAAGTAGTTCGTCATATTACGCATACATAATTTAACAACGTCGTTACATCTGTCTTATATATTTATAAGTAATGTAAAATTTCCGGATAATAATTATTTAGACGAGACAGTAATTAATAATTGTTGTGACTCTCATGAAAATCAATGAATACTAAATAATAATGATATGATTATGGATTTCTTCAGTATGAAATGACAATAAATAACCATACGATAGTTGTAAATTTTAGAGTTTGAGATAATTTTCTTGACCATGCAGCATTTTCTGAAAAAAAAAATACAAATAAAAAACAAAAATTAATATTTTCACAGTCAAACAACAAAAGTGTGTACAATTATGAATTTATATTTTAAAGTAGTAAGTTATAGTGGTGGTATCAAAATGTTTACCATTATATGTACTATATATATATAAATATCAAACTTTTTGTTACACAATTTTTTTTCATGACTATTTGCATTGAATAAACTAGAAATTAGGTTTTATATTGACATACGAATCGAAAAATAGTTTAAATAAGCATGATTCAAATTATTGGGACTTTTTAAAAACTTCATAAAGTTATAGTCTCCAAATAAATTATTTTTTCTTTTGGTTGAACTAGCTTAGTATAAATGATACTAAGAAATAACAATCATGTACAGAAATCCTTGATTAAAAATGAAATAATTTTCCTAGAAAATGTTTTAACTAAGAACCTCGAAATAATAGTACACTCGCATTCGTATAAAATATTTTTCTGTGTCATTTTTTTTCATCTTATAAGAAATGGTGAACGCTTCACTAGTATGTTTTATAATACAATATTTCCTGCTAAATGTTATTGTCAGCTATTAATTAAACTATAAACTATATGTATCTATCTTTATGTTATTTGTTTTATATTTAATTAGTCTATTAGCTTTTGATATGAAATATGTCTATAATAATATTTTAAAAACGGAAAAAGTAATAGTTTTAATATGTTCAATAAAAATAAAAATATCTTTGATTGTAATTTGAATTTTCTCAAATAATTTAACAAAATCAATATTTAACAACTATTATATAATATTCATAATATAAGTTATAGCTAATATAGCTAGTTAATATTTTTATAAGATCAATATGATTGATTAAAATATATTTATGATATTTAATCAAAAACCACTTATAATACTGCACGCAACTAATATCTATCTATACTGAACAAGTTATTATTAATAAATAGTAATATTAATACAACTCAAATTACTACTAATAACTCAATGAGATCAACAAATTTATAAGTTTTGATATTTTAATTTATTTTTAAAATATAGTTCAAAAATGAAAAATTATAATTATAATTCAATGTTGAAATCATTCAATTGTTTATTATAATTAAGAAATCCCTTAACAACTTAGAGCAAAAAATAAAATTCCATTAAAGAAGTGACTTTTTTTATTTTATAAGATGCTGTGTTAAATATAATTATTGCGTTTAAGTGTTAATTTTATTAAAATAATTTATGCATCACTCGGTTGAATATATAATTATCACTATTAAAAAAATTAAAGACTGGAATATGTTCGCCCTTTTGAAAAAAAAACGTATCACTAATAATGTATATATAATCTACCTAATCTTCCTAATTGTTTGGTAATTGTAAAATAATAATTTGTTTCATCAAAGATCTAATAAAAAAACGAGTCTGTGCTATCTATGATATTCATATAGATTAATATTCTTACATGATTTTGTTTAGTTTGTATATTAACAACATCGAACAAGCAACTTTTTCGTTAAAACACAACAAAACTTTACCAATATCTTTTGGAAAGGTCGACTACCTTAAATACTCCTAGAAGTATAATGGTGTAATTAGTGGCGAATGCCGGTGGAGACACTAGATGAATTCATTGTTCACCCTTTCACTTTTATCATGAAAATAATGAGTATGCATTCCAGTCAACTCATTCTTTGAAAAAAAAAAAAGAAGTTTTATTTAAAACAAATTTAATTTCCAATGTAAATTAAGAAGGCGAGCGTAAAGACCCGGACATACGACGACGTGTTTTTTCAGAGATGTAATGAAAACTATCTGTGTAAAGAACCAAGTGGGTCAACAACAGAATAAACTTTTTTGTCATTTGACACGCATTAATCAACCAACAAAATTACTTTTACTACTTAAAGAGCTTGCATTGCGAATATTTTTTTCAAAATGACCGCAAAATGGAAAATCAACAGATGTCTTTTGAGTACTAATTTCGAGTGTCATACAATCATCTATATGGAGATGACATATAATTTTAATTGGAAAACACATTCCAATATTACTATAATATATTCTTCGTTGGTACATTGAATATTATATTTTAAACGGAAAACAAAGTCTAGGTGATAGTTGTTTTATTATTGGATCGAGAGTATATATTATCATATTTAAACGAGTTTGGAGTTTATTAGATGTACATATTTATAGGACTGATTTTACAATATTGTATATTTTTTGATTAATTGTTATTTGTGCCTGTTATCAGCTTTTGAATATAGGCAAGGGCGTCATTTTAGGGGCTCAAATTCCCCGATAGGGTGTGCTGTTGCATCCCTTACTTTTAAAATAGATCCGATTGGAATCACGCACGATTATTAATATGATTAAAATTAAATTGTATTTGAATTTTCATATTGCCATTTATCTATAGTGGTATACTGTCAACCATGATTATAACTTTAAATTATATTTATTATAAACAAAGCTATCAATTTTAATATATTTTAGTTTTTAAATTGATTTTTACTATTTATGTTGATGCAATGATTCGATCCATGGTGTATGGAAATAACTGAATGGAGACACATATACATATATAATATACGTATATCTATTTTTATATGGCCTAATGAAATTTAAAAATAGCCTATTTGATACCTTGCAGTTCGCACACCAGAAAGAATCTGAAATGATGCCCCTCGTTATAAATACTTTCAAAATTTACAATCTTTATTTTTGAATTTGGTTTTTGGTGGAAAATTGAATATAGTTTGTATATGTGAGGGGAGGGGGTTGTAAATTGTTACGCAAAACCCGTTTTTTACAAAACAATCTACTTAATTTCTTATTAGGTTACATCTTACAAACGCAATTTATAATTTTCAAAATATTCATATTCATTTTAAGCTATTTACATGCATTAAAATTTTTTTTATTTTATTTTTTTGTAAATGTTGATAAAACTTTTTATAGTTTTTTAAATAAGATAGAAATTTAAATGAAGGTTTCTTATAAGTTATACTGATAGTAATTTAAAAATGTAGAATATATATTTTCGTAATTTATATAAGCGTTTGAAGTTCAAATTTGTATGAAATTTTATCTTTTAAACTTGAAACGAAAAATAAAGATTTTAATTATTTTGTTGTGATTAAAATAAATATTATTCATATTGACTTAAAAAGTTTCTTTACTACGCATTTTATTCTTTACCATACACAATAAAATTCAAAATATTTTGAATAATCTAAGCTATTTATTCTCAAACCTATTCACACCATTCACCGTATTATTAATATTGATTTATATGTTAAAACATTTAATATTACTATATGAAATAATATTTTAATTGTATAATTAATTATTATTATAATTATATTATTATTATAATTAATTTGTCATTTGTTATTTGTTACTATCTAAAAGAAAATTAGTTGAGTCTATCGTTTATTAGGTATTACTATTAATATAAAATATTATAATATACCTATAAATATTAGATGGCAATCGACCGTCTCAGTTCAGAATCGTTTTTCGTATACAATGATTTATCATCGAATTCAAATTTAACACATCCATTACAGTGACCTACTCAATGGCTAGTAAAACTCGACACGTCCTATGCAGCAGTGCGACTTTCTCAGTTTCTTTTTAAACAAAATGATATATCATGATAAACCTAAACCAATCCTGTATATTTGTGTACAACAAATATATCGCGTATTTACGTCAGAGGTAAAGTATCAAGTTATTATATGTTTTTGGAACGAAAAGGTAAGCAAATATTATTATACGCGTTATATTTATGAAATATAATGATACAATAACAAATATAAATATTAACAAAAAAAAATTTAGAGTATCCGAGAAAATATGTGTTTAAATTTAAGCCAAATCTAAATTATATTTAAAATGCAAAATAATAAGATTCGATAAAAATTGCTCTCATGACTAAGTTTTTTGTGAAGTTTGTTGTTTGTAAGCACGTAATTTTGTATTAATAATGATTAAATTACACGCCAGAATTAACCAAAATATAAATTTAAACCAAAATAACTTTCTACGTAATATTTGCATGATAAAGAGATCGTGTTGTACATTATAGTCAAGAAAAATGAAGTATTTCTAAGTACAAATAATTACAATAATGTTATTAATATGCTATTTTTTATCATATACTTACTCAATGTAATTAATTCTATCAGAATCTAATAATAATAATATTATTATATGCATAAATTGAAACTTTTAGTAGTAATAATACTATTATAATTATTTAAATAAATAAAAGTTTACATTGAATGCAGTTGTATTTTTACCTCCTATTGCTGTTTGAAAATCAATGTATAGTTAGAATTTTAATATAATAATTAGTATGTACAGTGAAACCTCCCTTAACGGGCCCTTCAAACAACGGATATTTTTTGGGGAACGGCGACATCTTCACTAATTTTCTATAGGAAAACCTCTAAATACCGGACACCTCCAAATAGCGGACAAAATTTCAGCGACTGAGGGTGTCCGGTATTTAGAGGTTTCACTGTATTTGTATTATAACTTATGAATTATATTAGTTTTATAAAAAATTAACTTGAAGAATCTCAGTAGGTGTACAGCATATTCAAAACAGTATTACATATTTTATCCATTTAAACAGATAAGGACAAAAGTTATAAAACATAGTCTACTTTAAAGTTGTAAAAAGGTTACTTACTAAGTTGATTAAAAATGATGATGCCAGTGGCTTAATAAAGACTAAACGTCGAACACGATTTAATCAATTTAATTATATATTTTTTAGCTTACATATAGCTGATTCATCTTAATTTATTTATGAAATAAGAATACTTAAGTAATAACAATTTATAATATATTTACAATAAAAATTAACATACGTACATCATCGGAAATTATTTTATGTACAATCAAGGAATTATTAAAGGTTAAAAATATAAAAATTTAAAAATTAATATTATTTGTTGGATTTATAGTAACTACCATAAAATATAGAGAGATTACTATTTATTTATGATAAACAAAACTATTTTGATTAATTAAATAAACTAATAAAGATTTTTCCAACTGTAAAATTTAACGAGTTAATTTTAATCTGCAATTACTCTAGTCTGCGATGTTTTTAAACTATGCAGAGTATTTAATATCGTTTTCATTAAATTCGAATATAGAGGATACAAGAACCATTATAATATTACAGTTTTAGCTGAATTGTCAGTTATTAACGAAATTGAAACTATTTTAGTTACATAAAATGTAATACATTTTCGATGAAATGCTGTTGTTTATCTTACACAGTAAATATATAAGTATACAAACAAAACAAAAGGTACACTTAACAAAATTATCTTTTTTTTTTTTACAAGTTTCAATAAAATACGTTATTGTTAAAAACATTTCGTATATAAAAAATTCGAATCAACGAATCGTTATAGCAGCAAATGTAATAGAAAAAAAAGTGGATGTATTAAGTGAAAATAAACTACTTTAAAAAATATACAGAACCTATTTAACACATTCTTGAGTGTGTATAATTTCTATACTTGGTACAAGAACAATGAACACGAAATCAATAACGTCTTCATCACAGTAAACAATTTGAATACAAAAATCTCATAAGATATATAGTATATAGTATATATTTTATATATAAAATATACCTGCGCGCACATAGTGTATATATATGTATAATAATTGGGTAAAGTGAAGAGTAATGAAAGGCTTTGATGTGTACCGTTCTCATGCGGTCGGTTCCTTTGACGCGATACTTTACGCTGACCCAATTGTATACTCAGAAAAAAGTTTCCAACTTCGAACAAGGTCATTAATATTAAAAAAAAAAATATACACAATACCTAAACACACACACACACACATATATATATATATATTATGTACATTATATAATATAATAAACGGAAAACTTTCATGCAATACTATTATTTGTATAAAACAAAAAGAAACGTTCAAAACTATATTTATAACAGCATGTGTCCAACACCAATACGGCAACTATCGTAGCCAGTATGGCTCCTGTGGGGTTGGTTGGGAGGGGACTAAAATATTTCAGTTACCTAACAATGTATGGGTAAAAGATTATGAAATTTCTGTCACTACTTGTTAACAAATCAGAAATATATTATGCCAATATATATCGTAATGAGTTATCATAGTTCTATTACTTATTACTATTTTTTTTTTTTTTTTTTTTAATTGCATTCATTGAACGCTTTTAACGCCAAAATAATTTATATAGTGCCTTTAGAGGAATCATAAGTTATATTATATAACAGGGTGGGCAGGCAACGGGCAACCGCGGACCATTTTTAACTGGTTCGGTGGCCAATGCTACATTTCAAATTACTTTATAAAAATATAAAATGTTGGGATTTTTTTGTACTTATTTTACTATATTATTTATAAAATCGATATAATTTTTATTGTTAAAACATAGATACTTCAATAAATTTTTATCTAGTATTGAACTATAAAGAACAATTGTAAATATTACTGATTTTTTTTTGCTTTCTATGTTCTCTGACTCACTAGATTTTCACTTTCAAAAAATTGGCCCTTTAATTTAGGTAAGACTTATATTGTTAAAATGATTAAAAATTGGTTTCTCGGTAACCGGTAACCATTAAGATAACAAAAAATAGAGTCCAAGGTATTATTTGAAAAAAACATTTTATTTATTTTTATTATAATTAAAATTTTATTTTACCTATTAACACACTTCTAAACTAAATACCAACATAGAATATAGTATTATTGGTATTATAAACATTTGATGATAATTATTTAAAGTTTTACGAGTTTTTTGGAATTACAAAATTATAAGAAAATTGTTTGATAAGAAGTCATATCATAATTTTAAAAAACAAAAAGATGAAAAAAAAACCTTTAATTTTATTATAATTAATACTTCAAATAAACCAGATTTTGAATAACTGTGTCATTGAAGAAGATAAAGGGGGTAAACATATTGATGGATCATCCTGTATACTTATATCTCTAAAAGAGTCAAAATATTTGAAAAAATATACCATAAGTAGAATGTACAAAATTGTGTTGAAAATTTAAAGTATTTAGGGGTATTTATTTTTAATTTACGCCAAAAATAAAATAATTAATTTTTGCAAAATCTGGTTTTACGTAACAATTGTCGCTTATTTCTTCTTTTTTTTCCAATTATTTTTAAAAACCCTTAGAATTTTTACCTTCCAAAAATAGAAACTAAATCTAATATTTATATTTATTACCCATTTACCCAGTATAAATATTAAACGTTATTATTTATTTGGTACCTATAACTATAATTTATTGTTTTTTATTTATTATCTATAAAAAATTATATTAATAATAATAATAATTTGTTTATTAATTTTTTTATTATAAATTCGAGATATGAATAAAAATCGTAAAATATACAATAATATTCACATTATTTCAAAATTATATATATATAGTATACTTTCTACTCTATATAGTGTATCTACGTAGTTCAAATATACTCATGTTTATTGACATTAATTACATAGTATTTTATATTTTTAAATATAAATGTATGAATTATTTAAGAAATTAATATATCTTTATTTTAGGCATAACCTAATAGTTGTTTGCACTACGTCCCATCACACAATAAGTTGCGGCAGTGTATAACATGGTTTTATTCTCTACATTCTTCATTTTTGCAATTATTTAGGAATGATAACAAAAATTAACTAGTTAATAGTTGGCTTTAAAATTATTTTGCATGACAAAATATCAAAACGTTAAACAAATTTATTGAGTAAAGACAGCAAATATCTGTTAGAGAATTTCGCCAAAAGTATTATAATTGTAACTTACAACAGTATTAAAAATAAAACCAACGTGAATCTTGTATAATTGAATGACGGTTGAAAGTGATGCATGAAACGAGGATTTAGGGACCTTCATTATCCATTTAAAATGTTTTTATGTATATATATATATATATATATATTAAAGCACATGACATATTCGAATTAAAAAACATTTAAGCTCTTTTTCAAGTTTTTGTGAAAATTTCATGATTATTTTTTGTTTAAAAATATGGTTATAAATTAACAATCATTATTTTGTAGATTAGGTTGTTGTATACGTTACGTATTTAATGATCTAGTAATGTTTTTTTTAACGCTTTAAGGATTTTTATACTCAAATATTTTATCTAAACATGATAAATATTAATTAAAACAAATAATTAGAAAGTAAAAAACAATTTACACGATGGCACAAATGCATAATATATAGTGGTAGGTAATGCTAGACATTAACAAGTTAAAAATTTGAAGTTACTTTTAACTAAATAATAAAAAAACAAGTACTTTTTGTTTAATGTGACTTCTAAATTAACAAATTAAATTTTCTTTTCTATATAGTTACTAATCAGTTAATTCATTTTATAGTCACATCAAATTATTTTTTTTGCTTATACTTATTATATGACATATAGATTTAAAATATAGTTATGTATAGTTTATGAATAGTTAGGTTAGTTTTTCTATTGTTAGTTGTATAAATATTTAGTACTTAGCATTTAGTATTGTAAATTTGTAAATACTACATTCTATTGCTGAACATGTTAATATACTGTTTCTAGATTTTAATAGGAATCAAAACAACGTATATAATATATTCACGTAATTTTTTATAACAATAATACTACAAGATAACTCAGTTCAAAGTTTAAAGAAATATTGGAGCAGTGATTTCTCGATAAATTTACTTACCTAAAATTGACCTAAATAAATAATTCTGTTAGTGTTTCTGTCATTGAATGGCTTAATTTTTTGTTATTATGTTTTTCATTAATTACTTCTATAAGAATGTATTATTATTTATTTTTAAGGTATATTAATATATATTTTTATTTTCATATATAGTATATATTATATACTTTTATCAAATCTGCTTATTGTACTTTGGAATAGATTATAAATGTTCAATTAAAAATTTTAAAATAGAAATGTAACCTTCAACTTTCAACGTTTCTTAAATTTATCTATATAATAACGCCAATAACTCAAATTATCCAGTTTAAACACACCTTTCCAAAAACGGAAAATAAAAATATATTTTCCTAACATATATCAACATTCCAACGTATACACTGTAATATAATAAGTTGTTATGTTTATAACCATCATAAAATCTGTGCAGTTTTTTCATTTATTCTATAAAAGATCACAATAGATTGAATATAGCTATATTAGTAGTTCGACAAAACAAATAATTGAAGTAAGTATTGAACAATAAGATTTTTCCTAATAATATTATCTTCTACAGAACCAATGTTTTTTTTAATTATTGTTCTGGTTGGACTCTAAACATGACGACCAACGTATATAATTGAAGAAAAAATAATAAGTCAATGTTCAGTTTATTAACACAAAAGTCATGTTTACGTGGAACGTGTATATAGTTATCTCGAGGGGGAGTTATGAGCAAAAAATAACATGCATTAGTAGTATTAGTATCATTTTTAATTTTTAATTTCAGTTTGAACTTTTTTTTTAGGACCATTATAATATGAAATGTTCAAATCTTAGCTGTAAAAATTGAAGATTTAAAACAAATTTTAACGACAAAATACTCGTGGGTTGTACATTTTTGTTATTTTAAAAAATGTTGTTGAAATTCAAACTTAAAATGGTTTTAAAACAAGATTATGCGTATGTGTTTTTAATGATTGTATACAAATATAAGATAAACGTATGATATGGGATTTTGTATTAGGATTTTTTACCAAATTTTATAGAAAATAAAAATAAAAAATATTGAACATTTTAAATGTCAATATACCTAAATAGCTCAAAAAAAT
Source organism: Schizaphis graminum (assembly GCA_020882235.1). Taxonomy (NCBI): domain Eukaryota; kingdom Metazoa; phylum Arthropoda; class Insecta; order Hemiptera; family Aphididae; genus Schizaphis; species Schizaphis graminum. Next base: position 95,732,951 of record CM037033.1, read on the forward strand.
CAACATAATTAAAATATGATTTTAAATAATACTATGTATAGAAAATTAAAAGAGAAATATTATGTGAAAATTTTAAGTATTTATGTGTTTGGTTTTTTGTTTTTATACTACAATAAAATTAAAAAAATCCTTTTGAGAGAAATAGTTGTTATACGGATGAATATCCAATGTCGTAAAAATGTATAAGGTTTAAACAGTCTTAAAAAATGAATGTGACTTTCCGGTAAACTTTATTATTTTAAATAGGTAGAAAAACTAATGAGGAATGTTTTATTAAATTGTCAAATGTCACATATAAAAATTTTTTTTTCGAATTTCTAACAACATAATAATTCATGAACTTTTGAGATTTTGACGAATTTTATAAAAATACAGACTTTAAATGCTTTAAAAATATATGTTATTACAATAAAATTTTTATAATATTTAGTTTGAGAATGAACAAATTATCCTTATATTATGTTTCAATCATTTTACCCGAAAATAAATTTTTTATCGTCATTTATAGGATAATTTATAGAATAATAAGACGATAATGAAAATTAATTAAGTCGGTATTTTGTATAATAATATTTTTATCGAACCGAAATACTTGTTAAAATAACTTTATTTGACTAAAATAATAACATTTCGAAGATAAATCGTTATTTCCAACCAAAGAAATTATTTTAATTTAACTGAAAAGCTCTAGTATAGCTGCAGGATAGATTTTATAGAGTGGACGTTGCTAAGTTTGGACAGAAGAAACCAAATAGAGGGGGGACTGATTTATCTTGTACCCCCTACTTAAACCCACAGTATTATAGACACGTGTGTCACAACCATCATTATAACCATAGATGCAGTCACGCATACATGTGCTTAAATGTTTTATGAACAGTTGGCTGGAAACGCGAAATATGAATAATTTATTTCATCGTGTAACGCTCACTCGCGCACAGACTCCCCGGAGAATCTGTTCGCTTGAATTATATCTTTAATATAATATGGCAATCGAATGAATCAAGCATTTCGGTTATATGAACTTTAGTTAAATAGTAAATAGTAATGTCACAAAGTTAATCGCAATCAATAATAGTATGAACATTATTAACGACAAACAGTATTAACAATAATAGCAGTAAATCTAATATTAATTATTTATACGTATTCGATTCTTTAGGTTAGCCATGATTTTACTGTTGGGTTTTTTTTTTTTTTTGTAGACAGAACTACTGTTAACCGAAAAATATAATCTGATCTGCCGATTTATACGTTTACAGTTGAATAAGATTGATTTTGGGGGACTTACATTGACATCGTATAAATGCTCCACCTTCCTCCAACGGCCAACCCAAAATATGAGATTTTTATTGGAAACTACTACATTATAGATATAATGTAAATTGTAATATATATATACTAATATACTTATATATATTAATCGAAAATACAAGATACAATATAAGAGGATTATTTTTTCGACGAACAAAAATTTTCATTATACCAATTATTGCATGTAAGTCAAGTGGAAACTTTCATACGAAGCGACCGGCGACAAACGCCCAACGGTCTAACTGCGATAGTGGTTTTCGGACTCGCACACAACTACACTTATATACAATACATACAATATATATATGTATGTATGTATGTATGTGTGTGTGTGTGTGTGTTATAGTCGAACAAGTTTTTGGCCGAAAATTCGTTTTTCCGCGGTGGCTGTTCCCAAGAGAGAAAAACGTTTTCCGGCAAAGGCCTTCCACCAAGCGATGCCTACCCCTCTTCACTGATCATTGGGATGTTCTTTCCCACCCAGAACTACCCGTTAACGTGATATTTTAAGTTCCTTCCGACGGAAACTTTTACCGCTTTGACGCGTTCATAGCAACACTACGCCTATATTATACGAGCATATATATTCTCGCTATACGGCCGTATACCGTTAAACAACGCCCGGCGGACTATGTCCATAGACATACGTATTACCTACGTATTTACGCATTTACGTATTGTAGATATATTTTATATTACGCATTACACCTATGTCTATATACATATATAGGTAGGGTTTATAGAGCCACAACCTTTTCGTCGCCGGTCAACCGTAATAAAACATCTATGTGCAAACTCAACCCTCTGCCGGAGCAGGCCGTAGCAGCCGAATCTCGTGATCCCCGTGTTGAATGTGTAATCTGAATTCGCTATATCACATTGTCTTTAAATGGCAGCCGTCACGCCGGTACGTGGTGACTCTTTACACAATATATATGTATATATCTGTGTATAATGTATATCATGTATATATTATATATAGTAATAGGTAAATATAGCCTTATACGTACACGTGTATAGGCTGAACGCGCACGATAGACGTCGATCTAAAACCAGCCGTGCCAGTAAGTCGCCGGAAATTAAACGGCCGCTATATGACCACCGAAAACGATAGTCGTTAACTACGCAGTCTGTAAATTGTACGCTTATATATAGGTATATGGAATAGACAGACGCGTATAACGTTTATATAATATATAAATCTATATTACCTATATAGTCTTATATAGGTAGAATTTTAAGTAACGTCGGACTGTTTGCATTATAATATATACATCTATACATGAGCGCACGGTTAAACTGCAGGCCACCGTTATACACACAAACCGACATGTATGTATTAGTCATATTACGGAAACCAACCAGCAGCAAATCACGCACTTCTGTGTGTGTGCGTGTGACTGAGACGGCGAAAAGTCGAAAAGTCAATAATACACACAATGTACAGGTAATATAATTTTAATGGAATTAATGTTACTGAGTTTTTTATTCGATTATACGTTTAAACATCAAAGAGACGCCAACGTTATATTTTATACTAAAAAACAATGTTTCGCGAACGAATTTCAGGTATACAATTAAATATATATATATATATATATTATTTAATATACCGATTTCCGTTTAGATTAATATTTAAACGTACAGCGCTTCGACTTTAATATAGTATGTACGGATGTTTAATATAATTTTGTTCCTAACATGGAAAACTTTAGTTGTTCGGTAATTGAAAGAATTTGGTTGATTTATCTGGATTTGTAACTGAAGCGTATTGGATTACTTTTTATCACCAATTGAACCTATTAAATACATAAAACATTTTGGCATCTGGTTTGCTAATTATGTAAATTTAACTTTAGACTTTATTTAAAACAACCTCAAGTTTCCTTTTTGTAGGTATATAATATTAAAAACACGGTTGTATAATTTTAATCAAAAACATTTTCATTTTTATCGAAAAGTAATCACGAACTGAGGTATAGGCTAAGTTTTTAATCGATTTTAGGAATTCAACGACGTAAAGCAAAGGAAACTTTTTTGAGATGGAGTAAATTATACGATCAAAATATATAAGTATAATATACTACATATTACCTATACACTAGCTACTATAGGTATATTATATTTATATAAAGAGATTGTTAAAAGTAAAGTACATTAAATTAAAACATTCAAAGTCATTGGTTACGGACAAAAATCAATAAGGAGAAAGTGTGTGTAAAATGTTAAAATAACAAAAAAAAAATGAGATAAAAATCAAATTGAATATTGAAGTAGTAAGAAAAGATAAAAAGAAATGAAAAATTAAATTGTTTGAAATAACTGATCGCATTGGTAGACGACGACGAGCTACGGTTGAAGTGAAATAATAATAATAATAATAATAATAATAATAATAATAATCGTGTCCTACGATAAAAACAAAAAATAAAGATTTAATACGAATAGTGCGTAGTATATTTTGTAACTCGACTATTATAGTATGCGTTAACGTATTATGAAAATTCTTTACTGATCGTCAAACGGAATTATGCGAACGATTTTTGCACACGTAATACGAGAGCGCACGGAAGGCAGGTTAATGTTATACGCGTATGCATGCTGCCAAGTCTACGCATCGCGGTGTTATCAAAATATTCCGCCGAAATACAAATCATCGCAACTATTTTGCAAATTAGTTGTTTAAATTCACAAATCGTTCCGGCAGTGCTAAGACAGTTCGATAATATTATGTGTATAAATATACAAGGCGTTGACGGTACTTTGGTAGACGCGCGACGACCGCATTATGATAATACTTGCAAATATATATTATTATGTATACATATAATATAGGTATATATTATATATATATATATATATATATATATATAGGTACCTAAGACGAACCGCCGCGGCCGAGGGTATATGCGCACGTCATTTTTGCGATTTTCGTGTCGAATATCCAATTTGCATACATTTTCGAGAAAAACGTCGGAGAAACTCGACGGGTAAAATAGAGCGCCTTCCGCCCTAATATTCAGGTGAGTGTATATTGTTATTTATTATTACATATTTTGTACTTTTACGGCGATCGACGCGAATGTATACAACAACAAAATTACGTCATCCGTCGGCGTTGAAAGCCGGCCGCGCGTTTATTTCGTTATTGCTGTAATTATTCGGTAAAATCGTATTATCGAAACGATAATGAAAACACGTCGGTAATCGAATTTACACAACGTCGTCGAGTTTTTATTCGTGTAGCGTCGGCCGACGGTCCTTGCAGATGAGACGGTTGTAACGTGCACATGGCACACACACACACACACATATTCGTGTGTGTTTGTGTTTTATTACCGAACGTGGAGTAAACGCTATTGCGTTTAAAATTCAATTTATTGAATTAAAAAAAAGGAAACTGGTATTGTATGCCTTTTGTAGTTTTGTACGAAAAAATAAATAAGAACCTCGATGGTGCAAGTGCCTATACATACAATAAGTATGGGTGGAACACCTAACCTTAAGCATATTTTTCTTTCATTCTTTAGATATTTTTAAAAATATTATAGAATACAATTATCCAACTACTCAATATTATTATATGTAGATTATTTATACTTACATCTATAATAATTAATAAATACCTTTTCAACTTTAAATTTAAAATTTAAAATTTAATAACTATGATTTTTGTATAAAATTATGATTTTTCATCTTTGAATTTCACCCATTTTACTTTGCCATTATTACATTTGCTATTTTGGCCTAGACCCATTTCTGAATAATTTGATTGTATTTGGTAACTAAGGTCCAAGGTTTATAATCAAAATTATTAACATTGACATTATTATTTTAATAATCTATATTATAATATTCAATCCATACAAATTACACGTAATTTAAATGAAAACATCGACAAGCCACAGTATTATTAAAGGTGGAAAGAAATCATTGGAAACATTGAGAGCATTTTTTCTTAAATAAAGAAATGAGTAAAGTCTCATAAATGCTATTCAAACTATACATTTGTCAAAGATCAATGAAAACTAATAAGCAAAATACTATTGATCCCTTTTTTTATAACTTAAAATTATATATAAATATTTTTTTCATAAATAGGTGAATTACTTATCTCTTATGACACAACTTCACGCATAAGTTCAATACTTTCACTCATTGGTGTATTGTGAGTTATTATCAAAGTTAAAATAAAGTTTAGTATCTCACCACTGCCACAATGGTCGTTAAAAAATTATTTGTATAATGGTACATTTAGTTTATAGTGTTGTCAATTGTTGGTTATGTCTTTCAAAAGTTTTGGCTGTAAACCGAAGACGCAGGCTATTCAATATAATTTATAGATAAGACTACTATCTATTATCTACTACTCTATTTGGGTTATAAAAAGTAAAAAATATAAACCGTAACGCACTCTTAAGGCATCTCTTGGAAAAATAAATGAAATAGGATACGATAAGAAACGGCATAGTGAAAATTCAGCATTATAATTATACTCATTAGCATTGGAGTAACAAAGGTAGCAAAGGTTAGGTTAGATAACCAAAAATAATAATATTTTTCAATTAAAATAAGAATATTTTGAAATAAATATTATCATTTATTAAAATATTTTGTATTATAGGTACTGTGTATTGAAAAAAATTAAATACCTAATATCATGTTCCTGACTATCTGTGAGGCTCTTCACTTTTTGTACACTCCTAAATATCGGTTTAGTTGCGCCTATGTTTATTATTAATAAACACTAAAGTTTAGTGAATAAATTATGAACCTCTTATAACATTACTCCTTGATAATAGATTTTTGCGCCCATGTAGTAATACATTATACATGTGAAGTTACAGTGGAAAAAGAGGGATGCATGATGTTTAACCTCAAATTTACTTATTGTATTTAATTACTTATTAATATAGATTTTGAATAACAAAATAAAATAAAAAATGCTGAATTCGATTTCGTAATAGACGAAATCAATGATTTAAAAAGTTAGTATCGGTTATTGTACATTTTAATATGATTAACTGTTTTTGTTACATTTGTATTGTTATGCATCGATATTGTATGTCTGAATCGTATAAAATAAAATAAATACACAATACATTTATATTACATTTATCCATAATCATTCATTAATATAACTTGTTTTTGTAAGAGATGACCCAAATAAAAATGAGGTAATAAAAAGCAATAATAGTTGAGTTTTTCAATGTTATTTATTTTTTAATTACAACAAAATAAATAATTGTAAGAGATATATAATCGTGATTTTACTTGGATATAATCAATGTCGTTAAATTTTGAATATTTTGATCGCTCATAAAAAATGCGTAATTCTTTAAGCTAAACTTTTTTTTAATTTTCTGTAAAAAAAACTTGAGGAATCTTGTCTTAAATTTTCAAGTTTTAAATATTAAAATTAAAAATTTTACGAAAGATACGAATTTCAAAATAATTTATATATTTTAAACATTTTTCCTCATAAACGAAAATGTTATTAGGCATATTAGGTATATTTAAAATGTTTTAAATAGCATAGAAGGAGCCAAAATTCACGTTTTTTGTAATTTTTGTTTTTTTTTTCGTAATTGTTTTAAAAAGTATTGATTCTCAAATGTTATAACAGAGTTAAATATTGAAATAATTTTTAGCTTCAAATAATATAAAAAACGATTATTAACAATAAACAAAACAAAAAACACACACACACACTTTTATTTACTATGAGTATTACAGAATTGCATATTATTGCATGCACAGAGGTAGTCTAGATCTAGAACAGGTATTAAAAGTAAGTAGATAAATTTCACAAACACTTGAAACATCTTGATAAAATTCGTATGACTACATAATCTGAATCCATTATTTATTTGCTTATTAAACTTTATTAGTTATTGAATCTAAAATTAATCACTCTACTTATCTCTACCATCAAAAAATAACTTGAAAAACGTTTAAAAAGTAGAAGTATAGATAAACTGAATGTATTAGAAAGAGCATATCGAAAATATATTCTATAATAGAGGTTCCCAAACTTTTATAACCACGGAATCCTTGAGAAATAGTTTGTTTCGCGGAACCAACTTTTTTTAAATAATATAAATAATTTAAGTATACTATAAAATAATTTTCTTAATAATCACATACATCTGGTGGAACCCTTGAGATTGTCCAACAGAACCCTAAGATTCCGAGGAACACACTTAAGGAAACACTATTCTATAACACTTATTTATGACGGAAGTAGTGACAATACTGATTTAGTGATTTAAGAATTCATGGTAATGCAACAGTTACAATATTGAAAAAAAAATAAATACTGAAGTCCGGACATTCAAATGAAACATTGAACAATTCCATAATAAAAAAAGTTTGAATAAGTTTATTGTAAAATTATGTGTATTGATTACTCCCGCGGTGCGGTAAAGTATAAGTTAAGAATAATATAGGTATATTAAAGAATACGCACAATCAATTTAAATTTTATAGTTAAATAATACCTATAACAGGTACCAAATATCATGTATTCATAATATAATCAAATTAGTACTTACCAGCAGACAAACTTTCAGTGTTACCTGAAAATAGAAAAAAAATCTTATTAATTAAGTAGCATAATCGTGATGATTTATGACATTAATAATTGTGCACATATGTCTAAATAAAATTAATTTTTATGGATACTAATTTGTAGAACTAAAATAAAATAAAACCGTAAATCATCATCATAATATATCTTGTGTAATATATTAAGTTTTAATTTTAAAATTTAGCTGAAATGGACATTCGATTTTTGTTTATATATACTTATGTATGGTAACCAAAAAGTTTAACTGATACAAGAAGTTGTTATTTAAAACTACAACAGTGTAATAGTTACTACAGGGATAATCGAATCCATGAATACTAATAAATATAAGAGGGTGGCCAACTTTTAAATTATTTTCATACGTTTAAATAACTGTGAAATCTTTTGGATACTTTTTCGTTTGTCCTTCCGAGTATTTAACAAATACTTTCGAACGGAACCGTGAACCGTATTTGTTCTCTTAACGAGAACAATGCCCTCCTCCCACCCTAGTCATCATCATCACTAAGTTATATTTTATTTTGATTCTGTCAGCCAACGGGCGTTTTATTAGTAATTCTAAAAATAATAATAATAATAATTACAACAATGATAAACAATCTCGTCAATTTGACGGTGGAAAATACATAAGTCGCACCGCTCAAAACTTTTCATATATTTCAAGATCTTATTCGCGCGATCACTAACTTCCAACTGGTCGATTCCATACAACTCGTTTATTTGAAGGTTTTATCTAGAAAAAAATGTATACTCTCTATCGGATCGTGTTTAAAAAACAACGGGCGATAACATTCTTCCCGAGTATACGTCTGACGTCACTAACTATATTGTCGTCGTTGGTTCTCCTATCACTAATCACCGACTACTGACGCACATACATCCACAAGGGACGAAATATTTTTGTCTGTAAAAGACTAGTGAAATTATATTATTATCTATATAATGTATATTATACTTTATAGGTATTGCTAGGCAGTGCCGGATTGGAACCCAGAAACTTACCAAGCACAATAATTTTACTGGCCCAGTTAATTTATCTAAATACTTTAGCAAGCGGCCCATGTATCATAATAATCTTACGGCCCACTGCGCTCAGCGCGGTAGCTCTCCGGTACAATCCGGGCCTATTGCTAGGAAACTAATTGTGCAACGCACTAGTGCCTTAAAATGATGTAACTTTAATTAGAAGGTGTTATGCCGACCGTGGGGGATGGTGTAATTATAATAAAATATGTTATGTATTTTATAATATTTAATCTACACGAGTATTTACATTTTTAAGTGACATTATCTTATATTTCACAAACAATAATTGTGAGATCATAAATTTTCATTATATTTCGTTAGTAAATAATAGTAATGACTCTTCTCTTTTAAGTTAATTATATAAAATAATAATTAATGAATGTCCGAGCAGTTATTTTTAATAACTATTTAGTTATTATTGGTTTTCTTATAAAGTAAAATGCAGAGAAATCTCTGTCTTGAACAGATCTTTCAACCGAAATCTAAATTTGTGTCTGAAACCTATACCTACATACACACACACATGCACCGCCTGTCAGGATAATGTTCACGGTGGACCCGTCGAACATCGTTTATAAAAATCGTTACCATTTTTAAAACCAGACGGCGTTCCAACCCGCGTGCCCGGTGACAAGTGTCGAGAAGATATCACAATACTAAAATCCCCCTCGTGATGTCAGTCGTCAGTCATCAAGGTGTACAATAGTGGCAAAAAGTAAACACAAGTGTTGTATTACGATTATTAATAGTATTTTTATAATCAATAATATACTAATGGACACCGTATTGCATTACTGTAAAATTACTCTAGGCTACTGTTTATTTAATTATAGGAAACGACGGTACGATTTTAATAATAATATGTTTTTGGGTATAGAAAAACAAAAGTAACGATAACATCGTCGGATCTGACGGGTTTGTCCTTGCTGGCGGATGAGAGATAGGGACTGTGGTCTACAAAGTCTATAAAATGTCCTGAATAGTTTGAATACAAAATTAAATTCTCAATGCCCATCACTATCAGAACATTAATAATAATTATAAAATATTTATAGCAATAATTTAAATTTTTGATGATATCTTCAGGGGTGTTACGGTAAAATTACGAATACCAATAAAACCTATTAGGATATACAAAATAGTTTGGTCAAACCCCGAATGATTTCTGCAATTCAGACTTCTACAAGCAACTAAACAAGATTTTTGGTTAATCTTAAGATAAACAAATAGCGTTGATAAAAGTTCGAAATTTTGCATCAATTATTTGTGATTGATAATAGTAATAATTATTGTTAAACTATACTAAGAGTACTCTATTAGCTACTTCCTACTAGTATATTAAATAAGTACACGTTTATATTATTATTGATTATTATATATTGTATTTTACTTGTATATTTATAATACCAAATACATTCGAATTTAAAACAAATTTTTTATTAAATATTACAATAATTATTACATTCATTATTTATTTATTTGCGCAGGCTTGGTTACTGTGGCTTCTTGAGTTATACAATACATTTATTGATCGGCATTTACATCTATCAGTTACACATTTTTTTTAAACAATCGCACCTTATTACCACTTGTCTACCAGTCAAAGACAGTTCTGTGATACTGCTTGACAAATACCAATTATAGTATCTGGAATTATTGCCGATTCTAAACAATTTTATTCACATAAAATGAATTTATTTTGAGTGAAAAGTTGAGAAAGTGTTACTGCTTTTGTACTCAGGCGATAAAAATCTTCAACAAAATATTTTTTTATTAGTTATGTATAAAGAGTTTTTATCACTTTTTTGATACGACAACACCATTTAAAAGTTTGTAAAACCGTATTATAAGCGACATTCATGACAATTTATTGTAAAACGAATACTGCTCGTAAAATGATTTTTGATAGGGTCTGGATTTCAATTTATTATCTGTATTATTAACCTGTTCTGTATCGTAAACTAAATTGTATGTACAACACATTGTTTAGTGGGAATAACTGTTATTACATACGTAGGTACATTGTTGGCTAATTTATTGATTGTATAAGTAGATACCCGTGTCAAGGTCTTTTATTATAATGATTTATAAAAGTCAATCTCAATATTATTATGAATATTATTATGATAAAACAATAAATACTATTAATACAAGTAATATACAATATAATATAGGTAATAATTAATAATAATATAAATGTGTGCCTATCTAATTTACTAGTAGAGACTATGGAGTAGCTAATAAAGTACTTAGTATAGTTAAATATTATTATAAATAACACATAATTGGTAAAAAATTTCGAACTTTTACCATCGCTAATTGTTTATCCTAAGATTAACCAAATTTTGTTTGTAAAAGTCAGAAATCATTCAGGGTTTAACTAAATTATTTTGTGTATCCTAAGTTTTACCGAAATCAACCGGTAAAACCTAGGATTTACTGGTATTCATATATTTTTACTGTAATACGGGGATCAAACATGCTACTTTATACCAATACGTCTTATTCATGAAAATAGAATACATTTATTGTAAATTTAAGTAAAATACGTATACGTCATTATAAAATGTTATAAATTGAATCGATCTTTTAAATTTAAAAATCAATTTTCTTATTTTATAAAGAATACAATTTAAAACAATAATGTTCAAAATATATCAAATAGAATTAACTTCACTAGTACAACTCTCGTAATTTATACATTATAGTAGGTACACTATTATAATATATTCAATGAACTATGGAATTATAACCGATTCAACCAATATATATATATATTATATATTAAATACGAGTATATCAGTTGAATAAATAAAAAAGTGTTTGCTATAATATCTTTGTTATAATAACCATATCCATATGTTATTATAACTTATATCGATATTTACGTAAAATATTTATACTGAGTGGAAAGATGAAGTCTTGATTTTATAATTAACAGTTTATTTTTGTTTTTGTTTTGTGTATATTTGTGTAATCAAAATTATCGGAAAAACAAAAAAACCAAAAAAAAAAAAACACATAATGCTATCATCAATATCTTCATTGCTCCGCTCAGATTTTAAAATTAAGGAAAACGTAATTTTTACGATCAAATTGGATATGTTTTTTTTGTTAAAGACGTATTGTTCTGTAATAATAATTTATGAAATGCAAATATCAACACTTAGGCTTGACAATTTAACTGAAGGTTTCTCGTAATTAATTTTTGCAGACATCTATAATCTAAAAAATACAAATGCACAGTTTTGTTTATTGACACTTCAGGTTCAAATTCGACGAAATTGGATATTTAATCGAAAAACAACAATCTTTGTTATTTTCTTGTACTTAATTTAAACAATTATATTTGTATTTTGTAGAGACTTGAAACTTTCCGCCAAAGTCTATATTATTATTTACAAATAATTTTAATACATATTTCAAAACATTTATATATTAATTTTAATCTATTGATTATTTATAGCTTATACTACCACAAATCTATTCACAGTTCACACCGTTTTAAGGAAAATTCGTATTGACAATTGACTCAAAAGTTTATAACGATGTTATATCATTTAAAAATATTATATATATTATTATGTTCAATTATAATATTTAATAAATGTAATAATTCGAATAAAATAAATTCAATCTACGGTTAATATAAGATATAACTGATAGTAAAATAAATTACTGCATTAACAATAAAAATACATAAAAAATACGCTTTTGAACATTTAGTTACATTATAAGCTAACTGATTAATAGTCATCGCTCAAAACTGTTTTTAGAATCTGAACGGAGTGATGAATGTATTGATTTTACAATGATGTGTGTTTTTTTTTTGTATCTGACGACAACATTTGGAGCAGTAAAAATGCTTCGATTTTTGACTTCAGCCCCTCTTTGAAAAGGAAATTGAATCTAGTTGGTACTTTGGGGAGTCAAAAGTTAAAAATTTTCAATATTTTTTAAATGAGTCGGGAAAAACCCTAAAAAAAATGAGGGAAAAACGAGATTTTTTACGCAAAACCAGTTTTCGACAAAATCGAATTTTTTATTTTGCTATAACTCAAAAACTAATAGATGTAAATACTTGATTCTGAACGGAGATGATTTGTCAGTCTAGGATATGTTAATATATTATATTTAAATATTGTCATATTATATTCTATTTTGAAACAAATTCAAACATTTAATTAAAAGTTTCAAGATCTAACGTTTAGTAATTTTTTAAAAATAACAAAAATCGAAAATTATTTATTAGTAAAACGTTATTTTACACGTGTATTTTTGATTTCAAATTAATATTAAAACTTTAAACACTCGTAAAATTTTTTAAATTGAATAATTATCCAACTTTTTTATAATTATTCTAAGCTTAACTTATGGACAGCATAGTATTAAATTTTCAATTCTTAGCTTTTGATAGTAAAATATTTATAAATTTTTAACTACTAAATAGTGAAAAATATTCATGATTTTGACGAATTTTTGTCAATATTTGAACTTCAAATGCTAATAAAAAAAAATTGTGTCTATGTATTTTTATAATTTTTGAATGAGAGTTAGAACAAGTTATGTGGACCCTTCAATTAAATTTTCAAGTAATTTGTCCCACCTAAATTTTTTTTATCAACATTTATAAAAAAAAAATAAAAAAAATTTGAAAATTTCAATTGTCTATAAATAGCTCAAAAAAAGTCAAAATGTTTTGAAAATCAAATCACGTAAAGAAAATGGCAATCTAAATAACTGGTAAAATTTTCAAGTATTTACGACTTATACTGTTTGAATAACAACAAATATCAAAAATCGTTTGAGGCTAAACCGTTATTTAACGCGGTTTTGTAAAAATTTAAATTTCAAACACTCATAAAAATTTTTTGTCTTAGTCTGGTAGAGTTTTTTTTACAGATAATTGAAGAAAAATGTATGGAGAACCTTGTATCAAATTTTCAAAACTTAGTTATAAAAGAAAAAAATTTTACGAATTTTCAACCACAAAATTACTTGCCAATTTTCGCAATTTTGACATATTTCGTATAAATTCGAAATTTAAGCACTTATAAAAAAAAATTGTGACTAACGATTTTGGATTTTTTTTTATCACTTTAAGAACAACTTATAAGAAACCTTGTATTAAATTTTCAAGATTTTCTGGCCGGCCAAAAAATTTTTATCGTTATTTAAAAAAAAAATACTAAAAAAAATTAAAAATTTCAATTGTCTATAAATAGCTCAAAAAAAGTCAAAATTCTTTGAAAATTTAACTGTGTATGGAGAACGCTAATATAAACATTTGGTGAAAATTTCAAGTATTTACATCTATTAGTTTTTGAGTTATAGCAAAATAAAAAATTCGATTTTGTCGAAAACTGTTTTTGCGTAAAAATTCCCGTTTTTCTGTCATTTTTTTTTTGTTTTTCTCGATTTTTTTGAAAACTGTTGGAAAATGTTTACTTTTCACCTCTATAATGCACCAAGGATATCCACTTTGCCATCGGAAACCACCCCCAAAGTTTGAAATTGAAGCATTATTTCGACTAGTTATGCTGTACACAGACACAAAAAAAAAAAAAAAAACAAAAAAAAACACACATCATTGTAAAATCAATACATTCATCACTCCGTTCAGAATCTAATATATTTAAATTAAAATATAATTGAGATGGTAACAAAACTAGTCTAGCAAAAATTACATTAAAAATTAACAGATAACAAATACAAACATTTTCATAGGTATTTATATTATTTTGATCACAAAAAATGTAATTTGTGATACTCAATAATAACATAGATATCTATCTACCTAAACCCGTAAATAATTTTAGATTCTTAACGGAGTGATGAATGTATTGATTTTACAATGATGTGTGTTTTTTTTTTTTTTTTTTGTGTCTGTCGACAACATTTGGAGCAGTAAAAATGCTTCGATTTTTGACTTCAGCCCCTCTTTGAAAAGGAAATCGGATCTAGTTGGTACTTTGGGGGGTCAAAAGTTAAAAATTTTCAATATTTTTTAAATGAATCGGGAAAACCCCTAAAAAAATGAGGGAAAAACGGGATTTTTTACGCAAAACCAGTTTTCGACAAAATCGAATTTTTTATTTTGCTATAACTCAAAAACTAATAGATGTAAATACTTGAAATTTTCACCAAATGTTTATATTAGAGTTCTCCATACACAGTTAAATTTTGACTTTTTTTGAGCTATTTATAGACAATTTAAATTTTTAATTTTTTTTTTAAAATAACGATAAAAAATTTTTGGCCGGCCAGAAAATCTTGAAAATTTAATACAAGGTTTCTTATAAGTTGTTCTCAAGATGATAAAAAAAATTCGAAATCGTTAGTCACAATTTTTTTTTATAAGTGCTTAAAATTCGAATTTATACGAAATATGTCAAAATTGCGAAAATTGGCAAGTAATTTTGTGGTTGAAAAATCGTAACATTTTTTTCTTTTATAACTAAGTTTTGAAAATTTGATACAAGATTTTTCATACATTTTTCTTCAATTATCTGTAAAAAAACTCTACCGGATTCAGACAAAATTTTTTATGATTGTTTGAAATTTAAATTTTTACAAAACCGCGTCAAATAACGGTTTAGTCTCAAATGGATATTTGTTGTTATTCAAATAGTATAAGTCGTAAATACTTGAAAATTTTACCAGTTAAATGATTGCCATTTTCTTTACGTGATTTGATTTTCAAAACATTTTGACTTTTTTTGAGCTATTTATAGACAGTTGAAATTTTAATTTTTTTTTATTTTTTTTTTAAAAATGTTGATAAAAAAAATTTAGCTGGGACAAATTACTTGAAAATTTAATTGAAGGGTCCACATAACTTGTTCTAACTCTCATTCAAAAATTATAAAAATACATAGGCACAATTTTTTTTTTATTAGCTTTTGAAGTTCAAATATTGACAAAAATTCGTCAAAATCATGAATATTTTTCACTATTTGGTAGTTAATAAATATTTTACTATCAAAAGCTAAGAATTGAAAATTTAATACTATACTTTCCATAAGTTAAGCTTAGAATAATGATAAAAAAGTTTGATGATTATTCAATTTAAAAAAATTTACGAGTGTTTAAAGTTTTAATTTTAATTTGAAATCAAAGATACACGTGTAAAATAACGTTTTACTAATAAATAATTTTCGATTTATGTTATTTTTAAAAAATTACTAAACATAAGATCTTGAAACTTTTACTTAAATGTTTGAATTAGTTTCAAAATAGAATATATAACAATATTTAAATATAATATATCCTAGACTGACAAATCATCTCCGTTCAGAATCGTTTTTCGTATACAATGATACCTATCATTGCATTTAAATTTAACCTACCCTAGTCCGAGGTCCACCCCACCCCCTAATGTACAGCAGAGCGATACTCACTTACCCGTTTTTTTTTTTATTAAACATTTAACACATTCATAATAGTGACCTACTTAATGATGAGGTACATTTGATACCTACTGTGATGTAGAGCAGTTATCAGCTAACTTATTCTCTATTTAATTTTACAAATTAATGGCTTAATTGTACGTAGATATATTGTAGTATTCCGTATGCGTTAAAAAAGATTGTTAGTGATATAAATTATAATTCTCAATAATATTAACTGGAAAGTGTATTGTGCCATACAAAAATAAATTCATCATAGGAAACTAGAATATTAAAATAAAAAATAATTTTTATAAAATATAAATGTTATGACTGTTGAGTATTGGATAAGAAACTATAGATCGAATTGACTAAAACTATCAATTATTATATATACCTAATATTTTCATATTTCTATTCATTCTTAAAAACTTGTACAATTTGAGATTCCAGTTTACTTTGATCATCGGAGTCTTACATTATTTATTAGATAAAATTAGTTTTTTAATTTTAAAAATTACAATAATAAATTGTTCATCGTTGACTGTGAAAACAGAAATATATTTGAACAACGACCGAACTTTCTTAAATTAACAAGATGCTGATTATGGTGCATAATAAATATCATGATTAGGTAGCTTAATTATTTAGAAAAATAGTAATTCAATTGTAGTCCTTATTTTTTACATAAAATGTAAATTTTCAATATCATAGAATTTTGGAAACAACCCATGTTCGCTATTATTTTAATATAAATGAACAATGTTCTAATTTTCTTGAAACCTAACTTTTTATTAATTAAGTTTTTGTAACTTTTGATTTTTCTCAGTATATTAAACCTTTGGACTTTGATACAAAAAACGTTTTTTTTATGTTTTTAATTATTAAATTTATCGATTTTATATTTTAAAAATAAAGGTAAGACGTAGTTATTATTATATATTATACAGTAGATTCTCGTTATGTCGAATCTTGAGGGAAACAGGAAATAGTTCGAGATACCAAAAAATTCGTGATATCGAGTTTTACTAAAACTCTTAAAAAATTTTTTTAAAAAAATTGGTAAATCATTTGAATACTTAAAATATTAGCTAATACTGCACACATATAAATTAAGTACAATAAAGAATAAATGATTTTGTTTATTAAATGTGTTTAGAAGTTTGTTTAATATTTCTTTTGTCTTTGTATGAATATAGTTATTAGAACATTTAATTTACACTTATTTTCCATTTCACTATATTGTACGAATGACTGCAAATATTGACTACCAACGCGTGAAATCACAATCACTATACTGCACGTACTGTTCAATTTTCTGTTCTTACCGTAATAAAAGTATTATTTGTGTACTCGAGATAACAAGAAATGATTAATTTTATTTCGAGTTATCGAGAGAAAAACGTTATTAAGTGTAATGATATAGTTTCAAGAGGATTTTAATGTAGTTCGAGATAATAAAACATTCGAGATAGCGACGTTCGACATAGTAAGAATCTACTGTATTATATATTATTATATGTATTATATATTATATATATCATCATGATTCGTAACATGGTGTTCTAGAGTATATTATCGGTGAATTTTTCCCATATTTTTACAGAAATCCATTTAACATAATGCTCTTTATTTTAGAAAAACATACACGTTTTTGAAAATATTTTTTTATATCATGTTAAGCCATTACATACAGGCACGTATACAAGTGAGGGTTCACCCCCCCCCCCCTAAAAAATAATTTCGAGTAAGGAGGAAAAAATTGTTTTATTACCTATATTGCGACACAATTTGTATTGCTAAATTTTGTAAACCCCTAGAAATTTTTTTTTGTATACGTGCCTGATTACGTAGCAATATTTTAATTTTATATTCCTAAACTGAGTATATTATTAGAAATATTTCCATCTATAAAAATCAAATTCCCGGCAAGTAGTTTATTAATTGTAACTTGTAAATATTTAAAGTTTAGATGAGTGGTGAAATGAATCACCATTTACGGGTATCTCTGTTTCACTTATATCTAAACTTAAATTACTTATATATATTTTTTATAAATAAATAAATCACAATCTATACACGTCCAAAATTCGATTTTTATTTATCGAAATAAGTATACGAAAAATATTCTTCTTTTGTATAAGGAATTAAGAAAACAGGTTTTTATTATATAAGTACCTAGACAATTATAAAAATGATAACGATAAAAAAAAAATATTTTTGTTTTGAAAAATGTTAATTTTAACCACTTAAAATTCTGTAAGAATATGTTTTCAAAATGTTAGTATTTTCTGAAATAATTAGTGTCTTATGTTAAATGGATCACTAGGTGTTGCTTTATATAAATATACTTAGTGTATTAATTTCGTATGCCACACCGCTCAATTTACGTAAATCTAAGTCTGTGGTCTGTTCCTATAATATTTTAGTCGTGAAACAAACATTAATATAACATAATATAACATCATTGTAATATGAAATTTAAATTTTCAGTTATGAGTGGAGGGGGGTAATAGTAAAGCACCGATGTATAGATAATAGTATAGTCCCATCACAGTGTATCCCAGGTCGTACTATAGACGAGGAGGTATACGTTGGTATTACGCCGCATACAATATTAGGATTATCATTATTATTGTTATATAGGGATTTATGCACGTGTCTCCGTCGTATATACTGCAGGAAAAGCGATTCTACGATGTTTGTTTTCATTTTTGTTTTCTCTCTTTAGCTCTCTCACTTTGTCTCTTATGTGCTTTCATCTCTTCTCTTTCGTTTTCAGAAACGAAAAAGAATTAGTCGCGCGCGCCTAATACGTTTCAACGTTCCCGCGAGAGTCGCGAAAGCAATATCCTCTTCCGGTCCATCTCCCCCTCCCAACCCATTCAAGCGCGAGCGGACCGTATATGACTGGGAAATGCCCAACTCCACAAAGTCTCGACGTTCAGATCTTATTTCACGGACGCGGGTGAACGAAACGTACGAAGATTAAACACGTCATACCGGCAAAACTGTTTGCAAACCATTTACACCGGGCCATCTCTACCGCCGCAGCGACGGACCGCGCCACCATAGTCGTCTCTGGGGGACGGTTATAACTTTATAGTACCTAAATGTGTGTGTGTGTGTGTTAGATGTATTAACCACGTGTCACTACGATCACTGACCTAGATAAAAAAAAAATAAATAAAAATAGGGATAAACTGCATACTTGATACTTTGGTGGCCGATATCGCTATAATGTCTGTTTTTATGAAAGTGAGCGTAGATAATATTTCGTATACACACGCGAGTATATTTTAGTTTACAATTTTTATACATAAATATATACATAGTGTCGCAGAGAGAGAGAGAGAGAGAGAGAGAGAGAGAGAAAAACCTATGATTCGCAAGTGTATATACATAATATACTCATACCTATATAAGTACACTAACGAAGATTACGTCGTATATATACAGAAAACACTCGGAATATTTTACGATATATTTTTGTCGTATAAGCGTGTACGATACATGTTTAATATGATAATAATATGCGTGTATATTGTATATTATTATATACTAGAAGTAGGGTACTTTAGTATATTATTATATATACTAGAGGTGATACTTTAGTATATTATTATTATTATATTATTCACTTTTGCCTTCGTGTGCACCGTGCGTGCGGAATACTGTCACAGCGTTTCGGTTGTGAAATTTCAGCAGGCCGTTTTTTAGACAAGATTTCTTGAGATCGCGAATTTAAAGTTGTCCTTAATAATTACAAATTCCGTCTCGAGAGCGTAAAACAATTAAAACGATTAAACAAACTACTTGTTTACACAATTATTTCTATTGTACGGGATCTGTGTATAATATATATTATACAAATTGGGAACGTCCTAGGTTGAATACTATTTTGGATTCCGAAATTGATTGAATAGTTTGTGACTCTAAATAACGCTTTCATCTTCCGCAAGCGAATGTGCGTGAATGCGTGTGCGAAGTATACGTGCACGTGCACATTGTTTGGTAAATACAAATCTAAGGATCGCCTATCCGCGTATCTACATTTAAATAATGCGAATAAGATTAATTCACTATTATTTGTTTCCGGCGAACCGTGTATTATGTGTTATTTTTTTAACATCGATGTTATTGCCATTCAAATAGTCCTGTATTTACGTAACATTTCTATTAGCTATTACACAATATGATACTTACCTACTATACATACTATTATATTTTTATAGAATATAATAAAAGAAAACAACCACGACGGGACGAAAGACAAATAAAAATAATAATTTTTGAAGATTTTTATTTACTCACGAGTAATACATACTTATGATATTATTACTGGAATATTTTTTACGATTGTCTATACTACGTAATAAACAATATGTCAATATATAAAGGTATATTTGTATAATATAGCTATTCAATTATAAACACCCAAGTCAATATTTTTCATTTGATGAAAATGTTAAATTTAATTCAAAAATCGCTAGAGATTCGTTCATGAATCATTCAAGAAAAATAAATCATTATTTTCACAAAATAAACTTTGAAAATTCATATTCAATTTTTAATTAAATATTAGTTAATTCAACATAATACACTAAAATCGATATGTTTGTCTTGAAAGTTTTTAATATCAAAAGTTGTAAAGTAGAAGGTAGAATAGACTATAGAGAATAAAGTTGTCTTTGGATGTAACATCTTAAAAATCAAATCAAAAAGTAAAACAATTATACTGTAGTACTGTACTATCTTGGAGCTGACATAATTATTGTTTATTTGAGTTTTAATAGGATTTTAAAACAAATCCAAGAAAATAATATCATCTATTCTGTATATTTTTTTAAATATACTATTTTAGAGTCAGCTACTTCAATTGAGATATTACAATTTTAACTTTAGCTTGATCAAACGAATATATGGATAATGAGTTCATATTGGATATTAGAATCGAATTGGTTAAAATTTTTTTTTTTAAAACTTCCATATTTACTATTTAGTTATTAGTATATTTAGTTATTAGTATTTTCCCATAAAAGTATATCCGTTTATGACATATAACATTATTTTATTTTTAACCAGTAACGGTGGTTAAAAAAACAATAAAAATTAATTATTGTATTAATTAAAATAATTGTTTTATAAATTATATAAAGGTACAAGATAAATTATACTGGTAGACACTCGTAAACGGTATTTAACCTAACGGTATATTTGCATAAAAATATTACAATTTAATTGTGGTGTACCTATTAATATATATCTTACCAGGGTAATAAACAAATCGTTTTGTGATATTGTATGGAGTACTTGGTATGATGAGTTCGCAAAAAAATGTTGTTCGCGATGGTAATTCGGATTCGGAGAACAACGTCGATATTGTGACATCAAATGCGCCATCGTTTTGATAATCCAATATCTCAATAGGCAAAGAACTGTTTCTAGAAAAAAAAAAATTATATCAAATGTTTATTTCCAATTTTAAATCAATCAATGGAAACAATTTATTTATTACTGAAATTAAATGAATTGTTCCGTATACTGTTCAATAAAGACATATTTGATCATTTTTTAACCAAATATTTATCATAATCCAGAATTAAAATACATTCACTGGAAATATAATATAATATTTTAAATAATAATAAAATCTCATAAATATATATATTAATATATTTAAATTAAATTTATTACAAATTGTATACTATGCATAATATTTAACAATGTTTAAAGATAAATACTAAATATTGATAATGTATATTGTATAATACAAATATGACAGGAACATATTTTTCTACTTCCGTGATGTCAAATATGTATTATAAAAACATAAATATTTTAATTTGATCCTAGTCATAAACTCAGCTTAACTTTATCATCAACTTGACATCAACATTTCGAAATTACTTACATTATGCTTTATTAATTCCATGCTTTTTGGCTTTAATAATATTTATTTTATTGAAAAAAAATTATGTTTTTATAATAGGTATTATACGTTTTTACTTTTTATAAATAGTTTTATAGTATCTTCATTATATTTTAAGACTAAGATTGAAATATTCGAACAAAAGCTAAGATATCAAGGAAAATATATAACAGATGATTGCGATGATGCACATTACAAGTGTCTTTTTTCACGTTCTTTGTTCAGTATTACTGTTTTTACTACGAGAGTTTTGAACTTTTTATTTTTGTTTTCCCAATGTGTTTTGTTACTTTAAGTAAGGCTTTTCATAAATGTTATTATATTAATAGTTCTTTCAAATAAGTAAATGATCTTATTACAAATCAACAACATTGATATATTTGTATTACTAAAATATAATTTGTAACAACTAATAAGACATATTTTGAGAGTTGATAATATGCTGAATAGTTTCTTTACTATGTAAAATATAATGTGATCATGTATCACATGATCTATCTTATATTTTTTCATGTTGTTATTTAATGCACACCGATTGTTTAACTTTTTAAATAATAAAATATAAATAAATAAGCTATGTAGTATGTGCCATGAAATTTAAAATATTTGAGAAATTTAAGTTATGCGTTTTATAATTAAGTAATTTATAATTACGACCCGTAATTTTATGAGACGAAAATTTAAATTTTTATTTTTTTCATTCTAACTCCGATTGACTATTTCAGTCTACGAGGTTAAATATCTTGAATAATAAAAAAAATAATTTTTATTTTCCTATATTCCTATATTATATTTATTAGGAAAAAAATGAATTTCAAGAGAAATTCAATACACAAATTGTATTCTATAATATTGTACTTGAGTACTATAAATTGTTTCTCAATTTTATTAGTTGCTAAACATTTTTTTATATAACTAAAATTAGTATTATAACATATATCATTTATAGATAAATATGTTGGTCATTAAACATATCAAAATAAAACAATTTAAAAAAACATTTATTTCATTTAACTAGGTTAATAAGTTAATTAGCCTGTACCATTTATTTTATATAGCTATTCCACTTACATTGAACTACAAACTTCAATTTTAATACCTTAGATTTATAAAACGCTTGCAACTTAGTCGTTGATGCGTTTATATATATATTATTTATTATATATATAATTAAACAATTAACAATACATTTAACTAGGTTAATAACTAATTAATTTAAAAATATATTTCTTACAACAGTTTTGAACTAATTAAAATCTAACAAAACTAAATAAATGAAAAAACTATACATAATTTTCTTCATTTAAAAATTAATTCAACAAAATTAAATTAATAAAAGTTTTGTTGAAAAATTGCTGAAACAAGATACAGTCATAATATTGGGGTCTTAAAATTGCTATAAAAGTTGGTCGATTAAAAGTTTGGCTATTTTAATAAGATTTACGAATTTCTTGAAAAAATGAATATTAATTATAAGTTATGGAAATTACATATAACTGAAACACGACTACCTAATATGTAATAACTAATAATAGATAATAATAGTACCATTGTAAATATTACAAAATATAACTATATTATTTATGAGTATATTAAATGATAATAAAAATAGATTTTCGTGGTTTAAACTTTAATTTACATTTTATTAATATTTGACTTTATAATGTGAAGCGTAGTAAAAATTGTAATGACATTCATCGTAATCATAAAATAATTTGGTGAATTGGTTTATCCACTCGACCGACACTATTTTTTGAATTCAAAATAAAATATGGAGCATAATAATAGCATTATTATTAGTTTTAAGGAAAAATAATAACGATAGATATAGCGTATAATTTTGTGAAAGACGATCAGTCATACAAAAATACAGAGCTTTTTATTTTATGAAAAAAAATCTATAATTCTTATATAGTATAGTTCGAATTCGACGAATAATAAATTTTATAATAATCCCGAAGAAAACAATAGGTATTATAATGTAAGTACGATATGTCAATATTCGATAAACGTGGAACGTAGTTTTTTTTTTTTGATATTATTACAGACGCCTTGGAAAAATTAACATTATGGACTATAGTGTAGGTATACTGTAAATACATTATAATATAAGAAAACGTTAATTAAGTATTAATAGTAATTACGAACGAATAATGAAAGGTAAAAAAAAATGTTTCAAAAGGACCAAATTATTATCGATGGTGAAAATTAAATATTAAACAACGTGTCTTATTTTTCCATTTTTCCTTACGATATAGCGCTGAAAGTTGAAATAATATTTACAAATATAATAGAACCCAATAAGAAGATTTTATTTTTTCTCGACACAGTGGAAGCCTATAAAATATAGAGAGTGTAGGAATTACTTATTGTAAGAGGGTAGTCGTATTTTACGTCCCCATATAACAGTAGTCTGTTGCTGTAGTGTGTTTTCGATTCTCCAAACGTATGATTGGTTACGACAATTTATAAAACGCACGGGGACGGAGCGTATCTCATCAATATGTGAACTATTACAGGCTGTTACTGCTACATCTTCGGTCAACCGAAGACTTAAGCGGTGACATGATTTATCGTCCGTCGGCTTTTGTCTCGACGTTTCCACTTTTTAGCGGCGATTTTTTTTTTCCAAAAACGTCTACAAGAATAACTGTTGAGTATCTTCCCTGTTCTCCCAAAAAAACCTACACGCGACAAACACTGTACTACAGTTCAGCTTTACAAGAAACTTTTCTTATATATCTTTTAGTTTCTCTTCCTCTCACTTCATCTTCGTGTAAGCATAGACTTTGGTTTTCCATTGTTTGTATTTATTTTTTGTGACTTGTAATATTATGTATGTATACAGGCACTACAGAGTGACTCATTTTAAGTGCATTGATATATAGTTATAGTAGTTTTATCGTGAAGCGATACGCGAGGGGTCTAAAACAATAGTTGGCGATGTCCTTAAAATACAATTACATATAACGAATTACAAATACTATTATAGTAGATTTAAGTATATTATAGGCATCCTAACACTTTCATTAAAAAAAAAATCGTTTAAATATTAAATTCTAATATTTATTACATAATGAAACATTAATCGCTGATTTTGATGATTAAAACTCGAAAATAATAATAATTTTTTTTTCGATAACGTGTTCAACATTATGAGAAATTGACCTAACCTATTTACTTCTAGAGTAAAATTATTTCAGTTTAAATATGAACATATTAAATCGATTAAATAATTTCTAATTATAATTGTAAAAAGACTACAATGATCCATTTTTGGTTTTAAGTAAGTGCAAATAGAATTCATTTGAAATGATAAAGAATATTAAATTGATTAATGATGTAACTATGTGGTTTATTGCGTAATGCTTAATAGCACCGAGTAAAGGGATTTAAATATGAACTAATAATAATGTGTCTTTATGACAACAATGAAGATAATGAGTATATAGATTGTATATACTCGTACACATATGATATATTATGTAAATAAGTATATTATCTATTATGTATACAAATAAGGGTTAGAATGATTATGATAATTATTATCGTTAATAAGTTGGTTATAACATATTAATAAATTGTAATTATAATAATTAACGATGACAAATTAAGGAAAATAGGCAATAGGTACAAATATATCCATTAATATCAAATAAAATGTTGGGGAAAATTAATTAATGTATGCTGTATAGTATACTAAGACAAGCGATGTTTTGAATTAATTTATACAACATGTTTCTAAATTTACACTTGAAAATTAAATACAATTTTCAAACCACATTGATCATTTTAGATTATTAGTGGAACGATAAAAGTGTTTTTACAATAATTAAAATAATAAAATACTAGTTAAAACAACTGATTTTACAATATTGGATGAAATTTTCGTGTTCGTTACCATCTACCTTTTAGAGTATTACCTATAAATTATAATGGATCAATTTAATTTCAGGTGGTAAATCCAACCTTTTTAGTTATTTGGGGATAGAGTTGGGGATCATTCGAATACAGTTTTATTTAAACAATATTGTCCGAATGAAAAATTATTCAACTAATTTTCAAACATAAATAATAATAATAATAATTCGAATAATTATCAGTAATTTTATCTTAATTAATATATGGTTGGTATTTTGGTAATTAAAAAATGTAAGTATTAAAAATAATAGTTAGCATTTTATTCTAAGTTAACGATTATAAATCTTCTTTTATTTGAAATAAATAGAAATATACCATAAATGAAACAAACATAGAACTATCTAAAAAAGAAACTAGAGAGTAAAGAATTCGAGTATATTTGTATTTTATATTAGCATTATGCTTAAAAATTATTCAATTACATTTTTATTCGAATAATTATAAAAAAAAAATCATTTAAATAATATTATCAGGGTAATATTTTGACCAACTCTGTTGGGATGTGGAGATAAATAATTCATACTTTTCAAAATAAGTAATATCAATATCATATTTATGTTAGCGAACTCTAAAAAAAAGATACACATTTCATAATAATTTGGCTCATTTTGTATTTTGTATGATATTTATGGACCTGACAATTTTTTGATTTTTGTTTTGTTTGTTTCATTTTAGATAAAATAAAATGTTTGTTATAAGTAAAAAACTATGAAAAATTAATTTCAAATTGTCTTTAAGCTTATATTATAGCAGTTAAAAATAAAATTTCGAAAACATAAGGTCGATATTTTTTTAAGCGTTCAAATTCATGTTTTTATGAAATTTATAAAAATAAATAAAAAGATATTTAGTTATGTAACTTGTATAAATAATACTGAAACATTGATTACATTTTTAATTTAATTAGATAAAAAATAGAATAATGTGATACAATAATTATTTTTTAATACAGAAAATTAAAAATGCATATTTTTTGTTAAAGATATTTCAAGTTTAAATTTCGATATCTAAGAATTTTAGTTATATTAATGTAAATCAAATAATATTATATGTAGGGGACTTGGAACTTTTTGTTATTGTCTAAATTATTATTTATTAAACACGAAGAAATTTTCAAAATATTTATATAAGCTTATTATATCAATAATTTATTTATACTAGCTATTGCCTATTTCTACCACAAACTTATTCACACCCTTCCATGGTACGTCAGTATTGACTTATAAGTTATTAATCGTTAGTAATGTAAATGAAATAATATTATAAAAACTAATAACATAATATACTATTTGATCCTAGTAAAAATAAGTTCAATCTACTGAATTAATAATAAATTATAAATTACTTGTAGAAATATAATTACATAATAAAAATGATTAAAAATATAAGCAGTCTTCGCTTAAAATTGTTTTTCATCGTATACCATTTCATTGAATTCAACATTGACACATTCATTACAATTCATTACAGTGACTTCCTCAATGATGAAGTATATACTCAAAACGTTGCTACTATGCAGCAGAGCAAGGCCGCCCGCAGAAATTTTTCTCGGGGGGGCCAGTGAAAAAACAATACACTTATCATACATTTTTAGATTCTGAACGGAGTGATGAATGTATTGATTTTACAATGATGTGTGTTTTTTTTTTTTTTTGTGTCTGTGTACAGCATAACTAGTCGAAATAATGCTTCCATTTCAAACTTTGGGGGTGGTTTCCGATGGCAAAGTGAATATCCTTGATGCATTATAGAGGTGAAAAGTAAACATTTTCCAACAGTTTTCAAAAAAATCGAGAAAAACATAAAAAAAATGACAGAAAAACGGGAATTTTTACGCATAACCGGTTTTCGACAAAATCGAATTTTTTATTTTGCTATAACTCAAAAACTAATCGATATAAACTCTTGAAATTTTCATCAAATGTTTATATTAGCGTTCTCCATACACAGTTAAATTTTCAAAGAATTTTGACTTTTTTTGAGCTATTTATACCTAGACAATTGAAATTTTCAATTTTTCTAAGTACTTTTTTTTTTAAATAACGATAAAAATTTTTTGGCCAACCAGAAAATCTTGAAAATTTAATACAAGGTTTCTTATAAGTTGTTCTTAAAGTGATAAAAAAAAATCCGAAATCGTTAGTCACAATTTTTTTTTATAAGTGCTTAAAGTTCGAATTTATACGAAATATGTCGAAATTGCGAAAATTTGCAAGTAATTTTGTCGTTGAAAAATCGTAAAATTTTTTTCTTTTAAAACTAAGTTTTGAAAATTTGGTACAAGGTTCTCCATACATTTTTCTTCGAATATCTGTAAAAAAAACTACCGGATTCAGAAAAAAAAATGTTATGAGTGTTTGAAATTTAAATTTTTACAAAACCGCGTTAAATAATGTATATATTATATAAAATGCCTACATACCCCCTTAATATTATACATGACTAAACGTATAATGTTCCACTCCACATGATTATATTAAATTAGGGAGTAAGAATAAGAAAACATCGACATTTTAAAAAAATTATCCTAAAGAGCGGGGGGGGCCGTGGCCCCACCTGGCCCCCCCCCCTGCGGGCGGCCTTGCAGCAGAGCTGGTTCCCTGATTTTTTATAATACAGATATTGAAAAAGATATTATAATTGGTAAGTTGGTAAGTAATAATAACTTTTTGGAAATGTAAATAAATTAAGTAGCCATTAAGTATCGAGTAATCAATTTTCAAATTATAAGCAGTAGAATTCTAAAATAGTAATATAAGTCTAGTCTAAAGGTATAACAGTTGTTATACATTAAATATGATTATTTTAGATTCTGAACGAAGTGATGAATGTATTGCATTTACTATGATGTGTGTTTTTTTTTTTTTTGTGTCTGACTCCAACATTTGGAGCAGTAATAAGGCTCCGATTTTTGACTTCAGCCCCTCTTTGAATAGGGAATTGAATCTAGTTGGTACTTTAGGGGGGTCAAAATTAAAATTTTCTAATAGTTTTCAAAAAAATCGAGAAAAACAAAAAAAAAATGACAGAAAAATGGAAATTTTACGGAAAAACCCCTTTTCGACAAAATCGATTTTTTGATTTTGCTGTAACTCAAAAACGAATTATTGTAAATACTTGAAATTTTCACCAAATGTTTATATTATGGTTATCTCTTTACAGTTAAATTTTCAAAATATTTTGACCATTTTTAAGCTACTAATAGACAATTGAAATTTTCGACTTTTCTAAGTTTTTTTTTCTTCAAATGCCGATAAAAATTTTTTGGGTGGCCAGAAAATCTTGAAAATTTAATACAAGGTTTCTTATAAGTTGTTCTTAAAGTGATAAAAAAAAATCCGAAATCGTTAGTCACAATTTTTTTTTATAAGTGTTTAAAGTTCGAATTTATACGAAATATGTCAAAATTTAAATTAAATTTCATACGCTCATAATGCGAATGTTGGCCATAGTAACCATAGTAACATATAAAAACTATACTATTTGTTTCAAAATAGAATATTTGACAATATTTAAATATAATATATCCTAAACTGACAAATCATCTTCGTTCAGAATCGTTTTTCGTATACAATGATACCTATCATTGCATTCAAATTTAACCTTCCATAGTCTGAGGTCCACCCCACCCCCTAATATACAGCAGAGCGATACCCACTTACCAACTTTTTTTTATTTTTTTTTTTTACTGCCGAATAAAGGAGAATATTTTCTTATATTTTTTAATTATTCTGAAATATACCTATAATATAAATAAAAATAATAATTGCGTAGTTTTTAAAATTTTCTGTTCTTTTTAAAGAATTCGAATAATTATTTATACCTGACCTCGGTTCCCGGAGAATTTAAAATTAAAATGTACTAATTCATTTTCTTTAGATACAAAAAATAATTAAATTTACAATTTACAATTTATTCATAACCTAAATAATTTAAAGTTCTTATTGAAATAATTTTTCAATTCAAAAGAAAGTTGTTGACAAAAAGATCAATACAATATAAAACAGAATCTTGGTTTAGAATTTAATCAAAAAAAATTATGATTATCTATATTATAATGTTTTATTTTGGAAGACTTTAGATTTTAACTTTTAAAAGCTGTATAATAATTAAGTTAATAAGTTTTTACTTATACTCATATAGTATACATTATAGTTAACATATATACATATACTATAGTAATAAACATCAAGCTTTTAAAAAAACCTTGCTATTACTAAAAAAAGTAACTTTATAATTGTATAATTTATATAAATTCGGTAAGTATCAACAAATAAAATGACCTCAATTTTATTCATATTTTAAACCAGCCATTTTATATTAGAAAAAAATGTTTGTACTTAAAACTGCTTTTTGGAGCAGTTTGTTCTTATACCTATTATATTTTCATATATAATTTATTTTTAATATACTAATTTAGCTTACTTACTTTTAATTGTATAAAAAAAACAAATATTAATTCTTATAAAATGTAACCATTTTTGTATTTTAAAGTTAAAATACAACAGATAATTAATCAACATTAAAATATTTATATATATATATAATATATAAAGATATATCATTAATTTAAACGCTATTTAAATTGAAGTTTAAACAATTGAAAATCAAGAATTAAAGAATATTTATATTATATCCGTAATATTATTGTAGTTAATCAGTCACTTTTGGGCTAAAACTGGAATAATACTTTAAATTCCAATAAGCGACTTTTTTCGAGTTAATATGTGTGAACTAAATATATAAAATAAAACTTCGATTACGATTAGTAATTTAAAAATTACTATAAATTATGTTCACGTTTATTATAAGAAACATTTAATTTACCTGTGTTCTGTTCCATTTGTTTCGAGCTTATACATTTGCATCTTAGGCATAGGAAATACTCTTGAAATCGTACAAGATATGTTTACCATGGCTTGGTCGTTGGCCTTGGTGCGTTTCATATGCATATGTTGGCCAGGCGCTGTAAAATCGAAAACAAACGGTACCTATGTATCAATATAAAGATTAAATATGATGTATGCATGTGAATATCTCGGTAAACACGGTTTTTGTCAACATTTAAAATTATTTGATGTTTGAAGACTACAGGATGCTATTTGGGGTGTGCCTGCAGGGTGTACTTTGGCACCCTTATTTTTTCTACGTTTTAATGGTCTACCATAATATTTAAAAACACGGTGATTGCCAATGCATAAAAGTTGAAATATATTATGGAAACCATTATAATTTGTAAAATATAATGTTTATGGAAGGTAAGGTATGTTTATTATAATTTATAGGTATATATTATTACAATAATCACAAAAGATATTTCCAACTTTTCTATTTTTTAAATTTATTAAAATATTAAATAAACAACTCATAAGCTTGTGTTTATATATATATTAATACTTGTATTTTTTTTATTATGAAGAAAAGATGGCACGACGATAGAACAAAAATTGGATTACTTAATTCCCTTTTAAAAAAAAATTTTAAATATGAGAGGACAGTTGGTAACAAACCAAACAATTAGAAAAACGTATTTGATTTGCAAATTACCATTTGAGCAAATAAGAAACGCCAAAAAATATCCACACTATTTTGTATACCTACTTGTATGTGGTCCTAATTACAAGAATAAAAAAATAAACAACTTTCATCTAAAATTACTGTAACTCATATTATTGTGTTCAAATATAATATTATGATATATTATTTATATATTGTATACATTATCTTATGCCCACATTAGAAAATTTTGATAATAACAAAAAATTAACCCTTCCTATATACCTAAAAATATTATTCGTAGTAAAGTATAAAATAAATTACATGTATAATATGAAACTTAAAACGAACAAGCGTTGTTTTTTTTAATATTATAATATATTTCAATATAATTGTAATTGTCCCTTCAATACAACAACAGAAGTTCGCCGTTTGATCGAATACGTTAATAAAAAATGCATTAGCACTGGCCTCGACTTTGGCGGATCGCAAGGGCTGGACCTCATACCCCCTCCCCGAAATCGTATGCACGCGTCATTCGACAGACCACCGCGATAATACAACCGTTCACGCGTATCGTATGTATACCACAGGGTATTTCACGGGTCCGCGTTTATTCTTACTTTTATCATTATTATTATTTTATTTCATTTTTTACATAATCTATCTTGCGAGTATCCACTGCACACCCGTCGTATACACGGGGCGCGCGGTATCCCGTCGTCGCTTATCCATCTACGTCCGATGTGGCTTAAAAAAAATTGTCACCCCCCGCGTTGTACGTAGGTAGGTACATAAGCTTATATAACAATTTATGACTATGTATCGTGTGTACAACGGGCGCGAGTGTGAATGATTCACACGTCAAAAAAGACCATCAATCAAAAATTCGGGAGGAAAGTAACCGAACGTTTTAGCTTGTAATCGAAAACAACACTCTACCATGCAGAAGGAGCAGCAGTAGCGACGGCAACAGCGGTACGGCGACGGCTACAGTAGCCGTCTTTCCCCCCAAAACAAATCCAACCATCGCCGTTGTCGTCGTTGTCGACACTCGGCAGTGTGCATGTATATACATGTTTCAGCACGCTCGCGAATCTCACTCATATACGGCTGAAATAACAAGAAATTCCGATCGAATGACCTGTACACGCTATACCATACACGATAATATATATGTATATACATGGCGCAGTGGTAATGCGGTATACAAGCAAGTCTAATCGAAATCGTAAGATTTCCCGTCAACATTGAGAATTCCTGAGCTTCCGATACGATACGTGTGGTATACCTATATATGTATATAATATAATACACATTTTATTCGGACTTCGACATTTAATCGGTGCTCGAATTCTGAGGCATGTATACGTGTCTCACAGTGTTTATACTGTCAATTTATCACGTATGTTCGGGAGAGAAAAAAACATCTATTTTTTAACGTTGCGTTTAACGAAATCTTATAGCAGTAGATTTTAAGAGTAGATAGGTAATTTGTGTTGGCACGTCTATCAAATGCGATAATTAGTTTGTCAGAGAAATCACACCATTAAAAAAAATCATTTTAAATGTATTATATTATAGTTTCACTAAAATTTTCACCGTTTTAGGCATGATTGAAAAATTATTAAAAGTTTCATTACCTGCGATTATTTCTGTTGAATTTTGTATCCATAAAACTTTTACAGCACTGTATACGATCAAATAAAAAACACATACCTTTAGTTGTAAAATCTAATGCGATTTTATAGCAAAACGCGACACTGCTGATAATACAGGTCGGTCGAGTAAATTCGTAATTCTTTTGACATCATAAAGTGTACAATCAATTAGAAGATTTGTTATATTATACTTATTACAGTATGCGTTATTTTTACATTTTTTTTTAAATTTTAATGACGAAAAGCTCAAATTATATGCCTGCGCTGCAAGGTGACACATATTTACTAAATGTAAATACTTTATAATATTTCTGTGCATATCATCCGATAGATCCGTGTATTCAACTCTGAGCTTTCTCGAACGTCAGACAAAAATGACGTTTTTCTCATCCAAAACATGATATAAACATGAAGGTGTTTATATCGTTAACGGTACTACTACGATTATTGCATTACGGGATACATTCAAAACTCACGAGTGAGTCGAATATAAAAGTTTATTCTATTTAAACTCTTTATAGATTAACGATTAATCAATAGAAATAAACTAATACATAATATAGTATTATAGTGTACAGCTAAACGAGTGAATACTACACTACCGATTGAAAAATAAAAAAATTAAACTGTCTTTATGCGTTTGTCGAATACTAAGTGTGTTACATATGCAAATATATTAGATATCGGGAATAAAGAGTCGGTCTTATAATAAGTATAGATGAGATGCTTAAAAATAACAATGTTACTTTGTGTTTTTTATTTTCATCAATTTTTAGATAGAAATTAAAAAAATAAATTATTCATGGTACGATAGACAATAGCCATATAACTATTTAGCGTAAAATAGTGGTTATTTAAAATTAAATTGAAATAATACATTACTTGATTTATACAGAAGTAACATCAATAGAATTTTATACTCTAAATGGGTGAATATTATATGATATACTAACATCATATTCATCATTTCTGAAAATTTGTTGAAAACGAATTTTAATAAATTATGAGGCTTGAAAGCATATAAACTTGTGTATATATATATAGTAACAAAATAGTTAATATGAACATTTTGCCTAAATTATTAAAACGAAAATTTTCGTGTGTGCCTTTTACTCATATATCATATTATATAGATTATAGAACATAGATCTATAATAGATTCTGAACGGAGTGAAGAATGTATTGATTTTACAATGATGTGTGTTTTTTTTTTTATTTTATTTTTTTTTTGTGTCTGACGACAACATTTGGAGCAGTAAAAATGCTTCGATTTTTGACTTCAGCCCTTCTTTGAAAAGGAAATCGAATTTAGTTGGTACTTTGGGGAGTCAAAAGTTAAAAATTTTCAATATTTTTTAAATGAGTCGGGAAAAACCCTAAAAAAAATGAGGGAAAAACGAGATTTTTTACGCAAAACCAGTTTTCGACAAAATCGAATTTTTTATTTTGCTATAACTCAAAAACTAATAGATGTAAATACTTGACATTTTCACCAAATGTTTATATTAGAGTTCTCCATACACAGTTAAATTTTGACTTTTTTTTTTGAGCTATTTATAGACAATTGAAATTTTTAATTTTTTTTTAAAATAACGATAAAAAATTTTTGGCCGGCCAGAAAATCTTGAAAATTTAATACAAGGTTTCTTATAAGTTGTTCTCAAGGTGATAAAAAAAATTCGAAATCGTTAGTCACAATTTTTTTTTATAAGTGCTTAAAATTCAAATTTATACGAAATATGTCAAAATTGCGAAAATTGGCAAGTAATTTTGTGGTTAAAAAATCGTAAAATTTTTTTCTTTTATAACTAAGTTTTGAAAATTTGATACAAGATTTTTCATACATTTTTCTTCAATTATCTGTAAAAAAACTCTACCGGATTCAGTCAAAATTTTTTATGATTGTTTGAAATTTAAATTTTTACAAAACCGCGTCAAATAACGGTTTAGCCTCAAATGGATATTTGTTGTTATTCAAATAGTATAAGTCGTAAATACTTGAAAATTTTACCAGTTATTTAGATTGTCATTTTCTTTACGTGATTTGATTTTCAAAACATTTTGACTTTTTTTGAGCTATTTATAGACAATTGAAATTTTCAATTTTTTTTTATAAATGTTGATAAAAAAAATTTAGCTGGGACAAATTACTTGAAAATTTAATTGAAGGGTCCACATAACTTGTTCTAACTCTCATTCAAAAATTATAAAAATACATAGGCACAATTTTTTTTTATTAGCTTTTGAAGTTCAAATATTGACAAAAATTCGTCAAAATCATGAATATTTTTCACTATTTGGTAGTTAATAAATATTTTACTATCAAAAGCTAAGAATTGAAAATTTAATACTATACTTTCCATAAGTTAAGCTTAGAATAATGATAAAAAAGTTTGATGATTATTCAATTTAAAAAAATTTACGAGCGTTTAAAGTTTTAATTTTAATCAAAAATACACGTGTAAAATAACTTTTTACTAATAAATAATTTTCGATTTATGTTATTTTTAAAAAATTACTAAACGTAAGATCTTGAAACTTTTACTTAAATGTTTGAATTTGTTTCAAAGTAGAATATATTACAATATTTAAGTATAATATATCCTAGACTGACAAATCATCTCCGTTCAGAATCGTTTTTCGTATACAATGATACCTATCATTGCATTCAAATTTAACCTTCCCTAGTCCGAGGTCCATCCCACTCCCTAATGTACAGCAGAGCGATACTCATTTACCCGCTTTTTTTCTATGTATTTTATTGTTGTATAGGAAATTTTATTTTATTAGGTGTTCTAAAAGAATAATCAGGGAGCTAAGCTTTAATGTTATTTCAACGATCGAATTCGGTAGTAAAGTTCAGAACGCACGTACCCATACCTAACCGTAAGCCGAAAATATGAATAATTAATTTTATACGTTTAATATTTTTTATTATTACTGATATACCATCTTGTGTTCAATTCTTCGAAGATTGTAAAATCATTGACAGACCTAGAACATTTTCAAATGCCTTAAGGCTGGAAACTAACTAGTTAGAAAATTAAAGTTAAGTTTAAAAGTTACTTTTAAACTTATTTTTTAACGTAGTGAGTTGAATTGAATGCATGAAACTTTATGCGTTATTAGATAACTATCTAATCTAATGTCTTAAAAACAATGAATAATTAGTAAGTTTTGTAATCACTGAAAAAATCCCAATGATCCATAACACTGGTGACTGCTGATTGTATAATAATTAATAATTAATTATAAAAGATAGTATTTTGTGATGGTAGGTAAATTTCTTTTATATTTCTTTACCCAATATTTAATACACTACAGTGAAGGTGGTAAAATTAAATTGTCTTAGTGGTGGTGCATATAGATCTATTAAATTATATACTTTTGAACTATAAAAAACTAACATCTAACTTAAATTCAAACTTACGTGATTGTTTTCATTTAATTAATTCCTAACTAACTATGTTAGATTTATTGAGAATTTTCAGAAACCAACTTATGCTTTAATTTTATAAGTTTTTAGATTGAAGTAACCTACAAAAAAACTAATTAGTTATAAAATGACATAGTAAATTTGAGAATTGTGAGCGATGGGTAGTTAAAAAGTTGAGTGATATACTGAAAAGAAAATATATTTAGATACATGGATTTTTGGCTCAATATTTCCATTACAAAAAATTATGTATTTTATTTACCTGTGACTGCATGAATATAATTTGTATACTGAATAATTTTTCTTACTCATTCAAAAATATTTTTTTCTGAACACATAAAATGGTTTTTAATTTGTGAAAATTATTCAAATCGATTTATTTGTAGAATTTTTACAGCATTAATATTTATCTGTATATTTCATATGTTGATGTAATAATCATATAAATCACAATTTTCAACTAACCCAAAACTAACATAAATTCATAGACCTTATAAAAAGTATAATAAAATGAATATTCTAAAAGTATTTGAATATGTTTAGGTACTAAATATTTTTTCATCTAAATATTTATTTTAATTCCTAAACCTGTAAAAATAGGGTGTCAAATGATTTAATTAATTTAAAAAAAAAGTTTATGTTTTAAAACAATTTATGTTTCGATAATAAATCATAACATCCATATCATTAGAACAGTAGTACAAATTCTAGAAGGCAATAATATTGTAAATTATGTTATTAGATAAAAAAAAAATCAAATTTAATTAATATTTAAGACATTTAAGTCACTATTTTTAATAAATTAAGTACGATAATATGGATATTTTGTTCAATTTTTAAGTACATACATACATGTACTTAAAATAATATTATTTCAGTGTTTTAAATTTTAAATTTGTTTCACACACTTGCAGATTGTTAAAAAAAAATTAACTTTATCATTAGACTGGAATAGAATATCAAAAATTACTGAGAGAATAATAAATGAATGTGAATGTGAATGAAAATCTGGTATTAAATTAAATTCATAATAACAATATTATGATTGAAAATTATCTTAATTCAATATGGACTTTTACATTTTACATATGACTATAAGAAATGTATTATAGTAACGAAAGATTACAATTCTTATAGTTAATAAGAAGGATAATAGTGTAATCTTATTTATAAATAGTGTTTATACGATAATAATGTTTTACACATTATTATAATACATATTGACTGTTATAAACGAATGGAACTGATAGATCTTTGTGATGCCGAGTAGCTAATACATTGTAACGGTTTGAAAAGAAGTGATTTTTGAACACAATAGTAGAGTGAATGAATTTTTTTTTTAATTCCAACCGTAAATATAAGGTACGCAGACAGAAAGTACACTTGGTGAAAAAATACGAAGCCAATGTCAAGCATTTTTGAATAAAGAGTCACGTATTAGAGTAATAATAAAATTGATTATAAAGCTCGCAACACGAGTTCAATGGGTTCCCTATTCTTAAAGGAAACGAAAATATTCGAAAGAAAATAAGTGGACCGAAAAATGTTGTATTTTCGATATTTACAAGTGAATTACTTTCTACGGTCTTTAATGTTCAAATTCAATAATATATAATATAATAATTATTGTACGATAAATCTCGTGTATAGGAATCACATCAATCGATCATTAGCGTTGGCATAGAATCGAAAAATTTGATTGCAAAAAAAAAAAAACAAAAAAAATCTGTAAACCATACAAATAGTTTTTGATTTGTTTCGTTGACAGTCCCCCCCTTCACGCTGATTAGCGGTGGATGCGTTGACTACACATATTATAAAACACGATATTGCGTTAAAATCGTTCGCTCACCGTAAACAATCATCTTCTTAATCATAAAGTCCTCGTCGTTGTACGTAGACACGACGCACTTGTAGTTGCCGGTCAGCCCAGTGGTTGGCCTGATGATGTACAGCGCGCGGTATTTGGCCAGTGCGTCGTCGGTGGGCGCGGCGTAGCCCAATCGGATGTGGTTTTTCAGCGGACCGATGGCCCGGGGCGGTTGGCCCTGTATCCACTGGTAAGCGGGGCTGGGGCTGTTGTTGAAATACCACGTGATCACCAACCCCTCAGCCTCTTCCGGTTTCACCTTGTACACGCAGTCTAACACGACGTACTCGGTACCGTTCAGAACCGCACTCGGCACCCTCTGGTCCGTGATCGTAACGCTGTCCACGATCGCTGCGCACACAGACCAACACACACACATTAAACACGATTTTATTATGTCATTTTAATAATACTAACTGTCATCATACAAGGCAACACGCATATTATGTTCAAATGTTCGATTCGTATGGAATCGAGTGTTAAATTTTTTTTTTTTTTGTATCAAATATCATTCAAAATATTCTCACGCGTATTTTTGTTTATTACATAAAATAAAGAAATATAGAGAATTAGAGAATATAATATTATACACAAATAGGAAAAGCGTTTTATTCAAGTGAAATGGAAAAAATCATTTTGAGATATATCAATATATTATAATCTATGTTTTATATGCTGGTATGTGTGTTTTTTTTATACTTTAGATCACATTAGTTATCAAAGAGGTATATGTCATACATGTACAACTGGAGTTATGTTATATTCACCTTTGCTAAATGCTAATATTAAATAATAATAATTTTAAAACACAATATGACAAATATTATTATATTTATAATAATAATAATAATAATAATAAATAAATAATAATGAAATATAGCGAATTCAAACTTATTTGATAATCATCATAAATCGTTCCCACAACCCTGATCATCACTTAAATACCATATATATTAGGTATTAGGATATTGTATTTTATGACAGTTATACGTTACTGATATTAATATCTGATAAAAAAAACATTTTTCAAATTATGTTTTTTTCAGATTGTTTTTTTCACGTTGTTACTTTGAAGATATAGCACACTAGCACGTATTGTCGTTCATTTTATATAACATGTAAGGTTAAATAACTTGATCCTTCCTGTTAGTACTCGGTGGCACACGGTCGTCAAGTGGATGTAGGTATATAACTGATTTTTGAATCGCATTTAAATTTTTTGTCACTATATAATATACTGCTAATTACCTTAATATTTTTTAAAAGTTTTGATGATAAATATTATTTTAAAGTTAAAAATTGTAAACGAAAGTAGCAGTAAAAATGAGGCCTTGAAAGTCAATGCATCGAGAACGTCATCATGTTTTGTGAATTGTAATGTAAATATTTCATTATTCATCGTTTTCGTCATTATTAATTGGTTGACAATATTTGCGCCCATATTTTTAGATAAAAAAAACCATTAAGTTGTCTTAACTTGGAAAACATTATCATGAAAACTTTTTTTTTCTGTGGATTATAGATGTATATACCTCTTTCACTGTCTAACTCTAATACTATGTATATACTTATTAGTATAAGTTATTACGATATAATATAGTTAATAAATTGATTATACAATTATACATATTATGTATAATATATATAGCATTATAACTATAACATATTAACATATTATGTACTTTCTTCTGACAATGCATTTAATATTCTTGTAATATTTGTTAAATTTAGGCATTATATGCGCGATGCAGGTTAAACACTATAGTTTTAACTTCTTTCGTTAAAATGGTATTACACTTCTATCTGTAACGAATCTCTAGTTATACATGCAACATTAAATATATTTTGTAAAAAGTAAATAATAATATATTTTAAATATGTCTAATATTTAAACTATAACTACTATTTACATGATTTATCAAAAGCAAAATAAAAGGTTCCTCTAAAGTTCATCGAATAGTAATTAAATAATACAAGATCACAACTTTTTTTATAGGTATTGAAGTTTAAATTTGAAAACATTGTATACTTGGATAAAAATTTATGATTTTTCATCCGTTACGATTTTAATTATTTGGTTATTGTAATTTAAAAAATATTAATCGTAAAGATTTAAAATATTTAACTAATTGTGTTAACGTATACTATATATTTTCTATGTACAATGCAATTTTCAAAATATTTTATATATAATATCACAAACTTATTTTGCTATTTATACCGTTTACGATACGTGGTGTAACTTTTATTTTAAAATTTATAACAATATTATATGATATAACATTATAGTATGGGAATTAAAATTAAAATTATTAGATCAATAAATTCATTAATTTTATCTAAAATTAATTTAAACCTACTAACTACATTTCTAATTAAAAAAAAAATAAAGCATAAATAATTATATAAATTATAAATAAAGTGTATATAAAATGCGTATTATAAAATGTTCTTGAAAATAGAAAACTGACAAACCGTCTCCATGAATTATTGTTCGTAAGTATATTATGATATATTATTGAATTCAAATTTAATACTGTCATCACTGCATAACCTACTCAATGATGAGATATACTCAAAATCAATAAGTTGCCTAACCAAACAAAATATATTTACATAATCACCGCTTATATCTAGTTTTGATCACTAGGTAGATATTTTGTTTTCTCAGTTCTAAAATTTGGAGCCTATGGCAATTACTCCAGTAACCCCTATACCCCTTTACTGCGCTTACTACTTTATAATTAATTATAATAGCATTGATAATTTATAATAATTTATAATTTAACCAAGTACAAGGTATGTGTATGTATGCTAATGAATAATATGTACCACTACACTGACAAAATATTAAATGTACCGCCTCATTACGCAATTTCTAAACTCTCGTCCTATATCTAACTCTAACTTATAATCGAATTTCACAAATTATTCATTCGGTTATACCATACCAATACACATCCTTTAACTATAATTATAGACATAATATTAACTACTTAAAATATTCTAGATGGGTATTTAAAAGGATAGTGAACCAAGAACCAATTTAAAAGTAATAAAATTAATGCACAACTAATTTTCCTAACCATTAAAGCTCTCACTTATCAGTTAAAAATATGAATTTGTACTGTTAATAAATTTCGGAAAAATTCAAATTGCATCTGTATATGACATGCGTTTATTACATTATATCGATAACGTATTACAATAACGTGTGCAAATAATATATTTCAACGATATTATTTAGAAAATCAAACCACGTATAAGGTACATTTATCTTAGAAGCGGGAGAAGAATGCTGGTGCTTGCATAACTTGATGGCTTAAGGACTCAAAACATCAAGGGGTGGGGTGAGAAGGATTGTCTAATAATAAATCGACTCGTTTCATAGACAGCGGAAAAATAGACCTAGGAGGGGTGGCTGCATTGATATACCTTTGAATTTTCAAATCTGCACGTGTAGAATCGAACCGATGTATTCAAAATGGAATCCTGTATAGTATGTGCAAAATAAACAATGTAAAAAAACA
Source organism: Schizaphis graminum (assembly GCA_020882235.1). NCBI lineage: Eukaryota > Metazoa > Arthropoda > Insecta > Hemiptera > Aphididae > Schizaphis > Schizaphis graminum. Next base: position 95,775,114 of record CM037033.1, read on the forward strand.
AGAAGAGTTTATATGTGAAAACATAATGCATTATCCTTTTCGCAAATATAGTATGCGTGTAAAAGAGAAAAATTAATATTTCTTTAATCTAGAACTCAACGACACAACCACCACTACCATCACTAATGCTCATCTGTCGTTCATTCTCCGAGTTTGCACCTCCCGTGGATTTAAATTCCATTTCCATTTCCATATATTATATTTAAATATATCGTTTTTATGTATTATTTTTTCTTTTTTGTATAAATATCAACATAATCGCTTTCTTCCAGTGGTGAACTTTCGTCGTATCTATACCTCATCGTTTCCGTCATCGGATATGCGGGAATACCGATAATGGATTGTTTCGTTTCGTCGAAAAATAATAAATAAGTAATTCCACCCCATCTGCCCGGCTTGTAGGGATAAAAGGAGAAGTTTTTCAATGTAAAAATTTCGCGGGCGTAGGGGTCGGATATCGTAGACTTTGAAGCACCAAAAATCACCTTTTGATCCAGAAAGACACTTAATTAGCCGCACATAAACTGACTTAAATTAACGATGATAGTAGCAGTGAAAGCAATAGTCACTTACTTCGAAGTTTGATCGACCGCTTTTACCCGAATGTTTATCGGTTCTTTCCCAATACTGTTTGTTTACACACGCATCTATGCCGCGAGCACTCGTCTTAATTAAAATCGAACACCCTGTGATGTCCAATTATAATGACTCCGAAATTATAAAACTTATACAACTCGTAAACAAAAGACTAAGTTATTCTATATTGCATACAATTATACAATATACCTACATGTATATATCCTACCTAAATGGTACTTATAATCTGCGTACTACATTTATAATATATCAAAGTCAATATACCTAATAATACCTAGTAAATTTATTTATACAATTTTTCATCAACCAACCAAACAGTATTTATTAAATACAAATAAAACCAAGAGTATTAAAAAAAAACGTATTCTAGTATATTTTAAAATTAACTACCTTTATAGCAAATAATTTAATATTTAAATTAAATATATATAATATATATATATATTTATAAATCATAGGTACTAGATAAATAGCTAATTTTCAATTAATACAGATAATATATTTCGTTATAGTTGTATGATTTTATTCCAATTATTATTTACTAGTTAGTTATAGAGTAACTAATATAAAATAAAAAAAAATTAATTTTTCATAAAAGAGCTTCAGGTAAATAACTAATTACATATAATAAGTAATAATTAGGTATGTTATAATAATATAACAATCGCAAAACAATCAACCATTGTTTCATAGAGAATAGAACACACGTGTTTATCACCAGTTCTGCGCTTTTAGACATACACAATAGTATCCACTTATTTAACTTATTTCCAATATTTAAAGTTTATCTTTTTTCGTCTTGTAGCAAGTATTACTCATACTTATCGCCCAACCATACAATACATGTCACTCAGTGAATAAATTCACCTAGACATTCCATTTCCGTTATTTTCTTTCTTCATTCTTGCTTTTATTCTAACGTCTGCGGAGTATTTTTTTATTTCATTTTCGAAAAGAATTATCTTACCGAGATGACAGGTAAACATTTAAACCAAACATTTTACTAGAAATGCAATTAAAATTTTCTTTAAATTAATATTACGTATAATTAAAAAGCATATCGATTTAATTATTATATTTTATTTTGAGTTGTAAACATTATTTAGCTAAAAAGTACATTAAGTTTTTAGTTTGTGTTAAAGCCATAGGTATAGTAATAGTAGTCAATAAGTACAAAGTATACCTACAGGTAAACTTTAAAATTTAAACACGCGCTAAAAATTAACATTTCATATTACTAATTTTGAGATTTGACTTTAAACTTCTTCATGTTTTTAAAGGACCATGAACGATATCATAAAATAACTTCTGCAAGTTAAAATAAACTGATTATGCTAGAAACTAGGTAAATTTATTTTAAGTTACTTAATAAAAAAGACTTTCGGTGATTGACGTTATCTGACTTTATCATTTATTGTCGTGAAAAAAATATACTTTCCCACAAATCCCTACCAAATAACCTGTCAAAAAAAAATTTGTTAAATATATTTTTTATTCTTATTATTTATTTTTTTTAATTAGAGATAATTGATATAGGTACATTCACAAAGTCTTTCATAATTAATTAATAAAAATAATATGATATAAAAACAAAATGATTTAAGATTTTTGAATTTGTATAAAATATACATTTATATGTTATACTTTTAAGTATTTGAACAATGCAATATCTTATATCTGTAGACAATATAATATTACAAAATGCGTATTTAAATGTATATTATTATTCTCGTTGAATCCGCATTTGATCATTATTCTACACCAGTAAACAAATTGCCTGTCTAAAAAGTTCATTTCCAGTTGATGTCAAGATCTTAGGGAAATTATATCGTACTACAATTTAAAGACTATTATTATGTATGTTTTCGAAGGAATCTTATGTCAAATGTAATTGATTTTCAAATCTGGATTGTATAACGATGATATTCTGCAATATTTTTATTAATATTTTATAATTACTTATTCTTTGGCCGATGTATGCAAATATACAAAATTCTACAATTTTTTCAATTTGTTTATAAAGTAACATTGATGTTTTAATTTTTATACTAAAAATTTGATTTTTTACCCACTATATTTCATAAAAAATAAAATGAAAAAAAAGTTCTGCAAACGATGCCAAATAAATATTATATTATATATTTTTACCTAGGCATTTATGTGACTCAACAAATGTCACACAAGTTCGCAGAAATATTTTTCTTAACCCAAATTAACTTTAAATAATGTGTTAGCTTTCTGATTTAGATTTACGACTTAAAACAACGAAATGGCTAAATAATAAATATCTCTACGGTCCCTTTGAAATTATCCCTAGAGATCATTCTCAGTCGCGTCACCCCTATCTGGAAAAAAACTGTTTATTATTCGACGCGAACGATCGCGAGTTTTTCATCTTTATCCTTGGCAAAAACTTTTCACCATATTCGCTTAAAATTGTGTAGCGTTTATGAAATCTTCTGGCTTAAAAAAAAAAATAGAGGAAAAAAGAAACGTGTACCTATTTTATTCTCTAGATGCACTTCAATACTGCGCAGTATTATTAAACCTTCGTGTATACATATTCGTTCTTATACGGTTCAAAGGCGCGTCAATGTCTTTTACATTTTTAATAATTTGTTTCGCGCAAAGATTTAAAAACTCTTATACACTTGTATATATATATACATATATAATATATATATTATACAACAATATTTGTTTTTCGCCCAAACCAAGCATGCATTGAAGTAAAGGTTAACCCGTGTCAAAATGTTATATCATTTTGCGATTACCTATACTGCGTACACGTTGTTGTCGTATTGCACACTGCAGTGTTCATACGCTAAACAGTTATATGGAAAAGCTCGCGGAAAACGATATAAGTTAAATGACGACTACGACCACGACGCCGATAATACGTAATATTAATTTCATACTAAAACGTGTTGAACATGAGGGAAATTAAAAAAAAAAAATTGAACGAATCATAGATCGATTTCTTACCGTCGAGCGCAATCGTGCACGAGTAGAACAAGGAGTAAAGGCCCAGGAGCAGCTTGGTGGTCACCGGTGACCGGGCCATGGCTGAAATCGGCGTCCTCGGTGGTGGTCCAGCGGCGGCAAAGACGAAGCTCTCCAGAGCCCGGACAAGAGTGTCGGGCCGGCGAGTCGTCCCGCTAGGCTTTGGCGGCGGTGGTACCGACGTGTGCGTAATACGGCTGTCGACGGCAACCGAGTGCGTCGTCGGCGTCGGTGTCGGCGACTGCCGTCGTAGGCTATGATGCGACGACGGCGGAGGGATGGGATCCCGCTGCCGCCACCGCCGCCGGTTCGGTCCGGTGTCCACGTGGTGTGTGCCGCCCAAAATGCACCACCCTCGCCGCCGCTGTCGACGGTCTCCGCATGCTTCGTGTGTTTACAATAATCCTCCGTCCCCCAGTCTACCCACCACGACACACTCGCACACAAACACGCGCCCCCGCGTGTGAAACGAGAATAAAATTGGAATTTTAAAATGTCATCGTCGTTATTATTATCGAGTTAAGTTTCGAGACGGTAAAATACGTAGAAGTGCGATTTTTTCGTTGCTAGTTAAATAACGTTAACGTATAAGCGCGTTAAAATTCAGATGGACTTGGTCACTGCGCGAGTCGTTATCCTATATGACCGCGCGACAAGTTCAAGATACATAGGTATATAACTATAATATTATTATCATTCCCAAAAGGCGATTAATAATTTTTTTTTCGAGTATGATATTTTATTTTAAACAACAATGTCTAGGTCGTGACGAAACCACCCCGTTCCTCGCAGCGTATACACCACGTGTTTTAATATCACCCATATTATAGTGTGTGTGTGTGTGTGTGTGTGTGTGTTTTGTTCGTCACATAATAATACGGCAGTTTTAGGTACCTCACCGAGGTTTTAATGCAACCTTCCGGTACCTACTCCCCCCTTCTCGTGTGTGTGCTCTCGTACGTGGTTGGCGAACGACGTCGGTTATACTTTTTGTTTTACGACTGTTGAAACGGAAACGCGACAACTGCCAGAGTATTGGTTTGCACTAACCACCTAGGGTGCGATTCGACATTCAATGGTTTTCTTTAAAACGTTGAATATCTATACAACTAAAAAATACTTATTTATAAATATGTATGTATATATATATTTATATGTGTGTGTGTTTATGTACACCTAAATTAAAACCTGAGAAAATATAATAGCACCACCAAACACTACCCTATTTGTACAGCTAACGCGGATGTGAATAATTAATGTAAATTGTTATCGATGTATCACTTTTAAAAAATATAATAATGAATTGAAATCATTTATTTTAAAACTTAATCGAAGAATATATATTACATACTTATGATTTTTCAATAATAATATAAGTAAAACAATTGTTCGTGAAATTATTATTATACATATAGGTTGCAGCTACGATATTAAGAGAAAATAACTGATATTGTACAAGTATACTATACCTATAAGCCAGACGGCTTATTTTTTTGTACTCATTTTCAACAAAATCGTGACCAATTAGTTAAATTACACTTGACTCGTAATTGAAATTATCATTTTTGAATAAATGTAATTATACTTATTAAAATAAATTATATAAACAAAACACGAATTAAAAGACACTTAACTAATATTATTTTCTAAAATACTGTGTCTTGAATTTCATCACATTATTATTAAACTATAGCCATAAGAATCCAACATTCCCGTTATATTCGATATTTAGTGTTCGCTATTTAGAGATAATCGTTAGCGATGGTTTCTCTGCAATATTATTATTATTTTTTAATTAGGTATACCTATGATATAAATGCATGTAAACAATTATAAAATTAGATTGTAGTCTATTACTTGTAAATTAATCAACAAATTTTTTCTTTCGGGATTTGGGATAAAATATTGTGAAGGTTTATTTACTTAACATCCTCGAAAAATATTTAATTGTTGCTATTACATTCCTTAACATTATCAATTAAGTGTTGATCTTAAGCAAATATCAAATTTTATACCTTTTTTTGTGTGCACATTACGATAACATCCAAAGAACTTTAAAAATAAAAATACATTTTCAGTAGAGGTGATTATGTATTGGTACTAACGTGAAGTTGTTCGACTTTCTATAACTACGATAACTTTATTCGCAAGTCATAACCGATCAAGTAGCCACACATGCAATAGAACTGCAGAAACTTGGAGACTTTTAAATTACAGTGATACAGATTTTCTAAATATACCTCAGGTTTTTTTTTTTATTACAACAATAGCTGGTTATTTAAGACACGGATTTAACTATAATATAATAATATTAAATACACTAGGTACAAACTTACAATAAAAATTAATATTAAAAAATAATAATAACAATATTAGGTACTTATAACAGGCTTTGTATGAAGTACACGTGTCTTTAATAAAATAATAAGGTAAGCACAATTTACAACAATAAAGCCATTTCATTTTAATTGGTTTATGCACATTTAAGGTTTTGAATAATATGACCCTTTAATCAATTTTATTAGACCATCAATATTCATTATATCCTATGTTAATTCCTAGGACGTATTATAATATGAAAACATTAAATGAATACCCAGCATAGATTTGCTGTGTTAAATTATATCAAACATAACATTATCTTTCATTCAATTTCAATATCTGTACATATTTATACTATAACAGATTATCTAACCAATTTTCAAATATTTTATTGTTTCAACTTTACATTTTATATACATTTTGTGTAGAAAATACATATAAGAGTATAAAAAAACTTAATTATGTAATTGTAACCAATACAACCGCACATTTTCGTACCAGGCGTTGTGTAAATTGCATTAAATGCTTACATGAACACTTATGGTAGTTAAGCCTACGCCAAATGCCCTTATAATAATTCGATTATCTTTGACTAGTTTAAGTTAATTTTTCTAAGATTTCATCTGCTGTGCATAGTGTGAAATATTGAATGAAAAACTCCGTTATTCGCTATCATTTTTATAGTATTATCCAGTAGATTTTGTCCACTCTAAATTCACATATTATTTTAATTTACAATATTACACACTTTGTTCTTGTATAATCTGTAATATTCCTAGCTATGTATCAAGTTACTATAAACTTATGTTTGAAATGTATTTATTAAATTTAGTTTACCATATTATTTTACTTAAAATTATATATGCATAAAAGCAAAAAACCTGTATAAGGAAAAAAGTATTTTTACTGTTTTATACATTACGTCATTATTTAAACCAAAAATTAAAAGTTGTTATAGAATAAATAATAATTATTGTATAATGAATATCGAACTACGATTAAATAAGTTCTCAAAAATAAACATGAGATATGACTTATATTGACGTAATCAAAATTAAAATATAAAAATTACTATTCAATTTTTGTAAGTTTTTTTTAGTGTTAAGTCAAAATTGTTTTTCCCGTTTTATTTTTTTTTATATAAATATAGTCACCCTAAGTTGAGTGTAAAAATACGCAGGTAAAGTCTACCACGAATTAAGATAATATTCAAAATTTCAGAATACACAACAAGTGTTTGTTATGAACAATTTACCGTTTTAAAATATTCTTCTCTCGACACACAATACAAATAAACAAACAAAAACTAATAACTCAACTGAACTATTAACTTAATTTCATATAAGTTATAATTCACAGCCATTTCGTAAAAATAATATATAAATACATTCACTTTTCAGATACTAAGAATGTAACACTATCAGTTTATGATTTATGTTACATTAATACTATTATAATAACTAAAAGAACAACTTATGTCTTATAATACTTATTTTGTTAGCTCATGATTTTTAACTTAAAAGTATTTGTAAGGTAAACCGTTTTAACTTTTAATTCAATATCATTATACATTATACATAATATTATAGAACCATAGGTATTGTATATTTGAATTTCTTTATTGGACATTTGATTAAATTTACAAATCTCAATAACTTTTTAACATTTAAATTGTCAGTAATTACTGTAATATCAAATTAAGTATTATATAAGTATCTACCAATATCCCAATAAAGTAAAACTTTGCAGTACCGACTACTCTTGGTTACGCATTTTGTATAAATTAACAACAAAAAACAGTTGATTTATAATTGTTTATGCACTCTATATTTTTATTAATTTATTATTTGCTTTAATTCGTATTAACACGTAGTTAATACGTACAATATAAATCATAAAAACCGTATAATTTACAATAATAATAGTATAAAATACATATTAGGTATACTAATAGAACTTATTTAATATGTTTTGTAAAATTTAAAAGATTTATTTTTTAAGAATCGTATTCACGTTTTAATAAATAAAACTACCTTTACAAAACTGCATAATAGAATGTAGAACCAATTATTAGTGTCTAAATGGATAATCCATATGATAAATAATATTATGACTCGTGACTTTATCGTGTTTTTTTATACATTCTGGTAAAATTTATAAGAAAATAAAATAATATTTTTTTGTCACTCGTATGATCAGAATGAATTATTTACATTTTATGAATTTGTAAATAGCAGTGAAAGGAATAATGAAGAGCTTCTTAGAAATCTTATTTATCATAATGAGTAATGACAGTGCGACGGTACGTGAGATAATTTGTTGAGAAGGGTGGTGGTCTTCCGGGAATTAGAGCATCGACGAAGAGTGTAAACTATTATTAATCATTTTCTTTTGCTACCATTTTTTTTTTAATTTCAATAGTTAACAACTATAAGCTAATAACTAATAAGTAAAAATAATAAAATTAAAGTACATTGAAATTATAATAATAAAAAAAAATTAGTAATAAACTACAAATATTGAATTGAATTTGTTTTACTATTTGAATCATTTCACACTACGTTCTTTGTGAAATTAAAATCACCTAATAATTTACAACAAAGCTATTTTTATAATAATTCATAATATAATATAAATATATATGAAATGTATATGACATCGTGAATGCATATAATAAATTGATAAATATTTCCTTATGAATGTGAAATTTATTTATTTTTATAAATTTAATAATATCCTAGATAATAATAATAATATCATAAGATAGTATTTCATAATATTTCTATCCTGTATCTTTATGTTTAATCAAATTCTATAATTTAATTAATTTAAAGTATATATTGATATAATAATAATAATATGATAATATGATATAAAATCTCTAGGAATAGTTAATATTTATATTACTTTTCATACCTATTTATTAATTTTCAAATACTAAATTGAGTGTAGGTTTATAGTTAATTTTATATAGGTACCTATTGCATTTGGTATATGCGATTGTAGTGTTTTTGATATAATGACAATGTACCCGTAGATATTTCTATGATACTCGTAACGGCATAGCTGGTAAGTAATAAACTTTTTAAAAATATGTGGTGCTTAGAAATAATATTTTAGCTCAGACATGGTATAATATGTGGGTTTGTATTATGGAACGACTAAAATGCATTTTTGCTACCCTCTTATATTTTAGGGTTAGTCTTAATTGAACTTTCCCTTGAACTAAACTATATAAGACTAGATATACAAGCTATACCCAAGTATATCTACCCTATTGTTAGCCCGTTCTACGAGATTTTTAGATTTATATCGAGTTGTTATTATTTTTTTTTTTTGCAGCGTCCCTACTGGGCCGGCATATGGCCACGTCCTACGAGTTAATTTTGTTTCGCAATCAAAAGTGACGGCGGTGTTATAAATCGTACGTATGAGCTCGACGGGAAGGGTTCCTATATACACTATATACACAGCAGCTATCCGTACGACGCAAGACAGCGACAATGCCGCGCGTACAAATGCATTCAATATAGGGTCGCGCAATGTCTTCTTTTCAACTTACTCCGATAAAATCCAAAAGATACTAACCCCTCGAAAAGATTAAAAAAAAAAACCATCGCATAATAAGGTCTCAATATTTTGATGATGAGGGCACATAATATATATGCACGCATATAATATACATATACAGCTGAATAATGGGGTGCAATCAGTCTGCAACCGCAAAAAGCTGACAACGGCATTATAACTTTACTCATTCGTATATGTTCAAAATAGTACATTTGCAACGCGTAAATAACACATGATCACGTTCGATTTGTATTGATATACCCTTATACTTGAAACGAGTATACTTTTTTTTAACTACTGCTCACTCAAAACAATATTTTTATTTTTTTACAATTCAACAGTTGGTTACAAAATAATATATTTTAATATTTTTTCAAATTATGAATATAGGAAATTAGCTTTATCCAATCAGCGGTAAGATAAACTATGTATTAGAAATTATACCATAACATTAAGAATATAATATTACTATAATAATAGTATTATATACATAGTAGCTATATAAACCAACACATACAAATTAATTTTATCATAAACGTTATGACCGATCAGCTTTTATATTTATCTATTTAAGTGTACGTATTTTTTTTTAGTATAATGAGTATACGCGTATTATTTTACACTAGCTGTGAATATTCAAAAATTCTTAATAACTTTTTTTGTATATAATTAAATTGTTTTTCTTTATACATGCCTAATTTAAAATATTATAAAACCTATTTCCTTTCATATTTAGTGACACTCATACTATAGTATAGTTAGCACAAAGTCCTTTAAAAAAATTCCTTGTAATAGTAATACACCCCTTCGAAATTGCACTGCGAATAACATCTCCTCGTTTGATAGTGACACACACCATTTTATTCCCTTGGCGGTTGTTTCCTTCGCGTAAAATTAAACAACAAAAGGTCCTGTTCTTTGTCTGGGTCCTTTTTTTGGTCTTCATTCAAATTGACAATCGTTTATCATTTCAGTTACCCTAACATCGGGCGTAGTAGAGTCAAACACACACCAAAATATTCTAAAAATGGTACGATTTTTATTCAATTTATTTTAAAAAGGATTTTGTTACAAACTTAATTATTTTATGTACTCTTTCAAGTCCAGTTAATAAAAATGATAAAGAAAAATGTGGTTTAAATATAGTTAACAGATAAAATTCAATCTAAAATATTATATTATATATTATAGACAATATTTATATAAATATTATGATTTCATTAAAAAAATCATTTCTCAAATTGACGAATTCAAATCAATTTATACAACTTCATTTTTAATTTGTTTGGAAAATGAATTAAAGTTAGATCTATGTTGAAGATTTAGCAATTTGGCATTATACTACATAGGCGCAAGTAGGGGGGCGCTAAGGGGGTATTAGCACCCCCAATTTTAAAAGTAGCACCCTCAAATACTTTTTTTATAATATTACAATCAATATTCAACGCTATGCCCGGAAAATGTAGAGCTTAAGCACCCTCAGTTTTTAAATTGAAATTGCGCCTATGATTATACATGAGCTACTTAAATACTAATTCAAAAATGTTATCGGTTAGCTTATTTATAAATATTGATTTTTAATTATCAATAATTATATTATCTTATCCGCTATACATAAATTTACATTTCATACTACCAAAAAAATATGGTTTTATTTGATATTAAAGAAATTCAAATTTAAATAATTAAAACTTAATCGTCATTTATTTATCAAATTATGATCAGCGATTTTTCAAAATCCACATGTATACACGAAATATATATATATTAGAATATAAATGTAATGACTAATAACAAATTAATTCATGTTAATCATTAATTCAATATTTAATATACAAATAATTCAATTCTTATGTTTATTATTGGAAATTTTCCTACAACATTTAGGTATGTGTGGGATATGATAAAATATTTATGTAATGAACGCATTTAGTAAAAAAAAACCTAACATTTATAATTTTTGCTTTTAAACGTAAATTTCGTTAGAATATACCTTTTAAAAATAAATAAACACACAAAGCACATAAGACTTATTATTTATACATTTCTGATAATGTATTATTTAGAAAAAAATTTACTCTTATTTCTTCAAATTAATTAGTTTCAATTTTACATTACCCGCTTATTTTACATCTCAATAATAGTCATTTGATAAAATGAATTAGAAATGTATGTTATACAAGACCTTCTGTAATAACAAAAACTCGAATGGAAAACTAAAATAATATTATTAACATTGCAATAATTTAGATAAGTACATAAATAAGTTTCTGGGTATTTTAAAGCATGAGGAATACTACAAGTACAAGCCGTTCCAGAGGCTTATACAAATTGTGGAAATTGAACGAATGGACCGCACTGACTTTCATATAAACGTTTGCGTATTACTTTCATCTAAAAGTTAACCAACATTCATTACCCTCAAAGTCTGAATTATGAATTAACGTCACACCTGAGGGTCTACTGTCGTCAGTTACTCAGATGAATTTAGTTAGTAATGTTATTATTACCTCGCGATAGAAAACTTTGTTCGTAGTAATATCTTTGAATGTGTCAATTTACGCGGATATTAAACACGTGTACATTGTGGCAAATTATTAACATTCGAAGCTATAAAATTTAATTTAATATCTTGAATGTAAATAGATAAGTAATGAATAGTAAAGTTACAGCAGCATGTACGAGTACAATCATATATATATTATATTAAGACGATTGGTTATTGGTCCACACATGACACATCTAGCTTTACTCACATATAATATAATGCCAGTATGAAATATATTTTATAACTTAATTCAAAATCAATAATAAGTATTTGAAAATGGTTGAATTTAACATAATATTTGTAAGTTATTTTTCAATTATAATGTCTACGATTACAAAATGTGTGTTTTTATGTTTATGTATATATTATATTGAATGTGTATGCAGATTTATGAGGGTTATGAAAGCAGAAAATTTTGTCTAGGCACAAAGATTCATATAAAGAAGTTTATTTTTATATATAATATAAAATGCATATTGCATACTATAAGTATTTATAATAATTGATAATTTTTTTAAAAAAACTTATGTGGTAAAAACATATTTTTTATTTTCTTCTTTTTATACAAATAAAAGTATAGCTGATATTAGTAATATTATTATCTATCATTAATTATGTATTAACAAAAAACAAAAATATTTTTTTGGGCATTGTGCGGGTAATGTTTTTTTTTTATTTTGTTTAATTTGACAAAGATAATTAATTAGTTATCATTAAAATATGAAATTATAAGAGCTAATCTAAAAAGCAAAACTCAGTCGTAACTGTTATTAGTTCCTGCTCATAATTTCCTTTTGTTATAAATTAGGTAATATTGAAATGTTAAATTCAAGTCTTTAACCACATATAAAATAAATATTTATTTATTTATTTACTTATAATAGCTAAGAATTTAGAACAAAATATATCCATGACTAAGTTCATATGTAATACGTACTATAATAATATGTTATTAAATTTGTATGCATTTGTATTCGATCTACGTAATTTTTTAATTTTAACTTTTCAAAAATATTTAATGATATATTGACCATATATTTTATGATATTCTCAAATGCATGTCCTCCGCCACTCTAATTAAACATTAGCACGTTTCTCCAACTTAAACGAATTGAATTATTAATAGAAAACGGAAATTTAAGAATTGCTTCTATTCGCCACCTCCATTCAACCTAAATGTAGTACTGTAATATCCAATTATCTCTTACTCCCCGCAAATCAGCGGATTAGGACGGTTATTGAAGGAAATTGGAATCAACGAGGAAATTATGTAAAATGTCATTACTCGTAATGAATATTTCGGTAGCCACCAATCTTGCACAATTATTCGTACAATTACAAGCGACTATTTACCGTTATCCTGCTGTGTAAACTCTAAATGTTCTAGTAACTTTTTCAACGGAAATAAAATAGTGAAATTTCTTTAAATGTATGTAATATACTTAAAATAATATATTAGTTGTATTCAATTAACATTCTATAAATAGTATACCTTGGAAATATTGTTAACCATCAGTTAAGCTCTATATTAACTACTAACAAAATACAATTTAAAAATCGAACCACTATAATAATATTATGTCAACATTTTTTATTTTTCGATTTATTTCTAGAAAAATTATTTGAATAATTTGAATAATATATATTTTATAAATAAGATTACCTATCATTAAAATATATTATTTTTAAAATGATAAAAAATGGTTAATTCCATTTTAAATTTTTATTTGATTGATGATTTTTAAAAAAAAATAAGCAAAATTCTGATCTTGAAAATGTATTCACACAATATAAAACTTCTAAACATCGAAATGTGTTCACACAGGCTTATCAATAATAATGATATACACGCGCGCGGCGCGCGTGCGTATATCATACTCTACATGGAGAGTATATTTCCAATTCCAATTGTTTTGCTATATAGGTAAACAAGACAGACCCAATTCCGGACGTTCAAGGGGTGATAAATTAGTTCGCATTATGCGATACCAGATTACGGGTGACCAATATTAAGTTAATGACATCAATTTGATGGATGGTCGGAAAATGTCGCGGACAGCCATAGAAAGATCTCTCTGCACGTATAAACGGCTTCCATTGTGATATTGGATTGCATTGTACTGGACTGCAAGTGCTGTTTCGACCAGAGAGAAAGGTCATCCGTGCCATAGTTTGGAAGGGGTGGTGTAAATGGAGATGAGCGTGTAAGGACATCGCTGGTTGCCGAGAAAACGTCGGGTCAAAGTACATTTGTAATCAATCAGTAGTCCTTTTTGGGTAGACGGCCGAATGCGTGGAACCGGAGATTTGGAAAAACTTGAAGGGGAGGTACGATCTCTAGGTGTTATTTCTTATCAAATCCCAGTCACGTCATTCGCATTACACCCCTGCAGCGGAACTGTGCGGTTTCGTCAAAGTCGTTTTCGGCTGTCTTCCGAAAGACCTTTCTTAACCCAACAATTAGAAAGGGTCGTTGTTGTGCTTTTTGAAAGTAATTAACAGGGCTCATAACTTATAGCTCTAAAAAAGGTTGTTATAAGCGCAATAATATGCTCTTAAAAATATTCATATAAGCGCTTAAATATGCACTAAAAATACTAAAATATGCGAAAAAAAACATTTGTATAAAAAAATTATCAAGCTTAAAATTGAATAAAAAAAAATTAAAAAAAAATTGAATAATATTACATCGGAATTATTGTGGTAAACGACTTGTGGTACTCATTCATTCTGCGATTGTTCTGTTATAAAAAAAAATTATAAATTATAATTATTAATTAATAATAAATAATGATATATAATTTAAATATTTTTAAACATATATTTACCTTGAAAGTTACATTGAATAATTAGATGTTTGTACAAGTTTTCAAAGTGAAATGATCTTCGATTGTTACTAAGTAGAGTCTTGTACATTGAAAACGATCGCTCAATGTCCACTGACGTAATTGGTGCAAATTTAAAGTACACGAGATCATCTGTTGAGAAGTCTTCAGGAAGTCCAGGTTCAAGTTCTGTGTTCATAGTTATACCAGATAATATATTTGAAATATTTTTTAAAATTTTAAGACCGACATTTTTGTTGGTGACGTTATTGAGCTTATTAAAAACAGCTTTTCCAATTGGTCCTTGAAGAGTTTCAAATACTTTTTCAACATTTTTAAATACATTTATAGCTTCAGCTAATGATAGTCCTTGTTCTTGCAACTTGGTAATGGAAACTGTTAAAATTGTAAAATTGGACTTTATGTAGGCCAAATCTCTTTCAATACCAGCTTTGGAAATATATTTTTTGGCCTCTTTGATGCTAACAGCATCATTGGCGTCTAGTTTTTCTAGAATTTTACGTATGATTTCAATGTTTTCACAATAGTAATTCGAGGCGTTGATCCACGTACTCCAACGTGTTATAATAGGCTCCGGTGGCAAATTTAAATGAGGAGCTTCATCTTTGAACAGTTGAACACGGTTTGGTGCTTTTCGGAATATTTTTTTAACACTAGAAATAAGTTTGTCGACATTACTAAATTTGCCCCTTACTTCCTCTGCTACTCGGTGGAGTCCATGAGCTGTACACGTAATATGAATCATTTTGGAATAAAATGCTTTCAATGTATTACCCGCTTTTATCATATAGGGAGCGGCGTCGGATGTAAACAATAAAACATCCTCGTGTTGAATACCAATGATTCCAATAGATTTATCGAATACTCTGCAAATAGTCGAATAATTTGTTTTTTCTAATTGCTCTGAATGAACTAAATACTGTTTACCCGGGTAATCTGCTTCAAGTATACCAACAATTACATTAGCAACAAACCTACCTTCAACGTCGGTAGTTTCGTCAATACTGACCCAAACTTTTTTACCAGACAGTTCAAGTTTAATTTTACTCATTGTTTCGTCAAAAATGTCATCTATGTATCCAAGTCTCAAGTTTGTTTCTGTAGGAACATTATTTCCGGTATAAATTTCCAAAAATGTACGAAAGCTTTGATTTGAAACTTTATTCAGTGGTATATTTGCTGATAACAACGCAAAACACAAGTCTTTACTGAATGAGGACTTTTTGGTAGAGTTGGTAACCAATTGTTGTTTTTTTTTTTCACCTAGATTGTCTGCGCGTTTAACGGCCTTAATATGTTTTTCGGTTTTTAAATGTTGTGTGATATTAAATTTTTTTTCGTGGTTAATTTTAATATTACAAAACTTACATAGTAATACACTAGCGTCGGTTGCAAATGTATTTTCACCAAATTCGCGAACAATATTTTTAAGACGACTAGAAACAGATTTTTTTTCTTTAGGCATTGTAAAATAAATTATGTATAAACAAAACTGCAGAATTTAGATTGCGAATTCACGAAATGAACTAGCGTGCATACAATACGAACAATCGGAAACGACTGCAAAGTTACTGAGTAATAATCTGTAAATAATCTGAAAATAATGATATCGGAATATCTAGATAATGATATCGGAATACCTAGAAACTATAAAAATAAAATACTAGTGCATATGCTACAATTTCTTTAACGATGGGATTACCAAGTATCGGGCATACACTCTCGCTAGGTCGCACGTCATCTAAACTCGTATAGAAGTTATAGGTATAATGTTATAAGAACAATTAATTGACACGAATTAATTACTAATATAAATAATTAATACGACTATAATTACTAATTATTAATTACTTTTTATTATTAAGAAAAAATGTTTTAAAAGCTACGGAACTGAAAAAAAAAAATAATAAATATTATGCAAAAATAATGTTGGAAAATTGAAAAAAAGCAAAATAGCACTTATACTTCGAAATATGCAAAAATATGCAACATAAAATTTCATATTTAGCTTCTTGGTTATCTGAAACAAATTTATAGCTCACATAGGTATCTCTAGGTCCTCTCAAAAAAAATATGCAAATGCTAGAAGTTATGAGCCCTGGTAATTAAACTCAGCAATATCGTTTATGTTTCTATAGATTTTATAGAACTCACTATTGACATTCAAGTAACATTGTGACAGTCAACAGATAAAAGTCCAAACATGAGTTAAATATATAGATATACATACCTATAAATATAACACAACCTGGGCGGTTATTTATGTAATTTTTTAAAGTAAATAACATTAGATATTTGTATGTTCCTACATTTTTTTATATCTGATTAAACACTTTTAAGTTAACTACTATAATTTAATATTTTTATCTATCTTATAATTTAAAAAAAAAACTTAATATAATTTTCGATTATTAAATAATAATCAAATAAGCTTGCTAAACTAAGTGTGTCTATCATATTTATATGTTTTGTTGTATTTGTTGTCATTGAAAATACATTCCTTACATCACTCAATATCTATTATGTCAATCCTAATTTACAATATGATTTAGGTAAAGTGAATAAAGACAATTTGGAAAGGAAAAGATATATATTATACTGAGATCGGTATGTCACGCAAATATGTGAAACTAGTGCGTATAAGGTACTATACTAAATATTATTGATCTATTCAATATTCAACTGTGCTAATATTTTTATTTAAGAAAATTATTTCTATACAAATTTTGGCTTTAGTATCAAAAATATAATATTTTATTTTGATTAAAATAACTGGAATTTATCAAAAAAAAATATTTTAAATTGAAACTTCTGTTTAATTATATTAATATAATATCGTTTTCATAGTTCATAGATATTAATATTGTCGTCAATAAATTGGCTTGATTATTGTATTATGTACACAAGTTGTTAATACTATATTTTCTATAGTTTTTAAATAAACGAAAATAAATATCATAAATAGTTGAAAATTAATTATACACCAAACATATACGTATGACATATTGTAAATAAATTAAAACAAATTATAAATATATTTTATAGTATTTAAGAGTATAATTTAAGAGGTCTTTAATAAAATGCTAATAATTTAATTAAAAACCTATTTGTTTAGTACCTATATAAATTTGAAAACGTAAATAAAGGTTTAACGTTAAAATACATGTATGCGCTCGTTTCAGTGAATACACTTCTACACTACATGAAATAGTTATTTCTACATTGTGCATTGTATTGTAAAATACTGTATAATCCTATTGTATAATGAAAATATATCACTCTACTATACAATTTATCTAATTTATTTATTGAGTTAAAATTATTATAGCTTACAAGAGATAAATAGGTATATTCCTTATTTTTTAAATTAAAAACCATATCTTTTTTGTCATAACAAACATCATCAATCAAGTTTATAAAATATTAAAAATGCTATTGTTTTTTTATTAAAATTATTTAAAAATAATCTAAATTTATGTTTCAATAAAAATCAAACAAATATCAATAGAATTATGAATATAATTAATTATAATGACAAGGCCCAGAATTTAATACAAAGTACATTCATTTTTGGTAAGTCATATGTAATGCTTTACAATTATAAAATTAAAATATATTTTTGTATGATTAGATTGATTAATTCAACTTCAAACTTCACTTTTCGCTGGTCAAAGCTCAAACTCACCATTGACGCATTTATTAACATTTTAAACAATTTAAAGACATTATTTTAGTAGGAAAATACACCTTTTTAATAGTTTTTAGAGCATTAAATATGTGTCATAATAACTATAATATGTAATAATTGATGATTGAGAAAAATTAATGCATTGTTTCTAGTAGGTGTTTAGTATTTACTAAGTATCATTATATGAGTAATACGTTAGTCAACTCAATCTATCTATTCTAAGATGGTATAGAAAAACTATGGCTAAAAATTCAATGTTTTAATTAAATTAAATAGATATAGGTATTTAATATCAAGTACATAACCAGACGAACTGAGTAATATTACGATTGTACGTTAAAACAATTATCACATTTATTTTCATACTCGGGGAACGAAAGTGATGTATAATGATTTAAGCGTATTTCTTAAACAGACAATTTTAAATTTATCATAATTTAAATGATCAATTGCAATCAATGGAAAATAATAAATAATGTTATAACAAAAATAGCTATACTGTAAAACACCGATTTTAGCAGTATTATTAACTACAGAGACATCTTGTGTTGAATTTTTCATGTACCACTACTAGCTTCAAATATTTAGTAGTGTACAGGAGCATTTAATCGCAATTTAAGAGTAAACGATAGATGTCGATAGGTTAAAATATACAAATATTCTTTAATTACTATTATTACAGTAACAGTTAAATAGTACTAATAGGTATTGGAATAATGTATTTAGTTATTAATTTGATTTATTATTAGAAATTAGTAAATACTGTTTGTCTGTTTCACACATCACATATTAATAATTATTTTGTTTTCCTCGGTCAACAAAGCTCAATAATGAATATGGTCAAATGTAGTTGTGTTTTATACTGATACTTTTAGCTAGATTTTAAATATTTGAATTGTTTTTCAGGTCAATTAAGACCTTGTTTTTTTTTAATTTGAAGAGATCGGAATACTATTTCAATAGCATTACAAAACAATAAAACTGTACTAGTCGAATATAAAGAAATAATTCAAATACAATAATTACTGTAATAAAAACATTAAAAATTGAATTCCCCGGGGTTGGGCTCACTATCAAGTTGCGGACATTTAATGAAATGAAATATTAATTGTAAGTCTTAATATTAAAATAACAAATTATGCAAAAAAAGCATCGACCCTGCCAGGATTCGAACCTGGAATCTTCTGATCCGTAGTCAGACGCGTTATCCGTTGCGCCACAGGGCCAGTTACTTTCACCAATCATTTTTTTATAATATAAACTGTTTCATAGTATATTATTTTTGTCATAAAATAAAATAATAATAATATAACACAAAAACATACTCCTAGAACTACATTTATTATACTATTATGTAATTTAATTTTCTGGAAAATATAGACAACATTAAGATAGAAACACGTAAGTATAAAGTATAATATTGTTCGCCGCGGAAGCAATGCGAAAGCAGTTCCCGCGGCGTCGTCGGTTCAAAACTGGAAAAAAAAGCATAACATTGTTACTGATATGATTTTCTTATATTAGGTACCTAGGTACTTAATTATTGCACAGCAAATTATCTTCAAAAATTGATGTTAAGTTAAATTATTCCTAAGTTAGGTACCTATCGTAAAACAAGGGTAAATTTCAACATCATAGTGAAATACTAAAATACAACAACTCCCAAGGAATTTATTATCAAGCATTGTGTTGCAATCAAGTATTTTGCTATTTATAAATCCATGTTTTTCTATTAAATTATTATATTAATGATAATAAGTAAATAAAATCAAATGTTTGAAAGGTACCAAATTTTTTTGTATTTAACCTTAGTTAAAAAAAAGTTAAAGATTTAATACATTTTTTACAACCAAATAGTTTGTAAATATTTGTGATTTTAAAGAATTTGAAAACATTAAAATATTCATAAAAGAAATTAAGCATATGGAACTTAAATATGTTATAATAGCTATAATAATAATATTAATGAAGAATTTTATACTTATTGAATTTTCAATAACTGAGTGAAAATTGTTATCGTTATTAATAGAAAATTAAAATTAAAATAATCGAAAATATTAAATTTCTATAAATAAATAAAAAGTTCAAGTACTCGAAATATTTTCAAAAATTATACCATGTCCAATGTAGCGTATATTTAAAAAATATTTGATGACAATTTTAAGAATTTCATTTGTTGTAAAATTACAACAAAATAAAAAATCGTTTGAGCAGAAATAGTTATTTTACAAGACGTGTCAAATGTCATAGACTATTTAATTTAAAATGTTCAAACACTCATTGAAAAATAAGTGAAACTTTTCAATCAACTTTTTATAATCATACTAATCATAGGTAAATTAACTTATAAAAATTCTTGTAAAAGATGTAAAAAGGAAAATATTAAAATTTTAAAATCTACAATAAATATTTGATAAAATTCATAATTTTGATAAATTTTAGAAAGATTCTAACTTTAAAATTTAAATCCTCATCATTAAAAACTATTATAGATAAAACAAAAATGCCATTAACAGTTAAAATGGTTATAATTCAAGCTTTTCGACAAAGTGGAACCTAAAAATTAAAAAATGTCAAGTATCTTTAAATAACTCAATAAGAGTCCAAATATTTTGAATCTATATAATATATTATTATATTAATTACAAAATGTTAATTTAAAAAATTGGACATTTCATATTTGGGTGAAGAGTTTACATATTTATTGACAGATATTCGTTTTTGAATTTCACAAAATGTCGAAAATAAGTTTTACGTAAGAATTCCCGTTTCTTCGATCATTAAGAACATTATTGATACATTTTTAAAAATGACTTCTGATAAGTACCAATTAGATTTAATTTGTTACCAAAACCACCACTAAAATGTATTTAAAATATTATGTTTCCTAGTTAAACAAGACGTTAAACTTTTTGATACATGTTATTTACATCACTTATAATTTAAAATGACTAAAAATAATACTTTTTTGACAAATAGCTAAATTTATACAAACTTTTTATTTTAAGAAAATCAAATTTATATGGTATATTTACATTTTACATTTATTATCAATTAGTACTTAAAATATATTTAAAAAAAATAGAGTACTTACCTAATGATTATTTTAGTAATTTTACTACCTATAAAAAAGTTTCATAAATGACTTTGTAACAGTTTTAACTTAAGTTAAGATACTCCCAAAATTTTATACAGGTAAACTAACTACTTATAAGTATACCTATCTAGTTATATTTAAAAATAACGATAATTAGTTGATTAAACTTTAACCTAACCAAACTATAACTCTGAACTACTATAGGTAAGCAATTAGCCAATACTTACCAAGTTTAAAATGCTCACTGGCCACTGCTGTCCAATTTTATTTTTATTTTATTTTGTCCAATATATTTATAATTTTGATAACTTATAACATACTAATGATAAGAAAAACGTAGAAATAATATTGAAAAAATTGTTAAAAACATTTTTTATTACCAATTGTTTTAGCCATTCTTCAGTATTTAAAAACATGTTTCATATTAAATTGTTTTATTATTTATTATTATTTTTATTACAACTTATAATATTCAATACTCCACAACAAAAAATATTAATTATTCATAACTTATAAATATCAAAAAATATGGTTGACACAACTTTTCACTGCTAAGCTCTATTAATAAAGCCCCGCCGAAATTGAAATAGGTTTCATCTGTCTATTTCCAAGGTTAGATATTGTTTAAACACTTATTGTTGTAAGTTAAAATGATAAATATATTATTGTAGTTACATATAACTAGACCTATACGACCAGTGGTGTAGTGGAGGGTATACGCGGGTATACGGCGTATACCCAAAACGCTCAAATTCTTAAATGCGTATAGGAAAGAAAATAAAACAAATACGCGGGTATACGGTCGTAGCCTTTTGAATGATAACCATATTACCACAATTTATTATTAATATACATATAATTTGAACATTTCTGATTTTTTTCAAAATCATAGACTATAAACATTGAATACTACGTAAACATAATTATTAGATTTATATTTTATAATATATAAAATAATAAAATATATATTTTATTAAATTAGGCAGGTAGTAGATACTAGGTAATATAGATACTGATAAGTGATAATACATGTTTGTCATTTATTACATTTAATTTAATGAAACAAAAATATTTTGAAATTAAATTAATATTATGAATTGTGACGACAGCAATATGGTATATATAAGACACGGGGAAAATGAAATACTACAACAATGGGCCGTAGATTTTTATTTTTTTATTCAATACATCTGTACTAATACAAGGAATGAGAAACTTTATTCATAATAATACAATGAATGAAGAAATACAGGAATTAAATATACTAATGTGAACGGGGATTTAGTTTAATGTTCAGATCTAAATTGACAATAAGAAATATAACAAATCTTATGTTTATTAATATAAATGGGCTACCTCTTAGTATAGGGAACCCAACCAAATATGTTGGAAGCTAGCTGTTGCAGCACAGCTCAGCCGATGATAATTTTCAAGGAAAGTGGAGCCATTAGAAAAACAAAGTGGATAATTTTATAAATTATAAATAATAAATAAGTACATTTTCTATAATGGAATTATATATTATGTATTTAAATATATTTATAATTGATAAATTTAAGTTAATTAGTATTATACGAGGGGTGTGGGGGCAGAGCCCCCCACGTATTACATATTTCTCATTTTAGGTGTATACCCAAAAAAAATTTTACGACTACACCACTGTATACGACTATATTGACTATTATCTATACTTATTATTAAATCTAAAAAACATAAAAAAAATTTTTTTTAATAAATATGTGGTTTAAGTGTTTAGTGTTGTACCTATAACCTATAGGTTATATCTAAAAGGGAAATCGTGTTTAATAAATGTTAATTGCACAAAAAATAAAACTAGATAGGTAACAGCTAGGTAAGTATTTCTTTTAAATCAGAATGTAAATAAAATGTCAAAACTTAACTCAACCACCTCGACCTCTTTGGTTAGTGTCTCGCAATACACAAATGATTTATAAAATGTAGTTTCTATTTTGAATATACGTATAGAATCTATACTATAGATATATCAGGGCCGTATTGCGGTTTGGTGGCGCCCCTGGCGAATCACTGCATTTGCGCCCCCCTTCCCAAATTAAAAATTTGCATTAGTTTAAAAAAACCATTTGAAATATATAAAACATGTAAAAATACATAGAATATATCAAGTAATAACTAATAATCTTTAATAATTTATATTAATGTATTTGTATTACTTAAATATATAAACAATTAATACATTATAGAAACAATAGTAGTTCTTTTCCAAATACAATAAACAATTAATATGTTCTTAAAAATTTTAAATATTTAGGAAATATGCAAAAATATGTAGCTTTAAAAAATATATGCATTTATATAAAAATAATAAATTTTCTAATTTCTTACGCATTAATTAATATAGCTTAAATTAAGGCACCTGGTGCCGATGCCATTTTGTCCTCAAAAAAACACTTAGCGGGAATAACAATACTGCCTTTTAGAATCAACCAAATTTCATATATTTTTTTTTTAATTGCTAGAGAGAAATATTCTACAGTCCGCATCGATCTCTGGTTTTCAATATTTTATTAAAAATACAAACATTTTTCTCTTTTTTTACAAATTATTTTATACCACGATTATTTGAAATCAAATAAAAAATTAGATGTCGATGTGGCCTGTAGAAAGTCTTATTCTTTTAGATAAAAAAAGAATTATCTAAATCCCACAATTCTACGAGGCTTGTGAGTTATTCCTGTAAAGTCATTTTTATTTATATAATATATCGTACCATCCTCCCAAAAATAGGTAAGTGGCAGTAGATTATAGAAAAAGTATTATAATTGTGGTAGTAACTAAAATATTTAATAATAATTTAATTTTCAAGTTCGATAAAATTGTTGACATTTTGGAAAACCGGCACCGAGACCATTAATTAATTAAACTATTCTTCTTAAATATTATAGTTCGTACGATTACGATTGCTTAAAAGCTAGAATTACGAATTACCATAATATTGTATACTCACATAAATTTTACGTCTAAGAAACTACGTCGATAAACGGCAGCAATTTAACAGAAAATAAAACCGTTATAATTCGAGTGTCTTGTTCTATATATATCTTTGTTATAGTAGACAATAATAATTTGTTGACGGTTTTATTTAAAGATATATTATAATATATTATAATAAGGCGATAGCGATAAGTCGATAATACGACTGGCCCAACGGCCGACATCAAAAAACGATAATACTATTTTAAGAATTACGTAGTTCACCGTTTTTTAATAGAAGTTTTTAAATAACATTTTGCTAATGCAAGTAATGCCTAATATCTGAATAACAGGAAACGTACATTTTGGACACGTACAGACCATAATATAGACATATTAATAAATTAATATTAATTAAATTAAATTTATTAATATGTCTATGGTACAGACCGTACAGTAGTTAGTTATGCTATAAATACGTACATACCTAATCTATTTTATGAGAATATGTTTTGCATATCAATATTAAATCATACGTATAAAATATAATACAAATACTCTATCCAGCCTAAGAACGCATCGGGCGGCAGACGAAAACCGGTCGAACGCATTAACATAAATAATTCTTATATAATAAAAATAGCTCTTCAATAGTAAGTCATTAAAATAAATATACATTTTTCAAATATTACGTGAAAAATATTAAATAAGTTGTATTGAAATCTGCGCCCCTCTTAGAACTCTTTGAATTGCGCCCCTGGCCCATGCCCTCTTGCCCTGCTCTGAATACGGCCCTGAGATATATCATATATAATATACAGTAAAAATCTTTGGATTTGTGAAAAAAAACACTAGCTTAATATTATGTATAATATATATATATTTTAATTATTTTAGTTTTAAGTTACATACCTATATGGTTCAAGGACGCATTCAGCGGTCCTAAACGGATGGAAAACAGTATATATAAACGAATAAAATAAACTAATAAGAATAGAAATAGGCATAGAAATTGTTTTATTATTAGTCAACATGAAAATAAGTTGTGCACAGAAATCAGCCATACCTACTGATGAATGGTGATTGGTCGTATTGTTTTTATTTTTCACTCATTATTAATTTCTGGAAGAAAAAAAAATATTTAAAACAGTAGTCATGGTAAAAATTATGCATAATTTTGATCGGTAAGTTGTACTTCGATAACGATGCATTTGCACTGATAATTAAAATAAAACATAATATGTATTACAAACAAAAACGTATTTTTGAAGTGATTTTTATTCATTTGAGCAACACAATTTCAATTCTAAAATGTGTAACTATTACAATGTAAAAACTAACTCCGATTGTTAAAATTATTACATTATTTACCTGCACTAATACCTATTACGTTTTTTTTATTAAAATATTAATATATTATATAGTATACACTATACAGGTTCTGTTGGGTACTTTGTACGTGGTGTACTGGTGTCGTGGTATTCGTATCACAAACTTGACAAAGTGACATTATATTATAATTTATAATAAATAGTAATACATATCAAAACAAAATAATTGTGTTATGATTTATAAACGTTACGACTACGTACTAACGACAAGTAACAAGAAGCGGTAAAACCATTGTAGGTAGTATAGGTACCTACTGTCCTTACGTCATATTAATTTAAAAATAAGATGACTTGGTGACTGCCGACTGGTATTATTATACAAACTGTAGTACCTATTCAGTAATCACTAATCAGCTTTTATTTTAGATTATTATATAGCAGATATTATCTATGTCAGATATTGTATGTATATTGTGAACACTGGGGTTCAAAATCAAATAATTAACCGGTTGTATATAAATTAATGTTACACTGTTGAATCCGCGGAAGCCGTGATCACTATAATTTCAATAAAATAAAAATGAAAAATTTGTAATAGACAAATAATTAAATGTTTATAGTAAATACAATAACGATTCTCTTTTGATAATTTGCACGAACAGCATTTTAGTCACAATTAATTACAAATGGAAATTTGATAACTTTTTTTGTTAACGGGAGAGGGGCAATCGCCCCTATTGCCCCCTTGTATCCACCCTTGATACTGCTTTACCTGTATAATTTCATTCATCATTAATGAAACCGTGTGAGATGATAAGAATACTATTATACTGCCAACCGGTGGCGTAGCCAGGGGAAGGGCCAGAGGGGCCAAGCCCCCCCCCAATGGGCCGTGTTTTTTAGATTCTGAACGGAGTGATGAATGTATTGATTTTACAATGATGTATTTTTTTTTTTTGTCTTTTGTTTTTGTGTCTGTGTACAGCATAACTAGTCGAAATAATGCTTCAATTTCAAACATTGGGGGTGGTTTCCGAATTTCCGATGGCAAAGTGGATATCCTTGGTGCGTTATAGAGGTCAAAAGTAAACATTTTCCAACAGTTTTCAAAAAAATCGAATTTTTTATTTTGCTATAACTCAAAAACTAATCAATGTAAACACTTGAAATTTTCATCAAATGTTTATATTAGTGTTCTCAATACACAGTTAAATTTTCAAAGAATTTTGACATTTTTTGAGCTATTTATAGACAGTTGAAATTTTCAATTTTTTTAAGTATTTTTTTTTTAAATAACGATAAAAATTTTTTGGCCGGCCAGAAAATCTTGAAAATGTAATACAAGGTTTCTTATAAGTTGTTCTTAAAGTGATAAAAAAAATCCGAAATCGTTAGTCACAATTTTTTTTTATAAGTGCTTAAAGTTCGAATTTATACGAAATATGTCAAAATTGCGAAAATTTGCAAGTAATTTTGTGGTTGAAAAATCGTAAAAATTTTTTCTTTTATAACTAAGTTCTGAAAATTTGATACAAGGTTCTCCATACATTTTTCTTCAATTGTCTGTAAAAAAACTCTATCGGATTCAGACAAATTTTTTTTATGAGTGTTTGAAATTTAAATATTTACAAAACCGCGTTAAATAACGGTTTAGCCTCAAACGATTTTTGATATTTGTTGTTATTCGAACAATATAAGTCGTAAATACTTGAAAATTTTACTAGTTATTTAGATTGCCATTTTCTTTACGTGATTTGATCTTCAAAACATTATGACTTTTTTTGAGCTATTTATAGACAATTGAAATTTTCAATTTTTTTTTATTTTTTTTTTATAAATGTTGATAAAAAAAATTTAGCTGGGACAAATTACTTGAAAATTTGATAAAAGGGTCCACATAACTTGTTCTAACTCTCATTCAAAAATTATAAAAATACATAGGCACAATTTTTTTTTATTAGCATTTGAAGTTCAAATATTTACACCAATTCGTCAAAATCATGAATATTTTTCACTATTTGATAGTAAAAAATTTATAAATATTTTACTATCAATAGCTAAGAATTGAAAATTTAATACTATGCTGTCCATAAGGTAAGCTTAGAATAATTATAAAAAAGTTTGAGGATTATTCAATTTAAAAAATTTTACGAGTGTTTAAAGTTCTAATCTTAATTTGAAATCAAAAATACACGTGTAAAATTACGTTTTACTAATAAATAATTTTCGATTTTTTTTATTTTTAAAAAATTATCAAACGTAAGATCTTGAAGCTTTTACTTAAATGTTTGAATTTGTGAATTTTTTTCAAAATAGAATAAATGACAATATTTAAATATAATATATCCCAGACTGACAAATCATCTCCGTTCAGAATCGTTTTTCGTATATAATGATACCTATCATTGCATTCAAATTTAACCTACCCTATTCCGAGGTCCACCCCACCCCTAATGTACAGCAGAGTGATACTCACTTACCCGCTTTTTTTATAATAAAAACAGTACAAATTTAATTTTTTTGTTGGCCCCCCCCTTTTAGAAATCCTGGCTACGCCACTGCTGCCAACAATTGATTATATTAATCAACTTATATTTTTGTAATTCCATAACTTAATATCTGTATAAGAAAACGAAAAAGCATACATATAAATTAAGATAACGTATATTAGAGTAGGTATGATAAAATTAATAGTTTTTAGACATTTATATTATAAGCTATAGCATTAAAATCCAAGCATTGCAAACAGTATCTAGCCTAACAATAATAACTATTGCAATCTAACCACACGATGGTTAACATATATTTTGTATCTAGCTATATATACATATATATTATATATATGGATTTTTTTAAATTAAAATTAATTTCGCTACTATAGGTAATAAATATTTTATTATTAATCAGTACAAATAATATTGTTTTGTAATAGTATTTATTTTTATTATATTACAAACCACAGCTGAAAAATATACTCTAACCCAAAAGTGCAAAAAAAAGTATCTATAAGCTCAAATACAATATATTATATTATTAAGATAATTAAAATAGAAATTATAAATTATAGAATTTATTTTAATAAAACCAAAGATATTATTAATTACAGTTTTACATTAATTAATTTAAATATACTAAGATTAAAATTAAAATTTTAAGCCTTTATTATTTAAATAGCTCTTTTTAGAAATATAAATTTTTGTCGGAGTACATGAATATGTCTATGATTACGAATTAACTATTAATTATAATAAACATAAAAATACTAATAATATAAAATAAACATGTTGATAAAACATGATCGTACCTAATTGTTAAAAAAAAAAAAAAAAAATAGAAATACACAATATTTGGAAATGTAATATTACGTCTGTCAAATTTTAAACTGAAAGTTGAGTAACAATTAAAATACAATGGGTATTAATTATACTGAATCATAAATTACAACTTTTAAATTTTATCCCGTTAATAAGAAACAAAATACAAATAAATGAAATATATTTTGATTTTTTGGATAGTTATGTCAACAATATATCTTCATTATTCTTCTTTTGCAGGTTCCCAAACCATATTCCTAGAAATAAGAAAAAAATAATAGCAATAAATAAAGATAAATTTAATTTAAAAAAATTAAATTTTTAGTAAATTTTCAATCCTTCTTATTTTTAAAGTGATTAATCAAATTTTTTTATGTGAAACTATTACCTGCCTATTGACGCATTCTCTAATGATAATTGATTTCTATACTTTTATAGTTTTAATCACTCACGTCGCAACGTAACTGAATTGATCGCTAATTCTATTTTACATTTTATTTTTCATATTAGATATACAAATCATGAACCGGTTGTAAGCTTGTGACTAGCAGTAGAACGTTATATTATTTATTCATCAGATTTTATTTTTGTTCTTTTTAAGTTACTTGCTTATACCTATACTTTTTAATGTTTCAACATACTGTCACAACTATATATCAAACGCATATATATACCTACCTAAATAAATTGTTAGTAATTATTATAATATTGAATTTCAGAGACAGTAACTAACTAATATGCATAATATAATATACTTTCTAATCTACTGCTCTAAAAGAAATATTTTTCAAAATCAAGTTATACGAGTATAATACTACCGTCTGTAATCCATCCTATTTTAATAGCAACTAATAAATTAATTGATTATTATTTGTTCTATTCTACACTTGTAAAATTAATACTAAATTAAAAACATAAACTACACCCTAAGTATTCAAAATACTGAATTTTTGAAAGTTTTGAATTTCAGATTATCGGATTTAGATATTTAAAGAAGAACTAAAGATAATCGTAGGTAATTATCGTAGTAAGTCGCGTTTCAAAGCCATGAATTTAGTATAGATACAACTGATACAAGTCGTTTTTCAATTTACGTTGTTAAAGTTCATACGCAACGTCAGAATTATTATGAATTTTTAGTTTTAATTCATGTTTTTATCATTATAACTTCTAAACACTAATAAATAACTTCAATAAAAAATTGTATACTCGATGTAACTATATATAAACATTCGTATACTGACATACATAGTTACCTACCATGTGCTCAAACGTTTAATCAAAAACACAATATTTTTCAGACATATTATAATTGTATCCTCAAACATGTCATCATTATACAAATATCAATTAGTTAGAAATATTAAATAAATTAAATATATATAATATATAATATGAACACTAGTCTTAATGAAAAATTTAAAAAAAAATGGCTTATAAATTATAACATACACATAGAAATGTTGAATAATAAAAAAAAATTGACTTATTATTTTTGCCTTTACAAAACATCCTTGTCTTACAAAAACTAGCTAAAATTCGCTATCAAATAGAATACAGAAATTATCCGCCCGAATAATCTATAGTAATTCAAAAATCTAAGTAGAAATAATACCTCTAGTACCTAAGCTAAAAAAAATGAACTCAAATTACCTATGGAGTGTACTAGGTATATAAAAGTAGTTTACAAACGATGACTGATAAAGTGATAAATGATAATACAAAATGTAAACACCTAACTTTAATACAAGGAATGTATATTTTTTAAACAAAGAAACTTTTTCATGATAATCAAAATTTTAAAATGCTAAACTTCACTTTCGGACTTTCCTTATGTTTTCTCAGACACAAAAAAAGGACAATATTGTGATATTAATTTCTATAAAACAATAATTATTTTAATTAAGATGAAATAAGAGTTTATGAACTAACTTTGATTTTAATATGAGTAAATAATAACAATTATAAGTGGATTAAATACATTCAAGTTTAAGTTTCACTTATACAATTTTGTTTCCCATTATTATATTGCACTGAAATAATTCTGTTGCGATAGGTAGTGTAGGAAACATTTTAGACAAAGATAATAGAAAAATAGGCAGTATAACAATGGTGGTTCATAGTGACATTTATTAACAAATAATTTTGATAGAAATTGTTTATTATTATTATTATTATATTCAAAAAATGCTACCCACCTAATGACTATAATCAGGCAGTGTTTTTTCAATAAATCCACAACAAAACTATCGGCAGATCTAACATAAAGATTCATTAACTTAGCTTTAAAAATTACTGATAATTATCTCAATTTAATTTATTTTTAGTATCCTCCTATGTACACTAGCTTTTATAATGACGAGTTTAAGCATTTTTCATTTAAACAATTGTAGTTTGTAAGTATCAATTAAAAGATTAAATGTAATTACCTATTAAATACCAATTTAATTTAATTTTGGTAAATTTATAACACTTGTTAATCTTAATTTTGATTTTGAGAAGGTTTTAAGTAGGTAATATAGATATACACAAAACAATAATACGTATTTTCCTATGTACCTATTATATTAATATAATTATTATATAATATTTTACATATTTTATCAATTTTTCTTACTTAGAAAAAAAATGCATGTTTACTATTTTTTTTTTTTAAATTGATTTATTCCTTTAACCTAACCTATTATGTATTTTAAATAATATTGACTATAAAACTTAAAATTATTTAACGCAGGTATTTATTGTCATCGTCGCAATAAGAATTAATTTAATGACAAGTTACGATGCTCGTTAAATTTCTATCACACTAATATTATACCAAAATATTATCTAATCATTTTATTTATTGTTTATTCGTTGATAAATTTGTTGAACACAGTTTTTTACCATATTTTAAATATTATAAATTAATTTTTTTATATTTTATATGTGTTTTTGTACGAATTATCAACAATAATAGATGTTTTTTCGGAACTTAGAGTATTTTTTTGCATACCTATTCAACATTTTTTATGCATACTTAATAATTTTTAGTATATATTTTACGTATTTTAACTCCTATAACTTCCAAGCCCTGATTATGTAGTATTAAGATACGATAATCGATAATACAGTTTATTTAACCATATACCTACAATCTACATATTATTATATTATAAATTTATAGTTTTATTAATTTAGAATATAGCAGAGTTTTGAATCTACCAATTATGCTGTGAATTTCTATATTAAATATAATCAATTTTAAATAACTATTTTATTATGCAGATATTAAAATAATTATTTAGGTTCATTACCTATTAAACTCAAAAGTCAATTAAAATAATTTTTTTTTATGAATAGCATATTAGTGTATTTCAAATTTACTACCTTAAAACTACATGATGTATTTAGTATATAAGAATATAAATTGAAGCTAAGACCTAAGTTAGATTTTTAAAATATTTTTTGAGAAATTTTATAAATAAATTGGTAAAGAAAATTATTATACAATAGTAGGCTGGGAGAAGATTCTACGAAGTATTATTATTTGATTATACATTATTTTGTATTCTTAACCAGCCTATCTAATACTATACTGTAAATATTTGTTAAGGTAAAAGTTTCCAGGAAAATAATTTAAAAAAGGAGAATAGGTACCTACTTAATTTATGATCTTTTAATAAATATTAATATACACAACATTTTATTTTAGTGCACTAACAATTAAAATTAAACCATTAACCACTTAAATTGCATACACAATATTCAAGAATGTTTGATCAAAAACTGTACAAAAACTATTATTATTGTTAGATTAAGAAGTAAAGCATAATACAATAATATCTTATTGGCAATATAAAAAGAAAAAAGAAAATAATCAGCACACAAACAAAGCAAAACTTATGAATAGAATAGAGTAAACAATGATATTTTATTTTTATCGGATTCGTACACCAACTGAAAAATACTTATAGGTAGATGACTAATTGTTTAGGTCAGTGCTTCTCAACCTGTGGGCTGCGGCCCTCTAAGGGGCCGTGGCTATATAACTGGGGGCCTTTAAATATTTATTTAATTTAAAATATTTTGATTATTTATTATTTAGTTATTATATAAATATAACATTATAACGTATGCATTATATTATTATAACCGGCCATATGATTAATCATTATCTATTATTACATTTATTTTCTTTACATTTTAATAATATATTTGTATGAAATAGTGCATGTCAATTTAGTATATCATAAGAAAAAATAATTCATGATTCTAATTGAGGGGGGACTTGGCAGTTTTACATTAAATTTAGGGAGCCCTATAACAAAAAAGATTGAGAAGCACTGGTTTAGGTAAAACGTACAATGTACAAAGGTAGGTAGACATTCTACAGTTTGTACATAATAGCCTTTATCCATTACATTGATAGAGTATGAACTATGGACTACAGGATTAAGGAAATTATACTACAATTTCTATCTTTAGAGACATTTATAGTTTATACCACTATGATTTATTTGTATTGTAAACTTTCTGAGATGTTCTGTTGGATTGTTGAAGTTAGAACTAAGCATATCTATTTCTTACAATACCTAAACTATAGTTTGTACCAATAAATTACAAGATATAAAATGCTTATTAATTTTGTAGCAAATATAGATTAAAGTACTTTAAAAATAAGTATTTTATATATACCAATAAAATGGAGTAATATTCCAGAAACATAACAAACACCTAGTGATCGGATTACTAAGGATTATTGATGGTTTTATTAAATAATCCGGGACCGGTGGTTCGAGTTTTACTTTGGTGACTTCCGGGCATCCATTTGGGTTCATGCAGTCATTTTTATTAACTGATTGTTTTTTTTCCAAATCGCATGGCATACAACTACCCTCTGAACAAGGACCGATAATTGGATTGCATA
The DNA here is from genome assembly GCA_020882235.1 of Schizaphis graminum. Classification (NCBI taxonomy): domain Eukaryota; kingdom Metazoa; phylum Arthropoda; class Insecta; order Hemiptera; family Aphididae; genus Schizaphis; species Schizaphis graminum. The sequence goes on from CM037033.1 coordinate 95,809,291, forward strand.
ATCCCGCACGTGCAAAGATATTCAATTCTGATCCTACATATAATGATAAATCGACATATTAGTACATTACAATATAAAATATACCTACAACCTACACTATCGAGTAAAGTCTGGCAGCAATTAATTATTATATGGAACTTTTGGTAGATATAATAAAATACAAGTAGCTTAATAGTTGAATATTAGTCGTTTAGTATAAAAATATAATAACGTAAACATTTATGGAATTTCTTATACTAACTCGATATTTTTTAGAAAATTAATACAAATTATTCATGAGTATATCAATAAGATTACGTTTAACTATGTTAGGTTTAGTACTTATTTATAATATTAATAGTCAATAGAAGTATTAAATAATCAAAAACTTAACAACTTCAATAATAAAAATTAGTAAATCTAAACAAAACATTTATACAAAACATAAATATGGTTAAATATATTTTTATTCATATGAAATTGTACCATAGACTTAACATTTATAACAAAAACTTATGAAATTAATAGAAAATGAAATTGAAGTTAGTAATATATAAAAAATTGACTCAAACATTTAAATTAGGTAATCAAATATTTTAAAAATATAGTTTTTTATAAAATTGATAAATTATTATTTTTGCATTGCTTGTGAGAGAATCAATAGAATTTATCAGCAAACAAAATTCAACTAATTCGAACATCGTAAATAGGTGTGCCTATATAGGTAATTATATGTTTTACCTTAGAATCATTTAAGTTAATTGAGATTTAATGATTTGAGAAAAAAATATACTTTTTTTTTTACTGGTGCAAAATACATAATATGGTACATGATATTTATAGCACGGACATAATATCTACTTAAGTCTTTTTTAAATATCATTACTAAGTACTAACCTGTGATTAATATAAAAACTAAAATATACATGGTGAATTTGCTCATGGTTGAAATCAGGAGAAGTTATTAAATTGCTATTTAATTCGAACGAAATCGTCAAAACTGAATGACAACAGGTCACGTCGACTGCTGGATCATTAATGGGAAGATCGATGACATAGGCGCTATGCTGTAGCGCTTAGGGTCAATCGCATTAATTTGGTACTACTGCGTCAACCTATACTCAATACAGGCTATAATATTATGACACAAGAATGCAAACGACGGTGATAGTTGGGCAATTAGCATGTATACAAAATATTTATTGACAGACCACATAATTATCTTATAATGTTTACATAGCATTCCAATATTTCACTAAAAATCGGTAAGAAGGAACATAATATGCATTTAATCTCTATTAATTATTCTTTGAACCCGCGTCTACGATGGTTTACCTAGTATTCGAAATAATAGCAAACATATTTTAGTCTTTAAGATGGAAATTCATACAATGTCATGTATCTAAAGAAAATATTTGATTAAATTTAAAAACTGATAATCTTGTATTTATCTACGTTAAATTTCAAGCTGGGTAAAAATGTTTTTCTTATCGACTATTTCTGGTTAAACATAAATCATATAAGACATTTAAATATGTAGGTAAATAATACTATGGTATTATTGGTATTAAACTATTAACAATGAATATTAAAATGTTAATAATGCCTTTTTTAATTGTTGTAGTTTAAATTATAAAACTTCCACTCTTTTAATTTTTTTAATTCGCAGGTATGGACAGTTTACTTACTGATGAGTAGGGCCCGGATTTATATGCTCTAAAAACCTAGGAAATATGTACTATAAAATATGCATTTATGCTCTTATTTTATAGAAATATACCCTATAAAATAAAAAATATGCAAAAAATCGATTAAATTTTTTTATTTTTTTTATTTTTATATTATGTTTAAATAAATTATACTATATTTACAAACACGACGAAATAAACACGATTAATGTATGATTCATTAAAATTTACTCAATAACAGATTACTACTTGTCCCGATATGTCTCAGATAAAATAAGAAAACGACTTCGTCGTGGATACATGGATTATAAATATAACTATAAATACGTTATTTTAATAAAAATAACCAAAATATTACATATTATGCATTTAAAAACCGTATATATGCAAAAAAAAAATCGTAAAATACAGAAATATGCAGTACATGTCAAAAAATGACAAAATATGCAAAAATATGCAAAATAAAATTTTATATTTCGGACCTATTGATTACAAATCAAACTTGTAGCTTACCTAGCTATTTTTTGGACTATTCAGAAAAAAACATGCAAATGCATATAAATCCGGGCCCTACTGATGAGCAAATAATGTATATTTAATGTTTGTCGTTTATCGCTTAGGTATATATAAATTATGAATTTAGTGTATATAATATAATATGTATGCATATTCGTAGTAAAACTCTGAAACACAGAAAACATAATATCGTATAAATGTAAAATGCATAGACATCATATTATTATTATATCGTTTTGTGGATATGTTACGATAGATGACTAAAAAATCGATAAATGAAACCTCATTCCCCAGTACATAAAAGTCATTAACCAAAATGATTCAATCGTCCAGGTAAATGTTGTAAAAGAACACATTTTAAACTCAACTTTACATTTTTCACCGAACTTTGACGTCATTATTAAAACGAGTGGACACTGGACAATATAAATTATTTATTGGTGCAATTAAGATTAGGTTCTATGAAATTTCGAGCTGCACTACATTTCCGCAGCGTTGTATAAGCACATTTTTGCCTAACCTAACCAGTTTTACAGCAGCATCGATTAAATGCAGCCACGATGACCAGCATAGGCGGATATTGGGGGGAACTTGGGGGGCTTAAGCCCCCCCCAGAACGTAGTCAAGCCCCCTCGGAAGGTTCTAGTATCTGTAGTATATCTTCTAGTATCTTTGAAGTGTCTAATAATGTGTTGACGCTAATGGATATGGTAAAAATGTCAAGCCCCCCACGGATATGACCAAATATCCGCCTATGATGACCAGCTTTATCCTTGTCTAGCAAGTTAGCGTAAAGTTATTTCCTGATAACATAAATTTTGTTCGTATACATTTTTGTTATATGGAAAAATTTATGCTCTTGTATAATATTTGTGTTTCTAAACGCCATATTCTGTACCTACAGGTTTGAACTTTCGAATCCTTATGACTTAAAATTAAATAAACATATTATAAAATTAAAATTGAATTATATAATTTATACACAAAATAATAACTACAAGTAAAGTACGTACGTCGTACAGGTACGCAAAGAACCTCGAGCCCTATTAATATGGTATCGGGGTTGGTATAAGAACGGACGACTACGAGTTGGTTCCCAATTGTCGAATCGGTTACCGGGTTGTTTACAGGTAACCAACGAATTAGTTCCCCCAGCTTTCATGATAATACAATCTTGTTAAATTATAACTTTTCAAATCATTATGATATATTGATATATTCAATTCCCATTTTATACAGACTTTGGACTGTAGAGCATTATTATTGATATATATATAATATATATAATATTTCATACTTCAAACATTATCTAGAATACCTAGGTATGGTTAAAAATATTGCTCAGTATAATATATTCATATTATACGCTACATACGAGGTATATGGGTCAATAATAATATTTTTCCTTACATCAATAATGACAATTATAAATTGTGAAACTAAACAATTACTACTAGATATAACTAGATTATTTATAAACTTTCTCAGACACCTTAAAACCTTATAAAATATTATATAATTATTGATTTGTACATATTTTGTAATTGTAACAGTTGTATACTGATAATTCATTTTTTCCGGAACCAATTCGTACACTTAATTTTACCCGGGAACCAATTCTGCATTACCCATAAAAACAGTTGTACCAACTTCGAGCTTTGAATATTTTTCGTAGTCAATCTTAACATTTTTGATGTTTGTTTTCGATTTTTGTCAACAGTCTTTGATTTTTTTAAATTCTTCTACCTTAAAAAAGACAACGACCACTTTTTGTAAATTAAATATAATAATATTCATATAATATAAAATCGTAATTTTAGTAATTCTTCATTTATTTTCAATCTCTGGTTGTAGGTATATCTATTTTATTGTTATGATTTTCAATAATAACTTAATTAAATTATATTGTTGCCTCTCTTTTTATTGTTAATAATCTTTTTGATTACTGCTTTTAATTTTTTTTTTTTTTTTTTTGGTATGTACTTCATACTTAAATACAAATAATACAATGATTAAATAAAACCATAACGCTATAATTTAATTATTTATTATACATAATTCACGAAAAACACAACTTATAAGTACAAATGATTATAAAATACTCGCTCATCACATGCACAACTTACTAGGATGCAAGCATTGCAAACGGAGATACTAACTAATAAACTATTTTATATTATTACTTGAGTGGGTTATCACTAGTTGGGTTTTTGCTCGTCTATTTACTTTCATCATAATATTATGCTTAACAAACAAAACTTTTTTGCGTTTACACTAGACATTCTTGAATGTTAACACTATCACACCGATGTAAATGAATTGAATATCATTCTCCAACTAAATTGATAATTAATGTCAATTACCTAGAAATGTCTACGTTTACAATATTTACCAATTTTTAGGTGAATGACGTCATTAACCACGTTTATATATCATTCGCTGTAACACAATTAACAAATATTTCTGCTTAACATTACCACAAAAAACGAATATTGAAAATGAGATAGGTACATGTGACGTTTTATAACTTAACCTTCTCAAATCTCATTTAATCAGTGAAAACACATTGGTAAGTATTCATAACTACAGTATCAAAACTATAAATCACAGTATTGATAAATGATAACTGATGATGATAAAAAATTTAAAAAATTAAAATTAACCTACCAAATATGAAATAATAATTACTAATAGTATAATTTAGATATCATATTAAATATATTCAGTAAAAACTTTATGGCGTGATATTGGTTAATATTACGGACTTTCCATGGTTAATATTTATAACTTAAACACCTATATAGGTGTATATATATAACTAACCAGTAAGGCAGTAACCACCCATATACCATAAATCATAACTACTGCTTTTATAATTAAAGCATAAAGTTTTAATGAACGAATAAGAAAAACGTTTGTCTAAAATGCGGTCGACTAATTCATATGACGTATTTTATATGTTGAATAAATAATACTATAGTAGATATACTAACTGGTACCTGTCCGCTTTTTTGCCCGCCTACATAGGTACCTAATGTATTTACAGTAGAATCCGCTTAATTGGGACACATTGAGTGGTGACCTATTTGTCCCCATTAACCAACTGTCCCGAATAACCGAATAACTAATAAACCGATACATTCGTTCGGGACTATGCAATCTGTCCCTATTAATCGGATGTCCCAAATAAACGGATTCTACTGTATATTACATTATTTACATTTATTTTGATTACCTATTATTAATATTATAATAATATCTATATTAAAAGCACGGCTTAATTATATCTTAAATCGTGATTAAAAGTAAAATGGTTAGGTTAATAAATTAGCGTTACCTATGTAAAAAAAAAAAAAAATAATAACAAATGTTACTTATAGATTTTATAATATTTATTGTTAAAATGTATAATATGTAGGTATAGGTAGTAAATATCTCCTTATAATGGTTAGATATCGTATAAAATGCAAATAACATATTTAAAATATTACCTACAATAGTATAATCTATATTATGTTAAAATAGTGAGAGCATGAATTTATACAATTATATAACAACATATTATTTAAATTCTATGAATTACCATACAGATACATAGAATATTAAAAATTGGAAAGTGGCGTCCGGTCATCTCTACTATTTGTATATTAATTTGTTGTAGTATCCAAAAATTATTTTGTATTTTTTGTAATATCATATTTTACTATTTTAGTTAAAATTCCTCTTACATTTTCAATGAAAAACAGACGATTGACCACAGTTAACAAAGGAAAAAAAATTTATTTATTTCCTACTTCCTATGGAGTAAAATAGATTTTTGTCGTTATTATGGTACCTATGTATTTGCTACTCTTTAATATACGCCAACATCGTTTACAATCAAACAAACACACAATTTTTTTATTTTAGATAAAAAAAAAAGAATAAATAGATAGTTTGAATAAAATAGTTATAGAATTTCAAATACAAAATTATTAAAAACTGGATTTTTTGGAAATTGTTAGTAATTTTTTGCCGAATTATTCTATTAGTATAGGAAAAGACACTAAGTTTTTGTCTTAAAAAATTAATATAATATTTTAAATTAAAAAAAAACTCGAGTTTGTTATTGCAAATCGAAAATATAGAAATCGGATTAGATTCATGTACGTAAACAACTTTTGAAAGAATGTAACAGCGAGACTATAATCAAGTCGTGAACTTCAGGTTTAGGGTCAGCGAGAGAAACGGGTACACCACATATCAGGAAGCCCTGAGCACAATACATTTAGATGTACATGTACTAGAGTTATTGAGTCCGCAAAACTTTCACGCCTCGAGATTTTAAATAGACATGTCATTATTATACTTAAGTTAAATTAAATAAGCGAACTATTTTCGATAACAAATTGACCTAAGAAAGACAAAAAGTAGGCACGCTACAACCAATACCAATTACCATCATTCATCGCATACCTACTTTCAGAGCCTCAGAGGAAAACCCTGCCGATATAAATGAAATAATATCCAAAGGAATTCATGTAACTAAGTTCAAGGCAGCTACTTTTTGGTAGTATGCACCAAATTGGGTAATTATAGAATTAAGTGCATTAATAATTCATATTAAGAAATAATAATGCTCTTGGGCATTAATTATTACTCAAATTACGAAAATATACAGTGATAATGACACACACTTGTTACTTTGTAGGTGCCCATAAACGGCATAAACAAGACTATTCTGATTTGAAGGAAAGCATCGATTAATCGATTGGGATTTCAACCTGTTAGCAACATTCCATTTCGAAGAATTATGTAAAGTACTATACAAAATGCAAAATATACCTAACACGCATGATGAGTGAGACTAAGTTAACTTCTGAAGAGTTAAAGACTTTATTGTCAGATTGATGTTTAAATGTATTCCTTATGATACCATTTGGAAGTAATACAACAAAGTCCAAAGATTTGATCTTTGCCCGGCTCTATGCATTTACCATAGCCTGTAGGAAAAAGAGTTAAACAAGGAAAACCCAGACAGAATACACCGTTAGAAATAAGTGCAACATTCACTCAGGCATTTAGGTAGAGACTATAAAAGAATTGTTGCCTCAACATAAAGTACTTATCTACCTAATTACATAACTGCAAATATGAAATAGGTGACCCTTAAAAATTAATTATACATCAAATAAAGAACTAATACCTTTTATCCGATGTAAGATAACGTAGGTAACAAAAGGTTCACGTTTACCTAAGAGAAGAATGGTGTAGACAGTAGACCTAAAATTGTTTAAAGTTATTAATTATTATTTTAATATTGTATGTAAGCTATGCCATACACATATACAGCACACATTACACATGAACACATATTAATAACAATTTTTAACATATTATTCTATTTCTATGATAGTTGGTGCAATATTTGGCATAAGATTTTCTATTTTACTAAAAAAAGTCAAAATTAAATTCCCTTGAGTAAAATTAATAGTTTATACATTTAAAGGTTCCAATGTTGTACAGTTTTGTCTGTTAAATGTTTACAATTTAAAAAAATGGTTATACATTTTACTAGCTTTATTAAAACAACATAATATTGATATGAAAATACTTGTTCAATGTTCATATACTGAAGCATTTTAATTGATAATAGATAAAAAATATTTTAAAGAAATGTTGATTTGAAAAATCAAAGTGTCTCAAAATATTAACTGAATTCCTCTCAGACAATCTTGATAGTGAAAAATTCAAAATAGATTAATATCTTAATATCAACCACCAATAAATGGAAACAAAAATGAAGTTCCATAATACTTACCTACCTATACATGGCTACAAAACATTTTGTTTTTGTTTATATTGATCCAGAATATATTTTATATTAATGACTAAAAAAGTAATTAATAATTCCAAAATTATAGAAATTAATTTCAATTAAAGCATGTTTATATTTATAGAAAAAAATAAAATATTAAAAATCTATCCAGTCAATGCACAAAAAATAATCTTTTTTATATAAAATATATTATAAGTGCTTTTGCCCTAAACTGTATCTTTGTTTCTATATAATGTGCTAGATAATCAGAGAAGACAAATGAATGAGAATGTTGATGTAGCGGTCCCTTAAGCATTATGAATGAAATTATAACCTAGCTTGGTATATATTCTGCTAATTATGTCCAATTAAAAAAAATTGTGATGATTACTTATGAAATAAAACTTTTTAAAATTGTATAATGTTTCTATTATATATACATTTACTAGATATTAGTGAACTATAAGTAAAATACTGACAAATTTTGAACAATAATGAATGACTCGTTTTACTTTTAACAATTAAATTTAGTTTCAAAGAAAAAATTAATTTAGGTGAACAATCTTTTAAATCGTTTAGTTATTCTATTTAAATTTAATTAAAAATAAAATCATGACGTGTGCAGTACAGCAAAATGTTATAGTTACTCTAGAAGAATAACGGCACAATATTTTGAATTGGTTAGTTCTATCACCGCTTTAAAGTAGCATGAAGCATGAATAAAGTTAAGGTAATCTAATTATATACTCCTCTTATACGTATATTTTACTAAGATAATTGTTATTAAGCTATATATATATATAAGTAAACTATTATAATTTATAATAGCATGCTGACAGTGCCTAATGGATAAAATAATTTATAATTATAAATTTATTTAAAATAAGTGCATTTAATATTCTACTAATATAATTAACTATAAATAATAACATTTTAATCAATAATCTAAATAATAATAGTTCTAATGGATAATATACTAAACAGTTGATGACTAAATACAATATTTACAAATAAGCAATAATAATATGTAGACATACAGAAAAAAAATTAGAATTTTATAAAATAATAATTTATAATATTGCACATATAAAAATTAATTTAATATAAATTAAATACATAAATATAATAATTTTGTATTTATTTACAAATTAGGTAATTGTCTAAATAACACAACAATATAACCTAACCATTGATTAAATATATAATAAAACTAACTTTAAGATATTAACTTATTATAAAGGATATAAAAAGATAAGTAGATCTAGAAAAATGTCGACAAACCTTAAAGGATAACAAAGAATCAAGGATGGAAGATTCCTCTTTATTATAGGTACTCAAAAAACTGTTTAAGAATTAAATTCATACAGAACGTCTCAGCTATGCTTAACTAAGGATGACAAGTAAATTTACAACCACACATAACAATGTGGCTCACAAGGAATATGCAACCAATCAAAATCCTTGATAGACCCTTTAGAAATACCAAGTCACCAGCAGTATAGGGATATAAAACAACTTCACTATACTCTAAAACAATTTTTATAGTATACACAATATTAATTAAAGGTAGCATATAAATATCTTACAAGAATACCATTTAAAATTAATTTAATCTCTTATAAATGATAAATTAAAGTAAATTATTATGAAATATTTTATGTTTACAATACAACCAATTTTTTCAAGTGAAGAAAAATAATATAATCTTACTTCTCATTAATGTACAAAAAAAACTTTGCATATTTTTTGGAGGGAGGGAGGAGGAAGAAATAAAAATAATTCTACAAAAGAAACAAATCACAATTAGTTAACAAAATAATTATTTCAAATTAAATATTTAATTAATTTAATAAATATTAATATGTTATCATAATATTGATGTCTTAGAAATGTATTAATAAATTAAGGTATTATTTTTTTATTTTTGAGCTTCAAAAGATGAATTAATAATTCTTCATTTTATGTTTACTCCAATTTTAAAATAAATATTTTTACTTTTTTATCATGTTAATGATGGTTTACCGTTTACAAAAAATGCATTATCTTGATTTTAAACTATAGTATACAAAATAAATTCTTAATATATGTAAAAAAAAAATAATAATAACAATAATTGTAAAAGCTTATACTTGTTTGTATCAATTCATTTATAAAGATAAGAATGTATTTATTTTTAATGAAATTAATAAAGTTTCTTAAGATATCTTCTAGAATAAGATATTTTTAAGATCTAGAGTGAGAACGCTTTGAACTTATAGAATCTTGTTTATTTTGAGAATTAGAACGAGATCTTAATTTGGATTGCCTTGGAGATCTAGAATATGATCTATTTGATGATCCCGAGCAAAATCGATTTGAAGATAAATAATTACAAGACCTTTGGGAATTAAGAGGAGATCTAGAATAGGATCTCAATTTATCTACTTGAGGAGAATGATGTTTAATATAAATTGGCAATACACGTCTTGATGAACTTCTTCTGTGTCTAACTCCGCTGCAAGCACCACGGAGTATAGAACTTACATGGTATTCTATGAATGGCAGAAACCATAGTTCACATATTATTTCATATCCATCAATTTCACCTATATTAATTTATTTTCAATTAGATATACATAAATTACAATTGTTAGAAATTATTAAAATTAATATGTTAAACTCACATCTATTCATTGATTCAACAGCATTTTCAGATTCTTCTGGAGCGGAAAACATTATGTAAGAAAATCCTTTAGAAACTTTATCATAGTTGTTGAAATGTAGATCTAATTTTTTTATTTTTCCAAATTCGGAAAATATTTCATAAAGGTTATTAGTAGTTACTCTTCTGCTCAAGTTAGTAATACGAATACAACATGAAGTTTTTGGGCATTCAATCTTACACTCTATTGGAATGCTAGACCTAGAATCATAATATAACTTCATTTTTTTTTTGTACTTAAACACCATTTTGTTATTAGTATTAACCTTGGTTTTTTAAAAGTTTTATTGAGGTTATCTGAATATTTTACAGTTACATTATACCATTTTAAATTTTTTGAAGAGTAATTTTTAATCTTTTTTATTTTGTTCCTTATTTTCTTCATTTGTCTGTAAATTAATGTTGATTAAAATTAAATTAGGGTTTATAAGTAAAGATAAATACCTATTACCTATATCAACTTATACATATATAATAAAGTATCTAAACTTACCTAAGTTTTTCTTTAACTAGTTTGATGTTAGAGGAATTTTTTGACCTTGATAAATTTAAAAAAGTATTATATATAGAGTTTTTTGAGCTGGAATTATAATTTGAAGAAGCCATCCTAGAATACATATTAGTAATTTTATGATATATTAATTAAAAATAAATCCAATTAAATTGTTTTCATTTCTTACTTATTACTCAAAATATGACTGCCAAACAATAAAATGTTTACTTTATGGTACTTTTTTCTTCTTCTTCTATAATGATGATTTTAATCAGTTAATGTTATATTTTTGTACTTGGATTTATTTACCTATAATAATTAATTAAGTATAAAGATTAATAATATGAAATTTATTAAGGACATAAAAAATTCAAATATCTTTACCTAAAGATATTTAAAAAATGTTAAATAAATACCTACTCATAATGAATTATATAATGGTAATTTTAATCATAAACAACATGATTATTATTAATTTATTATATAGTTTAAATAAAATATGATGAATATTGTATATTCACATTTAACAGTATATGCCAGTTAATAAGACCTCTTTTGTAATTTATAAGACTCCTAGCCTACAATATGTTGCATTCAATACATACAATTATTGTTACTAATTTAGTATGGCTGGATAATATGACCATATAATTTAGAATGTAATATGTGATAAAATATAAGTTTTAAATAATTTTGAATAAAATAATGCTAGTTTACTGTAACTAATATACTAACACAAATCTTAAGCACACACAGTTTTAATATTTTAAAAGGAGTAAAATGAATTAATTTGATTAGTAACCAATCAAAAATTTTAAGTGTGATATTAATTAAAAACTTTTATTATTAAATAAAAGTGACTTCTTATTTAAATTAAAAAGTTAAAAATCATCATAAAAAAGTTCAAATAACTCTAATATAAATTGTATAATAAAGTATGGTGTAACATGTATTATATAAAATGTTGAAATACTCCACATTTAAATTCTTAATTTTTTCATTAAATAATTATAAGTTATTTGATCTTTTAAGATAATTAAGGTATTTTATAAAATAATAGATTATATTTATTAATAACTTTTAGATTTTTAACATACTTTATTCTTAATATGAATCTATCACAGTACAATTTATTCCCAGGATTTAGTTTTTGTCTATAATTAGTAATTACTAATACAGGTCAAAATATATATATCAGTGGCTACAAATCTTTTTTTATTAGGTAACATATGAAGTTTTGTGTAAAATTATAATAAATAAATCTTTATCAAAATTTGGTAAATAGAATATTAACACTTATAAAACAACCAATTAACTGTAATTAATTTTTTTGTATTCAGAATGTAATAATAATGAATCTGATCGGAAACCAAAATAGCACATTAAGCACCAGTACCATAAGTATCTCTAATATCTCTAATAGGGACTATATGTAAAATATGTGCGTAAACAATAGTAGTAAAATTAAAACTATTGAGAACATAATATACAGTCATGGCTGTTCAGATGATTTCAATAAAAACTATATCTGTCGAACTGCTATTAAAACTATACTGAATAGTGAGTAATGAGTACATACCTAGTTAAAAATGTTTAAGAACATTTCATTATCCCTTCTTCAAGAATAAAAAAAAATGATTTTATAATAGTTAAAATGACTAAGTTATACATTAATAAGGATTACAGGTATATATTGAAAATCGAACATAGATTAGGTTGATTATTATTTTAACATGCCATACAAATTATAATTCACAACATAAATGCAAAAAATATTAAAGAACATAGTTTATTTATGGTGATATATTGGTATTTAAAATGTCGATAAGACATAATAAAGTTGATCAAAACAATTTACAGGGAAAAAAATCAAATTCAAAGTTTGTTATTTAATTGATAAATATATCATTGACATTGAAGTACATGTAAGAAATAATGCTATCAGTTTTATTCAAAAAATTTATCCTTAACATTTCTCCTATTTTTTTCTATTTTCTATTAAGAGTTATAGATAGTTATATTATAAGGAAATAAGATCATATTTTAACATTAACTACTTCAATTGTTATAAATTATAAACTAATCTAAAAATCCAAAAATCTTTAATGTTGTTCAATATTTATTGTTTTAAAAAGATAATTTCTTAAAAAAAAAATAATTATAAAAAAGTTGATGGGTATAAAAATAAAAATTAATAAATATATTTAAATAAAAAAGTCTAAGAAAATGTTCAAACACATAATCAGTACCTTATACAATTTTAGTAATATTACTAATATTGAAAATCAGGTAAAGCAATATTTAGTTGTTGTTTTCCTTTCTCACATCATAACTGACAATAGGTCATAATGAGAAAATGAGATACCTACTCATTAAATCGCATAAAATTATTACAATGTTAAATAATTAATATGTAAATAAATTGTCACGATTTGTGTAAGTACTTACTAGTTAATTTCGTTGTTTTTTAAAAATGTCGATGACATCTGATGAATACTATAGAATTGGCACACATCACACGAATACGGGATGTCCTGGCGATAAAAAATAATATCGTTTAATGTTTGTTATGATTAACTACGTATTTACAACGAACGCGATATGGTATTTTTTTTTTTTTTATGTCGTATTAACGATGAACACAGTCGCCCCGCAATCGTGGTCAATCGCAATAATATAAATATAACAATCAGATCAACGAGCTTCGACAACCCCGAACGGTCTGGTGAAATCGCAGCTATGGCAACTCTCACAAGTGAAGTGGTCAACAATGCGCAAGTCGGCGGGCATCCAGCACCCGTCCCAGTTTTGCTGCAACGACAGCTTTTTTTTATATACATATACAGGAACACCTAAAAAAATAACGAAATCCCAATTGATAAGACCAATTTTGATAATCGGAGTGGTTGTATTTTTGGTTGATGCGTAATGACTTATTAGCTGATGTGTGCGATGCAAACGTCAATACGTCGTTTACTATACTGCGCAGCGTCAAATGTTTTTCGGGCCAGCTGATCCAGGCCCCCACAGGTATCCGTGGTATGAGCGGATGATATTGCGCCGGCGCCGCGCGTTGTCAGGACCTCTTCCCGATCGGCCACGGACCACGGTGGCGCCGGAACTCCGAAAAACATCACTATACGGCCATTGGGTAAATTTTAACAGTCCACGAGCCCGACATTGTAACTGTTGTTGTGTTTATAATAATGTATGCTCGATACTTTCATACTATAATAATGAAGACATTTATTGGCATTGTAAAAAATAAGTGATTCATAATATTTAAAAAAAAACTATGTAGGTACCTACATTTTTTTAAATTTAATATTATATTTTGTTTTTATTAAATACAAAATATGAGTTATTTTATTTAATGATTGCTAATTTGAGGACAAGATAATATATTTATTTTTATAGCATATTTTTTAGTTTTTAGTACTTACATACAGTGCCGCATTTAGACATTTTGTGCCCCGGTGCAAAAAAAAATTGGCGCCCCCTTAAGAAGCTTACCAACAAGAAATAGATCTTCACTAACCTTTAAGATGTTGAGCAAAAAAAAGAATGAGTACTTTTTTTAAAAATATTGTTGAATATTTGCAGATCCCCTTTCCTTCTGCAATAATAATAATAATACATCGGATTCTTTTGAATGTATGTAACTTAAACCCTGCTTAATATCAGGGACGCCAATTCAGTTTTAAAATAGGGCCGCCAAATTATTGAGCAGTCCAAATTTGTCTACCACATCAGAAGATAGTAAAAATATTGAAATTTATTAATGTCTTAAAAGATAGGGCGCACGACATTCCTACATTTTAGCCTATTTGTAGAAGTCTCACAACCAGCCTACACACTCTTACTTTGAATCTTGATTATACTGTCATTGTTTATAGATATAATTCATACATTTAACTTAAGAACCTCAATTTATAATGAGTTATACCTAATTACTATTATTATATATACAAATAAAACTATAAGCAATATTATATTAAAAAATCAATGTAAGTTATTAGCATGCAGTTATTTGTATCATTAAATTATTTGAAGTTTGAAATGAAGAGTTTTTAAATAATTAGCAAAATGAATAATGTAAGATTGATTTTTACAAATTTTTAATAATTTATATTTATCTCACAATCTTAAGAAGCTAATAATACAGATAAATATATTTTTAATTTTGATTCATTGATTTTAATCTTACAACTATCTAGAAATGTTAACTACAATAAAGATTAAAACAATGTATTATTTATAAAATATTTTTTAAAAACTATTATTATAGTCTATTTATTACATTTTAGCTATAGGTACTGGCGCCAGTGGCGTAGCCAGGGGGGAGGAGGTGTTGACCCCCCCCCCTTCGGCCGTATTTTTATCAAAAATATAATGTTTATAATATAGAAATACAATCATTTATTCGTGGTTAAATGTATTCTGTTATGCCGTATTCACGTTATCGACTGCACTGGTGATAATAATCATTATCATTTAATTATTTTATTATTTCAAACGGTTGTAGATTTATTTTATTTTATTACTAAAAAACCCCCCCTAAAAAAAATCCTGGCTACGCCACTGACTGGAGCAGTATAAAATTAAGGCAGGCCGCTGGCCAATACGTTTTAGGATTTAGGAACAAATAGGGCCACCAATGTATACCCTTACATACCCTTACCCTTATTTATTATATAAGTTGTATTTTTTCACATAATATTTAGGTACTTTATGAATAAATTAAATAAAGTAATTAATATTATAATTTTTTTTAATATGGTTTTCTAAGTATATTTATAAATAATTTTAATACAGACAATGTAACAATGTAATATAATATTAGTTTATATAAATACTTAAATTTCAATTGTAAACGTTTTAATTTTTACAAATGAACTAATTTCTAACAAAAAATTTGGTGCCCGGTGCAGTTGTAGCCAAAGCACCCCCCTAAATGCGGCCCTGCTTACATATTATATGCATGCATATTGCATATTCAATAGCTTTTAAGTGCATTAAATTCACAGCCTTGATTATTATCTTATTATTCTTATTAGATACTTTTTTCTTTTTAGTATAGGTATTTCTAACTTTGATCTACCTAATAACTGTTTTTTTTAGTGTACCTACATGATATATTTACTAGCATATCTTTATTCAAAAATATTAAATCTATTGAATCTGATGGTATAACTGATATCTTCTTCATAACCTAAGGCCTTTTTTATCATTTCCTTTATGTTTTCTTTTCAGAGTTCAGACGTTCGATACTACCTTTCATGATTTTCGGAAAATCTTCTTCACATTGAAATCAGTTGACGTTTTTTTCCTATAGGTATAGGTATTTAGTAAATACATGTATAGCCTAATATACTATATAGTATAAGTAATAGAAGAAAACATCATCTTCGCATTGTATTCAATGATTTCTAATTAAAGCCAAATTTAATACGACTATTTTATTTATGTAATTTATTATATGATTATAGCATTACAGTAACCTATTCAATGACAATGTATAGCTTTAATTACATTCAAAATTTTTACAATACAGCTGTGCGAATTCTCCATTTTAATTAAAATATTTAAATTATTATACCTACATATTATGTATAAAATATTTAGTATTGTAACAAAACTTAACTTTATTATTTTGATTGATGAAATGTTAGCTGTTTTTATTATGGTAGAAATAATTATATACATATATATACATACAATTTATTGGTTACATAAATTCTTATTGATCATACTATCGTAATATGTTTTTTAATAGTTCTTTCAAATTTTACAAGTAATATTTTGTGGGATCACAATATTTTAGGGGGGGAGAACATATTATAGATGATGGTTACAATAAATGATGATAAATGACTCACTAAATTTGTATAATCGTTACGGCGAATCAGTTAAGACGTTGTTCACCGGATTTCCACAGTTGATAGGAATAGTGTGATATTGGTTGTCATTATGCCCATTATGGTATGGCGAATCTTGGTATTTTTTTGGACCATGTGTTGAAGACAGTTTTAATGATTCTGTTCGGTCGGTGATTTTTTCAGGAATTCAGGATAGTCGTAGTTTTTCTGTGAATGTTGATGACTGGGATTTTGCTCGATAACCTGTGGAGTGGTCGTATTAGTCTTAAACTAGGAGCAAGCTCTAAATTAGTAAATACAACCACTCATCAGTGTTATGGCTTATGAGTAATATGGGTAAGTATATGGAAAGCGAATCTGTACAGTTACTGTACCTATTGTGACTTTACTATAGGAGCATGGTTTTATTAGTGAGTACAGATATTGCTTGACAGCGTTCGGTGTTTGCAATGGTTACTCAAGTTGCTGTAGTCCTGTAGGATTGGCATTGCCATCCGGGGTATGCCTCATATAGCAACGGGAGCAAGCTCAAGAAAGCGTGCGGTGAATGCGTTTGACATCAAGTAACCAATTCAGGGGCGTCATTTGGGGGGGGGGGTGCAGGGTGTACATTTGCACCAACATTTTTGAAAAACGCCTTCTTTGGACTGCCAGCAATAAATGTAAGCGCCGATATACCTAAGTGTTATAATATTCATATATTATATATATTATATATTTTATATTTTTTCAGTATTTAAAAATAAAAATTATTATAGGTACCTACTATTGTGTTTTATTTTCAAAAATGATCAGTGTAGTAGTGTACTAGTGTGGTTAAATCACTTATATCATAGACATAATATGAAATAATAATGATATAAATAATATAATATATCTGTGGATATAATATGCTGGTATAGATTTCTTATCACACTTCAGTATCTCCCTACTCGTTATAATAACCCTTTATAGAGCAGAACAAAAAAATCATCTGATTGTTCTGAAAATTGGTATACATGCACTATGGAGTATTTTGATTTTGGGAAAAATATTTGGAAAATTTTTAATTTGTTTTGCATGGTTGGAAAAGTGGTGGGAATTTAGTGTCCCTTTGCCCCTTTACGACCATGGGATTTACCAAATGGGCAATGGTAATTATTAAAACATTAAAAAACAAAACCCTTTAAATAGCTTAAAACATTTCTATAATGCACATTCCTGAGAAATTTATTTAAAATTCATAAATCATAATAATAATAATAAAAAAACAATTAAACTTCTACTTAGTTGGTTTATAAATCACAATATTATTTGTTATTACTTACTACAATATTTTCATATCCTTATATAGATGTAATAAGACTCAAATTGATAAAAAATAAAACAAATCTCATTAATAAAAAATAACATAATCAATTACCTACTTGGTATCTATAGTTTACAAATCACAATATTATTACAGTCTTTTTATTTCTTTATATAAATATAATAAGATTAAAGTTAATAAAAAATAAATAATAACTATTTATCTTTTAAATAAAATTAATCTAAATGATGCTGTAGATTCATTTTCAAAGTTGAAAAATCGAAGATATCCGCTAATATAATATAGTATGGCTAGTATGCAATAAATAATTATTGCTTTATGACAATAAATGTTTTTATTTGTGTAACTAAATGGTTTGTTATTAAATTGAATTTAAGTTGTTAAATTAAAATTAGAAGTGAAAAAATTTAGATATTAATAATATTTCATTAATATGAATTAAGTATCATTTTGAACAAGGTAACCAATAAAACAAATTTCAGGTTTAGCTATATTATTTATTTTGAGTGTGCAGGAAGAAAAATGTATAGGTTAGGTTCGGATAAGTATTATTAAGGTGCTTTATACCCATAAATTTACTTACCTAATACCACTGGTATCAGCAATATAATATAAATTCATTAAAAGTACCTACACATACTTCTTCAAAAAAATAATAATATTGTGATGTTTTCATACTAATATATGTGACATATTAAATAAATTAAACAAAAAATGTTCAGTTGTTTTTGTCACCACTTAACCCCCTTATCCACAAAAAAAAATAATTTCCATGTTGCCTGCAGTAATGATTTGGATGGCCTGCAAAAATGTTGGTACCAACAATAAAAAAGTTGAAATGACGCCCCTGGGCCAATTGCTTATATGAATTTTCAGGAAATAGTATTTTTCTGTTTTTTTTTTTATAGTTTTCGGTGTGTTTCAAACGTTCCAGTCTTGAACTCAACTTGATTATACAGGGTGATTCTTTTATCATAAAAAACTCATTATTTCATAAAGTATTCATGTTGTTGAAAATATTTTTTTACATAGTTTCAAGTTGAAAAAAAAACAACGTTTTTATTAAAAAAATTATATGTTAAAATATAATAGGTTTAAATAGAATACATTTATTACTTACTATTAATATACAATTCTGTGAATGTCAGAATGTGTTATATTGTTTATATTAATAATAATATGAATCATAACATAGTAAGTAATCAGTAATAATAAGTAATTATAAGTATTTAAATAAATATATTATACATATATTTATATTTTTCACACAATTATTCAATAATTACCACTTAAGTCATATATAATTAATAAAAATCATAAAACTTAGTTTTTTATTTTTCCGGAGTGAATTGACAAATCCCTTTTTGTACCTGTACATTGTTTGGGCGGAATTTACATTAACTTTCTTTACCTGTATATTTTCCCGGGTGGAATTTACCAGAGACCCTATTTTAACCTGTTTACTTCAGGTGGAATTTACAATAGCTCTACCGTATCGTAACCTACTGCTACAATTTCGCCATATGAATATTTTTTAATGATTAAATGACACGTATACATAACCATTATAATATATAAATGGGTATATGTTATACTGTTTTAATTTTCAAGGTTGGATTATAAGCATCGCTAGCTCCATAAATTTGTAATTTATTTTCCACCCGTATTATATTGACGTGGACCTAGGAAACCGACGTTTGAATTAAAACGTTGTATTCTTACCACACCTGGTTTTACCAACCATCAATTCATAGTAAGACGACGTCAGCGCACCGGTTAAAAACGGCAAAGGAGCGTTAGAACGGTACTATTAACCGGTACCTATCGAACGGCTGTCCATCAGTCTATGCTCTTATGTAATATTGCAAACCACACATAATTCCCGAATTCCGTCTTTCATACCATGATATTTTTCATCGCCGTACTTATAACTTATTGTTATTCTTATAATAACAGGAATCAATTAATACACAAAGTATGTGTCGGGAATCAATTCACTGCGAACAAGCGCCGAGCATTCGGACAATCATAAAATTGATTATTTGATTATGGTTACGAATTACAATTATCGTTGTCGTCTAATTACTATTGCATGCGGCAATATAAATGTACCTAAATGTATGCATTACCCCTCACACCACATTACTGACCTCTACCATTGAGTATATATAGTATATAGTATACTATATATACTCAATGCCTCTACCCATTTGTAGCATCACACCGACAAAACTCAAAACAATCGCTGACTGAAGTCTGAAAGTGAAACAAATAACGAAATACAATATTTAACTCTCTGCATGATGTGTACCGCGGTCGTTTTATTTTATCAACTGGCAATTCTTTCAGAATTTATTGTAGTCGGTTTATCAATCACATCATAATATACCTAATATATATTTTGTAATATAAGTGACATTAATGAAAAGGTTGTCATAAAAAAAAAAACATTTTAAAATTAGATTAATATTAATTATTGTTGTTAAAATATAATTTAAGGAATTTTGTTATTTATTAAACTGCCACCGCGCAACCATCAATACCCACCTCCAGCCATAGATCGAGCCACCGTGTCACCATCTCAATCAATACTCACTTCCAGCTATACCGCGCCACGGCGTAACCCTCCTCTACCCACCACCAGCTTACCCGCGGCACCTCATGTAGTTTTATCAGCAACGCCACCGCCGCCGATGGGCGCTATCAGCTACGACATGCCCCTTACCAGGGCGTGCAAGCCTACGTCATCACACCATATTTATACATAAGTAAATTATATTGCATCAAATTAAATTGAGATAAGCTAACATAAAATGTTAGTATTGATTTTAATTAAATTAATTACATTAAATAATTGAGGCCTAATTTTAGTATAGATAAGTTGCAATTAATTCCCGTAAGATTACAATCTCCTACAACTAAGAACGACGAGGACAATACTATATATTTATTTATTTTTATTTTGATACATTTACATATTATTCAGCAAAATCGTGTTGCCTAAGACGTACGTTTATATAGGTATAATGTATAGGTATAGATGCTCAAACCCAGATACAGCATTGGTTATAAGAATAATATGTGAAAAGTCACATTGGCCATTCTAAATATTGGACATCTAGGTGTTGGTAAGTCTTGGCACTCTTGACAAATTCACCCGTGCCCACATGGAATTATCACGAACGGATCTTTGTTTCGTGCCGTGTTAATGTGTTATTATTTTCCATGCCATATTATGCTGACTGTTCCGTCGTTGCGTCGTCGTGGTGGATGCGCCACTGAATCGTCATAATATATATATAATTTAAATAATGTACATTTAGTAGGTAAGACGATTGAACGTCAAATTACACTTTCTACATACTTCGTATCTAACCTAACCGTACGTATTAAAAAATATGGGATTCCGTATTTCCGTATTTGGCGTATTTCCGTGCCTGTTTCTTGTGCGTGATTTTAACATTTTTCACCGTTGTCGTTTGTCCTAATTATTAAAAAACAATGTAGGTATTAGGGAAGAATATTTCAGTCTTGGTCTATATTTGGGTGTAATTTTAATATTTTCCCCGGGCGTATTACTCACTGATATTATTTGAAAACATTTTTTAATTATATAAAAAAAGTCATAATTTTTTATAATTTTTTGAGCACCTCAAAAGCCATTAAAAATTTGTAACGTTGCCGTTGTACGTAATAACTACATAATATTATTCATAAACACGCTTTAACTATTTAGAAAATGTACATTTCATCAGTGGCGAAGCGTTATAGGAGACAATGAGACAACGTCTACCCACTAAGAAATTAGAACACAGGACGAATAATTTTGCTTTATAAAATATTTACAAATTTTAACGTCATTTATATTCTAAAAATGATCTATGTTTTAATATTTGTTAAAATTGGATTTTACAGTTATAGTCTATACGAATTATTAAAATAGATTATATGCGCGCAATACGGCCGTGCGGGTCATTCCAAATATTATTTTATTATATCAAAGAGACGTTGCGATGCTTCCATTTACACTCTCACATACCTAAATAAGTTTTTTTTTTATTTATGTATAGTTTGTTTACTATAATATATTGTCTCATTCTAATTATATTTTAACCAAGTTGTGTATGCTTTATTATGATATTTTTAAGATTTATGTAAAAAACATCGTGTTAAACACGTCGACGAATTTAAGAATTAAGATACGCGGGACGCTATTATTTATATTTTATACAATGGTAATACGTTGTGGACGAACGGCGGGCGTGTTTAATGCATACGGGCAGTCATTTCCCGCCAATTATTTGTTGTGTGGAGTGGACGAGCAGTTTTCACGACATGTTTTCTCTAGTTGTTTACTCGCTATTGAATACCTAAATGCGATTTAATTGTTTTTTTTTTTATCGAACACTCCGAGTGCTGATCTAAAAATTATCTAAAACCCGATATCAGTAATATACGGCTTAATACAACTCCAATGTTCAAAACAAAAAGTCGACCGAATCAAGATATTTATATTGTCTTTTCGTATTCATAATATAATGTACCTAAATACGAGTAGAAGTAGATAGTATGACTAAAAATATAAATGGTATAATTTATTGTTTTCTTTTAAGAGGACGTTATACCCGCATATGTTGTCTCTGTCTTACTAACGTAAATCATAGCAAATTTGCTTTCAGCAGAACAGATTTTGTGACGTTAGCTTTAATATTAGAGTAAATTTACCTATTATCAAATTTAAAGGTAAGACTATTATCTAGAAAATGTCATATGCTTTTATTGATATTATCATTTTAAAGTGAGTTATAGCTATGTAAAATATTACAATACAACTTTAAAATATTCATAACTCACTTTAAAATGATAATATCAATAAAAGCATATGACATTTTCTAGAAAATATTCTTACCTTTAAATTTGATAATAGGTAAATTTACTCTAACATTAAAGCTAACGTCACAAAATCTGTTCTGCTAAATGAAAATTTGCTATGATCTACATTAGTAAGACAGAGACAACATGTGAGGGTATAACGTCCTCTTAATAATATTATTTTTGATTAGGTACCTAATATACTTTATATTATAATTAAAATAACGATATACTTAAAAACGATTTTTCGTAAAACACGGTGCTCGTCTTTTAGACGCAAAAATACTGACCGTTTTAAACACGACAACCGTCCTCAACATTACACTGCATAAAATTAGCATCGGCTCCAATACTTAAAAACACAGAGAGTGTTAGACACAAGATAAACGAACGGCGTTCGTCCTGAACGTAACAATGCTTTAAAAAATTGTCATCCCCAATGTAAATAGTTTTTAAATATTTAAGAGTTTATGACTTACGTATATAATATTATATAAATTCGTATGCGCCGAGTGTTTGATAATTTGCATCGACGGCAAAATTTGTATGCTTACGAACTTATTACTTACTACTTAGATTTAAATCGAAAAACACAAGACTGTGAAATAAAACTAATGATATTAATACAAACATGAAGTTGGTAACCACGATGTAGAGAAGAGAAGGTGATAACACTCCGTGAAAAAAGTGGCTTATTTTTCGACGGCACTATTTTAGTTAACATGAATACTGCCGGGCACCGCCACAGTATTCGAAGGCCGGTTACATTAATTATTTTCTATTAAGGTGTATTGAAAATGAACCACGATGTAAAGAATATTATGAATATATTGTAATATTTATAATATTAAGTAGGTATATGGGATCTTCTCTACATCGTGAAATGAACTATATAATATGGTATTATTGATCAAATTTCATAATTCATACGAATATGATTATATCATACATGCAAGTTGAAATAAATAAAAATATTATATATAGGCACAAATTCAATAAAATAAATATATAGAGGTAGACTTCCAGTTCCAGATTCCAGTCATAACAAATATAAATTATTTGCTTTTTTGGTACATTATAAATGGAAGTTATAATATAGTATTATTGTTTGAATTTCATAATTCAATATAATAAATACATAGAGGTAGACTTCCAGTCATAACAAACAGTATTTAAAATAGAAATCCTTTCCCAATATTGTTCCAAATTTAATAGAATTATTGTAAGAACTCTGACTGCCCATTTAAACATTAGTTATTTACTACTGGCAGACTCAATAGGCTTTCCTATATTTTCAAAAGTTTAATAGTAAATTAATTTATAAAATTCCAAATAAATGTTTTGTGCCAGGCTGTAAGACGGGATATGCTAGTGAAGGAAAGAATATCACATTATTTCGAGCACCAAAGGTATAAAACCACAATAGACTAAACAAAATTTATGAAAATTTTTAAATTTAAAGTAAATAATTACTAAATAGTTCCACAGTAATATATTATTATATGGTACTAATAATTTTGTTTATACTATGATAAATTATTTGTACATGCAATAATTTTAAGTTATTTTCAAGATACTGATATTATTATTTTAAATAAGTATTATAATTTAAAATAAAAATTATTAATTATAGTTATTATACGTAATAATAACTATTATGTACATGTTAATTCAATTTTAAATTTTTATAAAAATTTATAATATTATACTAATTTTTCTTTATTATAATATTCCTATAACATGTTTAAGCTTAAGTATCATGTATCAATCAACTGGTTGTGATATAATTATAATTTCAATTTAATAACACATTTGTTTATGTTGATAATAAATCTAATTTATTATTGAAATTTGTATAATTTATAAAAAAATTAAAAATACTACCCAAATTAGGATATAATTTATATAGTCACAAGACTCATAACTATATGGAAAATAAACATTTACTTAAAAATGTTTTATAAACATGAGCATTGTACAAAATTAAGACAAATTAAAAATATAAAATTTAAATTAAAAACAAATATATTATAAGTAAAGCTAAAAAATTACATAACTCATAAATATTAAGAGTTATGGGTATTTATTAGTTCCATCAAAACAGCTATATGAAATAATTTATCAGGTAACTAAATGACTAACTAAATAGGGACTAAGTACCTATAATTTTATGAAGATATACATATACAGATATAGTTCATAGTTTTTTTTTAATAAATCATTGTATAATGTGATAATTTTAACTTAATAATTTTTAAGGGAATAGTATATTCAAATTATACCAGATATTTTATAAATTAATAAGATTATGTATAGCGTATAGGTAATAAGTATACAAGATTAAATTAAATCTAATTAAATATTATAATATATTGCTATAATTTCCAACTGTCAACTTCTATATAGGTAGTTGAATGCATAGGCACACACAGGTATTTTTCATCTTAAATAAAATATTAATTGATTTATAAATTACGATTTAAAATGAAAATAATGCATAATTGCATGGTGGTTATAATGCTATTATTGAATAACAACCGGCCTTCGAAGCTTGTGGTGCTCACGGTGGATTTTATTTAAACTACAAAATTGCCGTCGAAAAATAAGCCACTTTTTTTCTCCCGATCAAGCCGAGTGTTATCACCTTCTCTTCTCTACATCGTGTTGGTAACAATAAAATTATCCACGTGTCAGCAACTCAGCCACATAGAAATATTTTATAGTTAAAAAATAGAAATAGGCACAGTAGTCATAGACAGCAATACGGTAACTCTTACATCGCGATAAAAAATGTAAATGACGAACCGAAATTTACATCATACCAACAACGGCGAGTTAAATAGCGGCTACAAACGTAGAGCACTTAAATACAGTAAATACAATTAGTACATTTATTTACATTTATTTTATTTAATACATTTAGTGTCACTGGCGCTACGATCCGAAATCGTTAGTCACAATTTTTTTTTATAAGTGCTTAAAGTTCGAATATATACGAAATATGTCAAAATTGCGAAAATTTGCAAGTAATTTTGTGGTTGAAAAATTTGAAAGTTTGGTACAAGTATCTCCATAAATTTTTCTTCAACTATCTGCAAAAAAAAACTCTACCGGGCTAAGACGAAAAAATTGTATGAGTGATTGAAATTTAAATTTTTACAAAACGCGTTAAATAACGGTTTAGCCTCAAACGGTTTTTGATATTTGCTGTTATTCAAATAGTATAAGTCGTACATACTTGAAAATTTTACCAGTTATTTAGATTGCCATTTTCTTTGTGTGATTTGATTTTCAAAATATTTTGACTTTTTTTGAGCTATTTATAGGCATTTGAAATAATCAATTTTTTTTTATTTTCTTTTTATAAATGTTGATAAAAAAAATTTAGCTGGGACAAATTACTTGAAAATTTAAATGAAGGGTCCACATAACTTGTTCTAACTCTCATTCAAAAATTATAAAAATACATAGGCACAATTTTTTGTTATTAGCATTTGAAGTTCAAATATTGACACAAATTCGTCAAAATCATGAATATTTTTCACTATTTGGTAGTAAAAAATTTATAAATATTTTACTATCAATAGCTAAGAATTGAAAATTTAATACTATGCTGTCCATAAGGTAAGCTTAGAATAATTATAAAAAAGTTTGAGGATTATTCAATTTAAAAAAATTTACGAGTGTTTAAAGTTTTAATTTAAATTTGAAATCAAAAATACACGTGTAAAATTACGTTTTACTAATAAATAATTTTCGATTTTTGTTATTTTTAAAAAATTATCAAACGTAAGATCTTGAAGCTTTTACTTAAATGTTTGAATTTGTTTCAAAATAGAATATATGACAATATTTAAATATAATATATTAACATATCCTAGACTGACAAATCATCACCGTTCAGAATCGTTTTTCGTATACAATGATACCTACCATTGCATTCAAATTTAAACCTACCCTAGTCCGAGGTCCACCCAATCCCCTAATGTACAGCAGAGCGATACTCACTTACCCGCTTTTTTATTTTTGTGTCTATTATAACGATTTGGAGTCCAAAAGAAATAATGCTTTGATTTTTGACTTCAGCCTCTCTTTGGAAAGGAAAATTTATCTAGTTGGTACTTATTATTAACTTGGGGGGAAGATCAAAAGTAAAAAATTTCCAGTAGTTTTCAAAAGCGTTTGGAAAAACAGGAATTTTTACGCATAATCAGTTTTCGACAAAATTGATTTTTTTATTTTGCTGTAACTCGAAACAAGGGCGCCCATAATAAAATTCTCAAGGGGGGGACAACATTTTATTTTATCAATCTATTTATAAATAGGAATGACCACGAGGTAGGAAGGCCAGGAAGGGGTTTACAATTTTACATTATACTATTACATAACATAGGTACATCAAACTGAAGGATTATAAAATAATAATTATTTAACCAATATTTTAAGAATTGATAACTATTCATAGAATAGAAACGAAACAGCATGTTGTTATTTATAGCCGATAACCCAATTTGCCAAATTGAATAAACCGACTTTTCATAAACAAATTATAGATTTTCGATCATAATATATAAAAATACATTTTTAAATTCTGTTTAAATAAATAAGTAGATACTGATCACAGTAAACAGTTTTTCAAGATTTTTGACATTTTCCAGGGGGGACATGTCCCTCCCCTACCCCCCCATATGGGCGCCCTTGACTCGAAAACCAAGTATTGTAAATACTTGAAATTTTTATTAACGTTATCTATTTACGATTTTTCTAATTTTTTGTTTTTTTGAAATACCTATAAAAAAGAATTTTGCAGACCTAAAAATCTTTAAAATTGAATACAAGGTTTATTGGGGAGGCCGTAATTTTACGGAAAATAAACGTCCGGAATGATAAAATCACGGAAAATTAAAACTCCGGAACGTAAAAACACAGAACGTAATAATCCGGAACGTACAATCTAAGATCGTAATAATTTGGAATGTAAAACCACAGAACGTAAAAATACGGAACATACGATCCCGGAATTTAATATCCCGGACCGTAATATTCCGGAACGTAAAATTCCGGAATGTAAAATCCCGGAACGTAGTATGCCGGAAAAGAATCAGTGATTCCTAAACTTCCACGCCTAATGCCAAAAATCATTATTTATTATAAAAATTTGAGGTACCAAATTGAGGTGGTGTTGCATAGCAAGTCGAGGGATATTTTCGATTTGCGGAGCGTAGCGACGGCGCCGAGGAGCGTAGCGACGAGTGCCGCTAGCAAGGCATCACTGTAAATTATTTCGTATTTTACGGTCCACATTTGTCCAGGAGAGAGCGGATGTTAGGCACCATTGAATCATACTAAATTTCGGATATTTAAATTCCGGAATATTACGTTCCGTGGTTTTACATTCCGTAATATTACGATCCGTGATTTTACATTCCGGATTATTATGTTCCGTAAGTTTACGTTCCGGAATTTTACTTTCCGGTAAACTACGGTCCGGGATTTTACATTCCGGAATTTGACTTTCCAGAATATTACGGTCCGGGATATTAAATTCCGGGATTGTACGTTCCGTATTTTTACTTTCCGCACTATTATAGCCCCCCGTTTATTGTAAGTTATACTTATCGTAGTAAAAAAAAAAATCAAAAATCGTTAGTCACAATTTAAAGTTCAAATGTTTACAAAAAATGTTAAAATCCCCAATACAAGGTTATCTAAAAGTTTTTCTTTAAGAAAGTGTAAAATTCTAGCGTCAATATAGAAAAAAATTTATGAGCCTATGGAATTTAATTTTTTACGAAATCGCGAAAAATAACGATATATTACAATTTAAATATAGGTAATAATATAATATATCCTACTAATTATCATTGACTGACAAATCTTTTTTCGTATACAATGATACCCGTCATTGCATTCAAATTTAATACATCCATTATAGTGACCTGCAGTTACCTACTATCCATCTCTACTATACCGCAGAGCAATACCCACTTGCCCACCTTATTTTAGTTGTTTTATCTCTAATTAAAATAAACACATAAATATATAGGTAATGCATATTACTTCAAATTCAAAATAATAATAAACTTTAAATACCATTGATTAACATATAAATACTACACTATATTACAATAAGACAACTATTCATATATGATATATACTATTGTATATATTATACATATATTTCACTTTAACTTCTTTTTAATAGAAAAAAATACTGATATGTAAAGAATGAGAATAATATTATCTATTTAGTATCTACCCAGCAATTTATTATATAAACATTTATAATATATACATTTTTTCATATAAATTAACAAAGTAACAACAAAAAATATTATCATAACGCATAATTCAATAATGTCTATTATTCAGCTAAATAAAAAATCAAGTATGACCTGTTCTATAATATTAGTATTAAAAAAAATAGTAATGGACAAGAAAAATTAAAATAGTACACAAATTATACTCTCATAAATATTTTCATATAGATTTTTTCAACTTCAGATTAGTTGATTAAAAATTGTTGAATATTTAACATAAATATATAAGTAATAAATATATTTACATACAAATACAATAATCAAAATATATTACGGTAATTTCAGTAAGTTTTCTTTTCATTGCCAAACCCAGCTAGTACATTCATTGATCTCAAGTATCTAATTAAGTATTTAAATTTGAGGTTTTTTAAATTATTTAAGTTAAATAAAAATGTATTATGGACTCAATCAGCAAAATTGACAATTTGACTAACATTTTCAGAAAAAATTACTTCTAAAATCTATTACCGAATATAGTTGTAATCATTCATAAAAATAAAATTGATTTTCCTGTAAATACACCAAGTGCTAACGTTTCAAAAAAAAAAAAAAAAAATTACCATAAAAAATAATGAAATATTTTTTTTTTGTTTTATTACAATTTTATATTATTGAATTATAATTATTAAAAACCACGTATACAAACACATAAGATACACTGTATTTTATGTTAATATACTATATTTAAAAAATTAGACATATTAAAAAAGTTGCATTAAAACAGTTAACAGCTGTTTTTGTGACATTACAATGTTTAATTCAATATGTTAAATATAAACCATAACAGCCTTAACAGTTAAAATTATTTTATATAAAAAAAATAATTTAATTACAACAAAATTATCACTTTATTCACTAAAGTATTTATAAAAACTGATCTTTTACCTCATAAGAAGTTGACTTCTAATTCTATGTTTACAGGTAAGTAAATTTATTCATAAATACAAATATTTATTTTTATGCTTACTTTCACTGATGGAACTATGTTATAATGAGTAAATAAAGTACAAACAATATCAAAAAAGTTAATTGAATGTTGATTTATTTTTTCTTAAACATATTTAAATCCTTGCAAAAATATAATTTCTCAATACAATGTCTTTGGATCTTTAAAAAAAAAAAAAAAAATACATTAATAAATTAGTTTAATGGTAGTACTTGCAAATCAAATTCTAGTGGTATTTAAAAGATTAATATTGAAAAAATTACTTCCAGTTACATTAGTCTTAAAATTGTCCACCGTTGCGCTCAGACTGATTGTAAGATTCAAATAATTTCTTTGCCCAGTTTAAGCACCGCTCTTGTTTTGTAAGTAATTTATACTAAATAAAAATAAAAATCCATTTAAATATTACAATAAATACACACAATTAAAAATGTAATACCCTTGCGTTCAATAATCTTTCTGGATTGCATATAATAAAAGTTGATTCTTCTGTAGGCAATGTACTAGTAACTTCTTCATTTATTTTTGGAACATTAAATTTGGTTTTGTCTGTAGTTTCCTCTTCTTTATGTTCAGATGATGGATTGAAAACTTTAAAAACAAATCCTTCTTGATTGATCTGTTCAATTGAATTTTCTCTTTTCACAATATCCACTAAAATACAAAAAAAAAACACATAAACTACAGTACAAAACAGTAGCTAATATTAAACTGTTTGTGTAATGTTCATATTTTAAATTTGTTGAGAAGTAAATTTAGTCTATTAAAAATTACTTGATTTCATTCAAATTTCATATGATTTCATTAATAAGAAAACATATTTAAAATTATTAAATGGTTTTCACGAGAGAAAGAAATAATTTCCAAAATATTGTACTATATCGAATAAATGTCGAAAAATACTGTAATTAAGTTATACAGAGTACGCTAAAAGTAGCATTTTGAATATTAATATGTTTTCAGATCTGTAAAATTAATTTATCACTATCTTAGAAATTAAAAATAGTTCTATAAGATTATCAATGAAAATTGATCAATAAAATTATCATTCAACATACTAATATACTTACAAACGTTTTTTTGAAGCCAATTTGCATCATGATCATTTTTGATAATAGTTTCAGATTTTCCAACTAACAAATCATCTTGTAGCTTTTTATTTTTTTCATTGTCATTTAATGTTTTAGAACTTTTGGATTGGTGATTTTTAAATGAAGAATTAGAGTTATTTGATTCATAACTAGTAGATGAACTTTTTCTACGATATTTTCTTTTTGAACGACTTTCATCTCTCCGGTAGGAACGGCTTGAACGTTTATGTCTTGACGATGAATGATCTGATGAACTGTTGGATCTGTGTCTACGCTTAGATTTTTTATGGTATCTGATTTTTGATTAAAATTTTAAAATAATAATTAGTCTTAATTTTTAGTTGTATGATATAAATTCTATAATTAAGTATCAAAGTTACAAAGATTTAAAAAAGTTTTATGTATAAAGCTTAAGGTTTTATGCTATATTATTTACTGCTATTATTATTCAATATTATTAGGTATATAATAATATTATTTGAAATAAATACATTATTAAGAGGACTTCATACCCGCATGTGTTGTCTAAGACAATTTGTGTTCAGCAGATTAAATTTTAAGCTTTAATATTAGAATCAATTTACCTATTATCAAACTTAAATGTAGTTAATAATATTATCTAGGCTTTTATTGATATTTTAATTTTTAAGCGAGTTACATGCATTTTAAAGTTTTAATATTTTACATAACTATAACTCACTTAAAAATTAAAGCCTATGGATGCCTTAGATAATATTATTACCTTTAAGTTTTATAATAGGTAAATTGACTCTAATATTAAAGCTAACAGCATAAAATTGATTCTGCTGAACACAAATTTTCTATGTTATACGTTCGTAAGACGGAGATAACACATGTGCGTATGATGTCCTCTCAATATTAATATTATATGGTCAACGCTACAGATGGACATGGCCCAAGGGTTGGGAACTGCATTATATTAAGTTTGTAAGAAAGAAGAATCTTCATTGGATAATGTACATATTCCTGATAGTACAAAGTACAGACATATAAGTCCTTTAATTTAAACAAGGAATTGAAGTCAATACATCAAAGATTTTTTACAAACATTTTGTAAAAGGGATCTTAACTCTGAACGTTTGGGACTTTCTACGATTACTGAACTAGAAACAATGAAAATGTGTTTCCATGATTATTAAAAATCGTCATCTAATTAAATTTTCTAAATCAGGGATTTTGAAGGACACGTCTCATATAGATATAAAATTGAAACAAGAAAAAAATTATCAAAAATTATAACATAATAATTAATTAGTTCCTTAAAATATATTTTAGACGATAAGTTTTTTTTTTATGTTATCATCTTTAGAAGTGAAAATGCTTAAATTTTCAACTTCAATATCTTTTCTGGCAGAAAAACAAATCTAGTAGAAACTATAGGTCAAAAGTAAAAAATTCCATGTACCTACATAAAAGTATAATAAGTGGAGAAAACTTAATTAGTTAATTATCTAAAAATATTAAAGATAAATATAAACTTTTTTTTTATAAACATTTGAAGTTCAATTTTCCAAAAAATTTGTTAATTATTTTATAGTTATAAATTTATATTTCTAAAGAAAAAATTTAATTCTAATCTTAAATTTCTTGAACACTTTATATAAAATTTCTCATAAGTAGTTAATTATAAAACCAAAAAATCTAATAAATATTTAAGCATAATTTCTTTTACAAATAATTGCACTTCAAATTTGGAAAAAATTAGATACTTAAATGAAGAATAACAAATTTAATTATTTTGTTTTTTTTTTTGTAGTTATTTAAAAAATATTATTTGTGTGGGGGAGGGGCTTAAAAACTTTTATATATATTGGTATACTTTTGTATACATACATCATTTAAAAACGTTTCAATTAATTTTAAGCTATTCACATCATTCTATGGTAAGCGATACTGATAAAAATGTTATGGATAATAATAATGAATTATATATATAATATTAAATATATACTATTGTAGTAATAGAATAAATGTATATTTTTTTGCAAAAATTAATTCAACTATAATACCTAATAATAATAAAATAAAATACTTTAATATCAATATTAAAAATCAGTGATCTAAAAAATGACGAGGTAAAATGTAGAATTCATCTACTGTGGAAAAAACAGTGTTTTCTTACTTGACAACTTTTTATACTTATATTAGTTAAATTTATCAAAATAATATGTATATATAAATCAAAATTATTCATAAGTATAATTTTTTACACTGAGATTATAGATTTGTATTCTTATTTTACACTAAAAAGTAATGAATTAGTATTTTAATTATATATATGTATACAATATATAGGTATATTTAAAGTAAAAAATACCTTGATTCAGATCTGCTTGAATGTTTTTTTCTTGAATATTTTGAACTATCTGTAGATGAAGAACTTGAAGACCTATAAATTAAATATTAGTTAGTAATATAATTAACAAAATAATACAATTAATTAATTATATAGCATAGAATAAATTACATAAAATGTAACACAATATTTTTCAATACATAACAATTTATATTTTTATTTTAGAGAATATAATTGTCATAGGTAACTAAAAATATATATAAATAATTATAGTTCTGAATATTCAAATATTTATTTTTTATGAATACACTATTATTGTGTCAACATTTAGAGGTTGGTAAACCGAGTGTATATTGGGTAAGCAAAACATAAAAACCTAATATTATGGTTTTATCCTTAAAAATAACTATAGTTAAAATTCATAATAGGCTACTTCTACAATAATCAATTTTATAAAAATAAAATTGGTTTTGATTACTTTAATGTTGGGCATTTTAATTTTAAAAAGTATTTGAATTAATTCACTTATTAATAATATTATTTTGATTCCTACAAACTAATTTTTAATATTTAAAAACTTTGTATAATACTTTAAAATAAAAAAATTAAATTTTGAAAAAGTTTTTAAAGCATAATAATGTAACATATTATTTAATCAAAGTCACTGGAAAAATAATTATTTATAGTTTTATAAACAAGAAAATAAAATTAGTAATAAATTATTTTATAATAAAATCTGTTTATTTTTATATCAATATTTAATAACAGGTTAAGATAGATATGTACAGTGAGCAGCGTTGAATTTAAAACTCTGGTACAAAAGAAAATGTCAAGGTCTTTTAAAAAAAATGCCATTAAGGTAAATAAATCTTTAGCCATTTAAATTGTCTATACTCTATAGTATATTATCATAATTCTATTGTCATCTGCACACTGTACTATACCAATATGTTTAATTGTTTATAATACTTTGATAACAATAATTTAAAGGGCTCCTACTACTTTAAAACTAAAGGGTCACAGTATAATGCACTGTTAGCTATATCCAGCACTGTTATTAAGTATTATATTATACCATGTAATATAACTGGTTTTTAAGTAAAATTATCATTGATAGTATTGTTATAGGTTCATTATGAAAAATTGACTGATATAGTGCATTTAAAATCTTAAACTAATTCATAATAAATACAATAATAAGATACAATGGCGTATTTAGGATTTTATCAAGAGGAAGATATACGTTGGCAAACATGTATTTCCTAGACATGTAATACTTATCACTACTTTTACTAAAAAATGTTAAACATTTATATACTTTTTATTAATAATGTTGTTTTAAAGATTTATTTATTTATTATTCATAAGTAATTAATTTTTTATAAAATGGATAAAACTATGAGAATACAATATGTAGTACCTATTGATAAATATACAAATTTATATGTAGGATAAAATCAGTAAATAATAGTTTACCAGCCAATGCTCGGAATTTAAGGGTCTCAGTGCCTCCTCAATACAGCTACTAAAGAAGGGCCCTTTTTTTGGTACTTAGCCCGGAGCCTAGGCTCTGGGAAGGTTAAAACTGCTAGGCAGCTACCTTTTAAAAAAAAAAAACTTTGCCTAGGTGGAAGTTTGGTACTGGTACTAGCACGAGTGTTCAACTATAATAAGTAGTTAATTATAATGCAGGATTAAAAATAAAATATTTCAATATTTTACTGTTTAAATTTGATTACTATTTGTATTTAATTTAATTATAGGAATTTATTGTTTAGAATGCCTATATATACATACTTTCGCCCTGCAATAAGTTTTGAAATAGCAACCAAACGGCGAACGCTTATTATTAAAATCATGATAATAGCTGGATCGTTATTGACAATAATGATGATTGACAGCATTTTACGATTTACGACATAAATTGTTTTCAATAATTTACATATTTAGTAGTAAGTTGTGTATGGACTACAGGCATCAACCATAATATTTCCAAATTCTTAATATATTCAATATTATAATTAAGTTTAGCGTTTTTAATAATTTTATTTCTATAATATATGTATGAAATTATTAAACCTAACAGTAAAATAGTATCAAGGATAGAATCTATCCCCCATATTCCCCTCCTCCTGTAAATACGCCACTGATAAGATAAAAATATGTTAATGGGAAAAAATTAGTACTTTAAAAAATTGAAGTAAAAAGGATATTTGGTTAGATTATGTGTGGTTATACAAATTTATCATATTATTACTTACAATAATAAAACATATACGCATTAAAATATTCATACAAATTGTATTGTGAAAAAGTATACGGGACACTAGTAAATTACACAAATATTTCATTGTTTTCCACTTATTAAAACTTATCAAACTTGACACTGGTGAGCGATAAATATTAAAATATCAATTTACACATAAATATGTATAATATTATAATAAGTTCCTACTTAATACCTACATGAAAAATGTTTAATGAATACTGATATCAATTTAATTTAATAACATTGCCTAATGGTATGGACTCTTAATTTTTTTAATTTTGTATTTAAAAAATAATATGATATTTATTTTTTAAAAAAGGAAATATTATAATAAATACTAAATTTTAAATTATGATAATATTTAAAATGATTCTCAATGAAAAAATATAATTAAGAATTTTTAGCATTTGTAATCTTCCTATACCCAAATAGAAATATAGAAAATTTAATATATAAATATAACTTATTAAAAGGTTTAAACCATAGTTTAAAGCATTAAATTTAATATTATATTTAAACATATTGCACATCACAATGCTATGAATATATAATAATTGTTATGGAATAAACAAAAAATAAATAAATCTTTAAAAAATATATTATTTTAATGTTAGTGTCTATATATACATTTATCTTTTGATAATATCTAAAAATTTTAATAAATTAATCAAATACATTATTTATCAAATAATTAAATCATTAAAACCCATAAAATACCTTTTAACATTTTTTTTAAAATTATTGTACAGATAAGAAAAATTATAATTACCAATAATGAAGAAATATAATATATAAATTTAAATAGAAATTATTAATCAGTCAATACTACAAGAAAAATTAAGTTGTGAAGTTTTAAATAAAAAAGTGGTGACGCTCACCTGTGCCTTTGGTTATAATAACGACTATAACTTCTAGTTCTGTCACGCGAGTTTGAATCACTCGAATACTTACTCATAATTATTCCAGTTCTTATTCCTGCAAATCAAAATCAAAACTTAGTTATTTTTATTTTTATTCTATTATATACCAATGGGCAATAACTATTAATATATAATATACTTATTAGTTATTATTTATATGATTTTTGACAAGTATGCAAAATCTATTTACTATAGTCATTATAATGTAAGCAAGTTTTAAGCAACTTTCCTCCAAACAAAAATATTTAAGTACTAAAGTTTATACAGTTTATATTAAGTTTTGAATTTGATATTTTAAATATGAAAATTAAACCACCAATTTATATTCTAATTTTGCTTGAACTAAAGAAGTAAATTAATTTTTAAGAGCAACAGAATTAATGAAGTCTTTATAGTTTTTAATAATAAATATCATAGATTAGATTTGCTATATAAATTTACCAATAATACTTATTAAAAAAAAAGAGTATAATTTTACAGCAAAATCACTGATATTGTTAACTTCTCGGCATGATAAGACTGAGAAGTGAATCCCAAGATTTAGATAATAATATACATTTATAAATTTTAATATTTAAATTTAAACATATATTATCATATATTACTAAATATAAACCAATCAAACTAAATATTCAAATTTTAAATCCATATGTTATAATGATATCACCATTTGTTACCCGTTTGATATGTAGGATGAAATCAAACATAGTTAAGAGGACGCTATACCCGTATGTGTTGTCTCTGTCTTATACACGCGTAACATAGTTAAAAACTGTTTTGCACGGGACAATTTTACTCCCTCAATATTTATATCAAAATCACCAAAATTTCAAATCACATTGAGAAGAACTTTACCTGTGACGTAGCGTTTTATTTTTTTTGATAGTGGTAACCAATAATTTTTAATAATAAAATGAAAAAAACCTAAAGTTCTCAAACCGATAACTTTAATTGCATTCATGTTATTAAAAAAATTAAAATGCTACGTCACAGGTAAAATTCTTCTCAATGTGATTTGAAATTTTGATAATTTTGATATAAATATTGAGGGAGTAAAATTGTCCCGCGCAAAACAGTTTTTAACTATGTTAAGCATGTATAAGACAGAGACAACACATGCGGGTTTAGCGTCCTCTTAAGCATCATGATTCATGAATATTGAAATAATAAAGTTTAGATATAAGTATAGTATAGTATTACCTAATTACAAACTTTACAAAAATCTGTGTAAACAACATAGGAACTATATTAATATTATGCAGAATTATCTATTATAATTTTTTGAAAAATGCACTGATTTAATTTAGTAGCTGATGTTATATCACTAATAAAACTATACAGGAAAACACATACAAATGGTAAAAACATCTATTTAATCTTTTTTTATATAATTGATTCAAAAATTGTTGATACTATTTATTAAAATACAATTTGGATGATAATTTATTATACTAGTTACATCACCAGCATTCGATATAGGCATAACAAAACTGGACTTCAAGAAATAGAAAAGAATCAGTAGACAAAGCTAGATTAAATAGATATAAAAAGTTAACTGCTAATACAAATTTACAATTTCTAAAGAAAATATTTAGAATCATATCTAGGCTAAGGCTGATTTCATAAGAAATACTATCTAATTAATTTAGAACAGCGGTAATATTTAAGGACATAGATAATAAGTTAACTAAGATAGTGAGGTACAGTGAGTTCCGCTTAATGTGATCACTGGTTTATAGAATCAACCGTTTATTGAAATCAAAATTGTATATCCCAAACCAGATCTTATGTTGCTAATGTAAAAGTAATATTTTATTAGAATCACCAAGTAACAGATAATTTAATCATTTTTAAGAACATTCTAATCGTTTTAATGGTATTTCAAACTTTCATTAAAAAGAAACAAGAATTGTTTTGAAAAAGTTAAAAGGAGCTATTCAAAAATATGTCGAAAATGATACTTTTCAGTTGTTCCAAAAGTTAGGTACAATGTACATACATTATTATTTATTTAATTTTAAATAATTAAAAATCATGTATATATTATATTAACTGAGTATGGATTTTAATTTCAGGCTAATATGAAAATGAAATTAGTAGATTCTCGAGTACAATAAAAATAGATGTTTTATGGAATCAACCAGTTATAGGATTAAAATGATCTGAACCATGTGATCACCGATCACATTAAGCGGAATTCACTGAATATTAAATCTGGAAAAATTGTAGCTGATTATATGAAACTGAGGTCGTTACAGATTTTATGTAAATACTTTGATTTAATAGAAGTTATTAACCTAACCTTTAGCTTATTTTGAGCAAATTGTATATCAATAATATATTTCATTATTTTATTGAGTTTATTATCAATAGTAGTAGGTAATAGAATTTTATTCAATTGATTAAAAAACATTTTTATAAGAATCATCCTTGGTTAGTCATAGTAATAATTAAAGTAGTCAAGTATAGATTATTAACAAACAATTAAATACGTTCATAAACAAGCACACAACAAGCTATAATATAATTGATTTCTCATTGTTGTTTTCATCAACATAAAATAGATTTTGCATAACATAAATTTACTATGTTGTACATTTATAAGACATAGACAACACATAACAGCATTATGTTCTCATACCTATCACTAAAAAATCAAACTTTTTAAGTTCAAGGTCAGGTAAATTTAATTAAGAAACACATAGTTATATTTTATTTTACCAAGAATACAGTTGTATCATTTGACTACTTTTAGACTGTACATGCAATATGTAAATTCATTTATTACTTTAGCAGACACTTAATTTTTAATTTATGTACAAGAAAATATTATTTGTGTGTAAAAAATGTAAAGTTAAAAATTATTTTTGTGTCTTACCCACATCCAATGGCGAGAAATATGTATGTTCTTGATTCAACTAGTTCAGTCACGTATAACAAGAAACAGAATTTTAGGTACAAATCCCAATTATGTACGTACCACCAAAATTGTAAGTACAAACGAAGTGAACAATTCAAAATTTCAAAACATTGTGAATTTGTGAATTTGTGATTAGTGAAGTATGTAACATTTTTCAGTATAACCAAAACAATATTATTGATAACAGCTCTGTGGAGGTCAAATATAATATTATAAATTATAATAATATGACTATGGTTATAATGGTGGAGGTTCATACATAATAAGTAATTATAGTACTCACTATACCTACATATTATTACTGAATCGCGGTAAAAAGTAGGTATAGTGAGTACTATAATACATATTACATATAATTAATTGTTTTAGAGCGCACAGAACGTAGTTAGATTTTTACCTGCCTAATGTCTGGTTTACACAATTACGCGATGCGTAGATGTCGATATGTACCTATACTTGCTTTTTACTTACCATTAAAATGTGTACCTACTCTACTAAAACCAAATGACATACACTTAGTACTGCACATTAAATGCATTGTGTAAACTGAGAAACCCTAACACAAACTTGGTTTTTTTTAAATATAAATTTATTTTTCAGTATGAACCATTAGAACGATGGTTGGTACAAAACCAACAAATAAATGAAAACAATAAACATTGTCGGTGACTGGTGAGCAACATAACAGATATTTGATCGGCTTCCTCGATCTCTCCCTAGTCCCTTCCATGAATACTTTTATGAAAATAGGTATCTAAATAATTTAGTACCTACCTATACTTACCTACAATCTACATCAATACATAGGTAATATAAATAAATATAATTATATAATTTACATCTAACAATAAATATATTCATAGGTATCAACCATTAATCAATAATATTAATAATAATATATTATAGTATTATACAATCATTGAATCATATAATATGTTCAAATACAAATATCATATATTTCAGCTAAGGCCAGCCCAAGTGGCCAAGTAATTACAAATTTTGTTTGCCAACTAATTTTTTTATGTTATTAACGATTTGACACCTTATAATATAGGTAGGTATTAATGAGTGCGAAAAAAAAATAATTTCTTTCTACCTCACACCAGTCACACTTCTTATCTGTAATCATAGACAATGAAATTTCTTATGCTCTTGATTGAGTTGATTGAATATTGTACTAATAATAATAATATAAAATATTTTATCTATGTGACCAGTGGTGTATTGCTAAAAATATTCGTGGGTATACGCCTTCTAGATCTTAGGTGTCAAAGATTGAAAGATATACCTATAACATTGAATAAAAAAAAATTTTTTCTCGCTTCGCTCGAATTCACTAACAACATTTATTCTAATTATCAGTATTGACCAGAGAAAAACTTTAAACAATTAGTACAGTCTAAGAAATTAGAATGGTTACTATTTTAATTTTACTAACTGCTAATAACTTAGTGATTAGTGCACTAAATACTAATCATGATTGCTAGGGCCCGGAACTTGATGCATTTGCATCTTTTTTTCTAATGATTACATTTGAGGCTCGTTTTATAGAAATTTAATTCATGAAATATAGAATTTTATGGTACAGCAGTTATTATTTTGCATTTTTAGGGAATTTTATTCTTTAAGGTCATTTTTGTAGTATTTTTAGTGCATTTATTCATTTTTGAAAATTCTTAACAGGTATACGGAGCTATACGGTCGTATACCCGCGTATCGTCGTTTATTTAGAGAGTATACGCTAAAAAAAAAACTAGAGGAGTAAGTATACGCCGTATACCCCCGTATACCCCCCCAATACACCACTGTATGTGACTATATAAATCAATTCAAATAAACGTCAATAATTCACCGATTCACATAATTTCGCTATCGCCTGATAGTGATTTACATTCATAAGGAGATTTATGACATATTAAGGTGGATACTGAATTTTTATTTTATTTTCAAGGTATGTTAGCAAAAAACAATCTTATATAATAAAACGTGAATAATAGTTCGTTTACTATATAAAGAATGCGCTGCGGTCGCATAGGAAAAAGCTCTATGCCAGTATACCTATGCCGTATAAGGTCTATGGCATTGTATTAAATTATTAAATATTATTAATAATTGTATTATTATTATGCCGATCGATGTACGAGATATTTATATCCTATTATTTTGCTTAAA
Organism: Schizaphis graminum; assembly: GCA_020882235.1. Classification (NCBI taxonomy): domain Eukaryota; kingdom Metazoa; phylum Arthropoda; class Insecta; order Hemiptera; family Aphididae; genus Schizaphis; species Schizaphis graminum. The sequence goes on from CM037033.1 coordinate 95,851,480, forward strand.
TTTACACGTATTATACTGTATTACGTAGAGTACTGATGTTTGATTCTAAGCCCATTTACTCATTTATCGTATTTATATTGTTTCGTTGTTCTCGGTAGCTATAACGGGTTGTGTTGTATATCATATTATAAAAGTGTTTCTCGACGACGTTTATGTCGCTTAGTACTGTATTCGTGTACTTGGGTTTATGGCGATAATATTTTATATTTTTGTACACCAAATAATGAAAATGTTATTAAAACATTGATACTGCTGTCGTTTTGTCAACATGTAGCATTATTAGCATTCTATACTAAGGATAATATATTATAAATTATAATACAAAAAGAGCACGACATATTTTAGATAAATACATTAAAAAGACAATTAATAAGAACAGCCAAGCTTCATCAAAGTTTTATGCAAAACTACTATAATAACTTTCAAGTTTAAATTTTAAAGATAAAAAAATATAACACATTAACAACATGATGTAATAAATGTATTGTGGATTATTTCACTTATTACACTCACAATACTGACATTGTCCGCGATCCGACGCAGTCGGATTGCCTACCTGAGGGGTATTAGTAACACATAAAGTATATTCAATTTTTAGCAAATAAAACATTTAGATTTCATTAATTGCGCCCACATAGTCTGCAATTCGACGCAGTCGGATTGCCTACCTAAGTGATTTAGTTGTGTATAAATCGATTTTCCCAAAATATAAGGCGTTAAAATTTCGTTTGAATTAAAATTTTTCTCCTACAATACAACATCAGATTTATGACGTCAGGAGGTATAACAATCCGCCGTAGGCGGATTGCCCAGCACAACTATCGATTCACACTGGTTGATGACTAATTGCTAGACCCTCAATTAACATTATTTTATTTATTTATTTTATTCTCATGCAAAAAAGCACCGGGCAAACGATACGATATGTATCCAATCCATAATTGCTCAGCCAGGTATAATATTATATTATATTTGCCCAGGTCGAGGACTGATAGCTAGACGCTCAATTACAATTTTTGATATGTTATTTTTTTTTTTTAACATACAAAAAAGAACCGGGCAGGGGACGGGAAGCGATATTACACCAAATGATGACTGATAGCTAGACACTCAATTACCATTTTCGGTACACATTCTTATTGATTTCAAACAAGCACCGGGCAAGCGTCAATACAAACTTTTACACCGAATGATAACTGATTATTGATAACTCACACTCATAGTAATAAACTCTATGACAATTTTAGTGACCGATTTCTAGACACCCGACTATCATTTCCAACCGAATTTCCCATGAAACGATTTTCACTCGACCCCCTCGAAGGCGCCGAAGACGGCTTCTACAAGCCTGGAATCGAGGCACACCAGCCGCTAGTAATTTTTATAATTCAACTGTATTTTCAATTTTTGTATATTGATATAGAAAAGGAATATATTATAATAATTTTGTTACTCTATGTAACTTATTACCAGATCGTAAATTTCTATTACACTTACACGCATCGCTTATGTCCATTAAAGAATTATTAACATATAAATTATTACCTGAAATTCGTCAAAATAAATATTATATAATAAACTCAATGTAATTGGCAAAAATTAAATCAACCGATAATTTTTTTTTATTATTAAATGATCTTTAACAATACATTTTAAATGTGTACATAATACATTAATGGGTATCGCCGAAGATTTCTGATAAAAATAAACTTTCCATTTTTCATATAGGTACCTTTTTCCGCCATATTAGAAAAAACATCATTATTTTTTTCCACTAGTTATAAATAAGTTTAGGAACCTTTACATAAAATATGTTTAATAATATTTTATTTTTAGTAACTATATGTCTCCGTGTATAAGTATAATGTATATAGAGTAAGAGTATAGTGACTATATAGGTTCACCGTACATTCGTACACTATATATTTTTAAATAATAATTGTATAGATACACTTAGGTAGCTAGGTATAACTATTTAAATCATTATGTAAGATTTTTTCTATTTATTTTATAAGTACAAATAATACAATAATATTATAAACATTAATTTAAATTATAAAAAAAAAATACTAAGATATGAAAAAATACCAACAAAATTAGATTTTCATCTATAAGGCATTTTTGTATTTTATTCCTATGAAATGAATTTTTTTTGTTAGAGAATAATCACTCATTTAAATCTAATTATTTAAAAGTAATAAATTGCCAACATTTAGTTGTATATTGACATAAGTATTGTATATTTATTATTTATAAAAAAAATAAATATATTTTCATAGTTTTGATAACAATATAATATATTATATTATAATATTATAAAATCTTAATGTAAGAGTAAGAGTTCCCAAACTTTAAAATTCTATAAATTATAACTCATATAGCGTAAACGCCGGAAACTAGTGACAACCACGTGGGTAAATATATTAATGAAAATAAATATATTAATTATATCTATAGATATACCTCTACAAAATATTTAAGTTATCACTACCGGACCCCGTTCTTAATCTAATATTTTATACTATTTCATATAATATGATCGTTTGAGACGCCATATTTCTTGAGATTTATCATAAGTAGGTAGTTAAATTACTACTGGATATACTGGTGCAACCCAACAGTTGTAAGTCTATACTTTATATTGGTTTAATTATCGCTACGTATAATAGCCGTTTTAATATTTGTTAGTAAGGTTCAGTTTGGACTGTTTGGAGTGTCTCTTGACCAGCCAATAAAGTTTTCTCATTTTTTCCTTAATATGTTCAGTTTTTTACTAACATGATATATCAACTTCAAGTTAAGTTATGAGTCGAGGTGCATTCCGAAATAAAAGATATACTGATAAAATAAAATGTTTTAATTGTAATATCATAAATTAGGTAAAAGGTAATATTCAATTATACCAAGTAATATATGCTGATACTCTGATAGATCGCCTCGGCTCAAAATCTCTTTTTCGTCAATTGAATGATTTTCAGATACTTGTCAGTTATCGCGACTAATAATATATAATAAATAACAAATAATTATAAACAATCCTATGTATATCACCAATGCTAATAATATAATAACCACCATTCAATATATCTCGCTAGGTAGTCGCGATAACCGACAAGTACCGATTTTCTCAACAAATTTTGCTTTTATTAGGTTCCAAATTCTCCGTAGATGTATACATAAATTATACTTCATACACCCGTCATTCACTAGTTTGATGCTTTCGATATTTTTTTAGTGCCCACCAATATTGTCAATAAGTTACCTGATTGATTAATATGTTTTATGTCATAAATCTGTGTATTGTCTATGTCATATAGTGATAGTCACATCAGTTATATTTAGTTAAATTCATTTTAATACGGGTTAATACGACCAATTTATACATTTTTATTCTTAATTTTTATTTATTAAAAAATATAATTTCACCATCAACTTCTTTATCAAAAAAAATATTTTCACATTTAAATTTTTTTACATCACTCATTAATATTTCTATTTTTTTTTTATTGATTGTTTTTTTTATATACCTAATGATGCAATAAAATAGTATGAGTGTATGACGTATATTATGTCTTATGCATAGACGTAAATTTGCCTTGTTTGAAGGAGGGCTAAAATTATAAGCAAAAATCAGGCCAGAAGAGGGCTCGCTCCCCGCACCCCTACATATAAATCTTACAATTTTATGATAACAATATAACATTCATTATATAAAAACTTCAAAATTATTCATCATTTTAATTTTATTACAAATTTACAATATAAAATTCATACATGAAGCTTAAATATTCACATAACACATACCTATCGGATATCTTAATAAGGAATTATGTTTTACATTTTATAATTTTCTCCAATAAATAACCTTAATTTCTTGAAAAATTAAAAAAAATGTAGGGGGAAAAGCCTCCCCCAATTTACGTCTATAATCTTATGACAAACTAATATTAAATATAGTTAAACATATTATGAATTCTTATCGAATATTTCTAAGATCATATTTGATGCCCAAAATTACAAATAAAAAAGACAAATTGAAATTGGCTCCCAGATCCTTCAATTAGGCATTAGCATAACCGTGGAAAACTTTGTGTAAAATTATAATATAGTACATGTGAACCCAAATTAATATTATTAATTTTATAATTTGATCCATAGGATTACGTGTTTGCATACTATAATTACAGACTAAGCAGTGAAAAAAAATATTAAATGACCTTGTCATTTGTTAATAATTGTAATACAATACCTATTATCCGAATAAATATTTTTAACAATATTGAATACGTATTATCGTCCATCAATATCAATATACTTTACTGTTTACAATATAAGAGCCATAGATCATCTCTATTCGCTATTCATAAACCATTGATATTAAACACATGGAATTCTTATCTACATTAAACATACGCTTTTTGGTCAGCATAAAGAGAGCAACGATGGTTCTCATCATTCAGATGCTCTAGAGTCTAGATGCTTCTAGCGATAAAGAAACTAACATTTACATTTTAAACTCGATTTTTAAAAGTAGTGAAAAACTGAAAATAAAATAGATGCAATTATATTGCTGTTAACAATATAGGTATGGTAAAATTATGAAAGACTTATAAATAAATATACCTCAATGCCGGCATCCATAAGTTATCATTGACGAAACCTTAACACTTATATTTATTATCTTCGTATTATTATTCTATTAATAATTATTATCTTTCTGTAAAATGTAATTGATTTGTTTTATTTATTAATTTTTTAGAATATTATAATATCCAAATATCCAATGGAAATGGCCGACAAAAAACCAAACTTCAAAGTAGATTATTACGATGATGATGTAAGTACCAACCTACTAAAATACTAAATAAAATAGCAAATAAACCATTTACATTAATTAAGTATACTTAATCAATGCATTTAGGTAAAAATGGTAAAATAGTCAACAATAAAATAATTTTTGTAATTTTGTTATTTGTCACTGACACTTGATTATAATTTTCGTTGACTTGATCGACTCGAAATCATACTTACCTATTTTTCATTAATAAAGTATATACACGAAACATGTAATAAATTATTAATTATTATTTATTATACCATACTATAATAAATTACTTTGGAATAATTAATAAGCTATAGCAGAAAATATCAATAAAAAAAAAAAAAAACAATTACATTTTTAAATCCGATGTCAAGTGAAATTGACGTTAAAGATTAGCCCGCCATATTTATGGAGTAATTTTGTACCTTAATCACTAACCAGATCATTTCAACTTGAAATGCTCATCGGTCTTCCTAAAATTAAAGTAATAGTTGATAGTATGATATTATGGTTAATTAATTTCACAAGGAGTAGTGAAGGAGTTTAGTTGTAAAGAATAAAGACATCTACTGACGACTTAACTACTAACAGTTCTATCAGTAGGTATTCTTATTTATTAATCATAATGTACATAAGTAAAATTAATGATTATAGAATTTCTCACATACGCAGTGCCGCCCTTAAGTAAATTACAAATCAAAAATTTGCCGTTTCGGGACAATTACCCCCCGTTAAACGCGGCTCTGCACATACGTATACCTTAGTATTTATTATAGTCCGTGACTATAATCAACGGTAAAACCTACTAATCACAATTAACAAACGAACGGCGACATCGCATTGATTTGAATTTTGATTGTATGGAGGCGAGTGTAAAGTGAGAATGTAGGTGATTAAAAACAAATTATCAACAGTTACACCCCAATCAGCCAGAAAATCGAACTTAGACCTTAGCATGGATTTTAATTATTATATTTACTCGTATGCATATCGTCACTATATCAGTTAGATCGATTAATGTTAATAATAATTATTAATAGAATAATTCGAAACCAAAGAGAGCGAATAAAAAACAACGTACGTCGTTTTCAAGTCCCCTTCCCATACGATCGTCGATCGCGTCGTCGACGACGAGTTACAACAGTCGCCGCGCCGCCGCCTCAGCATCCGACGAATAACGAGTGACGACGACGACGACGCCGCCGACAACGGTCGTTATCAGCTGTTCAACGGAATGCCATATTCTGTACCGGTGCAAAAGGGTCGCGGAGCGGGGAGTTTTCGATGGCGCGCTCCCTCCTCACCTCGCCCCTAAACAAGCAAGCTGCCGACGACGCGAAGACGAGAATCCGTTTAATCCGCGTTACGACGAAACTCGTTCACAACTTCATGCACGTAACGTAATAACACATACGCTACGCGCGCATAACATAATATTATACACACACACTCACACACACACACACACACATACCCGCATTAATATATAATATATATATGTATGTGTGTGTTGTGATCTTTTTTTCTTTTATTTGATTTTTTGCGCTCTTTTTCTTTTTTTTTTTTGTCCCCTATTCCGCCGGACCGGAGAGAAACATGCGGATCGCATAGCCGTCTCCACGATAGCCTACTGTTTTTTTTTTTTTTTTTTTTACCGCACCGCAACACATTACAGCCCGCGCCACCCGTCGACGACAATTATTATACACAACAATACCTGTAGTAGTTGTAGTAATAATAATAATAATAATTATTATTACATATATTTGATATAATCTCGCATCGCCTGCCACTACAGCCGTTTCCGACACGCAGACGTCCGCCGAGCGGTTTACCGTTTACCACAGTACATCAGCATCACCGTCATCGTCGTCCTCGTTATTTATTAAATTAATATCAGTACTACAACAGTTCTCTTGTCGTCGTACGGCCGATCGTTTCGCCGAATAATAATCACACAAACTGCATTGTTATCACCGTCGCCGCCACCGTTTTTTTTTAACAGTCGCTATAACAAAAATCGTACATTCAGTACTCATTAAAAGATCAACATGTCTGACGACAAAGTAACCGGTCACCGGCTCCAGAGTTTCAAACATAGAGGCAAAACCGAAATCGTAAGTACAGTACCTAGTCATGTGTTCCAAATAAACACAACAATAATTCAATTTGTACACATTTTCAGTAGAAGTAAAATATTGTTTGAGTTAGGTTCAATTTTTATATTCTTACTGATCTTGGATAACATCTTATTTGTTTGCAAATCAGGTTTAGATCAATTTTACTATTTTTGGTTTCCCCTAGTTAGTTCTTACAAAAACATTATTTTCTTGAGTGTTTGCTTTATTTTTAGTGTATGTTGTTTAAATGTCATTACACTTGTCAAAATACATTGTTCCTCAATATCATAGTTTATATTCAAATCTTTATCTTAATTGCTAGTATATTTAAGAGCGTAAGCGGCGGTTTAGATTACTATGTAAGATAACATAGAAACACTTAATGCAGCCTATGATTAGACATTTATTGTCTTCACTAGGTGTTATGGCTATAGACAAGAGTAGTAGATCTTGGTGATTGTATATTTACCACCTGGCTATTTAATTTTGCCCTTTTTCAATGGGTATTGACTATAAATTTATATAAATTAAATACCTATATTAAGTAGGTAGCTATGAAAACAAATTCTTCTATACTTCATAAGATATATATAGTAGAACCCGTTTAAGACGCTCTCCAAAGGACCAGTTAAAAATAGCGTCTTAAGCGGGAAATCGTATTAAATAAACGTTTAATAAATGTTGTCAAAATCAAGGGACTCATAAAAATGAGCGTATTAGCCGGGAAATCGTCTTAAGCGAGAGCGTCTTAAACGGGTTCTACTGTATATATATAATATATATACAGTATATATAATATAATATAATATAATATAATATAATATATATAATATATATACAGTAGAACCCGTTTAAGACGCTCTCGCTTAAGATGATTTCCCGGCTAATACGCTCATTTTTATGAGTCCCTTGATTTTGACAACATTTATTAAACGTTTATTTAATACGATTTCCCGCTTAAGACTAGATATATATATATATATACATGGCTTAGAAATTAAAAGCATTTTTAAAGTCGAAGAAATTATAATTAAATATTTACCTAGAATCTATTCATTTAGTGGAATGTAGGTATCATGAGGTTTAACAATATCACCTAGGAAAATCTTTATTACTCGCTTTATTATTTATATGCTACATAGTAAACATTTGTAAAAAAGGAATTAATTAAATGGAGAATTAAATAATTATTTATTTATATATTATCAGCCTTGCATTGTACTTAAGAGAACTTCATACCCACATTATGTTGTTTCCGTTTTTCAAGTTCATAACCTAGCAAGATTAGTTTATGCACAGTAGATTATATTTAGCTTCATTAGTTTAAAAATTAGAGTGAATCAACCTACAATAAAGCTTGATGGTTAGAACATTATTTATGTTTGTAAAAAACTATCTTACGATCACAGATAATGTTCTTACCATCAAGTTTCATAATAGGTCAATTCATTTTAATTTTTAAATTTTAAACTAATGGAGCTAAAAGTGATCTGCTAAGCGTAAATTTGCCATGTTACATACTTGTAAGACAAAGACCTATGAGGGTATGGTTACCTCTTAAAAAATATGATTCCAATTTATATTTTCATATACATGTGTACCCTATATAATTACTTAAAATATATAATTCAATATATTATTTACAGTTCCTAAATGGTTTTTGATAGGTTATGTATATAATTTCTTCTATTTCTTAATAATTTCATATTATTTAAGTAAAAATATGTACCTACTTTATGATTTTTATCTTTATTTACAATGTTATAATACAATATAACAGTTCAATTTCGATGACTATATTAATATGTATTAATGGTAATCTAAACATTATTAAATAACTTTAATTTCTTAAACCTTATGCTTCATGCTTGTGTAATAGATAATAACTTAAATTTTCTGTGTATATAACTTCTAAATCAAGAAAAAGCAGTTATTAATATGTTCATTGATTGGTGTTATTTAGGTAGGTACTTTAATACTTAATAAAACTTTAATTGTACTTCATGGTAAAAAAAAATACAAATTCAAAGATATTAAAAAATTTGAGGTAAAATCTTTTAAAAAAGCTGAATTTAACATGAATTTATAGTGATAGTTTAATGAATGTTTTTCATAGAAAAAAAATGCTTTACGTTTCAATTAATTAATTATTTATTGTACCTACTTACCTACAGAAATTATGTTTTGTTTGTAACTTAATAGTTATTGTACCTATAGTTTGTTTTCCTATCTATTTATTTTTATGTTACTATGTAATAATACATAGTTAAAATATAGAGTAATTACTCTATGAGTTAAAATTGTTGGGTTATTGCATTTTTTCTGTAATTATATTATATTATTCTTAACCTACCTAATTTAATTATTTACAAAGAGTATAATATTTATATATATGTTGATATGAAACTGTAAAATATACTTTTTATTTGTTCAGTGGTTGAAATATTCTCTGAAATATATCTAGATAGGTATACTAAATAAATAAACAATTATTGAAAAACATCCAAATTTACAATGAAATGATTGATCCACAAACCCAGTATACCCCAATTGTATTACATAATTGCTTTAAACCAGTGGTGGGCAAACATTTTTAATAGGGGGCCACAAAGTTTAAGAAATTCTAGAGGAGGGCCATAATTATAGAAAAAATGCATTTTGGGTTAAAGCTTTGAATCATATAATATTATAAAAATATGACACTTTTATACTATACAGGCCATATACTATCCATGTCGATGGACCCTCGGCAGGCCAGATTAAATACTTTCGCGGGCCGTACTTTGCCCATCACTGCTTTAAACAATAAGGTTTATCTATGTTAAATTCTGAATATTATTTATTGTATCATTGGGAACTAATTGAAAATATTCCTATGAAAAATGCGAGGAAAAATGTTTTTTTCGTCATATTTATTCTTGTATCATTAAAATAAAATCATTAAATTTACAATTCAGTTTTTCATTAGCAAAGTAAAAAAAGAAAACTTAAATTCTATTTATGTTTATCTTTTGACAAACCTTGTTGATTCTTATAGGGAATTATTTCACAAAGAGTACAATATTGTGCACACATCTTGTTAACCAGTGATTTCAAAGGTTAGATGGTTATAGGTTTAAATAATCAGCTGGTAAAATTGACATTTGATAACAGTTTTATTATAATTTTTTTATTTATCTAACAAATTATAATAACATTGAGGTTTTTCAAATACTATAATATTGTATTGTATTGTAAATCACCACTAAACATTAACTTAAATATTGTGAACCAGCTGCCTTCTTAACATGATTTAAAATAGCTATTATTTGTCAATTTTATTTTAGTATACCTTAAATTAATAAATCTGTTATTCAATTTAGTCAGCATACCTACTTATGATATTTATAAATTATTTTATATTTAAAATACCACTTAATGGTTCGGTTTAATCCTCTGAAGCACAAGTTTTTTTTTAATTTTGATGTTGTTTTCTTATTATGTACACCATATTAAAAACAAAAATTTTAGTAATAAATCTAGTACTTAAAATATATCTTAACATGTATATCAGTATATCACGTTTGGTAAAAAATTAGTCAATAACCGGTTTAAAACATTAAAAGTTTATACTTAATTATCTAGTAATTTTTATAAATGTTGGAACACCTAATCAAAAGTTACAGTGTGTCAATGTGCATTATTCTATTTCTTGTGTAATAATGTTTATCAGTGGGGTATTAAGAATTTCTTTAAGATATGACTAAAATTGTTGAGGCAAAATTAAAACAAAAACAAAATTATAATATTATTTAAAAATAGCTAAACAAAAAGGGGTTAAGGGGGAGATATATTTCTCTAAGTTCCTCCCATAAATACTCTACTGAAGTCTATATGCATCTTATTTAATTTAATACGTTTTTTGAAAAATGTGAGATTATTGAATTGTATGAATTAAAAAAAAGTAGTTTAAATGGTTGGAACATATTTTTAATCTATGTGATATTAATTTTACCAACCTGATAATTTTGCATAACCTCTAATTCAGTGGTTCTCAACCTTTTTGGTTCATGGCACATTATTATATATCACAAGTTTTCACGGTACACTCACGCATTTGACAACCACAAAAATTTCGGCAACTTCGTTAATAAAACAGTGTTTTCAATACTTAATAACATTTCTCACGGCACACCGGTTGAAAACCACTGCTCTAATTAATATATATATATATAATATAGGTATAGTGTATACATATAAAAAAAATTTTAAATCGTTTAAAATTAAAAAAATATACACAATCAATTTAAATTATTGTGTAACTTTTTATAACTCAATTTCATATTTTTAGGAGCTTTGTCATTGCTGGAATGTATAATAAATATATATAATTTTGATGTTTTGATGTAGAGTTGCAAATAAAATTAATTAATTTAATGGTTCACTAAAATTGAATGAACCAATGATAGCTTACTAAATTAAATTTTTGGAACATAAGCTCACTAGCATTTTAGCTTATTATTGATTCATTAAATGTTTAGTGATTGCTTATACAATTTGGTATTATAATAAATAAGGATGGGTCCTCAAAACTGTTGAATCCTCAAATTCCCTGAAGTTTGAGAAGTTTGAATAATTCATAATTTGTTGAAGGATAACTTGAAACTCAAAAGTTTGAGAAAAATCATACTTGATATAAATATTATTATAAAATAATAATTTATTTTTAATCCATTCAATTGTTTAGGTACCAAATAGCTACCAAGAACATTAATAATTAACATTTTAACTTTTTAATACCTAGTTAAAAGTTAAAACAAGATATATTTTTGTTAAAAAATTAAATTAATTAATAAATTAAATTTTAAGTTCATAATTTCAAGATTTTTTAAGTTACTTTTTTAGTTATGATACAATAGACCAAACTACATGTTTGACAAGAAGCCGATACCAAAATTGAAAAAAAAAATGTATTTACTCATTCATTACAATAATTATAGAAATGTACCTAAAGATTTTATACAATGCTTCCATATAATGTATTTAAAAGCAAATGTGTCAAATAAAATATTTTATGTATTACAAGTATTACACTTAATTACAGGAAAGGCGAAGAATTAGGAGTGAGGCAACTGTGGGACTAAGAAAAAACAAGCAAGAACAAGAGTTAATGAAACGCAGAAATGTCGGTGAAGTAATGAATGGTAAATAATTATAATAAATGTTGCAATCTAAAAATATATTAAGTATTTTTATTAATTTTCAGATGATTTAGACTTGGAAAAACCATTAACTGAACATGATCTACGTGCTTTAGTTGAAGAAGCTGGTAGTACTATTCCTGATGTTCAACTTAAAGCCATACAATCTGCAAGGAAATTGTTATCATCTGATCGTAATCCGCCAATAGATGAACTTATTAATAGTGAAATACTTCCTATCTTGGTTCGTTGTTTAGACGAGCATAATAAGTAAGCAAAATGTTTTTATATTTGTAATCTTTAGACTGTGAATTATGTACAGTAAAAATACTCTATTATATGCTTACAAATATACATCATTAAAGCTTGAAATATGCATAACAAACAAAATTAAAATAATTTTTATAATTTATAAAAGGAGTTGAATGCAAAAACATCAAATAACACTAACCATATTGCATATAATTTATTATTGTGTTGTGTTACAAGTGATACACATAAATGTTAAAATTTTAATAATACATAAAATATTCCTCTTCCTGCATATGATTGTAAAAAGATAATTATTAATAATATAACTTATAAGCTAAAAGCTAAGAACTACGTAGTTTAACTATTATACAATTCTGGACTTCATTCATATTTTAATAACAATACTTAGGATTCAACTAGTATAATTTGAAAATTATTATTTATTTGATTTCCAATTTAAGAATACAATGGTAAAACCAGAAAGTTTTCCAAAATGAGCTTTATTGCAAAAAGTTAACATTAAATAAAAATACAGTGTTTAAAGTTAATTTATATATTTATATAGATGCATATATTTATACATAAAATTATTTTTAATTAAATAAATACTTATAAATAGTAAATCTTATAATAATTAATATATTAGTTTGTTATAATGTAAAGATATATTTCATTATACTCAAATAATTTATTTATAACCATTCTTTAGCCCAACATTACAGTTTGAAGCAGCGTGGGCTCTTACTAATATTGCAAGTGGTACATCCCTTCAAACTCAGGCAGTTGTTTCTGCAGGAGCTGTTCCATTGTTTTTAAATTTATTAAATTCAACTAATCAGACAGTTTGTGAACAAGCAGTTTGGGCACTAGGTATTTGATTCATTTTATTTATTTAGTATTTTTTAAACTAAATCTAAAATTTATTTATCTTGTATAATTTTAGGAAATATTATTGGTGATGGTCCGCAACTACGTGACTATGTTATAAGTTTGAATGTTGTGCCAAGGTTACTTCTCTTTATCAATCCAGCTATACCAATAACATTTATGCGGAATGTCACATGGGTTATTGTTAACTTGTGTCGAAATAAAGACCCTCCTCCGGCACAACATGTTATAGATGAACTTCTTCCTGCTCTCAATTATTTGATTAATAATAAAGATATTAATGTAATTATAGTTAACTAAAATTATTTTCAGTAATATAATACTTAATAATTTGTATACATTTTTTTCTAAAGATTCTTGTTGATACTGTCTGGGCTATTAGTTATTTGACAGATGGAGGAAATGATCAAATTCAAAGAGTTATCGAGAGTGGTATAGTACCTAATCTAATACCATTATTATCACACAAAGAAGTGAAGGTTTGTTAATTTAAAAAATAATTTTGAACTGGAGTTATAATATTATAATTATTAAATGTTAAAAAAAAATTAGGTGCAAACAGCAGCATTGCGTGCAATAGGAAATATTGTTACAGGAACTGATGAACAAACACAAATAGTTCTTGATGCTGGTGCATTATGTCATTTTCCAGCTTTACTTTCACATTCTAAAGAAAAAATATGCAAGGTATTTATTTAAATATTTTTTTGTTATTATTAGTTTAAAAATGTTTGATTTTCTTTTTACATCTCACAAATACAATGAATTTTATTTGTTAAGTGCCCATAACATATTTAACTAATTATTATTATTTTTTGTAGGAAGCGGTTTGGTTTCTCTCAAATGTTACTGCTGGAAATCAAGTTCAAGTTCAAGCTGTCATAGATGCTGGGCTGATTCCAAAAATAATTACACATCTATCAAAGGTGATAAGATTAGTTTTTAACACTGACTAAGATATAATGGACTGGCATCCAATCAATTTTGGCGTATCTCAAATGTCTGGTGTTATCACGTATTATAGGACCTTAATTAACTGTTACTAGCATGCATAGTAGTTTAATTTTAAACTACAGATTATATAATATTATGCACACAGACTAAGATATTATACTATGCTCGCTAGGCGCTAGTAACAGTAAGATTCCATAATACTGTTATACAGTGAAACTTCCAATTAACGGTCACCAAAGGGACCATAAATAATGACCGCTATTTAGAGGTAACCGTTCTATAGAGGTGACAATACATGACATAACACTTGATGGGACCAAAAAACCTAACCGTTACATGGAGGTGACCGTCCTACAGAAGTGACCGTTAACGGAAGTTGTACTGTAATACTAGACATTTGTAAGTCCTATTCTCTACCCCCCCTCACCACGACGATGCCAGTCCATTATATCTTAGTCCGTGGTTTTTAATATTAACTTGGGTATAGTATAGTATGGATAAGTAACGATAATCCAACCATTTATCATTCATTATCTTAAGTGGATTCTGCTCATTAGTAGCATATTGTGACTAAAGGAAGTGGTAAATAACTATTGTATATTGCTACCATTAGCTAATAATGAACTTAATCTAAATTAATATAATAAGTAATAAATTATTGCATTGGCATTGGGTGTCTATAACTATAATGTTATTTATTTAAATCTATGATAATAACTAATAAGTCTGTTTTATATATTATTTTTTTATAATAATTTTAGAGTGAATTCCAAACACAAAAAGAAGCAGCGTGGGCAATTACTAATTTAACTATCAGTGGAAATAGTCAGCAAGTAGAATGTGTTATCAGTGCTGGTGTTGTAGCTCCTCTTTGCGCTCTATTGTCTTGTCAAGATAGTCAAGTTATTCAAGTCGTTTTGGACGGCTTACAAAATATGCTTAAAATTGCTGGTCCTGATGTTGATGCCTTAGCTAATTTGATTGAAGAATGTGAAGGTAATTTCATATTTTTATATGTCATTGCCATGAGTTAATTATTAATTTTAATGTATTTATTAAATAATATTTACAGGACTTGATAAAATTGAACAACTTCAAAATCATGAAAGTGTTGAAATTTACAAAGTTGCATTTGATATCATTGAGAGATATTTCTCAGAGGTAATATATAGCATACAATGCATTGATAATTTTTATAATTTTTATTTTTATTTTAGGAATCATCTTCACCTACACAGCCTCCATCATGCTTTGAATTTAACCCGGCTACTACAAACACTCAGTTTAAATTTTAGTTTTTTTTTTTTTACTATCATTATTATTATTTTCAATATTGAATTAGCGCGATTACCTTGGACAATAAAATATTGTACCTGTGATTTTTTTTTAAATCATTCGCGTTGCTTTATATCCAATTTGAATCTATTCATACTAATTCAATTAAAAATAATTATTTTTTCACATCCACTTTTAAATTGATATTGAATCAATTTGTTAATTTAACCTTGGGCAGAACTCTGAAAAAGAAGGGAGAAATTGAGCTTTTATTAAAATAAATTGTTAACCATATTATTGTGTATCTAATATATAAAAATATTTTTTCAATTTGATATTGTATACATTATGTGGTTAATAATTTATCGATCACAATTTGTTGATAAAATTGATGTTGGCCATTTTATTCTAGTTTTGAGTATTTTATGTATCTAAATAGATCAATTTATTTTCATAGTAAAATATATTTGATGTTCTTTTGACTCCTGTGAATTTAATAATAAATTTAAACTAAATGCTGTTGGAATTTTACTATTTATTTAAAATGTTATACATTTTAAATACTTTTACGCCACAGATTAAATCTAAGTTTATTTATTTGATTAATTACTTGACATAACATTATTGTCAAATTTAAATATTGGAATCGATTAACTGTTAAGCACTGTACCATGAAATATTTTTTGTATTATTATTTAGTCCATTGGTATTCATTTGTTTAGGAATAAAAATAAAACCCCAGATAATCGTACATAAAATTGACTATAATATTTTCAATACATATGGAATGTATTAATTTTGCTAATTTTGTTTTCTTAATCATATTGACATTTTAACTTTTTAATTACAATTTTTATGCATCTTAAAATTTAATAGTATAATCTCATTTCAGTTTTAACATTTAAATTACCACTATATAAATAGCATAACTTTGTTTTGATAATTTATACTTGGAAAAAATTGATATCAAATATAATTGTTAACATGTTAAACTTGATTATTTTTACTATGGGCTAATAGATGTTTTATTTATGATCATAGAGTGCTTTTAATTTTAAATGACATTAGCTGTTTAAAAGTTGTGAACTTGTTTGCTACTTTAAGTGATAATTTTTCTTATACACATTATATTATGTTCAGCTCAATTTCACCCTTTTTAATTGTACATCTATTATGTTATATCCGTGATAATTTTTTAATGTATTTAGTATTGTTATTAAATCTACGTATTATAGAATTTTTTTCATTAAAATATAATTTTACTTCCAGTCACAATTAATAAATGTAATTCAAATGTAAAATATATAAAGCCTATCATTTATATGCAAATTTGTCGAGTGAGCATTAAAAGTTAAATAGCTTTATCTTCATATTTACAATTTTGTGTAAATTAAAAAATACCATGACAATATTGTATGTTTAACTATACTAGTTTACTTATTATAATAATATGAATTTAAAATGCTATGTGTAATAATTCAAAGACATCTTGTACATTGACAATTATTAGGTTGAAATACTCGTTTTGTTTTTCCTTCGACCATTGATACTTTGCTCCCAGATGGAAACTTTATGATAAGATCTAACGAACCTTCGTTTATTTCAATATAATTTAAATAATTGTTTGTTTCAATCATTATGTTATTATTGATGTTTAACTTGTTATCAATAATTTTTTTTGTAACTGTGCTTTTTATCTGGCTCTGTTTAGACTTGTTCAATACTTGATGTTTCATATTTTTAACAACCTGTGACAAAATTAAATTATTTTCATTTAAACATATTTTTTATGTTCAGTTCAAACAATTTATAATTTACCCCATCATTATGAATGGATAAGCTCCGTAATTTTTTCGATAATTTTTTTTTTGGTGGATCCCATGGTATTCTCTCCTCTGGTATGTTGGTCTAATTGTTAACATGACACAATATGATTATTAACTTAATATGTTTATGTTCTATATACAATTATTTTCACCTTGGAAGTTGACAAATTTGGATTACATGCAATGCACCTTTCGTTTTTTACTTCAGTTTGTACTTTACCAGACTCTGACGATTCTTCAATATCAACAGTTAGTTTGTTATTACTTTTTGTAAATAAATTAACTCTATGAAAAAACCTAACAAATCAAATTAATTAAAATGTGCACTTGTATGTAAATGTATTTTATGTTAATTGTATTTAAAAGTAAAGAGTGTTACCCTATTATTTTCAATTAATACTGCTCATTATTTAATTCAACACTATTTAATATTTTGTACTATCTCATAACATTTTTTTTACCAGTGATTAGTCCATTTAAATAAACTTATTAGGTCAGTCCACAATTATTTTGATATTATGTACATCTCCGTAAAAAATTATTTTACCCATTATGATTTTATGTTCTTTACAGAGGAGGAATTAAGATAATTCAAAAAATATAATGATCATACTTTTCTAATTTGCCGTGGTCTAAATTACAAATTTTATTTTAAGATTTATCTTTATTCTTGGGAACTGAAATTTATATGTTGTAAATAATATTGAATGTAAAATATCGCTGTTTCGATATAAAATATAATATTATACCTATAATCTAATTGTATAAAATATATTATAGTATTATACAATTATACTATCCAATATCTACAAAATAGCCAAATAAGTACCTTATTTAGTATGTAATGTAATGTTTCTATTGATTAATTATCAGTTGATACAAATATACAATTTTAAATGCTATAAAGTATTTTCTATATTTTTAATAATGATAATAATAAAAAAAAAAATGCTCATTGATGAGAATTGTTAATATAATTTACCTTACACAATATTTTAACATCTAGAAATAATTTATTATTTTTGTGATACTTGTAAAAAAGAAATATTAAATGCTGATTTCATTGAGCTTTAGGTCATATTGGCATTCTTTCATTAAATCTTAAGTAGATAAACAAAATTCAAGGTTGTATAGGTACTAGTATTACACATCATGTACTATTACTACAGTCCTACTACTACAACTAGTAATTGTCCATTGTATTTACCAGGCCCGGATTGGACCGGCGAGTTACCGCGGTGGGCCGCAAGATTATTTGATACATGGGCCGCTTGCTAAAATATTTAGCTAAATTAACTGGGCCAGTAAAATTATTGTGCTCGGTAAGTTTCTGGGTTCCAATCCGGCACTGGTATTTACCTAGCTCCCTACCTACAAATAATAAGTAGCAATATTCTTGTTTTCATCTATATACAACACAAAGCATATTTTTGTATTTTTTTTAATATTTAAGAATTATAGGTAGGTAATAAATCAATGACCTACTTGGGTTGTTCATAATCCCAGCGGTTGTCTACTCGTTTGGTGCTCATTATTTCACTCAAGTGTCGCCACAGAATACTGTTGTTCAATAATATTTGTGTACACCTCTCTCGTTCCTTTTGGTATTTCTTAGTCTTCAGCACTATATGCTGCCACTCCTGTGGTGGTGTTGTATCCACCCTCGCAGTAGCTGACTTGAGCTGAAATATTTACAGAAAGCATTAACTAATAAAACTTAAGTTATGTTTTACTAAAGCTTAACTAAAACGTAATGGGCCACTAAGTAAAAGATCACATTAGTTCATGATTAATTCATATTAATGTTAAGCGATTTATGATTGTTTATGCTACCCGAGCCTTGGTATAACTGTATAGTGTATATATAAGTATCTAAGTGTCAACCTACATAAAAATTATTAAAAATATTAAATGATACTTGTCCCATAAGAAGTAAATGTATTTTGTTGTGGTAGTTATGATGATCTGGATATATATTTTTTATTTCTCTTAATCATATTAACCTATTTATTATTATGATCTACAATATTTTTATTAACTGTAACTTTTATTCATAGGTATTGTCGTATTGAAAAAGTAAAGTAGATAATTATGCATTTTAAATTATTGATTATATTGATATAGTGTGAAAGGTCTGGAAGTCTAGGAATGCTTTTCAATTTGTCCATTCCTAGAAATATTGGTCATGTTAAAATAAATTGTGACTAAATAATATGTAATACCAGGGGTATTCCTTTCCATTTACTTTTAAAACATTGAATATTATTAATAAATTATTATCAATAATATAATTAATAAAGTATTAATGAGTTGTATTATATTTTATAATAAAAGTTAAACCACAAAACCTATTAGGTTTATTTTCATAAGACAGTATAGTAAAGAAGTGTTCTACCTAGTACGGAATCGAAAAGTACATGATAAATTATAGCAAACACATATACCTATTATTAATATACTATGTTATGTAGGAATTCAATATAGAGGATAATTAAAGGCACTCACTTTGACTTTGTGCTGATGATATAATCTTTGTTGAAAAGGCTTCACAAATAATTCTTCTTTACGTGTCAACATTTTTCTATATGTATAAAAAAATATTAGTAATATACCTATATATTTTTTTTTATTATTATTTGTTATTTTATTATATATTTTATATTGATAAAACTATTATAATTACTCAAACATCATATCAAGCAAATAATAGATGCCTGCAGTTTATGTGCAGATAAAGTTATACAAATTTAACTTATGACCAGCAAGTGTCTAATTATTTATTTATTTTTTAAAAATTCCTGTTTAAACAACTGTTTAATATCATACTACATACACTCACATGACGTGATGTTTGTCTTACATAATATACAACACGCCAACACGGTAAATTTGCGTTCAACAAAATCAATTTTATGGTACTTATTAGCTTTAATATTGGAGTAAATTTACCTATTATCAGACTTAAAGGTACGGATATTATCTAGGCCATAACATAAGTTTTTATTGATATTATTTTAGAGTGAATTAAACTTATTTACCTATGTAAAATATTACAACTTTAAAATGCTCGTAACTCATTTTAAAATTGTAATAGGTAATAGGTATTAATAAACGCTTCTGTGCTGGCTGGCCTAGATAATATCTTTAAGTTTGATAAATGATAATAGGTAAATTTAATATTAAAACTAAGAACATTAAGCAAATACTACTAAACGAAAATTTGCTATGTTGTAGGTACACATGGCTAAACAGGTACTTATTTAGCTATAGGTAGTTATATGTATGAATGTTCGTTTGCAAGACGGAGACAACACACGCGCGTGTTATATACGATAAACATAAAGTAGATATAAATTAGAAGATACACAGTAGGTACCTATTTATACCACAATAACCATAAACACAAGTCTGTTTGAACTTTTAGCACAGAAAAAATAAAACGTTATTTAAATACCTACATTCGATCGGAGTAAAAAAAATGTCCAAGTCGACCGATTAGAATAATAAAATACATCACTAATAAGAAATAGGTACTACGTACGACCCACCAAGCGGGTATACCTAATGATATTATCGTCGTGTGCAAATCGGTAGTGTATCTATACCTACACTATTTTCAAAACGTGTAAACATAATACGTGAGTAAATCAAATAATATAACTAATAATACAATATACGCTGACATCGAATACCGGTCGCCGATATGGCAATATCAGCTGTGTGGACGAAAATATTATACAACGATAGACTGTAGTATAATTTGACGACGTGTGTAGAGGTAGAGCCCTGGCCGATTGCAGCGGCTGCACGAGTTTGCAATGGACGCAATGTAATAAGATTCACTAACTTCTATTGTCGAATAATATATATATGATGATGTATATTATCACGAGGCGAGTGTTCGCGTGTACGTTGCGAGGGCGGTAAGCATTTATAAAACGAACGTACCGCCGTTAAGTCGATGTCCCTATGGTAACTAAATATATTGATAGGTACCTAATATACATAATATATATATAATATATATATATTATTTAAATAAACTTGTACGTCTTGTAAAATCTCAAAGTGATTATTTTATATGCTTTTATAGTTTTATGTGTATTTATTCCTGATACTTTTATAATATTATATTTGTAGAGCGTAGAGCACAGCACACCGAATGCAATTGAAACTGCAGGCAGTTCAAATAATTCGCTTGACACCCTTTCCAAATTACCACACATCGGTAATTTTTTAAGAATAGCTATAAATGAATATACCTACCATTTAAAATAAAAAATCAGTATTTTTAATAACCGTTGTAATTATTGGAAATGGATTTTGAAAATTGACTGTTTTGTGCAGATTCGTACATATATTATAGTCAAGTGCTTCGACTCATCTTTTCGGAATTCGGCGAAAAAAATAATAAAAACCATGCTCGGATAACCGATTCGTAACGGACGGTAAAACACTTGTCTGGGCGTCGATTACACCTATAGGTACCTGATAATAAGCTATCTATGAGGTTTTTGCAAATTTGATTTTTACGGGTGATTATCACGGCGCTGTTTCGTGGACTTGTGGTTAGTTTACGATATAAATGTCTGGCAAGTGGCAATACTATAGTCGTACGAAAAACAGACAACATTCGTCTAGCTTACCACCTAACTTCACGCCCGTTTTTATACGGGTGATCGGGGTGAAACACGATTGCAAACGATTTTCTTTATTTTCGCAACACGTTACACGATTTTTAGTGTAATGTTGCCAAGTTGTACAATCCAGTCGGCTGAGTCTATAGATTAACAATATTATAATCGGTTTATCGTCCGAATCAGTGGTGGTTTTACCGAGGAGTCCATGGAAGGGAGGCAGTTCCTACCTTGAAAATAAGAGAAAATACATGGTTAATATTATTTAGATTATGAAATATTGTTTGTTTAAATTTTAAAATATAGATACTATTATTAAAGGGAAATAAAAAAAATCTATATTTAAATTATGTATTGTAATGAGTTAAAAATATGTTATATAGTTCTATTTTAATATTAGTATACAAATTAATATAATATGGTATTTAGATTGATATTCTTAGCTCATTACTTTATACATACAGGGTGATTTTTTTTATCAAACAATACTCATTATTTCCAAAAGTATTCATGTTTTTGAAAATATTTTTTTACATAGTTTCAAATTGTTAAAAAAGCAGATAAGTAGGTATCGCTCTGCTATATATAAGGGGGTGGGGTGGACCTCAGACTATGGTAGGTTAAATTTGAATGCAATGATAGGTATCATTGTATACGAAAAACGATTCTGAACAAAGATGATTTGTCAGTTTAGGATATATTATATTTAAATATTGTCATATATTCTATTTTGAAACAAATAGTATAGTTTTTATATGTTACTATAGTTACTTTTTAGTATCTGTTTATTAATAAAAAAAGTATTAGGCAACATACGCATAATGAAAATATGAAATTTAATTTAAATTTTGAAATATTTCGTATAAATTCAAACTTTAAGCACTTATAAAAAAAAATTGTGACTAACGATTTCGGATTTTTTTTTATCACTTTAAGAACAACTTATAAGAAACCTTGTATTAAATTTTCAAGATTTTCTGGCCACCCAAAAAATTTTTATCGGCATTTGAAGAAAAAAAACTTAGAAAAGTCGAAAATTTCAATTGTCTATAAGTAGCTTATAAATGGTAAAAATATTTGGAAAATTTAACTGTAAAGAGATAACCATAATATAAACATTTGGTGAAAATTTCAAGTATTTACAATGATTCGTTTTTGAGTTATAGCAAAATCAAAAAATCGATTTTGTCGAAAAGTGATTTTTCGTAAAATTGCCGTTTTTTTGTCACCTTTTTTTTGTTTTTCTCAATTTTTTTGAAAACTATTTGAAAATTTTAATTTTGATCCCCCCCAAAGTACCAACTAGATTCAATTTCCTATTCAAAGAGGGGCTGAAGTCAAAAATCGGAGCATTATTACTGCTCCAAATGTTGTCGTCAGACACAAAAAAAAAAAAACACACATCATAGTAAAATCAATACATTCTTCACTTCGTTCAGAATCTTTATAAAAAAAATTATATTTTTAAATATTTTTTATCCTTATAATATTTTATGTTTTTACTTTTTTGAATGACAACATAGAATTTTAATTTCATATTCCAAAACAGAATGATTTTCTGAGTATTTCAACACAAAAAAATCGAATTTAGGGTGAGTAGTTTATGAGTTATACGTATTTAAAGTTTAGTTGCGCGGAGTGGAGTGATACGGGGTTACCCCGCAAAACGTTTGTCCACTACTCCGCTTGTCTAAACTTTAAATAAGTATAACTCATAAACTATTCACCCTAAATTCGTTTTTTGTGTATCAAAATACTCAGAAAATTATTCTGCTTTAGAATATGAAATTAAAAATCTATGTTGTCATTCAAAAAAGTAAAAAACTTTAAAACATTATAAGGATAATACAAATATTTAAAAATATAATTTTTTTATAAAAACGTTGTTTTTTAACAATTTGAAACTATGTAAAAAAATATTTTCAAAAACATGAATACTTTTGGAAATAATGAGTGTTGTTTGATAAAAAAAATCACCCTGTATATATTATATATATATATATATATATTTAACGTATAAATTAAATTCGGGGTGTGAATAAGAGAGTATTTCTTTTATGTACAAAATATGTGTACATGACTATGCGTAGAGTATAATATGTATGTTAAATACCTATAGATATGTATTACCTTAAATATCGCTGCAAATCTTATTGTTTAAACTGAATCTCTCGAGTTTTGAAGGAATTCGGAATTATTGAAGTACAAAAGTGAATTGTGAACAATATTTTAATTTAACAAACTAAGTATAATGTAGGAACAGTTACAAGATATAAATCGGGTGTACGACTGAGGTGTGCTACTGAATGACGGAACTACTGAGTGCCTTATTTAGTGTGTTTTGTGCAATGTGCATTTATAATATAAGAAATTGTGGGATGTTGTCTATGCCATTAAACAGGGCATAGATTGCGCATCATCTTATAAATTATATTATTTATCTACTTAATCCTAAATGTAAATGTTAAATTATATTATAAATAATTGGTACAATTAAATTCTTAAATGTTAAAAGTTTCGGTGGTGGGGGGGGGGTACAAAATTTAGCAATAGGTACAAATTGTGCCACGTCATAATAAAACAATTTTTTCTTATTACTCGAAATTATTTCCGGGGGGGGGCAAACCTCCCCATGTATACTCGCCTGGAGTGTACCGTGTTCGGTCCGGTCTTTAAACAATATCGTGGTGTCCATAGGTAAGAGAGTAAATAAACTGTCCAGTGTCCGGTGCCCTTGCGCAACAGTAATGGTACTAAGTCTATATAAATATTATAGATTACAAGTTGAAGTATGTTTCATAGGTTCATACCATTTGGAAAACAAAGAATCTTAATCCGAAATTTTATTTAGCATATTTTAACGTTTTTGCTTTTTAAGAGCATAATATTTATGCTTTATCTAGATTTTAGTTCTTTTTTTTAAACTAAAATCAGCAAAACAAATAATGTCGGTCTGGCTCATGACTGGACCCCTGGTTAACTAATTTCGAATGGGACCCTACAAACTTAATTTTAACTTAAATGAAAACAAATTTAACTGTCATTTAATAAAATATTAAAACTATTTTATTCATAATTAATAAAATTAGATAATTTTTTTCAACGCTGTTGTCAATATGATTATGAATATAAAAATGCAAACCAACATTGTTACTTAACAATTTTACAAATAAAATACAAAATTTGAATTAAAAATTAACATTATAT
The DNA here is from genome assembly GCA_020882235.1 of Schizaphis graminum. NCBI lineage: Eukaryota > Metazoa > Arthropoda > Insecta > Hemiptera > Aphididae > Schizaphis > Schizaphis graminum. Next base: position 95,876,641 of record CM037033.1, read on the forward strand.
TAAAAAAGTAATTTTTTTAATTCATTATTTGAAGATCCTAACATATCAATAACTTTATCTTTGTTTATAAATTTAATGATATCATCTTCATTAAATAGACAAGTTAAAGGATCCATATATTGCTAGCTTAATGAAGATCTAAGTTTGGTTTTTAAAATGTTTAGTTTTAAAAACACTCGTTCACACTTTTGAATAAATCTATTTTTATCCCGTAGACAAGTAAGCTAAATACTGCGTTTATTTATCCTTATCACCAGATCACAAAAATTACCATATATCTATCTATATTCAATGTTTACAAATTTATTAGAGTTATACTCGATTAGAATTTTAAACACATGCATATTATATTTTATTACGTTTACGATTGGCTACATGGGCCCTTAATATTGAAAAATATCGAAGGGCCCCCGGTGATCGCTTGGTAGCCGGGTGGGCCAGACCGACACTGAAAACAAAACAGAGTTTTGCATAAAAATGGGTTCGTAGTTGAGTAGTCGATAACAATTATTAGTTATTACTATTAAAAGTTTCTACTCAAAATATTATTTTATACCTAAATTAGGTTTTAAAAACAGTATTTTTTACAACAATTACAACAAATTATTATTAAATAATAATGTTTTTAATTATTTAATATTAATTGATTCGAAGGGATTAAATATATATTTACTTAATAAATTGCAGCCTATTTATGCCCATATGCAATTGCATATTGTTACCTGCATCAAGTATGACGAGCATTGGCCGCAAATAAAATATTTATATTGATTTATAATCTTAAGAGCCTGTATTATTTTACCTTTTCTTTTAAAATTAATATAATTTTCTTATTAAAATAATTATTCACATAGACATAGGTAACTTCTAAGAAATCATTGTCCAATAATAAATAAAATAAAATTGTTGTTTGTATTCTTCAAGGGGAATTGTATACATTAGGACTATATTTTCACTAAGTATAATCAGCAAAAAAAAAAAAAAATCATTTATATGTACCTAATTTAAATTACAAATAGTATACAATAAAAAAATACATTTTGTCATTCTATTATTATTCTGTTTTTCTAATTTAATGTAAAAAAGCTTTGCATTCTTAAACTCTTGTGAGCGTGTTGTCATTTATTCAAGTTTTACAAAAAATAAAAAATTACGGAAGCATGAAAGGTAGTGAAAATTGTCAAAAATATGTCATAGTTACATTATATAGTACACTATACTTGTATTTTACCTATATTATTTCAGAGCATATTATTCTTTCGCCAACGACCATACCACGTTGAATACACCAGTTCTCGTCCGATCACTGAAGTTAAGCAACGTCGGGCGTAGTTAGTACTTGGATGGGTGACCGCTTGGGAACACTACGTGCCGTTGGCTTTTTTTTTAATATTCTATACAATACACCTTTACGATATAATTTTTGATTATAATATTGGTTATTTTTGGATAGGTACGTCGGTATTTTTGTTGTTATTAATTAATTTATTATTATTAGCTGATCACTGACTGTTGTTTATTGATGCATCTTTAATTGTATTAAATACTAAATACTTTATTTTATTTACCTATTTTGACAAAAGCGCAACTACTACTCCATGGTTTAAGATTATACGATAGGTAGGCAAGTTTCAGAGGGTCCAACATTTTTTAATATGCATACTTACATATTACCCTATATATTATATACCTTATACTCACCAATAAATGTTTTTACTTTTAAAAATGTCGAGGGGAGGGGTGTCCGGACGCCTAGATCTCTCACGGTTAGAGCTTAGAGCCTTGTAGATGGGCAGTACGATAATAGTATAATAGGTATTTTAAACCGTGGACTACACAATATTAATAATAATAATAATAATAATACAAATACAAATAAATTATGATAACTGATAATTAATGAATAACAACATCGACGTCGTATTTCTATACTTATAGTCTAGAGACTAGAATAATACGATTACAAAACAATTGTCTAAATCAAAAACTATATAATTATTATACATTATATACAGTATTAGATATTATGATGTCGTATAAAGTAAAATAGAAAGTGGCAAGTGCTCAATGTATAAGTATCTACATTTCATTTTGTATTTTTTCTCGTCTGTATAATGATAACTATAAATTGTAATATATTTTTGTAATTTTTTATAATCATAATAACTTGTTTTATTAATAATACGCATTAATACTCATTTTTAAGAGGTCAGAATTATCACATTACCTATTTACCTATCGGAGTATTATATTTATAATGTTTGGCAACAGTTTTCAGAAAACGTGCAGTTTTCGAGGATCCATATAGTATTGTCATCAATCATCATACTGTAACCAGTGTAACCGTTCGCAATAATCGTGTATCATCTATTTTGTGGTCTCGAAATAGGTTCCCAATAAAATATCAATATCATGCTGTACCGGGTGGGTCCTATGCGCCGTGCGTGTACAGTATGCGCTATCCGTAGTTGTTATCGGATTCTCACTATTGTCGAATATTACTGTCCGATAATACTCCGGAATTTGTGAGATACACATTCCTGCAATAGCCAATAAGGCAATAACTATATCTAACGTATAACTTACCTATACGATATGACTGGTATAAATTGCATGTCCCAGCGAATAATATTTTTAAATTAAAATAAAGTTAGGTACTAAATTCGTTATTCTTCGTTTAAATACTTAATTTTGTTCAGATATTAACTTCGAATGTCTATGAAGAAAAATTCTATTTAAATATTTTGTAGACTTTTTGATTCCAGTATGAATTATTTATATTAGGAATCTATGTTAAATTTTCAAGCCTTTGGTGTACAAATTGGTATAATGTATAATATATTTTCGTGATTTTGACAAATTTTATCTCTAAATACTCATTAAAATAAATCGCGTTATTTAATAATATAATATTTTTTAATAGTTGTAAAAGAAATTCTTGAGGGACATTGTATTAAATTTTCTAAGCTTTTTGATTAAAAAATGATGAAGAATCTAGAAATTAATTTTCAAGTTTTTTGATAATATACCTATATAATATTATAGCGTAGAAGTGGTACAAAAACAGGGGCGCTATTTCAGTTTTTTTAAGGGTGTGCGTGCAATTGAAGAAGCGAATTTTTTCCCATCACCAGGTCAATCGTCAAAACAACGTTTCTCATCGTATTTTCAATGGCTGCATACTAGTTGCGGTCATGACGACTTTTGAGATAAACAGATATAACAGTTGCGGTCACGCCAATATAGGTAATATCTTAGTTGCGGTCATAGCTTATTATAGCTGTATATAATGCACACAGCGTATATATGTGAGAACACCACTACTTATTTGTAAAGTTTATAAATAAAATAGATTAAATTGTATACAACCAATGCATGCGAAAGTTTTCATTCAAAGCTCAATAGCATGTTTTACCACTCTCACCCTAATATTTTTATATTTATTGACGCTTTAAATGAAATTCAAACGAATGGCTATTTAAAAATGAATTGTACAAAAACCAGTCGTGTTAATAAAATTTCAATAGAAAAAGAGAATTTTTTAGCGCAACAAATACAATATTATAAAGAAGGTGAAATAAATCGGCTTGAATATTTATAAAGTCGATTTCCTTTAAATTTATACCTTCAAAATTTTAAAATTTTAAATTATTATTATTATTATACTATTATAGTATTATATATTACATTTTGACACAAGTTTACTATTATATACTATATTTTGACACAAGTTTAACCACGTAATTTTAACATAAGTATCAACATTTTTAACCATACCTACACAAAAAATAATAGTGTAGACAGTACTAAGTCTGTTCTCTTTTCGATATAAATGGGAAGGAAAATGTTGATTAATAAATTTTTCTAATTAAATAATATTATATTATTTAGTATACTTAGTTATTATTATTTGAGTGACCGCAACTAGTATGTAACCTTTTTGAGAGGTGACCGCAACTAGTACACACCGTTTTCAATATACAATTTTTACTATTAAAAAAACATTTGGCTTTCATACATAACATTACAAATTAATAAATTAAATATTAACATTTTAAGTACCAGATATCTTACCATTCAACTTTTACTATTTTGAAATTTTTGAACGCATACATTTGATTAATAGTTACCTATATTTGAAATTAGAATATCAATACCTAAAAATAGAAAGTACAAATTAACCATTAATCATTAAAAGCAGACCTAAACCAAAAGTAAAGTGTCAATGCAATGGAAATATAATAGTTTATTAATACAAATATATATAACTAATATTCTTAAATAGTTTTATAAATATAAAAAAGCGGGTAAGTGAGTATCGGTCTGCTGTACATTAGGGGGTGGGGTGGACCTAGGACTATGGTAGGTTAAATTTGAATGCAATGATAGGTATCATTGTATACGAAAAACGATTCTGAACGGAGATGATTTGTCAGTCTAGGTATATTATACTTAAATATTGGCATACATTCTATTTTGAAACTAATTCAAACATTTAAGTAAAAGTTTCAAGATCTTAGGTTTAGTAATTTTTTAAAAATAACAAAAATCGAAAATTATTTATTAGTAAAACGTTATTTTACACGTGTATTTTTGATTTCAAATTAAAATTAAAACTTTAAAGACTAGTACAATTTTTTAAATTGAATAATCCTCAAACTTTTTTATAATTATCCTAAGCTTAACTTATGGACAGCATAGTATTAAATTTTCAATTCTTAGCTTTTGATAGTAAAATATTTATTAACTATCAAATAGTGAAAAATATTCATGATTTTGACGAATTTTTGTCAATATTTGAACTTCAAATGCTAATAAAAAAAAATTTTGCCTATGTATTTTTATAATTTTCGAATGAGAGTTAGAACAAGTTATGTGGACCCTTCAATTAAATTTTCAAGTAATTTGTCCCACCTAAATTTTTATTATCAACATTTATAAAAAAAAAATGAAAATTTCAATTGTCTATAAATAGATCAAAAAAAGTCAAAATATTTTGAAAATCTAAGCACGTAAAGAAAATGGCAATCTAAATAACTGGTGAAATTTTCAAGTATCTACGACTTATACTATTTGAATAACAACAAATATCAAAAATCGTTTGAGGCTAAACCGTTATTTAACGCGGTTTTCTAAAAATTTAAATTTCAAACACTCATAAAAAATTTTTGTCTGAATCTGGTAGAGTTTTTTTTACAGATAATTGAAGAAAAATGAATGGAGAACCTTGTACCAAATTTTCAAAACTTAGTTATAAAAGAAAAAAATTTTACGATTTTTTAACCACAAAATTACTTGCCAATTTTCGCAATTTTGACATATTTCGTATAAATTCGAACTTTAAGCACTTATAAAAAAAAATTGTGACTAACGATTTCGGATTTTTTTTTATCATTTTAAGAACAACTTATAAGGAACCTTGTATTAAATTTTCAAGATTTTCTGGCTGGCCAAAAAAATTTTATCGTTATTTTAAAAAAAAATACTAAAAAAATTAAAAATTTCAATTGTCTATAAATAGCTCTTTTTAAATTCTTTGAAAATTTAACTGTGTATGGAGAACGCTAATATAAATATTTGGTGAAAATTTCAAGTATTTACATCTATTAGTTTTTGAGTTATAGCAAAATAAAAAATTCGATTTTGTCGAAAACTGGTTTTGCGTAAAAAATCCCGTTTTTCCCTCATTTTTTTAGGGTTTTTCCCGACTCATTTAAAAAATATTGAAAATTTTTAACTTTTGACCCCCCAAAGTACCAACTAGATCCGATTTCCTTTTCAAAGAGGGGCTGAAGTCAAAAATCGAAGCATTTTTACTGCTCCAAATGTTGTCGACAGACACAAAAAAAAAAAAAAACACACATCATTGTAAAATCAATACATTCATCACTCCGTTAAGAATCTAAAATTATTTACGGGTTTAGGTAGATAGATATCTATGTTATTATTGAGTATCACAAATTACATTTTTTGTGATCAAAATAATATAAATACCTATGAAAATGTTTGTATTTGTTATCTGTTAATTTTTAATGTAATTTTTGCTAGACTAGTTTTGTTACCATCTCTATTATATTTTAATTTAAATATATTTTTTTTTGCACATTGGTATGTCAAAATACCTACATACATAATATTATGAAATATAAAATAATAAACACAGTAGGGAATTGAGGAAAACTCTGTAGTATAAAAAAATGTAGACAAATACATTTAAACAATATGATATTATTTAATAAGTTAACTTCAAGTATAATGTAAGTAACAAATAATTACCGATGTAAACAATTAATGAAGTAATTTCGAAGCACACTACTATACGATTAAAAAATATTGATTACTTCTAATCCTGAAACGAGATCTCTTAAACTATGACTAAACATAATATATTCACGTTTAAAATCATTTCCGTTAATATCTTTTAACCAATTTGATATATTATGGAAACTATCTTCTGGAATAGATTTATTGTTTTTTTCATATTCATCAGTCGTTCAGGAGACAAAAGAGATAAATCTTTAATCTTTAAGTATTTCTTTGGCACCACTAAATCTAGAATTAATTGATGAAATTATTTGATCCAATACTTTAAAGTATGTATTTGTTCTATATCTATCACATGCAGAAACAGAATAAATACTTCATCATAAATATTTTCACCAAGCACCCTTTTTTTTTCTTGGTCTAGTTTCATTAAAACTTAACTCTGACATGTTATGTTTTACAGCAAAATGTTTTGCTTCATTTACTGTTAGTTCAAATTCTGCATCACAGCGCATAGAGGTTAATTTTTCTTTTGATGCATCAACCAAATTTAAGAGGACGCTACACCGAAAGTGAAACGTATACAACGCTCGATAGATGGCGTTCTGCGCCGTATCGCCGCCGTCTCGACTAGCCATAGCCACGCCCATTGTTTACACGACGAGGTCTGCGCGTCCTAGTCATGGGAGAGGTACATTATTATTTCACAGGCTGTCGCGTAGAACGTTAAGCGTCAATGCAGTCGATCGTTGCGTAAATATTGTCGCCCATGTATTTCTTATGTACTATACTGTACCGTACTACTGTCTGTATTAGACGCGGCGTGGTAGCTCCTAGCGCTAGTCACAATCCATTTTTTAAATAAATCTCCTGTTTACTTAAATAATATTTTCATTACATTCAACATTCAATCTGTTATACAACATATCTCGAATTATATTTTTAACTTAATTATTTTTTTAAATACAATATATAAAAAGCGGGTAAGTGAGTATCGCTCTGCTGTACATTAGGGGTGGGGTGGACCTCGGACTAGGGTAGGTTAAATTTGAATGCAATGATAGGTATCATTGTTTACGAAAAACGATTCTGAACGGAGATGATTTGTCAGTCTGGGATATATTATATTTAAATATTGTCATATATTCTATTTTGAAAAAAATTCACAAATTTAAACATTTAAGTAAAAGCTTCAAGATCTTACGTTTGATAATTTTTCTGAATTTTTTTTATCAACATTTATAAAAAAAAATAAAAAAAAAATGAAAATTTCAATTGTCTATAAATAGCTCAAAAAAAGTCAAAATATTTTGAAAATCTAAAAACGTAAAGAAAATGGCAATCTAAATAACTGGTGAAATTTTCAAGTATCTACGACTTATACTATTTGAATAACAACAAATATCAAAAATCGTTTGAGGCTAAACCGTTATTTAACGCGGTTTTCTAAAAATTTAAATTTCAAACACTCATAAAAAATTTTTGTCTGAATCTGGTAGAGTTTTTTTTACAGATAATTGAAGAAAAATGAATGGAGAACCTTGTACCAAATTTTCAAAACTTAGTTATAAAAGAAAAAAATTTTACGATTTTTTAACCACAAAATTACTTGCAAATTTTCGCAATTTTGACATATTTCGTATAAATTCGAACTTTAAGCACTTATAAAAAAAAATTGTGACTAACGATTTCGGATTTATATCTATTTAGATCTATTGATTTACTTTGTAAGTAATTGGATAAAGGTGTGGTTATTGCAAATATATTTTTATTTAAGATCATTGCGAGTATAAATTCAAATGTGATTACTTTTAAAAAACTCATTCATTTGTTTCAATCATTGTCATATACTAATCTTTTTAATGTTTCTAATATTGCTCCAAATATTTCAAATCGAACAGTTATAACCCTTCAATGTGAAGTCCACCTAGTGTCGGAAAATCATTTTAGCCGGTGTGTTCTATCGCCTGGATATAACTGCTGTTGACATTCGATGAAAGTGGCAGTTCTTTTTCTTGTCCGAAAAAACGAAACTAATGCTAGAACTTCACCAAAAAAATGTTTCGTTACTTCACAACAATCACAAGTATCTACAACAACTAAGTTCAGTAGATGTGCGAAGCACCATACATATATAGTGTTTGATATCAATAACATCGATGACTGATGGTGTTTCCACCGGCCGCCTGAGCAGTGAGCAGTACGATGACAACACACAGGACCGATCATCCGTGGCATCGATGCGTCGCCGTCGTTGTTGTCATCCCGACGCCATTTAATTATTATATTTTTTTTTATTATTATTATTCGTGTACGCGGTGTACATAGTACATTAATATTTTTTTCGCGGTTTGTATATTTTACACAGTACCCACGGTGTGTACTATAAATTATAATTATATAGTATCAATGCGATTCTGCTGTTATATTATATTCGGTTCGATATTCTTATACGCGGTTCGGTTATTATATTATTACACGCCGGGTGTAGTTTAACGCGTTTGAACTTACATTTTATTATAATACCTATATTATAATATGGTGTGATATGGCTCAATGGTGATTCAATTTGATGCGTTTCGGTTGTTCTTTCCTGTCGCTGGCCAGGTCAGATTTATTTAAATATTTGTTATGTATAATTTTTATTATGTTATTAAATCACAAAAAATATACCTATTAGTTTTTAAGATCAATATATTATATTACATTAGAGTGGGTCGACCTGGTAAGAACTAATTGTATTGTTATTATTTTATATATGTGTATACGGAATACAGTCCATTATTATTAAAATATTATATTGCACGTATTATATTATTCAAATTAGACAACGTATAAAACCACCGTGAAGTTGAAAAAAATGAAGCTAAATGTTTTTATATATTGAGGTATTACTTGATTATTTTAATTTATATTTCCCAAGTCCAGTGAAAACTGGTAACCACGGAACGATATACATATTGCATAATACAGATCTGCCGTGTACTATGTAGTATGTTTAAATATTTATACTCGTATATATATAAATTGATAATTCTTATTATTATTTGAAATTTTGAAACGACTATACGAGCTGCTCAGATGTAATAAGTAATAACTTGTTAGTAATATATATACGCTATATTGCAATGATTGCATTGATTGTAGCTAATAGCTATTCGTATGTGTGTTGTACGAATCCCGGAAAAAAATCCAAGAAAGAAAAAACCACGGAAAAAATAACCAAAATAAAAAAACCAACAGAAAAAAAAACCAAAGGAAAAAAACACCAATGAAAAAAAAACCAAAATACATAAAATAAAAGTTAAATAAAAATGAATCAACTATTAAGACTATTATATAAGTACTTAAGAACTTGGAAACTTTAACTTTGCTCAAGAGTCAAGAACACACTGCAGTAAAGTCACAGACCACAGTCAGCACTATTTTGACAAATTATCTTGTCAATATTTATTTTACAAATAGATGGAATAATGCTCTGGGAATCTTGATAAACTTGACTACTTGAGGTCATTGGACTATATTTTTATGGATTAGATTATTAGATTAGACTGTCAGTTTATAGGAGTTATAGGATATTAACACCATTAATATAAAATAATTCACAAATGCATTGTTATGAACTGTATAACAAGAATATAATTAATGCATACAATATGAATATAAAATAATAAATGACTGTTTAATAAAGTAATAGGGCTAGGATTTATATGCAATAGCATGTTTTTTTTGTGACTTCTGATTATTGATTTTGTCAGTAATGTCCACGAATCACCTCATGATGAGATAAATGGTGGTGTTTTTATTTTGCATGTTTTTGCATATTTTGGATAAAATGCATATTAATGCATATATCGAATAAAATGAATATTATTGCATATTTCGATTATAAAAATGCGAAAAATGCATCTTTTATAGTATATTTTGTAATTAATATTTATAATTTAGTATTAATATTTTGTATTTAATTCTAGTGAATGCGAATTATAAATTTTATTAATTTTTAAATTATTTTATTTTATTTTTAAGACAAACAGCCAACCTGTATTTCAATAGATAAATATTTTTTTTGAAACTATATTAGATTCTGAACGAAGTGATGAATGTATTGCTTTTACAATGATGTGTTTTTTTTTTTTTTTGTGTCTGACGACAACATTTGGAGCAGTAATAATGCTCCGATTTTTGACTTCAGCCCCTCTTTGAATAGGAAAATTCATCTAGTTGGTACTTTGGGGGGGGGGGTCAAAAGTAAAATTTTCAAATAGTTTTCAAAAAAATCGAGAAAAACAAAAAAAAATGACAGAAAAATGGCAATTTTACGAAAAACCACTTTTCGACAAAATCGATTTTTTGATTTTGCTGTAACTCAAAAACGAATTATTGTAAATACTTGAAATTTACACAAAATGTTTATATTATGGTTATCTCTTTACAGATAAATTTTCAAAATATTTTGACCATGTTTAAGCTACTTATAGACAATTGAAATTTTCGACTTTTCTAAGTTTTTTTTCTTCAAATGCCGATAAAAATTTTTTGGGTGGCCAGAAAATCTTGAAAATTTAATACAAGGTTTCTTATAAGTTGTTCTTAAAGTGATAAAAAAAAATCCGAAATCGTTAGTCACAATTTTTTTTTATAAGTGCTTAAAGTTTGAATTTATACGAAATATTTCAAAATTTAAATTAAATTTCATATTTTCATTATGCGTATGTTGCCTAATACTTTTTTTATTAATAAACAGATACTATAAAGTAACCATAGTAACATATAAAAACTATACTATTTGTTTCAAAATAGAATATATGACAATATTTAAATATAATATATCCTAAACTGACAAATCATCTTCGTTCAGAATCGTTTTTCGTATACAATGATACCTATCATTGCATTCAAATTTAACCTACCATAGTCTGAGGTCCACCCCACCCCCTAATATACAGCAGAGCGATACCCACTTACCCGCTTTTTTTTTTGTTTATCTTATAAAAATTAAAATGCATATTTTTGCATATTTTGGTAAATAAAATGCATATTTTACAATTTTTTATTGCATACAAATCCTAGCCCTGGTCATTATACAGTGGGTCCAAACACATTTAACTTTATTGTATTTAAAAAAAAAAAAGTGCCCGGTAAACTAGACTTATACCTAAATTTTAATTAAAAAATGTTAAAAATGTTTATAATTAAATAAAGAATCTTTTATTATGGTGCATTAAATCGTTAATTCAGGTACCTATATAGATTATAGAGGTTATCAACTTTTAAATTATAACCTAATGCAAGTAAGATAATCTAGTTTGTAACATCTACAATCTTCATAAAATGAATAAAAAAAACTTGTAAAACATATTTTTAATATTTTTATAATGAACAATGAATATTTTCAATAAAGCAACATAGCAAAATATTTTAGTACAAAGCACATAACTCATACTCAACTCATTCACTTCTATATATATTTCCTGTAATTTGGTAGATATTTTAATGTTTCTATTCTAAGAATTAAAAGTAAAAAAAAAACAATACTAAAGGCTTACCACAATCATTTCATAAGAGTCGTTGGAATTGCTATTTTTTAAACATTTTTCTTTCAACACTCTTTCACCTTTGTCTAAGCCCTCATTAATAATTAACTCATTAAACTGATCCAAATTGGATAAACCAGGAGCAAGCGAGCCAAACTTCTTTTTCACAGTGTCTTGTAAATCATTTAAATCCGTGTCCCCTTCGATTCCACTAACACCTCAGTTAACGTTGTTGCCAATAACTGAAAAATACAAACAGTATAGGGCATATTGTAACGGGAATATTGGAAATCAAGTAGGCACATTATAATATTATACAGATAAATGCATGACAGTAAGGCACAAAGATGCGAATTCAGAACACTCACCCAAACAGACAAATAGCGCTGGCAAAACGAATTTGTTCATGTTTTGTTCAGTGGTGATCAACTTAATAAAAATTTTTTTTAAAAATTATGTTTATTCGAAAGATTGGCGACGGTAACTGTGATACACTTGCATAAAGGTGCGTCCCCACTGGCGTGCGGCTAGGCCGCGCGGATTTTGTAGCCGATCGGCCGAAGCCGTGGGTTCCCGATGGTTGTCGGTAAACATCAAAGAAAGCCGATGCAGTGGAGATGCACCTTAATACAACGAGGAAGCGGATTGAACAAAAAAAAAAAGAAACGATTTCACGATGACGAAATGCGAAAGCGGACGCGAACGTAACGAGCGACGAATATCACAACAAGACGTTTGTGTAGGTACCATAGATAAAGGAATCTATGGTAGGTACTACAGACTTCTATACTAACTATAGATAAGGAACTCGTATATTATATATTTATACTAGCGGCCGGTGTGCCTCGATTTCGGGCGTCGTAGAAGCCGCCTCCGGCGCCTTCGAGGTGGTCGAGTGAAAATCGGTTCACCGGAAATTAGGTAGGGAATGGTAAACGGATGTCTAAAAATCGGTTACTAAAATTATTATAAAGATTACCATGATTCAGAGTTATCAGTAATCAGTTATCATTCGGTGTAAAGGTTTGTTATTAACGCTAGTCCGGTGCTTGTTTGAATTCAAAAAGAATAAATGTGTACCCAAAATGGTAATTGAGTGTCTAGCTATCAGTCATCATTTAGTGTAATATCGCGTCCCGTCGCCTGCCCGGTTCTTTTTTGTATGTTAAAAAAAAAAATAACATATCAACAATTGTAATTGAGCATCTAGCTATCAGTCCTTAACCGGTGAAAATTGATACCTGGCTAAGCGATTCACCTACGGCGGATTGGATACATATCGTATCGTTTGCCCAGTGCTTTTTTTGTATTGAGAATAAAATAATGGTAATTGAGTGTCTAGCAATTAGTCATCAACCAGTGTAAATCGTGAGACAATGTGAGTATTATGAGTGTAGTAATCCACAATACATTTATTACATTATGTTGTAAAAGTGTTATATTTTTTAGTCTTGAAACTTGAACGTTATTAATAATTTTGCATAAAACCTTGATGAAGCTTGGATGTTCTTATTAATTGTCTTTTTAATGTATTTATCTAAAATATGTCATGCTCTTATTGTGTTATATATTATCCTTAGTATAGAATGCTAATAATGCTACATATGTGTTAACAAAACGACAGTAGTAAAAAAAAATAAAAAAACAAAAAAAAAATAAAATAAAATAACATATCAAAATTGTAATTGAGCGTCTAGCTATCAGTCCTCAACCTGGGAAAATATAATATAATATTATACCTGGCTGAGCAATTATGGATTGGATACATATCGTATCGTTTGCCCGGTGCTTTTTTGCATGAGAATAAAATAAATAAATAAAATAATGTTAATTGAGTGTCTAGCAATTAGTCATCAACCAGTGTGAATCGATAGTTGTGCTGGGCAATCCGCCTACGGCGGATTGTTATACCTCCTGACGTCGTAAGTCTGATGTTGTATTGTAGGAGAAAAAGTCAAACGAAATTTTAACGCCTTATATTTTGGGAAAATCGATTTATAGACAACTAAATCACTTAGGTACCTAGGCAATCCGACTGCGTCGAATTGCAGACTATGTGGGCGCAATTAATGAAATCTACATTTTTTATTTGCTAAAAATTGAATATACTTTATGTGTTACTATAATACCCCTCAGGTAGGCAATCCGACTGCGTCGGATCGCGGACAATGTCAGTATTGTGAGTGTAATAAGTGAAATAATCCACAATACATTTATTACATCATGTTGTTAATGTGTTATATTTTTTTATCTTTAAAATTTAAACTTGAAAGTTATTAGTAGTTTTGCATAAAACTTTGATGAAGCTTGGATGTTCTTATTAATGTCTTTTTATTGTATTTATCTAAAATATGTCATGCTCTTTTTGTATTATAATTTATAATATATTATCCTTAGTATAGAATGCTAATAATGCTACATGTTGACAAAACGACAGCAGTATCAATGTTTTAATAACATTTTCATTATTTGGTGTACAAAAATATAAAATATTATCGCCATAAACCCAAGTACACGAATACAGTACTAAGCGACATAAACGTCGTCGAGAAACACTTTTATAATATGATATACAACACAACCCGTTATAGCTATACCGAGAACAACAAAACAATATAAATACGATAAATGAATAAATGGGCTTAGAATCAAACATCAGTACTCTACGTAATACAGTATACGTTCAAATTTAAGCAAAATAATAGGATAAATATCTCGTACATCGATCGGCATAATAATAATACAATTATTAATAATATATTTAATAATTTAATACAATGCCATAGACCTTATACGGCATAGGTATACTGGCATAAAGCTTTTTCCTATGCGATCGCAGCGCATTCTTTATATAGTAAACGAACCATTATTCACGTTTTATTATATAAGACTAGCGGCTGGTGTGCCTCAATTCCAGGCTTGTAGAAGCCGCCTCCGGCGCCTTCGAGGGGGTCGAGTAAAAATCGTTTCAAGGGAAATTCGGTTGGAAATGATAGTCCAATTTCTAGAAATCGGTCACTAAAATTGTTATAAAGTTGATTAACATGAGTGTGAGTTATCAGTAATCAGTTATCATTCGGTGTAAAACTTTGTATTGACGCTTGCCCGGTGCTTGTTTGAAATCAATAAGAATAAATGTGTACCGAAAAAGGTAATTGAGTGTCTAGCTATCAGTCATCATTTGGTGTAATATCGCTTCCCGTCGCCTGTCCGGTTCTTTTTTGT
The DNA here is from genome assembly GCA_020882235.1 of Schizaphis graminum. Lineage (NCBI taxonomy): Eukaryota > Metazoa > Arthropoda > Insecta > Hemiptera > Aphididae > Schizaphis > Schizaphis graminum. Next base: position 95,891,667 of record CM037033.1, read on the forward strand.
ATGTAAAAAAAAAACCATATCAAAAATTGTAATTGAATGTCTAGTTATTAGTCCTCAACCTGGGCAAATATAAACCTGGCTGAGCAATTATGGATTGGATACATATCGTATCGTTTGCCCGTTGCTTTTTTGCATGAGAATAAAATAAATAAATAAAATAATGTTAATTGAGTGTCTAGCAATTAGTCATCAACCAGTGCAAATCAATAATTGTGCTGGGCAATCCGCCTACGGCGGATTGTTATACCTCCTAACGTCGAAAGTTGATGTTGTATTGTAGTGGAAAAAGTTTAAGTTGAACGAAGTGTTAGCTTCCTATCTTTTGGGAAAATCGATTTATATACAACTAAATCGCTTAGGTAGGCAATCCGACTGCGTCGAATTACAGACTATGTGGACGCAATTAATGAAATCTGAATTTTTTATTTGCTATAAATTGAATATTCTTTATGTGTTACTAAACTACTCGGGTAGGCAATCCAACTGCGTCGGATCGCGGACGATATAAGTATTGTGAGTGTAATAAGTGAAATAGTCTACAATACATAAATTACATCATGTTGTAAAAGTGTTATATTTTTTTATCTTGAAACTTGAAAGTTATGATAGTAATTTTGCATAATACCCTGATAAACCTTGGCTTAATTAAGCACAGATTTTGATTGATTTAACATATATAAGAATGTAAAATGTATATAAAAATATACCTACTGCATAATATTTGCAAATTGAAATTAAAGTATATTGTATAACTGTGCCAAATTGACCAATATTTAAAATCAAATCAATAATGGCAATGTACAAAATTAATATAATTAATTTTGGAAAGTCAACCTCATATTTAATAAAATAAAAAATAATATAATATAATAATAATATGAAATAATAATTAGATAACCGTTACTGAATTTGCGTTATACATCGTTTTACTCGTTTAATTCGTATTTACACACACACATTCTTGTTAATTTTCTTTTAAATATATTTGTAATCAATATGCATTTTATTATTATTATATATTATACTTAATACATATGTATTTAACGACTTTTGTCTTACACCCAAACGTTCTTCGCGATCACATGACAGAATTTTGGTACGTATAATAAATAACATATCAAAAATTGTAATTGAGCGTCTAGCTATCAGTCCTTAACCGATGCAAATTGATACCTTGCTAAGTAATTCACCTACGACGGATTGGATACATATCGTATCGTTTTCCCGGTGATTTTTTTTGTATGAGAATAAAATAATGGTAATTGAGTGTCTAGCAATTAGTCATCAACCAGTGTAAATCGTGAGACAATGTGAGTATTATGAGTGTAGTAATCCACAATACATTTATTACATTATGTTGTAAAAGTGTTATATTTTTTAGTCTTGAAACTTGAACGTTATTAGTAATTTTGCATAAAACCTTGATGAAGCTTGGATGTTCTTATTAATTGTCTTTTTAATGTATTTATCTAAAATATGTCATGCTCTTATTGTGTTATATATTATCCTTAATATAGAATAATAATAATGGTACATGTTGACAGAATGACAGCAGTATCAATGTTTTAATAACATTTGCATTATTTGGTGTACAAAAATATAAAATATTATTGCCATACACTCAATTTGAGTGACATATTTCTGAATGTGACATAGGTAACTATAAAATCTCAATAATTTCACACATTATCATTTTTATATATTATATTATTTAATATTTGAAGCAATTGCTTCAAATAACCCTACATCCCGCCGCCACTACACTCAGGAACACTAATACAGTACTATGCGACATAAACGTCGTCGAGAAACACTTTTATAATATGATATACAACACAACCCGTTAAAGCTACCGAGAACAACAAAACAATATAAATACGATAAATGGATAAATGGGCTTCGAATCAAACATCAGTGCTCTACGTAATACAGCATACGTTTAAATTTAAGCAAAAAATAGAATAAATATTTTGTACATCGATCGGCATAAAAATAATAAAATTATTAATAATTAATAACAATGCCATAGACCTTGTACGGCATACTGGCATAGAGCTTTTTCCTATGCGACCGCCGTGATCCTGGTTATAGTGAACGTAACTATCTGCGATTTTATAATATAAGATTTTTGGAAGTGTACATGGGAGCCGTGAGGCCCTGCTAAGTTAGGGCCCGGGATGCAATTGCATCCCGGCATCCCTTGCCAGTCCGCTACTGCCACTGTTGCATTTGCATTCGTTTATGACGATTTTTATTTGAACTGGTTCACATGGGGGCGACGGCTTAGGGCTATAAAAATGAAAAAAAAATGTATAGGTACATGTATAATATTTAATTTAAAAAAATATACAGGGTGATTCTTTTATCAAACAACACATGGTTTATATGACCAAAAATGTGTAATTATATTTAATATCTCTGTAGAATTAAATCCAACAAATAATTACTCAAAGTTGATTATGGTAAGTCAGTTAGGACATCTTCTTTCATGTATGTATAAAAAAAATAAATTATATTTACCATAATAAACAAATATAAAAAATATATATAAAGCTATTCTATAGCTAATAGCTATTAATATCTACGTGCATACAGCGCGGCGTATTGCCGTACTGGTTAGCGATAATATTATTATGTTATCTTGACGTAGCACTGGAAGGAGTGTGAGCGGTAGGCCACAATACGTCTACAACGATAATAATAAACTAAAAAATATAATGATTTAGATGGGTACTGCATTAAAATTAAATACACTACAATACCCAATATAAATTAAAACCCGACAGCATAATATTTTTCGTCATACAAATTAAAAATATACATATTATAATCATTGCATTAAAAAAATAATAAAATTCAAAACTAAAAAATGTATTTGTTTGGTCGCCGCAACAAATCTTGCGATGTGTGGGCAGTTGTTTGCCGCGACTCGCGTGGATAAAATAATAGGTGACCAATATATAATTATAAATTATTACGAATAAATTAATTGTATGTCTCCAATATTATTTATATAATTATAATACGACACTGTCGCAAAGTGCCACAAATAAATATAATATTATAATAACAGGGGGCCCCAAAATAATAATAATAACATATAAATAATACCAAATATGAATTTGACAATAAATTGTAACTTAAAATATAAATTTACCTTTAAGGCAAAAAAAAGGTGTATAATACAATATAAAAATAATGGACCTGATTTCCAGTAGCGGTGTCGATCTCACTTCCCGGATCCGAGTTTGAAGTCTTCACTGCAGGTATAATAAAATATCAGGATCAACTGGCCGATGTAGCAATATAATATATAGGTATAGAAGAGACGGCCGCAACGGTTACCGTATATAATACAACGACCAAAAATGGTACTTAACCGATAAATGGGTAAAAATCGCGATCGCACCTTATTTATCAGAATATGACATACAAATCATATATAATTATATCGGGTCGCACAACTCGCACACGACGCAACAATAAAGTGAATAAAAGTATTCAATTGAATAAGAACACGAGCAATAAAAACGCGAACTTAGCGTGCATGACAAACCACGTGTTTGTCAGGTGTCGCCGGACATAAGAACCCGGACACACGGGTACAATGCGTAAAGCTTACTTCGGAAACAACACACGTCAACCGGGTTTGACGAAAGAGTGAAGTAGGCGCGACAAAGTTGACGCGGCGATCACAGCTTGACCACTCGGGAGGGAAAAATAGACAAGTGTGATGACCGGACTGTCACTTGCGTTGCATAACGCCTGATTTATGTGTTTCAAAGCCCAGATGTATGTCCAAATATTCTCGTAGACATGTGCCATCTACTGTGCAAAGAATTATTGCCTTATCATTAATTGATGCCATTTAATAAAATAAAAAATATAATATATTATTGTAAATTATTAAAAAAATAAAAATAAATTTATTGTTTAAAAGTTTACTGTGTTATAAATTATAATAACGAATAGGTATTATTATTTATTTATCAACAATGAACAGTATTATTATGAATAATATTTTGTTATGAAGTGCGAATTGCGAGGCCCCTACAAGCGTGAGGCCCTAGGCACATGCCAGCGCTGCTTACCCTTAACGACGGCCCTGCACGTAGTATAATAACATTTACAAATTTAATTTTAGTAACTTGTATAATTCTTAACAAAAAATATCACCCACACCCACCCCATTTTCAAGTGGGTCCTAGGCCCCATTTGTGTCTTGTCTGCACGCCACTGGACGTGACTGTATATACGTTACAGCCGTTACACTTTTGATACCAAGTAGTAATTTACTATGGAACACTCAGTATCAACCCGTCCAATTTTTCTGTTAGATATTTACCCACCCACATAACAGGACCCACCGGCCATCGGCCACCACCCACCCATTTAAACTCATTTATATAGGTTCGGCGCCACTGGTTGTAGGTACATTAAGAATTTTATATAATACATTTGAAGAAAAAAATCTTGGTTTATTTAAAATAACTTTTATTAAAGATTTAATAGTTGTACATAATACATTAATATGACTGGAGTATGTACATCCCCAGACCAAAGAGCCATATAAATAAATTGATTGTGCTAAAGCTAAGAAAACTACCCTTAAGGTTTTAAGATCTAATATATTCCGGAGTATTTTAAATTTATAAAATAATTTTCTAATTGAATTATTAACAGAATAAATATGGTCAACAAATTTTAGTCTGTGATCAAAATTAATATCTAAGGATTTAATATTATATACTCTCTCTAAAGGAACACAATTACAAGGAAAATTTAAATATTTACAATTATAGGAATGTATATTTAATTCAGAAATAGAACTATTTGAAGTACACATATAGTTAGAAATATTAAAGATAATATATTTAGTTTTAGATTGATTAGCAGTGAATAGCCGCGGTGCATGCCCGATATTAAAAATAGGAAAATTGAAGGCCAAGGCCAAGGCGGCGAGGCCGTGTATCAGTGACGTCTAGGCCAATAGCAAACAATAAAATTGTAGATGAAAAAAATTCAAGGTGTGCGAGTGCACACCCTGCTCCCCCCAAATGGCGCCCTTGTACAAAAATATACCACCGAGCGGTCAAGTATTATTTTATTGTGGGTCGACGACGTTCATCATATTATTGTATGTATTTAGATTAATGGAGACTATAACAATATTGTCAATATTATATGTTTTAAAAGTAACTTAATTATGGAATTGTACCAACACGTTATCGGAATAATTATCGTAACGACTGTCCATCGTCATTTGATTATCTATAGTCGAAAATCGGCAGTGTCATTCCACATTCGTGTGAAATCTGAACGAGTTTGTCACTTAATACTTACTGTATTTACTCGTCCTCAAAGAAAACAAGAACAGCGTTTGAACATTTAGAATATCAAAAATGAAAGTTAAAAGGAAAAAAGATACGTAAATACTACGAATACACATTTTTCTTATTTTAAAAAACAAAATCGTTCAAATAATAAAATAAAATGAAGTGATGATTTATGTAAGTACCTACTTTGATTACATTTAAAGGCTTTTCTAAATAAAAAAAAAAAAATTACCCAGAGATACGGATTAATCGATTTATGTATTGTATTGTACAATACGTATTGTCAGAAGATCAGCTTTATATTCAACATCAAAACAAAACAAGTAATAATTCATTTTATCTAAAATATTATTTAGTAGCAGTTATAGTTTTGATTTGGATTAAGATGTTTAAAATATTTTGTTTTAAACTCGTGTTTAAAACATTTGAATTAATCAAGCATGGTTCCTTTTGTTCAAAACAAATGATTTAAACAGCATAAACAACTAAAAAATCAATAATTAATCGCCTTAGTAGCTAGTACTTACCAGTGCTGGGTACTATAGTTACTTTAATTAAATACTATTCTTTTTAAATTTAAACAAATACATTTATAAAATAGAATTAGAAATTAAAGTACTTAAACAGTAGTCATTCATAATATAGACTAGTAAGAATTGTATTAATTTAATTTTCCAAATTTTTACTTCGATAATACCTTAGTTCAATATTTTATGTTTATTTTTGTAAATTTTATTTTATAACACAAACATAAATGATAAATGTATTATTTAATCATAATTCATAACACCAGACGAGTCATAATATTAAGCAACTCTATTAAGAAACGAAAATACGAAATTTCAAAGAGTATTAATATAATATAATTATAATTTTTAACATAATTAACTACTTTTATTACATTATTTATTTTTGAATTAGTTATTTTAATAAAATAAACATTTTTCAACCATACTTTACAATAAAATATTTTTTTTGCAGTTAATTTTATTATATTATTATTAATACTGAAAATAATAGCCATTGCTAAGATCTTAAGATAGGACCAGAGCCTCTACATAATGCATTCCTAAATCCAGCCCTAGATATGATATGTAGGATGTATATCACAATTAAATTATTAACAAATAATAGAATATAGTGAAAACATTACGTATGATAATATTACACATTTTATATATACCTACGTACATAAATCATATTAAATATATAATCGATATCGATAACATATTAATTAAGTGTATTTTATGAAAAAGACAGACGTATGTTGATAATATTAACTTTTGGACTTCGTTTCCATTATTTTTCTACTATTTCAGGATATGCATAATAATAATAATAATAATAAAAAGCGGGAAAGTGGGTATCGCTCTGCTGTATATTAGAGGATGGGGTGGACCTCGGACTATGGTATAGGTTAAATTTGAATGTAATGATAGGTATCATTGTATACGAAAAACGATTCTGAACGAAGATGATTTGTCAGTTTAGGATATATTATATTTAAATATTGTCATATATTCTATTTTGAAACAAATAATATAGTTATTATAGTTACTTTATAGTATCTGTTTATTAATAAAAAAAAGTATTTGGCCAACATACGCATTATGAGCGTATCAAATTTAATTTAAATTTTGACATATTTCGTATAAATTCGAACTTTAAGCACTTATAAAAAAAAATTGTGACTAACGATTTCGGATTTTTTTTTATCACTTTAAGAACAATTTATAAGAAACCTTGTATTAAATTTTAAAGATTTTCTGGCCACCCAAAAATTTTTTATCGGTATTTGAAGAAAAAAAACTTAGAAAAGTCGAAAATTTCAATTGTCTATAAGTAGCTTAAAAATGGTCAAGATATTTTGAAAATTTAACTGTAAGGAGATAACCATAATCTAAACATTTGGTGAAAATTTCAAGTATTTACAATAATTCGTTTTTGAGTTAAGCAAAATCAAAAAATCGATTTTGTCGAAAAGTGGTTTTTCGTAAAATTGCCATTTTTCTGTCATTTTTTTTTGTTTTTCTCGATTTTTTTGAAAACTATTTGAAAATTTTACTTTTGACCCCCCAATGTACCAACTAGATGAATTTTCCTATTCAAAGAGGGGCTGAAATCAAAAATCGGAGCATTCTTACTGCTCCAAATGTTGTCGTCAGACAAAAAAAAAAAACACACATCATTGTAAAATCAATACATTCTTCACTCCGTTCAGAATCTAAAAAAATAAAAATGTTTGGTCAATACAGTTTCTGTTACGTAGTTCACTTTATTGCCTTTATCTAATCCCTAATGGTAACACACTTATAATACGTAGCAAGCTCAACTATAACTATAATAGTATAATTTAGAGTATAACAAGGATTTTACAAAATAATATATTTCGAGGAAGTAATACCTACTATAGGTACTATTTTAAGCGGTGTTACACGATTGAGAATGATGTACTTTTTTACTACCTAACACGATTGAGAACGATTATCGGTAAATCAAAGAAATAATAATTTGTACCTTATAAATTATAATTAAACGATTGGGAACGATTTTTTGAGCGACGTTGTTGTTTACTCGTATTTACATTTTTTGTAAGTATCTTCCTATTCTTCCTACACATGTCATGATTTCTGTTTTGAAAGAAACTCTTACACAAACCGTGACAATAATAATGAATTTAATAGGAATAACATTTTTTTGTATAGGAAAAATGGTTTTGGTCGTATTTTAGATTCTGAACGAAGTGTGTTTTTTTTGTTTTTGTGTGTGAACAGCATAACTAGTCGAAATAATGCTTCAATTTCAAATTTTGAGGGTGGTTTCCGATGACAAAGTGGATATTCTTGGTACATTATAGAGATGAAAAGTAAACATTTTCCAACAGTTTTCAAAAAAATCGAGAAAAACAAAAAGAAAATGACAGAAAAACGGTAATTTTTACGCAAAAACAGTTTTCGATCAAATCGATTTCTTTGTATGGTTGTAATTCAAAAACTAATCACTGTAAATACTTGAAATTTTCACCAAATTTTTATATTAGTGTTATCTATATACAGTTAAATTTTTTGAGTTATTTATAGACAATTGAAATTTGTAATTTTTTTAGTATTTTTTTTTTTAAAATAACGATAAAAATTTGTTGGCCGGCCAGAAAATCTTGAAAATTTAATACAAGGTTTCTTATGAGTTGTTCTTAAATTGATACAAAAAAAATTCCGAAATCATTAGTCACAATTTTTTTTTATAAGTGCTTAAAGTTCGAATTTATACGAAATATGTCAAAATTGCGAAAATTGGCAAGTAATTTTGTGGTTAAAAAATCGTAAAATTTTTTTCTTTTATAACTAAGTTTTGAAAATTTGGTACAAGGTTCTCCATTCATTTTTCTTCAATTATCTGTAAAAAAAACTCTACCAGATTCAGACAAAAATTTTTTATGAGTGTTTGAAATTTAAATTTTGACAAAACCGCGTTAAATAACGGTTTAGCCTCAAACGATTTTTGATATTTGTTGTTATTCAAATAGTATAAGTCGTAGATACTTGAAAATTTCACCAGTTATTTAGATTGGCATTTTCTTTACGTGATTTAATTATCAAAATATCTTGACTTTTTTTGAGCTATTTATAGACAATTGAAATTTTCAATTTTCCTAAGAATTTTTTAGTGAAGTGTCAATAAAAATTTTTTGGCGGAGTCAAAATATTTGAAAAATTAATACAAAGTTCCTCATAAGTTATTCTTATGGCGATAAAATTATAAGAATACATAGACACAATTTTTTTTTATTAGCATTTGAAGTTCAAATATTAACAACAATTCGTCAAAATCATGAATATTTTTAACTAATTGGTAGTTAAAAATTTATAAATATTTTACTATCAAAAGCTAAGAATTGAAAATTTAATACTATGCTGTACATAAATTAAGCTTAGAATAATAAAATTATAAAAAAGTTTGAGGATTATTCAATTTAAAAAATTTTACGAGTGTTTAAAGTTTTAATTTTAATTTGAAATCAAAAATACACATGTAAAATAACGTTTTACTACTAAATAATTTTCGATTTTTGTTATTTTTAAAAAATTACCAAACATAGGATCTTGAAACTTTTACTTAAATGTTTGAATTTGTTTAAAAATAGAATAAATGACAATAGTTAAATATAATATATCCTAGACTGACAAATCATCTCCGTTCAGAATCGTTTTTCGTATACAATTATGATACCTATCATTGCATTCAAATTTAACCTTCCCTAGTCCGAGTTCCACCCCAACTCCTAATGTACTGCAGAACGATACTCAATTACCCGCTTTTTTTTTTTTGGCGGTGGGAGGAGGTAAAAAATTTTGTTTTACTTGTACCATAAATAGTGCATAATACTGTTGAAGTTTGATATTAAAATTCGAAAGTGACAGTGCTGGAAAAACATAAATAATTATAAGTATTTTTCAAAACTGGTACATGTTGTCATGTTGGCTAGTATAGGTTTGAAGTAGTGTTTTATAAATTTTAGCCGAAAAAAAATGATTAATATGTTAAAAATATTAAAATATTATAATTTTTATTTTGGACACAAATAAGAAATTAGGGACATAATATTATTATTATTTATTATAACCTGTATCTATATAAGATTATAGAAGGTACATAAAGATTCTATATACGTAGGTAACAAATGTAAAAAATAAAATTGTTTTTCAATAGATTTTATGTATTTAAAAATAGTTACGATTTTAAAATTAATAGAAAATTAGCAAACATACGAGTATATTATGATAATCATATGTCGAGGTGTATATATTATCATACAAAAAATTGTTTCCTTTAATTTATGAAAACTAATTTAACAAAAACATAAATGTTGAAACTATGAAAAATAATACTGCATAATTGAACATTTAGTATTTTAGTAATATTCAAGTAGTTAAGTATATAAATATAGTTTATATTATATAAAACATTATTCTTTTTAGTATGTAAAAACATATGTCTTCCTCTTCCATATCTCTATATCTATTTGGCAAGTCGCGGACGTAAAGTCCACTTTAAAAAAAGTTGGACAAAAAGTCTGGATTCAATTCTTATAGTCGAACAAAAAGTCCAAAAATACAAAATATGTTACTTTCATAATTAATATTTATTTTAAAAATTTAAAAATGTACACATATTAATATATTTTTGTATAACTAACAAAAATATAACGGAAATCCACTAGATTACGATATACTATTTTTTTTTTTAAATTTAGTTAAGAATGTTTAGATTGACGTGTTTATAAATAAAAAAAACTCATTATTTGTTAAAATGTATTTAGTTACAAACAAATTTTGATATTGTTGTTCTAATATGTTCAATGTTGTAATAAATTATATTATCATAAATAAAAATAAGAAAAATAAAAAAATATAATAATATAATGTGTATAAATGTATAATATATAATGTCTACAAACATTTTTAAATTTTTAAATAAATATTAATTATATAAGATATTTTGTATTTTCGGACTTTTTGTCTTACTATAAAAACTGAATCCGGAATTTTTGTCCAACTTTTTTTAAAACGAACTTTCTGGCCGATTATCCTACTTGGCTGCACAAATATTTTATTTCTGTAACAAAGCTCAAAATTGACACTAAATCATTTTGTTTTCTATTTTCGAATTGTCTTTTGAAATAATTGAATATCTTATAGGTTTAAATTCATTTATAAAATCGCTTTTTAAATTTTTCCATGACCAGTTTCTCCCTTTATTTTCTAAATTTTGTAAAAATTTGTTAGCTGTATCTTTTAAAAATATTGATCGAAATTTTATTTTTTTATGTACGTCTCAATTTTTTATTTGAGCTGCTTTTTCGTATTGTATATAATAAAAGTTTTTATATCTCCTTGACCGAAAAAACTATCTGGTTTAATCAGCATTTTATATTTTTATCCTAATATTAAGGTTATCCTAACCCTAATATTGTTCGAATTTTTATTTGCTATATTAATATTTTTTCTGGTGTGTTTTTTATTACAAATTTTGAGTTACTAGAGAAGGTAGTATTTAAATTTGAATCTGATTTATTTGGACTCTTGATATCTTTCGATTTTTATGATTAGATTCTATATTTATTAAATTACTATAATTGTTATCAGTTGCTCTAAATTATTGCTACACCTTGTGTTTAAAAATTTAAAATTATATCTGCCTAAGTTATTAATCTATTTGCGTTATTTTCTAAATAGTTATAACTTATATTTGTTATTTCGTTATTAATTATATTTGATCTATTCGGTAATCGGTAAGAATACCCGAGGAATTGGTTAATATAGCTATAGTCCTCTCTTATGATCGGGTAGTTAATAATTATACACGAATTGTCTATTAGAAATAAATGATTATTTAAATTTATACTTATATTTAAAGAAAATTACATAATTGCACGACAATGATTAAAAATTAATAATTATACAAATTATTATTGTATTATTATGACAAATATTATTTTAAAATATAACACTACATTTAATTTTTTACATTTATACTCAAATACAATATCAATTAAATAGGAATGTATAATTTTTTTTTATTTATTATGATATTAGTAATTGTTAACACTTACATTTTTTTATAAGAGAGGTCAAATTATTATTGAATTATTATGACAAATATTATTTTAAAATATAACACTGCATTTAATTTTTTTACATTGACTTAATATAATATCAATTAAATATGAATGAATATTTTTTTTAACGTACCTATAAATATGTATATAATTATTATTATTTATTCTAATGTGTATTTTTTCTTAGTACTAATTCTACGAGTTTTTTCTTTCGGCTATTATTTCCTCGGGAATTTTTTCTTTCGGATATTATTTCCTCGGGTATTTTTTCCATGGGTATTTTTTCCTCGGGTAATTTTTCTTAGATTCGATCTATTCCTAGCGCTATTACTTATTTCGGGACTTGAATCGCTCAATTTACTTTCTGCAAGTAATTCTTTAATATCAATTTTGTTTTTAATTGAATCTTTTTTAATTTCATGTTTTAATTGTTCGGTTAAGTTTCTTCGATGTCCTTTAATTCTATGATCCCTTTATAATATCTATATAACCTAGCCCTTAAATTGTCAACGATTCATACACTAATTAATTGTTTAGATTTGCATAATTCAATAAGTTCTGTTTTTTGATGTAAATAAATATCTGTTAATTTAGTTATCTTTGAACTTAAAACTATAGAATCTTCGTCATCCATATCACATTATCACAATAAGATTTTGAAACAATTTTTGAATAATATACTTAATCTTAACACTACGTCACTGCTCACTATTTGATTATTGAAAAATTAAAATTAAATAATTGAAAATTAAACTAAACAATTTATTTGATTGCTAAAATAGTAAAATATATATAAAAACTAAATTCTAACCTACAATTACAATATCAATACGAATATAGTATATCATTATAAAAGGTTGCTCACCTTCTGTAACTGTAGACGTACTACGGTAAGCAAAACTGTACTAGCGCGGACGCGGTACAATAAGCACTGTCTTGTCAGTAAGACAAAAAAATCGAAGGTGTTTATGTTACTTAATCGGTATGCACTACAGACAGAATTCTGTTCTGGGCTACTCTTGCACCCTAAACAACACACAAAAATAATTCTTTTACTCTAACCAGGTTAAACGTAAAAAAAAATAACTCGCTCCGGGTTAGTTCACAATTATCGTATTTCACTTGTACATAATGATAAAGGTGACAAGGTTGAGGTACCAAAGAACACACACCAAAAACGTTTCCGACTGTGGATAAGTATCCCTGTTAGACTACATTTTGTTGTATCACCCTATAAACACACAATTCAATCTACTATGCGCTTTACCTTTGTTCCTCTAGCTGTCTAGCTCAGAGGTCCCCAAACTACAGCCCGCGAACAAGTTTTAACCGGCCCGTAGCACCCATAGGACGGTAAATAAAATATAGATATCTAAAGGTATGTGTAATTTAAAAAGTTATATGTGTTAATAAACTTTTTGCCCACTAAGAGCATTTGATATTTTTTGTGACCCTTGAATAAAAAAGTTTGGAGACCCCTGGTGTAGCTAATGACACTCTCTAAAATAATTTAAGAATGGCATTGTTAACTCGTGAGTTGTACAATGGTATGCGCTTAGCGCTTGTTAATTTTTACGTTCGTCCCTAATCGGCTGGAATAACTCAAAGATTACATACACCTAAATACGTTGGCACTATTCAGTTTCATTAAAACTTTATTGGCACATAGTACGTATATCTCGGCGCTGTTCCCATAGGCGGAAATTCATTTAAAAAGTTGGGGGGACTACGATTTTTCTCAAAAACCCGTAGGAGGCTACGTCCCCTAAACCCTCTCATGAATAATTCTAAACAAATTTGGAATTTAACATCGTAAAAATTTTACTGAACAACTGAACAAAAATATAAAATAACTATCCAAATATTTTTTTTTTTATTTAAAATTTAATAACATAATATATTAATATTATTATAATTTTTATAATTAATTCACTACAGAGCTTCAAAAAAAAAAAATTAAAACACATTTTGTTGGGCGTTTTTTTATGTTTTTAAGCTTTATAGAAATTGTAGTGAGTTAACGATTGAAGATAAAATTATGAAAATCTTCACAGCACTTCTACTAGACAATGTGAATCTAACAAGACTCCAAATAACAAAATCCGTTCTCCAGTTTCGGTAATTTACCACGCTAAATGAAAATTCAGCAAAAAATAACTATTAACCTTACCTTAACCTATAACCTTGCCTATAGGACAGTGTTCCAACTTATAATTTTAATTTTCGTATAAAATATCATATAAAATATTATACAAACAAATTTATAATATAAAAATTATTATTTGTTATATTTCTTGTTTTTTAAGAATATAATATATGAAAATGAAACTACAAAACTTTTATGTTTGCCAGAATGTTTGAGGGGCCTTGGTGAGCTTTTGGATGGGCTAAGCCCCCTCAAACCTCTCCAACCGTTTCCGCTAATGGCTGTTCTTATCAAAGGTTAGAACGTAAAAATGACTGAAATGATAACTCGTAGATTCGGGTTTATTAGTAAGAAACACTTTTATTCAGGCGTAAAACAAACATGAAATTTATACTAATTCGAAAAACACTTTAAATGCACAATTGTCGTGCCGAATCACTCAGCAAAAACGGGGATTAATACATTCACATTAAATAATAATATTATACTAACAATAACTGTCTACAATATATACGACAATCTCGTTAGTCGATATCGACATCGATAGATTATATACATACATGTGTGACAGTGCTGTCGCAAATCGTTCAAGCTCCTGCAAGGCTAGAGGATTACAAAAGTTATAAAGTCAATAAATATTGTGTATTATAAATTTTAAGTAGTAACTATCATATCATAACCTGACGTTTATAGATCAAGTTGTAAAAAATGATCCTTCAACTGTCTGGATATCAAAGATTGTGGATTGCATTATTAGTAATACTACTTGTAATTATTGCATTTTTATCGAAGATAAATATTGTTGAGACCATTTATCCAAGGCCACAGATCATACCCTGCAAAGAATCAAGCAACATGTGGAGCTACATGACTACGTGCTTCGTGATTACTTTAATAAATGTATTCATATTTCTATGGTTTAATCGACAAAGACAACCTAACCTTACCAACACCTAGATGTCCGATATTTGGGTAGCAGTATTGTGGTAAACAGTTCTTTCCCGTTCCTTGTTTTTTTTTTTGCGAAAAAAAAAGATGTCCGATATTCAGAATAATAAATGTAACCTAACCAGTGCCGTATCCAGGGCGGGACTTTTGGGCGTAAGTGTCCCCCCTCCCAGGTTAGGTGATCAGAAAAATGGCAATGTACGTCCTAACTTATATGTAATGATTCCTTGTGTTCATCGTACAGAACAAATAATAAGGATAATTCCTAAAGTATTAGGAATATTACATAAAGTATATGTACTTTAAAAATAAAGGCACTGAAAGGAAAATGTAAGTTCAGTAAGAATACTTTTACAATTGTGTGAACAAAATAAAGTTTTATTTATTTATGTTGTTTGAAGTTGTATGAAATGCAAGGAATGTAAAAATGGATGTTCAGCAGTAGGATCGATATTAGAAAATATAAACGAACAAACATCCAGCAAGGACTCATGTGAGGGAATTGAGAAGTATTCTTGGAGAACAATGTGTAAATCACAGCCCTACACTTTATTCAGCCAAAGTTTTGTACATGGAAGGCATTAAGAAGTAATATTAGATAAAAAAACCTGTAAACATAGTTATAAGAATTATCAATTTGGTTATTTCATTTTCAGTTGTCCAGAAGGAGCATACAACTACATCTACCTGCAAGCGATAAAAAGAATGCGCCAAATAAGAAAATCCGTGTACTCTCCGACTCCAATGAATCTATTATACTTTCATCAACTTTTGGAAATAGATGAGAACCAACATTTTACTCTCACATTTTAGACACAACCAAATCTTTAAAAGTTAATATTATTCAGTCAAAAAAATAAAAATATAGGTATATGATTATTTTAATTTACAGATTCTATCAGGGGCAATTGATGATAAATAATATGTTGCCTGGCTTAATAATTAATATTTTGTAATAACATTTTTATTCAGAGCATAGCGGTTGAGTTACAAAATATAACTTTAAACTTTAGATTATTTTTTTTTCTTATTAAGTAGATTCTGAAAAAAAAATAAGGTTCCTAAAAATCCGAGGCCCTGTAATAACGAAGGCTATAGGCAGTTGCCTATCCTGCCTAATGGTAAATATAGCCCTGTATTGAGAGTGCTCCTGATGCCTTGGGTACCGTTTCTTGCTAGAGGCTTTATGTCTATCTAGGAACTGCTGCAGTACCCGGTGTGGGCGGCTATGTACCGCCGGGGCTGGGTAGACTGGGCGGTGGACATCCAGTGAACACAAAATCTGCTGCTTATTAGCAGTGCTCTACTCTGGTCACAGCTAGGAGAAGAGCAACCGTCTCAAGAACAAGTAATGGAAATACGTTTTGCGGTAAGTGGACCCAGTTCCAGAAAAGGACAGAGGCACAGCAGGTACGACTCCGTAGAAAGTTTTAAAAGATAAAGGAAAAGAGGAAGGTCATGGAGCAATTGGCAAACCAGGAATACCGACTAGCTAAGCGACTGAAGCAACCCATACCAACCTCGGTCCCGGAAGTCACCAGCCTGCAGGAGCAGCTCATGTTATGCGTAATGACTACATCTGAAAAATATAGAAATAAATCATTATTATACAGTAAAATACTCAATATTAAATTTAACTTTATAAGTTATAAAATCCGGAAATTATTTTTACTGTATGCCAATTTATCACTATAACGTTATAGCATAGCCACAACTAAAATTGTCTAAGGCACCAGATGGTTATAGTGATCACAAAAAATACAAATACAGATTGAAAAGATATTTTTTTATATGGCATTACATTTTTTTTTTATAAAATATTCAAATTTTACCCCCCTCACATAATATGTCTAATATTCTTAAATAAATTATTTTGGATTTTTATGGGGGAAGTGGCTAAATACTTTTAACTTGAGTTATTGAAAATCAAAAACAATAAGAAAGCACAAACACTGATACATATTAACGTTGATTTGCCGTTAACGTATTTACTATTTTAAATACAGTGAAAACTCTTTATAACGAATCTGAAAGGACCTAGAGATTTCTTTCGTTAAAGAGAGTTTTCTTAATAGAGAGGGGTTTAAAAAAAAACAAAATTTTTGTTAGAAATTACGTCGATAATAAAATGAATATATTTGATATCGATAATATAACGGTATTTTTGCGATATTAAAAGTAGATAATGAAAGAATATAATCGTTATTGTAAATTTCGGCATTTTTGCCGATTCATTTTATAATTTATAATACGATAACAGGTAAATTGTCTGATGAAACATAAAATATTTTTTCGTTATTGAAAATGAATTGATTAATGATTAATAGGTTATAAAGCAAACCAACCATTATTATGTAATGTTTTCGTTACATAGAGTTTTTCGTTCCCATCAATAACGTATGACCGCAGATATTATAGAAATACCAATAAAAATCTGATTGCAAACATAATGAAATGTTGTACAGGTAATGACGGTAATGTAAATAGTGAATATCGGGAAGAAATAATCAATATTAACATTATAAAATAATTACAATTTTGTTTACCTGGTTATTTATAAGCAATACGTACGATTAGGGTTCTAAATTTTACTCTTTTTGAAATATTTAAATGAAATATTGAAAAATATTTTTTCTTCTTTTAAACGTGTTTCAGTGTTTGGTTATAGTTAGAAATAATATATTGATTATACACAGAAAATATTGATAGTAAATATGCATAAATATGTACTATACATTTTTGATATTTTTTTCGTAGTGTTTAGGAAAAGATTTTTAGTTTACTATAAGCAATAAATCAAATAGTCCAAAAAAAAAAGTAAATATAACAACTTCTGAGCCTTAGAATTTATCATTTGTATTATTAATTGGATCTTTATTGGTTATTAATATTTAATTTATTATTATTATTATTTACTATATACATTTTCTTTATTTCATACAATAAACCAACTTTAAAAAAATTTCACTTGCAAAATAACGAGATTATAAACTAAGATATAATAATTTATATTTTATTTTTCATTGAAATTAAATATTTCATCAATTTTCCTATGAATAGATGACGTAATATTGTCGGGATGTAATACTGCTAGTTTATTGGCCCTTAGGCCTTAGTGAACCACCACTGTGGTGGATCTATAGTGTTCGATTATTTTAGGGTGATCGAGGTGCAAAAGTACAAAACAAATTCCAATATTTATTTATTTATTTTATTTAATTTAATTTCATACATATATACATACATATGAATACTGGGCCCCACTGAGAGAACTCGTGTGGGGGCCCAGGAGTTCAAAGATAACATTACATTTAAATTACAGATATTTTTTTTTTTTTTTTTTTTTTTCGAAAAATAAAAAAGAGAAAAAAAAGAAGGTTGTACATTCTTAAAAATATATAATCATATAGCTATCTATTATTTTTAAACTAAAATTAGATAAAAATTGAATATATTGTATTTATAAAGTACTGTAACAGATTATATAATTAATTCGTCATGAGACTCCAACATCCATTGCAAAATTCTTTTTTTAAATAAATTACCTGTAAGGGTTATTATTTCGGATGGTATTTTGTTACATAAATTTATACCGATTACTTCAAAATATCTACTAGTTGTTGTTTTTTTAGTTTTTTTAATTAAAAAATTGTTTTTTGCGTATCTTGTGTTGATACCATGCACTATGGGTTGTAATAAATTATGACTTTTTAAAAAAATTGCTGTTATTTTGAAGTATAGTTTCCTAACAGGGAGTACATTTAACTCTGTATATAAATTTCTTGTTGGATACATACGCTCTTTATTGAGCAGGGACCTAATGATTTGATTTTGACAGATTTGAAGCTGAGATAATGTATTTTCAAAAACGCCACCCCAGCCTATTATTCCATATGAAATTATTGATTCCACCAATGCCAGATAAATCTGCCGAAGTTTTGGTAATTCTAGAACTTTATTTAAATTTCTTAATATGTACACCATTTTTCGAAGTTTTTTCGTTAATAAATCTATATGGTTCTTCCATCTCATATTACTACTAATTTCGATACCTAGGTATTTGTAATTATATTCTATATTTATTGATTCACATAAACAGTTGTTAATTTGTACACAGTGAATATTGTGAACCTTTATCTTTGTTTCGGTGGGTAACATATTATCTATTAAGGCATGAGGGACAACACACGTTTTTTCTAAATTTAAAAATAGATTATTTTTAGTTAACCAATTTTTTATTAATTTTAAATCTAATTGTATTATATTAAATATTTCATCCCAGGAATCGCCCGAACATAGCATAACTGTATCATCTGCATAACATACTAGCTGACTTTTTAAAGGGAGTGAGTGAATACCGTTTAGTTGTATGTTAAAAAGTATGGGAGAAACAACTGTTCCTTGTGGAACTCCACATTTTACAATATGGCAATATCTGTACTATAATTTAATGATTTATTTATTTATTTATTTATTATTTATTTATTAAACATAATACGGGACAGGCCCAATTTGAATGTACATTCACAAAGAGAAAAAAAAAAACAATAAAATATATATTTTAAAATTAACTTAAAATTGAACACATTGTGATACTGTAGTATAGGTAAACATTTATTTATAATTCACTTATATTAATAACAAAATGATTACGTAATAAAAAATATGGTATATTATAAAAAAGATGGGTCTTCGTTGGCCAATTTCATCATTCGGATAATAGGACGATTCAACATATAATTGGAGGAACAAAAAGAGATAAAGAATGGATATACTGAACGGGAGTTAAAGACAGGAACATGAAAATTAACAGTCTGTAGTAAGTCAGGAGTACCTAGGCCTCCACTAATAAGTTTACCAAGAAAAAGTAAATGTGCTTGATCCCTCCTATCTGCTAGCGAAGAGAGGTTTAGTCTGTGAAGCACTTGCGAATAGTCGTGAGGCGGGCAATCTATTTGTAGGACATATGCAGCATGTTTTAAAAATTTCCTCTGTACTCTTTCGATTTTGTACTGATCATCAATTGTATTAGGACACCAGACTATAACGCCATATTCCAAATGAGAACGCACAAATGAACAATAAAGAGTCTTAAGTGAATTAAATAGTTTGATGTAGTTAAAGTGGTGGTTAAGGGGCTATAGCCATAGCCCCTCTCCCTCATGGTACAACTTTATTAATATATGGTATATTCTATGTAGTATATTATACTGAAGAGTGAAGAGTGTTACATAAGCGTTAACAGGTAACAATCGAAGAATCATATTTAACATTCATCAGTCCACACCAGATGTTATATTATTATATTTCAAGTTTATCATTTTTTTAACGTAATATTTGAGTTTTTATCTCATATTCAGGTGGCAGACATTTGGTTTAATTTTTAGGGACTATAGTAAATCTATATAAAGTAAACCACGGTGGCTACGCCCCCGCACTCTCTATCAAAAATTCTATTAAGATCAGTGGTGTAGCCATGAGGGGAGGGGAGTGGACTATACCCCCATCGTCTGTATCAACTTAATATAAAAATGAACTGTTATTGTTAATTGATAATAATCTATTTGTTTTTATTTTTTTCAGTATTTTGGGTTTGCCTCCTCATTTAAAACTCTGACTACACCACTGAGTAAAATTGAATAAAAAACATTTGACCTAAATATCTTCTGCAGTAGACTGGTTTATATAATTACTATATACTAGTAGATGTATTATATTGATATTTTAACTAATCACTAGTTTATGTGTTGACCTTGAAAATATAATATTTTAAGCGAATTGGTCCCGTTCTTTTTCTTTTAAATCTTACCATGTCATTAATTTCAATATTATAAGTGGAGTGTATAAAATTTCTAATATTTTAGCCTGCATCTGTTGGTTGAATATTTTACAATTTTTAAATAATAAGTATAAAAAGCGGGTAAGTGGGTATCGCTCTGCTGTATATTAGGGGGTGGGGTGGACCTCAGACTATGGTAGGTTAAATTTGAATGCAATGATAGGTATCATTGTATACGAAAAACGATTCTGAACGAAGATGATTTGTCAGTTTAGGATATATTATATTTAAATATTGTCATATATTCTATTTTTAAACAAATAGTATAGGTAGTTTTTATATGTTACTATAGTTACTTTATAGTATCTGTTTATTAATAAAAAAAAGTATTTGGCCAACATTCGCATTATGAGCGTATCAAATTTAATTTAAATTTTGACATATTTCGTATAAATTCGAACTTTAAGCACTTATGAAAAAAAATTGTAACTAATGATTTCGGATTTTTTTTTATCACTTTAAGAATAACTTATAAGAAACCTTGTATTAAATTTTCAAGATTTTCTGGCCACCCAAAAAATTTTTATCGGCATTTGAAGAAAAAAAACTTAGAAAAGTCGAAAATTTCAATTGTCTATAAGTAGCTTAAAAATGGTCAAGATATTTTGAAAATTTAACTGTAAGGAGATAACCATAATATAAACATTTGGTGAAAATTTCAAGTACTAGATGAATTTTCCTATTCAAAGAGGGGCTGAAGTCAAAAATCGGAGCATTATTACTGCTCCAAATGTTGTCGTCAGACACAAAAAAAAAAAAAAACACACATCATTGTAAAAGCAATACATTCATCACTTCGTTCAGAATCTAAAAAAGATAATTATTAAAACAAATAATGGTAGGTAATAATAACATTTCAAATATTTTTAATTTGGGAAAGACTATTGAAATTTCTTGGGGGCTAAGTCCACTAAACCCCCTTCCCCGATTTCCTCTTATATATTGATGATTTTTTTTTTTTTAATTTGGTGGGCGAAACTCCATAAATGAATGTCTCCCCCCCCTATGCTCACGATTCAACCAAAAAAAATGTTAACCCCTCCATTTAAAATACTATTATTATTATATAATAATAACTAAACTAAATAATATGTAGGTGCATTAACTATTACGGCAATCCATCATATAGATAATAAATATTGTAAATTAATTATAGTGATCATCATCAGCTGCCGTATCGTAAATTGGTAGCGGTGGCTCCGTCGTCGTCGACGTATGTGTAATATTATTGGGGCCTGGGGGTACGTCAATCACCACGTGAAATTCGTTATATCTGTATTGACATTCTGAACAAACATCCCGCATACGACACACATACACTCGTGCGTGCCACCCCATCATAATATAGAGGTTGTAATAACTGTGCGCAAACACAATATACGGCATCGAGTTGCGGGGTTTAAAATAATCGTTTGAATCGGCCGGGTGCCGTGCGTTCGATAGAAAATTGAGAATTCACCCGACACAATCGCCCTCTTTCCTAACGACCAAAATATGGTTGGCGCCGTTGGAGACGATGGGCGGGCGCGGGAGCAGGGCGCTGACGTACGTATTCGGTCGCGCACGCGCTCGTCGTTCAAACGACAACGTTATAACCCATTTTTCAGATCATCAATACTCGATATTTACACACGACCGGAGACTGGAGAGTATGCGGTAGCGCGACGTTGCCGGACCCGACCGTCTGATCAGTTGTTTGTGGACGGAGCTGGTTTGACGAAAAAGCGATGGCGATGCCACCGCCGCGGCGTATCGCGCAGATAACGAGATCGTGGCAACGGTGGCTCACCCACCTGCTATTTCATCCAGCCCGATTGCCCGAATCCGACTGGCTTACCTCACCCACCACCTTACCGTTGTCCCCTTCGCCTGTTGCTGCGTTACACCGAGTCCCGGGCCCGGACCCCCGGACATTTATTCGTCGAACACTCGACTGTGCGCAGGTATAACGTTGTCGAGACCAGCTTGAACGAGTACGACCACCATCGCCGCCGTCGCATCATAATATATTTAATAATTAATAGACACACACACACACACACACACAAGGTAAAACTATGATGCAATTATTATTATTATTATTATTATTATTATTGATACCTATGTTTGTTTTCACGCCGCTCTCGCTCTGAGTGAAAATGAAAATGCTTTGCGATTGACTTCCCGTGTATATTGTATGCTTACTTGTTGATCGGTAACGAGCAGGTCTTAACAGTTGAAAATCCGCACCAGGCGCCATATTGCCTATGTATTATTATTACGCGATCGTTACTAAACGATAAATCCTTAAATTCAAAGAACATAATATGTTTGACCAATTCGTTTCGCCTCTAAAATGATGACAATGCTTTTTTTTAGGCACCATCCTGATTATTTGATATACGTTTCAAATCCAATTTACTTATCTATTTAACAATATTATTGTTTTGATTATGTTATAAGTCATACTAAATATTAAATTTAAGCATTACAATATTTATAAAATTTCAATACACAATTAGAATTATATCAAATATTATGATAGTAATGTCAAGTCCTAAAATTATAAAAGTTAAATTTTTATAAGCTATTGAGTTAATGAATATTTGGTTTTTAAAAATAATTATTTTATTTATAGGACATTTTAATAAATAAAATAATTATCATATAGTATATACTAATTTTTGGATCATTCTAGTTATCTAATTATTACTATATTAAATATTATTAATGTATTGTACAATCCTTTATGATTATGAATAATTGAATAATATTTGTTTTATTAATGACTCAATCATTAAAGAACATGCATCCATCACATTTAAATAATTCCTGGAGAAATGTCAATAATTTAGATAAACATGTAGTGGATAAGAATAATATACAAAATGTTAATATGATACCAAATACTGTGACACAATTGCCTCAAAGGTTTGTTGAAAAAAATAATTTGTTTGGTTGAAAAATTAATGTTTTGTATTTTATAGAAATTTGTCATTAACGATGAATGACATATTGAATAAATATATTGGTAATCAAAATTCAGAGAATAGTTTCTTCACGTCTGGCCATAATTTTCCCTCACAATCCAATTTTCTGTCAGAATTGAACTATAATAATAGAATACATTCCAATTTGAATAAATCTTACTTTTCTTTCATCGATGAACACAATGTATCCGACAATAAACCAAGGAATAATGTTAATGGCCAAAATGTTAACACTGTGTTCAGTGTGCCCGCAGACAGTTCTCATGGTAAACATTCTCTATTTAAAAAATATGATCATATGTTTAGTTGTAAGTTATTCATTTTATTTTATACATTTATTTGTAATAATTATTTTATATTTATTAGCAAAAACAATGAAAACATTTAAATCAAATGGAAATGAATTTAAAATGAGTAAAAAGGATTTCCCAGCATTACCTGGGTCTTCAATGCAAAATATCGGTAGTACTCAGTCTTCTATGGCAGATTCAAATGAACAGAGTACAACAGATATTGATTCTGGGGTGTTGAATAATGATAATATGGAGCAATACATTCATTTTAAAACAAGGAAGTTTAGCAGAAGTCAATTAAATACAGACTTCCATATGAATGGCACTGCTGTACCACCTACACCAGGAATTAAAATTGACGATGGTCTCTTTCGTATAATTATTATACTTTTTTTTATTAATTAATAAATACATTTTTTACTATTTAGATAAGGTTACCAACATACCTAGCAGTATGTTAAGCGATCAATTTGGAATTATTGGTTTTCTAGTTTCTTTAAAAGCTATACAGGATAATCCTGGTTTGGTGACATTAGTTTATGGAGACGATTTGACAACACTTGGTATGAACATGAGTTCCCCTGAAAACATTTACCCGACATTTGCTGGTCCATTCCAAAATTCTCCATTAGGACCACATAATGGTGATTTTGATATACCACCAGAATACAGGATTCATCACAAAATCATGTAAGAAAAGAAAATGTTAAAATGTGAATATGAATTTTAGTGAATTAATTATTCATATTATTTAAATTTTAGGAATAAATTGGCTCCAATCAAGTTATCCAAGTATCAGGAAGATTTATTGTTCTATCTTTTTTATACTTTTTATGGAGATGAAAAACAAATATGTGCTGCTAATGAATTGTTAGTTATGAAACATTTTTATTTTTTCATACAACATATAATACATATATTGTAATTCAATTGTAATTTGTTGCTATAGGCGTAAACGAGGTTGGCGTTACCATACAGTATCTAAAGTATGGATCACTCCTGTTCCTGGAGCTAGCACATTAATATCAGATAGTAACATTAAATATGGCACATTTTATGTATTTGATCCGCAGTTGTGGTGCAAAGTGGTACGAGAATTAATACTTGATGAATGATCATTGATCATACCTTGTTGGATGGATGTGTTGCATTATGCTATTTGCATACTGTCTGGTACATAAAGAAGATAAGCCTGGTTTTAATCAACAAAACTATTTGGTGCGTAAATGTCAATTAATATTTTTTTTTTTTTACTACCTTTTTTTGACCTTGTACAAAATCCGTCCGAAATGTTTATAATTATTGTTATTTCATAATCCTTTTTTTTTCAATTTATGTACTCTTACATTTTATAATAAGTTTTATGGACATTTGATGACAAATATATTTATGTAAATAAATAACTGCCATTCCATTGTATTTTAATTTTTAATAGTATTGCTTTAATTTATTTAGTTGTGATTTTTTGTAAAAAATATTGTTTCATAATATTATTATGATTTTATTAAATATTTGTATGTACATTATATGAAGTATTTCAATTTTGTAGTTTGTTAACAATAATAATTTAATAATTGTGATAATATATATTTTTCACACACTGTGTGTTCTGATAAATATTTAACATTTTGGTGCATTGTATAATAAACTCAATTATACCTATAAACACATGTCAAACCTAACCAAGTGTTCAGTACATAAAATATCAAAATAAAATAATAAGGATGATGTACACATATCACACACACAGGCAGTCTTTGATATTTGCATGTATTAGTTTAATCTAAGATTAAGAGATAGCTTCATCTGCATATTGTGTTGTCTCTGTCTTTCAAACGTACAATATAGTAAAAACCGTTTTACATGAGTAAAGAACACTCAGCTGTAGTACAAGTCAATCAACTAAATTTTTACACAAGAAAGACGAGATTTTGGATTGTGCGATATTGTTTATATTTTTTGATGTCAGCACTACAAAATAAGTTATTTAAGTTTGAAAACCACAAATATACAAGGGTTTTGAAACTATAAGAACTTTTTTCTAATACTGAAAAAAGAAAATTAAAAACCATATCGCACAGTCAATGTTTTCTTTTAAATAGAGTGAAAATTTGATTGTTCAACTTGGACTACAACCCAATGATACGTGTCCGTGTGAAACGGTTTTTACTATGTTGCACATCTCTGCAAAACGGAAACACATGCGGATGTAGCGTCCTCTAAAATATTTAATTTAATCTGTTCAATTAACATCAGTCTAGTCTGGAGGGAGGTTAACTTCAAAGTTCTAGCAGTGGAGAATATCTGCATATCGGATAATGTTCACTGTCTTCGATTCAACTTGGTTGAAAGTTACAGGCTTCCACTAGTCGCAGCTGTGTCAAAGTGTGATGGTGGAATGTATTCTATAAAAAGCGTTTGGAGGAGATGAACATTAAGCACTTCTGCACTAGTGCACTACAGAACATGACAAATTAAATTGTCATGCTACACTGCTATAGAATACAATTGAAAGTGAAACGTCGAAACGTCTGAAACGAAAAGTGAAAACCGACCGCGCAATTTAACTGATAACGCCGTTTTAGTAACCCACGTTATCACTTATCAGTTATCACCAGGGCTAGGATTTATAATAATATGCAACAGTATGTTTTATTTGCGACTTATTTTTTGATTATTGATTTTGTCAGTAATGTCCATTGTCCACGAATCACCTCATGATGAGATAAATGATGGTGTTCTTATATTGTATGTTTTTGCTTATTTTGGATAAAATCCATATTATTTGCATATTATATTGAAGAAAATTAATATTATTGCATATTTCGATTATACAAATGCTAAAAATGCATGTTTTATAGTATATTTCGTATTTAATTCTAGCCCTGCTGATTGAAGTATAAAACTTGATTTTCTTGTCAGACATAAATTTTCCAATTTTTCAAACATAAAATTCAAAGTATTTCCACTATTGAATGTGAATTATAAATTGTGTTTCTAATTATTTTATTTTATTTTATTTCTCAATTATATTAAGAGTATTAAGACAAACAAACAATCAAACAGTGTATTTAAATAAATAAATATTTTGTTTATAATTATATTTTTGTGTTATCTTATAACAATTTTAATGCATATTTTACAATTTTTTATTGCATACTTATCCTAGGCTTCTAACCTTGGTTATCAGTTATCACCAAGGATTGATACCGTAGAACTGAGGTAGATATTATTATATATTATAATAGAAGAGTGGTCAACTCTTATTACCTTGTACTAGTAAATACTAGGTATTCACTAATCACTATTGTCTATTACGATAATGGTCCGAAAAAATTACAACAGCATTACTTAACACATTAAATTATTATAACTTATAAGTAGGGCTCGGAACTTAATGCACTAAAAAAGTATTAAATATGCATGCACTTATGCGCTTAAAAAATTACAAATATGCTTTAAAAATATGCACTTATGTGCATAAAAAAGTACAAATATGCTTCTAAAAATATGCACTTATATTTTATTTTTTTATATAAAATTATTATTTGCAGAAATATTTTATAAAATATTATAAACATGAAAAAGCAAAACAAAAAAAATTATTCTGATTTTTAATTTTCAATAATAATTAAAAAAAAAAAAAAAATGCGATACAAGAATGTCTAATAATATCTCTCAATATTAATGTATTTATTTTTTTATTTACAAATTTTCATAGTAAATCTTCATAAATTATAAAATATGCTCTAAAAAAATTTTAAAATTAAGAAATATGCTCTAAAATCAAAAAATCACTAAATATGCAAAAATATGCACTATAAACTTTTGATATGTTTTTCGTAGTGTCTTAGAACAAATTTTAAGCTCACTTAGCAATAAATCTAACGGTTCAAAAAAAACATGCAAATGCAACAACTTCCGAGCCCTACTTATAAGTTATAAAATAACTTTCACTGATAGCTCTTAACCTGACAGTGCTCTACATTTCTATAGTTTGTAGTTTGTGCGGTGTGATTTAGTATTAGGTATACTATTTAGACTTTTTAACTATAATACATTTATGGCTTATGCATCAATAAGTACCTATTATGTTGGCCGTTGGGTCGCATGAAAGATTGATTAATTTAATGGTTCAATAAAATGTGATGGATCACATAACAGATCACTAGGTAAATCTTATTTCAGGGCAGTTTTTTGTTAGCTCAGTATTGATTCATTAAATAATTACCTTGTGATTTTTCACACTATCCGTCATTAATGTTAATTCTATTTAAAAATAATAATATTTGTACTTTTAATTCATATATTTTATTGGTTTAAAAATATATAAAATAACAGCTAGTAGTTGTTGTCTACATTAATTTTAATTACTTAACTACAACCTACATATTTTATTTTAATATTTTTATCCAATTTTTAGATCTTAAGTTCTGTACTACTGATCTTTAGTTTCATCTAATATATTTTGATCATGTTTTATCAACATATTTTTTTATTGGTAGACAGATTCGCATTGGTATTCTTAATTTTAAAATTTTTATACTTTGTGACCATGTTGTACAAATTTATATAAATTATAAATATGAATCTATCAATAAATTATAAACCTTAGAAAAATATTGTTATGTTTAATATATAATAGGTATTGAGAAATATAGGAAATAATGTACTTAAGGAGTCTGAGAGATGCAGTATTAAAGGTTGTTTGATTTCCTGTTGTTCTAAAAATTTATTTTGTTTAGGTAAACTAAAGTTACACTCTGGTAAAAACATTTAAGGAGCATAATTATACTATTTAGATAAAAAAAAATCATAAATATATAATAACATGTATAATGTATATTATATATTATCTTTCAAATAACTTATCTAAAAATAGTAGACTTATGAATATGAATACTCCAAGAGAATATTATAAGTGATAATATGTGAATACTGTTATTATATATTATACATTTGATACTTATCTATTATGTATTTTCAATATGTCATTTTAAAACTGTTTAAGACTGGGTTTAACAAAAATGAATAAGACATAAGCAGGATATTTAAGTGACAAATAATATTGTAGTCTTAAATTAATGAATGTTAAAATGTGTAAAGGGATTAATGGTTTTTCTATTTTAAATAAACCCTTGTACCAATTCAAAAAATAATAAACCATTAATTTAATTTATATTTAAAATGGTAATGACTAAAATACTTTATACTATATTATATTCTAATTATTGTTACATATAATAATAATCTTTATTATTTAATCTGTAATTACCCCTGGGAACTTGTAAGCACAATATTATCAGACATCGGTCCATTTAACAAATTTGTTGGACATTGTTGAAAAACTATCAAAATTGTTGAACTTTATTTTCCTTAGGGACCAATTTAAACTTTGTTGTTAATAATTCATAAAGATGAATATAAATTCTTTATATTTTAGGCCAACAATTATAAAAGTAGGGCCACAAAAAATTAAAAATGAGTATATTATAATGTCTAGGTTAGGCATTTTTAAATAGGACCATGCCGGGCATGGCCCTACCTTGCCCGTCCCTGGCGCCCTATTCAAAGAGGTATTAAAAATACTTTCCAAATATTTTAATAGATTTACTTAAATAGTAAACAAAATAAAAATAACATTTCTGTCAATCAATGCGATCTATTTATTTCATAGCAACTATGAGTACTATCACATTAATGTATAAATAATAAATAAATAAATTGTTTCTAGGATTCTAGTTTATACTCTATTCAAAATAAGAATACATTTGTGCTGAAACCAGGTTTTTTCCATATTTTGCCTGAGTCCAATATCTATATATTTGTAGTATAGTAAAGCCATACCCCTCTGCAAAATTTAGTATTATTTCATTTAATTGATTAATTAATTAATTCATTAATTACCATACCTTGTTTGATATACAATTTTAGACTAAATAGAGTTAACAATACTAAGAAGATCTAATAAATTGAGGACAATTTGGATTATTAGATAAAAAGCTTTTAATGAGTTTTAAATGTTAAAATAAAATAAAATAATACACTTAGCAAAACAGTTTAGGATTCTATCTCTTCGCCTTGTAACTCTTTAAGATACGCAGCTTTGGATTCCATAGCACGTAGTTTGCTAATGTCTTGACTCTTGAGGCTCCTTTGATTTTGAAACATTAATCTTCTGAATCAAGTTTCTATTGATATTATCTTGAGCCACCATATACATATTACAAATAATAATGTGTGTAAATTAGTAGAAATGTATACCTTATGTACCTACTAAAAATTGTTTTAATTCAATAAAAATGCTTATTGTTAAATGTAATATTTACATTAAATCCTATTATCATGTTATATCCACCTGCTGGCTTACGTGTACTGTTATAGAGACTGTCAAACAATTTTAAAATGTCATTTATTTATTTGTAATTTTTAAATAAATACATATTTGCTACAATATACAATTGGTGTGAAATACTGAATACTACAGTAAATTATTTTCAATCTATTATGTTTATTCTATATGATTCTATATATAATATATATATATATATATATATATATATTATAGATTTATGCTTACTCTTTTTTTCTATAATCATATTTTAATCTCATAGTATGAGTATAATTTGACTTTATAGTCTAACTTAAAGTTACTATAACATATTTATTGTGCCCTATAAACTATTCATTCAAAATATAACAGTTGAACTTTAAGGATATTTAAAATCATTACTCATTAAATTTATCAAGTAAAATGTAAAATCGATATTTATGCAATATGCATTTATGATATAAACGCTTGTAAGTCAATATAAATATAAGCCGTTAAATGTCAATAACATATCAAAGTCATATTGACACAGTTTTGCGATGATTCGTAAATAGAGTTGATGTAGAAAATGAAACAAACCTAAATAATATTATAATTTATAATTTTTTTTTTAAATTTTTAAAGTTTTCCTGTAATTTATCATCTAACCTCTAACCAAAAAGCAAAATTTACTGATACAAAAGATTTTAGTTTTCTAAACGATGATAGATAGAAAATAATACAGAGAATTTGACCACATGTACAATACAATTCTGTAAATGGTTACCGATTATATCTGTTACTAGCGATGACTTGAAAAATCTGTAAATCCAAAAGAATCGTGTATACAATATCAGATTAAAATACTTGACGGTAACAAATTTTACCGCAAGAAAAAAAGTTAACATTTAATCGACAATCGATAATATTTTGAT
This sequence comes from Schizaphis graminum, assembly GCA_020882235.1. Taxonomy (NCBI): domain Eukaryota; kingdom Metazoa; phylum Arthropoda; class Insecta; order Hemiptera; family Aphididae; genus Schizaphis; species Schizaphis graminum. The sequence continues at coordinate 95,923,062 of CM037033.1, forward strand.
AAGAATAAATTAGTACAATGTTAACTATCAGAAAACTATAATAAACACTAAACCATGGCAAATACGAGTAGTTACTACAGATAATGAAGAATAAAAGTAAAAAAAAAAGATGTTTGACTAATAGTACAGACTACAGATGACAAAGTTATTATGGATTCTAAATCTTTTTTTAGTTATTTTTATTTTGAATATTATTATTTATATATTCTATATTTATTCCGAGTCTCAGAGACAAGAATCATTGATACCTATTTAATTGCATTTTTATCTGGACATTATTTATTATTGTGTATTTGTGTGAAATAGGTTTATATACATATACCTACTGGTTATATGATTATGATTGATTATTGGTTATAGAATAAGTAAATATAAAAAAAAATATTATAAATATTAAAAAATTTCATAATAAATAGTATAGGATAGGTATTACAGCATCATCATTTTTTATTTTAACGAAAGTAATCAGTCCAATGTGATTCTACTCAATAGTTATTATAACAATACGAGTACAAAAATATGTACATAAAATTAACAAAGACTCATTGTTGTATAAACATTATTTACAGTCCGATAAAAATATGATTTATATAAAAAAATATCTTTAATCTAAGGAAACGTATAAAAAAAACAATGTAAACATTTAGTCAAATAAACCGACAACATGATTTTAGTTTAAATATAGATACATAAAATATATAAAAATGTTATGGAAACGATAATCTATAATTCAAATAAAAATAAAATTGATAACCAGTCCATTAAACTAATAACTATACATAATAATGTTGATTATGGAATAATTAATATATGAATTATCGCAGTGTTGTGTACAATATAATTATGTATAATTATAAAAATAAGAAAACAATACAATTATCACAAAACAATAATATACGCTCAACGTTTAGACTTAATTTTTTTTTATTATTATTTATTTATTTATTTATTTATTATATATTTATAATATATACTATATCCATGTCCTAACCTAATCTAACTATAATAACTGTATTATTAAACTCGGCCAAAAAAAAAAAAAAAAAAAAATACAGGTGAAGTTATGTTTTATATTTGAGTCACACACACATACACACTATAGATCACTTAGTACTTACTATATGGCCATCAATAGGTATGCACATGCACACGTTTTAACATTTATGTAGTATATAATTGATCAATTTATAAAATTGCCTATATTAAATCCTTAAAAATGGTCAGTCTTGAATGTTCCTTATCTAATATAGCTAATAGGGACTGAGGTTCTACACGTAATTTGCTTACAGTTCTAATTGCATATGAATATGACATATTATAATATGACATACAAGGTCTTATAAAAATGTTATGGTAACATTGGTAACACTGTTTAAGCTTCCAACATCGCGGCAGTTGCGGGGATAATAGTAATAATAGTATGAATAAACAGAAAAGTAAACTATTTACTATACTCGATCGACGGTATAGTCGTATAGATCAGTTGTGCCCAATTTTTACTCGAGGACCTTTTAAAAATTAAAAACGGTTTTCGCCTTTCGGGCTAATATGCACTTAACAATCACATTTATAATTTGTAGTTTGATAGAAATTAGAAATGTGATGAACACAATAATTAAGTGCAAGTTTTTAACGGAATAAAAAAGGTATCATAATCATAGGCACAAATAGGGGGGCGCCTAGGGGGTATTAGCACCCCCAATTTTAAAAGTAGCACCCTCAAATACTTTTTTTATAATATTACAATCAGTAGCTATTCAACGCTATGCCCGGTAAATGTAGAGCTTAAACACCCTCAGTTTTTAAATTGAAATTGCGCGTATATGATCATAATATAAAAAAACGTTGTGTATTTTCCTTTGACTCAAATATGCACCAATTTTGTTTAATAATACTGAATAGTGAATGTAATACGTATTATATTATACAACGCATAAAAATGAATACGACAATTTTGTTTATAAAATATCATATTTTTACTGCCGAACAGTACATTTTTTAATCATCGGATACCGTCCTCTGGTCAATAGAAACTCATCGGCAGCAGTGGCGGCTCGTGGTGTTCAAAGTAGGTGGTGTGCAATTATTTCAAAAGTTGATTAAACAAAAAAAAACAATCAATTCAAAATATGAATTTAATTAGTAAAATATTTATTAGCATTTTTAATTTTTATATATTAAGTATAGTTTTAGAAAATTATATTACATATTATGTAGGTATAGTATATTATTTTGTTTATTATCACAACAGACAACATGTCATAACTAATAATATTAAAATAACAAAAAATAAATAAAACTAAACATTTTTATATGTGAAGTCCAGCGTCGTTGGATGCGCTGCGTTATCTTTCACTGTGTGTGTGTTTATCGGGTGCGATCGCTTGACAAGTGTGCAGTAGAAGCTGCACACCAAAGTCACATATAATTGCCGATTCCCCCACTCGATAACTAAACGTATTTTACACGGACGGGCGGTGTTCAGACTGAGCTGCACACCAATTGATGTGTATTTGTTACATAACTCGATTAAATTTTAGGAGTATAATAATAATAAATTGTCGTTTTTGTTTTTAAAATTTAATTTTTTTTTTATAAAAATACCTAAAGTTTAACAGATATTGAATTAAAATTAATAAATTAGTATACATTATTATTATACATTTTTACTATTATATCTATATTAATCTATGTGGTGTGCGCACACCTGCACACCTAGGCACGAGCCGCCACTGATCGGCAGTCCGGTCAGTCCGCAGTTTGGACACTGCTGCGAGAAAAACGGACTACAGGACAGATATTGTAATGGTTCTCGTTTCCTCTTTATTGTGTTCTCTTGTCGGTTCCTCGTACGGTTTAAAATGCCGTCCCGACAACAGACAAACAAATCGAACAATGAAACGGCGGGCAACAGCTGCTGCAGCTGCCTCGTCGCAGTGGCGTAATGGCGTCGCTCGTTTTTCGTCAACTCGAGACGCGCCGACCAACACGGGCTCCACACTGTTAGCGACGGGTCCGGCTCCGGCATTTATTTCACGCGCAGCGCCCATAGAATAAAGATTATTTCGTATTGGTCACACTGCTGGATTTCTGGTATATGCTGGTATACTTATGGTATATACTTCCTTATCATTTTTCGGACGACTGCCCCCGACGCACCGCCGATCAATACAGGCTCCACACTGTTTGCGACGGGTCCAGCTCCGGCATTTATTTCATGCGCAGCTACCGCAGCAGAATCAGCAGATGCCCATGTCCCGAATTTCGTCCGTCTTTGCGCTCACTCGTTGCTCTCGTTGAAAGGTAAAAATTATTTCGTTAATATTTTTATTTTATTTTTGTTTTTTAATAACACCGACAATATTATTATTGACGTCGATCGTTGTCGTAGGTTTACTTTGTTTCGGAGACAATCAGACAACCGCATAGCTGTCCGCCACCTATAGTGAAACGTGACACACACGTGGTTCGCATTGCCTACACGGTCTACCCTTACAAAGAGTAACACCGCCCGCCATGTCTGTTTTTTCGGAAACTACCGTACAGGAAAACCGTCCCGACGACTACTCCGCACCACCGCAGTCAAAGGACGTCGTAGACGGTCCCGAAAAGCCGCCGAATAAGAAACCCATCGTGGAATTGTCTGACGTCAAAGAGTACATGGCCGTCTCATCGCCTATAGAACAAAAATACTATGCAGATTCCACTACAATGCCGCCGCTGCAAGGAGACGAATCAACGGAGGACATTCCTTGCTCCATCAAAAGGTAATATAATATAATATTAATTTGATTTTGATGAATAATAAATCATAAATAGTACATAAATAACACGACGCAATGACTATATCAATGTTGGCGCGCACTTTTTCGTCCGTGTTTATTATTATTATTATTAGTTAAATCAACATGTGCGCGGGATACATAGATATGTAAGAAAATTATACTGGTATTTGGTTACTATCGATACTGATTCCCGATGTTTGGAATTGGCCGTGATAATTAATAAAAGATTATGGTAGTATTTTGATCCATTGATTATAATTTATTTATTTATTCGTATGACTTTAAAATGAGCAGTAACATATTTAGCACAGGAAATTTCCTAGTTAGATGTCTAACTGGATAAATTAAATTAAATTATTATTATAATATCTATAACTAAATGAACATTTTTTGGGACAAAATGCCCTAGTAGAGTAAATAACATGCAAGCAAAACAAAACAAATATCACAGTCAGTATCACATTAAATTAAATTATGTTAAATTTAAATATCTATGTCTAAATGATCTAGCCAGACCACTGCCTCAGGGGTCACTTTGACGAAGTCATCCAGGTCACCATCGTATTTTCTTAATTGGCAATCCAAAATTAGGTGTTGCATTGACTGTATGGTTGCACCACGGTCGCATTCCGGGCTATCTCTAAACTTCCATTTATGCATGAGTTCATTGCATCTTCCTTGTTGATTATAATGAATATAATCTTACAACTGTCAAGAAATGTTAACTACAATACATAAAGATTAAAACAATATATTATTTATATTTTATAAAATATTTTTCAATAATTATTATTATAGTTTATTTATTATATTTTAGCTATATCGGCAAAGTATAAAATTAAGGCAGGCCAATATGGTACAGGAAAAAATAGGGCCACCAATTGCCCCTGATAGAGACAACAAAATTAAACCAAAAGTATTTGTATTTTTTTTTAAATCATTTAGGTACCTAGTACTGTTTGTGATTGAAAAGTTTTTGCTCCCAACATAATAGGTAAAAATATATAGGAAATAAAAATGAATTAATCATAACTTAGATTTACAAAATAAAATCTATATACATTAATTTGCAATTTTTTTTTTTTCAGTGAATTTGAAGACAAAGATTCTATCAAATACGAAGTTGTAGATTTAGGGAACGAACCTTATGTTTATGATGATAAAAAATTTCAATTTAAAGTCTTGCCAAAGAAAGTTGGTTTTGATCGAGCACTTGAACCCGATCGTATTGTTGGAGCAACTGAAGATAAGGGACAATTAATGTATTTAATAGGATGGAAAAATTCAGTAGACGGAGAACCTGACCAGGGGCGGACTGGGACTATTACAGGCGTGGTGGAGATGAAATATATTGGCCCAAAATAAGGTGGCTAGACGTCCCATATTTCAAAAGTCTGTCCGTTGTCTCGACATATGCTTCCGGGACGCTATATTGTCCCGTTTTTTAAAAATATGACTATGAGAAACATCTCTCTTTTGTTCGACCTGCCAAATCTAACAAAAAAAAGCATTAATTTTTATACCTATAAAATATATTATTAATTGAATTAAATTATTATAATAAATTAATACAAAATATATTCAATAACATTTAAGAATTAAAAACAAAATATTTAAATATATTTTTTTGCACAGATGTTTTAACTTTGAAGTATTTGAAAGTTTTTTTGTAAGTAAATACATATACTCATTTAATTTTTAAGAATTCCCTATTTTATGATATATGTAATTCAAGATTTTTTTTTTCAATAGCTTTTATTTTTTTATTTCATATGAGTTATAATCTTGTAGTAGAAGCTATCCTTAAAAATACAGGTGTATCAAAATAATTATTAATGGTTTTGTAATTAAGTAAAATTTAAGACTTAATTTTAATGTCTTTTGGAAGTTTTTTATTCATTTATTTATTTTAAATAAATTGTGATCTAATTAATAATTGACGTATAATGAATATAATCTATTTTTGAGCTATGGGGTTATCATCCTATGTTAATAACATATATTTTTATTTATTCATTCATGTATTTTAAAGCTATTAAATTAATAATATTGTATCTAATGTGATTGTTTTATAACTTCTTCAACGAGTATTGAAAAAAAAATTTCATTAAATTGGTACAATTTTTAGAATATATTAAATGTATTAACCTAACAGCCAATAGTAATATTCTTATATTTTTAAGCATTGGACTATGATCACCTATGCAAACTTGTTTGGTGTTCCTAAATAATTATAATAAAGTGAAGCATTGTGCCAACAGTGGCTTCTCTGCAATAACTCACAGTTTGTAATATTGTATATTTATATGCTTTGAATAAACTATTATTTTGATAGGAAACAACAGTAATTGGAAATAGCCAATATTATTATTTATTAATTATTGTTAGTACCTATTAGCATTTTTTTTCTTATGAGTTTAGCAGATAATTTCAAATCTAAAAAAAAAAAAATATCATTGGAACATTGGTGTTACCGTGATCTCTTACAATAGACATGTCAAACAGGCGACTCAACATTTTTTTTTTATACCCGCGGGGTTATTAGCCATTGAAAAATAAAAATATAATTTTTATTTTGTGTTGTAACTATGTAAGATTTGTGTTAAACATACTTTGTTATGTTTATCATATTACTATGAATATTATGTAATATGTACTTTCCCAGCGATATCTATATAAAATGTATTTTATGATATTTTTTGTGTGGCCAACCTAGTATTCTATTCAATATTTGTATAGAATAAGTAAAAAGGTTGATTAAATCTATTGCAAGTTTGTTTTGAGTAATTCCCTACACTTGTAATATCATAAGTAATAGCCTACTTGGCTTACTAATGGACGTGGACGCCGCTTATAAGCAGGCCCTAATTTATGCAAGTGCAGATGGAGCACTTGCACTTGGCCCCCAATTTCTGGGGGCCCCGGGCTCTGTAAGTTTTAGACAATTATTTTTTCAAATTAATTCCACAAAAATGTATTTTCTAAAATTTAATACCAACTGTCAATGTTCAGGCTTTAGTATATTCTTATCATTAAATTGACAGTTGAATTTTGGTTATTTTTGTCATTCCATACCTCAGTGCTAATAAGTTACCATCACAAAATATTAAAATAATAATAATAGAAAATTGTTTGAACATCAGAAATATTTGATACCTAATAACTAATTTAAACTCTTTTATGATAAAATGTAAATAGAAATTGGTCATTTTTTACTTAACTGTAATTATATAGAATAAATTGTTAAATGAATAAGTTATTTTATGGAAGACTGAAATTAAATTTAAATTTATATAATAAAATCCTTAAGTATTTTAGATTCTGAACGAAGTGATGAATGTATTGCTTTTACAATGATGTGTGTTTTTTTTTTTTTTGTGTCTGACGACAACATTTGGAGCAGTAATAATGCTCCGATTTTTGACTTCAGCCCCTCTTTGAATAGGAAAATTCATCTAGTTGGTACTTTGGGGGGTCAAAAAAATCGAGAAAAACAAAAAAAAAAATGACAGAAAAATGGCAATTTTACAAAAAACCACTTTTCGACAAAATCGATTTTTTGATTTTGCTTAACTCAAAAACGAATTATTGTAAATACTTGAAATTTTCACCAAATGTTTATATTATGGTTATCTCCTTACAGTTAAATTTTCAAAATATCTTGACCATTTTTAAGCTACTTATAGACAATTGAAATTTTCGACTTTTCTAAGTTTTTTTTCTTCAAATGCCGATAAAAATTTTTTGGGTGGCCAGAAAATCTTGAAAATTTAATACAAGGTTTCTTATAAGTTATTCTTAAAGTGATAAAAAAAAAATCCGAAATCGTTAGTTACAATTTTTTTTCATAAGTGCTTAAAGTTCGAATTTATACGAAATATGTCAAAATTTAAATTAAATTTCATACGCTCATAATGCGAATGTTGGCCAAATACTTTTTTTATTAATAAACAGATACTATAAAGTAACTATAGTAACATATAAAAACTATACTATTTGTTTAAAAATAGAATATATGACAATATTTAAATATAATATATCCTAAACTGACAAATCATCTTCGTTCAGAATCGTTTTTCGTATACAATGATACCTATCATTGCATTCAAATTTAACCTACCATAGTCTGAGGTCCACCCCACCTAATATACAGCAGAGCGATACCCACTTACCCGCTTTTTTAATATTTTAATATAGTATAATTCTGTTATGTTATATAATTAGTATTGTCTTTTCATTGTCCTTAATTTACTAGACCAAGTAACTAAATTGTATTTATAGTACCTACATGAAATAATGTACAAGTAGTATTTTATGAGTTTTGAAATAGGTATTTTGGTATTTAACACTTTTAACATATACATTTTTTTTTATTATTAACATTTCCCCTCCCCCTTTATGTAGAATTTTTCTAGAACATTTTTTTGACTTGAGGGCCCCAAAAAAAATTGTGTATTTGGCCCTAATTTTATTAAATCAGGCCCTGCTTATAAGACTCACATTCACATCAGTGTTCCCTATCGCCCTTCACCCTTTCCTTTGGATATGATAGGTGCAAAATGACTCACAAGTGGCCCAGTCCAATGAAAATTTATTTTAAAAAATATAGTTATAGTTCCGCCTGTGATAATGATAAAACATTATGCATGCACGCAGCCGCGGTAAGTAGGGTTACACGGATACAGATACCTATACGCTATGGTGACCAGATAAAAAATTTGGATATCATAATATAGATACATTCTAATACGTCGAGATCGGACTTCTGTAGGTACTCGTATGATAAAGTTATATAATAATAGTTGTTATTGTCTGTATGTTACGTCTTGCTCATCACGATCGTACCGTCACATTATTATGTCGGAGAGCACCATAAAATACCGATAATACACTGTTGCACTACTGGTTTTGTTTAAGCAGTCCCGTTAACTTTCAAATTCCGGCCCAGAAATATGACGACTACTATGCAAAATTGTATGATGCTGCACACTGCATTGCTGCCATGATTTGCATACCATTTTACTGCCCCACGACCTGCACCCGTAACTTGTTCCACGCCATTATCTCAATAATATTCGATATGTTTATTATCACTTTTTTTTCGTGTCATCGTGATATAATCGATAAACAAAAACGAATTATTTTCAATAACTTGTTTGTTTTAAAATTTTCAAATCGTATTTCATTTTAGGTAGACTCGAGTGGGCCAAGTCCACCCAAGCTAATCCCTATTTACGTATATATAAGTATACACCTAATATATCGGTTTTGTAAATGATATAATTAATCCCAATGCTTATGAACGAATATATTATGGATTATATGACATTAGGTTCTAAAATGACGAGAACAAAAACAAACATTTTAACGTTTAGATGGTTATAGTGTCGGTCACTCGGCCGTTCTCGGCGTTGTCAAAAAGTTTCGATATCTAAAAATAATGTAACGCGCTTCCGGTATATTATGACGTTACGCAATAATACAATTTTCTGTAGACACACAGAATGTAAGTGAACGATTTAATTTTACGTCATACCTTTCGGTAATTGATAAAAGGTAGGTGCTTTTTATTTGTAACAAATATAATTTTTATGATTTATTGATTGTACTTATAGTACAGTAATACACGGACTGGTAAGGATGTGTTGGTATGTCAGTAGTGTACTGTAGTAGTATAGTCTGCAATAGCAGATGGGATCGGTTTAATATGTGGCCACGTGTGCAGAAGACCACTGAACATTTAACAATATTACTTATTGGGTACTAGTTTATTATTGTAGAATACTAAGCATAATACCTTTCATTTAGCTCCTACTCAAACACTCAGAATATACATTAGAAACCATCATCAAAATAAATTATTTTTCAATATAAAAATTAGAATAGGATGTTTATGATTTTTCATATTTTTCTTTAGGTTGTCCAATAGCTTCCATTCTTTTACAAAAATGTGTGCATATAATTGCATATTTTACCATTTTTTATTTACAAGTGCATTATTTGTGTTTTTCTGTTTTTAATCGCAATTATGTTTGACGGTTTTCGATGCAAAATACTGAAAAATACCGTCATTTTATATATTATTAACCGAATCTGAAATTTTTTTGCTTGATTATCTATATTTTACATATTATCACTTAATTATTGTTATGGTTGTACAGAATAAAGGAACCTACCTAAATAATATGTACATAGTACGTATTAAATAAATGAAGATTTACTACAGAACATTTAAAACAAACAATAATAATTATTCATTGCAACTTTTTAAATATATTTTTTTTTTCGGAGGTATTTTATTTAATTTTATATAGTTACTAAATGAGAAAATTTAAAAATGCAATAGACAATTTTTAATATAACGAGCACGTAATAGTATCGAGTATCGATCCAATTTGTTTATATTCTATTAATAATTAAATTTGTCTTTGTATATTTATTGAATTTTTTTGATCCACATTTATTTATTTTTCAATGCATATTTTTCAAATTTTTCTTGCATATTTAGCTGTTTTATATAAGTGCATACATATTTATAATTTTTTAATGCGTAAACATCCTAACTTTACGTATATATTATATTTATTATATCATATTATAATTTGAAGACAATTATTAAAAATGTAAATATCCTTATAAAGGGGTCTCACGGAAATCTGACAAATGAAATAATGAAATAACTTTTGTTCTGAACAATATTTTTATAAAATTTCTTTTAAATATAAGACATAGGCACTTGCGCTACATTTTTAGTATACATTTTTTTTTAATGCTGCAGAAGATAATAAAAAACTTAAAATTTGATTAAAAAAAATTTAAAAATATTTAAAATAGCCAATCTGTAAATCTGATTTAAAAAAAAAATTTAGATGGTAAAAACATTTTTTCAAGTCCAGTGGCTGATTTTTTACAATTTTTTAAATATCAATATTCTCGTTAGATAAATTACGATCTAGTTTATTGTTAGAAACATTATAATTTCAAAAAATATAATTTTTTTTAAAAGCATTTTATATAAATATTTTTAAATAGGTACATGTTAAAATCTAACTATTAGATTCTGAACGAAGTGATGAATGTATTGCTTTTACAATGATGTGTGTTTTTTTTTTTTTGTGTCTGACGACAACATTTGGAGCAGTAATAATGCCCCTCTTTGAATAGGAAATTGAATCTAGTTGGTACTTGGGGGAGGGGGGGTCAAAATTAAAATTTTCAAAAAAATCGAGAAAAACAAAAAAAAAATGACAGAAAAATGGCAATTTTACGAAAAACCACTTTTCGATTTTGCTGTAACTCAAAAACCAATCATTGTAAATACTTGAAATTTTCACCAAATGTTTATATTATGGTTATCTCCTTACAGTTAAATTTTCAAAATATTTTGACAATTTTTAAGCTACTTATAGACAATTGAAATTTTCGACTTTTCTAAGTTTTTTTTGGGTGGCCAGAAAATCTTGAAAATTTAATACAAGGTTTCTTATAAGTCGTTCTTAAAGTGATAAAAAAAAAATCCGAAATCGTTAGTCACAATTTTTCTTTATAAGTGCTTAAAGTTCGAATTTATACGAAATATTTCAAAATTTAAATTAAATTTCATACTCTCATTATGCGTAAGTTGCCTAATACTTTTTTTATTAATAAACAGATACTATAAAGTAACCATAGTAACATATAAAAACTATACTATTTGTTTCAAAATAGAATATATGATAATATTTAAATATAATATATCCTAAACTGACAAATCATCTTCGTTCAGAATCGTTTTTCGTATACAATGATACCTATCATTGCATTCAAATTTAACCTATCATAGTCTTAGGTCCACCTCACCCCTTAATATACAGCAGAGCGATACCCACTTACCCACTTTTTTTTTTATTGTTTTACACATAAACTATATCGTAATTTACTTAACGAGAATATTGATATTTAAAAAAATTAGCTACTGAACTTAAATAAATGTTTTACCGTCAAAATTTTTTTTAAAATTAGATTCACAAATTGGCTATTTTCGAACATTTTGGAAAAATTGTTATCAATTTTTTAGTTATTTATTTTCAGTATTAAAAAATAAAAAATTTATACTAAAAATGTAGCGCAAGTGTCTATAAATTGAATTAAAAATTTTTTTTTTTAAATATTGATTAGAACAAAAATTATTTCATTTGTCACATTTTCGTGAGACACTCCGTATATTGCCGGTTGCAGCACGGTTGGGCATTTTTATCTGTTTGGTATTTAAAATACATATATCTATAGCTATATAAAAAAAACATTTTACCCCCTTAGAGGTCAAATTTTGAAAAATCCTTTCTTAGTGTGCCCCTATACATTGCTTAAAGAACCTTTGTACAAAATTCCAAATCTCTAGACCCAGCGATCTGGTCGAGGCGTTGGTGAGTGAATTACTAAATAAATAAAAATAATAAATAGATAACTAGAAAAAAAAGAAAGTAAACAAATTAGGTACTCTAGAGTTCAGGCGTGCCCAAACTTTTTGATAAAATTATACTGAGAAATGAGAATATGTTTTCGTTTATGAAGTCATAAAAATACATGCAACTATTGGATAGGGTCGACTGAAATTTTTTATTTAATTAATAAATATATAATAGTACATTCTAAATAATAACGTATTTCACTTACAATGCATCTTGTGACTGTTAAACATGTATTTAATAGAATACACTTTGAAAATCGTTTAATCGACGTGATCTTCACTGCTTCACACATTGAATAACGCATCTAATACACGGGCAACGCCGTGACGGAACCGCTAGTAGAATGTATAAAAAAATGTTTGCTTAAAATTAGTTAAATGAAAAATGGCTGTAAAAATAATAAAACAGTTCTATTATACAAATTAAGTTTAAATAAGATTATGAAAATGTATAGAGATTCGCAAAAATTATTTTTGCCCCTATACGTGAAAAGACTCCAATGTTACATACGGCTATGTTTCAATAGTTCAACATTTGAACCTATATGAAAAATCATTTAAAAATTGTATTTTTTTATAATATATGTACATTATTATTTATAATAATACAACTTCCTATTATTACATGCACACAGTTTTTTTTTGGATGATCTTTATATCAAGTGAATCAATAGTATTAGTCTATTTTTGATTTGATAAATTAACTTTAGTTGTCAAAAATATAAAATACCTATTTTACCGAAGGATAAAAATCTAATGTTTGAAATTAATACAAATAATATATATATATAATAACATTTTACATATCTCCCAAGCTATAAATAATTATTGTTAATACATATACTTTAACATATATGTGTTTATGTTAGATATTTTATACTTTGATTAGATAACTCTTTTTTTCTGACTAAACGCTATTTATTAAAATATATTACTACAATTATTGAATACCGAATACCCATTATTTTTAGTGGAAATCTCTAAACATTGATTAAAAATCTACTTGTGGTAAAAAATAGGTAGACATTTCTTAAGGTTAAATTTAAAATGGGATATTCTAAAACATAATATTATGATGAGATTTAATAGTATATTTACATCATAAGGAACCAATTATTAATGTTTTAACAAATTGCATAATCATGAATGAACATAATTTAACACAGGTTTAATTCATAAAAATTGTTATTTTAAATTTTATAAATATTCAATAAAAAATCAAATTAAATCCAGCAGTCTAAGGAATCAAATTATTATAGGTAAGTGTAAAAAATATTTATATTAAAGTCTGCATACATATGTGAATACATTAATATATTAATTTAAATGTGAATATTACGATTATAATACTTAATGGCTAACCAGTAGTTACAATATTTCTATATTTCATCCCCTCAAATACGCCCTTGACAAACGTAGGTGATAAGGTGATAATATAATACTATATTTAACAATAAACTTGTTTGGTATTAAATATAATATCCAGTAAGGCAGTAAAATATTAATACGAGTACCTACATTTTTATTGGATTTTAGGTAGGTAGGTATACCCATTTTAGCGCTTGCCCATTTTATCACCGCACGCCACTGAAAAGCATATGCTGGATATTACTAAACAGTAGAAACCGTTTATGATGACATTCAAGGGACTAGTCAACATTGGTCTTAGTAACCGATTGTCATTATAACCAAAATGACAAAAATTAAATTAAAAACTCAAAAACATGCAATGAACATTATATGTATAATGTATATAAATCGTAAATTTAATTCATTTAGCACGTTCACTGCCATAGCCGATCACGGATCGGCGCTTGAAGTAGCACGCTGACGGCTGTCGCCGATCCATGATTGTCACTAGTTCTTTTATTTAAATATGTTTAAATAATACGGCCATAGAGACACTTCAATATTTATCATGACCATTCAGAAAATATTTATAAACAATGCATTGCAGTTGGTTTTTATTTTCCGCGTCTTTTTGTTAAGTTGTATAAAAAATAACTGTTATCAACAATTATACTACTCGGCCACATGGGCCAGATTAAATTTAGGAATATATGAGTGGAGGTGAACGTGATAGAAAAAAAAAATACCACAATTTTTTAATATTTAATTAACAATCAAGTACATGAATATTAGAATACTGACGATAAATTTACAAAAAAACGATGAAATTAGCTATATAGGTTGTTATAACACTTTCCATAAAATTAATAAAGTCATTATAGATACAACTTTTTTCCAATAAAATCAAAAATAACCGTCATAACATCCGTATAGTCACTATATAGACGTCATTATAATCGATACAAATTTGTGCATACCATATAGGAGTTTTGCCGGGACTTGCAATCTAAGGTCATTACACGCGGTATGTCATTACAACCGGTGTCATTATAAACGGTTTCTACTGTAATTTGTAATAAAAACCTTGTATTTAGTTTTAAATACAAATTCAAGACTATACCACAAATTGTCTGTGTCATAAAAATAATCTTCTGATTCTATAACCACCAATACAACAATAAATATTTTTTTTTTATGAACCTATTTTATTTTATCTTTGATGAATTTGAAATAATATAAAATAATAAAATAACTTACGCCAATAATTTAACGAAACAAGATAAATGACGATCGTAGGGGTTTTCTTTTATTAATTTCTGTATGTATATAGCGAGGTGCAAACCAAAAATGCACTTAATGAAATAGTAGCCAGGGAATCGCTTTTTGTTCTTGTTTTGGACGATCAAACGTTTGCGTGCATAACAGTCAGTTTTACCTTTACGACGCTTGTTGATTTTGGCTTGATAACGTTTAGTGTATTGTTTTTTCTTAACAACTTTAATCTGAAAAAAGCGGGTAAGTAGGTATCGCTCTGCTGTATATTAGGGGTTGGGGTGGACCTCAGACTATGGTAGGTTAAATTTGAATGCAATGATAGGTATCATTGTATACGAAAAACGATTCTGAACGAAGATGATTTGTCAGTTTAGGATATATTATATTTAAATATTGTCAAATATTCTATTTTGAAACAAATAGTATAGTTTTTATATGTTACTATGGTTACTATGGCCAACATTCGCATTATGAGCGTATGAAATTTAATTTAAATTTTGACATATTTCGTATAAATTCGAACTTTAAGCACTTATAAAAAATAATTGTGACTAACGATTTCGGATTTTTTTTTATCACTTTAAGAACAACTTATAAGAAACCTTGTATTAAATTTTCAAGATTTTCTGGCCACCCAAAAAATTTTTATCGGCATTTGAAGAAAAAAAAACTTAGAAAAGTCGAAAATTTCAATTGTCTATTAGTAGCTTAAAAATGGTCAAAATATTTTGAAAATTTAACTGTAAAGAGATAACCATAATATAAACATTTGGTGAAAATTTCAAGTATTTACAATAATTTGTTTTTGAGTTACAGCAAAATAATCAAAAAATCGATTTTGTCGAAAAGTGGTTTTTCCGTAAAATTTCCATTTTTCTGTCATTTTTTTTTTGTTTTTCTCGATTTTTTTGAAAACTATTAGAAAATTTTAATTTTGACCCCCCTAAAGTACCAACTAGATTCAATTCCCTATTCAAAGAGGGGCTGAAGTCAAAAATCGGAGCATTATTATTGCTCCAAATGTTGGAGTCAGACACAAAAAAAAAAAAAAAAAAAAAAAAAAAACACACATCATAGTAAATGCAATACATTCATCACTTCGTTCAGAATCTAACATTAACGTACATAATAATAATTTATCGTTGATTACAAAAATATGCCTTTTAAGTAAACCAAGTGGTTGGCAATTTTATCTGGTTGAATCCGCGAAAGTATGAAAGGGAACACTTAGAACGAATTGAAACAAACATACTATTTATTTATAATTTATTTCGATTAATTACCATTATTAATACGAAAAAGCGGGTAAGTGGGTATCGCTCTGCTGTATATTAGGGGGTGGGGTGGACCTCAGACTATGGTAGGTTAAATTTGAATGCAATGATAGGTATCATTGTATACGAAAAACGATTCTGAACGAAGATGATTTGTCAGTTTAGGATATATTATATTTAAATATTTTCATATATTCTATTTTGAAACAAATAGTATATTATGTTACTATAGTTACTTTATAGTATCTGTTTATTAATAAAAAAAGTATTTGGCAACATACGCATAATGAGAGTATGAAATTTAATTTAAATTTTGACATATTTCGTATAAATTCGAACTTTAAGCACTTATAAAAAAAAATTGTGACTAACGATTTCAGATTTTTTTTTATCACTTTAAGAACAATTTATAAGAAACTTTGTATTAAATTTTAAAGATTTAACTGTAAAGAGATAACCATAATATAAACATTTGGTGAAAATTTCAAGTATTTTCAATGATTCGTTTTTGAGTTACAGCAAAATCAAAAAATCACGTACGTGAAGTTGGCACCCCGACATCTTCTGATCAGAACTAAATTATTATCATCTTTTTGCAACCAATTTGCAACAATTTGCAACGCTGATAAAAAAATTTGCAACGCATTTTTTACGGCGCTATAGACAAACATAGCATTGGGGTGCCAAATTCACGCAGCACCCCGAAATCGTCCGATCGGTTCCAAATCGGTGTCATATTTTTGCAACCAATTTGCAACAATTTGCAACGCTGATAAAAAAATTTGCAACGCATTTTTTACGGCGCTACAGACAAACATAGCATTGGGGTGCCAAATTCACGCGGCACCCCGAAATCGTCCGATCGGTTTTAAATCGGTGTCATATTTTTGCAACCAATTTGCAACAATTTGCAACGTCGATTAAAAAATTTGCAACTCATTTTTTACGGCGTCATAACCAAATTACGTTTGGGGTTGTGAAGTTGCCACCCCGACATCGTCCGATCGGTTCTAAATCGGTGTCATATTTTTGCAACCAATTTGCAATGTCGATTAAAAAATTTGCAACTCATTTTTTACGGCGTCAGTGATTTGTACATTTGTATAGGGAAAAATATGCTGATCGATGATGGTGTGTCTATCCAGGAAATTTGATATTTTATTAATATTACTATTAATAATAATAGGTAGGTCATTATTGCAAAAAACATTGCATTTACACATCTATTATTCTAAAATTATGAATTATTTTTTGGTTACAGTACAAAGTTTAAATTTTTAACTACAAATTAATTAGCAATTTTTTATGATTTATACGAATTTTTTAAACAGTTGAACTTTAAATGTTTTACCAAAAATAACCCTGCCAATTGTCTTAAATATTTTTATACAGTTAAAATAACATCTTATGATGAACTTTGTATTATATTTTTTTAATTTTTTACATGAGTTCATAGAAAAAATAACTAAAAAAAAAAATCAAAGATGATACAATAGTTAAGAAAGTATACATTTTTTAATTTTTAAAATTTATATTTAGTTATCATATGTAATTCATAATGTAACCAAAAAATCTGAAATTTAATACACCCAGAATTTTTTTTTATAGATATTTTAAGTTATATTATATTAATAAGTATTATTATATTATATAAATTATATAATTAAGTTTTTTATTTATTAGCTACCTACCTAGTTTTGTATATTAAAACACACAAATTATATTTTAAATTCTGAGTGTAGCTATAAATTTATGGTTTATAAATCATAGGAGTTTTTTTATGCTGTGGACATTTTTAAAGTCGAACATTTTTTATTATTTTCAAATTACAATAGAATAACTAAAACTGTTAAACTATGTTTAAAATTAAAAAAAAAAAAATACCAAAATAAATTAGACTTAAAAAAAAATTCTGGGTGTATTAAATTTCAGATTTTTTGGTTACATTATGAATTACATATGATAACTAAATATAAATTTTAAAAATTAAAAAATGTATACTTTCTTAACTATTGTATCATCTTTGATTTTTTTTTTAGTTATTTTTTCTATGAACTCATGTAAAAAATTAAAAAAATATAATACAAAGTTCATCATAAGATGTTATTTTAACTGTATAAAAATATTTAAGACAATTGGCAGGGTTATTTTTGGTAAAACATTTAAAGTTCAACTGTTTAAAAAATTCGTATAAATCATAAAAAATTGCTAATTAATTTGTAGTTAAAAATTTAAACTTTGTACTGTAACCAAAAAATAATTCATAATTTTAGAATAATAGATGTGTAAATGCAATGTTTTTTGCAATAATGACCTACCTATTATTATTAATAGTAATATTAATAAAATATCAAATTTCCTGGATAGACACACCATCATCGATCAGCATATTTTTCCCTATACAAATGTACAAATCACTGACGCCGTAAAAAATGAGTTGCAAATTTTTTAATCGACATTGCAAATTGGTTGCAAAAATATGACACCGATTTGGAACCGATCGGACGATGTCGGGGTGGCAACTTCACAACCCCAAACGTAATTTTGGTTATGACGCCGTAAAAAATGAGTTGCAAATTTTTTAATCGACGTTGCAAATTGTTGCAAATTGGTTGCAAAAATATGACACCGATTTAGAACCGATCGGACGATGTCGGAGTGGCAACTTCACAACCCCAAACGTAATTTGGTTATGACGACGTAAAAAATGAGTTGCAAATTTTTTTATCAGCGTTGCAAATTGTTGCAAATTGGTTGCAAAAATATGACACCGATTTAGAACCGATCGGACGATTTCGGGGTGCTGCGTGAATTTGGCACCCCCAGACGGAATTTTAGTATGACGCCATAAAAATTGCGTTGCAAATTTTTTAATCGACGTTGCAAATTGTTGCAAATTGGTTGCAAAAATATGACACCGATTTAGAACCGATCGGACGATTTCGGGGTGCCGCGTGAATTTGGCACCCCAATGCTATGTTTGTCTGTAGCGCCGTAAAAAATGCGTTGCAAATTTTTTTATCAGCGTTGCAAATTGTTGCAAATTGGTTGCAAAAATATGACACCGATTTGGAACCGATCGGACGATTTCGGGGTGCTGCGTGAATTTGGCACCCCAATGCTATGTTTGTCTATAGCGCCGTAAAAAATGCGTTGCAAATTTTTTTATCAGCGTTGCAAATTGTTGCAAATTGGTTGCAAAAAGATGATAATAATTTAGTTCTGATCAGAAGATGTCGGGGTGCCAACTTCACGTACGTAAAAAAATCGATTTTGTCGAAAAGTGGTTTTTCGTAAAATTGCCATTTTTCTGTCATTTTTTTTTTGTTTTTCTCGATTTTTTTGACCCCCCAAAGTACCAACTAGATGAATTTTCCTATTCAAAGAGGGGCAAAAAAAAAAAAAAAACACACATCATTGTAAAAGCAATACATTCTTCACTCCGTTCAGAATCTAATATTATATATCTTACTTAGGTATCTTAGTCCGTGCTAAAAAGTAAAAATGACAGTACATGATCATGGAAGAAAACATTGTAAACATTTTACTAAGGCTCTATAAAAAATAGAAACAAATAGTATAGTTTTTATATGTTACTATGGTTACTTTATAGTGTCTGTTTATTAATAAAAAAAATATTAGTCAACATACGCATAATGAGAGTATGAAATTTAATTTAAATTTTGAAATATTTTTTTAAGAAAAAAAACTTAGAAAAGTCGAAAATTTCAATTGTCTATAAGTAGCTTAAAAATGGTCAAAATATTTTGAAAATTTAACTGTTAAGAGATAACCATAATATAAACATTTGGTGAAAATTTCAAGTATTTACAATGATTCGTTTTTGAGTTACAGCAAAATCAAAAAATCGATTTTGTCGAAAAGTGGTTTTTCGTAAAATTGCCTTTTTCTGTCATTTTTTTTTTGTTTTTCTCGATTTTTTTGAAAACTATTTGAAAATTTTAATTTTGATCCGTCTAAAGTACCAACTAGATTCAATTTCCTATTCAAAGAGGGGCATTATTACTGCTCCAAATGTTGTCGTCAGACACAAAAAAAAAAAAAAAAAACACACATCATTGTAAAAGCAATACATTCATCACTTCGTTCAGAATCTAAAATAATTAATTATGCATTAATTATTATCATTACCTATTTTAAAATTACTTATAGTAAATTATTATGATTATATTATACCTATATATAATTTACCGTTACTACTCCCTACTCCTTTTTCGTAAGCAATGCAAAATATTTTGTAATATCAGCTCGACCAGTTCGTTATCTGCAGCAGCTCTTTGACATAGTATCTGAAGACGGCATTCTATAGTATTTTGTTTTTGACATTTTATGTTTTTGCTTTAGCACATTAAAATAAAAAACCGTCACGAAAAGCGTTACTTAATTGCCATGGATACCAAGGTTGATACAACGGTTGTCATGGTAACCCCGGGTTAGGTGTATATTCGTTGTTTTGTTAGTCTGTTGATTTAGCCATCAGCGTGAACACATGTTGTGAATATGGATTCGAAAGAGTTTCGTTAGCTATCTACGTCAAATCCTGGATAGGCGCTTGCTCAAAGTCAACATGTAACACTTTTGGATCAGGAAAAAATTGCGTTCAGCACATTTCTCGTATAAAATACTAAACATTTTTTTGCAAGTATTTTTTGTTTTTCTTTCTAATAAACAATAAACAGCGGTAACAAATACATCTCTTTTTTTTCTCTTATAACATATAGTTGTAAAAAATGTTAAGGACTTAATGAAAAGTTTCCATCATAAAACCAATTATTTTCATCAGTAATATACCGTAAACCATCATCCAAAGAAAAATTAATTATTTGTTCATCAGAATCAGGTCCACTATCTTACAATAAAAAGCGTTCATTTTTATATATAATGTCCAATCACCAGTTATACTTAGCTCTGATAGATTTTGAGGTTTTTTTTGGATACAATCGCCCTTTACAATTACGCAATGTTCTTTTTACAGTGCTTTCTTTTAGAAAATTATGGACAACTTCCGCAAAAACCTGAAAAGGTGTATTTGTTGACATTTTAAATCGGTTTTTCATTTCTTACTTTGCTTTTTCAACAATGCCGATGTGTAAATCACCAGCATGAGAATGCACTACATCTAAGCTTGGATTTCTTAAATCTGTATATATAAATATATTTTTACATATATAAATTAATAAATTAATTACAAAATGTAAATATATTATAAATATAGTTATTTACTTCTGTCGGTAGTTAATATATCAGGACATTTTTTTTATGACTTTTGGAAATATTTCCATCTTAATGTTTTTATTAATTTATGATGGATTGTATATGCAAATCTACTAGAAATTATTTTTTTACCATCTTTTATTAATTTTACACTATTCATTGTTATTTTAAGTATGTACACTATTACTGTTAACACTGCTATGGCATGCGGTTGATTACTAATTATATTAATATTATCGTAGGAAAACTAGCCTAACTTGTTAATTTTATATGGAAATACCTCTAGGCCCTAATTGAGATATAATTGTGTATAACTTGTCTCAATAGTAAGTACATTTGAGTATACAGATCGATTAAAACATATTATTTAAAAAAAATAACTAAGCTCAATAAAAAATTTTTGTTTAATAATTTTTTTAAGAACTAATTTTATTTTAATTTAATAATTAATTTATATTTAAATAATTTTTTCTCGGACTTTTTTCCCCAGACTTTTTTTCCTAATATCGTTTGAGTGGCTTTTTACTCTCTATTTTAGTCCGTACGGCGTACAGTGTGTTGGTGTATAATATTAGGCTTTATCCCAAAAATAATATCTTTTTCCATTTACTCGTATTCATACTACACTTTTTAATTGTATATTAAACGCCATTGACCATATAAATTTATTACAATACATAAGTATCTATGAATATTGTTAGTAATATTTTTGTCCTACAATGTTAAAACTAGATACATTAAGTTTTTGAACTAATCAAGATCAACTTGCCGTGTTTTTAATTCAATTCAGTAATATTAATGCCACTGCTACAAATGTCTCAAAATGTTATGAATAAAACGCAGTGCTTCGTTAGTATAATGCACTTGCCTATATATATATATATGTTACGGTAAATGATGTAACACATGAAAATTACGTAATTAACCGGGAGTTATCGTAAACATATATATAAAATGGAGATTTTCGATATTTACCGGTTAATTGCGATATTCACCTAACAAATTGGTAAATTTTGTGTATAATACTAAAATTCAACTATAACACAACTTTTATGTTTTTCTGCTGCACAGTTTTACATTAAGTAGATTTCTAGTATCTATTATCTATATTATAGATATCTATATTATAGATTCTATAAATATGTTTTTTCGCAAGATATCTGATAATCATTACCTAAAGACTAAAGATATAAAATATAATCGATAATAAAGTCCAGTATTAGATTTTATCTTATCATTAGAAAAACCAATATAATTAATTGTATAAATGAAGTAGATATAAGAATAAAT
The DNA here is from genome assembly GCA_020882235.1 of Schizaphis graminum. Classification (NCBI taxonomy): domain Eukaryota; kingdom Metazoa; phylum Arthropoda; class Insecta; order Hemiptera; family Aphididae; genus Schizaphis; species Schizaphis graminum. The sequence continues at coordinate 95,945,720 of CM037033.1, forward strand.
TACACTTGTTTGTGTTGAAGACACTATCGTAAATGTCATTTGGCGTATATGTTGTTTTTTCGTATTAATTACTTATAATTTTTTTTTTTTTTTTAATAGTAAATATTTAATATTTAAATATGGATGAAAACATTATGAAGAAAACATTTGATGATATTATATCTTCTATAATTACACAAAAACGTGATGACAACAAAGCATTTTTAAGTTCATCCAAATACGACTGTCGTTTGGAGTAATTAAAAACATCAAAGTTGGCTTTAAATACAATTGGTGTGAAGAAGATAATAAAAGATTATAGAATGGTACGTAAATTCGATATTTTAACTGTCAATGGAAAAGATAAACTCATCAAACCTGTAATTAATGATACTGTACTGTACTATGTGACAAACGATGAATTATTTGATATTCTTCATTCGACTCATTCCGCAATTGGCCACGGTGGAATAAATCGAATGAGCGCTGAGCTTAAAATGAAATAATGTGCTTGTCGTTCTTCAGGTAAACTTTGTAATTCAAAATGTCATGGATCATTAATATGTGAAAATAAATAGTTAATAATATAATATGATGTAAATACAACAATAACCATTTGTATAATTTTTTATCGTAAATTCCCAGTAATTGACATAAAAATCTACTCATATAAATTAAAAATTGATATTAACGATATTTACCGGTAAATTACGTAAATTATTATTTTTCGTCATTTACCGTAACATATATACTAAATGGGTTGCTTATTACTTAAAAAATTGATATTGACAATATTTTTTTACAAGCAATAAGATTTAAAAATGTACCTAATATATTTTTCCATATAAGTTTTGCTTACAAACAAGGGCGGCTCCAGAGACTTGGTTAGGGGGGGAGGCCTTAGTTTTAATTTTTTTTATGATTATAGGTTTTTCATAATATACAATATACATAATATAGATAGCACGTAGTATTTATATCTAGTATCTACATATTTGTACGTGTCTATGTTAGTCGATGGTATAATACAGGGGCGGCCAAACGATCCGCGATCTACCGGTCGACCGCAAACGATTTTAAAGTCGATCGTGTTAGAATTTATTTTTAGACTACGCACACGAAAATTAATCATGGTGGTTAGATTTTTTATGGAAGTCAATCCTCAAAGGTCAAGTATAATGTTAGTAGATCGCGGCCAAAAAAAGTTTGGCCACCTCTGGTATAATATGTTTTTAGCTTATAATTTTTTATCAACTATATACAATTTTTTTTAGAAATATAGGCCTGGGGGGGGCGGTTCCTAGGGCCCTCTCCCTGGAGCCGTCTCTGCTTACAAAGATAATAGGAAAAACTTTAGTATAAATCAACAAATATTTTTATGGATCATATAAAATTATGATATCCAATCAATTCCTTTAAGTTTTTTTTATTGTAATCCAAAGGCTTTAATTGTAAAAACGTATACAATTCCACTATTACTTAAATAAAACTATTATATTCTATAGTCAATGAAATTTTCAAAATACTTTATGCTATTTATCTGTTTTTACAAAAATATTATTTAATTTAGTGTTGTCAACACATTTTTCACACTTTTACAGGTATGTTTAAATATATTTGCAATTTTTCTTTTTTCTGATTTATGCGGTAGAAAATACACAAACCGATAATAATTCGTATAATCATCCTTGGAAAATATAAAATAATTGTTGTCACCCAATGAATTCTGTTCCATTTGCTTATATATGAGTAGTGAGTACATATACGAATAATTTTATCTGGAACATAAATTTCTATTTACCTACTTATTTGAAATAACCATTTATGCTGTTTTATGTTGATGAACGCTTCACAACAAAATTTCTTATTTAGTTCTAAAAATGGTATTTGAAGGTTCGTTCATGACTACAGTTTTAATACATCAACATTTTTTGCTAAATTATTATAAGAAATTTCTTTTGCCGATATTGGTTTAAATTATACCGTAAATAATTTATTAATACAAGTTCCAACAACTTCTATTTTTCAATTTTTAACGAATTAGCACATTTTTTTATGTGAGACCATTTTTATTCCTTTATCCAAGCACGCTTCAGACGAAAATAAATTTACCTTTATTTCAAGAATATAAAACACCTGAAAAATGACCTTTCGTCCATTTTCTATTTGCAGACAAGTATATTTATGTTGGCTATGTTGCCTTTATCATAAGCTAGCTGTAATTTTTGTTCCGGCTTCAATACGCATTTCCAGATTATTGCTTAACTGTTTGTAGTCTAAAAATTATTCAATATGATTTGACTTATGGTCACTAGTAGATAACACACTAATAATCTACACACTACTTGCTGTTTTCCTCATTTAGTTTCACGATGGTTGAATTCTTATGAATGTGTATTTTGAAGTCACGTTTTCAATAGCCTTCTCGTTTGCAGTAATAATTATACTTTCCTGGTCTTTTACAGCTATTCGAATTTTCACTTTACAATTTTTTGAAAAACTTTGTTTCTGTACTTGTTGTACGGAAAATACACTGTTTTTACTGGATGAATTTTTAGATTAAATTGTATTGTAATAATTAATTCATAATTATTTTTAATTTTTGTTTAAGTATTATACTAGGTAATGTGTGATTATAATTTTGTAAGGTTAGTTTACTTTACATTTTATAGATTTTATAGATTTTATACTCATATATCTATATATATATGTAACATATAATAATATGTTGAGCTTCTTATTTAATAAATTATAAATCTATATATAATGTAAAGACGTATAGTTCATATTAATAAAACTAAATCATTATTATACGTTTATATATGTTATTATTTATAAAACAATATATTAAAATTTGTAATATTATAGTATTATACCCATTTAGTTACTAATAATTACTGTCTAATTTGCAATCAAATATTATGAATAATTTGTTTAAAAGAATAGGTAATTAATTAATTAATTAATAGCCCACAAGTATTTTATAAATAGTAAATACGTATTGTGTAAAAATATAGTAATGAAAAATAATTATATGTATTTATATTAATATTTAAATCCTTTCATTAAGCATTAACTAATTGCAAAAAGTAGCAATAGGTAGTTTAAAAGTTAAAATTAATTTAGGTATTTTAAATTTTTAAAATGTCACTGTTTGTTGTAAATTATAATACTACCTATAGTACCTATAGCTAGGTACATAATAACTTCTGAATAATATTCTAACAGGGATTGTTTGGTATTCTTTATCGATCAAGTAATATTTTTTCAAAAATAATAGATAATTCACTTTAAAATGTCTTAAAATGATTTATGTTATTGTATTTACATTAAAATGACTTCGACCTTTGTATGTATTTTATATACTTTAAATTTGCGGTTTATGAAATTTTGGCGTAAATAAATCGTTATGGCATTTATTTTATAAAGGTAATATATTATACATATTTATAAAAATGAATTTGATTATAATATTAAAAGTATTATACTTATTTAATTAAAATTTTTTTATTGTATTCATTAATGACAAGATTATAGCTTATATTATTATTTATTACAAATGTTAGCATTAGCTATACAACCATACACAATAAAACGAGACTTATATATTATAGGTAAGTACTAATAATTTAAAATGCGATAAAATTAATTGAATCGATTAGATTAGCCATCAACCGGTCAACCGCAAAAATGGATGAAATTTAATAATATAATGCTATATTAACTTAATTAAATTTAAGGTGAATGCTATTTAAAATGTATTATTCAATTAATCATACTTTAACTATGTGCTATTCCTCTTAAAACTCATATTCTTATGATAACCATATAGTCACTAATATTTGAAAATTAAGTCAACAGTTTACAGCCGTCGTAAACAATTACAAACATTATACATTTATACATATCAGAAAATAAACATTGTCTTATCTAAACGCGATTATAAATCATTAAATTAAAAAAGGAAAAAGTTACTTTACGCCGAAATGGGCGAGTCCATTTATGGACGTAGCCCATTCGGCTCCCGTCTTACAAAAAAGTAAATTCCCAAACGGCACTCGTCGAAAAAGATTTTACAACAATGTAAATTCCCAAATGGCTCTGGTATTTTATAACACAAATTCTTCCTCACTTCATAACAGACTGTCTTAAAAGAGGTATTGCTAAAAATGTGTCGGTGAACACTAAGTAAATTATAATAAAAATTAAATAAAAAACATTTACTATCGTATTATTGTGAATTAAATTTAAAAGTATTAAAAAAATTAAATATTTAAATTATAGGTAAATTTTTTTGACACAATTTTTTTATATACTCGACACGAATATTTTTGGCGAGTACATGAGTATGTATAATTTATAATTTTGGTATAGAAATTATATTCAATGTTTCGGTAATTTTGGTAATTTCTTACATATCTTATATTTTCGGTATTCAGTTTTAAATATTTTAAATTTAAAAATACGATATACTGGTATATACAGTGCTTGATAGTAATATCTACGTCCTACATATTACGGCAAAAAATAAAAAATGATAATATTCAACATCCATAATTTATTCAATATACTAAATAGATAACAAAATCAATAGTTATTGTTTTTGAAATAAAAAATCGTAAAATTTGTTTACTTATACTAGAGACTTTAAAGAGCTCAAATTGGTATATCGTTAGCAGATTGGGAATTTACTTTTTTAAATTCTTAAATTTATATATTTAAAAAAAATGGATTTGTTTAACAAAAATAAAAATATTATATTTAATATTATAAACATGAGCTAAAATTTTCGTAAATAAATTTTAATACTACCCCCTTCAATTTTTCAAATTTTTGTAATTATTATGAATAACATTCTTCAAATGCATTGTGAATACAAAGTAAAAAACAATGCTGAAACTGTCTTTAATGCTTGGCTCTGTTGGATATGTGATATATCGTATCTGAAACTTAACTTTTCGATTAATAGGTATTAGGTATTTCTTCTTACATAATATTTGATTGATAGATTATCAATACGAATCAGAATAACTTTTTATCATATTTTACTCCGACAGTTGTCAATATTATAATTGAGTTTTAGTTAAATCATTTTTAATTATTTAATTTTATATTCTATTATTGGTCAAATTTATGTCCATGGAATAATGATTTGAATAACATTAAAATAATAATTGATGAATGATAACAATGTTTATTTCATGATTATAATAAAGAATACAAATCGTGATTTATTTGATTTTTTAAATTATTATAATTATATTAATATTATCTTTTTGTATTATATATGTTTTTATCTATGTGTATGCTATTTTACCTTTATAAATTTCGCATGAGTTTTCATATTTTTTTTCTGTTAACCTTTATGTTTCATGTATTTTATTATTTTATTACTTCTGCCTATTATTAAATATATAAAACATTAATTTAAATATACTAGATGTTCACAGTTTTTTTTTAGAATTTTGGTATTCAGCTTCTTAATTTAAATTTGATAGTGATTTAACATATGAATGCAATTTATGTAACTTGGATAGAATATAATATTTATGTAAAACTATAACTTTTTGATTTTTCAGTAATCTTAGAGCTAATATGGTTATTACAAAAATTATGCAGAATAATATTTTTGAGGGTTTGGAATAATACTGGTTTTTGTATTTGTTTATCATTTCACTTTACATTCAACATTAAAAATAAAAATTGTTTGTTAAATTAAATAGATTTTAAAGAGTTTTTAAATTACATTTAGATAAATTAATATGTCAAACCCTCAACAATATTATTCTATATAATTTTCATTACGAGCGTTATTATAGCTTGTCCATGTTTCGCGTGGATTAGAGAGGGAAAACAAATAATGCTCTGACATCCTTTAATAAATCAAAAAATATTTAAAAATTTGAAATTCATCAAACCAGTATTTCACAGTAATGTCTGATTTATTAACACTTATCAATATTTTATTTTTATTTTCTGCTCATGTATTATTGCTTGTTGGTTCTGATTGACTTAACGTAACATTTATAATTACCTATGTTATTAGTAATTAATGGTAATTGATTTTGGAGATGTATAAAAATATTATAATAATATAACCGAAACTGATTTTATTGTACTGTTAATAGAATGAAACCTTATACTTCATAATATATCAATAGATCGCGCCACACATTAGATAAAATAAATCTAAACATTGTCTCAATATGAGGCAAACGAAGCGTTTTGTACCATTTTACCATCTCAACGTAGGAAGGTTCGATCGCGGCCGAGTTTTAATCATCATTATATATTTCAATGTAAATAAAATGTTGATAAATTAATCGTATTCTAAAAATATTATTCTGTTATTATAGATGCGTTACTATTAAACAAATAGTAATGTAGGATATTAAATAGGTATATTATTCAAAGAAATTTTTAACAATTTTTATATTATTTTGTATAAACTTATTTCTTCATAGAGTGGACTCAATACATATATCCCACCTAGTGATACTATAAAACATTATTTTTGGAGGTTTCCTTTACAAAAATGTTATTGAATTAAATTTCGGGTAACTTTAATTTCTTAATATTTAAGAAGACTTTTCTTCAAAAATTAGATTATCTGAAAGTTCACTATTTAGTATTAATACTGTATTGTATACAGTAATATTATACTAAAGTACCGCTTAAACTAAAAAGTTTTAGCACCAATATGATGATCGATGATGTTTCTTCTAATTTATATTTTATAAAGTAATGCTAGTGCATAAAGTATAAGTATAGGTCAACTTAAATATTGGCAGATAATTTATTATATAAAATTCGGATAGTTTTTTCACTGTTCACTAATAGTCATAATCGAATACGTTACATTGCCATGTTATACCTATTTCAGTATGACGTTAACGTTTATACAATTATACGACAAAATAAGAAACATTAATTGTAATAATTAACTACCAATGTTTTTTCTTATGTTGAGTTAACTAATTGTTGTAAACATATAATTGTATAGATAGATTGTACATTATAAATAATTAATAATCGACAGGACAGGTAGGTATTAATCTAGAAAGTTGTTAAAAAATAAACTCTTAGTATTTTTTTAAATTTTGTTTTATTTTTGTGTTATACACGTCTTTTTTTATGATTGTTTTTTTTTTGATTAGAGTAAAAAATAAAAAAATGCTGTTATTGTTATCAGTTTATCATTGTTTCATTTTATTTTCAAACATACGTTAAGATCTTAAAATCTGTGAAAACTCATTTTATTTTACATAATTTTTTAAAAATTTTACAAATTTAAGTATTCACAGTTTACATTAAAGTAAAAAATAAATACAACTATATAATAATAAACATTATTTACAATTTTTTCGAAGTTGATAAATACGTCATAGTATATTATACATTGGACGACTGAACAGAATAGTTACAAAAACAATTTTAGGATGTTGTTTAATATAGCTGCATAAATTAATTATCATGACTTACATTGAAATTACTATAACAATACCAAGCGTTCACGTCTATCAAAATACGTAATCCTTTATCCGTATCAAAAATCACAGTCATTAATCATATATTCATTTGAGTTTCAGTTATTGAACAGTAAAAGCTGTACTCGCTCATAAAATATCCCAATTACTACGTCTAACGTTGTACACAAGTACAAATATAAAATGATTTTTATATTTTAGTTTATGAAATTCACAATTTAATAGGTACACATATTTTTATTAATATTAGTATGGTAATTGATAACAATAACTAGGTAACAAATCTCGAGTATGTTTATTATTATTTAACAATTATTAGTTTTATTAAGAAACTTTTTTTTTATTATATTTAAATGCTATGGCCTATTTTAAAATTGATTTGTTTTTGGATTTATTTCCTTATTGCCCTTATTAGTTAGTATTGTACGTTAAATATTTTTAAAAATTTGATAAATTAGAAAATATAAATAATTTTGAAATAGTTATAGGCATAATATAAAAAATGACTAAATAGTTCTATTAACATTACTAGTTCTATTATCTTATAGCACCATTTATCATAGGCATATTTAATGGGTGTATATTCACTTCTTATAAAATAAAAATAATAAAAATAGTAATTAATAATAACAAAATACAATTTTTTATATTGAATTGAGTTCTTTATTGGTTTTGGTTGGAGTAAATGTTATTAGGCACAATTAAATTATTAAATTATTAAGGAATAAATACAATTTAAATTAATAAAAATACTCAAAATGTAGTCCCAATTGATATTGATTCAGGATTCTAATGCTATTATTCATTAATTATTTAGTAACAATAATTTCATTGTTTGAGTATATTACATATTCAACAGATGATTCATATTAGGTATTCAAAATTTTACGAAAATGTATAACGTCTGGGATAAAAAAAAACTCTGTATTCGTGTCTAAAATGCGAGAAGTAGAAGTTAAAATAGAGTCTGTATTTTACTCGGAAGTTGAAGAAATGAATAGTGAGTACGTTCAAGTTTGGAGTGTTTAACTTAAATAGTGCCGGCTTGTTTATCTGTTACACGACGAATAAATTTATTATAATTCTTGAGTAAGAATAATTTTATTAAATTTAACTGTTATTTTAAACATGTTTTTATGTTTTCAAATTTTAATGCACTGATAATAAATCATTTGTTATATTATTGAAAATGAACATCCAACGTCTACTGATGTATAATAACTAATAAGACATATTTAAAATATATCAACTACTAGGTGTCTAGGTTGTTAATGTCTAGTGGTAAATGAACCAAGTAAAGGTCTAGAATGTTTAGATAGAAACAATATTGGCTAAAGGCCCAGAATAGATGCAATAAACCAAGCTGTCGTCGAATGTAGGTACCTACACCAGCCTCCGAGGCAAAAACGTAAGTGGAATTGATAGCTGTAAGAAAATAATAAGAGTGGTTGACAAACTCTGGGAAAACGGAACAGACCAAAAGGCTCATCGTTGATGTGAATAAGTGGCGGGTCATAAAATCTCCGTTGACGCTATCGTTTCATATGACACAGATGTTATCATCGTGTGGTATCTTTAAATACCGGAAGTCGAGTTTACGTGATATTTTGAAGACTTGTTTTTCGATTTTTCAGTCATTAAGCGTAACCTTTAAAACGACCGACAATAACCACCGAAACGTTTAAATATTATGCCTGTAAACGAAATTTTAACCTTGATCAGACTTTTTTTTCAATTGTTACGGTTGGCCAATGATTTAAAATGTAGTCTCTTAATGTTAATCTACTTCTATACCACTACAAGGTGAGCGAAGTTAATAGAATGCACCAAATCCGATCTACCATTGTATTCAATTTAAATATGACTGTATATTTTTTTTTATATATTTCGTAATATTTTGTATAAAATAGAAAAGAATATTGAATAGGTAAATTTGAGTATTTTTAAAAATTGTGTTAATATCATATTAGTGCAAATTTTTATGTAGGTACCCACTTAAGTTTTTCACTGATCGTTGATAAACAGTATGGTGCATTTTATATACAGTTGGTTCTTACTATGGCGAACATTGATATCTCGAATTTTTCGTTTTCTCGAACTATGTTTAAATCCCTTTGAAACTATCATTATACTTAATAGCGTTTTTTTTCCGATAATTCAAAATAAAATTATTCGTTTTTCGTTATCTTGAGTACACAAATAATATTTTTATTATGGTGAGAAAAAAAGTTAAGCAGTACATTCATTATAGTGATTGTGATTTCTCGCGTTGGTAGTCAATATTTGTAGTAATTTGTATACAATACATTGAAATGGAAAACAAACGTAAATTAAATGTGCTTACGATTATTAATTTTACATTCTTACAAAAAACAAAAGTAATATTAAACAAACTGTAATGACAGATTGAAAAAAAAAAATTATTCATTATTATAGTTTGTTGATATGTAATAATATGTACTATAATGTAGTACTAATACTTTAAGTATTTAAATTATTTACTAATTTTTTAAGAATTTTAATAAAACTCGGTATCTCGAACTTTTTCCTATTCCCCTTGAGATTCAACATAACGAGAATCTGCTGTATTTTTGTAAGTTACATAATTATCCGTCAACTACGTAATTTGTGAGAAAAGTCATAGTCATTGTTTATTAATTTAGTTGTTTCGTGTTTACGTTTTCTTAGAAAGATACAAGCTCCACTGCCCCGGATTGTTGGTTCTGTGTTGCGCCTCCATCACTCGACTTACTCCGTCAGCTATATATTTTTTCCTAGTTCAGCCGGTACCATCTCAACTATGCTTAAGCTTGGATAAGATATTTTTCACCACCACAATCAGTACCTTCCTGGCTCAGACAATGCAACTGCTGGACCTTATATGCAAATCGTCCTAAGGGAGATTCGTATTTCTCATACATTAAGCTGCGGCTTTTACTATAGCCACAGATATCGGTGTTTTAAGAATAAAGAGGCGACTGACATCCTGAATGTGTTTCACTCATTGCGCGTGTGTTCGGCTATGTTGGTTGAGTGGAACTAGGGCCAAGATATAAGAGGATACTGTCAATTTTCACCTTGCACAGGCAGTGCTGAAATCACCCATGCATCTTAAAAATATTATGTAAACTCGACTTCCGGTGTTTAAAAATGATAAATAGAATTTTTTAAGCAAAATAATTAATTAATTCTTTGTTCTTATTATATAGGTGTATATCGAAATACAGAATTATTGATGATAAAAGCATTAACGGTATGTTTACATGTATACTAATCGTTGACTTGAAAAAACCTCCTATGTGCTTAAACCTAATTTTTCAGGAGAGACGAAAAACGTTTTAAAAAATCGCAAATTATTAATTATTAATAAAAATACATTAAAAAAACGCAATAAAATATAAATTTTTATTATGAAAAAAAATGAAAGTAAAAATCTTAATATATAATATATATGTATAAATAATTATAGTAAAAATTGTCAATATTTCATTACATAGGAGGTTATGTTAATTAATCTTTTTTGCCAAACAGTATATAGGAGGTTCTTTGAATAATAGTTGGTGCCAGAGAAATAATAAAAAGACGTATTTTGAACGATTTTATAAAAAAAAACTAAGTTGTATCTTCCCTGTGCATATTTCATACACGACACTACATCTACTCTGCAGTCTGCATGCCAATATCTCCAATGTAATTTTGACTAAATTTTTAATCACATAGGAGGTATTTCATAAATGATTTATGGTTGGTAACACATAGGAGGAATTGTGTATTATTTTTCATTAATTCTACGATGGAGATAGCACATTGGAGTTTTTATTAAAATAACCGCCTATTTTTTCTGAATCCAGAGATACCAATATCTCAAAATCGAAAATTTGGCACATAGGAGGTTTTTTCGTGTCAACGACGCTATATAGCCTTATTAAAAACTGTAATAAATATAAAAACGTTAAATTATGAATTATAGGTTTATGCAATGTGCATATACAAATACATATAGGTACTTACACAAAATGCATAAACTATTTATTTTTTTCGTATGGCGGTATATTATAGTCCGGGAGTAGGCAAAGGCCTAGTTCGGAAACCTGTTGGCAGAACTTCTATTTGGGCACCCGTAGGTTTCTGCCATGTCCGGGGGGGGGGGGGATGGCGGTCTCTCTCTTCAGACACCGTGAGTTGCCCGAAGAGAGGTGCTGCCCGTGATTGAGGTACGAACCCGTGACGGTGCGCATCGCAACCAACGCCTTAGAACGCTCGGCCACTTCGTCCCCCGCATAAACTATAATTATTATATATGTATATATTTTTTTTTCAAAACAATTTAATAAATATTGAAGCATAAACTATAATTCAATATTTATTAAATTGTTTTGAAAAAAATATTACATAATATATCTTAACATAAAAATTACATTACAACAAAAATTTGCTCAAAATAAAAGTAAACACAATAGATAGTCGAATAGTAATCCGAACTTTCGTGTAGTTGTGTAGAAACCACGTACATTTATTATGTAAAAGTATTATTAATCTTTAATCAATTTTGAATTATACAGATAATCAACTGCATTCTGATTTCTTAAAATAGGTTTAAAAAACAGCTAAATTATTATATTAAAAATTTCCAAAAGTCTTTTACGCACTCAATTCGTGATTCGTAATTCGGATTTTTATTGATCAGGTAATTAAAAAAAAATATACCTAAGTATATATTAAGCACGTTAACAAATCTAACATCATCGAAACATTAAAAACTCGCCACGTATCGCACTCATGGAGTACAGGGATCGTTTATTAACCCGCACGCTATTGTGCTGTGAGGAACGTATAGAAAATTAATACCGCTTTATTCAACACGGCTTAAATCGTATTGATGGGGAGATAAATCGACGGCGTAACATTCGTAATTCGATCTGAAATATGATCTATATGACGTTGAGTTTTTCTTCGTCCGTGCCCGGGGGCTTAAAGGGATTTTTTTATTATTATATATATTTTTTTATATTTAATCCGATGTCTCGAAATCTACGATGGTTGCAGGGACACGTACACACACACACACACACACACACATGCACACACGACACACTAAACACACAGTGGAGACACGTCGTTGTGGTGAATGTTCGGTCTTCACACGAGATCCACACATATGGTTATTATTGTTGTTGCCGTCGATGAATATCTTAAAAACAACCGTCTGTCTGTCTGTGATGTGTCTGACTAAATTGCGAAGAAAAAAAATACACCGGCATGCATGACTGTGTGACGGACGGGTGAGTACCTGTACGTTTTTTTTTTTGTAGCCCTATTATAATTATTATTATTATTTATTATGATTCATAATATGGGTAGCTGATAGGTAGGTACCTAGCTATATCAGCGCGTAACAACAATGCAAAGAATAATCATGGTAAAGTCGGAATCGAATAAAAGGCGTGACGGTAACGGTAGGCTATATACATACCTACTATATTATGAGAAGGAGACATATATAATATTATTTACACACACACACACACACACACACACACACACACACACACACACACACACACACACACACACACACACATGACTAGAACCGACTAAATCAATGCCGCAACTATTTTTGAAATACTTAATATCTAATATTATTCCAATCATTAGATATTCCTTATAATCTTAAAAAAAATATATGTTTTACCTACTAGTTACTACTAGTACTACTATAATTTTATATTACTACTACTAAAATATTAAATATATTTTTTTATAGTTAACAAATCTAGTTGATAGGAATTTCTATTTGCTATTAGCTAGCAATACAAATAGTACAATAATAATAAATTTTGATTTTTAATAAAATAATCAAATACGAGTAATATTAATTTTTAATTAACATGATTAACTAAGTGTCCAGAGTATTTGTAAATTGAGGGAAATGGTACTAACCCATCACCTAATTGAGATTAAAAAAATATATTATTGTAAATATTAAATAATTAGTAGACTTATTTTTCCGTTCTATTTGATATTATCATCGTTGGAGAATAAAAATCTTTTGTTCATGAAATGATTCAGTTGATTCAATTTTCTGAATATTAAGTGCTAACTATTTTAGGCACAATCACAGTTTAATAACCACATATATATATATTTTAAAATATTTAATTTTTTTCTATTGTTTTTTGGTAGGTATATTTTTAAATAATTATTATGATATTAAAATCTGATTATTTGAAAAAACTCACTTTTCTAAAAATTGTTTATAATATCCGATGTAAAAAGAGAGACAACTTTTTAACATTTATATTTTGTGTTGGAAGAACAAAAACATATTTTTAAAAAAGAAGTGTAAAAGTAAGAAAGTATATTGCACTTAAAAATTAAAATACATTTATTCATTGAATGATGAACCCCTGAATTTATTTTTATGGGCACTCTTGCAAAGTTTATTTTTAAAACTATCTGTAATTGAATTTTTGTAAATTTGACAAATGCAAAAAATTGTTTACCATTTCGTATAGAGGATGATAATCTGCACAACATTTATTATTTATATAGGTAATTATTTTATTGTTCGATTAGGCGATACACTTGCAGAATTTTAAGGTTATCTTTATCACTTATCATATAATATTCATACATATTTACTTCCAGTGATCCGAGGATCTTGGTAGGTCACTCTCATAAATCTTTGTTATAAAAAGAGTTTTAAATATTTGAGTATATTTTTTTCTGAGGGCTTGTTTACAATTATGCACCATCTCTTTAAATATTTTAATAATATTCATTAGGTGTACATAAATTAATTAATTTCGTCGAGGAAGAAGAAAAACGGGAACTAAAAATAACATTACCTAAACAGCTGTGTCCTGTCTTCTGTGTGGTGTCGAATCGGACATTTTACAAGAAAACAAAATTAATGCCAATTATATTTGTAGTAAGTCGTTATCTATGAATAAATTAGTATGTATAATATATATATGAAATACAGTTGATTTTCAAAGAAAAATATTTGTTTTCAAATTTAATAAACACGTATGTGATGTGATTAAAAGTATAATATATAAACGAATATCATATAATACGCGATACATATTAATTCTATATTAACATAGAATCATGTAATATTAGTTTATTACGTAGATAATACTTATAAGCATATAAAATAATGATATATTATGATGTTTAATAATAAAATATTAAATTATACATAAATACATTTAAATATCGTATGACTACGCTGCAGCAACGTTTGTGCTTATTCATACAATATACATAGGTAACGTACAATATGTAGCGTAAGCCAGTCATATTAATTCCTAAATTAACATTTAGATATATAATTGCATTTTTGTTGACTCGTATAAATCACATTATTATCATATTTTTAATGCTAAGAAAGCGTTTTATTGCAAAGTAATGATAAATCATATACTTAATCGCGGGCATATTCTATGTTATAATAAAATAATAATGATAATAATAATATGTCTAGTTATTTTATCGGCCATAAGTTTAACCATTATAATGATGATAATTTATTATTAATCGGCTTGAATTTATTTTCGAATTAAATCCAACACCCGGTGATTGTTGCGGTAATACAATAACATTATTGCCATTAGAGCGTATAGCAACTGTATGACATTTAGTATTTACCAATATCATGAGAATTCTAGTCGGATGGATGTAAATAATTTTTGTAGTGTAACTATCTCAGTCACGAAACATTGGCGCCGAGTAAAGTTTTCGCCAAATGGCATACGAAATAAGGTCCATTTAAATTTTATAGTGAATTGCTGTGTGAAAAAAAAACGGGAAGCAGATGTGAATATTGTTTTGTAAGACCGTAATTGAAACACCTAAAAACTTTACAATAAATACTGAGGTTAATGTCAAATAATATATTTAAATTGCACGAGCGAAGGAAAAAATTGATTTTACAATTACATATAAACATGTATATTATATTATTATAAACATCGTTGGTAAACCGAGAACGAAATGATAATATTTATTTGTTCAAATATGTAAATTTTAGATGTTTTTTATTTTATTTTGTTTAGGTATATACATATATATTTTACCTCGAGGCTACCATAGATAAACAAATACGTTATTTTCTCAACGTGGAACAGCAACACCATTTTTATCTGTCAGAATTTATCTCGCGAACATCGTTTGTGTTCTGAATGTATAAAATTCTGGTTAAAGTCCAAACCACCGTCGCCGGTTCTTGCTAATAATATAATATAATATAATATAATATAATATACGTATATATTCACTAGTGCATCACAAAGTTTTCTCTTCTGGGTATCGTCTTCAGCCATAACTTGCGTATACACACACGCACACACGTATATATAAGCGACTGACGTCCTAACTTTTGCCAATTACACACACACACACACACACACACACACACACACACACACACACATATACACACATCCGTAAATACACATAGTTGTGTCGTTATGTGCATACATGATTATAATATTGTATATTATACGCACCTACATCGACGTCACGTGCATGCGACGCGTATACGCATACGTTAATGTGCGTTTTATTATTAATTATTATTAACCTCCGATTAAGCTCACGCACCGTGTTAATAGTAGATAAAAGAATATATTCAGAGTTTAATTGCGACCTCGACGACTGGTTTTGGAGGTTTTAAAAATGTTTTATTGTTAAATTTAAATTTTTCGATTTTCAATGTTTTTTTTTTTTATGTCGTACACAATGCGTATATATAGGTACACAATATGTACTGGGTTTTAATTTTTTTTCTACCCAGTCAAGCTTCCTTGGATTTTGGCGTTGACACCAATATTTATGATATTTATATGCATTATGATTTTTTTTTTTTTTTTGCTGCGAATTGTTTTCCACGCTTGGAAACGTTGAACTGCAGTGAGCTTAGATCAGTACGCGCATTGTATATTATATAAAATATACATGTATAGGAATAGGATGTGAGCAATGTTGAGGTTTTGCTTTAGATTTTGCAAAAAGGTCTAATACGAGCACAATGGTCATTAATGTGACCGACGACTGTGTGCGTAGACGGTAGATATACCTACCTCTTTACATATATATACGTATACTGCAGCAGTGTGCGTACTTTTTTTACGGCACCGCCTATATTATGTTGACAATGTTTTTCATGTATTTTCTCTGCGGTGAGCGCTGAATGGCTTGCATGACAATATAAATATTATTATTGTAATCAAGACTTGACATTTTCATCAGGTAAAATTTAAATTGTATTTTATTTCTAAAAAAAAAAAAAAAAATTGAAAACATTAATGCTTTTATTTATCCTTATAGTATTATAGTTACCTACTATATCTGCCTTTAGAAATGTATATTCCTTATTTATTTTTATTATTATTGAAACCACTCGAATGACTTATAAAAGTTGATTAATTTTTAAAGCTCAAATTTAATGTTGAAAACATATTTTCAACAAATATTTCTATACATGTATGCATGTCGTGTAATATGTATTGATTACTGTAAGATATTATGTTTATATCGAGTGCGAGTTAATCAAAATCGGGTTTCAAGAATAATTATTTGAATATTCGTTTACTAGAGAAATTATATTGCAAAAGACGTCAGTAATAATTTGAAAATGGAATTCACGCAGCTATACTTATATAGAAAGTAATTTAATTGGGTATGTATTTTTTAAGTGAAATTTTGGTACCAAAAAACTTTTTAACAAGTATAAGTACAAATCAAACGATTTTCGCATGTACAATCCGTATTATGTATTCTTGATAATAAGTGTAAAAGGTGAAATATTGTATTCAATAAATAAATTATTTAACATTTTTTCCAAACCTAGACATTATATTGTAGAAACACTTTGGACACGTTTCTGTAGATTTAATGAGCTATGAGTGGGCGTTTGTAAAGTGTACTCTGCTCTCAATGTTGTTTTTTATCCTCAGACCGTCTCGTCTGTGCATTAAGTGATGAAATTGGATTGGCTATTAAAAAAGTATTCAAATGTTACTAAAATACATTTTTAATATCTTCGAGGTTGATCATTTCACAATAGTATAAACTTTGAATATACAGCAGCTTTGAAGTTATAATAACGTCCGACTAAGTATAATTATATTATGTAAAGGTAGTAGGTAGGTACAATAATTAATAAGACGTATAAAAATTGTAAAAAACGAAATTAAACTTAATGTGATTACTTCAATACATCCGATCTTCATAAATAGTTTTTACATGAAAACAAAAATAAAACTAATAGACGTAAATTAAGAATACCTAATTGCGTATCTGTAAATGTTTGAATGGCGATTGAACAGTTTTTTCACAGTTATTCGTTTTGCAGTTTTTGGTTATCTTTAATTACGGTGCAAACGGTACGCAGCATTAAAAGTTTATTGTTAGCGTCGGTTGAATAATTTTATGGTTATGTAATAATATATAGTTTGGAAAAAATAATGTTTAAATTACAAAATTACAGCTAGTAATTCAGAACGAAAATATTTTTATAAAAATATATACGTCTAATATATTTAATATTATGGTATCAATAATTCAATAATTAAAAAAATATACATACATATATGTTTATATTTACCTATATTATATTAAAGTTAAAAACTAACAGGGATAATAAGTTTTTGAGTTAAAAATATCATATTATACTCTATTTAATATTATATTCCGTGTATATATGATATATACTCTCTATATATTATTTCTACCTTACACACACACACACACACACACAATACATATATTATGTGCATATAAAGCGTGTCGTGTCTTATATGTTCTTAGCTGCAGTCGTTGCATGCTTTACAATGTTGTGTGTTTCGCTAAAATTTATCGGATCCATACATTTTATAGTGGAAACACGGGACTGTTTGAAAAATAACTGTGTGAAAAAGTAGCGTTTTGAGAAATGGCTTTTAAGAACAAGTACGACCTATAGTAATCGGTTTCACATTTTATATAATAATAATACGCGCATGTGGTGCAATACTTACCTATATAACTGTATAACTATACGGCAAAGGGAGAAAAATAGAATAGAACAACTCGTGAACGACGGCTGTTTTTTCCCCATTAGTTTTTAAAACAAAGTATTCGTAGAACCATTTATCGAACGATTTTCCCCCCGATAAAACTACGAAACCTTGAAAAATATAGCGATATTTAAAGTCCGTTTGATATACAGCGCAAAACAAGTATTTGGACACTGAATACCTACCTATACATATAGAATTCTTATATAATACTATATGTTATTATGTGTTTGAAAAAGAATATTTTTATTATTTTTTATTAGATATAAAGTCTCGGCAACTAAGATCATTGGTTGAATTAAATTACATATTATCGTGTTTACACGTCTTAAATTGCATAATGTACGTACCAATTTATTAATATTGATTAATTAATAACTTACACAGTTACACTCAATACTTGCGATAAAGATTATCATGTATTTTAAGTTGTCTGGGTATTGAGCTTCAGAAAGAATGTTACCGTTCGTTTCGCCGTTTCAAATATATGGCATTCGGATATATTGAGCTTAATTGTACACAACAATTGGCGTAAATAGGGGAGTAGGCGAGGGTCTTCCCTTTTCGTCGAGTACCGGTGAGTTATCGAAATGTTTCCGATCCGTAATCTATTGACGGATGTTTCTATTTTTCTTGATATATCGGAAGTATATTATTAGATTGCTAATGACTTTGTAAAATCCTATTTTATAGTATCCTTTATGAAATATAGTTGTAGCTTTGTAAGAGAAGATAGTATAGATACCATCATATTGTCTTAACCTAGTCAAAATAGAAATGTATAATTAAATAGTTATTATAGCAACGTCGATAGACTGACGATAGAAATATGTTACTGTATAAAATCTACTAAACAGTTTGCCTAAAAATCACCTAAAATATTATCTAGGAACCTATATAGTTAAACGATTTTCAGGGGTATGGAGCCTAAGCCTTAAATCTCTCGAAGTAGGTTTTGAGATTAAAGTCATCACAATCCTGTATAGTTGTTAGTTGGCAGTTTGTAACGTTTGTCTGATATAGTATAGGTGGTGTACGGTGATGTATTATATTTTAAAGAGGTTTTTTAAAACATAAAAAACTACAGTTCATGTTTGCACATTATTGTCGATATTACGTTTACTGAAGAAAATAAGTATTATATAATATTATGTAACGATAGGCCGCTAACTTGTTAGTTTATATTATTAGGTATTATACGGGTCTAACATTAAATTAAATCAATAATAAATTAATATATTGTGTTGCATAATAAAATATATACTATATCTTTTCATGTAACACGGGTATAATGTAATAAAATGTAATAAACACACGTCGATTATACCTGATAATTAATGGGTACTTTATTGGATGAAACGAAATAGCAATCGGTAGATAAAATGTTAAAATATGTCAATAAAAAAAGTCTAACTTGGTAAGGTATATTAGTGGTTTGGGATTCATGCAAATAACATACCTACATGCATATGTCACAAAAAATAAACCTTTTGTTCTGTGAACAAAACCCGATAAAATAGAAGGCAGTTAATTTTTTTTATTTTTTTTTTTAATAATATGTGCTTAGTTTTTTTTTTATTCTTCTGACGTCAAAATAGTATTTTAAAATATGACAACTGCATCCGTTACAGGATTCATTATAAAAACTTAGTTTAGAATTATGACAGTCGACATTTCTTAGTAAACGCCGAAACAAAGTGTGAAGTCCGCAATTGAAAATCGCAACACTATGGATCTGAGAAGTATTAATTATTGTTTACTAGTAAGTAATAGTAAGTTTATTTTGGTAAACGAGTAGGTATATATATAAAAATTAGATATTATTAATTCACTATTAATTTGCCATGAAACAATAAACTTATGAAAGCGTTTTTCTGAATAAAGACGAAGAAAGTAGGATAATTATTAGTGAGTTCTTGAATCGATTAATTTTTTATCAAATATCAAACGTAAAATCAAGTATCTGTCAATTGCTTTAAATTAATAAAATAAAATTTAATTAATTTTGTCAAAATCCTCATAATAAAATATTGTGAATATTTTATTTTTTCAATATCTTATAATTCGTGTATGGACAACTTATGAGAAATCTTGTGTTAAATATTCCAACTTTCTTGTTCTAAAAAAAATCATTACACATACATTGAAAAAATGTATATTAAAGTCACAGTTAAAATGCTTATATTAGTTATCAATGTTATCATAAAAAGAATCACCATAATTTGAATATTATTTAATGTCTTGTAATGACTAATGAGTAATATGAATATTCTGTGAACATTTTATATCTTCAGTCATTTATTTTTATTCAATTTCATTACTTAAAAGAACTGTCAAAAACTGATTTTTAGTAAATATTACGGGTTTTACCTTTATTTATTTGTTTGATAAATTCTAGTATAAGTAATTTTTTATTTGTGAATCCTTGAAGTACCAACTACCAACTACATCCAATTTGCTACCAGACACCATACTCAAAGTAACGTATTTACATTTATCCAAAAGGTGGCGACAGACAAATACAAAAAAAAAAAAAAAAAATAGTATATATAAAGTCTAAAATTGTAAAATCAATAGGTTCATCACTCAAAATTTAAAATGAATGTCGTATTGCTAAAAATGTAAGCAGTTTTTTACCATTTTAATGATATAGGAGTGGCATAAATACGAGTGTTGAGTATGTAAAGAAAATCCTTCTCTCCACGTATCTATAATAATCTTAATAAAACATAAACATATTTAATATACATTTTACAAAGAGTTTGAAATTTGATATCCTTAAAATAAATGCAATATTATTCAGATAGGATGATTGTTAGATTAATATAAGTAGTTTTAAGATAATTTTATTGGCAACAATTTAAACGAGATAAAAAAATTCAAAAAGCAAATGTTTTTAACTCCAGTTGATTACACTACTTTACTGTACCATGATCGATGTTGTAATAATTATAAGAACATTGCTATTTTGTTTATTTGATTCGTTTTTTACTCGTAATTATTTTCCGTATTATAGAGATGATGAGCAATTTTTAATTTATTTTAGTACTAAAAAAAAAAAAACGTTCAACAAAGAGTAACTGGACGCGCGCTCTATATATAACAATATGGTACGATAATTAAGTTTTTTAATTTTTTTAATGGCAATTAAAATTTTTATACCTTTCGGAATAGTTTTCCAATAAAGAACGTATTAGATCTATTATCAAACACAGTTTCCATAAAAACCGAAAGAGTATATTATACATGCTGCCAATATTGGTATAAGTAAAACGTTATATTTATAGGTATAATATTGTGATAATATAATACAGACTATTTTTAGTATAAAAAACAAGCCGTATTAGATCGACCATAAAATATAGAACAGATTTAGAGCCAAAACATTTTACTATCAAAACAAAAATAATTAAAAACATTAAAAATAATTAAAATTTATATTTATTATTTATAAGGGTTATTAATGTATTGATCGTATAATAAAACGGTAATTAATAACAAGTTATACTTTAAATCGTGAAGTGTGTAACATAAAATATTCATAAAAGTTTATGGAAAATAGTAAGCTACCTTTAATAAAAGGTACCTAACGATAACATTATGCTATGATTTTCAGTTCATGTTTATTACGTGTAAATTGCGTCCGACAGATAATCCATCAGAAAAAAAAGTTAAAAATAAGTACTTACGATCTACCTAATAAAAATTGATAAGCAAGTCTTAACATTATTAAGTTATATGATTGTTTGCCAATTACTGTTCCATTGAATCAACGAAGATTTCAGTGAATTGGTATTTATATTATATTTTATAAAAATGACGTGTAATAATAAGTGAAGAAAAATATAAAAATTAAAATAAAATCGAAAAATTACAATTTATTGATTGGCGATAAAAATATCGCTTTCGTACATTACAAAAAAAGATACTTAACGTTGATGCTGGTACTGTAAAATATAGCAATTGAACAAATAATTTTTCATAAGGTGACGGAAATTACAACAACCATATTTTGTTCGAATTAAAAATTAAGTGTACACTATCTTAACAAACACAGTTTTAAATAAAAACAAATTTCCGACTTAAGATTTGGATAGAAATAACTTTTGCTGTTGATACTTATTCTTAATATTTATAGGTACGACATATAAATTACTTAAATTTGGAATGTAATACATAATAGTATTTACACTTTAATTTATTTTTTATATTTATGAAAACGTATACGCTTCTCGATAAAAAGCTGCAAAAACGCTTGGCCAGAACCCGCACAGCAGACGCAACTGTAATTTTTAGAGGTTCTTATCTCATGATGGAAATTAAAAATATAAAATATACATAGCTGAATATTTCATTTATTATCACTTATAAGTAATAATAATAAATCAGTATAATTATTAAAATAAAAAAATAGATTACTTACCAGGAGGGTCGAAATTAACGATAATCATATAACGACAAAACAATATTTACAAAAGATTAAATGTAAAGTATCTAGTTTTTCTGGACATTGGTTACCAGATGTGACCATGAATGGGGCTTTATTGTTTGTATTTAAACTGTTGTTGTGTGCCAAAGCGATTGGTAATTATTATAATGTAATATTTACTGTGTTCTGAAGTAAAACAATAACTTAACATATACTATCGAGTTCTGTTTATATTAATTATTTATAAATAATAGTCTAGGGCGTATTATAACCGTGCCATTAGTATATAATGTTATGATAACTATTTTTTGCGAAGAGGCATGTATTAATAAAACATTGGTATATATATTTTAACAGAATTCAAGGGAATATACCGGGTATTATACAAAATAATAATTATATTTTAAGATAGGTATTAAAAAAT
This sequence comes from Schizaphis graminum, assembly GCA_020882235.1. Lineage (NCBI taxonomy): Eukaryota > Metazoa > Arthropoda > Insecta > Hemiptera > Aphididae > Schizaphis > Schizaphis graminum. The sequence goes on from CM037033.1 coordinate 95,969,102, forward strand.
TAACCTACGCCGTGGTGTAGCTAAATTGCCTATCCTAAAAGCCGTATTAACAATAATAATTGTATTACTAAAACCCATTTACATTATTTGAGCAACGTTTTGTCATATTTATAAGATACGAGACACTAAGATAACGAGCAACACGTGCACATACTTACTTAATGCCGTATAATCATATTAGATTCTGAGCAGAGCAATGTATGTATTGAGTTTACAGGGATGTGTTTATTTTTTGTGACTCGAGACGTTTTTTTTAGTCGAAAAATTATTTGAACACTAACCTAGAGTGTTGTTGTTGGTAGAAAATTGGACCTTATTGGTATTTTTAAGGGGATGTGGTTTGGTAAATAAAATATCCTTTGCTTTTTTCTTTGCTGTTGTGATAAAACGGGATTATAAGACCGTTAACACCTTTTTTTTGTTGATAAAACCTGTTTTGTTAATTTATTGTAATTCAAAAACGAATAACTGCAGAAGCTTTAAATAATTTTCATACAATATTAATTGTGTAAACATTTTCTAGTCATATTGCAATTTTTTTTTGAGACTATTAATTATTTTATGTAAATGTTTATAACAATTTTTATATTTACCAACAAACCTTTAAAATGTAGGTACTTCAAAATAATTAATATTATTACATGCTTATAAAAACTATATAAACATAAATTTACATAGATTTATTATAAGTATTTTAAATTAAAATTTTGATAAAATCCAACAAAATCACAAACATTCACTAAGTATTGTAGTTAAAAATGTTTAAAATTTTAATTTTAATTCTTAAGGTTAAAAAATAAAATAGAAGATTGAATTTAAATTATTTTGACTAAAATAAAATAAGCATTAAGAAGTCACATTAATGTTTATAAGGTCGTTTTTAAGTTTAAATTTTTAAAATATTCAAATGTACAATAACAAAGATTTATCGTAAAACAATTTTTGTTATTTTGTTATTATTCAAACAAAATATGTAATTGAAACATTTTAACATTAACTTACTATTTAAATTATTATTTTTTGTATACATCATCAAATTTCCAAAATATGATTTTTTATATCCATTTGATATTTTAGATTTTTTTTTTATTTTAAATATTACATGAATATACTCGATAATAAGTTTAAAGCGTTTAAAGTTTAAATTATAAAAATGTATAAATTATTTTATAGTTGAAAACGCACAGTTTTCAATTTTTAAATTTTCAAAATATAAAACATAGTTCCTTAAAAGTTGTTTATAAAGCAAAATTCAACTATCGAAATTTATATACACACTTTATAAATATTTCAATGTTAAAATTTGTAGTTTAATTAAAAAATAATGATTTTAGTTATTTTGTTTTAATTACAAAAGTATTATTTGTTGGAATTTGTAACTTTTTGCTGTGCTTCGTATTTTATAGTTTACTTTAAACAATGAAATTCTTTGGACTCATTTTAAGCTACTTATATCACAAACCTATTCACCATATGGTGCTACGGATCTCCCTAATATTGACTCGTAAGTTATTAGTAGCTAATATAAAATACTATTTTAATATAAGGTTATAATTTGTTTTTAATTATTAATTAAATTTCTGGCATTAATTATTTAAATATCAATATAAAATACAATATCCATAGACACGTAGGCAGATAGTAAGTTTACGTTCAGATTTTATATGCAATCATTAAATTCAAATTTAGTACATCCATCACAGTTACCTACTAAATGACAAGAAATTTCCGATACTGCCTACACAATAGGGAGACTTCCACAGTGGTTTGTTGTTTTATTAAAAAATGCAAAAAAAAAAATCATTTTTTTATAGGTAAGTTAATAATTTTATTATTAGCGTTAGCCTTTCATTATTTTTATGTGTATTTTGCGTTACCGTTAAATTTCAAAACGTGGCAAATATGCATATTGACTGGATTACGTGTATATTAGCCATATTACTTGGATAAAGCACATACTCAATAACTAAAATATTAGTTGTTTACATTAACTGGCTATTAAAGTTATTGGCTATTAGTAGTTTAATAAAATAACTATCGACAGCAAAATATTATATAAAATCACTTATGGATGATGGGCCCAAGGGCGTGCAAAATTCATGAAGATAAAATAGGCATTTAAAATACAACTTTAATTAATAATAAATAATAAATCATAACATAAAAATATTTATTTAATGTAACCAACTACCTGAAGTACCACATTCCCAGTGCTTAATTGTGGGGGGGGGGGTGGACGTGGGGAAACGGAGTTCGCCTTCTTTTTTATTTTTTTTTAGCATACCTCTTCTATTTATTTGAAACAGAACGCTGGAAACTCGACATTTGCTGTAGTGAATTTGTAAATTATCAGTTTTTTCTGATGCAAAATATATCAATAACCTGTAACTTATAGCCATAATATTTGTATATTTGTATCGACTATGAAAAAAAAATTGGTTAATAATAATGGGAAATTAATATAATTAGGGCCCGGATTTATATGCAAATGCATATTCTTCAATAATTCACCTAGAATAATTTTAATTATAAATGTTGACGTTTCGTAACGTGTAGATTCTATGGTTAGTTTTTTTTTGCATATTTGAACGAAAATGCATATTTATTGCATATTTCTTTATAATTGCATAAATGTTGCATTTCTACGATTCTTAGATTTTACGTCTGTAAAAATATCTACTAGTTCAGTCAAATTAGACAAAATTAGACACAAATTGACAAAGTTCGGAACTAATTCCACAAAAGCTGGATTTTGATTTTTTTTTTAGTTTATATCTTACTTATAAACATACTTAAAGTCCTGACACCTACCCCTTGTGCGTAGCCCTCCAACCCTCTTTAAAGGGTGGTGCGCCACTTTCACTGTTTTCGCTTATAACTCGTCAGATTTTCAAGTTACAATAAAAATATTTATTAAGTACCAAAATTAAAAGCCATCAAATTTATCATGGAATAAATAATGTTATTGGTTATTCTGAATTTTATATAATACTTTACTTAATTAATTTATAATATTTTTATATATTTACACAATTTAAGTGTTTACCTACATTATGTGTACATAGTACATGTATGTGTTTTTTTAATAAATTTTAGCAAATTTGTATACAAAATATATTATTTAGATTGTGTATATTTTTTACTCACAACTTTATAGTTTGTTAATTTGTAAAAACAATTATTTTGCATATTTTTTGCATATTTATGATAGGAAACTGCATATTTTATAGATTTTTATTTCATATAAATCCGGGCCCTAATTATATAATCAATCGTTAGGCTGCGGAGACCACACCTATAGACTTTTTTTCTATGCGACCGCTGCGATCCTAGATATTGTGAACGTGACTATTTTTCACTTTAATTATAATGATATATAAAAGAAGAAGATGTCAAATCTATGAGTGTTTTTTCGACAAATTTTACAATTCACTTTTTAAATGCGATTGGCCACAGTTGAGTCGATTGCTCAGTTTTTATAGGAAATCAATAAAAAAAATATTTATGATTAGGAGCCTATAAGTAACAAACCTAACTAAATTGACGTTGATAAATGTATTACCAAAAAAAAAAATCTTGTATAATAGACAATTAGTATACCTACGTTACAATTTTACAAATACTAAAAAAAAATTAACGTTTTCGTAATGTGTACAATATTTCGAACAAATTCGTATGTCATTCAACGACATCGCAGCCACCGAATAATCGGATCAGAATTGAATCGCACGCGTTGTCAGATCATTACTGTGGCTCACGAGACGGGCAGCTCAAACGAGAGCGATACACCCGTAACGCGGAACTCTGACGAGTCACAGGAACTGTGCCTTCTGCTCACTAGATCCGACGTACGCGCGAATCGTCATTTCTGCGGAACGTAACCCGCCATACCTCTGCGCATATGTCGACAATGACGATAAAGTACAGAGAAACGGGGTTTTTACGAATATACGTTCTGTTTGGGAAACATACTTGAACACTTACGAATAACGTATTCCTAAGAATGACTGTTTATCGCATAACACGGAAACAGAAAAAATAAAATATGAATTAACGAAAATATTTAATACGGATGTAACGATCAGTGCATACCAGAGCTTGAGCTAAGGAAATGTTAGAGCTGCGAATAGGTATGAATAAAATCACTATTTAATAATACCCCGAGTACAAGCAATGTAATGTGCAAGTAACATAATATGTTAAAGATAAAAAAATATATATACCAGATGCCTTCCCTAATCGCGTAAGTCTGCCCGGGTGGGTCTTGCTACGATGGAGGACAACCAGTGAATGTGAATGCTGGTCGTTTCGCCGGGCCTTTTATACCCGGTGTTCTGTGACAGATAACAAGAAACCGTAGAAACCCTAATAGTTCAATCGCCGATAAACGCACAATTAAAATAAAAGTTATTATAACAATAAAAATTGTAATATTAATAATAATAAGATTAGGAATAAGAATAATAAAAAGAAAAAAAAAGAGTCTAGAACCTTATCCGTGCATCCTCCTCCCATAACGGACTGAAAAATCCCCCCTCTCGGACAAAAAATTAAAAGTTAAAATATTAAACAGTTAGGTTAGCTTAACTTTTACGACATTCTTATATCTTCAACCACGGGTTATGCTCTATACCATAAAAGCGTTTCTCGACGACGTTTGTGTCGCACAATACTGTATTCATGTACATGAGTGTATTGGTGTATATTAGTATATATATGATAATACAGGATAAGTATTTTGTAGGTGTATTGATGAGTTATTAATAACATGTTATATATCTTTATAAATCGTAATTTAAATTATAATGTCATTGGATGATGTGTAATAAATAAATGAGTGTTTCTTTATTTTAAAATATTTTTATATAATAAATTTAATGATTTTTGGGGATTATGGGTGACTGAAGGTGATGTGGGGGGCTTTGCTCTGCAGTCCGCACAATAATGTGATATTGAATTTTGTGTTGAACACTCGTTCATCCAACATCCACTGAGTTCCCCTTCTAGTTTTTTCCAAATCAAGCACTGCACATTCCTATATTAATATTAATTTACTTATCAAACAAGTAATATTATAATAATATCGCCTGCTAATGAAGTACAATGTGTATAATTTGATGCAAATTTTATTTATTTATATTATTTGTTTCAAATAAACAAACAAATATTTTATCTTAAATATTTTATTATAAATGGCGTCTAAAGTTATACATTACTTAGCTATTTTATTATTATTTTTTTCATCATTAAATTCTGAAATTGGCTAATGTTCACGTTATCTGATCTCGAACTTTTGTTGTAGTATAATACATTGTATAATTATTTAAAACGTTAAGTCTGAGAACAAATTAAGAAGAATAGCCGTGAGTATAATTATAAGCACTTTGTCTATAAATATTAAATGGTGTCTTAGAAAGATAGAACAGATCTTCAGAAAACAGATATTGTATAATATGAATAATATGATATTATTAATAGTGTATGTTAATATTATCAATTTATTATTAAAACACTCGTAATTTAATGCAACATAAAATATTATAATTAAATGGGTTTTACGTAAAAGAGATGTGTAATATTTTTAACATTACCTATCTTCGTTTATCATAATATATTATGTATATTATTATTATAGCGACACGTAAGTACCTTTTTTGAAGTACTTTTTTGAAACATTTTTAAAGGAAGAAAATGTTCGAAAATGCTCCTGACGTGGATTGCGAAATTGTATTAAAGTTATTTTTTTTTTTGCAAATTAATAATGATAATTACTTTTATAAATGTCGATAAAAACTTTTTAGGCAGCCAATGTATATTAATATAATCAAACGAAGTACTCCGGGCGGTGGTATAGGGGAGAATATAAGGGGCCGACTCTCTTAGCAACTATAATAATAATAATAATATTCTGTTAAGTGTACCGTCCATAAAAACTTGAGCCACTGTAATAAGTTCACAGGCTTTGCTTGTGTAATGCAATTGATTAAAAACGCGTTATTCCAAAGGATTGAAACTCAAAAGCGTATAATATACTCGTATACTCGTTACGTTTTATGCACGATTCTGCGTAAATCTACGGCGAAGCCCTGGAGGCGTCTCATCTGTATAGCGTTGGAACTGAAAGGTCTTTGCCACCGAACCCGCGCGAGCACTCTGGATTTCCATTAGGCATATTACTCTACGGAAAATTGCTTTGTGCTATACAGGTTAGATCACATCATTAGAAACCGGCGCGGGACGTTTCACATTTTTTCGTATCATTTTCGGAATAATACGGTTCTATTGTTTTCGGATTTTTTCTCGGTATATGTGTACCGCAGTGGAGGAGGAATGTCGTCGTCGTATCGGTATAGGTTTATTGGCAACACGCGTTTCGGCGTAATATTATTATCTAGTACAACATCGCCACCGTTGGCCTCTGGCAGATCGGTCAAACGACGGTAAGCACAGGATATCGGTAGTTTTAATAATAAAAAATATATCATGCAATAGAAAATTTAGAGTTCGTATCGTGATATCACTGAGCACCGAGCATCACGGTTCGTCGTAATTAGTTTCATCCGGTAATAAACATAAATCCTATGAAATTTCAGTCGTACAAGTTTTGATAAATACCTACACTTTGTAGATTACACGTACCTATACATTTGTCTTAATGTCTAACTCGGCGCGTTTCTTAAATTATTTTATCCGTGGAAGCCTTTTTGATATCCACTTTTATTACCATTTCTGTGTAATCACTAAAAATTTTGAAAAAAAATTACTTCGCGGAACCCCGAAGTGATCTCCGCGGTACCCTAAACACGGCTTAAGAACACCAGTCTAACTGGCTTGTCCGTATAGTAATGATTTTTGACATAAAACTTTCGTTCTATGATACAGTAATAATTTAATATTATCTTTAACTGTGTTACCTAGTTCTTTAATATTTTAAACATTAAAAAGAGTTAATAAAATAAAAATGAAGAGGTAAAAGCATTTCAAACTCTTTCATGCATTTTGTATAATATATTTTTTCGATTAAAAAAAATAACATTTTAATGGAATCGTTTTATGTTTGATTACTTATTCAAATAATAACGATCTAATGGTTATAGCGTTAATTTCAAACATTTTTTACATACAATTATTATATATTTATTTAGAAAAGTTAAAAAAAAATCTTATAAATTATTTATTTTCCTAAATGTTTAAATAATGTATGAGTAATCTATGTAATTATGTAATTATATATAAATATTGAATAACGAATTAATTGTTATAATTATTTATAAAATATAATTAATAGTTTAACACTCAAATTTTATAGTCTCGAACAATAGACTATAATTGTTTTGTTCTCATAATTATACAATATTAGGATAGTAATAGATAGTAATAACAGTTGCATAAGAATATATCAAAATATAATAGACATCACGAATCTATACGTATGTTACCGTCACCTATCATTATAAATCAATACGACACTCAAATACATTTTTTATATGATAATAATTAATAAACAATATACTCGTATATTATACCAATACGTTTAGAAGATATCGAGTCAAGAAAACATTTAAAAAAATATAATGATATAATATAAGTAGGTATATCAACTGATATAACAAAAAGTATGTTTAAATTAATATATTTCTTAAAATTTTTTTTTATTGTAATAAATATATAATTATATAAACATATAATTCATAACTTATATCCTTTGCATCAATATTATGCATCTTTTGTAGGTGAAAAATACAATTATTATAATACTTACTTAATTGGTAAAATAAATCGTATAAAAGGTTCCTTTAGATATTTTCAAAAAATCCTTACAAAAAAAAAATGCATTTCGATGGTTTGTTTTATTTGAACTATCATTTTATTATTAGTTAATTAATGACACAATAGTTTTTCATCACAATATATTTCACGCTTAGTTTAGATATTGATAAAACGTTATAAATGTTTTTAAAATTAGAGAGGATCTATGACAAAAAATGTTAAGTTAAATTTTTAATTTTCATGTACCTATCATGTTGCATTAATCCACAAGATTATAAATACATAGAGTTATGAATTTTTAACTAAGCTTCTACGTTATTCAGTGTTTGAAAATAGATACTCTCTCAGATATTATAGTTATAAGTAGGGCTCAGATTTATATGTAAATAAATATTTTTACTGTGACTTGATAAATTAATTTAAGTGAGTGATAAATTCGTTTCAAGAGATTTCTAATGAAATTAACTATATTTTATTTTACATATTTTTACATATTTCTCAATAATTCCATTTTTTTTTTACATATTTTGACAATTTGCTCATTTACGATTTTTAATAATTAAATTATGTAGGATTTTATTTTTCAATAGAGAAAATTTCTCATATTTCCAAAAGTACAAAATAATAATACCAATTATTGAATTTAATCTACGGTAGATATTATATAACTTACTCCTTCAGACATAATAAAAATTAAAAATGCAATACTGTCCAATAACATCAGTGGAAGCCGAAATATAATTTAGTCGGTATAAGGCAATTTTAGGATAAAATCAAAGATCTTTTGAATTTCAAAATTTCAAAATGGCTGTTATCATAAATTGAAATTAAGATAATTAAAATTTTTTTTTTTTTTTTTTAGCTTTTTTTATTTATATTTTATAATTTGTAACACCTTTTTCTTATTAATAATTTTAATTTTTAAAATATAATTTGTTTTATTAGAAACTCACATGGATATATTATGTAATTAAATATTAATAAATAAATCATATTAGTAAAATACATATTTTGATATTTTTAGCACACATTTATGTACATATTTCGCTAACGTAAATACATATTTTGATTTCATAAATACATATAAATCCGAGCCCTATTTATAAGTGTATCTTAAATTTAAAAAAAATACATAAAGTAAAAAAAACTTATATAACTATTATACAACATTAATTTCTCATGCTAAAATGAAATTAAAATTGTTTCGTATTTAATAAAATATTTAATTTAATAGACATTGATAAATACCATCGCAGTGGAAATTATTGTTATTTACTATCTCAAAAATATGAATCGCAGGCTATATCTATGATAACACAATAGTTATTCATAAACAAATAACAACTTTGAATATAGATTAATAGTGATGTATTATATTTATTAACTTAAATGAATAATTTTATATCGAAATGATTGTTTAAAAGGTCAGCTATAGTAAAATATGCCGTGTTTCACAATCAAAAAATGTTTATTATATACACAATTACACATACCTACAATAATTTAAGAACAGAGCCCATCGGACAAAAGAAATACGTTTAAATTTCAGTCATCTTATATAAACGGTGTAGACGTGTAGTAGGTATTTTATACATCATTCTAAAATAGCTCTAACTTGTAATGGGTTTTTAGTGATCACGTATCACCACCATTCTTCAATTAATTGACGTTCCAATAAAGTAGTTTCCCCTTTTACTTTGATGTTGTACTTGTGTTTTAATAAGCCTTTCCTTCAATCATTAGGGCGCGTACTTTGGCTTTAAGTCCGACAGCCAACTATTGATTATTTGATAATGAATTGAATCTAAATATTCATAGCATTTCACTCGCTCGAATGTCATCAATATTAAACTTTTATCCTATTCATATTTTTTTAATTGCGGACACTGACGAGTATAATGATTATGGTCCGTATCGTTTTTATTAATATCATTATATCATAATATCATTGTATGTGATTTGAACGCAGTCTTGTAATGCAGTGCTTTTCAAACTTTTTTGTCTTGATCTCCCCCCTAAATTTAATGTAAAACTGTCAAGGCTCCCTAAATCAAAATCATTAACTATTTTTTCTTAATTATATGTATAATAAAATTGCATGCATCATTTCACACAAATAAATTAATAAAATGTATAGTAAATAAATGTTTTTTATTATATTTTTGAAAAAAAATTATTATTATATTACATACTTTTAACATAAATTGGTAATTAGCATAAAACAATACAAAATTATTCAGTAATAATGACAATGATCATAATATTATTGTCGGTTAATTAATAACTAAATAACTGAAAATATTTTATATTAAAATAAATATTTTACGGCCCATAGTTTAAGGAGCGCTGCTGTTATGTGTAGATTGTTAAAAAGTACGGGGCTGAAGTGAAATTAGCTCAATATTATAACGATGAATGACTGACGCTAAATTTACCATTGTCTTTATCTTTTGGTTTATGTGCACGTGGTAAACTTTAATGCAAAGCGACGTGTGAAGAAATCGACTTTAGCTTCCACAATAAACTTTATGAATGCATACCTAAATAATAATTTGCACGATAAAAATATTTTATGTACTAAAAAACTAAAAATCTCAGGTCGTCGGCCGACGTCATTAGTGGCCGAGTGGCGGAACGACAGCAGTGGGCGTTCGCGCGAAATGCCATTGGTATATGTACTATAACGTTAAAAATGTTTTAACACTTTTAACGCATTCAAATCTCGTGTTATAAATCATATTCGCGTGTCGTGAAATATTATTATTATTATTTAAAGGTCTTCAAATGCGCGATAGTGTTAATCTAAATGGAAAAACGTCGACGTCGAGTTTTCCCGACGTTATACTACTTCTTTTATTATAGCGAAATAAAATATTAGGTCGTTTTCCTTAATTTTAATGTTCTCGGCGAACGACACACAAAGCGAGGATAACACAAATCTATTGTTATAAATCCAGAACGATTATCCTCTTGCCGTTTACACTTTTAGAGTAATGTTTATCCCGTTTAACGCGAAACGTGTGACTTTTGAACACTCATTATGTTTAGGCACATCAGGTTATAAACTCGCGACGGATATAATATCGCGATGTCTAATACACTCGCACAATGGAATACGATAAAAAGAAAAGGTGTACAATCGCGTGTTAGATAAAAAAAAAAAGTACCGCGCACCCAGCATCATTACCGAACGTTTAAAACATATTTTATTTTCGTTAGTCGTCGCGCGCGTACACGATATATCTACCGTACGACGGTAAAATAATACGCAATAATAACACCTCCTCCGCCGCCGTTGAATTCGACGACACGAGTGTGTCGACGGAACAGCTGATTATTTTCCGACGGAATGCCATCAGACAAGGGTTTTCGCGTACCTTTATCGTCGTGTACCGCGTGCGCGATGCATCATCATGCGTATACTTATTTATATACGCGCGACCCAATAATACATCCTGCCGCTGCAATAACACTAATGCATAATTCAATAAAATGTTCACAAACCCCGGAATTCGTATTATTTCGCACTTCCTGCGATTCATAATGTCGCGCAGACGTCATCATAAATGGTAAAACGTTTATACATATACGCGTACGAGTCGTCTCTTATTCACGCCTAGTTGATTTTCTAACTTCAAAACGACTATACGTGTATATATTTATATTTTAATATCGTATAGGTATATTGTGCTCGAAGTGTGTATATAAAACCTTTTTGCAAACAAAAACGCCGCCGGTAGGTAGGTATATCGTCGATAATAATATTTGAATTTTCATCCGTTTATGTGTTATTTGTTTCTTTCGGTTGTTTGTTCGCGGTAAGTGTTGTATAACTTACGGTTTACATTGTTTCGCCGATTTAAGGCCGGAAAGCCGCTGTAGTGGGCCGGTCTTGGTGAAGATGGCTAAACACGATTTGACTTTTTTCTACTCTGTCCGCGTATTGTTGTATCGACTCTTTTTCATATTGCCTAATCTGGCTTAATTGTTTTTGTAAATATTGTAGAGAATGGGTTTTACCAAAAATAGTAGTTAGATGTGCTTTTAGTTCTTCCCACCACGTTATTTCCTGATATCTAACTGCGTCACTTGCTTTATCGGTCAACTGTGAGACTATTGCGTCGAGTATCATAGGTTTTATTTTGTCGTCTACATGCCCGAGTACAAATTCGCACCGATTAAAATAACCGGTGGCGAGAAATTCGGATCCCCCTCCAAAACTAGGTATAGCTTTCATAGCGTCCCCGAAATTAAGTTTGTTTGCCATTTCGATTTCTTCGGGTAATTCAATAGTACGAATAGTTTGGTTTAGATGGATTAAGTCTCTATCGTTTCCCCCTGCATAAGTAGTTTCGCCCGTATTGGTGGTTTCTCCTGTATCGGTAGTAGCGACGGACGTACCTAAACTTGAATCTTCCGATTCGTCTAATCCTGCGTATTGTGTACCTCCCCTAGTAGTCATATACTGGTCATTTATGAAAAGTTCCCTTAGGCTCTCAGATAGACAGGTAATAATTGTTCAAATAACGTACAATCTTTCCATATCGTCTGAGATGTCGTTGGGTAGTTGCTCCTTGAAATTCTGGTTGAATGCTTTGTATGCTCTTTGAGTTCTCTTAGAATGCTCTTTGAAGTCGATTTGGAACAGTGGTTCGTCCAAGGTCTCAAACTACTGACTTGGATGTGTTCTCTGATTGAGAACGGCCAAATATATTTCGTTTGATGTGAAGACCCCTCTTGGTGAGCCGGTCTTGGTGAAGATGGCTCAACACGATTTAACGACGAATTCCTATTTGTTGTATGTCTTCTTCAGTGAGCGTAGGAAGTTTGAAGTAAATAAACAACTCGTTTATAAGTTTGAATTGAAAGTTATTTATTCACTGAGACAAGGTATAATAGAAGCTAGCCTGATGTGTTGTTAAGTATAGAACAACGTCACCGGTCTATGCGTAAGTGAGGCTTAACTATGTCTAAATCTTAATACTACCACAACCCTTTTTATATTAAACTATTATGGGCGTAGTCACTGAAATATAGGTACGTGTCATGGTAAACAGGAAATTCGACTATAAGTTACTATTTTGTGTTTACTATGACCAATTATTTGAATACATAATTTAATTCTAAGAATTTATATAAAAAGATATTACAACTAGGTTCATAAATCTAATATAGACAGATATGTGAAAACAGTATTCTTAACAACTAATATCAGCTCAGGGTAATAAAAATAAAGTAATAAATAATAATGTAATACGGTCTACACCACGATGGTACGCCCGGTTTTCTTTTATAATATATCTGTTACTGCTTCGGCGATCACCGCGATCATAATATTTTCAGTAGAATATTTAGAAATCGTGGAAATCAACCGCCGTGCAGTACGCCGTCGTCTGACTTACGATATCGTTAATAAGTTTAGACATCGCACACACGCACACAGCACAGAACTCGTCGACCTGATCACAGAATAGTAGTGTCTACATACCCGAGCGCTTGACGAGCAAGTTTATATAATATAGACTGCACTAGACAGTGCACTCTTGTACAATGGTTTCCTGCTTCATCTGTTTCCATAACGTTTCCGTTCTATATACCCATCACGAGAAATACACTGCAGGAAAACTTAGCTAACTTCGCCGTGTGGCTGATAAACGCTTTACGAAAATCGATTAATTACCCGCAAAATAATAACAATGTTTGTATTAAATTATTTGTTTTAAAGTTAAAATAATAATATATAGAAAAACAGCTGGTACACGAACAAGCGTCGTTAATTTCTCCCTTTACGATTATAGTACGTACTTCGTTAAGTGAATTTATTCTAATATTAGATTACAACGACTACGATGGAAATACGAAGCAGTATTTTTTTTTTCTATCCCGCCCGTGTTAACGAGACGGTGACAGTTAATGTCATCGGGGTAGCCGCGTACCGTTGATTTAATGAAATGTATAAATACTTACGTAAAACTATTATATAATATCTGTGATTGCGAATGAAAATCTGGAAGTACTATACTGTTATTATGTAGTAACCTTTCGTAGACGCGCGTGTGTGTTTAATAATTTGTTGTTGTTTTATGGTCTTAAAGCGACACGTCGTAATAACGTCACAGTGAAAACGGATTTGGGTGGGGTGATTTGTGTTTTTTACTTATTAGTATTATTACTCGTATATAATGAAAAACGGTTATATTATTATCTATTGAGTATATTGAAATAATATTGACGCATGAATCATATTCCCAGATAGGAAGCTCAAAGTATGTCATAGAGAAAAAAATTATTTTGTTTTAAAATATATTCTTTAGAGACAGAAATGATTTTTCTTGTACCTAATATTGTTTGGATGATTTCTTTGGAAAACGTTTTGAATGTAATTCAAATCATATTACAAACGTCGCAGAAACAGACACGTAATTAGGGGAGGGGGCGATTTGAGCGATCGCCCACTGATTCCCGAGTATCGTATTTTAATAACTAATAAATAATAATTAATAAAAAAATATTTTTCAAGCCTCAACTGTTCTAAAAAAGGTTAATCCACTCCCAAACGAGCAACTATATTTACGTAAATGCCATATAGTTCGATATCTATCACTATTTAATCACTATCACCCACTTATCTTAGACTTAATTAATAAGTTGTATTATTGTGTATATACATCGACACGAATATGCTATTTACGTATCTAAGTAATACGTTAATTTGTCATCACATACGTATGTGTTGTATTCGGCGCTCAATCCGCCTGGGTTTTAATAACTTAATTGGGGACACACTACTCGTGTATAATAAGTGCTACTGATTTATTACAAGAAAAATAATACATTACATACGAGAAATTTATAGTAAAAATTATATAAACAGTTATATAAAATAAATAGTTACATATTATTAGTAAAGTCTATTCATTATTTTGAACGTCAAATACGTATATTTTTAGTTGCTTTAGCAACGTTTAATGTAGGTCTTAATACGAAAAAGTTGGTCAACTCTTACTACTTCAAAAAATATATTCAAATCCATCTACACCTAACGATTTAAAAATTCAAATCACCGTAAGATCAATACCTCTACTTAAACATTTCCGTTCTTTTCGGGATCTAAAATATACAATTATTTAGTTTTTATTTGCTTTTGGTAATTTTTAGTTGTTTTCGAAACTACAATAATTATTATCTTATAACCATTTTTGTTTATCGAAATCATTACGTTTTGTTGTTTACTTAATACTTAGTATTGAATAGTTTTCACGAATGACTGACGGGTAATTGTTCAATACAATTTATTTATTCATTACAGTTCAATAACTGCCTTGATGCGTAGATAATGTGTTGCATCTATACGTGTTTCCCAAAAATAAAGCTTTGTTGATTTGGTCATTCAATAATAATAATAAAAAAAAAAATATTTTTATCGAGTCTAAATCGTCGGGAATACCTCATCGGTTGGCTCGATTACGTAAACAACATAATATTATAATTCCGTAGTCTGCTTTTTAATTGTTTTATTTTTTAATCTTTATCTCACCTGCTCCTCATTTTTTCCCGACGAGATAGCACAGCGTTTATCACATTATCTTGTTTACCATCTAGTTTTTTTTTTTTTTTTTAATCGATGATAAGCTACTTAACTGACTTAACCAACGACGCGTGCATAATACACTTGTTCTATACATTTTAGTAATTTACTGTAGTAACAATGTAATTTTTGTTATTTTGTATTTGTTTTTATGATTTTTTGTTTTATTTACATAGTTTCAGACACACGGATAATTTGTATATTATACTGTTGTTGTAGCATTATAGTAAGTTATAACTTATCGTGTTGCAATATTTGTAGTAAGTAGTTACTAACCCGGTAGGATTATACGCGTATCTAGTTGTTGTTATTGTAAACTATTTTACTTAATGCGAGCAATACCGTCTTTAGGGTTATTACTTAATAGACTGCTATCTATTACAATAATCCTTTATTGTCTGTGTTGTTGTTTTTGTCGGTGATTTTAATAATTATTGTACTATGTTATGGTGAATAATTTACTATACAGTATACCCAAATCGTTACCTAAAAAAGGTTGAACGGAAATCATAATATAATTTAAATTTAAAAAAATATTAAAACAATAATAATAACAAAGCGGTAGTCTAATTTATTGAAAAAAAAACGATCGTTATCAATCACTTTTTTAATATTATACTTTATGTATCATAATATATAAGTGGTGATAAATGATACGAAAAAAAAAAACATTTATACTTTTATTTACGATTATTATTGTTATAATATTCTCCTGCCGTTTTTTCGTTATCGATTCGTTTTTTTATAACAATAACTCAACGTAAAAAACGAACCGGAACTTTTGGTCTACACGGGATATATTATTATATACTACGTACATAATATATATATATATATATATATATAAACGATCACAGTCCCGAGTATCTGTTATTATATAGTGCGCATATTATAGTCACCCGTATACGACCAAATACAATGTACGTTTTCGTACGATATATTCTTCGATAATCGTCACCGGGCACGTCTGTTGATCTGTTAAGTGTGGTTGTCCGGCCCGCACTGACCGAGCGAGGGGCTCTCTGCCGGTATTTAAATAGTTATTGTTGTACCTATGTGTGCACAACACTATATTCACTATATTATATTACATGGACTATGATGTGGGTGTCATATATATTTTATAAAAAAAAAAAAACGAACATTTGTATTTTTTATGAGCATCAAATATAATTAACATTCTGTACAGTACACAATTATACATTTTTATACACTATAATATTATATAAGTACAAAATAATACAACGTTTATAACTCGAATAATCCGAATAATCGGAGCAATCGCGTTCGCAACTATAGCCTAATCAAATACAAATGATATGCATTTTACATAATATATATTATACACATAATAATTAATAATAATAATAATAATATAGGTAATAATGTTATATATATATATATATATATAATACGAAACAAACACGGAAATCAAGATTTTCACTTATAATGTAAAAATAATACATTATCATAATATATAAGAATATTGTATTATATTATACAGCATATTAAAAGAAGGTAGGTTTGAAAAAAAATATTAATTTTTTACACGACCGTTCGTTTGCCTGTCGGTACGTGTTATACGATTGTTTTAATAATAAAATATAATATTATTATTACAACGTCATACAATAATAAACGAATATAATATCGTAGTAGTAATGCATAGTGGCCTGATACGGTACATAAGTATAAACCAATAAATCAGTAAATAAAGATAACTGGCACAATTAAGCTATGAGGTCGTTCTTTTTTTCACACTTACAACAATAAATATATTTATACAGATGTAGTACACGGTATACACGTGCTAATATATATATATGTATATTTGACCTATTTATTTATGGCAATAGATAAGGCGATATTATTCTCCGTAATAATAATTATGTTACTTTTAAATTAAGAAAAATAATTACACCAATAAATGATTATTCAGTAACTGTGTTATAGGTAAAAAAGAAAAAAATATATATATTTTATTTTTTAGCAATACTTTTTAAAATATCTCAAGCTGTTTGTTTATTTTCGCTTTCCAACAGTGTGTTACGTATATCATATTAACATCCCAATCGACTAGTTAAAAATTAAAATACATAATTAAGCTTTGTCGTGTCGTCACATTGTATTTGAATATCAGACAAACGGATTTCTCATAACCGTTGTTACTTTTGTAAGCCTTCTGCACGAAAAATGCTATTGTCATCTGTGTGTTGTGTTAACCGAATATGAACCGTCAACTTTTAATAATTGTGTTTGTAAACTTCAAAATAGACAGGGAAATGCGCTGAAACAACGTAAATTCCTTATAAATTAATTGTACCTAATCCAAATAATACGATGTTTCGACGAATAAAAGAGGTTTTTGTAGAGCTTTACGAAAAAAAAAAAAAATGATAACGACAAATAATGAAGTTCATACGGCAATGAATAATAGAGCGGCTTTGTGGTTAAATATTTCGCGGAAGGATGCGAGTAGTTGAAAAAAAAAAAAAATTGCGTGAAGAGAAACACGTCGGAATGAGGGTCGTTGTTAATTATTTTTGCGTGTAAAAAAAAAATAATAATGATAAAAATAAATTCAAATTTACGTGTAATTATTTCAAGTTAAAAGTAGATGACAATTCTGCAGAGGTCAGATGTACGCGCGCGCGCCAACACAACATTATACGCACCGGGTAGGAATTGAATGCGTTTTTGCCGGGAGTGGGGGTACGTAGAGATGATTAATCAAAACGATCATCGTTATTATATACTGTCGAAATGACAAGCACACGCAAAAATATCATTATCACAGAGGCTTTATAGTCGATTACGACGTTTTCATTTTTATTTATTTTTTTTTTTGTATTTAACTGCACCAAACTGCGGTTAAACCGTAACGCTACGCGACCCATTCGTTTACATAACATTATTTTGTTTTATCGTGTGTTGTATCGGCTGTTTTGAATCGTTAAATGCGCTAAAACCGACCTAAAAATCGATGCAAGACGGCTTCTAATAACCGTCACAACCACTGCTACAACAGTACTACAACACAATATAGCTGTGCGGTTGTCGTGTTTCGTTTAAAACCGTTGTGCGAAGTAGCCGTCGTCAATGTATGTTGATCGACAAATAACCGCGGTCGAGTGGGGGGCCATTTAAACATTTTCAAACGCCCCGGCGGAGGGTACACGATTTTTAAAAACACAGTTCATACAGAGTGTCGCTCGGCGTCGCCGCGTGTGTGTAAAAGCACCTTATTGCACCCGAGTGAGGACAGATTCGAAGTACTCGACAGATTGTCGTTCGGAAACGGTCTATATACAATAATTAAATAGGAGGTTATTATGACCGTGGAGCGATGGGCGACAAGTGAGTAGAAAAATAAAACTGATATTGTTGTGTATAAATATCGATTGTTATCGAATTATAATAAGTAAAAAAAATTAATAGAAAGCGAGACCGTGGAAATGGGATCGCGATGACATCGAATGGCCGTTGAGTCTTTATTGGAAAGCGAGTGATAAAAAATTATAATTATAATAATAATTTAATTTACCAATAAACGGTGAAAGGTCGTTTTAAACATTTATTTTTTCATTTATCCGACGGCGACGATAGACAGCAGAGAGAATAATAATATATATATCCGGCGGAGAGTGTGGCGTGTCATTGCTCTACAGGAATCTGGCCGTGTGATATGTGAGGAAATACATAATGTATATCGACACAGTGCATGCGACACCGATGTTTAGTGGTTGGCCGTGCATTTCGTTACGGGTAAATGCAACAGATTTTCATTAGATAACATTGTTATGTGCATTTATTTTTCTAAGGCTACTTAATTGAAAACATTCCGTATAAGCACAAAGACATATTACAATAGTTGCATAATAATATTTTTTTTCAACCCTAACAACACTACTAATAATCAAAATGAATTTTCTTTATTTCATTTTTTTTAAACTTTTTTTTTTTAGAAAAATACCATTATAACATTATGATGTATAATACACTATGAAACCGTATTGAATAGTAAATATTATATAAAAAAGAGAATAATTATTATGTTAAGTAAGTTATTTTAAATATTAATGTATAACATACATATTATGATAGTAATAATAATTTTATAAAAAGTAGAGAGCTACACATAATATAATGACGATTTCTAAAATTGATCATTATTAGCACAAAAAAAAATCGTCGGGTTTGGATTAAAATACTTTTATTAATTTATAGAAGAACGCTTGACTCGTACAATGGATCACATAAATATTCGAACAGAATACAACAAGGAAAATGATTAATTTATCTTTTTTTACAAAATTAAAATTTTTTTTTTTGCAAATTAATCGTTTATACTAATATTCTACGACTAGATCTAGATCTGTGTGTGAGTGTCCAACGTTCTCCAAACACACGTACATTGTTGATGTGTTGGTAGCGGCGGCCGCGACGGCATTGGTTTTCCTATATTGAATATTTTTTTGGACTCGATCGTGAACGTATCCCGTGAAACACAACGACTGCAGTCTTTACTCTTTCGAATTTCATATCAAACGGTATATATTATTATATATATACCGACACGTGCCCACAACGAGGCGTAGCGCGTGCTTTGCGTGTTACGCGATCGTTGAGACGCATAACTGGTTTACAAAGGCCACTTGGCCTCTCCTCCTCTCCACAGCCACCGGCACGGTTGAGACGACAACACGACGTCCGAGTAGCACTCGAGCCGGAGATCGGGTTATCAGTGGATGACGTGTCGGGTGGTGGAGGGTGGCGAGGGGATCGTGCGCAAGTAGGATTTTTTTTTTTGTCGGTGCGATTGGGGTCGTCAAGGGCAGAGGGACAAGTAGAACGGGGTCGTTGGCAAGTGTGTATTGTTTGTAGCTGGGCTTAAGAGTCGCAGAAACGGCGGAGAGAGTGCGGGTGGTAGACGCGGTAACCGGGCGGTGGCATAGATCGGTTGTTCAGCGTTTGGCCGCCGCCTCCGTATTTGCTTATTTCGCCGGAAATGTACGAAAAACCGGTGACATTAGTTGTACCGTCGGACGTGCCGGCGGTCTGATATCGCCTCTCGCCCGTCGGCGTCGAGGCGAAAAGCTCTAGCTACAGTTCCGTGACCGGTATCGGCTTGTCGTTGCGGTGCGGCATCGTGTTTTGGTGGCGCGGCTGTTGCGGCTGGTACAGATGTTGGTTGTGATGGCTGTACGTGCCGTGATGCAGCGGTGGTGGTGGTGGGGGCGGCGGTGTCGGCGACATCATCATCATCATGTGATGGTCGTTGCCGTGGTGCTGGTGTTGCTGCTGCTGAATGTGCTGCTGAAAGTTTTGGAGGTGGTGGTGCTGCTGCTTGTGCTGCTGCTGCTGGCCGTGGTGTTGTACGCCACCGTGGTACTGGTTGTGCTGCTGCGGGGTGTGGTGTTGGGGCTGGTGGTGGTGGTGGTATTGCTGCTGCTGCTGCTGTTGCGTTTGATTGCCGTGAGGACCGGTGTGGTGTTGCGTGTTAGAGTTCCGGACGATAAACTCGTCGTCCGAGAACGTCTTCTGGTACTCGAGGTCCTTCCGGTTCACCGTCTCCTTGCTCCAGAACGTCTTCTTCAGCGAATGGTGCAGACGCTTCCGGAACCGGTATGCCAACAGCAACATGAGCGCTATGAACGCCACCGTGCACCCGAACACGGCGCCCACGATGGCCTGTTGCCTGGTGTAGTATTTGGCACATGACAGGTCGTCGGACCCGAGAGAGTTGAGCGGTTTATCCTTGAGCGGTGCCGGGCTGGCGCAGTTCACGTGGCTGGTGTTGCGGCGGGCCAGCAGCTCTTTGAGCCACAGTACCGAACACTCGCACACCAGTGGGTTTTCGGTCAGGTCGATCTGTTGCAATTCCTGCCACGTGACCATCCCCTCGGCGAACGACGTGAAAGCGTTGTTGCGCATGATCAGATTCCGGAGGTTGGGCAGCCCCATGAACGCACCGTTTTCGATGGTCGCCAGCTGTTTGTTGCTACTGAAGTTGATCGTTTCCAGGTTGAGGTTGTCGTTGAACACGCCCTTTTTGATGACGGACAGCTGAGACGCGCCGGACACGTCGATCGATCGCAAGTTTACCAGCCCTTTGAAAGCGTTCGGTTCGATCGTCACAAAGTCGTTCTGGCCCACGCACAGGTCTTCCAACCTGTTCAGTTCGGACAGCTGTTTGGTGGGTATGGCCGACAGTCGGTTGTCCGTCAGCACCAGCCGCCTAAGCACGGTCAGTCCCTTGAACGCGTTGGTGCTGATGTTGATCAACGCCGCTCCGGTAAGCTCGAGCACAGACAGACGGCCGAGCCCCGCGAAACAATCGTCGTCCAGTGTAGTGAACGCGTTCAGTCCGATGCGCATCTCGGCCAAGTTTCCTAGGAACTTGAATGCGGGCGTGGGTACAGCCCGGAGCTGGTTGTCGTCCAAATACAGCACCCGGAGTCGAGTCAGGCCCTGAAACGAAGCCGGATCGATGCGGGTGATGCGGTTGGCGCCCAAATCAAGTTCCTCGAGCTTGGGCATCGCGGCGAACAGCCGGTCAGGTAAGTCTTCCAGATAGTTGCCGCGCAGGTTTAGTATGGTGAGCGACGCTAGCCCGATGAACGTCTTGTTGTTCATCGACGAGATCTTGTTGTGGTTCAGGTGGAGCTCGATGAGCTTATCCTGGGCCTCGAACCCCTTGTTGGGTATGTTCACCAGGTGGTTGTGTGATATGTCCACGTATTGCAGGGCGCCGTAAAACTGGAACGACGCGTCCACGATCTTGATGCGGTTATACATGAGCATCAGTCTTTGGATGGACGGGTTCAGCGTGATCGGGATCACGTCTAGGTTGCCTTCTTTACACAGCACCACCAGCGTGTCATCGTCACACGAGCAGTTGGACGGGCAGTGGGCCCGTATCATCGCGGTCACGGCCAATATGGTGAAGGCCCATGTGGCCGAGACGCGGTTGGTCGCAAACATTTTGATTCGGTGTGGCTTACACGATCCGCGCGCGAAACATCTGCAACATGACAAAATAAAAACCGTTACACATGATCAACAACAGATTATATAGAGTAAGATTACAATTATAATACAACGCTTATTTTAGTTTTCATGATAGTATTCAATTATCTCGACTAGGACCTTTTACAATATAACCGTTTATACTTATATTAAAATATATCGTTGTATTATGAATTCGCGGCCAATTTTAAAAGCATAGACAATTTTAATGTTATAATATGTTTTTATTATCAACTAATGGCACACATAGTTTTTAATATGATTTTATGATCGTTGTGTTCTATAAAAGTGTATTTTAATATGTATTTGTCCGTATAGCCATATAGGCGACGTTAAATTTACATAAAATATGTGTATTATCTGCAGCGTAACCACAGCCGTGGTATCCGCAAGTATTAACGATTTTACCAAATACATTGTGTTTTAAAACGCATTAAGGTCAGAGTATAGCGCCGCCGTGATTTCTCTGTTGCGATGACGTTTTATAAAAGGTTTTCCTTTGTTACTGGTAATGTCAGCTATTGCATGTCATATAAAATGAAAAAGAAATCTAATGAGTAGAAAAATATTCCAAGGCGTATATGCCACAAATCAATAATGTACGCATTTATACATATTTTTTTTCGTACCAAGAATCGTTCTATATATATATATATAATGCATAATATTGAAAGAACGCGTTGATAAATAATTATTATGAACCGTCGGACTTTAGCACGGTGTCTTTAACCTTTCGTGGTCGCCTAAATCACTTATCGAACAACCAAGGTCAAATTCACGAGTGTTTCGGCGAAATGCTAGTTAAATAATTATTGTTTACACGTGTGTTTTTACTTTTTTTTTTTCTATATCGATTCGTTTGCATGTTAAACTGCAAAATATTGAAAATGATAGACACTATATAGATGATTTATTACGAGACCCCTAAACGTTTATGATTGATATATTATTAAATTATGTATTGACGCACACAATCTGCAGTGTGCGCGAGATTAAGTGAGCCGTGAGTAAATTGGTACAGTAAAAAGCTATTTAAATTTTTGTATTTCAAATTTTATGGAATTTCATACACGAATGCGTCGCTTAAGAAGCAACAAAGGCGATTAGTATATTATTATTATATAACTCACGCAGGGGAGAGAACCCGAGATATAGTAATATATTTTTTATCGATCATCTGCAGAGTGTGTAGTATACAATATAAATTGTTATTAAAACACGTATAGGTACGATGCACTTAATAATAATAATAATAATAATAATAATAATAACTACAATAAAAAAAAAAATACGTTATATTATTATGTGTTGACAAAACAGGGATTTGGTTAAGTCAGGCTGGATAGGCGGTGGATGCGAAACGATCGGGTTAAACCATAATAATATTTTGCACACGCGTAAAATAAAAATGTGTCTGGC
This sequence comes from Schizaphis graminum, assembly GCA_020882235.1. Lineage (NCBI taxonomy): Eukaryota > Metazoa > Arthropoda > Insecta > Hemiptera > Aphididae > Schizaphis > Schizaphis graminum. Next base: position 95,992,908 of record CM037033.1, read on the forward strand.
CGGGGCGCAACGCAGGCGTTACATTATTATATATTGTGCTATAGGAACCGAAACTATTCCGACGCGCGTGAAACTGTCGCCGCACCGTTGTTGATTTATTACTATTATGGTTTAATTATTTTTTAAACACGTTTTTATTATTCTTTGTGTGTTTTTTTTTCCAACTCGTAAGCGAAACGATTGTGTTTGAAATGTTTTGGTTGAAACACACATCGCAATATGTGTGCGGACAGCGCTGTTTAGTATTTTTTATTTAAAGATTTTTTTTTTATATACATATATATATATATATATATATATTTCACACGTTCGCACGTTATAAATCGACCCAGACACGACAATATAATATTATTAAAATTTAAAATGCTTAACCGTGGTTTTTATTTTTCGTTAATGAGACGTAACTACACGATGGTACGCATTGCACCAGTGAAACGGGTTTCTGTCCGTATAGAACGAACCTCCCGTGGACGACGACCGACCAACAAAGATAGGAACACGAATGGAACAAAATAACATTATAGTCCAATGATTAGTGATATTATTTTGTTAATGCCCGTCGCAGAGATATTAATTGCGATAGCGACTGTCGATAGATGTTTTTTTAGATTTTTACTGTACATTAAAGTTACATCACTGTAATAGGACATATGTATATTTTTTTTGCTCGGTCATGTCGCAAGGTATAGGTATGTTATAATATTATGATGCACACTCGAGCACTAAACATAATTTATTTTCTAACACCGTAAACGGCGTAAACACGAATATTTACATAATATTTTTGGGGTAGGTACGTTTCTCTGATAGTATAGAAATTGTTTTGTTTCTATTAAGTGCGTATTTCGAAGCGTTGTTCGTTGTATATTTTTATTCACAAAGGGATATGCCATTTTCCGACTTATTTTTTACAGCCGACAGAAGCTTTTATATTTTAACATTTCAAAGTACGTAGCATAATAATTGTTTTATTTAAATGTGTAAAAGTTATTTTAATTTCCTTGAACAATAAAGTAGTTGCGTAACGGAGTTTTATCAGCCACTTCTCTTCAGAAAAAAAAAATGAGAACGTTTATCAAAGGTATTTGAATTACGTTACAACAATATATTATATTAATATATTTAAAAAAAATTATAACATGTGTACCTAGTTACCACGTTAATAGTTATAGACTGCACGTAAATCGTGTTGTACTATAAAGTGGGTTAATAAAGGGTCAGGTAAACTGCGTGAACTATTTTTTTTAGTATTTTGTGGAGTTCTTTTGAAAAAATAAATTGAGTAGCTGCGTACAACCGTGAGTTTTTTTTTTAATACGGATTTTAACTGATATAAAAAAAATGTCGTTTCCGTCGTCGTCGGGCAATGATAAAAACATAAAATTATACCACTTGCCGGCGGTGTACGTGTCGCACAAAAAACCATAATCATATCGAATATTCGGTTCGGTCTGCGCGCAGCCGTCGCCTTAGAGTATAATATACGAAATGGGTCGAGTGGTAATACAATAAATTATCAATAAAAACTTGCATAAAACCGACGGTTTTACTTTTCTTTTTTTTTTTTTTAATTATGCCGCTGCATCGAGACGTGTTTTATGTATACGGTAATTGTTTTTCCCCGTACGAACGTAAACGGCGAGCACATTACACTGTTTAATCAAATTCGAAATTATTCAAAAGTACCTCTAACAGTCTTATATCGTCTCTCAAGCGTATAACGGGAGGGGTAATCGCCCACCCATCAGCGGTTCGCCTCATCCGGCGCCGGTGTACGCGTTATATAATATACATGAACGTAATAGTTTTTAACTACGAAACGTAAGGTATAAGTACCCATACATTATGTGAACGTCGAGCGCGTGGATCTCGCAAATGATTTCTATTCAATTTTGATACAAAGCCGACCCCGGCTCGTGCGTTCATCAAAACTTTTCTCCCGTATAGTAGGTATTTGGGAAATTCTGCGCTTAATCCATTTCTTTTTTTTTGACTCGTGACGTTCCCGGGAATCTAACGTTTATAAAGTTTAAACTTTAAAGTTTCTCCGTCTGTCTTCGTCCATCTCTCTCTATCTCACTCGTCGTGCATTGTAGTGTGCCACTTCAACGAAGTACGCGCGTACACATTACACGTTAACCTACAACTGCAGAATCGTACGCCCGCGGATCAGCTGTAGCAATAGTCTACACACACACACCCTCACACCGGCAATACATAATAATTAACAAGTTTACCGCGTCTCGTCGCGTCTCGTGCATATACATGTATACGATTTGCATACCTACGGTGCATTTCGCGTGAACGAATCGGCAGAGTATTCAAAAAATGCACACTGTATCAGTACTTATTCGTTCGCGAATTTATACTATTTAAACGGTTCACCTGTACTACACCACTTATATTGGCCTATAATAATGGGCGCGGTCTTTCCTTTTCGTCTCGTCGGTGCATACTGCACAAATCGTATTTTATGCGCACACCGCGCGTTATATCACTTTTTATAATAGAAAACCATTCGTACCGCGAACACGGCGAGTGTACCACCCGAACACGGTCGTGGCCGCTTATAGGTACTATCGAAGCGCTTACTTTCGTGGGATTTATAATAGTATTACATCATTATAATCTACGGCGACACACCGTCTTAATTGGTTTTTTATTTTACATGTTTTTTTTACGACGTCGACTCAAAACTATGTATAGCAATAGTCGAACTGTCCTCTAAAAATTGGCTCTGTCGCTATAATGGAGAAAAGCGATCGTGCGCACCTATATAAGTAAGTCGTTATCGTTACGCGTGACCGAGAAAACGAGGCGGGTCGTACCGGGCGGTGGTGTCGTTATATTATAATAGAGATGACGGCAGACGGATTTAGACAGAATCCCGCGAGACGAACACCTTTAAGACTCTGTTTTTAGGGAGTCAGAATTAAAAGCTATATAGTGTGAAACGCACGAAAATAAAATATATTATATACTATTTCCTTCCACCAGCACCGCCGCCACCGCCGCCCGCAAGTATAAACATTGACCCGTTCTGTGTTCGCTCTGCACCGCCTAGCCAACGCCACCGCAGCAACCGCGCGTGACGTGTGGCGGTCGTATAAGTTTATTCAAGTCGTCTACTATTATATTATTTATATTATAATACGTTCGCGTTCGAGATTTTTACGTGCTCGTTGTGCGTTACAAGTTTCCTAGTCGGTGGCTAAGTTACATCACGGCCCGGAAGAGTATAGAACATAATTATATATTATGTAAGCACCAAATAATAAAACAACGTTAAATAAAATATAAACGCATATTTCGTTTTATATTATATCGCAGAGCGAAAAAATGCAAACGACACACCGTCGAGTGGGTGGAAAACGGACGAAAAGTACTCTCTGTAGATCATAATTATTATATCGTAAATCCTACACGGCACATCCGGGTATATTAATTAAAAAAAAACGCGTGCAATAAATTCTAATATGATATTATTCTACCGTTTTTATATTTCGGCCATCGTCGCCTCTGTTGCCGTTGATCAAACTGCGAGTGATTCGTTCGTTAGTTTAATAACAATATTATTATCATAATACTACGTATATAACCGCCACTGTCAAACCGCCATCGCCCGGCCGGCATCGTATTATAATATTTAAGCATGCGGTTGTGGCGAAAGTTCTGTGGATTGATAGAGATGAAGCCGGGGATGTGTACCCGACAACGGATCTCAGTTTAATATATTACAGATAAATAAATAATAATAGCTCATAAGGTATACACGTGAAATTAATGTACATTAATATTATTACTGTTATTGTTGTGTTTATAATGCGCGGGCGGTTCGTTCACCTTTTCCCCTTAATGACCCGGCAGTGATCGAGATGGTAATATTACTAATTGCGCGTATCATAATAATATTATATAATGTACATCTACTCGTCGTTCGTATAACTTCAAATGATAACGTCCTAATAGTGTTATTTATATATATATATATATATATATATATTTTAAAACGTTACGCGTTTGTCATCGAATATATATATATATATATATATATATTAGATTGTAATATTTTGGAGTTTTCATTTAGATAACACAAAATAATATGTTCGTTTGTTTTTATTGTTATTTATATTTTTCCTTTTTATCAACATTTTTTTTAGTAACTTATTGTTTTATCTTGAAAATATTTTCTGGTTTATTTTTTAAATGTATAAAAACCGTTTAGCTTATTCGGGTGAACTGTAAAAATACATTAGAAAGTTAGAAAACTCAGTCGAGTAGATAACGTTTTTATATTAATTCTATACGATAGTATTTTTGTAAGGGATTTTTCGAGTTGATTACACAATACAAATCGGTATTAGTCAGCTTCATCAATATTTATTTATTTATTTATCTTTAATTCTTCGTATAATCTCTCTTTTTTTTCTCTTTCATCCATTTAATCCTAACCGAGGGGAGGAGTTGTTCATCAGATGATGCTATTATTATATTATTTTAAGGGTAGCAATTCCATTGTCGTAGAGAATTTGTGTCAAATAGGATTTGAATAAGGATCATACAAACGGAGGGATTTCGCAATACAACCTCTCTGTGTTTATTTGTTTAATATAATGTCATTATTTATTCTAGAGAGTATTTTTTTTTATCACTGTTCTAACAGTCTTCGTCTTTGTCATATTTTATTCTAATTTATGTTATAAAATACATTTTTACAGTAGGTAAATTTCTGAAGAGAATTTTGACAAGCACGCATTTTTCGCATAATACAGGCAAATTAATATTGCCTGTACATTCTGTACACACCTATAACAATACACATTTCTGTGGTACTCAGAAACCCGGGCTTTGGTAGTATTTCATAGTTAATATATATTAGTTATAGTATAATTGCTTGTAAGTGCGTGTTTAATTTTATGCGAAAAACTGAATAGACCTTAATGATTGCATTTTAATTAAGTGTTGACACATATATTATGTTATTTGCGACGACCATGAAGTGTTTGGTGACGACAAGACACAGTTTTACGATAATATTATTGTTTATTGTTTTCATTATTTGAACGTAATATTTTTGTTACCTATATATATATATATATATATCTAATTGGAAACATTTCCGCAATAACGTCGGAATTGAAGGCATGAATACACACAGCCCCGAGCACGATGTTATAATATTAGTATATATTACACATGTACATATATTGTTATACAATGATAGTGCGCCATCAATAATCAGCAATGGAAATGTTGTATGCACAACAGTAAACGGTTGTCTATCGTGTTGACGATGCGGCGCAACCTACAGCATTAATGACGAATAAAAGAGGAAGGACCGAAGAGGAATAAAAAGAAAAAAGACGTAGGTAAACAAATAAACAAAAATCCGTCAAAATCCATTCGTCAGTCGATTTATTATTCAACAGACGTTCGATTTACGACACACACACACACACACACACACAAACACACACATCCGCAGAGTAACACACTGACGCACGCTGTGTTTCACTATTGGTCCGATGATTTTGTTTTGTTTGGTCTCGACGGAGGCCTAATCGGCAGGTGGAGATCGCACTCCTTGTTGGATAAGTGAATTGTCCTGTTTCTTTGAACCGTTATCTCGAGCATGTTCAAGTGTACCTACAGGATCCGATGCGGTCATAGCCATCGTGTATATACAAAGTATTATGCATACATACATATTATATCGTATATATAACTAGAAACTTAAAAAAAAGTAAAAGAACCTTTTTCCGCGAGTTTTGCAAGTTTAATCATTATTTGCCTACCGGTCAAGAAGCCCGTGAAACGTACGTCAAATACACGCGTTAGTCTTTATCTCTTTCTTTCTTGCCCTCTCTTTCTTTATATATACATATAATATATATATTATATATATATGTATATTATGTATATCATATTCTTATGTACAGGTACTCGCTATTAACCACTCCGCGAAAACGTATACTCGACGAGTATATGGATGATAAACCGCCTCGGAATATAAATTTCTCCAGAAAAATAGTCGCAGAAATATTTTATTTATTTTTTTCAACAATTCTGTGCGCGACCGGATAAAAACATGAAACGAGACAACGTATATGTATAGTAAATGCGCATATAATATACAGCTACGTATTATATTACAGGATATATGCTATGCACACATACACACTCGCACTTTCATACACACACATAAGTGTATATATGTTTGGTAAGTATGTGTGTATATAGATATATAAGAGACCACCATGACCACGGTTGTCGGTTCTCCTTAACGTGGTTAATATGTATCAAAAGAGGAACGCGATTCGACTAATCTCCGGATACGATGGAGTTGACCTACTTTTTTCAAAGCCCGTGCAGCACACAGAATAACGCTCAAACGAACGAATTTTATACGGTTATATAGATTTATTTATGATCTCAGACGGGTAATTGCTCGGCGACGTTTTGTTTTCGCCAATTACATATTGTTCTTAGGACAAATTGCTTTTGCTAGACATATTTTTGCAGCGAACGATTCACAAAGCAATTCATACATAGATATATAGGTATATTGAATAGGTACTTTAATACAATATATGCTTTCATTATATATATATATATACGCGTTCGGTGCTAAAACAACAAATCTTTTTCGGCTTTTGTCGTTTAGGGAGTTTTCGAATTACACGCCCAGCCATCAGACGAATTTCTTCGAATAGTAATTTTTCTCAAAACCCTCAGCTTAAACAGTAATACAAACAATATAACTTATAACGACAAACAGAAAACCTTTACTCCCACTGATTTTTGAATTTCAACAATATTCGCATGGAGGGCGTGTGACTTTGTTTTATAAATTTATGCAAAACTTTCTGTCTTTAAGTTTGTTATGTAATTATCATAATTGTATAATAATAATTATCACAATAACAATATACTCGGTGACTAATCTTGCAGTAGTTAGCTGCAGCTAAGACTATTTTTTATCCCATATTCCGAGATGTACTTATATTATATACATTATTATATATGTATATGTTTTCAGTTTCTTTAATTATTATTCTAATTCAGATATGTTTACGAATACCGGATTACGGCTACGCTATATATAGTTTATTCAATTCACCCGAAAAGGGTTTTAAATTAGTACCTAGCCAAAACATCGCACAAACTGCGGTAGAAAATAATATAAACACATCTCGTCTCCGTTAATGGTATAGGTTATATATAGAAAAAGGCATCGTATATGCTGATGCTACTATACATGACCGTTGGTCGAAAAATGCATACATATATATATATAAACATAATATAATATATTACTCATACGCATGGGCCAACCACACGGGACTATATGGTCCGCGAATAAATCGATTGTCGTCCGCATACGAGTGGAATGCTGCACGTCGTTTAAAGAGGAAAAAAATTAAACGAAAAAAGAAAAATCTATATATTATATATATATACACACACACACACACACACACACACATTATACATGTAATAATAATAATAATAATAAAAATAATATATACGTCGGGGAAACGGTTGCCCCCGTATTATATATATAATATATAGACGTATATAAAACGAGCGCTCGAAACCGAGGTAAAATTCAATTCGGTTTTGCGGACCTCAAACGGCAAGACGGCTGGAAGGGAACCCCGTATCGGGGCTGTATACCCATTACAAATACACCTATATGTATACACACACACACACACACACACACACACACTGCCGACGACAATACACACGGTTTGGCGTGGTCCCAAGTCTGCACTATACAGCTATATTATTATATAGTGCATAAGACACGCGCTGCGTTTCGGCCCTCAACGGCGGGGTCGTAATACGTATATATACATATATATTCTATAATTGCGTTATATCCGCACCGGAGGCGCCGTCCAAGTCTGTTTGTCATAATATAATACATATATACATATAGCCATATAGGTATATATTATATACCTTTTTTAATTTATTCCATTTTCGTTTATATAATATAATATACACGTGTTATGTGTGTGCGTATTTTACGGGTCGGGCGAAAAAAGCTCTCGGTCGGTCGTCGTAACCCAAAGTTTTTATTAATTTTACTCCCGCCAGAGGCGATTCGCAGTTTGATATCGTGTACAGTGTACACACTATAATATAGATACCTACTAAACTGGTACAGGTATATTGCGCCTGTGCTATATGGGTATTATGTGTATATATATAATATAATATATAAAACACAGACGGAAAATGCATATGCGCGTAACATTCGTCGAGAGCCTATAGAATTTATTTTTACAATTTCGTCGTATACTGTAGGTCGTTGACACATTTTCAATTTAATTTTTCTAAAAGATTTCGTGGTTCAATGATGATTCAATCATTCGATTTGAAATTAATAGATCTGTATGAAATCACTGTGTGTATTATCAATCGTTTGAAAGCGCGCAAAGTCAAGAGCCGGAACACCGACATAACAATATAGGGGCATTACATTGTAGCTGTGTATCGCGAAAAAGACGAGTAAATTATAAAATATAATATTATGATTACCAGTCGACCGGAAGAGTCTGTCTCGGTGCGGGACAATATCGTCGAAACGATCGAACAACGTAACAAATAACAATATTATTACCTATTATACTTGTGGCAATATTATACGGACGATAAACGACAAACGGCTGGCCGCGGTTGCATATTATTACACTCGCCAACACATATACACACGTATACTTCGTATACATATACGTTTAAGAATAAGAAGGATTTTATTGCGCTCGCAACCCGACCATATATATTATCGAGTGCATATACGTGTTGCAGTGGCTGCAATTTCTCGCGTGCACACAATATGCATAAAAACGTCATGAAAATATGATTAGTGGCGATGAAGGGGGGTGGGGTGGCCTATAAAAACCATGTTTGTATGCACGTTGTAATAAGCGTACCGTATTTTGTGTATAATATGTATATAGATATTTTTTTGCACGCGGTGTGTGTATAAATATCACGCGTTTTGTCGGAGAAAAACAAGAAATCAAAACACGGTTTTCGTGTGCACGAGAGTCGATACTGAAATATAATATAATATGTATATGAATAAATAATATATATAATATGATATTATGATGTATATACGGACTATGTACGGTGATATTGCGAAATATTATGTGGAGCTCACATTATACCGGGTCACGGGACGATTATCGCCTTTACATTCCCTCATCGAGATACCCGTGAGTATGTGCACTAATATGCATAGTATACATTATTAAATATTGTGCTCCACAGTAAACTCGAGAGGTCAATGTCGCTCGCGTCTCGATGAATGGTGGTGGTGTACGAGAGCGTTTTTTACAAAAAAAATATAAAAAAATGAACTTGGTCTATATATATACAGTATGTATATTGTATAGTTGGAACGACAGCGCGACGTCACGCGCGAAAAGCGCATGTGCAATTGCACGCGTATATATTGTACCTATATAATATATTATAATATACCTGTTTCGTTGTTGTATTGCATTATACATTGGATAATATCGGTGTCTGACTGACCGGCAGGGTTGCCGCGTCATGAGGAGGGGTGTCAGAGAATATAATATCGAGAAAGTATAATATATAATATATATATAAATACTATTCGGGTCTCGCCGCTGTATATATTATGTTCGTATACGCACACACACACACACACACACACATACACACATAGACTATTTTATACGGTCATAGTATGGGCGATATCATCGGTTACGGCGTGGCAGGGCCGGAAGGAGGGAGAGGCGTGACCAGATCCGCGCAAACGGCCGCGGCGGAATCGCGGTTAATGCCAAGCATCGTTTGTGCGCGAGTTTCGCCGCAGAGTCGCGAACCCGCCCGCTCGCCCGTCGTCGTGGCTGCCGAGTTTTTATTTTTCTCCGACTCCTTTTCTCTCTCTCTCACTCTCCCCCTCGGAAGTGCGTTCGAGCGCCGACGCGACCGGCCGGCGGACGGCAGCTGCATTATTATTAAATTCAGGGCATATACGTTGGCCTCCGAGAGCTCCTAACCCACACGACGACGAAAGAACACAGAAATATATATTTATTGTATTCGAGTATATTGCTACTGGAATAATAGTACACAATACACAATATGATTATTATTATTATTATTGTGATATTATGTGCACACGGACACAGTGTAGTTCGGAGTGTTTAGTCATATCGCGTCGACCGAAGCATGTTTAAAATGCAATATATACACGACGGATGTATTATAATATTATGGGTACTGTGTACAATAATAATAATAATAACAATAATATGTAGGTGTCCCGTGTTTTGATCGGTTTTTATTGAAGACGAAAAATACATAAATCCGTCTCACGGCGGTTATTGGAATTCTTTTGCGATTATAATATCACATCCAGTCGTCGTGGATCGTTTCCCGTTCATAATATTATAATATTTTCGAAATATTATACAATGCGCATATAGGTCTGACAATGGAAATATATATATATATATAACAACAATAATACCAACACACATACACATATTATACACAGTATAGTCACCACTGGGATAATAATAATAATATGTCATTGGCATTAAAATATACAATGCGTTATCGTACATTATTTATATTTCAGTTGTTAAACGACGCCAGAAATCGGAATAATCGGGAAATTCGCGCAGAGTTTTACGACCACACGGACCACGTCAGCTACACCGACTCGGATGACGGCGAAGGGGGAGAGGGCATTATGTGCCGATGTTTTTTTTTCAAATGCCACTGCAGCAGTAAATTTGTCGAAAATGAAATATGCTCTTCGAGCTTTTTGAAATCCCTCCGGTACAACAAACCAAAATGGATGTAACCACGGGGGATTTGGGTTGGGGGGTAGGTGGTCGGGCGTAGCTTTGGATAAACGCACAACTAATAAACGACGATTGAACCATCGATATATACAATAACAATATAATGTGTACACATAACGTATTACGTGCTTATGTAATTTTAAGATTATCATCATGTGTTGCGTAATATGAAAAAAAGCGCTTAGGTGACTTATAAATTAACGTTGTTTTACGAGTGATCCTAAATTTATTTTATTTTATTTTATTTTATCTGTTTTGCAGATAGCTCTATGTGATTTTGAGTTGACGAAATAGCTTATAATATGCTTTCTTGTTGATTTATGATAGCTATATCGCGTATCAATATGAACACACACACACACACACACACACACACACACACACACACACACACACACAAGATAACGTAACGGCACGGGCACAAATAAACGAGCTTAAAGAGAAAAATGATAGGGCCAAAGTGAATCGACCTTGACGGTGTGTTTAATGTCGTCGACGCGTTGAAGTCGGTCAACCTCGAAATCGGTTATCGTAGGTGAGAGGAAAAAGTGAACATTGAAGACTATAGATAAAAATAATAATAATAATCGTCCCATCGTGTAATATAATATTATACAATAATAGAGTGTTTGATGAAAAACCAGAAAAACCGATGACATTATATCGGATATATATATTATATATGCCTAATTTTTTTTACAGAATAACTCTATCCAATAATAATAAAAATATTTAAATAATATGTTAATGTCGGTCAACAATTTATCGAGTCGATTCAACAACTGACTAATTTTTATACAAATACGCGTTGTAAAATGTGTGTTTGTCGTGGTTACATAATATTGTATTACATATCATTGAGTATATTATATTGTATCTGTAAAATATATGCTAAATGGTATTATCCATTTATGAGTTTATGGAAAAATTGTATTTATATTTTTTTTTTATTTTTTTTAATAACTGCAGGTTCCACAGCGCATAATTTTCACGAAAACATCATGCTTACTGGGAAAGTTTTCTTTTCGGTTCACGGCGGTGGCAGGAAGCGTCGACGACAACTACGGCGAGAGCAAGAAAAAAACAATCGAGATTACTACGGTTTTATAACGGAATGAATAATGGTTTTTAATTGTTATTTAATAGTTTGAGCGGCGCAAATGTTTTGTTAAGCCATTTGTTATTTATTTTTCGTCCCACTCGAGAATAATAATAATAATAATAATAATATGATGATGATGATGATAATGATGATGATAATATATGAATGTAATAAAAGAATATTATATCCATCATCGTATAACAACGCCATTATTATATTAATGTATTTAACGTCATTTTTTTTAGAGTCGTCTACGTCAAGTAGATTTTGCATAGGCGTTTTTCAGAAAGGACATTAGGTAGGTTTCGCCCTTCAAAAGATGTCGATGTTTGTTATGTTTGAAAAAAATATATTTATATTTCGTTTCACAACGTTTTAATTAAATAATTTTTAATCATCTAGTAGTTGTGATTACGGAACGGCGTGTTACACTGTGTTACGTTTATACATTTTGAATAATAATAATATTTCCTAAGAATTTTGATTGGTTTTAATTTAAACACATCGAATAAATTCTAATAAATATGTAAATATTAAAATGTTTTATTAATTTTTTTTTTTTACTCAATAGCTACGTATATACGCCCATGTTAATGACGCATTTAAACGTATAAAAATTCCACAACACAACCGTGCGCATTGCAGTGTATTCAGTTATTGGTACAATAATTAAATTATTTTAATTAACTACCTACACGACGTAAATAAAATAGCGAGCTGGATGATGCATACAGATTTTCAAGGGAAAAACAAATGCTAAATCACTACAAAGAACACGCCTGCGGGAATACAATACAATTTCACGCGCAATTTGAAGTAAAATATTGACAAAATTAGTTTAATTTTTATTTCTTGTCGACAGCGCAAAAAACGAGTAGACAATCGAAAAGAATGTACCGAAGAATGCGGTTATTAAAACCTAATGGAATTTTACGGTTCACGACTTTTGCGGCGTTTATAAGCGTTTGTCCAAATTGATCTATAGAACTGCTAGCTCGCAAAAACTTTGGCAAGTTTGCTTCTTTTGACTGGTATTAGTTTTAAAACTTTCCGCCCAGAAATTCGAGAGGAGATTACCACTTTTAGAAAACTGTCGTTTATCCAATAATTGTGTTATATTGACGGAGATTTAGCCGCCGATCGAGCGATATATTTTTAAATAACGCGAATATATAAATACACAGGGTGGGCTCTACCCGGGCACTGTGTTTGCACGTTTTCTTGCGTTAGGTTTATGAAAAAAAAAAAAATAGAAAAACAGTAGCCATTCTGTATACACGCATGTCTTATATTATGTTGGGCGTACGACGTCGTTATCGCTCTTTGCGGAATACGTGTCAAACGACCAAAAGTAGTAGGTAGTTGCTGCGAGTCGAAGTAATTTTTCGGTTTATTTTTTTCTTTAGTCTCAATGGTTTTTTTTCTCTCAAGCTCTCGGAACAGTTGAAACGTTTCGACGCGAAACAAAATCCGTCCAAGGCGCACTGCTGTTGGACGTTTACCAAATGTTCGATCCCCTCGTGGTTTTTTTTTCACCGGTCCGAATTAACGCCCAAACAAAAAGACTCTTCCTTTTGTGTGTACGACACCTTTACGAGCGAAATTAAATTTAGACCCGTCAATTATATTTATATATATATATTATATATATATTTATAACATGTGTACACATATATACATACTCGCACACATATTATTACACATATCGAGCATTGTTGTCCAATGCCAAGTAGGCGTTTGTATGGGAATATAAAAACCTATAGAAAAAACCAGCCAAACACCAGCTGCAAGATTTTGCAGAGACGATTTTTTTTCTTCACAATCGCGTATTGTTGTTATTATTTTTATTATTGTGCTATATACTCGTATTATATATATATATATATACATGTACGTATACGACGCGTTTGGGATAAACGCATAATTTTATCGACATACCGCTGCGTTGATCCATATTATACTCGTATATATTTATAATATGATATGATTATTACTGTTACTACTGTGGTTATTATTTTTTTATCCTAATGTATACAAATATGCATGATAGGTGCATAAGACAATGGCGTAATAGCGCGTTAGTGGTAAAAACTCAAGTGCGCTCTTCGAATTTAGACACGAAATATGGAAATATGTGTACCTATACGATAAAATATATTATCTAATTTAAATAGAGAGTGTTTAAATGGGTCGCATCAAACGTTTAGAAACAGCTAACTTTATTCTCCTACCCAATTAACATAGGTGAAGTACACATAATGACTAGTAAGTAAAACTATAACAGCTACATTTATAACACCTACATTTTATAATATCGCTGCATACAATATTTTTTTTTTTATATACAAGACGGTTTTATATATAGATTATAGATAGATATTATAACATATTATGATGTTGTGTACACCGTCTATATAAATCAATGATAAAATATTACATGTAATATTATACGTGTTTAATGTGTTTTAAAACGTCGTACATAAACGTAATTTATTTATAAAAATAGTAGTGCATATAGGTATATTCTCGTCGTCGTACGTCGTCGTCGCGCGAGGCCTACCGGCGACGCATAATAAATCTCAGACATTGTAATTCAACGTGACACGAGCGTGATGATACGATCGTCCCGCGACGCAATGTCAATATTTCCCTAGATCGCATAAAAACTTCCGCCGATTAAAATGCCGCCGCTGGTACCCATTACACCACGGCCGCACGAATATTATTATAGCAGTCGTCGAAGTGTCGGCGATACATAATAAAATACAAGTTCAAAATCCTTGTAAAAATATAATATACCTAATATAATATATAAGAGTATTAATATGCGCGGTTAATGTCTATAAAACCATGGTATATATATATATATTTATGTTTATTATAATACGTATAGGTACGCGCTTGTATACATACACACATCATGATTGATGTATATTATTATCTCTAATTAATATGTTAATTTTATTGAAATACACCATTTTCCCAATTAATTGAATACAAACAAATTCCAGAGCAGTATAGAAAAACAACTGCTATGGAAAAAAAACAAACTAAAAAGTGTCGAATTATATATCTGTATACATAGGTATGAATAATACTATTCCATAAAATTGAAAAACAGCAAAATCGCATTCAAACTCAAAGCTTAAAACTGCAAAAAAATGCATTTATTCGCTGTAAAGAACAATTATTATATTTTGATTGCTAGTTTACTGAAACACATCTGTATACCGAAATAGTTGGGTTAACTGCAGACAGTAGTTAATCACCATCATCATTATTTTAATAATACAATTATTCTTTAAGTATATATTAATATATTTAATATAAACACTCATTATAAGTACCTGTACCACTATACCAGTGAACGAATATTTTAAATTAGAAATAATGTTCGCGGAACACCCTGTTTGGAAAAATATTGGCTTTATACAAACAAATATTACATTATATTATACACACTCCATATTTATACATGGTTATGTTATTTTGTAGTCATTACAACGCTATTATTGCTTGCTAACCATAGGTACTTAGTAGTAATATTATACGATGATAATAATATTTCAGACAATAATACCTAGGTACCTATATACTTTAATATAGTGATGCACTGCGAGAAAATATACTCGCAATGTAGACGTATATAATAATCGTCCGATGATCCGAATCAAACTCAACGATCGTGATCAGTTTTACAGAACACGATTTTTCTACGCTTTCAGTCAACGATGTTCACTATAACGTATTCAATTACTACGGAATGCATATAATACCGAATGCTGATATATTATAATATAATATCTATACTCAGACCATTTTCAATTATTGCGGATCGACATCGTCGTACGTAAGGTACCTTATTCACTGAATATATTATAGGTAGGTATACAAGAATAAATAATTATAATACCTGGCAGCGCACGAGGAATTCGAAGAAATCGCGCTTAAACCATATACCTAGCAGCAGTTAACCGTTTACGCGGTGCCACAACATAAACGATGATTAATAATAAATGGGCACGGAAAGATGTAATAATTTAACTATTAAAAAGCTCATTATAAAAAAAAAAAAAAATACTAATAATAATAAATTGTCGTTATGCCCACGCCACGGCTACATATTATACTGCGTACGGATTAAAATCCAATTGAGTGCGCACTTTATGAAATTATTCTATGCATTATGTAAATAATAATTATAGCGGAACAGTTTTTAAAACTAGCGCGTATTGTTATATTGTAAATACGTGCTATATAAAATATATATTATTATTAACGCGGTCGCAAATGTCGCAGCAACGCCGATAAATCGTCCGAACGGTATTGGTGATACATAATACGCGCGGCCGTATATCATTACGGAGTACGTATAGAAAAAAAATGATATCGAAAATAATATAATAGATATCCGTACTAAATATTAATATACATATACATTATTATATTCTGTACCTCCGCCGTCGCGTTGTGGTCGTAAGTCGTGACGAAGTTTCAATTGTACTGGGTATAACATATTATAATGCTGCACTGTAACATCGTTCAACTCCGTCTCGAGTCGAAAACGGGTTGTGCGCACTCATGGATCGGTGTACACGAAATGATATTACACGTCTCGTATTATAATATATCGTAAAATTATTACTTTGACCGTGCAGTCGTTGTACCAGGAGGGAATGAAAAAAATCACGTATATTATATAATAATATAAAGTGTGTAATGATATTCGATCGTAATAAAAATAATAATAATAATAGTATATAATAGTAGTAGTAGAAGGACGATAACACAAAATATGATGTAACGCCACGTTGACGATCTGTGGCGAATTATATTATTATGATTTCGGTGCAAGGACCGAACTCGGCTCGAGCGGCATGCGAACGCCGTCGCAGTTACCACGCACACCCGCCCGTGTGGTGGTTTCGTGCGCGCCCTGCAGATCGATATTGTACGGTGTTATTATTATTATATACATATATGCGGCACAGAGAAGACGTCCTCGTATATTTTATATTTTCATGACATACACACGCGTACATAATATATTATTATATTATACACACATACACACACGCGCGCGAGCAAACAAACAAATGCACACACTTACACACGCATATATCCCATGTCGGCCGTATATACCGCGGTCTGGGTTATAAGCTCGGAAAATATACCTTACAACCTGGTTGTTACCCGGCGAAATTGTGCGGTACGGTTACAGAAATCCGGCGAACGGTTACGCGGAGCCTGTGTAATAATAATCATAACGCGTATCATATAATATTATACCGGTGTGTACGTGTATAATAATATGTATATAGAGAACATTGCGGATATCTGCAGCAGCCATTGGCCCGAGACGAAGACGACGACAATTCGACAAAATCGAATAACTCGATTTTCCACCGGCGCATCGTAATAATAATATCGACAATACTACGATACGTTGGAGTATTTAATATTGTAAAAATATTCGTGATAAAACCCAAGTTCATGACGGCGGACAGGCGGTGTGCTGTGCCGCATTGAAAATCGCACGGAAAGCGAAACCGTTATAGTTTGGCCGACACTTTTCACGGCCGACCGCCGTGCGAAAGCCAACGGCGCCGGACAGAAAGTATTATTTTCACTCTCGTCCGCAATGGCGAGCGCGGTGGTAGGTTTCCCGAGACGGGGAACGCTCGGTTGGTGGTATAGGTCTTACGCACATGACAGATATAAAGTGACATCCGTACACGGTATATACAGTATAGTATTGTATTCCCGTTTACCCACATATACAATACGCACACGGACACTACAGAAAAGCTCGTACTTAGATTGAATATAATATACGTATTATAATACGTGTTTACACCCGCCGCAGAAGCGAAGGGTTTAGCGTTAACCCTTTGTGAGCGATATTTCTGGCTATATTATTATTATGGGGGGGGGGTGTAGGGTTTAATTTTTATCCGTTCCGAATTCTCGTCCTCTGCTACCTCTCTAGCTGTGCTTTTCCATGTCAAAACGAGCGCCATCATGCAGGCCCTATACCACGCCGCTATATATATATATAATAATAATAATAATATTATGTACACAACATGATGTGCACACTATACGATGCACGCCAAATATATACATATAGGTGTGACGGGCGAGCCGAGCACGCGATTTTATTTATAATATTAACCCTGCGCGAAGGGGTGTCTCGAAAATCCTTCATGTCAAAATATAAAAGCCACTTTTTATCTGTAAATACGCATCACACGACGTGTAGTTGTAGGCATATATAGTAGTCTAATATTATAATATAGCGAAATTCGTGACGCCGGCGATCGGCACAGTGTATAATATATATATATATAGTATTACACATATAATATACAATGTAATAATATATTGTTTATACGACGTACATCACACTATGTACACACACGCGAGAGAATAATATCGCCGTACTTGTTCATAAGCACTGTTCGCGTGTATCTTCTACCAATATTACCGGTGTCATATCTAATGGACCGTACAAAACGACTGGGTACTCAGGTTGCGTGGGCGTATGCGGAAATCGTGAGAGCGCGGCTCGCACGTATTCGTCGAGACGTTTAAGCGATGATTTTCACGTGTAACACCTAATTATTAACATTACAGAGATAATCGAACGACACGGAGTAGGTACATAATATACGTCGATGCAAATATACATAGGCATAATGCACGAATATGCGCCGGGAATTCGATTATTTGTATTATACATACGTATTAGGTACACGTCGATAATGACGGGTTTACGTCGAATATCATAACTGCTGCGTTGCATTGTCGCCGTCTCCGTTATGTGCAGGGAGTGGCGATTTTCGATAAACGCTGTTCATTCTATATGCAGTGATTGACATCACAATATTATTATAATAATATACACGTTTAATAATTATATTATATAATACACACATTACAATATTATGTGTTGCACATGCGCCACGATGTATACTAAAGTCGATAGCGTTTACGACAAACGCAGTTATACTGTACTGTGCACGTGGGTCCATATAATATAGTGAATAGGTGGCGGGGTTGGGGATAACAAGTCGAATTGATAATTCCTATCAGCGGCACCTCTTGGGGAGCGGCAATATTTTTTTTACAAATTGATAAAATATTTTAAGTATATCGATATAATAATAGTATATCAAATAATTATTAATTTATATATTTAATACGGATTATTATAGAAAATAATTATTGTGAAGAGAAACAAATTTAGAAAACAAAAAAAATCCTAAAGAAGTATAGTAACTAATAAAATTTAAATCCACTTTTATGGCAATCTGTTTTATTGCCCTAGCGTCAATTTTTTAAATCTGGCCTGATTACACTGAGCGCGATAAATCCACGTGCCACTCCGACCGCTTTTATTACCACCACAGCTAGTCATGGTAATATTCGGTGTGTGTGTGTTTTTGTCATATCATCCACTCGCGAACTATAAATGAAAAGACTTACTGACAATGGTGGTGATTTTAAAAACTCCGGTGTGGACCCATTACGGTAAAAATAATATTGTAGCTGGCCTGTATAGCCCGTGAATTAGGAGTGTAAAACGAAAAAATCTTATCCACTGATAAGAAATGTAATAAATATTAATTGTATCGGAGTTTTATAGGTCAATACACTTAAAATTGCCCTATACTAGAATTACGTTACGGGTTACGTAGGTTTATATTATATAGCTACTCGATTTTTAGCGTACTAAAATAATATTATAGTCTTACATTGTTATACATTTTCGATGTTGTTAGGTAATCACTGTGTTATTCACTTTTTCGAAGAAAAAAAATATTATCGACCTGTTGCAAAAGATATAACATTGATTATGTCTATGTATATGAGTTACTTAACTGTCTTAACTTATTATATTTAATTGTTAAAATTAAAATTATAGAAAAATTGTTGAATTCGTTT
Organism: Schizaphis graminum; assembly: GCA_020882235.1. Classification (NCBI taxonomy): domain Eukaryota; kingdom Metazoa; phylum Arthropoda; class Insecta; order Hemiptera; family Aphididae; genus Schizaphis; species Schizaphis graminum. The sequence continues at coordinate 96,012,819 of CM037033.1, forward strand.
TAAGCATTTACTCGAATCCTATGTAGAATTTTAAAATGTTAAAGTACAAACAATTTAGAATATATTAAATATTATTTGATGTAAAGTAGATTATAGTAGGGGATATAATTGAAAACCATTAAATTCAGGATAACACGCGAGGGTAGTCGACGACTCATTTTAAGTGCAATCGGTAAGTTCAATATTTTTTTTTCAGCAAAGAGAGTATTGGCACAAGAAAAGGTTAATTAGATGAGCAGCTGGACTGCTCCCGATTTATCTGGAGGTGGTCTTATAAGATACTGAACAAAGATGACAATAACAATAAATAATGATAAATAACCAGGCGACTAGGTAGGTATACGAAAGAACAACGTTTTAATAATAAAATATTATATGAAATATATATAAAATATATATACATAGTATACACTGGCCGTCGAGTGTCGACACAACCACATCAACAATAAGCAATATAAACCCGATTATAACTTCATGGTTGTGTGAACGGGGGAGTGGAACGGTTGGTCTTTAATTATATTTATATCCCGCAAAGCAGGTTATTATTAATTATTATTATACGGTATTATATTAACTGCGGAAAAAAATTAAACGCTAATTCGGAACGATGTTTCATCGTGAAAAGCGACTAAGTGTACACAATTAATTATCTCGACGAAACCTTACCTAACCGAAATAATAATAATTTAACGTCACATCGGTAAAATATCATAGAAAATTACAATAAATGAACAAACAATATACAAACATATTACAGAATATCAATATCACATACAATTTTTAGATATTATTATAAAATTTATATATATTTTTTTTCACTGTGGGCGGAGCGACTGGGATGGTAGCGTTTTCGCTGGTGGTGGCGTCGACGGCGTACCTTTTGGTATTTAATCAACAATCAATTTAGACAGCGCGGGGCGGGTACACTCGTGAAAACAGACGACGTTGTCCCAACAAATTTGATTTACTTGAAACGCGCCCGCGTTCGTCGTCCTTGATTAAAAGCGATATTTATTTTAGCCTGCAGAGTGCAGTGGGTGGGTGGGCAATCGGGTGAGTGGTGGCGAATTAATTCAATTATATAGTTACACCTACCCGACCATGCGTGTGGTTAAAAGTTTTATTTTATTTTTTTTTTGATATATTTTTGTTGAAACATTTATTTTGTGAAATAAAGAAATGCCGCCCTTAGAGCCAGGGTCTTATACAGTCCAATTATTATTACATCCAAGGCTACTCGGTACACACTCAGTGGCCGATCGTGTATACACTTCATAATCCCGTGTATACATGCACACAAGCGCACAATTATCAAGTTGTTGATTACTATATATATATATATATATAAGTATGTGTGTACGAGGGGGATTTAAGCAGCTGCAGCAGAGAATGACAAAGAGGCGGTGTAGGAGTAGACGTTGTGTATATAATTATTTGTTCCCTGCGCGCACACATTTTTGTGGAACATTAGACGCGACGTCATAAAGGCTTCCCGTATAGAACCGAGTTTATTTCATCCGCCGTTTTTAAGTCGTTCACCTCTCTATCACCGTAGTTCCTTTCATTCCGTGTCCTATAACATCAGCAGCACGTGACATTTTTCACTATTTTATTATGATATTTATATATGCTGTATGATGTATGTAATATGTATATTATGATATTATTTTATTCTATACTCGCTGTACGCGTATCTATGTGTTTATACCGAACAATGGTATGCAAAATAATCATAAAACAAATATGTGTAGTACATAAAATAATATAATAATATGATAACGTAAAACGTGTAGTTGTATCGCGTAATCCGAACAGAATTGTTCGCATAGATTCCATGATTATTGCGGCATGCCGTATGTATTGTGCGATAGCGAAATAAAAGCGAAGGACGAAGGTGCACTACGGTGACTATAATACTTGCACGAAATGCTTTTAATATTCGTCAAATTCATATTTATACGCGCAGGGTCAACTGCGTGGAGTAAACGAACCGAAATGTGATTAAAAAAAATTTAAGTTAAATGAGGTACGACGGCGACGACAACGCAGTAGTCTAAAAGTTTTAGTGAAAAGAAAAATAATAAAAAAAAAAAACAACTACCTAAAGCCATAAAGCGGTGGTCTAACTTTTTAAGCGCCAACTCAAAGGTTTTGCATTACTTATGTACATTATAATGCACCCCATCCAGCGGATTACGTCAGTATTTCGTTTAAAACAAAGAACGCATCATATCATTGTCGTTGACGACGTCATTCGCGGCTTTTCGTAAAAACCTATGCGTGAAAATGTCGATAGTAAACCAACTGACGATTGGTGACAAGGATTAGCATCAATGGTGGTAAGTTTATTACGCATACACCTACGATCTGCATCTACATGGACTATGCGGGTATTGTGTGGGATGATTGCCGCAACCAAGTCAATAACTTTCCTGCAGGATTTTCTAAAGGATTGGACGAGGGGTTGGTGGGGTCTGCCCCGGAGCCGTAACTACATATAATATCGTTTACCGAAATGTGAAAATAATTTTTTACCAAACTGCACGTTCACCGAATGGGATTCACGGACATGGTTATAAGAACACGGCAGAGAGTGATAGAGAGCCGGTCCGGCGGCGGCGTTATGGTTGGTCCCTCGGGTGTCGTTCAGCACTAGCCCAGAGCCACTAAAACGGCCATCTTTTTATTTTTTAATGGACTTTATACATTTTTCATCGGTATATACGTACTTACGCAATTACATATGTTTTTTTTATACTGGACAACGGTTGCATACTTGCGTGTGATGCCGAAATATTTTCGATTAGTCTATGAAATTTATGCAGGTAGGACACAATACGTAGTTATATTATTCGTCTTAATATTATTATCACTAGTTATAATATTATTTTCAACATTTTGTTTAAAAATGAAAATTATTTGATTTCACCAGTATTTTTCGTACATACATGAATAATTATTTAAATAAATTATTAAAAATACAAATAAAATGTAGGTACCTACATTTATTATTCTGACAAAAAAAAAATAATTAAATGAATACTTTTTAAAAATAGCACTCTGAATGGATAATTTTAACATTATTTCGGAGTCGGAACGTCGATAAAATGAATTCTAAATTAATTGAATTCATATTTTAAAACAAAATTTTCTTTTTTGTCAATTCAGCTTCTGGTATTTATTTTGTTGAACACATATACCACTTTCTAATTTATTTAAATAATTTTGGGTGTTATTATGAATCATTCATATCATTTCTCAAAATTATGTACATGAGTTAACGTTTTATTGTGGTTGATAAAATAAAGCACGCAGTTGATACATATTTAACATCGTAAATTTCGAGTTAAATGGACTAAGTCCTTAATTTTTGTGTGTGATAGATTGATAGCAGAACGAACATCGTTACAAAATAACGCAAAATAATCACATCCGTAATATAATAATTATTATCAATATGAGTGTTGATATTTCACCAATTTTAACTATTCATATAGGTAACTTAGTTTTATGTGGTTTTGAAATACAAAAATTTATTCGAGTGTATATAATACACATCAATACTGTTTAATAATGCGTATTATGAAATAGAAAGCACCCGTGTGAATTGTATTTTTCTTAGCATAATATTTTGAAGATTTTGGTTTTAATACTCAAAAGTTATCTCTGGCCTGCTCAAATTTTTTCTACATTCCTGGTAAAATGTTTATTCGGTCAAATACTTTTAAAACTCAATAACGTCTAAGCTGGGTTCGAAAGTTTGGAGCTAACCGCTGTCACACACATCCTTTGCAGTAAGCTCGTGCTGCACAACCTTTTCTCTGATATATACGGGCGTTAAACTTCAAAACATATTCTATCTCAGACATGCACATTTGTATTGTATATAAATTAAATGTATTTATGTGAAATTAAATTGAAAGTATTTTTTTTTTTCACTAAAAGTTATTTATGATATTATTTTAGGTTATGTGACCAAACGTATAAAATATATTAGATATTATAAAATCGACGTTACGATTTTTGACAGTGCACATTATTAACAAAGTGCATATGAAAATAAATCCATCGGTATAACGTCAAATCATGCAAAATCCAAAAGCATATCAATAATAAACAGAAGGTTTTGTTAAACGGACCATTAACCAATGGCCGAAAAATGGCATTGTCCAATTTAAATTCACAATATATTTAAAATATAATAATCGAGGGGGATTAGTTGACCCTAAATCACATTAATTATTATATTTACGCCCTCGTAACTAAAAAAAAACATACTACTCACACACACACATATATATATATATATATAAACGCACAATTCACATATTTATTATTATTATAATGATATATATTTTATCATGGTATCGAATTCACGTTCATCATGCACAGCATAATATATATTTATATATTATATATTACAAGCAGCCTTTCTAAAAATATCTATTTTGAAAAAGTAGCAGTAAAATATAAGTTTTCATAGCTTTTTCCGGAAATTTTTTTCACATTTTTTTGTTATATTAATTACCCTTCGCGCGCAGTGTTCAAAGCGAGACCTTCTTTTGTATATTATAATTTCTAAGTGAAGGAAAGCAAGTGTAATTTTTTTAGTTTTTCGTTGTGCACTTAACGCATTCTCTGTAGAATGACGGTAAACGGTGGTGTGCGTAGTTGTCATTGTATATAGTCATCGTTAAATTTTACGGTAATTATAAAATATTTACATAATTCAAGAGTGCTGCGCAGCTATACACATTATACACATCCACATACGCACGCACACACACACAAAATTTAACATGTGATGTTCCTTTTTAAAATGTTTAATAATACATCACATTTTTTTGTTGTTATATAATTAATGAGTTTTAATTATTCTTTCTATATTTCCGCACCGAGGGGGGCGAATGGTGGATTTTCGACGTCCTCGGAAATTTTCTTGAACACCCGCGTTTCACTATACACGCAACAGACATAATTTATATTTCAGGTTGCCATTGGATACTATACATGGATACATTACACAGCAGTTTAAGATTTTCAGCGAACCCCTATTTCGGACACTGAATTCAACGAGTCTATTGGATACTGTATTGCGGGTGAGTTGTATATGCTCTTTGCTATCCGATCAGCCAAGCTCCATTAATACCAACGCGCAAAACGTCACCCAAAGGCTACGAGGCTACGTTCAATGGCCATTTTTCAAAATAAAGAAAGAAATAGTGAAAAAAAATCAATGAGGATAATATAAAATACGCTACACCTAAAAATACAAAAAGATACCAAGTTCTGCACTATATTTTGTAAATATCACGTTTTCGTTAACAAATATTAGCATATACCGGAGCATATACAAGTAAGTTAAATCATAACTTTAATCAAAACTTAGAACTTTTATCAAGTATTTCTTTTTTTGTATTGTGGAATACACAGCCGTTATATAATATGTAAGACTTTCATTAATGCTCATTTTAGCGATTAAATTTATGAAAATAAATAAAAATCATGACTATCGTTATATGGCTAATAATAAAATATAATATAATAATACCATATAAAAGTACTCAGGTTATAACACGTAATACTACATTTTGTATGCTTATTTTAATCTCCAAACACACTGGCATTGAGTATATCGTCTGTCAAATACAGAGTCAAATATACATTTTCGAGGGTAGGAAAAATTGTTTTTATATTTTATACGTCAAGAATAATTTAATTTTGAATGCGTGAAAGGGGAAGTTTAAAGTTTCGATATAAACAAGTTTAAGTGACGAGTAATTTAGTAAGCACGTAAACATATTGTTGGTAAACTTGTAATCCCTATAGTAGGTATAGTAAAAACCATACGTCCTGTCAATCTAAAAGAGATGAAATATACATTTTCAGTCAAATTTGTTATTTAAGAATCTTAAGAATGATTAACAATTTTTAAAGAAGGTACAATAATAATCATGAAAATGACTTTTTTTTAATGAAACTATATACATTTTGTATACAACTATTAACATTCAACAGTTTATAGTCTACGATTGACGATACTAGTATAATGTTACTTGAAGCAATTTGATTTATTATATTAAAACATCGAATTACTGAATAATAGGAAACTTGCGTATGTGTACGATAATTGTATCTGTCAGATGGAAATGGCTCGATAACCAAAATGTTATTAAATTACGAGTTTGTGATGTTGGGAATGACAGTATTAATGGATTATGTACTGGCTATGACCATAAACCGAATATCGATGTAATTAATTTCTCAGATTATGTTTAATATTGAACTTGCCGATACTGTATATACAAATTGAATAATTGCATTGTGCCCAAATGAAATATAATACATTTACTTTGTTTTGAACGTTTTAGTATTTTACAACGTCCATCTTTGATTCAGCAGTCAGTAACAATGTTTCCAAATACAAAAATAAATGTTCTTTATTTACAAAAATCGAATTCCTAGTTGACATATTATTGAATAATGATTTAATTTTAAAATATAAATATTGTAAATATTATATTATAGTATTATACTATAATATAACAATATATTTTAAACTTGTATATTTACATGACAAAAAGTCTATATGTACCCGATGGAATAATAAACATTTATAACTACAAATTGTGAATTATCTTAATGGAAATTAGATACTCTCAAATTATTAGCACAACAATATCGTCAGTAACAATATATAATAATATATATACTTATCTTACATAAGAATACACTTGAGATCGCTAGCTGTACCGGGCCTCAGTTGTATACATATCGACACGACACTATATTAGTTTTACGCAAAAATGGACCATACACATTTCGCAACAAAGTATATCTAACAAAAAGGTATTTAAAGTCCAACGAATCCTTTATATATACCACCAGTACTGCAGGTTCCTCGTGGGATCTGGGTCACTACTCACTATGTTATGAGCTACATTCTAAAGTCCACTGTGGTATATACGCACAACAAAACCTAATATGTTCGACCGTTGTACAAAATATATATACCTAAACTATAGTGCATTAATGACTCTGCCTCTAGTGTATTCCCAGCTGATAGCTGTATACGTGCTTTTTGTTTTGTTTGTTAATACCGTTTTAGCTTTATATACGTATACAGTCCCAGGGAACACACTACGCCATAGTCGGTGCTAAAGGGAGTTTTTCTCAACATAGATATCAACATTAACTTGTTATAGAATACAATCTATTTAATATTGCACGTTCAAGATTCAAGACAATAATAATAATTATAATAATAAAAATAATAAAATATTATCGATTTTTTGTTGGTTAATGTGTATATGTTTTTAATTTTGTTTTTAATTGGATATGTGTAATTTTTTTTAGTTGCAGTTTGTAGTCAATCGCTTGGATTATAACCGGATTTCCAAGATATCGGACGTGACGGACCAAAGTGAACTCACCTCTCAACTACTATATCATCTTATAATTTCACACACTGGACCGAACGTTAAGCAATAATACTTAATAACTGTGAATAGAACGAAAAAAAACGTTGTGCCTACTACAGGTTTTTTATAATATATTATATTATACATATACATAAGTATATCAGTATATGCACTAGAATATTATTATACGTAGAGTCAATTTCGGAAAACCACAAAACTATATTACCTATCGATTTCCCGAACACAAAGCATCATCTTCTGGCTGTTATGTGGAACGACATTAAGTTTATAGATTAAAAAAAAAATAATAGTATTATTGTACCTACACTTAGCTAGGGAGTGGAGCAATTTTTTGAAAGGAATCGGTTTTGTAAAACTATTTTAGAAACGTTTTCAATGAATAAAAAAAAAAAAAATAAATAAGTAGAAAAAAATATACGGGTAGGTAAACCACTATATTCTCGTAGTTTATATGCATTTTACGCACCCCCGGGACATAGGGATACCCAATTTTCCGTTCGTTCTCGCAGATATTTTAGTAAAATACAAAAATCGGTTTAGCCAAACAAAATGTATGTGATGGTTTTATACAAGGTACCTAAATAATAAACAAATATAATTTTCTTTTCCTCATGAAATAAAATAAATACATTTTGTGTTAGTTGGCGATAATAAAACAAATATATAAAACACCGTTGACGCAATAAATCGTGGTAATCAGGAAATACAATATGTACGAGAACAATACAAAAAAGATACTCCTACTAGACATGACATTGAACTGAAAACAATCGAATTTTAATTGATTACAAAATATATGATCCAACGTGGAAAGTACGAAACAATTAATTAATCGTGCAAAATGTTCATATATTTATTGTTAAAGGTATTAGCAAAACGAGTTTTGATGAAAGCCGATGAAGTTCGTAACACATTTTGTAAATTATTAATCAAGTATTTGGTAACTGAAAACTGTTTAAATTCGACTAATTCAATTTATATCCCTAGTGTTGAACCTTACTTGCAATAATAAAATTAGGAATAAAAGTTTGTGTAACTATAAATACGAAGAACAACTTATTTGTACTACGCTTCTATGTTATTTAATTTTGTGACAAATGCGGAAACATTTTTTAGCTGAAAATTATAGAAATGAATATATAGTTTTTCTAACAATTTATTAATAAAAATTTAATTTTATGAAATTAAAGTCGTTCTTACCGAAACAAATAGAACTTTTCATGACTTCGTTCTGACCAAATTATTTAATATACTGGTGAAGTAAAACAATGTTTAAGTTTTTCTTTATAACTGTTATATGAGTATGTTGTACAATATATATTACAACTTATTTTATTTTATATAAATTTAATAAAAGTTTTACTTTGTATTAAAATGTTTTATGTACAAAAACAAATTTTTATAAGTTTTTAAATATTAATTACATTGAATTTGTTATTAAAATTAATCGAAATTAATATGTTAGAAAAGTAAAAATTATTTTTATTTTTATCACATTTTGAAACCAACATTTTAAAAGTTACTCATTTTTCAAAAAATATTATCCGTTTATTTTACTTGGAATTTTCTTATTTAATTGATTGGTTCATGATTGACTACAAATTTAATTACTTAAGTACCAAGTTATAAATTTATATTCTCAAAAAAAAAATACTATTTTGGGAATAAGATTAAAATCTATTTTTTACACTATCAATTTTTAGATTTATATTTTATCAAAGTTTATTTTTTCGAAACATGAACATTCATTCATTAAATTACATACAATTAAAAATCAATGATCATTGATATCGTTACAATTTCCTTGTATATGTACTTAGTTTAAAAGCCCAGAAAAAAACGATTTAAGCAAAAAATATCATATTAAAAAAAAAAAAAATCATGATATTTATGTTTTGAACGGTTTATGTGGAGATTCATTGTTTTTAAAAATATTTTCAAACTTTTGACGCTTATTAATTTTTTTAAAAATTTTCATAAAAAAAATAAATATTTTCTACACCGAGAAAAATATCCAGAAAGCTTATTAATATAATATTATTACGGATTAATTATTTTCTAAATTATATTATTAAGTAAAAACACATTTAAAAATAAATGTCGTATACTGAATTATAATCGTATCAACACAATATTACATAATAGGATTATTATATTTATTATCTAGATATATTATATCATATTATATACAATAAATTTAAAAATATTCCTAGTTTTCTCATAACGATAACAAAATATACATAATAATAGCAATAATCGTAGTCATCCTTACCGTGGTCACAGCGAAGATGCCAACCAAGAGGCCAATATCTCTGGTCCCGCGATCCTTGCGGTACGTCTTCGGAGCTTGCCCCGCGACAATTATTTCGTGATAACGGTGTCGACGACGATAACAATTATTAATGTAAGTAGGTAGATATTATTATATACCGCGCGGATAGTGTTATGGAATAATATTATGGAGACAAACGTCCGGAAACGCACGTGAAGCGAATCTCACGTGTCGGTCTGTCGCGGACGAGAAGAAAATAATCCACGTCAAATTCGCGGTTGAATCGATGTTTTTCGGCGAGTGGAGGCGACAAGTAAATCAAAACACCGGTCGACGAAAATACTACGACGACGACTGGCGCCGACAGACGCGGAAGTGACGACAGGTTTGTGCGGCCGAGCTGACTGAACTGATCGTCGAGCGTTCCGTAGCGGTAATGCGCGAGGCGCTCGCGAGAGAGTACGACCGCGGCGGCGGCGGCTACCGACAACGACGACGCGCACACAACCGCGGCGGCGGCGGCGGCGGTGTAGGGCAGATGGACGGTCGGGCGGGCGGGCGGGCGGTGCAGCGGCAGCAGCTGCCTCGCAACGACGACGACGACGACGACGACGGTGGTGGCGGCGGTAACGACGGCGGTTGAAGACGACGGCCGCCGCCTCCTTTCTCCTGGGCTCGTGTCGTCGTCGTCGTTACCAGTACACCGTCGAAGCTGTACGGAAAAAAACGCGCGTTCTCCGGGGGGGCATCGTACACCCATCGCCCGTCAGTGTTGCCACGACGGGAGCGCGTTGTCGTCGGCGGTCGTCGGCCCCCGTCGTCCGTGATATAATACATTATTACGACTCTCCGGCGGCGCAGCATCCGGACCCCGCGAGATCGGCGGTCGAGGCTGGACGGACGGAGGGGGGGGGAGAAGGACCTTAAAGCGGCTAAGCCATCAAAACTCGCGAACCCCTCGAGAGTACCAACGCCACCCCTCATCATCACTTTGCCAACCGTGTATATAGAGCTCTGCGCGCGACTCGCAGTCCTTATCATTATCATATTATTCTATACACACATACATATGATTGTACGCGGTGGCGTAACTTTGGCATTTTGGCCCGCGAGCGACAATTTCAAAGACTCGAGTGGTATCGGAGTGAACTGCAATATTCTTGTTCTCTTTGATTCGAACTAAAACACACTAACAGCTTTTTAACTCCGGCAAACATAAATATAGGTAGAATGGTTTAATAGAAATGTCGTAGTGCGAACGACGGTTTAAGATGACACATTTTTTGTTAAATTAAAAATATTGTATTCGACCAGAATACAAAACAACAACAACAACAACAACAACAACAATAACAGAAAAAAAAATCAATAACTAGCCATAATATATATTTTTATACACAATATCAATAATGATGTCCCTAATCTAATATAAGTGTTGGAAACCGGGTGCCGCCGAACTCCCCTTTGATCCCTCTACCGTACTTCCTATTATAGTTACGCCAGTGCACAGATCATCATAATATATTATGTATGGCGGCCGAATGCTGGCTGATGGTAGTCGATATTATTGCGTTATTATTGTTCCCATTATATCCGGCGGAATATCGCAGCGAATAACAATTTATTACGCACGTGCATATCGTATACGATGTATACGATAATACTATCCGAACGTCGTCGTGACGTCGTATAACAATATTCCCAGCCCGTTCCGTGTAATGCGTCTGCAGGGTGTATATTTCTCGTCATCTGCAGTATAGGTGTACACTGCGTACAATGGGTGTTGTACTACTCGTCTACTTACGAGACAGTCGGACGGCTATTTCGCCCTTGAAAATTCGTATGTGTCATAGCCGGTAAAATCGGTGTGAAAATATCGTGTAGAACACCCGGTCCCGCGCCGCATTGTAAATTGCCCGTTTACGAATCACCTCATCGTCGTTACACGCATAATATGTGAAGTATACAATAATATCAATACAAACGTGCAGCGAGTGTTATACGTATTATAATATAATAGATGTATATGTATTTAAATAATTATATGATTAGTAATAATAATAAATTATTTTACAATGTCGTGAGTTGAGGTCGATGGAAGACTTCTCGGCGACGATACGTTTAAGAGCTTACGAATTACGACACGCGTTACGCTACGCGCTTTGGTTTAATCGCGTTCGTCCGCCATCTGTGCTGTGCCGTCACGCCGCGCCGTTCAAAAGCAAAAAAATTACCAATCAAACTTCCGCACGACGTGGATTCCGTACGACCGCAATCAATCGATTCCCCGCCCACGACCACCGGTCGCCGGTAACGTCCTGGCAAAAAAATTTCCCATAAAACATGTACGGATGGGATTAGGTTAAGTCAAGTATATGTATACTTATATATTATACCCACCGGTAAATATACTTGTAGCGATTTGAGGGGATTTTAATTTTCGATCAGAAACATCTGATCGGATTATTTATAAGTTTAGTTAAGTTTGGATTCAGATTATTTTTTAGCATGGTTCGATGAAGTTCGTAACGGAATTTGGTTTAACCCCTATTGACAAGTTGATTTGACAGGTGAGTTGTTGGAAAACAGCGAAGGAATTTCTTTAAGACGATATTGCTTTATAAATCTAATCATTTATACATATATATATATATATATATATGTATATTATATTAATGCTAAAAGGCTTGTAGGGTATCGTCTATTGATTATCTACATTAGCGTCTCCGCTATAGTTGTATTCATTTAAAAGTTGTCAAATGGTATTTTCCGGAAATTTCGATTCGGTTGACATATTTTAGTTTCCGGCATTTAATTGTAGAAATATATTTGATTTTTCTCTCTGCAGCGTTCATAATAATAATATAATACATAAATGCTTTGACAATTTATCAAATTATATTTCAACAATGTCGATGGAGTTCCGTTTTGATTGTTTAAAATTTTATTGCAGTTCAATTGGCAATTAATAAGATAAAAATATGTCAATACAAATTGATCAATTAAATTATTCAAACATATTAAAATTATATTATTTTGGATCTCTACTTCAAAATATTTAGCAAACAAAAATATATACATATCAATTTAATATGTTTGCATATTCCTTTGAAACGTTTTATTATTTAATATCACTGTACTCGTATAATATAATGTATTTATATGAATTTATGGATTGATCATTGGCTACTGAGAAATCAGATGAATACATTATATAAGCTCTATTATATAATAAAATACAGTTATTATAACATATCTCATTAGTAGAAAATCGTACTGAAAATTTTATAAAAAATTTAAGATTTTAAGAGGAAATAGTTTATTTATATTGATCAGATCTAACTTGATGAACATGTTGACACTTGGAATACCTATTTATATTAATTATGTGCGGCGTTCGCAATTAAATATAATGTAAATGATAATTATACATTTATATGATGAACTATAAACCACAATAATTTAAAAAAAGATTAACTAGCTAGATAATTATGATAATAATTATTATTAGTTGTCCGTAATATTTTGTATTCATCATTTTAGTACTTATTTTTTTTTTTTAATGGTTATTGTCGTAACGCTGTTTGTTTATTAGAACAATTGAAATGATATATTATTTATTCGGTTGTGCATTAGAATAAACGGCGAATTCAATGAGTGTGAAAAATATATTCATCATATTATACGCCAATCGTACCGGATTTCAACGAACGCGGTATTTATCCTTTGTCTTAAAAATATATATGTATATACATTTAACGCAAAGACGTTTTTTTCTTATAGGACCGGTGAAGGGGTGAGGGTGAAGTGTTTGAGCTGGATCGATCATAGGACTTCCGGAAGCCACGACCAGCCAACCAAAGTCAGCGTACAGCAAATACAATGGGGTTTTTCGTTTTCAAATCTTTGGCAGATTATCTTGCGAATTCAAATCGAATTGTGGTTTTTTGTTCGACTCCGTGATTGTCTTCGGCGCGGTGTTTGTTTTTGTCGACGGTATAATGTATTGTAATATATGGAATTACGGCATGTGTTATGATAAATTATGCATAAAACTTAATCATCCAACTACCCTTCGAATTACTACGACCTAGACCACGATATCGAGGTTAACGGACGAAAAATTATAATAAAATACGTACAAAAAAATAAAACCGTATCTATGCACACACACACACACATATATATATATATACATGGCAATAGGTCATATTATTATTATTATTATTTTTTACCTTACGCCGTCGTAATATGCTTCCTTATAAGGGCGGCTTAAAGTGGCTTTGGCCCCTGGGATTCGTTTCTCACAATAATGAGTAATAATGATGACATTAACGCGCAACGAGAACAATATAAAACAGCGTGTGACAAAAATCGGTCATTTCCTTTTTGCACTCGCTCTTATTGTATATATTGTATTTATATATACCTACCTATATACATATACACAGGTAATAAAATACGTGTAAAAGTACTGTGAAAAAAATAATAATATGAGTAGGCAATATATACGGTGTATACAAATAAGCAGCTACTCAATAAGATCGCGTGTATCGTTTTACAAGAACCCCATCATATTTTATAAAAGCTACTATATAGGAACCGATATTATAATATCGTGAAAAATATATAAATATCGTCAACACGTATTTTGTAATTTTACTCGTATAAAGCATATACCTTACCTATTATATATATTAATGAGAAAATTGTTCTCATTTGAAACGGAACGATTACGTCCAAAATTGATTTTGTATAGGAATTTATATATTTTTTTCGTCTTGTCGGCATCGCAACACATAATAAAATATCGCACCGAAGGGAAAAAAAGCAATAATATTATATATATATATATATAATAATATATATAATGAGGTTGTTGGTTTACAACCTTGCTACTGACGAATCATCGAATATATAGGGACGGACCTTAATTAACTGAAAACCAGTACCTATATGCGACACACACACATATATATATATATAACCTATAGACGCGCATAAAGGACACCGCACATATTATACTTCACTGCAGCACAACGTATTTGTCGGCGACCATAACACGAGAAACAATAATTATTATTATGAAGGAATCGCATCGAGAAAATAATGTGTATGATATAAAATCGTTGTATTACGCCGTATATAATATTCATTGTGCCGGGTGTCGGCGGCGTACGTATCTCTCTACAAAAAAATCGTATTAAATCGCGCGATTTATTATTATTATTATTATTGCTAGTTTTTTCTTCTAAACACTGACGTTTTATAGAATATTATACAGGTTTCGGGTCACCGCGCTTAGTAATACGTACACGCCTCGTGCGGCTTATATTATATTATATATTATATATATGATATATATATTTTTATTATTATAGGTAAGCGCGTGTATGTGTTATTATAATGTTTCATACACACACACACACACACCTGCAGATTATTATTGTTTGCTTATAAATTGCACACATACCTGTCCCGAGCTGTTATCAATTTAATTTTTACTGTGCAGCGTATTGCTTTTTTTTTTTTTAACGGTCATACTTTTAAACCACTATTACTTTGATTACTATACAAACGCGTTGTTCGGGCAACCGTTATATAATACACCGCCGCGTTTTAGCGTATATACGAAAGCGACGATAATAAAATGTAATATTATGGCTATTGGCTACTTAAGGGAAGCATTAAAAACGTTTATATTTTTATTGCGTTCTCGGTTCGACAAATGCAAAACAGCCAAAACACCAAATTAACTTTAAATTATTCTGGTTTATAGGAAATCTCACGTAAAATCGTTGAAAATATAATTAACTGCTTTTTATTTGTATGCGGGGAAACCATATGCCGAAACGTATTACAAAATAATTATAGTCGGCAAGTCGTTTTTAATGATATTTATTTCGTTTGCTATATAGTGATACAATTAAACGTATCGTATAGTCACTGAATTTAATATATAGATGGCTTTTATTAGTTTAATAATCGTCGCGAAGTAAAATACAATTTCAGTTCAGTTGTGTACATAATATAATATAATATTATAAAATACACCTATAATTCATTTTTAGTTGTAACTTTGTAAGTTCTTCGAATTGTTTCAAATGTTTTTAAGAGGAATTTGATTAAAACATCGTATACAACATATTAATAATTTATTATAAAATGTCATCAGCTGGCACGATGATCGAGCTATTTTACGACGATTGTTATTGTTCTTAACTTTTCTCATATTAACCTTTGTGTCATTGCCGGGATAAAATACCTTGACCCTATAAGGGTTTACCTATTGTATTAGTTAAAGGGGGTTAAAAGGGGTCGAGTTTTTGGTTGAGAAGATACATATTTACCGAAAATTAGATTATACGCCAAACAATAATTTTTCCGTATAAAAAACTTGGTTAGTGTGCCAATGTTTTAGATTTAATTATGCGTTACACGTTACACGTTTTAATTTTAAATATCATTTCGATTTTTTTAAATTATTTATAGCACATAAATATAATATATTAAAACATGTATAATGTTATACTATTCTTCTAATTATATAATATTAATTGCAGTTATCACACTGGCAAATTGGTAAATTTTTTAAAATTTTAATAAAATTTTACATTGATACTGTATAAAAAAAACAGTTGCTGCATCATAATTAGTGATATTTTCCCCCGAAATTAATTTCTTAAAAAAAGAAACTTTTTATAAATATAATACAAAAACGCGTTTTAATGACGAGTTTTTTTGTAAAGGGTATTTTCTTTAGATCTAAGCGTACAATGGCCATCTATTGTATTGTTAATTATTGTTTGTTTGACGGTGCCACACACAAACGCTCGTATCAGTGTATACTTAATCTTAATGGTACGAGTTTTTTTTTTATGTTGTTGTTTTTATTCATTCATTAAATATAAAAATATTCATTGAATACGTAATGTATTTTATATTGGATGTGTATTCATTAATAATGAGTTGCGTTTGAAACGGGAAAAATCTCTAAAAACATAAATCGGTTAAAAATTATACCTATAGGAGTCGTGCGTGCATACACATTTTACGTGTTATTTTAATGGTTATTTATAGCAACATTCGTTAGTGTGGTACGGCGCAGAGAGATAGGTAGGTACACGTTTCGATTTATTTTTCATTTGCTCAAGTTTGAAAATTATGAATTTTCAAATGACAGCCATTATTAATTCCGGGCCGTCTCTGCCGTAAAGTATTAAACCATTACCATTAAATATAGTTAACGATTTTTCAAAGCCGAAAATAACCTACACAAATAAGCGTGTTGCGTACAAGCTTCGACAATCGATGATTTAAGGTTTATTTAGCTACCATTATTATATTATAAATACAAATGTAGTTACTAGTTGTATGTATACAGCTGTCAATTGTATAGACAAAAGGCGTGAATAATATTATTGCAGGACAAACAAATCGTTGCAATATCGTGCAATTTGTACAATTTTTTTAATTATACCCGCGTACAACACTATATCACATACACATACCTATTATAGTATCATGGCCGAGTAAAATATATCGTTCCCATATCGTCTTTCTATTTTTTTTTTCACAGCTACTTTAACCGATGACTTGGCGTTATTCGACCGCTGTTGTACCTACCCGTATACCGCACACATATCGTTATTTATTTTTAATGCAACAACGACCTCTGTAAGTCTTAAAAGCAGCGGACCAGATAAGTTGTAATTTTTCATATTCACTGTTTAGATATTAATATCATCGGTACTTATAGTTTAATATGATTTATTTATCTATACCTATGTGTAATCATCGTATATGATATTATATATTATAATATACACGCTTTTCTCACACGGTTCTGCATTGTGTAAAGGTCACCCGGATACGGGATAATAGAAATACCACCAATTATTATACGTTCGTTTATATTATTTTCAAAACGACCATAATAAAAATGTGTAATTTGAAATTCGAATAGCCACGTAAGTACCTAATGGTCGTTTGTTCCGAGAACGTAAAACGAACCTCGCACACAACTCTTTACACAAAAATTGGTTGTTGAGGTTATTGTTTTGTTTTATTATTAAAATAAAGCGTGTACGCGTTTTATATCGAATGCGTAAAAAAAAAGAATAAAAAAAAATAAACACTAGACATGCAGGGGGGTTTAATTGTATTACATTATATACCTCGGCTTTCGAAAAAATAATAATAATAATGAATAAATATATCAGAACAAAATACTATAATTTGATAAAAATCACTTTAAAATTAAGACAGCACACACGAATAAGTATTGCTTAAAAAATATCACGATGTGAAAAATATTTATGCAACGCTATATTTGCATACATGAACTAATGTAGCTCGCATTAAATTTAAAAATAATCACTGTGTACACATTATATGCATGTTTTAAACATACTGCGAATGACTATAAACTTTTAGAAAATCTAACTTGTAGCGGTGATCACAGAATATGATAAACGTGTAAATTAATCTTAAATCGTTGTGTGTTATCATAAAATGTGATCCCTTTTATACACATTTAGGGTTTTGGAACTTTCTAGACATGCCCTCCGTACTTATCCATATTACAATATCTATATATACATAATGTATAACGATATGCAGAGATCGGAATTAATTTACTTGATTATATATGTTATACATACTATATAATATGATATATCTATCGTCAAATTGTTAGTACATATTTTTCGGCTAATCATTATCACCGCAGTATACCGAGAATTTATGCTAAAAAAAGTAAAAAAAAACATTTTTACAAATTATATACACTCATAATTCGTATTATGCTAAATATCTAATAATTTTAAATAACTATATATAATATAGAGAAAATAACATTTGATAAAAAAATAAATAAAAAAAGCCGAAAAGTATGTAACCGTTCTGCTAAAGAGAAATAAGGTGTCAAGTGTATTAATAGTATAGCATATACTTTGATGGATGATGTGTTAATCGTTTTACTGCACGATTTAAAACGATTCTGATCGGAGTCAGTGTTACTTTTTCATAACCAAGGTTAAATATTTGTATTTTTTCCTACAATTATTTCAAAAGTTATTGATAAATTTTTATTTTTAATTCATCAAAGTACATATATTATTATTAGATATAATTTGCCATCAAAAATCTATAGTAATTATATAAAAAATTTAGTTAATACGTCGAAGTCTATTAAAATGTTTGATTATTACAAAACAATAAAATTCCATTGTATTGGAAGCAGTAAAATATATATTATTTCTAAATAATCAGCACTATACTATTTAATCAAAATGAGGATGTTAAACTGGAAATGAGAGAAGTAAAAATCATATTATACTGTTTATAGTGTATTATAAAAAATATCTAGACTTAGATAAATCCATTGTTTTTTAGTGAACGTTAAAAAAAAATATAGAAAGTTCGTATTTGTAAACATATACATTATTAATGAATTATCAGAACTATGCAATAATAATCTATTTCATAGAAATGTGAGTTTGATATTTTAATCTATCTTTTAATAAAAGTTTTACTTATTTACTATTGTAAATAGGTAGTAAAAAATACCACAAACATTGTATGAACACACAAACTTGAAAAGTCTAAACGAATAAATCCTATAAAATATTTACTTACAGGTAATTTCTTTACTTTAGGCGGTTGGAAGCAGCGTATATAAAATCTTCGTATCTTTTATATATTTTTTTTCTTTATCTAATGCATTTTAAATTTCTAGCAGGAATCGGTTATATTGCTTTTAAATGATTTTGTTTATTCTTGAAAAACACTTTTTAGGGACAAATAATAGTGTCCTAACATTTTAAAAGGCACATCTCTGTATTGACGAAACAGTAGACATAGATGACATTTAGAATGTCTATTTTATAAACTGCGGAATCGTTGATTGTTAAAAGATGTTCATTTCTTTAATCTTGTCGATTTCAACCTATTTATATTATAGTTTTTTCACAATAAAACTATACAAATATTATATTTACGCAATAGTATTATTTAAAATGAATATATTGTAATATATATTTATACTAGCGTTTATCGCCCAACTTTGAATTTTATAAAAAAGTAATAATTTTAGAAAAGTTCTACCTATAATATAAGCGTAAGCATTCTAAGGAAAACTTATGAAGCTCTGATCAATTGAGAATAATTTTTACTTTAATATTAATTTGAAATCAAATGCTGAAACAATCAACACTGCAAATTCGTTAACATTTTTATTATATTATTTTATGACAACACAACTCGTATGAAATGCATTAATAACACTGTGTTAATCATTTCGATATTTTGATAATTTTAATTTTTGAGTGGAAGTATGAGTGCATTGGTCAATGTCTCGATAACCATACAATGATAGTACGTGTAAGATTCTGAGCTGAGTGATGGTCGTATTAGTTTTACAATGATCTATATTTTAATTTTATGTAGGTAGTTATGTCATCCCCCTGTCGAGTACTTTTTAAAATAATGAGAAATTACAAAAAAAAGGTAATATTTACTAGAAACTGGATTTGGACTAAATTACTTTGCTGATTAGTTATTTTTCATAAAAGATTAACGATTGATACTTGAAACATTTTACTTTTACCTATATTTTAATTTTCTATAAGTACATGATAACATTTAAAAAATATTTAGATTCATTTTTAGATTTATTTATAAAAAATTTTTTTTTTATAGATAAAATGGATGTATATTATGTACCTATTCACTTTTATACAAAAATATAATGATTTTAAATAATTTAGGTATTATAATTCAAAGAATTTTAATTTGGCCATTTTACGCAATTATACGTATGTATTAATAAATATATATTATTAATTTCTATGATAACATTTTAAACATAAGCACTTGGCGTTAATTCGCATGAATATTATAAAGAAAATCTATAAATTTAAAAAAAATAAAAATATATTTAACGTAACGAAATTTATTTTTGAATAAGATAATACAATACCAAGTAAAGATATATAATATAATATATGATTTTAAAATGACAACGATTACAGCACAACTGACATTACGGATCTTTAACGTAGAATTCACGGGGGATAGTGGGAAATATGGCAAGAGCAAAAATGTGGACGGTTTAAATATTTATGAATTGTTTGAAAAAACAAAATGAAAGTCGCGACGACGCGTTTATAGATTGAATTCTATTCTTCTATACATTTTATAACAGGCGCAGTTTGTGTAGATAGTGGGTACGCTCACGTTTCTATGTCAACTCTGGCGGGACTTGAGATTTTCGATATGTACGGAATCTAATTTTGCAGCGTACAATATTTTATACGCATACGAGAACGCAATGAGACAGGTATACGTGGAGACAACGAACTTTATTATTGCACCGTGTCATGTGTTAAATACGTAATACGAGTACCGATTGGACGGCTGTGGAATGTTTTCGCGAACAAACGGGAAATTCGGCCGGTAATGTGCGTCTTGTAGAATTACGATTTTCTTCTGCCGACAGTGCTCCCCGCAACCCTCCCGGGGTAACTTTGGCGATAACAAGGCCTACCCTCGTTCTAAATTCGCACACGTGTATATATACTTTTTAGCCTGATGGTAATCGGCGTGAGTGGGTGCGGTAACTTTTTAGTTTTTACAATCACGTGATCTCTCCCTCTCTCTCTCTCTTTATATATAAATATTCACGAAACACGTCTAAACTTATAACACAACAATTTATATTATATATACCTGTATAGAAATAAGTATATAATAACCGCTGCTGTCAAGTACAGTCTGCGAGACCAATCTTAATAATAATAACAATAATAATCGTATCGATAATAATTATATTTTATAATGTATATTATTTTTGGGGTAGATGAACGGGTAAGGTGGGGTGGCCTCGAAAAAGATTTTATTACCAACGAAAATCCTCGAACATTCAACACTCGGGCGCCACTGCAACAGCAGCAGTAGCAGTAGCCGCAGCAGCAGCAGTGGCGGTTGTGGTGTACAAGATTGCGTGCGGTAGAAGCAGCTGCGGCTGTTCCAGTTCATTATAATACACACACAATTGTATATAGGTATACTCTAATTATAAATATATCATTGACGACAACCAGTGTGTGTGTCCGCTGACGATTTTAGCCGGTCGCGTCCGATTACAATTAATTATTAAATTATATTAATTATACATAATGCTCGTCGGGGCCATGATTATATACTATTTGGTAACCATATGTGATGTCGTGATATTATTATAATCCTATTACAATACATACGTTCATACCATATGCAGGTAAAATATTAATTATACGATATTGCCGCCAAAGCGACTGGCCGCCGCCGCCGCCTCCTCTGTCTTGTCTTTCCGCAAAACGATTGCAATAGGTAAGTACTTCGGAAGCGGAAACTCTTATATCATCGTCTGCGCAATATAATATAATACAATAAAAGTATTATATGTGGTAGTGTCTGTCCCTCATTATCTCTTTTTTCTTCTTTCTCACACCTATACACATACAATTATTGATATACACCGCGCACGCGATCGTTTATACTCGACTGCTACCGCTGTCGTCTTAATGTCGCTCCTGTTCTCTCGCTGTCGTTCAATGTGTATTACGCAATGTATTATATTATAATTAATATTGTTTTATGTCGACGGTAATCGCATTGAAGCTTATGATCTCCAACAGTATACGATTACACGATGTATGTCGTATTATTGTTTTGTAGTGTTATTATACGGATAACCGCAGCAGCAGCACAGTTGCGCCGCCATATTATTACGTGACGCTCTCCGTCGATATCGAGTGATAGAGAGGTGATTGCTTTTTAACTTCCTTTAAGGAATATATAGTGATCCAGATTCCAGACATATATTACGAACGCATGAATCTCGTCGGGTTACCTCTAAACTACAAGATTACCTACTGAAACTATTTTGCAGTGCATTAATAATACGCCTGCAGTTGTATATTATTATTATAATTATTATACTATTCGAAAACAACTATGTCAATATAGGGACGGTAGTAAACTCTCCCGATTTTATGGTAAACTCTCCCGGATCAACATTATGGTTACCTGAAGTAAATGTGTAAACTCTCCCGGGTCAACATTTTCAAGCTGAAATATACATTAAAATTCAAAGTTGCAATAAATTAAACAAAACTAGTAGGTACTCGTAAAAATCGTAATACAAAAAATAAGGAAAAACTACATCTCTAAAAGTATTAGATTAGAAATAGATATCATAAAAGTTTTTTTAAAATCTGTGTATTTCTATTATAAAAAAAAAAGTAAATTTAAACAGTTTTATTTTATTATAAATTATGTATTTATTTTGTATCTTAGATTTATTTTATGATTTTTATTAAATTAAATAAACAGTACAGAAGATCCGGGAGAGTTTACATGTTTCCGTCATAGCTTATACCACCGGGAGAGTTTACAATCGCCCATTAATAGGTGTTTAAATACTTAATAAATAATAATAATCCAATAGAATATTAAATATATACATATTTATTATATTAAAACTGTATATTATGTATTAATGTTATATATATTATACGATTAAATAATATATTATATATCATATAATACGATATACATATATGTATAGTACATTCAATATAATTTAGTTATACTGACAAAATAAAAAACTAATTACAAAATTAAAAATCAATTTATACTGAAATTGATTTTTCCTACAGTTGGCACACTCATTCATTCATATTTCTGATAAAACAAAACTACCTATTGTTTAATTTTGTATTTATGTTATTTATAATAATACAAATAAAAACCGATTATTAATGTTTATGCAAATATTTGTATTACTTGACTCATATTATGATGTAATACTTATGATAGCTAGACAGAAATCATAAAACAATAGTGATAGAGATTAGTGATGTATGACGACTTAGCGTTGAATCATTACAATTTCAAAAAAATATTTAATCCACAAACATATATATCTATATAACATATAAAAGACTAAACTTGTATCGTATTTATTATTCTAAGCGTACCCAAGGACATTTTAAAAAGGTATATTAAATTAAAAATATATATATCCTTTTTAATAAACGAAATATAAAAATCCCTAGTTCCAAGTATAGGAATACTCGTATATAATAGAAAGTGAGATAATAGAAAAAAAGTGAATATGGTATAATATACCTTTACCGATAATAGATTAAACGTCGACAAAACGCCCATAGTTATATGACTTTGCGCCGGAAAGCTTCTTAAAAGCCACGATACTATAAAGGCGGTGTTCTGAATGGTTTGATATACCTTTTCGCTAGATTTTACCCTTCTATACGGGCGCACACTCATGACGTTTTTTCAGTGACTCAATAATATCGATTATTATAATATAAGTCATCATAATAACATGCACAACAACTGATATAAAAGATCGCGCAGATAAATTAAATATTGCAATTTGCAGTATGATGTTGTCAATCACATAGGTAATACTGTAGGCCGAGGCGATCCTCTTTCAAATAATAATAATGTATTAAAAGGTACGATTTTCTCATTTTGGAATCGTTACATAATATACCGGTAGACTAGCTACAACGTACGATAATATAATACGCGTTTAAACGTACACATCACGTCATTTTAAATGACTACACACGACGTATACCTACCTACATAGGTAAAAATATCTCTAGCGATTTTTGGCCCGCTCGTATTCTCGATTCTGGCACGTCCTCCGGTTTGTCCGACTGATGATATTATGCGCGCACATACACTCGCCACAGTGTGTTTTTCGTCACCGTAACGCGATATCGCCACTGCCGCCCGTACAATAAACATAAAAAATAGTGGTATTATCCGCGCGACAGTCTTATATTATATGGCTACAGACGTGTTGCGGTACGAAACCATCACGCGCGTAGATGCACTCTTTATAATATTATAATATTGTGTTAAAGGAAGAACGTGTGTACGACGCGAGAAGCCTTTCGCGCGTTTTATCAGCCGTTTTATCATAATATTATTATGGCGCCCGGAAAACGCAAAGTCGTGTTTAAACGGGGGGAAAACATATTATATATAAATAAAGAAAAACCTAAAAACCGTTTAGTTTTTCCACCGCGAGCGTGGAAGGTATATATATATATATATATTATAATGATATGGAAAATCAGCAAACAAATCGTGTCGTAGCCGGCTTCCGAATAAATGATGATATCGAGGCGTCCGAAACAGATTAGAGTGCATGCGCCTTGTTCGTTCCGATTTTGTGATTTTTCTCCCCCAAAACCACTACCTATATATTAAAGTCAACATGCATACGAATCGCAGAGTATTATAAACGCGAATAACATTGACATCTACTTAATCAGGGACCTACGCAGAAAAAAGTTCTGGGGGGGATGTTTTTGAAAATTAGAAATTTTTTTAATAAATAAACATAAAAAATGTGTGAAAATTAGGAATACGTAAAATACTTTTTTTTAAATACAATCATTGATATAATAAAATCAACATTAAAATGGAATAAGAAAATACCCATACAAAAACCCAAGTATTTCGGGGGGTGTTTGAGCACCCAAAACACTCCTCTGTTTACTATTTTATAACGATGTATACACAAAGAAACGACGTACACCGCGGCGTGGTATAATTTTTATATTTGTATGTCATCATTATTTTGTACGTAGGTATATGTGTAATGCGTACTCTGCTGGGCACGTTGCGACGAAGTCTTAGCGGTTCGCGAACAACGCTCTCGCGACGGAGTCCGTCCGAATATCCGAGTTAATCGATATACACACAGCCATCGCACACCGCCACCACCACCCTTTACGCCGGTGGGTCATGTGCGCTTATATATATATTATACATTTTATTTTATTGTACATCATAAGTATAGGTACACGGTTAGGTACGTATGTGGAAATTCTGAGAAAATGAATTCGTAGTCGAGTGTACTTTGCCGGGTAGTGTATAATTTTTATACAAATCGCGTGTGCTGCAACATAAGTTCAAGCGCGCGCGCGTATATTTTATTTTATATAAATTATTAATCGAAACGCTATTCGGACGAAACACCGGCGCCACCGGTAGACCGTGTATACATTAGTGTTTTGCGGTTTATCTGCACTCTCGTTATGTCTACGATTCTCGTGTAAATACGTATATATATATAATATACATATGTATATATTGTACATGTATATATGTATGACGTGTATATCGTTAACACCTGCGATGACGCGCGTAGGTACCTATATAATATTATTTATAAATTATATGTATGTATGTATGTATATAGATAATAGGCCTACACACGTGGTATGCATTTTCCACGCTGTATATTATTATACATTATTATTTGGATACGCACATGTAATACATAGTGTTACCTATATATTTGCGTTTCACTATATGCGCATCTGCACGCCTACATATACTTGTAAATTATAATATATCATGTTTCGTTTGGGTAAAAAAGAAAAGTGAAAATAAAAAAAAAATCTTTTCCGATAATATTATAAAAGAATAATTTCAAATATTATCTTATTAGCGTCGTCAATATTGTTAAACACACACATCGCTTGCACATTTCTTACGTAAGACCCGATAATACCTATATAGCGAACTTGGTTTGACGTGGAATTATTCGACGGTCACGTGATGTGATGCAGGATAATAATATGTCGTTGTAAGTATGTCGTGGCCCGTGGCATAACGTAATTATTAATAAAACCAAAAATATAATACTCCCCCTCAATTTAATTCTAGGAAAATTTATTTTTAGACTTAAGAACTTGATATGCGTTTGAAATTTATCGTGGAACTTTATATGCACTTAATCTATAATTATATAACGGATAAAGCACGAATCCAATGAATAATAACTAAAATACCTGTTAAAAAAAGGATTTAGTCCCTGAGAAATTTAAATACAGAGTAATTACACGAATACTAGTTTTAACTTTATAAATTATATAACATCAGTCATTAATACAATGTGATAATAATTCAACATAGCTGGTAATACGTTTGCAATTTATATAATATAATATTATTATTTATTAGACAATATTTTTAAAACTAAACTATACCAATTATGCGTGAAAAATTAACATAATCAACACACTCGTATATTGGTTCAAACATTTACTATATATTGCAATCATAGAAATAAAAATTGAAGACAGTAACTCTTTCAAGTTAAAAGATAAACTACACTTTGGCAATACCAAGAAAATAATATTGTCATACCTATGACAAATTCATAGGATTATTATTGTATTACTCATTCCTCATTCTGTTAATTAGATAATTATTGATAGTTGTAGTTTAACAGATTTATATTGTATTATTATTAAACTACACGTTTGTATACATTATATTCAATTTATGTATTATGTATAACTGTATAAGTATAAAAATAAAACATGTATTTTCGTATTATTATTGATATTTTAATTATGTAAGAAGAATATAACATTTAAACTATTTAATCAATTTGTATTTCAAATTATGAATTCATGGGTCCCCGCACGAACATGATATTATATTCAGTGTGTGGGGGGGAGGGCATTATCAGCTTGAAGAATAAATAAAAAAAAAATATAGGATTCAACTCGATCGGATAATTTGTTGGTAACGCAAATGCAAGACCAACGCGCTAACATAAAACCACCGAAACCGTTTTTGAATATAGTTCAGGATTATAAATGAAACTTATCGCACAGAAAAAGTTCATTATAAAATAATATAGTATAGAGATAAGATTTCCCAAGTGCGTAAATGTCTTTTTATGCGTCAATGCGTTTTGGTCGTTTGTCATTCATTCATTAATTTATTATTTTTCACTTCGATGTTTCCGTCTATTTCACGTATATATACAGTGAATACTTTGCATCTACTATCGTATGTATGGGATTGTTAGGCACGATAAAAGAAAAAAAAATAATAAATAAAAACATAAAAACTGTGCCTATATAACAAAACTTATATTACAATGTAGACCAAAGAAATATCTAGTCGTTGTGTAGTATGTATGTATGCATATCTAACAATATTAATATATATATATTTTTGTTATCAGTTTAGTCAGGTAATAAAGAGGTCGGCGCCTCGAGAGTTTTAATAGTTTTATATGTACAAACCAATGAAGATATTTTTAATATTTAATATTCTATACGTTTTTTAAGTGTTCTGTTGTTGCGTCATTTTAGTTAATTTCTATTATTTCCTAGTAATAATATACTGTAGCCATTTAATAATCGCTCATTGAGGCTTAATAATTCGGAATATTATAACCATCATCACTACAACATGTCTATATCATATCGATTCCAATCGTTTGCGTTCGTGTGGACACGGCGCAAGGTTAAAAACTATTATAATACCTATACGTTGTTTGACTAGTCACCTATTACCTGTTTACGCTATATAGTTTTGCGATCGATTGCCTGTACTCTGTACAGTTCACAATAATTATTATTAATTATATAATATACATACATTTCGGTTCGACTGCCAATAATTCATAACGCGATTACAGGTGGCCGCCGCCGGCTAAACAATACGACCACCTGATCAAATGTCCCGGGATCTGTTCATCGTCGAGTTTTCATCGCACCACTATAGTGTGTATGTTTACTTGTTTTCACGCTGATCCGGAGCACTTAAAACGGTGCACCGGTGCGGCGCTCGTTGATATGTACGCTCGAATCGAGAACAATGTCTGATCAATATGCAATGAATGCTCAATAAACAATTTATCATTTATAAAACATTCTCACGTGTGTGCTATAAATACCTATGAAATTATGTGCGAAACAATGGAACGGGAGAGTGTGTACACACAGATGACATGTGCGATGAATTGATTTGGATTGGGCTATTGTATAATGCATTATATATATATTTATGTATATGACAGTGTATAGTAAACTGAGTATAATATAACGTGTACGCAGTATATTGTGCATCGCGATAGGAAATTCCGAAACACCGAAACGCCGAGAAATGGTTTTCGTGAAAATCGGTGTCTTAAATACGTCGCACCGATCGAGGATGTGACAAAGTATTACGCGATCAACGTAAACGCACGAGAATTGCCATTATAATATTATCTAAACGCGTAAAACACGTCGTGGCAGCTGATCCAGATACCCTGTCTTCGTGCAACTCGGTCCGATCGATAAAATTTCAATTCCTCGTAGATATTGGTATTTGTATACACGCTTATATTATGTGCATATAATAACGTTTCAAGACATATTTACTATATTTTTTTTTTTGTTGCGGATGTAAAAAACCGTTTGTAAAAAATCGAATTGGATTTAAACTTTATAATTTTATTACTTATTAATTTATATGAATTCGATTTTACGCAATTTCAATAAAATCATAAATCATATTATACGCGTGCATGTATATTTGCATTTTAAATGCAATTTAACACGTAAGTTGCTACTTGTTCCCAATGTTTTATATTCCTTTAATCTATACCTTAAATTTAAAAACGTCGAGATAAAAAAAAAGCATCCACATACGAAAAATCCATAAAATATGCAGAGTGATAGTGCCTTTGGATGTGGTTAACTTTTATCGAGAATTTCTTGCAAGTAATCAATGTTTGGTTATTTCAGTTGAGTTTTAAAAAAAGTTCACTGCCTAACGCGGTGAATTGGGGATTTGTTGGAGTGAAAAATGATTACCAAAAGATTGATTCATTATGTTAGGTTAACAATAAAATATTATTGCCAATTTTTAATAAAACAAAAACTTCGTTTAAATGCAATATTATTATACTCTTATAATAATATACGTCATATAATTTTAAGTATAAATAATTTAATTCGCGTTTCAGTGATTCACCAACTTTCAATTATTGAATGTACATAATTGTAATACAATTATATTAATGCATGTAAGCAACTTTTCATTTTTTGCTATACTCATGATTTTATGGATTTATTTTTATTACCTATGTATAAAATATAATATTAAGACTTTTGAGTTTTCTACATTCTAGAAAGTACTTAAACGTTTATAATACGGTACACCATTACTAATATATTATTATTTTATAGATTTCCGAGTAAACTAATTCTTTTCAATTACAAATTACGAGTATTATAATATAATATGTACAACTATAAGACTCGAGACTAATAAAAGTTAATAATTTTTTTCATATCGCGAGCGCAAAGTCTATTACATTTGTATAGAAAAACCATTAATTACTAAAATAATTTTAAGGAAATATTATATAGTTAAGACAAATTGTTTCTTTGGTACGTTATTTTTTAATTGGATTGAACATTTTCGTTCGAGAGTGTAGCAGGTCAAAAGGTCTGTACGGTTTCCGATTCACGTAATAAAAATGAAAATAAAACAAATAAAACAGAAAAAATATAAATAACTTTGGTCTAAAGTATAGCCGGCGCTACTAGAGTAATATATTTCTTATTTCTGAGTGCACTTTTTGGTTATTTGACAGGTTTTTGTCTTTTACAGGTTTGGGACGTGCGTGAAGGTTTTTATGTTAACTGTATATTTATTTTTTTGAGAGAATAAGAGAAAGAGATCAATACAATGGAGAAAAAAATCATAAGAGTTTCGATGGGATTTTAAAAAAAATGAAAACACGTACTTTTTTATTATATTTGGTTTATATTCCAGCGCGAACAAATATCACACTTCAATTTAAAATATATTATCTATGTGACTATGTCAATTGTTTTCAAACTGAAATCTGCTAAAGTAGTTATAAAAAACATAATTTTTATACACCTATTTTACTTTGAGGTGGAAACGTGTTATAAAAATTCATTTCTACCAATAGGTAACTATAATATTGTTAGACTATCGTTACCTATTTGTTTTTAAAAGATATTTTTTTATTTTTTTGTTTTATTTATTAAATTTTCTATACCTTAAACAATGTATGATTTACCTACGTTATCATTTTACTGTGCGTTGTATTAGGTATACATACTTCCATTTGAATTATTGAATCAATAATTCTTGTATAAATTTTAAAATGTTATTATTTATTTGTTATATGAGGTTTTGAATGTGTTGTGTGTAAGAAATAATAAACTGTAAATAAATAAATTATCTCAAATAATATAATACTTTATAACTATAGGTTAGGTTACCTAACCTATACATAGAATGTTATATTGCCATTTTCCGTTTTATGATAGTAAGATTCTTCATTTTTTTTCTACATCAACAAAGAAACACTTATATAAGTATAATTAAAATAATAGCAGTATTTGAAGTTGACGTGTCGCTGGTTTTTGTTGATGTCTCGTTCACATTATGATTATGTGTCATTGATAAATTGATACGCAACAGCCTCCTCTGAGGCATAAGAAACTAAGAAATACTCATGATGTATATGCTTCTGCACGTGTGATCCTTCTTCAAAGGATTTTTTTTTTTTTATAGTCAACTATTTTTAGACATTATATATTTAAAGTGGTGTTTATTAGTTATTTTTCGCATATATATATGTACTATATTACGTTTTCTCTTATAGTATTAAAAAATGTGACCGAGGGATTAAATTAAATTTTAATTGCTCAGAAAAATATTAAATAAGTTCTATATACTATATGTGTAATAATAAAACCGTCTAATGAAATCTGATGAAAAAGCTTATGTTATATATAAAAGAACACGCTATGCCTGTCTGTCACGTCATGAAGCGAGCGATCATCTGATGGATTGCAGTTTTTCAGGTAATGCAAGGTATAAGTTTTATTTTCTCACTCATTGGTTTAAAAAATTCATAAAATATAGGTATAGGTGTACATTATTTTACATGACATTGGCGGAGGGCGATGCAAAGAGGTCAGTTATGAATATTAATAACGTTATATTATACAATATACCTACACATAATATAATGTATATATTAAATATTATATAATTTTTTTTTATGTACATATTATTATATTTGTTGTGTAAAAATAACTATACATTGTGCACTTTTATCAGATTTAATTTTAATATTATTGGCTCCTATAAAACGTATACGTTCCTGTAAAAAAGTTACCTATACTAAATTCATTATCGTTTATACAGTGTTCTACTTATGTGTACGTGGGTACTTTATTTTTGTGAAATTGGTCAGCACGCGACGGTGCTGTTTTTATTTTTAAAATGTTTTATAATAAAAATAATAAAAAAAAATAGTCCACCCCATAACCTGTGTAAACATATAATTAGTGTCGTTCACATTTCGCTTTTGGTAGACATTTTTATTTTTATTTTTAGATCTCCGTCGAAGATTAGGTACCTATATCGATTTTACGTCAGTTATTTTATATAATAATATAATAATATCTGACTCAAATAACGCATATTAATAATAATAATAATAATAATAATAATAAAAGAAAAAAACAACGTCGAAGTCAAAACCGTTCGTTTCTGAAAAGGATCTGGTATACCTATCCTATACTTATATATTATAATTTAGTAGCGCGTCAACTGAGATAAGTAAATGTGTCCGACGGATTTTCGGTGTACCCTAATAATAATATTGTCACAGGTCACCGGGATCAATTCGGTCATGAAAATAAGCACAAACACATGGTTTTACATTTAACGCTTCACCTCGGTCGGGCGCATGTTTGACGAAGAAAAAAGGTGCCATGCCGCAAACAATACAATGCGGCCGTCGGTCGAATGCGATATAATATAATCATAAATTACAGCAATAACTGTGTAATATGAGGTTTAAACGTTTCACGTGTGTGCCATCGGACTCGCCGTAACATCGACACGACTTCCAAATGAAATGGTTTAATTCTCATCATATTGTATTACATAGTGTTCACAAAAACCGTGGCACGTCCGACGACGCGGGCGGGAGGGTGATTCGGTGGCGTATCCTATTCGTTAAGTCCACGACGGCCCAGCTTTGTGTACCAATATAATACAATAACATGTGTAGTATACGCACACGTAATAATTTGTAAACCTACGGGTACCACCCGAAAATCTCGCATTGATCAACCGACATCGAATAATGACACCGCGTACTATATACTATACCCGATAATAATAATATATGATATATCATAAAGCGGCGATCGCGCGCCGCGTCCCAAGGTCGATTGGACGCGGTGTACCGGGTGTTTTGAACCGTGAAGGCGGGTGCACACCCGCGACGAGGGAGAGGAGACCGCAGTAGAGAAAAAAAAAATAAAATAATAATAACTAAAACGTATAAGTAGGTATAGGTGTAAGTGTTAACGGTTCGAGAGTATGGACGCGACGCGAGAAAAAAATACGAATTTTCTCGATCTCCGACATGGTGTAGTATACAAGCGTAGTTTTGTCGTCTCGCCACCAACACATATAATAATAGTAATAACAATAATATTGACGGATGTAAATGCGCAGCAAGCAATATCCCGACCGAAAAGCTATACTGCCGGTCCCCAAAGAAAACATACACATGATATATATATATATATATATATATATATATAAATAATATATATAATGACGGGACGTAAAATATTACACGGAGAGGACTGCGACGATAAATAAAAACCATTTGTTTTACGATCGGCGCGGTGCGCCGTCGTAGCACGTCGCGCAATCGAATCGACTGGACGCGTCCAGATAATAACGTGATACGATATTCTTTTATTCCTATACACAAATCTCGTACATACTATAACAACGCCGCGTCGTCGTCGTAAAACCGTATATCATATAATGTGGAATCCATAACGCACGACGCGCGAATCCCGTACGATAATAATAAAGACGATGATGTTAATATGCGAGTACAGCATATACGTGTATATATAACATATGACATGTGCGTATATTATCATAACACATAATATACACGCTTATACATTACCCGGTATGCGGTATATCGCACACGACGAGGAGTCAGGTACTTGTATATTATATAATATTATGTTACTTTATAGGACGCTGTTGATGTCTATATAGCGTGCGGTGCTGCAGGAAATAAAAATAAATTATAAACAATTTGAGTTCCTCATAGTTGCACAATATTCTCTATAGTTGCGTGTGCAGCTCTTAAAATCACTTGCACCCCTTTCCCTCCATCGGTCAAAAATGACATCACAAACAGACATTCCGATCGTTCTACATAATATCATATAATATTATATGCATACCTATATATTACAGTCCCGCGTAGTATGTTACGAAACGTTAAAATATTCATCAACGCTATAAACAAACCTTTTATTTGTCTTAACATTATTTTCCTTTACATACATATATATTTTATTACAACTCCGATTACGCAGACACAAATTTCAAAAAACTCCATAGACACACTTATATGGATATAAACAGAAAAGGCATTTGGGAACATTTTTTTTTTTTCGAGAATCTCATAAGATCGTCCGTTCCGACTGTATAATAATATTATGTGCTATATAATATTATGTTTCAACGTCATATTATTATCATACGACGGTGTGCATGACAAGCGCGAAATTAACGATGACTGTTCATATCCGTACGTAATATACTGTACATTACAATACGAACGTTCACGTAGGTATACTCAAATTACCCGTACTCGATACGGACGGGCGTAATAACGTTACATTTTTATTATTATTATTATTATAATGTATATAGACGCGCGTGTGAAGCGTGTGCATTTCACAGATACCCGCTGCATTACATTATTATTATTATTATTATTACTACTTACATATTGTGACGTTTTATAGACCCGTGGCGAGACCAATTTCGAAATACAGCGAAAATAATATCAAATATGTTGTACGGATGGATTAAATATTAATTGATTTCGACTGCTCGGACTTATAAGACGCGACGAACTATCAGCTACGTTCAATATCGCATTAACGCGTTCTGCTAATTGTCGAAAAAAAAGCGTCGTGATGGTTTTCGGATTTTTTTTCTCAGAAAACGACCCTTCAAGCTCATCAGAGTAATCGTAGTTATAGAAGCGCCGCAGCTGGTGATGCGTGTACACAGATGAAATCCAATTTTTTTGTTTTTACGCGAGATCCTACGCAGCTAAGTAGATAGACCACAAAACGATAGATAAAAACAAAACAAAAAAAAATCCGAAATATATATATAAATATGTAAAGAAGACTTATTCAAAATAACGGCCTAACCGTACGAGATGATTCCCCGTGCACATGCTACTCATTATAATACATAATATCATTATATATAGGAGTGCGCCTCCGGGGACTCGTATAACGCGCCGAACATGCATTTATATTATTATATGCACTGCCGCGGCAATGACAACCGACGACGACGACGACGACGACGACGACTACGACTTCCGAGTATTAATCACTTAAGACATATTATAACGGCCATCGCTAACGATCGTCGGGGACAGGACGAGGCTATTAAGTTATTGTTAAAGGGACCCCATGCCAGAAAAATGTCCTTTATTTTTATTCGGTCTTAAACATTTATCTATACACGCGGCACTCGCTGCTGCTGCGTAAACCGAACGCATTCATCACGCACACGGCAACGTCGACGTTTTTTTTTTTTTTTTTTTTTGTTCGTATAAATTATGCGATCATATTATACGCGTCTTGTGCTCTTGTATCCAGATAACTCACTGCCAGTCTTGAAATAAGTTCAGGGCGTTTTGCAGAAGTGTTTCGATCTAGGCCGTAAACTCGCATGTATTAACGCATATACGTATATCTCACCAGTTTATATACATACTATGCATAGATAGGTACACCTATGTAGTGCGCGTAATATAATACAATATGTCGTTATTGATGTATTATTGATTGCTTACATTGTTTTTAATAATAATAATAATTATGTATAATATAATAATGTTAATAATTAAATAGTGGTTGGTAAAAAATTAAATGATACAGATTTTAAAAAGTCAAATCTCCAAATTTGCATATTTATATATTTGTTTGTCTGCTCCTGTAAACATTTTTCTTTTTCTAACGTTTCTTTACGTGGTCCTTTTGCTTTGCTTCTTAATTTTATACATGTATCAAACTGTATTATTCCCAGAAGTGTGTAAAGAATAAAAATACTTGGATGTCTCGAATGAAAAAAAGCATTTAATTTTGAGTGAATTTTACTGTGTAGGTAGTTATTACATTTTATCTATACGGACTCAATTCAAAAATATTAAAATAACGAGCTGGACTCAATTCAAACACATAAAAGTAGCATGGACACAATTCAATATCACCGAACGAGCCAGAGCCGATGATATTAGATTCTTGTTTAGCGGGCGAAATCCCGCACGCAGCTGAGCACGTTAAACAAAAATATATTATCTATTATGGCGAATAATAATTTTCAAATATTACTGTTTTCTAATACCGTTCCGTGCGGGCGTATATATAATATAATATTATATTGTACACAACGTACCTATTATTGTCGTATAATGTCCGTATCGATAATATTGTAAACTTTTATCGAGATTATGGGACATTATTATTATTTTTTTCTCGCAAATATAATATTAAGTGAAAAATATAATCTTTTTAGAGAGGGATTTGAGACGTGAACGTTTTCGTTTTACCAGTCCACAAGTACATATATATATATATATATATACTAGATGTATACACATTTCTTTTTTATCATTTCAAAGCTGGTATTTTCTGATCGTTATCCTTGACTATTAACAGAGATTGTATAATGTATATATATTGAGCGTCGACATTAAAATGAATCTATGTAACTGTAAATCGTTACCAGAAAACAATGGACAATGCATTCATCCTCCGGAGCGCCTATAATATCACAAACGGAAGTATATTATATATAATATTATTATTATTATTATTATTATTTTATCTTTGTGCGACTTTCGATACATACGAGACAGAGATTTTCTTTTAATTTTTGAAAATAGAATATATAATAAACAAATATTTTAGTGGAACGTTATTTGAAAATATTCTAATTTATCTGACGTTTTGTTTACGATGCATGCTTCCATATTATTATCATCGTGCTGGACGGGGTTAATGTTGCCCGAGAAGAATTTAATAAAACGTTTACAGCGTTAAACTATTTTTCATGTAGACGATACTATTATATGTATATGTATATTTTATACAAATACACAATTTTATTTATACGCGTATTTCCGCGTAGATACAATTTTAAAAAATAAAAAAATGTTCAAACGGGGAAAAAATTCAATACAGTTTGTATAGATCATCTAGATATTATAATATTATATCCCCAATCGTCACATATCATACGTATTACGGTATATTACGGGTTTTTTTTTCATATAATAATATGTTTATTTAATATTTATACATTTTTTTCTCTGTTCAAAGGAGAATTTCGCACACCACTGATTTTGATTGGCACTTTATTTGTCTATACTAAATTTGTTTTTTTCCTTTCGGTAGATAATTCTGGTTCAATAGTCGAATGAATTCCACTGTTTGAACGGTTATCGGCGAACCTAGCTGCCATACACTGATATTTCTCTGCTGACTATTTAGCATAAGTATTTCAATTTCAAGGTATCCCATTTTTATGATGTTTTACTTTATTTATATTCTTATTTTTAATATACCTAATACGTATATACTGTGTTTTTTTAGAAAGATGCGTGCAACGGAGTTTTGATTAGTACCTACACTATGTAATTCGTAACTCATATATTCCAAAATATGTATTGCACCGCATCGAACGCAAAAATATCTTCATTGTATTTTCACTCTACGCGATCGTATAGTCAAATAGTCTTATTAGATTCCGAGCACCGCATTTATATAGTACGAATACGCATACATTACGATATATATATACCTAAACATTCGAACACGCGCATTTCTTTTACATTACGATGCAGTAGCGAACAACGATTGAGCTCGCTCCAAAGTCATTGTACCCAAAATACTGTTTTCTATTATTACTAAATCCAAGATCAAAGGATGTACCTAACATTCGTTCTTGCTCGATCGAAATTCGAATCCGTATTTTCAGAGAAACCGTTTTTCGACGCGTTAAAGTAAACTCACGCGGCACGAAAGCAATTTTATTGTGTTCACGAAATGCGTTTAGATAGTCTTCTGTATATATATATACAAACATATCAAATGTATATCTGTATTATGTACGTGTACAATATATTTATATGTTTAAATTATTGTGTATAATAAATTATGTCTACGCCGTGTATACAACGCAAAAAGAACAATGCAAATACGTGTTGGATTAATAGTAAAATATCATCATCATTGGTCTTGTTAAGATTGTATGTTTTTAAACGAGTGGTACACAATCTTATCTGCATCACACCGAGTATCATGTATAGGTATATATTATATCGCTTTCAGTCCACGGCGGCAGTTTATGAAAACTTAATTATTCCCAGTTTTATGAAAGATATTATAATACCCGAAACTATAATTTTGGGCACAGCCAGCTGTTTCAAAAACACTCGCAGCCTCTTTAGCTCTCGTCGTAGCGTGAATTGTGGACTTACAAAAATACTAATTTACTTTTTTAATAAGTTTGCGTGCCGTCTTTTTACTGCGAGTTCAGCCTATCGCCAATCGTTATTTACACACACACACATAAATATTTATTATTATATCGTGTGCGCGTGTGGGTGATTAAGTATTGTAATAGTCGGCCTATAAGCGAACATTATGTTTCAGTTTATGACTCTTAAATTTATTTAATTACGACTTCACAGCGTGCACTGTTTTTGATTTGTCGAGTTTAAAACCTGCAGAAATATAACGCACGCACGACGGAATATTATTATTATTATAATATATACTATTATGTTTGCAATTTGAGAAATGAGCTGCAGTGTTTTTCTGCATCGAACCGAAACGAATTTAGCGCGTTCGGAAGAAAAAATAAAATCGGTTTTATGTACACTACGCGTTCCGGACTGCATGCTGCACCTCTACCGTTTATGATTCATTTATTTTATGTCCGCGAAAACGAATATACATAATATACAGCGATGCGTTTTGACTTCCGGGGATTTAAAATGGATACCCATTTGAGGGGATTATCTAAGACCTGATCGGTTTTGACGACAGAGAATCTTTCAAACCTAGAAAACATTCGCCCGTTGAGCTGTATATAATACACGTCATATATATGTATACAAAGAGACAGGGAGGGAGAGAGAGAGAGAGAGAGAGAGAGAGAGAGATAATAGAATAGAACTGGGTGTTCATTTGCGAAAATATAAAACAAAATTACGTTTGACCCAGATCCGACGATTTCGTTGCCTATATAGGATTATATATGTTTCCGTGGACATGTATTATAGTCGCCAGAGTTTATAGTAGTTGTATAGTATATAATTTTTTTTTAGTATTATAGTTTCATGGCCGTACACGTGTATTTGTGTACAATATATATATATATAATACATTATATGCTATATGGTATATATGGTATATATATATATATATAATCAGAGAATCCAAAAATTCTATTGATATACATACATAATATAATATAATAAAAAAACCATTATATATTTGTGAAAAATATTCGCTATAGGATCTTTTTAGAAGTTTCGTTTTATGTTTGGTTTATTTTTACAACCGATTTCTGATAAATGGACAAAAAGGAGACCTTTACTGAACTACGACCTTTTTTTTATACTTCCTACACGTCGTATAAAAGTACTCTCTCGAAAATGCTAAGTATTTTAGACATATAATACAATTTACACGTACACATGTCGGCGATTTAGTATAATATACCTACTGTAATACCATCAATAACACTCAGTATACTTTTTATAATGGAAAAGACTATTATTCTATTATAAATTATAATTGATAAATGCATACAATGTACGGTCGCGGCGGTCGCCCCGTTTAAATAGTTAAATGTTTGCTATAAATTAAAGCAATGCGATTTCAGTTGAAACATTTGAACATAAACATATTTTAGTATTATTCTATAAAGTACATAATACATACATACACATATATATATGTATATAATATTAAATGTATTATATAGAAAACGTATAATAATGTTATGTTTACGCAGTTATATACGGTCGTATATTTGCTTCCAAACCAGTGTGATTTCTGTTTACTGATAAGTGATATTTCGATAAATATAATATCTATAATGTTATATATTTTATACTAAGTTTCCACCGGAAAAAAATTCAGCAGAATAACAACAATATAAGTACCTATTAGATACGCGGATACGTGCGGTATCTTGGACATGACCAATATATTTTTATTGCGTTTAGTAGTAAAAATGATTAGAAAAAATTTCATTAAAAAACTTATTTGTCGATATCATTTTAAGTCAAAAAAACAATATTAGTAATCTGCAAAACATTAATTTTTTTTCTGTGTCATAATATTACCAGAGTTTATCTTTCTTCGTGCAACTGAATCTACGTCGTTTAATAAAAGTCCGGAAGTTTATTTTATAATTGTTTTATTATTATTGTTATACTTTTTTTTCGAACTATGTGTGCATTGTGTATATAGAAAACTATACTAACATCTGCGAAGGACCAACTGCGATTTTCAAAAACAGTTTATTATATCGATAACAATATTGCGTCGATCTTTTATTTATCGTGTATAATGTCCACATTTAGAAGTATGTATAAAAGAAATCGGTATGAAAAAAAAAAAACATCAAACCTTCTGGCGAGTGGCGGATGAGTTTAAATCTAATACAGGCGGATCGCATATTATTTCGCAATGATGTATAATGACTGCAGTGACGTCCGATTTTATTTTCTTAAGGATTCAATCCAAATACATTTATTTTGTAGAATAACATCACTAGGTATCTATAGGATATTCTATTTTTCAAAATATTATATCGTTGTCGTTTATATAACAAACATTGTACAAAAACCAACATGATAAATTATATCGGAAAACGTAATGTTAATATTATATGAAATGGTTTTTACTTTGTTTTTGGCGTTTGCTGGTCCGGTTTTCGCTGGTCTCGTTTAAAAAGAAAAAAACGCGTATCCAATTTATTTTCTATACAATATTATATGTAGGCACTATACGATATTATGGCTATGACAAGTCGTTAAAGTAATTTATTTTTTTCATTTTTTTTTTCAAGGTTCGTTTTATTATAGAATGGACATTCCACGTGATGCATCGAGACGTGTACAACAATAATTATATATTATATTATACGATTCTCGAATCGCGCTCCCTTTCCTCGTCCTATGTCGTTCCCCACCCTCCCCCCTAACCGCCCGGCACGGACATCACGCTCGTTCACAAACACGTCAAATTATGTCCACAGGTACACATCGGTCGGCCCGAACGTTCAAAAACGTAATTTACCCTCGTTCGACTACACACACACACACGAGCACGTACACATGCGCATTCGTCCCTTAGAAACAACAACAATAATAATAATAAACAAAAGCCTTGTTAAGTTTTTTATTATTATAATTTAAAAAAAAAAAATATTATTCCGTATAATTACGTTCAAAAATGAAATCTAGATTCCGAAACGTGTCTGGTAATTTTACGCGCGACGGTCCCGATGATAATAATACATAGGACCGAGTCGTATGCGTGCGGGTGTGTGTCTGAACGACGGGGTCGCATTCGGCCAGGTGTAAAACTACCAAACAAGACCTTTTATTATTAGGGCTTATACTATTTTTTTCCCCATCTATTTATTATTATTATTATTATTTTTCGCATTGTTCGGGTTCAGGTGGTCTGGTCGCGTCGTCGTAGCTGGTACTACACACACACACACACACACATAATATTATATATTATTATATATAATAAAGTAAAGCCGCCGTCGCCGCCGTGTATGACGTGAGCCGCCGTGACGGCAGCGTCGGCAGTCCATTGAATCTTCATACGAACGACGCACACACCATAATATACACGTACGGGGACTGCCCGAGGGCCCTCCCACTTTTTCCGGGATAAATCGCCTCTGGCCAGCGAAATAAAAGGCACGCACATAATCGTAATGTATTTGCCCCGTTCATTGTGCGCACGTCTCACGGTGTTAGTCTCGAAATGAAATGTTGTATGAAATGTGATTTCGTCCCCAAAACGAAAAATCAAAATCCCATTGTTGAGCCCGCTTGTCAGTATGGGGTATTATGCAGTGTGTGTGCACGGTGTATTATATTATTTATATTGTATTATATATAGGTACGTATACAACGCGCTCGTTGACACGTCGTCGCCCGGTGTCTTACAATCAATAAAGTGTAATCTTTGTGGAATCGACAATTTCTTCTATTTTACTCTGTCTCTCTCCCTATCTGTC
The DNA here is from genome assembly GCA_020882235.1 of Schizaphis graminum. Taxonomy (NCBI): domain Eukaryota; kingdom Metazoa; phylum Arthropoda; class Insecta; order Hemiptera; family Aphididae; genus Schizaphis; species Schizaphis graminum. The sequence continues at coordinate 96,054,819 of CM037033.1, forward strand.
TTATCCTTTTTGTGACCTATCCAACAACATTTATATTCAACAGAGCCCATAAACCCTTTTTTTTTCGTTTCGGACGCGTTACCGCGGTAATTGCGTACAACTACACACAGCGCCTATACCTACGAGCAATATATTATTATATACAATAGAGCACACACACACACACACACACACGCTCACGTGCATATATCATTGTGTGCGCGCGCGATGTTATACGGTAATAAATAATATTGACCGTGTTTTGGAAAATATAGTGTGTTTTTTACACGACCATATTATATATTTACGGTCTGCGTACAGGGTTTGACGAAATAAAAGAAATATATGTATCTAATCGCAAATTCGTGTATGACAAACATATTATATTATTTACGACTCGTATATTTTAAGTGACAAAGAGAGAATAACGAGTTGAAAAATAAATAAATAAATTACACCGCGAAGAATTGTGTTTGTTTTATTTCTCCGCCGCAGACTAATAAACTCTAATTGATTGGCTGTCATTTATCATTTAAAATTTGAATAACCAAGGAAGGGGAAGTATTATAGTAATTTTGATTCCAAATGAACTCTTGTCTCTTGTTATGGCTGTTTCGATTTACTAATAATAAGAGAGCACCCTGTCCCTGTGCAAATACTCTGATTCAGAGGGTAGATTTAAAAGTAACAAACTTCGCTCCTAATTATTTCGCATTATTAAATTATTTATTTCATTTGTAGAGTATTTGCAAAAGATAACAAAGTAATAAATCATACGAAAATTGTGGTGAATATTAATCACTATCGTGACTCATGCTTATTTAGTTACATCAAATTCGAAACTATATAAAGATTTTGAAATCAAATTTAAATTCATTAGAATAAACAATAATTAGTACAGATTAAAATAAAAAAAACTTATACGCAACTTTCATAAACTAGATATATTTGGCGGATATATTATAATATTAATGACGCTTTTCATCTGAATAAATACATACCTACATTTTAATTTCACGTTTTGTGGAAAAACACAAAGGCTATTGGATTTGTTTATATTTTTGAATTGAAACATTTTAATTATTCAATTGTTTATAGAAATTTCTATGTACTCGGCAAATATATAACATATTTTTTTTTAAATAAATAAGTTCTATAGTAGTAGATATGTAAATGTGATATTGAATGTTAAAATGATCAATATGTTATTATTAATATATTTGTAAAAATCACTTGTATGGACAGTAAACAGATGAATCGTTGATGAACCAGTCATTATAGTCAAATAAATTAAATGACGGACGTCATATGATTAAATTTGTTGTTTTCATAACAATATAATTTATTTATAAATCAATCTGCATTCAGGAAAACAAATCAAATAATATATCGTAAAGTCCATTATAGGAACTGTATTGTTGTAGTATATCATTTTATACACGCATCAATTAACAGTAAGCACACTAAAAATGTTTGCGTTTTTACGAGCGTAGTATTATTAAAGTTATTACTTATAGGCACTTAATACATTATCACTATTGAGGTTACAGTTGCAGTTGAATGTATGTGCTATAAAAAAAAAATGCACTGATATACATAAAATTTTCATAGTTTTATGACAAGAAACGTATAACATTTTAATTTAAGATTTAGTTGTTTTTTTTTTTTGATTGAAATTTTTATAATTTTTGGTAACCACAAATTGAATGGTTTCAATACCTACTATCATATTATTATGTAAACAAATAGTATGTATGAAAATTTAAGAAGTGTTTAGTTTTTAATTTGCACACACACGTGTTTGGTGAACGTTTCTCTTTTAAATTGGCAGTATGGAATTCTATATATTATTTTGTATCATGTATAGTGATTAAAAAAAAAAATATCAATTAAAAGTGTCTATTTGATAGTTTGTAATTCGACACAAGATATACACGCAAAACATATTTTATCAATATGATAATATTATATACAAAAACGGTCTATTCGTTATGACATACGCAATACCATTTAAAAAATAAAAACGCCAAATATATTTTGTGTACTTAAAAATTTTCAAATTGTTATTCGTCGCATTATGAAACGGCTTGCCTAGCCGCACTTTGCGATTACCATACAATTACAATACACAATCAACCAGAAAAAATATGCAAATGTACGAAAGTCCTTGCTCTAGTTATTGTACTGTTTTGTACGTACACATCATATAGTGTATAATATAATTCAATGGAGTGTGTGCTACAAATATTATATCAGTTGTATATTATTATTACTCCTATTGTATCGAAATGTATGAGTATTACTTAGTGTTAGACGTTTATTTTATTAAATATTAAAATAATAAACGTGCATACTGAATTTCACCACAGATGTCCTTTACGTACGTATATGTGTGAAAATGCGCATTCAATATTATCAATACACCCAATTAAATTTCACAATAACAATAATCATATTATCGTTATCCTTGATAATGTTTTGTGTTTTCGACAAATTTGTACTTCACTGAATGGGGGAACGTTAAAATACATAATAATAATTTAGGCTATCTGCACACCATGAAAAAACTTTGTTTTGATTTTGTTATTAGATGCGTTTTTTTTTCAAAATTCACCTTAATATAGTTTTACTAAAAAAATATATTAATATCTATTTCCTATTTTAACCTAGAAAAAAGATTAAGGAATTCAAATATGTTTTCAAAATTAATATCAAAATTTTATTACTGGATAGGTACATTTTTCTTCCGCTTATTGGTCTAAATGCACGAAAAACGACGAAAAAACGACCAGCTTTCAACAGCCTTAAACAAATTTATGCGATTTGAGGCGTATACGTATACGTTCAGAATGACAATAATAAGAAATCGTTTCATTCGCGAATAGAAATGCGAAACGCAGACATGCAATCTCGCAGATTGAAAATATTCTTCGTGATACCTCGTGGGACTCCGTTTAATTAACGCTTTGTGAATACGTTATTTATTTTGTGCGAATGAAGCTGTCCTTCAAACATCGTTTACAACAGTATGACGTGCACGGGATTGCATCGTGTCTGTCTTATTCTTTTATAGTGCTTAATACTTAATATACAACTATTTAAGTACATCTACAGAACTTTGAACGTTTCGTTTCGAACACGTCACACGATTACCGTTTTTCACCTGTAGCGGCATCACAGACAGTACCTATGAGCTTGTTTATACACGCCGTTGACTGTCGTACGTAGTAATAAGTAAATGTCTGAGAATCGTCGTTTAACTGTTCACGTGAAAAGTCTCACGAATAATAAGATCAGTACGAACTCTGTTTCGCGGAAAAACGATTTATCGTATTCGTCGTCCTGCAAAACGGTTTCTCTCCTGCACTAAGCCGATTGTGTCTAAAATTACTTAAAGTACACATTCAATTTTCAAACACCACTCTATTAATAGCATAGCTTTAAGCAATGTTTCAAACTCACTTAATAAACGATATTACTCATTAGTTCTGATTAGATATTTGACATATCATAATATAGATACTTGCCATCCGTGATAGTTACGTATATTATATTATTAAATGCATATCGAGACCTTACGGATTTTAGATATTTACCTACAGTTTGAAATTTGCTTAGCTATATAGTGGATAACATGAATTAAAATAATACTTTTCAAAATATAAAATCATCATTAATTGAAGTTAAGTAAAATTTATTTGGAAAGTATTAAATAGATGTATTGTGGCTTGAAATAATGTTAAAATAAGGTTTTATCTGTAATGATATTTTGAGTATATTGTTGAAATTCTGATCTGAAAATCTAATTTGTTATTGACATAAATATTATAACAAAATTATTCAGTAAAGTTATTAGTATAATACATTATTTTTTTTTTTTGTATTAATTACAATCAGTAGACAATTTGTATTAATATTAGAAATGTCGTGAAAGGTAGGTAGGTATACCTTCACATAGTTACGTATAATAGAGAACATAAAAATATATCTTTTGGCTTAAACTTTCAGTGATAAAAGTTGATGAACTCGTAAATAAAAACTTAATAAAATATTAAAACTTTTATTAAATCTTCCACTCTGTTTTTGTTTCAAGCGTCTGTAGTATTATAGGTATATGTAAAAACACAATATTATCCATTCTTACACGCGATGACGCGAACTCGTTGATATTTATTATTATGATTTACAGATAACGTATATTACATATTATACTATCATAATATAATAATATTGCATTTCTCGTGCTGCAGTAACAACGCGCCAAACTATATTTCAATTCCAGTTATCGCGGTATGAAATATGCAGTGGACAGAAAAAAAAAATGAGAAAAAAAATATGTATCATCCGTGGCACGTTATTGCGTCCATAAAGTATGTATTTTATATGTTGTATTTTATTGGTAGTCAATTGTGAACAAAGAATCGTTTTGGCCCGTCAGACTATTCGACGAGCGACGATGACAATAATAATATAACCGGGTGAAATAAAAATAAACATTCACAGACGCCGATATCGGTCGGGTCCTTCGATCTATTGTGAATCCCTCGCCTCTCGTCGTACATACATCATTAAAATACTGCAGCTTCACCCGGCTTGGCCGTGAGACGCGAGTACACATTATACATATATGACACATATTGTATTATATTAGTACAGCGCGTAGACACGATTATATTATGGTATTTTCACAAAGCCGTTTTATTTCATATGTGTGTAAACATATTTTTAGTGTTTAAGACGATAATGTCATGGGGTAAAACGTAATGATATAATAATATTACAGACGATTATATTATTATTATAATATAGTAATAAGTCGATGTAGGTATTACAACAGTAATGTACACACGGACACGTTTTACATATTTTGAATAGAGCACAACAATATACACGTATGTAATATTGAAAACATGTTTTAAAAACTGTGGTAAGGAAATGTTCAATGATTTATAACCTAAATAATATTATGATGTATAATAATATCGTACAGACCATATGTGTCGTCGTAAGCGCGTACACGTGTGTGCGTGTGTGTGTGTGTGTGTGTGTGTGTGTGTGTGTGTGTGTGTGTCTATCGGCATGGTTTTAACGATACCGCTTAATAATGTTAAATGTTAATTAAACTCCACACAAACATATTATATTATTATACACACAAACGAAATACGTATTTATATCGTATACGATAATTTAACTTCATTATGCGATACAACGCGTGTTTTTAATAACTGCACGTGGAATATATTATTATTATATTATTATACCTATATCGTGTGTGTATATAAAACATTTTTTTTTAAAAAAACATGACGATTATATTACAGCATTACACGCGTGTCGTTCACGTACAGACGATAATATTCGTAATACAATATAATATAGCGTATAATATTACACCGTATAGTATATATAGTTGGGTAATTAGTGCATAGCTATTTTATTGGATTTATACATTATAGTAATTTTTTTGCTCTTAATGCATACTCGAGTACAGTTAATATAACATGTAAGTAAACATAATCATTTCAAATGAATTTATATTAATATTTCTAACCCGACTCCGCGTAGCAAATATCGTATACATATATTATGTCTCGCACAAAAGAGTATTTTACGATTCGCAGTTTTTCGATTATATTTCCGCGTGGGAAATTCTGAAATATGTGTCCCCGCGGATATGAGACTATGGGCCTCTTGTATCCCGCGAACCTTATGCTATATATAGACCTAGGTATATAAGAGAATGTAAGCACCGTGATCCGAAAGAAAAATAACTTCCAGATGAAGGATATCCTCAACTTTGGTAGCCATTTCTGTTGTTTCTACAGAGATATTATCACGTACATTACCATAATAATAAATAAATCCCCGAGAAAAATATGCTAATAATATATCATTAATACAGATATTGTAGTATAGTGTTTTTATTAATATGTCGAACGTCGATATTTCGAATTTTTCGTTTTCTAAAACTAAATTGAAATCCTATTGAAATCGCTGTATTACGTTAAAATATCATTACAATAATGTCGATATATCGAATTGTTTTCGATTCCCCTTGAGAATTAATTGAATGTTTTTTTTTCATAAAACTATAGCTCGCTCGTCACTCCCGAATATGATTGAAGGTTGTACGATATCTGTGATGACGGGTAACGTGCATATTCGATGTAATAAAATGACTGTAGACCTAACCTATAAGAGATTAATTATTAAATCACTAAAAGTTTTACCAATAATATTTCACTGCTGTAAATTAATAAATTATGACAAGTACCTACCTACTGGTTTTCTCGCGGTTGTTTTCGTGCCTCAGATAAAATTCGTTGGGCGTGCAAAGTACATTTCTATAGGTAGGTATATATTTTAATTGCTCAGTAACAGGTACCTACTCAGCTGGAACTTCTATATACAATATACATACTATGACTATGCGCAGTATTATATTTTTACTTTATTATCCCTCTAACTATGTTCGGCCCGATTTTGCTCGAGTGCCGATAGTCGAAGCAGATCAGTTTATTTTGACAGCTGCGATAGCTCCATAGTACAACCCCATCTGTGATTAAGATTTTAAAGCCAGTAGTTTTTTTATGTGTTTAAGTTTTTTCCATATGTATTCTTACATACTTTATAATCAGTAATTTAAAAAAACACTGTGATTGAAACATTAAATATATCTTTTACGTAATCATTGTGCTATCGGAGGGAAAAAAATAAAAGGGAACAAGCGTTGTTATATAGCACCCGTGTAAACGGGCTTATGCGGTTATATTGCAGTTTTTTTATCGATATAATTTATACAATATACTATACATATATGATAATTTCATGCCGATTTTATGAATAATAAATTGATATTTATCTACTGGAGAGGAGCGAGGAAGACATGACATTGTACAGTACACACATAGTTTAGTATATTTGCAATTCATCTTAAGTTTATTTTCTTGATTGAAAATAAAACGAAAAATAAGTTTTGCGGTTTTCGTCTGATCTACGCAAATAACATGTATTCTGTGAATTCAAAATGATTCACCAAACATGCTAAATCCCATTTTTTCTTTGATGATGATACATTTATTCAAATCATTTTATTTGTAATTTTTAAGTATTATACGTTCTTATGGACTATTATCATCCTTAATAAACACATTGTATTACTTTAGAAACTATGATTTAGATATAGGCACATTTAAATTTATAAAAAAATGAACTGTTAAGAAATTTACAAGGAAACAAGAGTAGTTCTCATTTTAATAAGTGAGTGGGTATCGTCACAGTACATTATTTCAATGGTAAAAAAATTAAAAATAAATACTTGAAAATCTCAAAAATTTGAATTAAAATAATTTCAATGGTGTTTTTTGAGTATTTTCATGTGTAAAAATCCGATTTATAACAAACCTTAATTACTATTAACTTTAAATACTCGTCGAACTAACTAGATACTCGTTTGAAATTAAATTTGCATGATTGAAGTACTTTAAGAAATTATTCAACTTCGGAGTATGACATTATAAATAAATGTTGTCATTTCAAAAAAAAAAAAAAAAAATACTCAGTTTGATCAGAACTTAGGTATAATAAATTATCTTTTAAAAATGTTAAAACTCTTAGAATTTACCGACTGTAGACATTTAAATGGATCACATTGTTTGAGTACTTAACTAAACACACTTTGAAATTCGCACAGACACACATGTCGCTCATATTATTAATAGACGATGGTTATTGACATATTTCAATCGAACATTTATTGGAATAATAATATTTAAAACTGACATCATCATGGCTACTATCGACATCCACCAAAACGCATTCCAAGAATTTTGACTTACACTGCACTGTGTACCAGGTATGATCGATCGTTATTCATTAGATACCTATATATATATATATATATAGTATATTTCACACAATATACAAAATACAAAAATGTATAACACACATCAATTTTGTTGTCGCGCGGTAACCTGCAAAATATAATACAGATTTTTATCCACGATTGTAGTATTGGTCAGGTGGTTGGTTTTTGGAAAAAATGATCAGATTCGCTTTTTGGTTTTACGACTCTGTTGTAACATCGTGACGTGCCACGCGCGTTTGTGTAAAATACTAATGCGTTATTGCTGACGCTCGACACCGTCTACGGCGGATTGAAGAGGACTGGCGGATTTTACACCTGACCGATTTAAAAAGGTAGGCAAGACGGGTATACTATATATACAGTGCACACGCAATATAACAATAACAACAATAACAACAATGGTAATGATAATAAAAAAAAAAAAATAATAATAATAATAATAATGATAATAATGGGTTCATCGATGACTATAAACACGAAAAAAAAAACACACACACACAATAAACTCGCTCGTATATATTACGATAAATATATATTATTATGTATATATATCACAAGGCACAGTGCATATAGCGCGGGGAGAGCGTATATGTCGTATGGGTACGTTATACAATATCAATCCGATCGTAATAAAACGATCGATAAAATATAATACGAAATAATTATTATATGACTCGGAGCGTATAATATACATGTATACAGGTATACGGACGACACGATTAAAACGTTATGATAATATAATATGTACTCGCCGCGCTACACATTATATACATATTATTATATTATTATTATTATTAGGAAACGATTAAAAGCGGCAAACGTCGACTATACACGATGTACTCGTATAATAATAATAAGTAATAACACACGTAGGTACCCGTCCGAAACATTGTTCTCGACGTTATCATAACATTAATATTAATATAATATAATATATGCCCATATACGTGTACTACGACGTGTATAATTATTATCGATACCATACGATCGCGGTGTGACGAATCGCGCGCGCTGATGCTGCGTCGTCGGAGATTTGGCTTCGGGGGCCCCGCGCGACATCGGTTGTCGCCCGCACTCTCGGCCAAAGCGTATATTCCGAGTCGTCGGCTATACACATTACATATACATGATTATACGTATATATATGTGTATCGTGACGTATTGTGTGCGTGCTTTTATAATGCAGCGGCACTATACACACGCATTTCCACGGTCCGGTATACGATATTTTACACGCGCGTAGGCACACGGCGTAGTTACGCTCACTATTATTATTATTGATATTATAATATATATTCATCGTCGCTCGCCGTCGTCGTACAGGTGGCGTAGGTACCTACCTTACCTCCGTATAACAATGCGCGCGTATATACGCGGTAACTATAGGACGTATAATATAATATAATGTAAGACACGATATATATATATATATACAATACATGGGTACGAGACGACGACGGTCGTGTGCTGCAGTTGTGTGCGCGTATCCCCTCGTCGAGTTTTCTGACCAGTTTGGCTATAATATTATGTTATGAATCCGGTGCGTGTCCAAAGACGAGAGTGTGTTTTTACACGGCGGCAGGTGAAACGCCCGAGTCGTCTCGTCTGTGTGTGTGTGTGTGTGTGTGTGTGTACGCAGTGAAGTTCCTTTGTGCGCACGAGAACGTGCTGGGAGGCGCTCTCCCGAGGGCACCGCCATCACCTATTTAGGTGCTTACACGTGATGTTATATATATATATGTATACGCGTATTATCATAACGCGGTACGCAATAATAACGTATATTATATTGTATATAATACACGTCTTTTAATTGTTATCCGTCCACCGAATCGTTAGGTTACGGGTATATCAACAGCAGCGATGTTAATAACGATAATTTTACATAATATATTATTATTGGGTATGTACCTACCCATAATGATACCTAGCCGGACTTCGCGGTCTGTTCGACCCAACTCGTGGCCCGACAACGTATATTCTAACGTGTATATATTTTATTATTACGGGTTAACGACGTATAGTATCATGACTAATATTATACTCTAAGTGAGTCATTGCTGGTCGAATTCTCCTCGTGCAGATAGATTATCGGAGGTATGGATACGTGAGGAAATTCGTACAAACTATACGCGGAAGAATCAACTCGCTCGATTCCGAATGTTCGCACAGTCTGCATCCAATGGCGCCAAGAGACATTTCGAGAGCACGTGCTCATATACAAAAGTATACTTTTAAACCACCTGCTCACCATTTTTTTTTTAACTTTTATTTAAAAATATATTTTAAATATTTCACAATAGCTTATGCCTATATAGTTTCAACGATTAGATATTTAAATAAACCAGTAAATCACTATACTTCACAGCAATTATTATTTATGATAGTTTATAATGTATGAGCTTCTCAATGACACCAGTAATTTACACCCACTTCCTCCGAGAGCATAATATGCAGTCGCAATACTTTACTGGACATAAATAAATGTATCGTTATAAATTGGTTACAGATTGCATTCCTTTCTTATAATTATTACTGTCAAAGAACGACCAGTTGTACTTTTTTGCTTTACACATAGTACGCATTATGCGTATAATATTTTATTTTATTTATAGACTTCTTCTAAAATAAAGTAAGCAATTATATATAACTAGTGCGTAATAAGAAGAAATTCAAACATGCATTTTTAACATAATGTTGAGTTATTGTTTAAAAAAATGTAAAGTCGAACGATAAAAAATATAAATATAAATCATTCTGTGTAACCAAATTATAATTAAAAAATAACCTCTTTTTATTTATATTTATTATGTCGAGTTCTTCTATTTCGGTTTTACATTTTTAGAGTTCAATGTATTGTTTGTGACATGACTTAACTAACTCGAGCTAGTTAATTGTTTTACATAAATTCGCCAATTGTTGGGTGACTTGCTGAATATAATAATGTAATACTATATAGTTCCGGTACAATGTATAAATATATATGTTGCAGAATATTACGCCTGTATTATACGATTTATACGCCGGACGTATGTATATAGTCGATATATAAACTGCAGTCGCGTTGCTGTATTATCTCGCACATTACGTGGCGGTGGAACGGTTAGGCCTGGACGATTCCAAAGTCACGATTTTCTTCGACCGGAAATCGAGATCGAAGGTTTTTTACTCCTCATTCTTTTTCTTATACTTCTAGTTCTTTTGACGACGGTGTCGCCGTCTGCGGACAAGAGGAAGGCGGGGCGCCGGGGAAACGTGTGCGTGCAAAACTTAGAACCCTCTAGCCACGAGGAAAATGGTTCAATAGACGCGCTAATGAACCGATGCCATCGGACGAAGACACGAATATATATATATTATATACAGTATATTATTATAATAGTATTATTTGCTGAGGTTCTTCGCCGTAGCCGGTCGACACTGATCGTGTTTCATATAATAATAATATATATTATGTATAATGTATATCACTGCAGTATAAACAGCATAATATAAGGTTACAGTCGTCGATGTGTCGAGAACACGATTTTTTGCAAAATCAGTTTCACACATTTTGTACGCTGTGATCGTCGCGCGATCGACAACGAAAACTTTCGAACGTTTTTGTACTTCATTTATCGTACAGCACCATCATAATATGGGCACGACACGACTTTTGCGATGATAATATTATATTAATCAGTCGCTATACAACACGACGTGCAGCACGTCGAAAAGTAGACCTGAACCAACCGCACGGTTCATATAATATAATCTCTATCGACATTTACTGCAAAGAAGTATTTTCAATAATCTATCGAATTTAGTCGCTATTATAATTGTTCGCTGCACGTGCCCCGAACGGATTTTCGACGGAGATCACAAAAAATCGAGCGTCTCGTGGTGGTATCTGCTCGCCGACGATTTCAGTATGAAGTCGAAAACTTTCGTGAAAAATCAAATTTTAAATCGCGTTACGTATATTATGTATATTGCGATATCATAAAAATAATATATCACACATTCAAGAAATACATTCAGGACATTCGGCGCATATCGTACCTACTTTTTAATATATTCATCTCGTATGTTTAATTTAAAACGATCAAACGGATTACTCGATACTCGAATAACATAATGTTTCGTCGGTGTGTACGTACAAAATATAACGTAATAATATACCAAGCCACGAATAATATCTTTGTAAGCATCACGTAGTCGAATTTTGTGTGGCCCCCCGCAACGCGGATACATCGCGGTAGCTCGCCGCTTCAATCCGGCCATGTACTGCGCGGTAAAGGTTAAACGCCACTCGAAAATACACTCATATTCCAAGAGTATCTAAAGTGGAAATGTTTAATAACACGCGGTCGTGTTGTACTTAATACATAAACGCGAGTCATCGACACGTCACGTCATACCCGATGATTTTATTTCATTTTATTTTTTTTTTTTAATACAAATTGTAACGTGTTTTTATTATCAACTAGATCTCAGGTACGTAGGTAGGTACGTCTAGCATGCGAAAACAGACGGTAATGGGTTTGAATATACATATATATATGTAGGTTTGACGTGTGTATGGATTATTTTAGAGTTGTTTCAAACATTATGCTCCTCGAATAATGAAAAACTTTAGAACCTATATCTGGCGCATAAAATATTTGTTTGCGAATATTATAAGGCAAAGTAGAATACATAAATTATTGCGCTAGCAAAAATAATAGTATTTTTAAGAATAAAAAGAATAACAAACAACGGGGTAATTTATTATCGAGGTAAGTGCGTTATTATAATCGTTATTTATTGTCGGGGTGGAAAAAAAAGAGGAAGTTTTAAGGAGGTGCAGTGTATAAGGCAAATACATAAATCAATTAGCTAAGCCACCGTTGAGGGTATAACCTATATTTATCGGCCATACGTTTATTACGGTTTTTGGAATTTAATGATCTATTATGCAGTATAATTTTTTTTTTAAAAACAATACGACGCTCTCGACGAAAGAAACCAACTGTATAATCATAATGCATAACACCCGCCGTTACATAATAATACTCTATCCGCTTTCAATGCGCGGATAACTGTTCTTGCGCGGAAGCATTTGAACCCCGAGCGGCAGGGACGTACACAGGGGGGTGTTTTGGGTGTTCAAAAACCCCCTGAAATATTTGGGTTTTTGCATGATTATTTACTTATTAAATTTTAATGTTAATTTTTTATATCAATGTTTGTATTTAAAAAAATTATTTTAAGTATATCTAATTTTCATAATTTTTTTTTTGTAAATTTATTAAAAAAAGTACTACTTTTCAATAACTGATTTTCAAAAACACCCCCTCCCCCAACTTTTTTCTGTCTACGTCCCTGCCGAGTGGTACTATAAAATATATATTAGGTAAATGGGAACTCATCGTACTGTTATATTATATGTAGTTTAAACGCAGTCGCGAGTTCGTGCGAACCGCTCGACAATCGTCTAAGATATATAATATAATAGCTGCAGCTCCGGTCTAGCCGGGACTCCCGTAGCTTTTCTTTGTCCCGTATATATATAGCCGGACGCATAATAGATCCGGTCGAGGGTGTGCATCGCGCCGGTTGTTTATTTAAAACGCACTACGGCCGAGCACTCGCGCGATCAATCATATATACGCGTGTAGTACCTATACAACTATACGTTAGTGTATGATATAATGTTATTCTAAACTTTTATCGTTATTTTATTTCGCGGAAAATGTATTGCCTATTAACTCGAGTAGGTATACTAGTTTATACGTACAAAATACGTTAACGTTTATCGGCCATCATAATATTACGTCATAAAGTGGATTGTGCTGACACGGGGGGGTGAGAAAATAATTTCTATTTAAATTTTATCGAAAAATAAACGCTTTCTTTTATTTCATATGTCTACAAATAATAGCGACGACAACACAAAACACAGGGCGAACAGGAACACTCGAATTACTCGAAACACTCTAATTCATATTAATGGACACGACGATGACATTAATATTCGTGTTGAAAATTTAGACGGTAATTTATTTACGAATTAGGTTACGTTATATATTTTTATTATCCCGTCATCGGGGTGTATATGGGACATAATCAGAAGTTTACAACTAATGCGTCGTCATATATATATATATATATAAATGATAAAATATCGACTTATTAAAGTTACTGCAGCATAATGCCAGTTGATTACGCAAACTAAAATATATGTCCGAGACGAATTATAATAGTATGTGATAGTTTTATTTAAGTCCGTTTCTTGTAATATATTATTATATAATTGTAACAGGAAGGATATATTTGATATTTTCGTGGAAAACTTTAAGTAAACAACTGTTCCACACGAATTCAAAGTTTTCGACGGTTTCGTTATATTGACTTACCTACAACTATAGGTGCCATGTCGCGCTAATCGTCTGAAACAGCAGAGGTCAACCGTTGTACGCTGTACGTGCGATTGACCCGATGGACGGTCGAAATCGTTATAATATTATTATATTATTTGGGTAGGTACGAGTTGAGTAACGTTCGGCGAAATAATTTCCGCTAGAAACTTAATCACTCATTGTTTAGATGTCACATGATTACGAGGTAAGATCATTTCGGACATACCTCTATAATTTCAAGTCAAACAAAGATTTAGGTATCTTCCGCACCTTGCCTGGACGTCTAATAATTCTACTTAGTGATTTTATCCCATTATTTCGCTTCCTTGACTATCTCGAGATTACTTTCTTTATGTCTGAAACAATAACGAAACCACAATGTATGACAAATATATAAAAATAAAATACTTTTTTTTTTTATATAAATATAATATTGATTGTTGCTCAATCGTTTAATAATACGACATATAATCACTATAATTATAAGTACAATATTATGATATGAAAGACAAATATGATTCGTCTACGACGTGCAAATAACTAGTTGCTGTCCAATATTATATTGTACCGATCAAATTTGAGTTCAATATGTAAAAATTACTTCTTCACAGGAACGATAGGAATGCCACCATTCTTTTGGATGCTGTCTGTGCAGCACCATTTGTGCAATTTCACATTTCTTTTTATTTCTAAGCTGCAATACTTCGGATCGATTGTCGAGAAGGCTATATGACTCATACGACAGTGGTATGAACTTTTTCCGTGAAATAGGGATTCGTTAGTTTGAATTATTGAACCATTTAAGCTCATATTTTATTTGATTGATTTTAAATTGTTTACATCGACATTTCTGCATACATTTTACCAATCTATGATTGTCGATTCACTTTTGGCGCAGTCATAACGTTAAAGCTCTGTTGGCCAAGTATGATTTTATGTTTACCAACTGAGAATTTTTGTACTTCAGTTCTATTATTTCCGTCAAATATACCTAATCTGTTGACTCGTCTTCCACTAAGTTCAATATAGTACTATATTGAAACACGATTATCTTTTCTTATTGATCCATACTTTTGACAACCATTTTTGTCACATTTTAGTGTTAAGACATTAGCGGAACTTAGTGTCTTATTTTAACTCTAACATGATTTGTTATTTCGGTTTACTTCTGTTTTACCATCTGAAATCGAATAATAATAAATAATAATAATAAACTATTGAATAAATGCACATACGATTTTGTACACTGTTATCAATAAATTAATGAACATGAATTTAGAATAGGTAGTTATATGCTAATAAAATACTCCCTTATAGATACAGCATTAGAAAATTCTGATAAATATTTATAATAATATTATGTTGTCTTATACTAATTTCTCTCCCTTTTAGACGTAATCGATTTTATCTGTTCTTAAATTGGACTGCAACTGAAATGTTTTGCTAATATTACTCATATTACAAGAAAAAAAAAACAATTTAAAAGTAAAGCATAGACGATGTTTTTTGACAAACTAAAACGAATTTTTTCTTAAAATTAATTATTTTTATTGTAATCTAAAAATATATTCAAGATGAAAATAATTTAAAATATGTTTCACTATTATATATTTAGCATGAAATATTTAAAAACTTACATTTTTTACAGTATATTAATACTACTAATCTTATTGATTTTTATAAATTTCGGGAATTTTTAAGCTTTTCAAAAGACTAAAATATTCATCATAATATAAAATACATGTTTAAAAAAGCAAGATTCAAAAAGGCACTTGGTTTCTCTACTACATACAATCTTGTGGAAAACTATAGGTATACTATAAAGTATAAGGACGGTCACATTCTTTCGGTGGATGGATGAGTACATAGTATAATTTCCTTTGATGTTCATACAGAGTTAATACTGTTGTTTAAGCAACTGTTTACCGTTATATCAACGTAAAAATATTTTAAATTAAAATTCATAGCTTATATGAAAATAATATGTAAATACATAAAAAAAAAAAATAAACGATTATATTAAAAACGAGGTATTTTCGCATATTATACTTGCACTATACAAAAATAATTACATTCTTTTATTTACGCGTATATTACTAAAATGGTTGTTTTTAAAATTAACAAACATCGGTTTTGGACTAAAGATTTAAAATTGCCGACAATTATTCGTATTTTAAACGAAATGTGTATAGTACTTCTAAATAACACTGCTGTTATTATTTTATTCTTTCGGAATTATTTGGAAATCCGCCTTCCTATATTATCTATGCCGATCAATACCAACACCAATACCTCAACGGCGGCCCTACTTATCATAATTTACTGAAACTGTAACATCGTAATATCACAACTTCACAACCTTATATATATAATAAACTAATTAAATTATACCACTGCCGTCGAACCTACGCGTGACGACGTTGTCGGGCTAGTAATATTTTACCAGTCACATCACCCGAAAACCCAAGCTATTATAGCGCCAACCTTGTATTTCTGTTTTTTAGTACACGCAATATTATATTATGCAGGTATCTGTATTCTGTAGTCCGTTTTTAATTTTCCAATTAATATTTATCACGTTTATTATAGCGAATATACAGTTTTTGGAACACGTCTACACTGCAGTTAAAATATATTATCTATGCGTAGAATATTGTATTGGGCTGATTAAAAAAAAAAAATTTTCGTTTGAAAAGAAATAAAGAAGTAAAACAAATGATAAATCGTAAGGCATTATTTGTTGTAAACGTAGAGACGTAGCACAGACTCTTCGCAATATTTACACGCTTATTGATGATTGTTTTTAACTCAATACACTACTTATTCTTCATATTTTTTTTTAACGCAAAACGCTTATTCTTTTTAATCTTTGAAACATTTTTTGAAAATACTTTCTTTTTTTTCTACATAAATCGAAGTCACTTTAAAACATAATTTTTGAAAACATTTAAATTGTTAATGAATTTTTTTTTAATTTTTTGTATGACAACATAATATATCTTTAATAAATGAATATTTTCTGGTGTGTCATAATGGTACTTTTAATTAGTGGTTATTTAACAGTTGGGGTGACTATATGTCTATATCAATGTTTAAATACAACGGACAAACGATTTTGGCTATACTCTAGCAAAAAAAAAACCTCCAATAATCGTAGTGAATTTGTATTTTTAATGAGGTTGTACAGATTATGCAAATGCGTATCAATAAGTGTAGTACCATGAAAATTATTAAAATGGAAATACACTAAAAATGGAACAAAAAGCGTCTCGTTCGAAGTTTGTAGGGACAATGGGATATAATGAACTCAAAAAAGGGACAATTCCATTTTAAACAGTACGTATATGGTCACTATTATAAGCTAATGCTCGTAACTTTGAATACTTATATGCATTTAAAGTTTAATGGAACGGAGTTGTGGAATAAACTTATATGAGGTATCTACTACTCTGCCTCTCTATTTTGCTCATTTAAACTTTAAATACTATTACGTGATGGTATCTTCTATTTCTATTTCCGGAAGAATATCCATCGTCCACTCGTCCGATGTGCACGGAACCATATTATTAAGTAATAATATTATCATTACTATAATATACGCGGTAATACTTGGTATGCAGTATTACACTGTACCGATATTATTCAGGAGAAAATCGGTAGTATTCTTATGCACGCTGACAATATGATAGCAAAAAGTAGATAAATAAATTCACCTTAAATGTTTGTTTGTATTTGATTTCCATTTATAATTGATAAATATATTAATATTTTCTATTTTCCGTTATCATTATTATTAATTATTATAATCGTGCCCTTATTATTCTGAAATAGGTAGGTACAGCCAAATAATTCGACATCGGCCCACGTCCATTAATTATTAAGTAGGTTCTTACTACACTGTAAACCAGTCGACTTACACCTAAAATGGCGTTCAAATATTTCAACACGAGTTTATCGAAAAATAAATAATAATAATGACTTTTTATCGGATAGAAACCACGCGCGTTATTTAAGTGTACGCATTTTTAGCTACACATCGGTTTAAAAAATAAAACAATTAATGACCTCTACCCAACGATTTTCAATACATATATATATATATATAAATCCATATAAGTATATATCATTTAGTAAATCTTCCTTACAGACGCTCGTTGTACTGCAGGCTACCATATATTTTTATAAACGTTACCTTGGATTTGGGTTAACGTTATATATTGATATCATTAATATAATTCCGACAGAAAAAACCAACACGTATGAACATTAAATATATTATACACATATGTAATATGTGTGGTTATAAAATAAATTATGGAAATAATTTAATAAAACACGTATGTGTGTTGTATATACCTACGCGCGAGGGGGAACTGCCGGTCCAGAGCGATTTGTTTCAATTTCAACTCGAATCGTTTAAATATTTTAATGTCCACTGAAAAATACTGATCTGTCTTACGCGACTAGTGTAAAACAAAATAAATTGTGCAATGCAGCAGCAAGGCATTACGAATTCGTGAATTATGGAAAATTCTTCCGGCAAATAACGACGTGCCTTGCACTACCACCCCCTAAATTTGCACACACACACACACACACATATCTATCCGTATCGTCTATATATATATACACACACGACGTTGTACAACTATACGTGTGATTTAGCCATATCGCTCGACGTTTAACAGTGTACGTACGTGCGTCCACCGCAATACAGTGCATTATTATATTTTGTTATGTGCCCGATTAACGCGTTGCGGGGGTGGAAAAAAAAGTAAGTACATTGAAATAAAACGTTTCGGCTTTCTGTCGAGTTGGAAATTATTGTACGGTCATGTGTATAATACATATATACCTATACTCTCATATATAACTTATATCGTATATATAATATACACATACACACACACACACACACACACACACACACACAGGTAACTCCCGATGCGCATTTAGGAGCATCCTTCGCTCGTCCGTGACACGGATAATCATTTATCGATCTTCGATATATTTATCATTGTCACGTTTTTCGCGTTCCTCCTCCGTCTCCCATGACCTCTTCTTAATCGTTTCGCCCTACGGGATGTTTTGAACGTGAGCACAATAAATGCGCTCGGGTCTTTCGGGCACCCGCGGATGTACACGGTCCATCCATACACAACAGATTATAATGTCTACTATGTAGGTGTATATATATAATATATATATATGCTTATAATAATCCGGATTTCTTTCATTCTCTCTTGCGGACGAGGGGTTATTTTATTTTTCACTACAAAAATTAAGTTTACAACAGTATAAAAATATATATATCGCGGGTCCACGGACCACCGCATTATACGTAAACATCTTAATACGAGACCACCCACTATTATATCACAGTATTACACCGACCACGTATAATCTATATATTATCTGGACGACAACAATAATGACGTAGTCTTGTAGTGATTTAATATTATTTTTTCGTCGCAGTTTCTGCGTTGCAATAAATTATTAACGCGATATGCTTATTGATTATTTGAACGTTGTCAGACATTTTGTAATCAACAATATTACGTTTCTAAACGTATACTTATAACAATTTATTGCAAGTTTAAACGTTATTTAGTTAAGTCCAACGAATTACAAATCGCTACAATGTTTGTATTACTATTTTGGGTATAGGTACTCTATCAATAATGTTTGCAATGCTTTGAACATACATTATTTCATAATGAGAACTCGATTTTACGACGATAATTTTAGATGAGATTTTACTTAGAGGCGGTATTAATAAACTAACAATTTTTATCAATAAATTAATTATATAAATAATAGTAAAGATGAATTTAGGTAAAAATATTAATATTAGTTAAAAATGATACAATATTATGTTTGTTTTAAATAAATTATTAAGTACGTATTTTTAAAATATTACGATTATCGGATTATTGTTATCATATATATATATATATGAATACTATAACTATATCTATGATTTTTTTTTTAATTTTTAGGTATGTTTATGTTTCATATATTTTAAATGCGGAGTATAAGTGGGATAAATGGTCAGCTAATTGTTAAAGAGGCATTTTAAGGATGGAACTTCGTGCAGTGGAAAGTTGATTTTTAATTTTATTCATCTATTAATTCGTAAAATATTTTTGATTTAAAATTTTAAAATTTGAAACAATAAGTGGAATAGTTAGAGATGCTTTGATGAAGTGATTAGTTGGATAAATATAACGGGGTTTTAGTGATCAAAAGAAGACATTTTGACTGGAAGATATGAATGTGATTAGTATTTGATAAACTTATTTATTTATTTAGGTCTGAACAATAATATAAAGATAATGATTTTATTATATTATTTTTTATTTAGGTGTATAGATGAAAAAAATACACGCTAGAAAATAAGTATTGAAATATTTATTTCCGATGAGAATAGTCCAATTTTGTCGATTGGTGGTATTAGGTTAATGTAACGGAATCCTGAGAGAAATAAGAATTATAAAATTAAGGGGAATAGGTCTATAGATCTGATAGTAAACGTACAGTGAATATTATTTGTGTGATTAATTCTCCCATCCATTTTACCAAATTGTTAGTAAGTTATAATAGATATTTGTGGAACACGAGAGACAATATTGGGATATTTATGAAGGGCTTGGGAGATTTTTCATCGGACAATTGAGCAGTAATGGAAAGGAGATTGATCAGATAAACATATATATTATTATAAAATTACTACAAAATCTTGGAGAGACATCAGCTCGGATTGAGGAAGTATAAATACTTATTACCCCGATCGAATGAAAAAGTATCTTTCTTCTATGGTATTACAAACTATAGTAAGAATGTAGTAGTTTAGAAGGATTAATTTAAGTTTGAATAGGATGAAAGAATTTTTGACTCTTTCAAACAATAAATTGTTTCATAGAAAAAATATATCCATACTTATATTTTTTTTTCAGAAACAATATTTTATTAAATAGGTTATATTTTTGTTTTAATATAGAGATCAGTGGAGTGGATATTGTGGGCATTTACAATATATATTTGAATTAAAGTTTTACTAAAGCTTAGAGGAATAAAATGACTAATAAGTATGCAAAATTCTGGAATATTGGGAGGTATGATTATAATAACAAATTTTGATTTTATAGAAAAATATAAAATTATCAGAATTGAATTACAAATACGTATATGTCAATGAAAAAAGTATCTTTTTAGGCTGTTGAGAAGTAAGTTTGACTGTAATTAGATTGATGTTTGGTACATTATATTAAACAGATTTGTGTTCAGGAATAATTGGTAATTTATGTAATAAATTATTATATTTTCTTCTATTTTATTGATGAGAAAATGTTTTGGAAAGTTGTGAAAATATGTTGGCTTTTAACAAATTAGATATAGCCCAAAAGCCATTTGCTTTTTCGGTGATATGACTGTATTTTTAACACTTAGGATTTATCTTGTAATTATCCATAATAAGTAATCATTAGATATTGAAATGAGATGTTGTCTGAAGTTGTCGTATCTAATTATGACGAAGTCGTTTTTTAATTTGTTAGGAAATTGTATTCACGTTAATGGAATGGGTACAGTTTTGTTAGTATTTATTTTTTTCAATCTGTTGCGTTATAATGCCATTATCTTATTAAGTCCAAAGTTCACCACTCGAACAGGGTGTTCAAGTCGATAAATAATAAATAAATATGTTTCATTGACTAAGTATTTATATTCCTATTTTATTCGTAGTGAAAAAGTCATTAAAGGAAAAATTTTTAACCACAACTAGATATTTGATTTATTTATTCTTTGTTAATAACTTAATATTTGAGTTAAAATAAAACAAAATGTAACTGAAACTCCAATTATAACCGTTATAATTTATAATAATAATAATAATTATTATTATTTTTATGATTTTGAAATGTCTATACAATTTATCATCTTTATATTTTTAGCGAAATAATAATATAATAATAAATTATAATAATCACACGTTTTATTTTCTTATTTCTTACGCCAAACGAAAACATTATATTTTTCCACAAATTAATCTGAAAATCATCAATATGCCGTGATTTTATAAGGACATTACAGTCTTTTAATAAATATTAATTTACACAAACAGCGAGAATTCGTTCATCCGTATAAGACCGGGGACGCGGGGTTTACCGTATACCTATATTATATTTATATAACAATTATAAAACGTTGGAAGCATTCTATTATATTACTATAATACCAATAATATAATAATATGTATTATCATAGTTCCAGGTGAATTGACAGTCATCTTAGGAGCACGAGGTAATTTTCGGTTATTAGGGAGCCTATCATTGCACAATGAGTAGATAGACTGCCGAAAACGTGTACAAAGACCTATTAAAATTCTCCATAAACTTACTTTTGAATTTTTTTTTCATTTTACTACTGCATAAAATCCCCCAAGAGACCAGTCTGCTTTGTCTGACGATTTGTGTACTTTTGAAATGTTTGGATTTTAATTTCGTTTATACTCGAGTGGATAAAGTCGGAAACGTGTGCGATAGTCATAGGTATTCACAAACAGACATCGCGATCGTGTTGAATAAAAATCTGTTTTAAAATCCTTATCGCGACACTATACATAGACACCGCACACGATCGGTATAGGTTCGTCGGAAATGGAGAACGACTATTGCTGCCTTACACATACATATCGCTCGCGTGATGTCGGACAGACATAGCTGTATAGTTCTCGCCGTTTCCATCATCTCAAGGATCGTGGGACGTATACATGACGTATATATGTATATAATGTATACATTTATGTTAAACACGTTAGTACATAACGAGCGTTCATCATATATATATATATATATATATATATATATATATATATATATAGACGACGCACATAAATTTATATATCATGTATACTTACATCAGTGTGTAAAGACCAAGATTTGTTGATGCTTGTGTACAACGTTAAAGAGCCACTGCCGCCGTTGCTTTCAAACGCCATTTAAGATATAAACGTTTATATAGTCTATGTAAATGCTCTGCGGGTATTATTAATTCGGCTTTGAAATTAGGTCGACACGTTTCCGACTGCTTCAGCGGCCGCCGTCGTGTCCATATTGCTTCGGCACGATGTCAATACCGCCGCGCTGCCACCGTAAGTCGCCGGGCGTACCGCCGTGTGCTTCCCGACCGCCCGTTCTTCCGCCCCTAACCGCCAAACACCCCCTTCCCCCACGTAAGTGTCGCAAGCCCCGTCTACGACCCCCCCCCCAACCAACCCTGCACGCGGCACAGCGTCGTGAGTCTGTCAATATATTCAGACCGAGCAAAAACACTCGAGGTCCGGAACCGTTTTCCACTGGGTACAATCGTCTCACATAATGCGTACCGTCCCCATCCCGCCAGACCGCCGTGGTTATTATACCTTCTATATAATACATACATTATACTCGAAACCGCGGTGCACGCCTTAACACAGTGGTGGGTAAGTGGCAAAGACAATTTCTTCGCCGTCGTCGTCGTAAATCGCATATCATTAAAACGCGTAGGTATACCGCATCAATTGTATTATAATCATAACCTATCATCATAACAATCGTTGCGTTTAAATGTCGCCCGGTCTACGAAGTTTGGTCGGCTATAAAGTGAACGACTACGTCATGCTGTGTGTTCGTATTTCCTGTACTATCGTTAAACTACATAGTATATACCTGAGGCGTATACACAAATCGGTGGCGTAGCAGAACTCGTAAAAACCCAAACTATATTTAAGCTACTCGTGAGAAATTCGGATCGCGTGGAAGGGCTGTGCACAGGGCCATATTTGTGCAAGGACGTATTTCGGAATTTCGAATTTGTATTGGACCCACTAAAATGAGGGGTTCACCGAAAACAGGCAAATGAATTTAGTTAACTACAATATTTTACATACCATTCTCAATAGTTTCAACGATTTTATATTGACAAGTTGTCAGAACAGAAAGCCAGACAATGTTTGTGAACACTCCTATTAAATTTGACATACAAATTTAGTTTTATATTAAGGAGAAAATTGGGGGAGGCTGTGAGTCCAAAAGAATGATTTTAAGCTGCAGACGGTGACTATTTTTTTTTTTAATTTTCATTATTTTAACTACCTTATTATAACACCAATTTAATTATTTCCTACAATTATTAACGTATTCTCATTTTTTATTGTTTTTTTTCGACATTGGAGTTTTTTTATTATAAAAATTGTTTTTAAAACTCATACAATTTTTTTCTGCCACTTATAGGCGTATTTCTAAAGATAACCTTACTCATAGGAATTTATTGTATTATGAGCACGCGTATAGTGTATATCCATGATGTGTAATTTCAGATATTCCCAGATAGCTATATACAATATTGTAATAAAACGACGATGATACATTTACGACCACGTAATTAACATTGTCACCGTCGCCTCTGACGACAATAAACCCTTTGCATCCCTCAGTGATCCAAAGACAATCATAATGATTAAAACGACAATATGCAACACATGCACTATCGCGGGGCTCGTGTTATGCGTTGTGCATCACGAACAATATATGAATATATAACGATAAATAAATTAGATAAATTAATTATAAGAACGCGCGGTCGTCCTGTACCTATAACACTCTGTTCGTAATCATCGTTACTGAATATTTAATATTCTCATCGTCCGTACACCACGGGTGATAAATCGTCGGTATCCGCGAATGTTCGACTTTAAACGACATGCTTAATAATATGCTTCATTGCAACGAAATAAAAAATTGCCATTGATAAGGTATATAATATTCATGATATGGTGGTCAGTCGAGTCTTAAATAACTTTAAGTAGAATAGATAATATCTTCAAACGAATTCTATATACAGTGAAACATCCCTTAACGGATAGGTACCTTTAAGTATAGCGGACACTTTTATGGAATTTTCACTTTTGATTTTAATCATTTCTATATCGTTAATTTGTGGAATTAGAAAATGTATTATCCTACGAAATGAATGTGACTCCGTGAAAATAACTAATGTTTTTTAGTATATTATGTTAGTTTTAATTTTTATATTATCAATTTTTTTATCTTTTTACCTTCGCATTTTTAAAATTACATAAAAATAATTAAAATAAATTAAATTTATTATGTACATTATGTATATTATTATGTATAAATAACTAAATAAATAAATTGTAATTTATAACTTCAATTTTTATTCCTATAATATTATATTTTTCCCTGTAAATGCCGGACACCTCTAAATAGAGGACAACATTTCAGCGACCTAGGGTGTCCGATATTTAGAGGTTTCACTGTATATTAATGATTTGCTGTTTCTCTGTGGTCGAGGCTGTGTGATTTTTTTTCTCTAAATTTTGGATAACTCCGGTCTTGCGCCTCTTCATTCGTACCTATGCATGTAATATAATGTATACCTATGTGTGCGCGCATAATATATGTATGCATGCATAATCACAATAAAACAGCAGTACCAGCAATTTGTGCGTGGTTTATGCTTATAACAACCTTCGAAGTTAAAACAGTCGTAATTTTTATTTTGTTTTTCATTCGCGTCCACCGTTTCGCAGCCAATCGTTACATCAGCAATATCCGGACAGTACGTACGATTCGCTACATAATATTATACGTAGGTATTTAATAACATAAACCTATATTTATACGTCACTTGTTATTCGTATACCGAGGTCGTCGGAGACCGTTAAATCGTTTACAGAACTATACATACGGCATACGTCTTTAAGGGTTTAACACTTACGTATACGCTCGCAGTCCAATCAACGTCCCCACGCAACAGACCCCCCTACCCCTCACACACACACACACACACACACACACACACACACAATCCGCGACCATGGTTACCCTTTTTGGGTAAAAGGTAATAACAATTTGTTTCGGAAACACGTACGGCGGATTTTTCACTCGTGGCAAAAGAATAAAAACACGCCGTCCCGACATTTGCAGACAAATTCGATGGCGTAGTCGTTCGTTAACACATCACATCACGATTTTAGAAAAACAAAAATCAAAACGATTTCTATACAATAATTATTGTCGCAGTAGATCGTACGATATACGTGACGACAACTACTGCGCTGTTTATATATAGGAATCAAAATAGATCGCATTATTATCGTACGCACTGCGACGGTTGTTCGCGACAAACCGTAATAACAATATCATTGCTGCAGTTCTGCGTATTATATGTGTGCCGTACGTTCGTCGGTCACGATGTTGTCGCGGTCCACACGTTGATTTTGCGGCACGTGCACGAGGAGACATTATGTGAATTTACGATAAACTGCAAAACACAATTTTTATAGGATTTCAAAACATTTAGCGTTCGCCACTTAACGCCGTTGTCCGACACTGTAGTAGTATTATATATATAATATATATAGTGTTCAGTGTACATGTCCCCCGGACGACAGTGAGATTAATCGTTTGTAAACAACTCGTCGCCGCTGCCGCTGCCGCCGCCGCCTAGAATGGGAAATTCGACGTAGTCCTTCCGGCCGTCAGATTACATCGTGTGTGTGCAGCGACGATTGTTATTATTACTGTATATACCTATACTGTGTTTTTTTTTATTCTTCACACTGCTGTCGCACGCGTATTTAATCGTATACAGAGACAAGTAGACAGCTTCACAAAAGTTCGAAAATCTTGTTTTAATGGTTCCACCATATACGGAACAGCGACGTCATTGTGAATGCGGGCGTGTGCGAGCTTCGTCAAGATGCGTTTTTTATTCTGCTTTCAGTCGAATTTCCGTTTACTCGATTAGAAAAAAATCCTCCGTCGAATAGACAGTAAGTTTTCGAGGGGCATGCTTAGATTTTTGTAATCACTCAAAACGCGCGAGCATATTCATAATAGAAGCATTTTGTCGTTTACGCGATTTTAATATATTAATACAAATTTTTTTTTAACTGCTCGTAATATTGTTAAGTATGAGATTTATTTTTTAAGCTATGTTCATACATTTTGAAACTCGAATACAGTAAAATGTACACACCATTAGATGAAGCTCTTGGCTATAATTTATACATACATAATACATATTATACAATAATATACATATACATAAATATTATACACACCTGATATAGTTGACGTAAAAATATGCCACGTCAGTATAACGTAATAGGTACATAATATTATTATTCCAAACCGGTTATCGATACGTATTAATGATCCGTTCCCAAAAACGACTATGGTAAAATGTCAAAATGTTCGTTTTTTGCATAAGTTTGCATAAGCCGCGCTATA
Source organism: Schizaphis graminum (assembly GCA_020882235.1). Taxonomy (NCBI): domain Eukaryota; kingdom Metazoa; phylum Arthropoda; class Insecta; order Hemiptera; family Aphididae; genus Schizaphis; species Schizaphis graminum. The sequence goes on from CM037033.1 coordinate 96,082,343, forward strand.
ATATACCGTATAAGCCGTATAATATACCTCATTTTTTTTATCATTACTTTAAGCTCATAAACAATAATAATAAAGTTATTATTATTATTACTTTTTTAATAGAAAAGAAAATATGTTTTTCATTTCTTTTTTTTTCCTGCTCGTTGATAATAATTATCAAATCCTCTTCTGGACGGATGGTACGTACATGTCTCATGTCCTACGTCTCTCGAAAGCTTTTTTTACCCTAGGGGAAACTAGAAGACATTTAAATTGAAAAGTTTAAAACCGAAAATGCACAATAATATTCTTTTATTAATATAAGCGATGCGGCAGCGCTCTTTTATTTGTTAACACATTTCGCATTATTGTAACTTAGACTTTTCTCGTTATAGAAGAATACGGCATTATTAAAATTCAATTTTTTTATTCATTTAATTTTTCAATTTATTTCAATGTTATTATTAGCGTTCTGTTGTTATCGTAGTTGTTATTGTAGGTAGGTAAACGTTAATAGTACCTACTATAATAAGCGCACAAACTAAATAGGTAAAAAAAAAAATAAAAAAAAATAATTTGGTACTTATATAAAATGATTGCGCCTCGACAAGCGACACAGGTAACGTGAGGATTATTTTTATACCATTAGCACATCGAACGGTTCGTTTCGTTTTCTTTGGAATATAAAAAAAGAAAAAGAAATACGTTTCCATTGAGAGCTGAAACACGCTGTGACTCGAACGGTATTATTGTTCCCCGGTACGATGGTTTTGTTGTTTTCATCCCTTCGCGAATGTCTTTCGATCGACAATTATTTTATCGCGGTCGGCTGGAATTTCGTTGATATTATTTTCATCTGCGTTAAATATTCAGGAGTATACGCCGCACAGTTGACAAATTACAATTAGAAGTTTCACCGCGATACATTATCAGTGACTACTGCATATTAATTAAATTGCAAGTGTATAATAATATAATATATTATACACGATTGTAACCGTAATACGCCGGCGATGGCGGCGTAGTATAGACACAAGTACAATTTACCCATCAGAACGTCTGGCAAACTTTATATTAACTTGAATGTCTGAAAAAAGTTTATTTTTCTTTAATTCAGTTGTGCTCAGTGTTTGATTTTATATGACCGGGAGTTTGGTAAATATAATCTCGAAGAAAGTTTATTGTTGTTTTTGCGTAGTGTTGCCACCGTAGAAGTCGGTATATTAAATATATAGGTAGGTGCCCTTATACATATATATATATATACATACATATACACGCCAGCACCGAGAGGCGGATTAATATGTATTTTAGTTGTTCTGCAGCTACTGCAGCTTCTCCTGCTTCAATCTACGTATAATATTAATATAATATTGTATAAAATGTTGTACACTTACACGGGTACGTAAACAAAATATTTATACACACTACAATGCAGTAGTTTACGTTGGTATATTATATTATGTTATGTAGTTTTTATATTATACGAGCACATTACGGTTTATTTTATTTCTCGGTTTAATCGCGTATTCGTGTCTAAGTTATTTTTAATCGAACGCCGCAGTTTGTCGGGCGAAAACGTTTCGACGTTGAATTTTCATGTTTTCTTCCTATCTATATGGCAGTAATAATACCTATACATAGGTATACGCGTACAAGTACTGTACTAAATATCAGTTTAATATTCATGTTAGACAACGCGTTTACGACGACCGCGATATTATTAGGAACTATTATTATACATAATATTGTGTACAAGTATAATACAACACTGCAGCAGCGCAACGTAATAGTAAAATATTAATATCTTAATATTATTGTTCGGCCGTGTATAAACGATGGGACTCATGTCGTGCAATTGAGCAATTAATCGGTGCCGTATTTTTATTATTATTATTATTATTATTATATTAAATAGATCGTATACAGACGTTGTGTATTATTTCAGACATCGCCCGGCCGCGGCGTGCGATCGTGAAAATCATTGCACCGATGGGAAAATTCTGGTCGGGATGGTCGGTTATTATTACGTTATTATTTTTGCGGTATAATTAACTCGTCAGAGCAGCGCACCGACACGCCTATTCTTCCTCTAGTCCAACGCTCTATCGTAATAAATAATATATTTATTACTCCAGCTAATATTGCTATACATATAATATAAACCAACCTGCGTGTTTTTATCGTGACGCGTAAATAAGATCAGAGTGGTGACGATCCAAGAAAAAATTCGTAAAAAAAAAAAAAAATCAAAAAACATTAATCAGAACCACCACGGAATGCCGTTAAAATTAATTAAAAATAATCACCTAAGCAATGTGTTTGTATCGAATCGAAATTATAAATTCACACTGCGACGCATTAGTATTAGAATATTATGTTATAAATGTACACGTGAGGTTGGCCGTAGTTAATAAATTATAAGTCTAATCGTAGACACGAATCTCATGATTGTCAGATCGTGCACCTGCACGGTTTTGAATTGAATGCCGTGCAATAGTGTAATACGTTTTGCTGCAAATTTTTTCATTAAGAACTTATAGTCGGTAGTTTTTCCACATGAATCGAGACTTCTACCCAGACTTCTGTCAGCTTATTAATCAGTGACTAGGGTATATTATTCTTCTTTTAAATTAATTTTGTACACGTTGGAGTACCGATTGTGCCAGCTTGGTAAACAAACAAAATATGTTCATCATTTATTGTGTATAATTATGTACGAAATGATTGGGTTTGTTCATTAATACTTTCCAGTTAATTTAAGTTGTTGCAGCTATACGAGATAAAAACAGATAATAGCTAATATACATTATTTTTTGTTTTTCAAAATTTGACTAAATTACGACTAAGTAAGTCGTAAGATATTATACGAGAACATACTATATATAATATTTATACTTCTATTTTTTGTAGTAATTTTTATTTATTGATGTGCTTTTTTTATTTATATACATACATCAGATACATCAGATACATCAGATTGCATGTACACCTACATAATATGATGGTAAATAAAAAATTTGCTTTCGAAATTTTAGCAAAATTAGAAAAAATTACCTAAAAATAAAAAATAAGTAAATGTTATAAATCAAGTTTCATTCATAATACATATAATATATTATAATGCATTTTTAACTAATGGAAAAAAATATAAAAATTTAATAAAAAATGTTAATAGCCTTCAAAACATAATTTCAAATACAAATACTGTATAATGCAGGTACTCGTTAAAAATATTATGTAGGACGTAGGTATAGGTATTATAATTATTTACGAGTGGGCAGTTGATTGTAATTTGGGAGGGAAGGCGAGTTACAAGTCTATACAAATTAGTAAATTACATTATAATGTAATTACATCCATATTGCACACGTATTAGGAAAGTACACTAAGTATATTAATATATATCGGTAAATAAAAAGTGGTTTGTGGGCGAAGAACGATCCTGCAGGCAGCATAGTCATACGGTGACATACGAAATGCGACATTCAGATTTTCGTTCGGGTGTCATTTATTAACATATTATGTGTAAGAAGGTTTTGTGTCCGGATCACTATATTAATACATCTCATAACGGATTATAATGTATATTTATTTATAAAAGCAGTTACATAATATGCTTCTAATAAAAACTACGCCGTAGTAATGTGAAATAATATATTTTAAATGTATAGATAATAGTCGTGCACCCCCCGTGCAGAAGCCTGAAGCTGACGGCCACGGACGTGATAATAAGAAAGAATATAAAAACGTTTTTTTCTTTTTTTAGCAAACCGTAATCGCGTAGGCTTGGAGAATTACTCGCGGACGTTATCGCTTTATTGATGCGAATATATTTATATACATATAGGTCCAGATTCACATACATATAATAATAATAATAATAATATATAACGCGCACGCATCTGCGTAAAACGCGAACACGGCGTAATAAAATAACGACATATACGCGAGTGTAATAAATATAAATAATAATGATAATAAATAATAATATATACTCGCGTTAACACGGAAAACGTCTCGGTGGAGGTGTATGATATGGATTCTACGGCCGGCGCGCGTACTATTAGCGCAGGTTTATCGGGTGATGCTTTAATTTATGGATCGAAAAAGTTTTTAAGGAGATTTTATTTTAAAACGCGAATCTTACGCTGCTCGGCTATGATATATAATACTGTTTAGTAATTGCATCACTATTTTATCAACAGCGTAACCGTCATTTAGAAACAGAAATAATGTGCGTTCGCACGCCGCGGATGATATTATAATCATTCATTTTCCACAGTATGTAAGTACTTGGTCGATTTATGCGAATTTATACTGCTACGTCGATTATTATTGTATGTGTGTATATTGTGTAAATATTTGTATGTAAAAATAAAAATCATCTCACTCGTGTCTTCAGCCGATGTGATAGTCGCCGGGTGTTTTGTTCGATAGAACACAGTAGCGCCTAAAAACAATAATTGATTTACTTACGATAAGATTATAAATAAATTATAATATTCATGAGGGCGTATATTATACCAATATTGTACATCTGATTGTTCATTATTGCATTTTAATGGCCTTGGATATTAGGAATTTCTAAATTGATTTATGATATACCCGGAAGAATGAACCCACCGTATAGCTATGCCTATCTTAAGTGTCGTGCTCTTATTAATTTATTAGTGAAATATATTTGCATTATATCAACAAACATATTATACGAGTACGTATTATAATATGATATAAGGTTAGGTACTAGAACGTAAATTCCAAACTGTGAAAATAAGGTAAAATTTTTAAGCCAAGAAATAAACTTCAACTCGTATTATTCACATCTTATGATACAAGATTACTGAAGTTTATACAAAAATTAAATAAATAAAACCCAATTTTTACACCACCAGAGTCACGTTTTAGTCACATCTGGCCGTTGTTTCCTGCAAGTATATTCATAATTTAATTGTTATTGTAAATGTTAAGTAAGCTGGCACATTTTAACGCATTCAAATATTTTTTAAACTTTATATCCATTAAAACAGATATAACTTTTAAAGTTTTAAATAACTGTTTTTTTTTACGCCGATAAGCGAGTTTAGTACATAACGGGTGTATTTTTTATTATATAACGGTTCTTATCTTCGTAATACCTATTGTATACAAATTCATTGAGTTAATAGCGTATTATCAGAAGAATTTTTCAATTTTTGAACGTTCTCAACACGTATTATATTAAACATACCCAACACGAAATTCGTTTTAGCTTGTTTTTATATTATTTTTTAAACCATATAAACATTTTTGAAACCTTGGCCACGTGAAACCGTCAAACGGTTCGAAATATAACGTTTTACAAAGTCGACCCACCTAGTTGTGATAGGGATTATAATTTTTTTTTACTTTCATTAACAGCTGCAAGTTAAACAAAATATACTATTTAATTTTCAAATTTGCGAATTGGCCAATAACAAAGAGACATATACGCAGATAGCCGTGCCGAAATTACGCATTCAATCCGAGACGTTTACACTCGTGTAATTTTTCGCAAGACTGAAGTTTGCGTCTAGTCGTCTTTTCATCATATCAGTTTTTGTTCGTGGTATCTGTTGCGGTTATAAGAAAAAAAAACAATCATCTCCCAAAATGAAAATATGTGTACCATACGTGTGTTATTGCTGCATATAGGGTGGTTTAGGGCCGATCGCCACCACAGGTGTATTTGGTTTCGGTCTTATCTGATTTTGAAAATTGTATTATTAAATATTGTCGAGAAACGTAATATTTACGAAGCCAAACTCGAATCTTTTTTTTCCCATAAAACTATTAATATTTGTATAGGTGCACTGCAGCGGCATTAACAACGCAACAAAAACAATAATGATAATAATATTATCGTCAACATATTGTATTATTAAATAATATGTGGGTAGTCGTCAATCGTCATCCGCCGCCAAACGATGACGGTGATGGTTATCTGGTCTCGATTTATTTTCCTCCCCCTCGTCAGCGGCTGCGGCGGTGGCGCCCCCGTGCAGGTGCCGTACACCTATAAACATTATTATTATTATTATACGTTTGTGTATATATTCGACTGTACCCGCTCGACGAATACGCACAGCCCTTCAGGTAAAAAGGTGGTGTGTCTCGCGATTCAAACCAAAGCAATCTCGAGGGCCGACAATAAAATGTAGCCGCCACGGACTGCGCGCGTACGCGGCCGACGTAGACCCGCTGCAGTTGCAGGATAATGGCGTATAGTAATGCGTACGATGACAGCGAATAAAAATAACGACAAAAATGAACGGCTCTGCTGTATAATGAAAACATTAAAATATTATTATTTTATTTATGCGTCGCGTCTTCGCAGGTCGGAAACGTCTGTGCAGAGAGAAACGACTGTAACACGCGCGACGGAGAGACGGTGGCGCCGAAAAAACGACTCGGGTCGGCGGCGGACGACCGTCGTAGTATAGGTACTTACACGCGATTTTTATCGTGCGCATAATGAAAATCCGTTCGATCCGGAGACGAATCGGCCGGCGCGTAGTGTACGGCAGACCGTTTTATTTTATTATTATTTTTTTAAACCTATAAAATCCGATCGCTTACAATCCGGTGGACGGTGGATACGTCTATATATGTACAATATATATATGCATACGCGTTCAGAGCTGCGCAAATAGCATATATATATATATATATATATATATATACATTATATGTTGAGCATTGAGCCGTAGCCGCCTACAGTAATATAATCACATTATGCTAATCGATCGGACGGCTATCAGAATGCCATCGTCTTCTCGTATGTCTCCGACGAGACGTTTAATATAGTGCAGATGTGCCTTTTTTCTTTAAATGTACACATCAAAGTGTAATCATTTTGTGGTCTTGGAAGTATTAAATATTTTAAATCGAAAATGTCGATAATGTTTTGGAAAAAAACTTTCTTTTTTTTTATACTCATCGGCCATCGCTTTATTTTGATTAGTTGATAAAAATCAGTTCTATGCGTTGAAATTGCATTTAAAAACATAGTTCATATTATCTATATTATTACTGCGTATAGTACCTATTAGTTTATTAATGAATTTTTTATCTTTTTTTCGGAGAATGTTTTGTCAATATTTAAATTTAGTAGCAATGTTGTACCTACATAGTTAATTTAAAGTAGTAAAGTAATAAAATGTTGCTATTTAAATAGTGTAAATTGACCTACTTACAATAATAATGTAATGTATTTTTTTATTTTTTAAATGAAATAAACGAACAAATTTAACTTATATTATATGATGTTTAAATTTTAATGTCAATATTTGCTATACTCCCGTGTACGTCAAAAAGAACCCTGTAAATGTCCACCTTTTTGTTGTATTTGTAATAAAAATCAATATTCACCTAACTGACTGGTAATGTCAACAATCACTATGATTCTCGACTATGAATTTTTACGTCCTAACAGAATATATTTACTAGTTATAATACGAAAGAAATTTTGATCTAAATTCAGAATTAATGTAATGAAAGTAATGAAAAAAAATAACTAGTTAACTAAATGTATAATTAGTAAAAACAAATATACTTATTTTCTACAACATTTGACGTTTTCCTGAAATCGTAACTAAGAGTATTAAAGACATACATCGTGATGTTTTTAATAAATGTATATTTTAAATTTAATCAAAACATGTGGTACAAAGTCAAACTAACTAGAATAAATTAAACTACGAATCAGATAAGAATATAAGATGAAAGTATTCATGTACGAAAACAAAATATTTATACTAATTATTACCTATCTATAGGTAATAGTAACAGGAAGATAACTATTGGATTACTATTTTAGTAAACAGAATTGGAGATGATTATTTTTATTGATTTTAATTTTATGTGGGTTAACGTATAACTTATTTAAATTGTATACAATCATTTTTTTATTTTACGGACTTTTACCTTTGTGACAATAATACATAAAGAGTTATTGACATTTTTCGAGTAGATAAATTTTTTTTGTTTACAAAAAAATCAATTCATACATTTAATGATCGAAGTTCAGTCAAATTTAACATTAAAATTTTACAAATTACATTACATGTAATATTTTATTGTAAGTAGATATATCCATATATAGATTATAGGTTTTCACCAATACGTATAATAATATTGAAATAAATATTAAAATTTCATAAGAAAAAAATTTAATTAAAAATTCAAAAAATCTGTCTTGTACCATAGTTTGAACACGTGGTTTTGTGACTCATAATATAATTAATCATTATAATATATTAAATATATATAATAATGCAGACATTGAAAACTACCCGTTTTTACACGTCTACGCTATCATACTAAAATATTGAAAAAATATCCACTAACATTTCTGAACAACGATAAAGTGTCAGTCTGATTTAACGTCAAACCGATATCGAAAGTTTATCGTGATTTTCAACGATCCGCCTGAGTGATGGACAGGAATAGAATATAACTTTCATTTCGTCTTCTGAATTAAATTTTACAAAAACTTTTTCATAATAGTAGGCGGATGCTTTAAACGAAATTTGTAGAATAATTAATATTGATTATATAGATAGAGTTTAAAAATATTTAAACGAGATTTCCAAAAATTCGTTGTTTTTTAGGAAATTTCAAATCCGATTGGTAATTCTGAGCCTTATTTTATGTATTTTTCAACCGTTGATTTAATGTTGATGAAAAAATCTTACGTTTTTCGTATCTATTCGAATTGATACGCTATACTATGCAAATTATACCTAGTGTTATACGATATTGAAAACGATAAAAATAAATTATAGGCTAATATTAAGAGCTTATTATTATGCTACCCATTTTAAATATAGATGGATAAAAATTAATTTAAATATGACCGTTTATACATAATTATTTTAACATAATATGTAAAATTAAAATTTTTACTAATTCACTAATAAAACTATACGATAAATTAAGTTTAAATAAGTTTTTGAGATGAGATTAAATTAATTTAAAATAAATAAACCTGGGGTGCCAAATAATTGTTATTTGTTAAATGTACAAAATGGATGTATAATAGGTATATTATCTTTTGAAATTTAAAAACGAAAATAGACCTTAAATGTATGTAATACATAATACAATAAACCTATGTATAAAAAAAAAAATATTTATGTTTGTTGCATAACACTTAAAATCTAAAATAACAGTTATTCGAACGCACGTCACGTGTCTTCATCCACACGGGAAATTCCACGGACAACGATCCGCTCGCGAAAACGTACTTTTCTCGTATAGTTATGTAATATTTTTGCAAAACAACAATAATTCATACCATACCTATAATACCTATCACACACGTTATATCATAGCATTTTACGTTTTTTTTTTTTATATACAACACGGATCGGGAGCTACCGCTGCGGTCGGTTTCAGAGATATCCGTGCACAGATATACTATAGGTACAACGACATACCGCAAAAATAATAACAACAACAATAATAATATTATATGGCAATAGTAATATTGTACGCGACCATTACTCGACGGTGGCGGTGGCGGCGGCGGCGGCGGCGGCGGCGGCGGCGGCGGCTGTATAATAATATATCATTATAATAACGTTATGGAGTGCCGTCGTCGTCGTCGCCGCCACAGCCACAGCCACAGCCTCAGCAGTAAAACCGCGCGAGAGATTCGAATCTGCTGCAGCGGGCGCGCGGCGGCGGAGTCGGCGGTCGTGCGGGACGAGACAAAAGTCGCGACGGAAATACCCGCAGCATTGCGTATTATATAGGCACAGATGGCGAATATAATATAGGTATATGACTACGCGTATAATACGCATAATATTTTACTGGCATTGTATATCCTCAGCCGCCGCCGACGGCGCAGCGGCGTTGACAATCATTATTATTATTATTACGTGATACGCGTGTATTCTTAAATTAAATCGGTCGAGAGATAGGTAGACGGAGAGGACGAGAAGAAAAAAAGAGGAGAGATTAGGTCGGAAGACTATACGCGCGTCGTCGAAGTACTATTATTATTATTATCGTCGTCGTCATCGTCGAGCAGCGCGTTTTCGTCTCTCATCCGACGGGGGTCGGAAAAAAGTGGTTGAAGAGTGCGGCGGCGGAGGCGTGTGGAACGGTCGCCGGAGCAGCGGTATATTATATGATGTAGCCGAAGAAACGCGGGCTTATAATTAGACACGCCGCGCCGCACCGGAAAACTCGGCTGTCGAAAGTTTCCGCTGACGACTAATTTGTTGGTGTGCGACTCGACTATATACACTCGGCAGTCGGTAGCGGCGGCGGCGGTGATGTCGGCCCCTCGGGAGTCGTCGAGCGCGTACATATCGTTCTACCCTTACCTATATATAATACATATACCTACACAATATTATATATATTATTGCGTTATATTGTTGGTGGATGCGTATATATACGCGCGAGTCGTATCTCGCGAATCGACGATACACGCGGTGTATTATAATACAAACTGAAAATAAAACGCACATTTCGCGAGCTCAAAAATATATTCGTCTCACGGCGGCGCGCGAGATAACGTTATTATTATTACTGTTGTACATTTAAAACACGCGCGTACCTACTTCCGAGTTTGCCAGTCGGCCGGTAACGATCGACCGAAAATCCGTCACATCACACGACGACATAACGCGCGCAGGCGCGTATACGTACGCAGTAGGTATATTTTATACAGTATGACGTATATAATAGTAACATGTGCGATGATAAATCCAATTCTGTTAGGTGAAATACACTTCGGGGCGGGTCGTGCACGCGTCGTCGGCGTGTTTTCGCATACGTTGTTCGCCGCACAAACGAAAACACGTCGTCGTTTGACAGGTTCGATTTGACAGTGTAACGTCGAACATGGATTTTTTTTTTTTATGTCGAAATATTTGTGATGGTGACAAGTGTCGGCGGTGTGTTATACACGATGGTGACGGTCGTGTGACGCCCCGTGATGAACAATTATTATAATTTGCTACACTATTTACAATCGAGAACGGTCACTAGAACAATGATGTATGATAATAATAATAATTATTATAATATATCTTATAGCGTGACTTTGCTCGTGACCTCACTCATAACATCGGCGTATTTACGAAGCTCGTACTCGGTTTGGAAAAAAGTTTAAATATACTTCAGTGTCAGGCCATCGGACTGAAGATTTGCCTCGGTGACCGTTGCAATCAAAGGCATTAGTATATATCGACTGTTTTCGCCGACAACCGGAGTCGAATAATATACCTAATTATTATAGTCTATAGAATGTATAGGTATCGTCGTAATGCGTAGTACACATAAAACGGGACGAATGAAATATTATTATTATTGTCCAGGTAACTATAGATATTGTTTTCTCAAAAGTTGCATTGTCACGGGTATAAAGGAGCGGTAATACCCCTCCATCTCCATCACCTGTTTTTACCCATAACCTGCAATCGGGTCAATCCCATCGATGGTGCCGAGCACGTATACGTATTATAACACAACAATGTAATATTGTAGTAATATTATACAATATTATAATTGCTTATACAGAGCGGACCACCGAGAATAAAGTTTGATGCGAGAAAACGGAAAATCACTCTGTATGATATTGGTATGCAATAAACTTTTATAAAATTAGGTACTTAAATGATATCGATAAAAAACAAAAAAAAAAACAATTTTTAAATTGATGAAGATTAATTAAATAGGTATTTCAAAAACAATACGCCAGAAAATTGTAGTTTTTTTTTGAAGTTCATAAAAACATAAAACACTTTTAGTCATTAATTCCTGTTCTTTAGTAAAAAATAACAAATTAAAAGCTTCAGATCTTTTTATTCAATACCATTTACGTAAATATGTCAAATTATAAATTACACACTTTATGCAATATCAGGAATAAGGAACCGTCCTTATGCTCGGGTAACTAAGATTGATTAAATAATTATTTCCTTGAAACAATTAGCTATTTTAAGGAGTTCAATAAGTTGACCAGTCCAATCAGCAGAAACAACATGTGATGTGAGGTATTCCTGACAAAGCATATTAAATTTATTACAATGGTCTTAGGATTACATAAATGCGATTTATAATGATCTAAAAGTTTATTACAATTAACTAGTCTATAATATAATTACAGTTTAAAAGTGTTATATAAAATATACTGTGGATATGTAACACCAGAGTGTGGTCAGTTGGTATTATTTAATAATGTTTCAAAACGATTTATATTACAAACCATATGCCATGTATAATATCACTAATATCTATAATTTTCATTTTCATTTCCTTATAAAATTAAAATTTTCAAGTACCAACACTACTTACTCCAATAAATGATTGTATAAAAATACTTACTTTTTTTTTTAAAAAAAAGCTGTTCATATTTATAATATTTTTACTACTACTTTTATGAGCGTGGAAATAATTAAAGTTTCAAAATAGTTGCAAGTATTAAAATTGTATTATCACTTACCTACATAGTACATTTTAAATAAGTAGATTTAATATTCCTATGTTTAAATTATTTTAAGTAACTATTAAGATGATATAAAGTGATTAACTTAATTATTTAATAAGATGTTAGTGGAAGGACAACTTTTGGATAAATAGAAAAAAATATTTTGGCATCCATATTTAAAGGCAAGAGAGGTGCGTAAGAGTGTGACCATTATAGTCTTACACGTTTTAAACGTTCGTAATACACAAATTTGGAAAAAAAAAGTCATAGAAAAGAGAGTGAAAATATATGATTATCAGCTTAGTTTTATTTTAGGAAAATTGACAGTAGACTTGATATTCTGCATGAAGCAAATAGGTAGTGGACTAGAGGGAAAATACAAGACATTTTTGTAATTTTAAGTATTTTTATAAATCTAGGGAAAAGTCATATGATAAATTTCTAAGAGAGGTATTATGATGGATGTTAAGAACAAAATAATTACTGAGAGTATAATATATTAAAATTATATATAATAGAAGATAATATATATGAAGATAAAACGATGAGAGATAGTGTATTTGGAAAAACTGGAGCATTTAATATTAGCGTTTGTGTGCATCAAGGTTCAACGATGAGTCCTTATTAATTCTATTAAATAATAAATAAAATTATAAAAAATATACAAGTGCATTAAATGGCATAGCATATTATGATATTATAAGTGGGAAGTTAGTCATCGAATTTGGAATAGCGGAGAATAGCGTTTGGAGAGACGGGATTAAGGATAAATAAATGTAAAACAGAGATGATTGTGTATAGTTTTGAGGGAAGTAATGGATTAATTGTTATTGAGCATATTGTGGAGGTGGAGATACCGTTGTATGTGAATGCAGTGAAGCAAATTAATTTAAGTATTTAGAACCGCTGGTACAAAAAATGTTGAACGTTAGAAATACAATTATTTGTGAATGAATGAATTTGAGAGAAGTGTCAGGTATTGTGTGTGACATGTGAATTCCATTGGAATTAAAAGGTATATTTTACAAAGATGTTATGGGGTTAGTCGTTTTGTATAGGTAGGTTGTATTAGGTAGCATATATTAAGACACTAAAAAGGGTGAGTATACATAAAATATTATAATGCTAAAAGGGATGTGTGGAATGACTAGAAAGGATAAAATAAGAAATTAATTTAAAGCATGGTAGAAATTGTATAAAAAAAAAGAGAGAAAATAGATTGAAATAGTTTGGCCATGTTTTTATGAGGGCTGACTCGGAGGTACTGGAGAGGTTATGGGAATAAATATAAATGAAAAAAAATGGAAGACAGACTGAAGGAAATGTGAATGTACCGAAGAGACGTACAAAATATACACGAATTAACTGGTGTGAATAAAAAAAAAGATAGAGGTTTAGCTATCTAGTCCCACGATGGCTGACCTCATATTGCTGTTAGTGAATGGCAATAAATTATAATAGAATATTTAAAATGTCTCATATTTTTTTTAGAACTATAAGTTGTATTTATTGTATTTCATAATCTGTCAAAATTTTATTTAAAAAAAAAATACTTGTAGTCTGAGGTGTGAAAACTTTTTTGAAAAACCAGTCATAAAAATATCTTTTTATTAAAATAAAATGACAAATAACGAGACTGTGAAGTATAATTGGCGGAATATTTTGTGCATCTCCAAAAATAAGTAAATTAAATTGGTAAAAAATTCAATATAGACCAAAGAATATTGTCTGTGGAATACTAATAACACAATAAATTAATGACATCGATTGTGTATTAAAATTTGATAATTATATGTTATAAACATAAATATAAAATTAATAAATTTCTGTTTATATTATTGAAAAAAAATAGTACTTTTGAAAAAATATAATTTCAGCCTTAGATTTTTAATAAAATACCTAATTCTCTTAAATTTCAATCTGTGTAGTATATTTTTGAGGAGAATACAATTTTGATCATCGTAATTAATTCACATTGATTGAAGTTAATATTATATTTAAATTTTAGTTAGGGAAAATAGATTTTTAAAAATTATTACATTTTAAATTTTAATTTCTAGGTATAATTATTGATTATGTTTGTACTAAAAATTTACATGCATTTTTTCAAACATATTTTTATGATAATTAAATTTAAATTATATAATTATAATACTTAATTATTTGTGTATATACTTTTTGTAAAAATGGTAAATGTTTAGGAAATACAAATTATTATGATTAATCGTTTATTAAATTATTCTATAGAAATATGCAATTAATATATTTTTTTTCTTGTATATTATACAAAAATAGTTGTTTATTTACCAATCAGCGTCTGCATTTATACATTTATAATAATAAATTGTAATTTAATGTACCTCCTGTGTGTAAATACTTCAGTATAATATTATGCAAGTACATCGTTTAATATGTACGTTTTATAAAATATATTAGTATATTACACATACGAATATAATGTCGTCCAATATAATATGACAGCGATAATACATAATATTTTTTTATTAAATCACTATTTATTCAAGATCAGTGTTTATAAATATGGTATAATATGAATTTGCGATAACGCCATTAGGTCACGTGCATAACAATAATTTAGTGGCACGAGAATACGAGATGCAGAGGAAGGCATCTAGCGGCTGGCACACCCTCAGTAATAATATTATAACATACGTCGATAATAATTAATTTGTGTGTGTTTCACACTACGCGCGTTGTATTGATAAGGACGTACACGCAAACAACAATATTATATTAATTATGCGAAATATGCGATAAACCACACGCATGCATTTATTTAGATACACGTAGAGCGGGAATCGATACTATACTATCATAGGTGTGTCAATCTTTATAGATCTAAGATGTACCTAGTCCATATCGATGTCACGTCGTATTGTCGTATGCGTACTTACTATATAATCAGTATATAATTAAAATTCACTCGGAGTAAACGACCATATCGACCATTTCTGTTGTCGAAAATGTCGTCTTATCGGCGCGCACTTGATTTTTAAAACGTACACACATAGTAGGTACCTACTACGATCTCCATCCATTATAGTCAACGTGTTATGTCAAAAATTACGGATTCCCTTTTTTTTTTTTACCAGCTCGACGTCTTCGAGTCAAGTGCATTTTAATACGCTCGAAAGATTTCGATTTTTTTTTTTTTTTTATACAGAAATGTTGTTTTTAATTTTATTACTTGTTACTGTTATGTTAAAATACGCGGTCATAAATATTAATATTATGGAAACCCGGAGACATTTCGAACGCGATAAACGAAAAACACGAGTTACACATTATAATGTTCATTTAGAGTTTGGACAGTCAATAAGAATTATTAATATAATTTATCGTTTTATGTATAGTAAGATTTAAATGGAAAACGACTAACGAGATAAAATAAGATTCCAATATAGTTATGAATGTTATGATGTACCTCTGCAGCGGAGTCGAGGTGTATATAAGACGACGGGCCACTAAATAATTTGTCGAATGAATAAAGTATACGTCTATAACATATTATTATAATATATATATGTGTGTGTGTATAGTACGTTACGTGGAGAATAAATAAAAACGACTACTCCTTTATATGGTATTGAATTATTAGTACAGACAAGACTCGACAACAACTCAACGAATTCATTCATAAACATAATCACTCGGGAATTAAAACCAAATGCGTTATTTTTTTCTAGAAATAATTTCATGAAATTCCTTGTCAGTCGTCAACAAGAATAAAAGGGGTTTTTTAATATATTGTTACAAAAAAATACAAACGTTTTTATTGAATTGGTAAGATATAATAATGCAGTAAAATTAAATGCGTAGAAAGATCTAATAAAGTCGTAACAGTTATACAATAATATCATAACGTTTAAGAAAAAAAAAAAAGAAAAAAACCAGACAGAATAATAATTGTTTCTTATTGTCAATTTCATATCGACGTTCGCTAATATTATATGTATGTATATAATAATAA
Organism: Schizaphis graminum; assembly: GCA_020882235.1. NCBI lineage: Eukaryota > Metazoa > Arthropoda > Insecta > Hemiptera > Aphididae > Schizaphis > Schizaphis graminum. Next base: position 96,098,779 of record CM037033.1, read on the forward strand.
TTATGAACACCATTATTATCAACATAATATTATATGATAAATATAGGTACATAATTCTTTTACATCACAAACAACTAAATAATAAAAAATTTAATATTCAGGGTAAAATGAATAATAATCATATTTAAAAAACGTAAAATGTACACAAATTTAATTTTTTTTCAAACCGGTTTACGATAGATTTTATTATAACATTATTAATGCAAAATCTCTAAGATCGCCAAAATAACTATTAATATATTTATATACACAAATACCTACATAGTACATACCGATATTATCGTTGATTAACATAAAACGTATAAAACATCTTTGGAATCGGCAACATGCCGTCACCCATGTTCGTCGTGTAACATCGCAGCATGCTATAATATGTATACCTATTTATAAATTAAAATATTATTATAAAATACCTAGTATTTAGCATCTATAATGAGAATAAAGTTTACTAGGTATTTACAAAAAATAATATTTGTGGCTTGTAAAAAAAAAAAAAAAATTGAGGTTTGAGTGAATAATAATGAAACTATCATAATAATTAATAACGGGCTAAGCGACCGTACATTTTTAGTATGTTCCGGACCTTGGACTTTGGCGTAAATACCGGATCCGAGAACAAAATATATTATCAGTACGTTTTTAATAACGTTTAAACAAATGAAAATATTATGCGGTTTAAGGTCGTCGCGAAAATACCTACGAGTGCAGATTATATTATAATATTATGCATTATGCATAGACGCGCGATACCGCAGAGTCGTCTCCAATAATAATAATAATAATAATAATAATTGACTCATTCGCGGCGAACACGGTTTCGGCGGGGTATGTACGCGCGTGTCCGCTTTTGGGAGGTTTACGAGCCGCGTGCACGAACTTGGCATGCAATAATAGCGCGACGTTGACACTGGAACGAGTGATTTCGATGCGGTTTCGCCGTTTTTCGAGACCCGCGTATAATGTGGTAGTTACCTACCTGTTTATATAATAATATATCGACCGGAGGCGCGCGTATAGCTGCCGTAGTGTACACAGCGGTCACCGAGCCATAAACAAAGACTTAATTAAACAAATTAACGGCGGATCAGTTGGTAATTTATTATGTCAGTGGAGAGGAAAAGAGGCAAAAAATAAACACATTGATTTACGGTTAATGAAGTGGGATCGGTTTCAAGTCGCTACACGGAAAATGCTCGTGTATAATATAGTACCTATACCTCACGTTGTTATATTATTATCGAACACGATAATATTATAATATTATCTCGATGCGTATACACGATACAGAAATAATATTATGCAGGTTGCGGCGGTGCCGTACAGGTTTTTCTGGTTTGGATGACGAATGTCCGGCGTGGAGATGAATTACACAATAATATATATTCGAATAAAATACGCCCGGCGATGATCGTCCACGAACGGACCAATAAAATAGGTATTGAATTATATTAATAATAATAATAATAATAATAATAATAGAATAAACTGTTTTTCGTGCGAATCGATCGGAAGATCTCCGACTCGTCGTCGGACACACGGCCAGACAACTATTATTATAGTACTGTGTCCGTGTCGCAAGTATGTTTTTTTTTATCGTATCAATCGATTCTCGCATTCGTGTGTGTGGGCCGGGTAGGACGTGGTGGTTGATCTAGTGTACTGCATTTGTCTATGTCTCCATAATATTGTGTTAATCCTTAATTCAACGACTCGAGTACGATCGCGTGTGCAGTACCTACAACAGTGTAGTGTGAAACTCGTGAAGAAGGCACCTCACGATTGATTTCACAACTGGCCTGCGTACATAATAAATATTATCGATAATAATAATAATAATAATAATAATATTTACAACTCGTGCGCCTGCAGCATGTCTCGTCAAAATTTACTTATCGTTATTTTAACTACTATTGCAGTATGGGCGCCGAGGAGTAGCTTATACGTCTTCACGTATACATTTTACTATTTTAGCTCGTACACGTGGTGCTTGGATTTTTATAAATAATTTAAATACATATTTTTTTAATTCGCACGATTTACTGAATTTAGCGAGCTCTAAAATATGCGTTTCGAGAGATTCCGAGTGAAAAGAGTTAATTTTTGTTTACATATTTTTAAATATTTCACCATTAACGAATGCATTTTTGAATACACGCGACGCCGGACAAACTAAAAGAATGTAACGTTCCAAAGCAAATACATTAATTTCAATAGTTAGTTAGTTTATTTTATTTTTTGTAAAGCTCTCAGACGCGGAGAGTAACTGAAGGAAATGTACTCATTAAGTCGAAATATGCAACCAGAATTTATAATTACTTGATAATAGGGAATGCAGTAAAATATTAATGGGAAAATTTTCAAAACAAAAAAAATAATACATAATATATAAGTTGTGTTTATCGCCAGTTCTATAGGGTTATTATTGTATTATATACTTGTGTAAAAAAATGTTTGTGACAAAAGCATTATACATTTCAGTACCTATTTAAATTGAATTAAAAGCAGAAATTTTATATTAAGCTGAGAATACTATTATAATTATACTATTTTAAATCGATAAAACGATCACACCATTCTACATAATAATTTATAGTGGTCTATAAAAAAAAAGCTATAACTAACCATTTCCAGTTTACAAGAAATCAATATATTTTTATTTTATTTTTTAGTGTTTTATTGAATCTGTGTTTTGTTGTCACTGTCCATATTTACAAATAAAAAATAAAAAACGTATTCTACTAATAAATCATATTTATTTATTTATTATCGCCTACTCATAATCACATAATATGCTTTTCAAATATTATAACAATATAAGAAATACAGTTTGTATTCGATGATAATGAATATAAAAAAAATAATAATAATTCAGTAATTCAGTTTTTACTTCATACGTTTTAAAGCTACTTTAACTAAATATCTTAGTGAATATGCCGTTGATAAAGATTATATGATAATATGATGTACTATTTTATAATCGATGAGATCAATACTTGATACCAAAAAAAAAAAAAAAATCTCTGTCTAATAATTATTATATTTATTATTTTAAATATAAATAAATCATTTTTAACTCACATTGCAGTAATTATGTACTTTTATATAGTTTTAAGGCTTGAGACATATGTAACATTAATTTTATTATTAAAATACGTACCTACATGGTTAGGGAAACAAATTTTGCGCTATTGATCTTTCTAATCAAATAGACTGACGTACATATTTTATTAAGTTATGCCGAGGTGCAAATACATTAAAATCAACCTCAGATCAATACATTTAAACTTGCAGAACTCTATGCTCCTTATGCTCTATCGGAAGCTTAACTTTAACTAAATTAATTCTAGCAATAAACCGTGTATACTATATATAGCGTACAATAATTAATAGTTTATTATTATTTTATTTCTTTAGAATCTATATAGTTTATGTCTTCGGTGGAAGGTTATTGTTCAAATATCTCATTGGCGCATAATATCCGTTATCCGTTCGTTCTCATCAATATGTCTGTTTGTTACCTTATTTAAAATTTGGTCAAATAATAATTATGCACAATATTCATACTATAATCATGAATCGCATACAGATTATTGTTGTATAGGAAACCATATTATAGTGCATCATATAGAATACATTTGGTACGTATACTACGTATATAATGTCATATTACAAAGTTACTTTTTATATAATTAAAAGATATTTTTTCTATATAATTATACAAAATATAATGAAAATTAAATCAATAGAACTTTAAAGTTATTAATACTTTCAAAAATAATAATATGTTTAATGGTGTATATAGATATAATATAATCTCCTATGAAAACAATAATAACAAGTTAAATTGTATATTCACTATGTTTTAATTGTTTTCGTATTTAAACTAATGATAATAATTTAAAAAAATATTTGTGTAAACGAAATAGTAGAAAATATTCATTCGATGTTCTACATATTGAAGCTTTTATTTCATATTTTACTGCTTATTTTTTTTTTTTTTTTTTATTAATTCAGTTCTAACTTATAAGTTATAAAAAACTTTTAATTCATATAACTAATTAATATGTTAAAAAAAAATAAATAATAATTACTTATGATAGGGAAGTATTAAACTAGGACGTAGAGAATAATTTGTTGGTAATTTTACTCATTAATACAGAATAACTACTTAATAATTACAATTCAAATGATTCTAATCAATGGAATTTTAACCGAAATGTCAGTCTCTCAAACAGGGCCAGAACCAATATTTATGTTTTAACATTAGACCCAAGATAATATTGTAGTATAAATTGATAATTATACACGAAATACGAATAACATAATATAATAATATCAAAATATTATATATATTTACGGACGATATGTTGAAATGTTTTAATATAATATAATGTTATATGGTTCGTGTATACTATTAAAACTATTTTCGTTTTATTATGTCTTCGTTCATGGGTTTTGACGAATCTAGGAAAAAGAAAAAAATCAAATCCAAGCTCGTTTATCCAGATCGGTCAGGCATGCAATCGAGTGGAATCTCGACCGATACCGGTTTGGCCTAAACATGTTATAGTCATAGCTCTTCGTATTTTGACAACAATATTTTCTTATTTTTTATTTTCCTTCACAATCATTACCCCACACACGAACTTCTCGCCACATGGACGGTCCCACGATCTAAGTAGTAGTCGTAACGAGTATCAATCGTGTCATAAGGTGATAAGAAAAAAAATAGAATCATACGAAAGCCCCAACATCACGGGTAGGTGTTTTCTTCTAAAAATTAAATTTCAAAATATGTATAATTGAAATGCAAAAAACGTACAATTTTGATCAACAAATTTAATTTAAAGTAAAATGTATAATATTGAGTATTTATAATAATACATTAATACGTATATAGTACTATTATATTATGATCAAATAAAAAATATATTTTAAAATTATATGTACATATTGATACATTGCAATATAACTTTTTTTATTAATACTATTATTATACCTATAGTTAAACTAAACAAGCATTATTACACTCTTTTTCTTTGTAATCATATAATTAATAATTATTTAAAATCTGATTTTTATTGGAAGTCATACAATTATTAATGACCATAATATTTTCAACTCTTGAGATTTTGTTCTATTCAAAGATTTTCCACTCATAAGTAACTTAAGGACAATCCTTAAATATTATATAAAATATTCTCTTTAACTATATTAACAGTTTTTAAGTATAATATATTTTGCATAAATTCAATATTAAATGAAAAAATTCCGACGAACATAATTCATATTATTATTGTATCATGACGTGCGTAATAACCCAATACAATTTCACGGTTAAATTTTATATAAACTAGATGTTAAACATTTTAAAATAATCATAATATAGTGTAAAATAGCAAATACACACATATATACTATATAGATACTTTTTATTATATTATACAATTATTAATATGGGTGCAACTATTTATATTTTGTGCCTCAATCATAATATATTGAGTCTTGAAAATATTAATATTGTTTTATAATTTTTATAATTAACAAGATGTGTGTAACGACAATAATATGTTACTTTATTGAAAATTGATCATATCGACCGAAGAGCAGATTCGTACATAATGCCGTTTGATATAAAGCCTATTCGCATGACATAATATGTAGTGTATATTGTATAAACTATAGATAGGTATATTATATTAATCATATTATTTTTTTATATACATAAATATTTTGTTGTACGTATTTATTTATTTTTGTTATAATTATACGGTGTGATATAATTGAAAAACAAAAAGATAGCCCCACCTATTATTGTGAAGTGTGCAGACCCTGTCGGTCAGAAAACTGAAAATAGATTTCCTCTGCAAATTTCCGTTACCGCATATTAATGACCTTTTGTAGCAGATTGTCGAACAACAACCAACGATACGCGATCGACTTACAATTTTAATGAAAATTTCATAGACACAAAATTGCATTCACCTGTGTACAAGTCATCTTTATGCACGAGCATACATGTAATTATTTTAGTCGTACCAAACAAGACGCGGTCTACCACACGCGCAGTATATATAATAGTTGTATGTAGATGTAATATAGAAGTCTGTGTGAGTACGACTAACCATCAAATAGAAATACATATTATATTATAGCTACATAAAAATGCAAACGTAATTTTATTTTTTTTATGGTATATTAAAAATGTATATAAAATTTATATTTTAGCGAATTTTATTTGTTAACGCGTAGGTATATTAATCGACTGTGATGAAATAAATGAAATAATGATGATATCGATTTGACATCTATTATTGTTGTATATTATATTATATTATATTATATTGTACGATGTAAGTTCACGATGTTGTTGTAAAACTAAACTAATTAACTATATTAACTTATAGACATCTAAACACTGACAATAGCATTAGTTTGACTGTATATTACATTAGACATAATATATTTTTAATTTATACTTGGATAATAACTTTTAACAACCTTACATCATTACATCATAAACTTTCGGTAAGTTTCGTTTTAGAAAAAAATACTTCTTGTTAAATCCTGAAGTTTGAATATCGTTTTCTGTAGTACCACTCGAAAAAAGAAATTCTTGCGTTTCACACTGTACAATGTATATTTATACTTATGTTTCGAGGTTTCGAGTACACTTGATTACAGTGCTTGATAATATTACTGGGGGGTTTAAAGTATAGACTTTGGGTGATTTTATATTTTTCGATAAAATAGATTGCTAATTGTTGGTGTATATAAAACTAGATCAAGACCGTCGATATTGCAATTCAAAATAAGATCGAATTATTAATGATTGATTCAAATCAACCGAACTAAATATGTATATGTTTCAATATCGCATCAAACAAATAAACAAATCTCAGGAGTGAATGTGTAAAAAATACTGTTTTACATAGATTTCTTGAAAAATTTAGATTTCGCCAGCCTAACATAAAATAAAAAAAAAGCCCATCAATTATTACTGTGATGTATATTCTATAAAACTTTCTTATACGTGGCACGTAAAAGTCAGATTGTGTGAAGTCAAGTAAATAATTAATATTTTTCTCCTATCGCCCCGAGGAGAGCGTATCCCAAATGGAAAAGTACGGATCAAAAGGATCATGTTACCACTAGGTTCTAAGACACATTTGCATTAGACCCAAATACTATATATTGTGCTTTGCCAATATGTAAATGTCCGTTGAAATAAATAAATACGCTGGTCAAATAAGAACATTTGAATATATTATAATATTATATATTATAAATCATTTTCGGAGAATAAACTGGTTTTTATTATACAAGTAATAATATGTAGGATGTTTTAAATGTTATATACTACAAGATGCGTATAATTAAATTTGAGGAGAGCAGAATGTGTTTCAAATCAGATCGAGTGATCAAGAAAATAAAAAATATGCAAACGTTTGAAGTACATAGAAACGTTTTGGATTTTTTTTCAAAGCACTACCTTCAAGATCATTGACATATATTTATGTTTAAGCATTACCTAACACAAAAATGTTCGATATTGTTTATTACGTTAAACCGGATTATTATAATATATATAAAATAAAATATCTACGGTCGAATGCAAAATCACCATAACTAATTAGATAGGACCTTTAAAAATCAGCCGTTATGTACGTCGATCGTGAATAAACCATTATATTGCATTGAACAATGAACAAATACTTTATATTTACATTTTCATTCAGAACACATTTCAAAAAAACTTAAATATCAATTAATGCTATGAATTAGAATGTATTCATTTATTTTGTGCGACCTCAACCGACAGTAGACAATCATAAAACCGTACACTTTATGACATTTAATAAATAACAGACAGAATTGCGAATGATTAATCAAGAAAAACAAATATAACTACACAATATATTATTAAACGTTTATTATTATAATGCCGCAATGACTCGTGTAGTAATTAAATTATTTAAATATCAATGTAGCAATAACGTGTACACGACATATTATAAGTACATATTATTATGGAAATACATTTTAATATTAAAATTTCATCTTTAAATAAATTATATTTATGTATATTATATGTATACAAAGCTAAATTGAAAATTTAAATTTTGATTAGTTTTAAAAACACATAATAAATTATTAATTGTTAGCAAAATACAAACAGTGTTTTTTAAAAAAAAATATGAAAATAAATACCTTTTTTACAATTAATTTATCAATTTTAGGATTAACTGTTCTTAAAAATATATTATATTTTTCAACTTTAAATACATATCAAGTAAATGATTTATTGGACTCATTTACTTTAATATGGTAGTATTCCAATTTACCTTAAAACGCAGATTATGAGATACGTCACATGCGATAAAAGCCGTATTAATATGATATGTTTGTGTAGTAAACTACATGTGTATTAACTTTACTATTAAGGGCAATATAATACTTTATACTATCACTATTTAACCGTTTTTATTTTTATTTTTAATACAACACCATTGAAAATTGACACGTAGGTGATAATTATGTCAAAGAACATCTATAATGAATAATTTATAAGTGTGCTTTCCAATGATATATTTTAACGGTATACAATGTGTACCCGTGTATATACATATATATTATATCAGCTTATATCAGTCGGTCGCAGCATAATTTCGACGATAATTATAGTTAATTTATATTTTACAGTAACACCTGACTTCAAGACATTTAGATACTTATTATTATAATTCCAATGGTTATACAAATATTGGTTTCAGAAAATGTGTTCTATCGAAAATGACTGCAGTCCCGTGTAATAGTTGCGTCAAACAATTTATCACGGTAGTTTAATCGAACCGAGAAAACCTGCGAATAATTGGAGGGCGGGTATAATAATATTGTAATATAAATGATTATCTGTATTTTTTGTATTTTAATTCGTGTTATTATAGGTGTTATGACTGTTTTATGAGTTATGGTTTATGACGATCCAAGTTCGCCATGCCGTTTTATGTTAGTCGTGTATATATATTTGTTGGCGGTAAGGATGGATGGGCGTCTTTCACGTCCTTGGACGAGCGTCCGATTTTTAAAAATTGAACCGGTTGATATAAAATAAACTCGTCCGCGTTACCAAAAACTAATCAACTGACTTCGTAAAAAAAACAATACTGATAAAAAACGTACCCGAGTGATAAACTCATACTATGATACAGTGCGTATAATGCGGTTTGCACAGTCCCTTTGTTCTACGTTTTAAACAATATGAATATCGTACTGTTGTAATAATAATATTTTTCTACAAGTCAACGATCGTAATGATTCTATCGGCCAAAGTCGAAACGTTTACGGTCGCGGTGACGTCCAAAATATTCGATAACGGTTATTTTTGTGGAATACGTGACTCGGCCACCGTTGTCGAAACGAAACGACTTTACACTATAAATAGTATTATTATTATTATTATTACAGCCAATGCGTGCGGTGGCGCGCGCTATATGCCGCCGACCGACCGAGCCGAGAACGACCGAAAAGATCGGCCGACAAACACCGCAGAGCAACAGCAACAGCAGCAGCAGCAGGATAGCGATCAGCGGGCGGTATAGAGCGTCTATACGTATTAGTTATGCGGACTCATTTTTTTCCCCCGACGGGCCTGTCCGATAAGCTAATAAACATGGTCGGACGCAGTCAAGATTTATTCGTAAAAAAATTAAAATATTTATACGAAATATTTAAAATAGTAGGATAACCAGTAATATATTTTTTGAACGGAAAAACGGGCGAGCCCGGCACGCACTGCAGCAGAGCGCACACACGGGTACCCACGGTATAATATACGCGCGCAGACTGCACCACCACCGCCACCACCCTAATATATTATACCGATATGGTATTCGAGTATTTTTCGTGCGCCGCCGTGAGAACTCTATAAATTATGACGCGTTTATTTATATATTGCTCTCGTAGCATAGGTATAATGCGGCGGCAGCATTTATATACGTACAACACACCGTTATTATTATGATAATAATAATAATATGTATTATAATGTTATTGCGGTTTAATGATAATAATAATGTTAACGTAGACAAACTTTGAGAAGAAAAAAAAAATAGTAATAAAATAGCAATACACTATTCATTATAATATTATGTTATACGCGCTTTTATACGAGCGTATATATATATATATAAAATATCAAACGTCGCGTACACGACAATTCCATTATACCAGCGGCGGGACGTCAAGGTTTCCCGACGAGTGTCTTAATCATTTATTTTATACAGCGGAAGCGGTGATGTGAGTATACATACGTGCGCTCGTGTGAGTGATACATATATAATACATGTATGTAAATATATACGTGCTGCGCGTGTGTTAAACGTCATGGCGGGCGTTTTCAATTTTACGGCGCTCTAGAAAAAAATTTCCCGTTCGGGTCCATCCGCCAGAGAAGTCAGTTACGGATCACGACTTGTGTGTGTGTGTGTGTCTATATGTATAATATGGTTCACGTTTTCGATTTTTTTTTTTTTTTTTTGGACGACGAAAAGAATTAAGCGATTCCAAACGAAAATAGGACATGCAGTGTACAACGAACGATAATCGTCATGTTAACGAGTCGTTTTGATAGATCCATCTGATAAATATATAATAATTTATTATAAATAATAGTGGACGAGATATTTTATTTTTATCGGGAACCTTCGAAAGTATTGATAATATTATAAGTCACCATAACCGTTGTCCTCTTTCTTTTTATCTTATTCCTAATTTTTAGAACTTTTTAATACACTTAAAAGCGTCATTTTCAGAAACTCAAATATTTTATACCAATTAAAGGGAAATTCGTTTTGTTTTCAAACAAGAAACACCATTTTCCAGTACACTATTAAGTATATGATATTTTTAAAAATGTCGTTATATCTAAATCAAAGTTGGACGAGTGTGTTCTTAGTAACTAAACTTAACGTACTAAAAAATAGTTTTACATACAGTAAAAAGTATATCAAGTCTGTTAATAATAAAATTATTAATGAGACAGTTTTTAAAAATATAAAAATGCTAATAAGTTAATATTGATTTAATTTCAAATCATTTTAGCGTATTTCTTTAAACCTATAAAATTGAACTATTATTCACGGTGACTTAGTACATATAATTTAATAATATTTAAAAAATATCAATTATAAATTTTATTTATGTACATTAACATTAACTAACAGAAATCTATACGCAACAACCTACAGAAAACAGTACGTATTTGTTATACTTTTTTTTTTTTATCATAGTTTTGGAGCAAATGAATATAAAAAGTACACAGAATTATTTAAAATTTCCTAGAGATCGTAAAAACTGCGATGATGAAATTACTTGTACGTGGGCAAAGATCTCGTTATCAAACATTCCTATCTTAATCCCCAATAGCTAATCTGTAAAAAAAAAAACAGTATCGTAAGTTTTGCAACGGTTGTAATCCAATATATACGAGTATAATATGTAATTAATCATTTTTTTTTTATTCGGAAAATCAATTAAAATATAAACTTAAAAAAAAGTTGTTTGCTCTATGCAAATTAGATACTATAGGTTTGATACCTCCTAGCTGGTATAGTTTTAAAACATTATTGATTAAATAATGATTAAGCAGAATATAATAAATTGATTTCTTTCTTTTTTTTTGAACCTTGGTGGGCCGTACTGACGACAGATTTTCAGCCTTAACAATATCGTGTTTGTTAAATTGTCAAGCGTTGATTAACACAACCCTCGATACACTATAAATAATTTTAATACTATGTAATATATTTCATATTATTATACGTTTTAAATTTTACAATGATTTGATATTATTAAAAAATTTAAAACCACCGATAGTGTCGCTTGAGCGGATATAATCGTCATCCACGTTTGTTTTGGTAATAGTGATATTTATAAAATTTCTTCCATTTAGAATTCTCCGCAATACCGATGAGGTGATCCTAAGTAATATCAATAAGCTATATAAATTCTGCACAGCGGTACATAAGAAACTATTAAAATAATTTATTAATAATTCATTAATATCTGATAGGAATGCCATTTGGCAAGCCGGAGAATAAATAAATCGGAAAGAGTAAACGTACGCCCATAAATTTTCTTATAAATCAAAACAAACGGTGTTTGTAAGAGTAACAAACGGTTTTCAACAAATAGTCCGTCTTTTTTTGTTACAAGCGAATGCTGAGTATTTCTAATTAAAAATAAAAAAAAAAAAAAAATGTTTGAATAGACAATGGGAGGTTTTTTGTTATTTTTATTATTATTATTATTATTATTATTATTTACGGTATTCATAAAAAAACAATGAGACGTAAACTTCACTAACGTTCGTCCCAGCAATCGGTCACAATATTCGTTATTCCGTTTTTTTTTTTTTTTATTGCCAACGATGGCATATGCCTTACATTGTATACATAGACTTTTTAGAATATATTGAATACAATAATATTATATTTGCGAGTGCTCTGTGTTTACGACAATGATATATATATAATATATAATATAAATGCGTGCAGATATATGGCAAAGAGGGTTTTTTTTCTCCGTTTCCGATAGTAAAACGGAGAAAAGCACTGGTGGACGGACGACTAATATATACATTGTATGTATTGTGGTCCATATTATGTGCAACATTATGTATGGGTCAAAGTCGGTAGACGCTACTCCCTCGCAAAAATAAACAACACACACACACACACACACCTATATATATTTATAAATAAGCAGAACTTGTTAAAGCGAGTGCTTGTGATTTTAAGTTTTGTCTTATGTTTTCTATTTACTCGGGATAAATTTATTTATTTTTAATTTTTTATATTGAGACATACCACCAAGCCTTAACAGCTGGGCCATTGGCTGATGCTAATTTTTTTTCAACATCCTTTGTCTCTCGTTATTTTTTTTTTTTGCTAATAAAAATATACAATCTGATTTATTGAATAAAAAATATTGTTTATTTAATAATGTTTTCATGTGGCCTTGGTGAATTTTGTATGACTAGGATATATTTTCGTCTTGTATCAGAAATAAAGAAACTGATAATTAAAACTCGAAATCTTAACGATGTATAAAACGATGTACATAAAAAAATATAGATAATATAGTAATAAATAAAAAAATATGGTATACAAGTGGGTTTTAGTGCGCAGTTTTATTCGTTTTTTAAATATTACAATAAAACTTTAATTAATCGAAAAAATATAAATTCTCAATTAATGCCATCGAAAGGCTATCCATTGGGTTATTTTTTATATAGTTTATCACGAATCATGAATAGAGCTTAATGATTTTTACATAAATAAATTGTAATTTGAATATTAAATAATATTAAATAAATGAGATATAAATTCGATTTAAAACCTAACTAATCCAAGAAATTATTTTATTATGAAAGTCTTGTATTAATGGATATATATATAATATTTTTAAACATTTTAATTACTGTACAAAATATTATAGATTTAGTAATAAATTCTTGGAAAAATATTTATATTATTTATAAGTGTTAATAAAAATTAAAAAAAAGCATACTGTTTTATATTTACGATTACCCTTTAAACCATACACTTAACTATGAATTAATGTGTAAAGTTTATTTTTAATGTGCGCCATTATATAAAATAAACCTAATATTTTAGATTATTTATTTCAGATTTTTTGACGTATACCATTGACATACGTTTAAATGGATATACGTGCCTAATATTATATTATAATGATTTTTTAGAGTATAAATTCACAATCTTGCTAAAGGCGTATGTTTTTTTTGCAATTTTTAATCATACCTACTCTTATGATCATACGGCGTCATGGGTAGGTGATTTAGGTACACATTCGTAGTCAGTTTTCCGATATTTCATGAAAATATATCATATAAAGACTAGCACTGAAAGTGACGTATGATCTATTTAAGTGGAAATATGTTTACACAATAAGAAAACAATCTCTTGGAATCTTCAAATGAATTATTTAATACATTTTTATATTATGTGTAATTTGATTATAATATTCATAAAATGGCATATTGCTGAAAGCCTCTGTGTAATATTAATATATACAATCAAGAAATCATTTTCAGGAAAATATTCCGCACAATGATTTTTGTTATTTTTAATGAAATGATTTTTTTTAGAAAAAAATTATTATATACCTAATAGAATCATATCTTGATTTTCATATTTACATTATAGTAATAGTTATACAAAAATCAGAACAGTGTTGCAATATAATTCATTATTGGTAGACTTCAGAAGCCTTTATAGTTTAGTGAGCACCTAAAAAAATATCCATTATTAGAATCGTACATCACGGTCTTTAGAAATTTAAAAGTCTATATTAATAACTAAGTAAACATAATAATTAATTAATATAAATTGCATCCACTCGTCTTAGGTTATCGGATGATTATTTTGTATTTTATTCAAATATTTGCGACTATTGGCTTACTAACCGAATACATCTCTCCAAAGTCTTTCATCGCCTCAGAGTACGAGTAGGTAAATGTGAAGTATAAAATTATAAAAAAAAAATTGATCTAGGACAGTGCAGTTTTGCATTAATATTGTATAATAATAGGTTTGGGACGTCACACTCGTTTACGACACTAAATATTATGTGAAAATCACAATCGTAATAATATAATAATATATTATATACATTTATCGATTATAATGCTATACCCAAAATTTGATCAACGATAGTACTTTAAACAATAAGTACTGAAATGGATTGTACACGCTGTGGAGTCACGGTGTAATCGTCATTATTTTTAAACCAGCTCAGCCTCAAGGGAAATCCTGGACACACACTTGGGACGACGATTAATTCACTATACTATACAATTAAAAATAACGACGTATGTGCGTTTTGGGATAGTAATACATACAGTCCGCGTTCGATTGTTTTAATTTTAATATTATAATACATTATGTCGATTTAATATAAAATCAATATAATATTATTACGCATATTTGCGGTTTTGCACGGTCAATGTTTCGCTGGATGCAATTAATCCAAACGATTTTGATGGTTTTCAGAAATCTCGTCATCGATTATTAAGAATTAAAAATAAATTATAATGAACATGAACTCATAACATTAAATTAAACATGAAAAGTGGCCGTGTCAAAATCTAAGTGGATAAAATATTTCCGATATAAATGCATCTTATCTGTGAATTTGTTCAAAACGTATTACTAATATGAAAACAAAAATATCAGATATTATTTTATGTAGTGAGAGTGTATGATAACGTGACAGTGAATGGGGAGGGATGGAATTGAATCCAACATTTTCATTCACCACCCCCAAAAACTGTTGTAGCGGGTCATAAAAAAAAAAAATAAAAAAAAATAACATATTATAATAGCCTATGGAAATCGCACGGCACACAGACACAGACAGACACATATACTAACACAATAATAACACTGCGTAATGTGACAACAACGATATAGTTACACGGCGTACTGGAGAGACATCGTCACCTGCAGCATCCGACGAAAACAAAACGCCCCGCGGGAAACAATGTAATATAATATATGATATTATATAAAACGAGACAAAAAAAAAAAAAAGCGAATCGTTTCGACCCCTCCGTTCTTCTAACACCCCCGATTTCACGACCCACTCGAAATGCCTTCACGACGAATACGTCACTGCGGCTGGCTCTTGTATACAGCTGCGCGTACAATAATACGTATAACTACAGGTACATGCGTTCGAGACCCAAATCGTATCGTATTTCTGTACGGTGTTCCGCCGGCCGGGTACCGCCCATCGGCCGTGTACGACGGGAACAGATGCTGCAGACTTCGTAGCATCCGTCGTTGGACCGGCTGTATGCGTTTATGCGTACCACGCAGTACCGCGACATCCGAGTATGCAGCCGACCAGACTCGATTGCCCAAGCCAATAGTACATCAGCACCGCGCCGCCGCAGAGTATATGTACCTACAGGAAATCGACATTCGTTCGGGTGAGACGTCTGACGACGGCGTCTTTTTGAGTAACTCGCATGATATTGTTTATGCAGCCATAATAAATAATAATATAATATTATAGGTATATATACGAGACGTGATTTCGGATAACTATTCAGTACCTAACTAGAGTGTACGATAATATAATTTCGTATAATATTATAACGAACGCCGTTCTCTATTGCTTATGCGGGTTCATTTATACGGCCCTCCGGAAATGACATTTTTTTTCTCCAGACACTATACCTCATCGTCAGAGGCAGATCTAGGATTTTTTTTTTGGTGGGTACTGTTTTGTTAATAATAATAGCTCTAAAGTACTTATTATAAACAATTTGGAGAAAAAAAATTAAAAATTTGGTATTTAAAAATAATTAAGCAATATAATAATTATAAACAATTCAACATAGATTATTTTTTTTTAAATTGGCAAATTATTAGTAATTTTTAATAAAAATACGCGGAGGGGGGTGTTTCAGCTCCCAAGCACCCCCCTAAATCCGCCACTGCTAACCGTTCCAAATCCTAAATGCGTATGTTTTATTATATAGTTCTGAACGATAGAGTCTAATTAATAATGTATAATATTTTCGCCTTCTAAATTCGATTTTGTTTCCTATTCGAAAATGGCAATGAGCAACCGTTTTCGGTATTCTATAGTATTTTTCCGTGTAATGATAATTGCAAAACCGATTACCTACCGCCAAAATATATTAAAAACGCCACCAAATGTGAATTAGCCAAACTATTTAAACGATTACCGGTCGGGCTATAAGCTCCCTATAATATACTCTGTAGGTATATAAGTCCGAGTACAGCGCAGACGTATAGTGAAACGAGACTGTCTTTTTTTCGCCGTTTGAAAATTTACATAATGTACGAGGTACAATGTGTCTACCTCATTATATATACAGCAAGTCCAAATGATTTACAATATTATGGACCGTGATTTAATAAGTAGAATACATAGTGTAGACCGCAGCGCAGTGAACGCAGTGAATAGTTATAATATAACCGTTTATCGTGTTGGAACGTATATTAAGCAAAAAATCACTGTTAGTTATACGTCAGTATTATAAAACATAATATCATGTCGATTATAAAAACTTAGAAAAAAAATTAAATTGAGATATAAGCAAATAATGTTATTTTTATATCACGATTGAATTCGACAAAAAATAAACAAACGTGAATGTGTCGGATGTTTATCAGTACGTGTAGGATATCGTTCACACGCTGCCTAATAATCTAATAATATTATACATATATTATATTATACTTAATCTAATCGGCGTGGTCGGACCTATGTAATACCGCAGCAACAATCGTCGTAATCGAAATTAGCCAAAGTCGACAAAAACCGAACATAAATAAACAGTTGTTCAATAGTTAATTGTCGAGAACCACAGGAACAAACGACTAGTGACAGTTTGATCCGTTTAAAAACCAACGAAACGCTTAGATTTGCACTGATATGGCAAAGACCATTCGATAGGTTCGATTCCGGTGCGAATTTATGTCACCAAACGCGGCCACGGAAACGGATATAATGGCGTACCTATATTATAGTTGTTTTTGTTGGTTTTACTTTTGTATCAGCAGCTGACCTATGTGATCGAGATACGATCACATAGTCGCGGGGAACCGTATCGAAGCGGAACAGTCGAATTGCACTTTTTACCTAAATCCTTGAAAGCCTGCAGCTGTACTTGGCTTAAAATCAGACATCAGTTTATGATTTCACGGGTTCTGAAAGTTATGTATAATTACATTGATATATTATATACAATATATTATGCATTATAAATGTGACATAAAATTATTTATTTAAAAAACGTTTTTTGACAAAAAAAATCAAATATTAGCTATTTTTCTAACACACCTCAGTGCAGTTTTATGTATCAATTATGATCAAGCCAATATGGTTATATTTCAAACGGGCATGATGGCAACACATGTTAATGAGTTAATTTTTTTTAACGCTTTTCTCGATCTCCGTGTGTAACGGTTTGACTATTGCCTACCTGTTTTTGACCGAGCGCCGTTCGACTATTACATTGTTCAAACCAGGTGCAAATCAAAACCTCTCGAAATCTAAGTATACCGTCGACGACTTCAACGAGTGGATCGAACCTATCGTCGATTCAAGCGATACAACTTAAATCGAATCTCACGACCGACATACACTATATTATTATAGGAACGAAACGTACGGAAAGCGAGTGCAGCGAGCGAGTGGTCTGCATGGCGCGGGTTATCGCGCTAGACGGCGTAAATTGATTTTTGTAATTTTATTAATTTAACACCGCGCCGGTTTCCTCGGTAATTACCTATACGTTGCGCGCCAAATCCGATGACCGCCGCCGCTGCGTCTGTCGGCAACGGCAGTCGTGGTTTTGCGGAGCAGAAAAAAAAAATGAAAAAAAAAAATACGTGCCGGGGAATCAAGTGCGCTCGCCTACGCTGAGGGGTGGGGGGGAATATATAACTATAAATTACCGTTCATGGAAGTTTCCGCACCACGTTCGATAACGCTGCGCAGCACCAGACCAGAACAGAGCGTATACCTACGTTATAATGAACGTGTGTGATGTATAGACATGTATACTATTACTATTATTATTATGTCGTACACACACACACACCGTGCACGGGATGCATTGTATTTTATTATTATTATTATTATTATTATATTTTACAACGTGGACCAATTATTCGTCGTATATTATATATACAGTACACACACATACACCGGTGCACGGCTGGTGTGTGTATATCGCCCGGGGTGATACTGGTCGGAGAACGTTGTTTATGGCCGTTGTTATGAGAAATATAATTAAACGATTTCTCGATATTCGTTACCGACGACGACGACAAGAAACGGGCCGTGACAAAAAATAATAATAATAAATAAATAAAACGAAACAATGATGATATGTCGTTCGATAAAAACCGTGTGCGGTGACTAGATTCTCACGATACGCGAGCGCGAACACAAACACGACGACGAATAGCTCTAGTCACTATATTATTAATATTATCGTCTGAACTATGAAAGCAGTGGCGTATTTAGGATTTTGCGGCCGCGGGTACACATTTTTTTAATGCCCTTTTCCTCTCGCCGGTTTTTTTATAGTGGCAATTTTTCTTACCTTAAAAAAACTTACAATACATGTGATATACTAATAGTATCATGCGACATAAAAATCTATTGAGTGTCTTATAATGTTGAATATCGTAGGTTTTCTCAGTAGTACCCATGATAACAAAATAATCAAAGCCAACTGTAAAATTTATTAATTTATTTTCATAATTTGTTTATAAAACAAACATCATTAAATTAATATTATAAAAAATGTTCCCAGTTAAATTTGCTGCCCCCCCTCAAAAAAAAAATGTCACGGTATGAAAGTATAATACGATAAAACGAAACGAAATACGTGTATTTAAGCACAAATTAATATTATTATGGAAACGGATAACCGGTGATCGGACGCGACGTGATGTGTGAAAACTAGGTCTAAAACGTCAGGAAAACAAAACTTAAAGAGAAATTTTAAAATTGTGTTCACATAGAAATAACGAAAATTACTATACACTACTTAATACAATAGTATCGTATGAAAATGTAAACACACTAATATAATAAGAATAATGATATTTATCTGTAAGTAATAAAACCGTTTTTAAACTAGGTAAATTGACTTTTAAAATTAAAAAAAAAATTATTTGGAAACATATTGAGGTTTGGGATTTCGGGTCACTAATTTTGAGTTATGGGGTTAAAGTTCCACACAAACAACACCTCCTGGCCACCGCGTACACACGTAATGTTTCCGCGTGAGGAGGGTTATTCTATATAATATAATATCGTTGTGTCCGTCGGTTTTGACAATATATAGCATCGATTTTGTCAGTGTACCTGCATGCAGTTAGTTTTAAAACAAACCTATCGATTCTGCAACCTATACCAATTTTTGCCAAAGGTTATCTCGGTCACTTACTCCCTAATAACTGTATTTGCTAGTTTGAAAATAAATCTACACCGGACTACTAATAAATGCACCAATAGAATAATATAATTATTCATTTATACCTAAATACGTTTTGCAAATAACTAATGACAGGGTATAAATCGTACGGGTTTATAATTTTGGAAATAATCACTCAAAAGTATCTACAGTACCTATCTACATCTCTTCTAAAGGTTCGTATTATAAAATAGACGTAGTATAATCAATAAAGGTAATAATGGTTACCGTGCCATTTATATTATACGGTATTACGGTTTAATGAATAATCTGTGAGATAATAAATCCCGGTACCGATCGGGCCTAAATATGAAAATCGAAATTCAACAACGACCAAAATCGTTTTATAGAAAATAACGATTTGTAATGGTTTTGTCCCGGTAGTTTTTTTCTTTCGATCGGTTGACAATGTTTTCGATATGGAAAAAAAAAGCTCTACCTCGAGTCACTTAAAGTTACAATTTCAAATCGTCGGCGGCCGACGGGATCGAATAACTGCACTGACCTTTTCGGAGGAACAAACTTACCGTTTCCTCCTATATATAATAGAGGTATAGTCGAATATTATATAATATGGTCTGCCGGAATCGATAAAATCTCATATCATTAAATCCGAACCGTAGGCACGCGGCTGATTGCCGAACCTACCGCGTGTGCTTGTGTAACATACATATTATACTAATACTACGGTACCAGTGATTATAAACAGGTAGGTATATACCGATGTATCCGCGTGTATAAAGCGTACAGCCGTTTGCCCAGGAGGATACATGGAGAAATGTCTTAGGTCAGCGGCGGCGGCGGCGGCGGCGGCGACGATTATAATATTTTAATGCTCTGTAATTATACGCGCGAAGCGTATAGGTTCCCGTCTTATGTATAGGTACATAATATAAGTATACCTACGTATACGAAACGGAAAAATCACGATAAACGCGTGCCAATAACATTATGATATTATGCGTATATACATATTATTACGGTCTATGTATGCGCGCACCCGTTGCACCGAGTATATAATATACCTACACGATATTATATATTATGTAGGCCCGGGCGATGCACCTGCCGCTTCGACCGGCTTTTTACATAAGCCTATATCACCTCCCCTATGTACCACCGATTTACTATACAGCGCCTTTATCGTTGTCGTCGTTCGTCTATTATCGGAAATGCGTGGCGGTCGAGCACTTTGGTGAACGGCGAAGAATCTGTTTAAGTTTATATTAATGTACAGTATAGCGTGGCAAGAGTTCAATAAAGTCGGGGGGAGGAATATTTAAAGGCCGTTATACACCACAAAATAGGTACCACGAGGAATTAGGCTACAACCCCGTAATTATTAATAGGGCTGGGATTTTGATGCAAAGGCATCTTTTTTCTAATGTATTGTAACGTTAATCCGTAAGTATAAAATGTGTTTTTTATTTTGAATTTTTTTGCACTATTTGACAAAATTAACCTTAAATGTATTTTAAGGATATTTTTTGACGTTTTTAGTGTATTTTCTTGGTTTTTAGAGCATTTTTCACAATTTTTTCATACAATGAACGAAAATTGTTGTGATTCACAAGAAACTTTCGGCAAACTGCTGACGGTACGAATAATTTATTATAAATAGTATTATATATTCATATATTTCATCATAGCTATGCTATTATTTTTTTTTAAAATTATTATTTTAAAATGAATGATTAAGAAAACAGAAGCATAAAAAAACTAAACAAGTATAACAACGTATAATAAACAAAAAATACATTACCGTAGTATAAATGATTTAAAATATTTTTTCCATTTTTTTAAGCTGTAATAAATATAATTTAAATGCATTTTTTGAGTTTCTTAAGTCATTTTTGCATTTATTTTTTTAAGGGCATTTTTTGAAATCCCAACCCTGGTTATTTAAATATCGGCAATCAGAAATTCCGAGGGGGGCATACACCCACGACCACCACATGCTACGCCACTGGTTATAATAATATATGTATATTATTTATTTTAATAACAATATCGTAATATTATGGAATATTCGCGCGCGCGTGAAAACGACGCATACCGCCGACGCCGAGGGACTGCTGCTATATACGTTAAGTCCGGGCGGCGAACAAAGGAACGCCGCTGCCGCCGCCGCCGCCGCCGCCGATTATGTACACCGGAGTTTATAATGTACGCGAACAAAGGGAACGGCGTGTTGACGGCGGCGTCCGGGGGTGGGGGGGGGCATATTGCGATCTGTAATATTAATACAACGAGAGACACACGCACAGAGAGAACGGCGCATATATACATTATTTTATATTTATACGATAGCACTTAGATATTGTATATTATTATATCGTAGTAATGCGATGTGGCTGCAAAATGTGGAAAATTAAAAGCCGCGAACAGACAACTCTGCACGCACACAGGTACCGTCTCACTCGTCGTCCGCGTACCAATGTGAGGGTGATGCGCGCGGACACCTGCAGCGAACGCTCCGCGGGCTCGGTAAACGACGAGAGTAAAGTCTCGGCGAAATTCGTTCGCGTGGAATTATATTTTATTTTTTTTTTTTTTGTCTCACTCTACGACATTTCTGTTTCGTACATATTTTGTTATGTATAGGTACATATTTAATATGACGGGGGTAGCCGACCGAGAGAGTCTCGTGAACCGCTCCGTTGAGTTCGGAGCTGCAGCAGATATAATATATAAGCACATAATAATAATAATAATGATATAAAAAACGTAGCGCAATTTTATGATTCCACGGATTAGATGTTATTTTTTCGGAATCTGAAAAAAACGTAAAGTACGCGTATCTATCTACATTTCTGATATATCATTACTTAATATATATTATGTGTATTTAAATAATATCTTGGAACATCTAACGCGAGATCGTATACATTATATATTATAAAACCGTTATGCATCGACGATAAAGTTGAACGAATTCGGCGAAAGTCTGCAGTTGATCATTTTTGTGTTTGAACTGATCATTTTTTTTTTATAGGAAACAATCATCAGAAACTATACTGCGGGAAATGCAGTAAAGGTACCTATTACAAAAAGTCATTATAATATAATAGTATAGAGTTAATAAATAATGTTTTTCTCAGTGCAAGCTAATATTCAGCAGTTGTATTATCATTATTCGTCGAAATTATTTAAATATCATTATATTTTTCAAGTTGATAGTATTTTATGGGATAAAGTCATGGACATAAATTTGAAATTTCAGTAAATGGTTTTTAATGTAATATTAATAGACTTAGCGTAGAGATTAAAATTAGTTTTTATATTCTCGGAACACAGCTTTGTGTTTCATATTTTCTTTCAAGATTATATTTTAGATTCTGAGTGTGGAAAGAAATGCATTGATGTGTGTTTTTTTTTATTTTCACGTATGTAATTACCTTTTAGATTATTAAAAATGTAAAGATTTATAGTTTAATTTTTTTTTTTTTTTTGTAATAATATGTAGGAAAGTTAATTTAGTTAATAATTTAAAGAGATAAAATTAAAAATTCCCAGAACTTTTCTTAATAATTATACCTATTAGGATGGCCAAAGATATTTACGCAAATCCAGTATTATTTGATGAAATCGATTTTGGTATAAATCAAAAATTAATAATAGTATTTACTTGAAATCTTCATCAAATTTTTATAGTTCTATTATTATCAATATTTATGATAAAATATTTTAGAATTTATCATATTTTCATATAAATGTCTAGTACTTGCTGAAAAATCTTGAAAATTTATTACAAGGTCCCTCGTAAGTTGTTATTATAGTCATTTCAAAATATATATTAAAAATACATAATATAAGCTAGTTATAGCTATGTTATAAGTATTTGAAGTTAAAATTATGACAAAATTATTTATGGAACACTCAATTTTTATAGTTAAGTCTTGAATATTTAATATTATATTGCTAATTGGTAGTTTATCATAATGTAACCATAAAATCTAAAAAATATTTAAACACAGTTTTATTTATAGACATTTTAAGATACGATTTGAACGATATTACGATATTATATATTGACACGAAACATAACGATTATAGTTATTTTGGTGTAATTTAAAAATATTTTTCGTGGGCAATTTAAACTTTTAACGTAATACCTAATATATTATTAGATATTGTACATATAATGATATTTATTGATATAACAGAATAAACAACATAATGATGATTTGGTAAGCACTAATAGGTGTATTAGTCTGTTTTAGTAATAGCAAAATAAATTATTATAATAGCAATATAAATAATAAAATACAATATTATAAAAATACTTAAATGTTTGCTAATTACTTAGTTGGCTGACTGGCTATCTTTGATCGTTTGATTAGTTTTTTGTATGCAATGGTTTATTATTTAATTTAAATTGAACACATTATAATACTGTACAGCAGAGTAGTTACCTATATATTTTTCCATTTTTATTTTTAATTATAATGTATCCATAAAATAATTGATTAAACTGATGTTGATTCAACTCGTAGTATAGTATTATGACGATTTTAATTAAATGTCAATTACTATACAAGAAAAAAAATATTGATATTTAAGTGTCGTCCTTGTCCTTTGATCTTTTTATTTTGTAGGGTTTAATAGGTAGATTTCAGTATTTCAGTATTACTCAGTTCTAAAATTATATTTAAAAAAAAGTTTTTTTTTGAAAAAGCAAATTATAATAGGTATAACAGTATAGCACACATAAAATCAGTACTCAAAGGTTATTACAAATTATTAATTATATAATACTACAGGATTATAGAAATATCTCGTATATCTATATTATCTCGTTTAAATTTTAATATGACAATATTTCAATTAGGTATATATTATAGTTAACGTTTACGCGAAAATTTTAAATGTGTAATACGTGTGATTTAAAAACGTAATTACTTATATTAACTGTGAATAACGGTATAGATGGATAAAAAGTTCGACGTTTTGAATAATGTCATAATGGACTCTTTATTGTAGCGAGAATACGGCGAGTGCCGTATTTGGACAAAAGTGACCCTTGCCGTGAAAAACCAACTCATTTGTTAATCGAAAACCGCACGACCGTTAAAATTTGTCAGCATGTGCCGAATTTTCAGCGTACGTGGTTTAAGCGGAAACTATAAAAATAATTCATGCTAGAAAAACAAATGTTATCAACATAAACGGAAAAATAACCGAAAGATCTCAATTTTAAATTGAATAAATAAATAGAATTGATTTAGTCTGGTATTCAGTGTAATCAGGTATTCTCGTTTTTCATATTTTTATTTTAGTCGATCGTTTTTCAAAGGTGTAGACATTTTTACTTTTAACCTCTATAAGTACACTAAAATTGATCTGATTTGCTACCAGAAATCATCATTGGTGTTGAACGTTAGAGCATTTTTATTAATCCATAAATTAAAAATAATCATAAAAATAAATCAACATCTCTGTACAATCTTTGTGTAATTTTTGTAATATTTAATCTTTTTTTTATCTTTATCTTTCTTTATTTTAACATTTTGAAAACAATGGTGCGAGAAATAAAACTGTCAGAATGAACGAATAACTACACCTGTTCTTTAGTCACTGACAAAACAATTCGTTTTCACTATGTTATCCTTTGAGAGGGTTTTGCATTGTAGCTCTATTTTAAATTTAAACTGTTCAAACGATTATAGTGAAGAATTGATTTCTTGGTAAAATGTACATTTTAATTACCCCAGGAATGGTCGAATATATATGTATAATATGAATTTGTAAATCAATAAACCAATGCTTACAGTATCATACTCTTTCTTTTATCATAGAATTTACTAAAGAAATATCATATATTCGATTTTTATTAAAATAAAACTAGCACATACGTATACCAAAATATTATAGGCTACTTCTAATCCTAAAAAATACTTTATAAATTCAAAGTAGTTGAAAATCTCTCGTTCTAGGTGTAGGGTAGAAAAAACCGACCTTACTAGCGATTCAGCTTCCTTCCTATTCACAACAAAATAACTAACATCATACCTATCTTTTGTTAAATTATATTAATATGTAATATTGTATATTGACATACAGAAATAATATACCTACTAATATAGGTATATCATATTGATATACAGTAAACTGGTCACATTAATTTGGTTGTGTATGTTATTAAATTAGTTTAATTTACAAATCGGTCGCACACGTCATTTGGTCGTGGTAAATTCAAAACGTTTGATATAAAATATCTGCGGTTTGCAAAATTGTAAAATGCTTAATTACTAATTAGTAATAATTATTAATATGCATAATATGATATTATGTATATTATGATTACCAATCTGATAATAAATTATATCTTCACAACCAAATGTATGAGACCGTTTGACTTACACCCTAATCTATATAATTATATCTCATTTAGAGTATAGTAATATTATATGTATCATATTTGTTTATGTATCGAATAACTTTACGTATTTTAATGCGAAATGTTATTCTCAAAAATCGGATCCTCAAGTTTTTTCTTCATCGTCCAATCATATTTGAGTCGACTATTTTTTTTATTCTACATCACCATCGATCTATTTTGACGAAATATCTATTTCGTAATATATAATGAAGGCGATGAGGGAGGACGCTCTATAAATAGTGCCACGTGACCGTGTTCACAATTTTCTGAAACAATCAAGTGTCGACCGTTACCGTGTACAGCAATTAAAGATCAAGAGTGTTCATCCGTCTGAAAAACACCACTGCAATTGAAATCGTCCACACCAACGACGTTTGTTTACTGTAATATTGTAACTCGCACACACAGTGTAAATGTGCAAATATTATTTTATCCATTCAGATGTTATCTAACTTTGATCTATTTTTTCCATTTGCACCCTTTGTCTTTTACACGAAGTTAGAAAAATAATATTTCGCAACCTACGGAATGATTATCATAGAACCGCGAGCCAAAAGTGCACCGCATTCCTCCCATTTCCACACACACACACACACACACACACACACACACACACACACACACACACACACACACACACGTAAATATATGTAGAAATACGCACAAGTATAGCGTATCCGCCTATATATACACACTCGAATTTCGTGTTGTGGAGTAAGAAATTATTTCCGGTCGATCTTCGGATGCGCTTATTCCGACAACCCGCCAGTTAGCCGACACTATCTCCACGTCTGTAAGTTTATTTTCCGCTGGAAAGTTTCAAACGCCAATGGTTGCTTGTAAATTTATAAAATAGAGTAAATAGTAAAACAGATAAATCCGCAAGAACACGCTTTGACTCGACGTATACGTATTAACTCGAGTTAATTATAATACTTGGTAAACGTGGTACGTGACCACTATACAGCGTGATAAACCAAAGTTCCATGTACACTTCTATACACTTTGAGAGTTGGAATAATTATCATCGTGGCCCAATTATACGAATATAGTTAGTTGATTATTATATATTAATTATTGTTTATATAATAAAATATAATCATATAACTACGTTAATAGGCGCCAGGTTTGGAAAAACTTAATGGATGCTTTGGTATCAAAGGCATAAATGCACAATTTTGGGGATAAGTCTTAGCCCCTAGTATAAAAAAATAATATAACATAATATTAATTTGATTTCAAATTTACCAATATAAAATAATAACACAAAAAATACCCTAATGTGCCCTGAGGCTGATGTTATTTAAGTATCCATTGATATTATACCTGCCTACAATCTACATAGTCCTGTATATTACATTTGGTATTTTAAATAACTTTTTATTCTACTCAGTTATACATTTCATTGCAATCAGTTATAAAAAATAAAAATGAGCGCCTCCTTTAGCACCCCCAACCAGAAAACGCCTCATTCAAATTAAAAAATGCTCACAAGGGGGCGGTAGCGCCCACGTTGGGAATTACTGCCCTAGTCAATTCAATGTCCCCGTAAAATCCAATATTCTAATGGGTGCCTGAGCTTCCGGGCATCCATGTACAGTACATGGTGCCTATGATTACGTTTATACAATATTATATATACACAGAAAAATCGTATCGAAAATCATCATCGTTAAAATAACGAGTTTCCGTTGAAAATCACTCGATTTGTGTTTAATGTTTAAAAATTATTTTCGAGTTATTATTGCATGACAAGTATGATAACATTTGAATCAGTTGTTTGGCGTAGATTATAATGTCCATTATATATTATACTGAGTGCTTACCGCTACCGAACGGAATGCAGCAATATTAACAATATTATTCGTTATAAACGTTTCATTTCCGCACGTTCGGTACTACTTTTCCCCCACCAAACGACCAAAACATAATGTTTTTATTGTAATGACAGTGGTAGTAATAAAAACATAATACACGTACACGTATTATGCACTATATTATTATGACGTAAAAAAACTGCAATATGCGTTGTGCATTTGATCGGAAACTGCGCGAAGCCGTCGAAGAATCGCAAAAATAATGTCGTGATAATAAAAAAACAATACTTAGATTAATCGAACTTCCACGCATCGTCCACACCGGTATTCGCTCTTGTACAATTTTTTATTAGGTAACTATTATACACTATGACGTGTATTATATTATCACGTTCCGTGTCATTTGCGTTTTGACAACGGTGATCATCCCGTTGGATTTTTGTATTTCTGTTTCGAAGGAAACGCGGGCGGCATTCGTATTGTGTAACGATGACGTATAGTGTTCCAAAAGTACGACACAGAATATCATTATAATATTATTAGTGTTTTTTTTTTTTTTAAATTTCCTAGTTTTATTTCGTTTGACTGAATAATTTAAATCGTGGTAGGAGGGATGGAGGGCAGTGCAATACTGTCGTCGTTTTACGGCTTATATATTATAAATTAATTTCGTTTCGGACGTTATTCTCTGCGTATTACATTCGTTATATACGTACATCCCACTTCCCGCGCCACGCATATTTATATATATATATATACGTTATTTTTCTCTTCTGTAAAGGACAATTGTACGCCGGATTTTTTTTTATGTATGTATATATATATATATATATATATTATATTACAGTCGAATTTATCAACATCCGTTTCGCAGTCGTAAAAACATTACGTTATAAATCACGTTTTACAAATATTTGAGAATATGTACAGCCTTAAGTTTAACTTTAAAAACAGAATTCTTTTTTCGCGTTTTCTATTGGAACGTTTTGAACGCGCGGAATACAATAAAATAACAGTTTTTTTTCGTTTAACGTCTAAGAAACGACGCAACTATATTGTATTTACGTTGATTTATTTATATCCTTTCTTGATTGGTTAAAGGGTTTGTCTCGGGTACTTCTGCAGCCAATGGACCGATTTTTCGGGTATTTCGCGTGTACACATATTATATACAACATGCAGACGTGTTTCTCTGGAAATCTGGTCCCCAAAACGCAGCATTAATAATTATTTACATTTCGTTCAAAGGCCAATGTAAATATAACTAAAAACAAGTCATCCGTGTTTTTTATTTTCAATAATTATTCGATTATTATCTAAAAGTGTAACGCACAGAACGTGTACGTAAATATAGAAATAATTGGATGGATGTTTTACGTCCGGAATCTAGACACGAGTAGATTATGTGTCTATATGTGATTTATAATTTAAAAAAAAAACGATTAGTTAAAAAAAATAGAAACAGCGACTTCGATATTTAAACGAGATTCAAATAAATTAATTATAAATATTACAGTAGGTACTATACACATAAGTATACCGTGTGGAATAAAACGATATAGGTAATAATTGGTCGAACTTTTTGACCTCCACTGTATTTTTGACGATTAGATCGTCGTACATGACGTGTATATTATGGTATGTGCGAGTGTGCGTGCGTAACATCGTGTACAATTATTGCTATTATGCACCCATCTAATATTTATGCACGTATCAGCTATAATACCGACTAATACCTACACGACCACACACACGTGGCGCATAATATGGACGCGCCGAAATGATGAATTAATTGATTCTGGTCATGAATAACGTATGCGCGGATGAAACAGTTCATATTAAAAAAACATGTACGAAATCAGCGCA
Organism: Schizaphis graminum; assembly: GCA_020882235.1. Taxonomy (NCBI): domain Eukaryota; kingdom Metazoa; phylum Arthropoda; class Insecta; order Hemiptera; family Aphididae; genus Schizaphis; species Schizaphis graminum. The sequence goes on from CM037033.1 coordinate 96,128,897, forward strand.
CTAAAATTATCACTCAGACAGTCGTCAGACCACATGACTCATTTTCGTGTTTATTGATATTATTAAAAAAATAAAATTAACTGATTTGGTTGTTTTTCTCGAGAACAACCTTTCGTAGCGTTTTTCGCAAATACGCCAGCACATAGTTCAGAGCCTGAAGACGGGCGTGAAAAAAAAATGCCATATTTTGCTATATTAACTCATATATAGTTACTGCAACTACACTATCGCTACGATTCTCAATTTTTTATTAGAGGCATTAGTATTTTATATAAGGCACCGTGAAGTTGACTATTATTTAAAAACTGTAAATATTAAAATTATAGTTAAAATGTAGTACCTACCTTAAAAGATTATTTTATATTGTTACTATAATTATATCAGTATACTGTGTAGCTAATACAGTAAAATTCCGTTACAACGAAAATCAAGGGACCGAATATTTTTTTCGTTGTAACGGGAATTTACTGTATCAGTTTTTTGAACTTCGCAGAACGAATAAAATCTATTTTATTGGTTAACAATTTTTAATACTAGTTCCAATCTCTCTGAATAATTATAAATTATAATCCTTTAAAAGCGTACCTATACTAACAGTTTCTTCAGAAGAGTATTTTTACCAAAATTAAATTTTTATTGAAAATTTATCACGATGGCCTTAATTAATATTTTCACTTTAAATAGGACATTAGGAGAATATGTTATCTGAAATAAATCGTTCTCTGGGCAGTGATATTTTAGCAAAAAGTTTATGAGAGTGTCCTTGATGATAAACGATTTTAAATAGGTCATGATGACATTTTGATTTCTCATAGTGAACATATGGTTTTAAGCTCAAAACGAATAACACTGTCCTACGCGTCTTGAAAACTCAAATCCGTTAGATATATAAAACGTCCGATCCGAATGCTTAATGATTGACTATGATTATGTTTCTTAAGCAATATAATTTGTAGTTGCTCACACTCTTATAGCCTGCTAGTGCTGTAATGTGCACATGACTTATTAATTCTTGCTTAGCAAAATCTTATCAGAAACTACCAGCGCAATTTAATATTTACTATATTACGTTTAGCTGAAAAGTGATAGGTGCCATTTACTATTTTTTATAATATTTTGACCCGAAAAACGATAGTTGAAGTTTACACTTTATCGCCTTCGCTGGGTGCAATTTACATCTGTCCAATATAATATTATGTTATGAATGGTATATCGTATTTCTAGCCACTTACCAAATATAATAATATTTGATGCTGCCACCGATATATAGGAAGATATATATATATATCACAAACATACGTGTAACCTAACCTTAAATTATAATAAATTATGTAGGTTTTTCGTGAATAAAAATCAACCAAACAAAAATAAAGCCTCGTTTTGTAGGTTAGGTATACATATTATAATAATTAGAATAAAAACCTCTTTCGAATACTAACCAGGATTCTGGACTCCGTTGGTAAAAAGTAAAATATTTATTAAAATAAGTTTTGATCGAGGTCGACGCCAAATTATCTACAATGACAATATAGATAGACGAACGGTGGCCAACTCTCACGGCCCGCAGGCAACCTTGGATTATTGTATGGCCCACAGGGGGTCGCAAACTCACAAATTAACACACTTTTACGAGATACGTTTGTTTAAATTTTATTTTTTGGCATCGCGTTCAAATCTAATACGCGTACGTGTTTATAATTTCATATGCGGCCTGCGGGATTATAATGCATTTTCAAAGTGACTCGCAACATCGTTTGAGTTGGCCGCCCCATATATAGGCATACATGTTTGTCATGGCATATTCGTTTGATATGCCAAAATACATAATTGAGTTTTATCGACGATTGGACATCATAATATTATGGTTTTTATTAGTTTTTAATAAAATATACGTATACCTAATCTATTCGCACTCGTTATTTGAGTATAATAATCACATTATATTTTAGTGACATTCGTGTACGTTTTACCGGGTAATAACCTATATAATATTATTACTATACATTGTTTTGCGCATACGTATTATTTGGTACTGCCACCGAGCGTATCCGGTTTCCGATCTACTGATATAACCGTAGGCGTAGCGCAGAACAATTAATTTTTCTATAAAGGAGTGACAAAACGTGTTACACATTCTGACTATTTAGGGAGGGCTCAGAAAGTTACGCCCATGTCGATTGCATATTATCCACTATAATAGAAGATATAATAATGTGCATTCTTATGCATTGATCAATATTCACTGCTTTATCACTATTGTATAATTTACGGTTTAACGCCAAAGGTGTAGCTGTTGTAAGCTTATAGGTGTGTGACTTTGTTTTCAAACAATGCGCCTAGTTGAACTGGATTTGTTTAGGATATATATTTATTTTTACATTGTGTAAGAGTATATTACACGACAAATATTGTAGGAATATACTATGTATGTATAAATTGCGACGGTTAAGAAAAAAAATCTATAAATTATCTAAACACTCCTCTGGGACGAATCTTGTAGATACGGAAGTAACCTAACGGCCGAGCCAATAAGTGTACGGAACGGCCACGGTTATATGCAGTGTGGATAAAATGTATAATGTATGCTATGTAATATGTATATATATATTAATGAGTTAAGTAGAACATCGTTCGGTGTTTTAGATCGATGGTTCAAAATATACGCTTTGCTTTTAATATATATATATATATATATATTTATTTATTTTCAAGCGCGTGGAATAAAACCATTAAATACAGTAGGTACGATTAGGTCATAAAACAATTTACTAGAGTTTGTAGTTTCTCGGGTGTGCTGTAGAGATTCAGTTGACTTCCGCAGAAAATAACATAATAACGTTTACTATAATACTATGTAACAGTTAATAATAATAATGTATAATATATGCACCCAATCGCTGAAGTAATCTGGACGATACGGATATCTTACTTCTTATTTATTCGCCATGTGAAATAATATTCCACACAGTATTGAAAACCGTCCCCCAGTTACAGTTATTCACTTAAAGATACGAATAATTATTTAAATAATTTAAATTTGTATCTACTTGGGAGATGTATCTGCCAGCTGCCTTATTAGCGATAACATATAACGCATAACATGCACAATTTTCCATAAAATCTACTAAAGTTTTCTAAATAATATTATTGTACTGATGTCAACAGTTAGTTAATTGTCAGTTTAATAGTAAAAATAACAGAGTAAAACGGATTGTTATTGAGAGAACGCTATATTGAGGAACACTGCACGTGTCGTCTCCGTCTTACCGACATAAAACAGATAGAACCAATTTTGTGTGTTTAGCTTAAATATTAGAGTGAAGTGACATTTTTGCGATACTTTAATTTTAAAGTCAATTATTATAAACTTCTTAATATTTATATTCTTACATAATTATAACGCGCTTAAAGTTAAAATATCCTTAAAAACCGTAGGGAAGACACAGATAATGTTCTTACCTTTAAATTAGATAATGAGTAATTATTTCACTCAAATATTAAAACCAAACATACAAATTTGGTTCTATTGAACAAAAAATCTTCACGTTGTAGGTACGTCCTCCTAATGCCAAATTCGCCTTACTATGCATTTGTGCAGAGAAAGAATATACGTGCGGATGAAAAATGTTACACTAGAAAAAACTGAATAAAACACACAACGGATAATATATGTAGTAATATATTACATTACCTGTCATATAATTTTCCTACTAAATTATCTATGGTAAATATTTATTATTATCGTCTATATGTTATATTATCACATATCGGAAAATTTCCGACAGAAATACATAACGGTATAACGCAAAAACGTGAAATTTAACATTCTCCTCTACCCCCCCCCCCCCATTAATATTTATTAGGTTAATGAAAAATAATTATGCCGACTTGATACTCACTTGACAACGACATGATAATTATGTGTAGAATTCGAAATGTTTAGGTACATATAGGCAAAATAACAACGTTGAAACGATACATATATTTTAACAATGTACATTATGTAATAATATTATTCGATTAGATCTGATTGATTTATTCGCATTGCAATGGGCGAGACCAGTTATAATAATAATAATAATAATAATATATAATATTACAGTATTCGAAGTGATTGTTCAGCATGTTACACATATCGTACGGGACGTGAGCACCATTAAAATATTTCCATCGTACGAATTCACTATATTCTATTTATTTATGTGTTGATATTTCACGAATGAAAGTATTTAACTTTATATTGTACGCAGTTTTGCTGTTGTTGTTATTGCCGTATAAAACAATTTAGATCCTAAACTAAATGATTTTGAACGTATATATTCCGTTCTCGACGACCGACTCGCTCACGACATATTATTTGGCACGGTCGCAAGTGTACGATTTATTTGATTTGTAAAAATATATCCGATAACCTCGCGCAATTCGCATACAGGACGGATGTGTAGCGAACCACTGCACGAAACCGCATTCGGCTCAAGAATCGTTAATAATATTGTGAGCGAATACCGCTGCGACGATAATCCAAGCATTCGCGTTAATCAAACTCCGTGTATAACACGATATTATTATAATCGTGTCAAATTAATTTTTTTTTTCACTAGACGCGCCGCAGTCCAAGTACAGATAACTCACACCATAGGCGTCATTACGGGGTAGCGAGTGGTAGCAATTGATACCCTACCATTTTTTATCAGAGTAGCAAATTAAAAGCTATGCTACCCAAGAAATTTACGGCATAATAATATTATTATATTATTCTGTTATCATACTTGTAATATTTTTACTAATTTGAACAACAAAAAATGTATAAATTTGTACAATTTAAAATGTATAAGTTAATAAATCAAAATGAATAAATCTTTTACTGTAAAATAAATAAATTAAGAGATTTATGATTAATGTTTATTAATTTTTATAAATTATAACCAGTTTAGGTACTAAGATATATTGAATATCGATCTAATGATTGATTTATTGATTAACTAGTTAAATTTTGAACGGTTTTTTAGATTATGATGAATGGGGAGGGGGAGGCTAAAGCACCTAAAGCTCATTAGCTATCTCTCTCTGGGTTGCTACTGTTGCTACCACATGATTTTACTCCAAATGAAGCCCCTGACTTGCACGTTAAGTATAATATTATATTGTAATAACAACTACTTAATGCAAATCGTAGGCACCGCTTTACAGTGGTCTGCGTTTGCCTATATTAACTCACGAGTGTGAACCTTATAGGTACATATTATATAATATCAGCGCATGATCGTGTTGTTCGTGATCAGTTTTCAGCTGATAAGCATAAAAACTTAAACATTTTCGCTGTAATCTTTCAACTAGTTTCAACGATATGACTTTTATTGATTTAATAGAATAACGACCGGTATAATACGGTGAACTCATTATAGCTATTGTTAGGTTTTCAATTTTAGTACGGGGTGCAATATGATACTATATGTGTTATGCGGTATACGCAGTTCGATTCGTTCGATAATTAACACAAACTGTTATTGCCACATTCGCACCAAATCATGTGTGTTGAATATAATAATTAAATTATGTATGCGGTTTACTGTAAATTTGGTATTCCGTTCACCGATTGTACATAGATCGTGTTTTATTAAAACATTTATAACGCTACTGTGTGGAAAATTATTGTTTAATCGACAAATGACTATTGATATCGTATAATATATACCTAGTGGCGTATGTATTGGCCGGAATTTAAAACCCAGTGAAATATACTACCGACAGTCTAACGAGAGTGTGTTCGAACATTTGACCCATGCTTCTATAGTATTTTAAAAGCATTCCAGTCGTACGACCTTTTCGTTCAGAAAACCCACAGAGAGTGTCTTACATTAGAAAGAATATGGCTTAACGAAAGAAACAATCCATTAATTACACTTCCTATATTTATTTTAGTGAAGTGCACGCCTCTTACTAGGTTTAATTTTGTATAGATCTCAACTTAAAATTTATTGATCTATCCTAGAGAAAAAAATACAATGACTCCAGATTATTTTTTTTTTATCAATATTCAACTTTGAGTCTTATAATATTATGTTGTATTATAATCAATTTTATAAATGTATACACTCCGCAACACTTCAAAAGAAAAAAAAAATTTAAACATTCCTACATACTATATGGATATACTATAATATTATTTGGGTTTTTGTTTTCTAAAGAAAATCCATTTTAAATTACATAGCTTCTTCATCTAATACGAGTGTTCTATAATATAATTTAAAATAACACGTCATGTAATAATAATATACTATGTAAGCACGTTTTCCTTTATTAGAACATCAATAAATCGGAAGAAAATAAGTATTTACTTAACGCGCGTGCGGGAATGGTCGAAATTATTAATATAGTACTGATTAATTGATATAGTTTGCGATTTATGTTGAATCAAATATTGTCTGACCCTATTCCTTACCTATTATACGGCTATATTATATAGCTGTACATCGTGTACCCACATATACCGTACTATATTATGTGTATAGCGTATACATTAAACAAACAAAACTACATTTATTTAATTGCGCGGTTATAGCCGATCCGAACAGACCGGGAAGTGATATTATCGTATTATCGTGAATAATATATATAAATATTATAATATTATGATTTTCTGTGATAGCGAAAACCGTTCGGTTGGCGAACACTCGAGTATTAGCTCGTATTGGCAGGAATTCAATAACGAAATATTGTTTTTTTTCTTTCAATCTTTTCCGTAAGACCTTATTCATAACGATCGAACGCCCACGAATTCAATGACGTTCGAGTCGTATCCAACCGCAGTGTGTATACTGTCACAACACACGACGCCGTACGAAATAATAATATCAATTACGTCGACACAAAGAGACGTTTCGTCAAAAGCGATCGAAAACCGAATTCGACGTAACAATAATAATGAACGATATAATATGATATGATGTGAATTATGATACGGTCCGGACGGACGACACGTGTTATTGTTATTATTATTGCACTGGTCGTTCGTCATCGATGTAGAACAGGACCGAAAAGTGTACGAAACAGACTATACCTACGGAATAATGTACCGCCGCGACTACTGCGGGCGTGTGTATATTATAATATGTATATACACACGCACAAGAGCGACGGGCTCGCTGAAAAGGGAGGAAAAAAAAATAATAAATAGGCGCGGGACGAGCACGAGAGAGCGTATTATTATTTCGTTTGGATTTTTTTCGTTAAAAACAACAGAGCACGCACATACGCGGCACGACACGACATAAATTACGCAATCGGCGTATTTTCCGCGTCCGTCCGCCGTCGCCGTTGCGAACTAGCGCCTACCTATAACCTAACCTATGTGTGTGTGTGTATATCGTTAAATAAATGGTTTGCGCGTTTATTAAAAAAATATATAGTGTGCATTGGCGTCGGTGCGAGTGTTGCTCGCACGTGTTCATATTACTATATAGGTAGACTGTGTGTAGATGCGGTCGTTCGCACCGTTTTTGTTTTTGCACGACCGGCAGAGAACCGCGTATATTATGCCCTCCACTCGAAAACCCAAAGACAAATATTATGCCATTTTTTTCCACCCTCGAACCGACCGAGACGCGGCGCGAAAACGATGAATACATTATTACCCTTATTATTTACGCGTACGCGTACCGTACATATAATATACATATGATGTATGATAACAATAAGCGATATATTATTTTACTATATTCATGGACACCGGTCGTACGGGTTCGATACACTCGCGTATTATATTGTTATTACTTATTATGACATCTCATAACGCGTCTATGTCGAACGTCGACGTGGTTGTTTCTAAACAGCTATAACGGTACCGGCGTAGCCGGGATTTTTTTTATGGGGAGCTAGGGGGCATATCTATTTTTGTAAAATGCAATTTAAGATTTTCGTTGCGATTTTTATAGGCCATTAAAGAAATTTTCTAAATATTTCGGGGAGCCTCCTCTCCAGGTACGCTACTGATATATATATATTATAATATAGCAGTGTTTCTTAAACTGTGCTCTGCGGAACCCTGGGGTTCTGCGAAGATCACTTAAGGGCTCCGCAAAACTTAAGTGTTTTTTTACAAAATATTCAAAAAAATTATTTGTGGAAAAATCTATTATTTATTTATAAAATATTAATATATTTTAATTTTACATTTAGTTAATTACACTATGAAATGTACGTTAAATAATAGTATATAATCAATATTATTTTGTACTATACAATATAAGAAAGGTCAATATTATAATTATAATAAATGTCAAATATTATATTACTTTTGAATGTTATGATAGTTCCTAAATAAATAAATTTATTACATTTTGTTGTATTTAGTATATTAGATATATTATCATTGTTGCCGTTTATTGTTATGATTAGGATATCCTCCTTTTTTTAAGATAATTTTGATAGGGGTTCTGCATAAAAAAATATGGTTCTGCATATAAAAATATTATTGTTTGGTGTTCCGTGATTTCAAAAAATTTAAGAAACACTGTTATATAGGAACACGGTTCATGAGACACCACCCTAGACGGATGTGTCGTTATAATAATAATAATATTTTTGAAGATTTGTGTTCCAAAATAATATTAAGAGTACATTATAATTTTGCCCGTCGAAACACTGCTATTGTGACGGCGGTGGCGGCGACAATAATTATATAGTTCGATTATATCGTAACGCGAATGCCTTCGAGTGGTTTAAGTGCTTAGAACTTTGGACGCCTACTATACTAATGTGTAGAAATTTCATTAAAAAATACATCATTCACTTTGCGAAAGCAATCCGTGACCGCTCAAAAGATCAATAAATATAAAAAGTGGTCCAACTGTTGTAGGCAAAACATTAACACATTTCATTACCGTCTCGGTAAGACGCCGTACGATTATAATTGTAGTGATGATACGTTTCCAGAACTATTCGTAGAACCTTTTGCAGTTCTGCTCATAAACTGTGTTTTCCAAGACAGGTCGTTGAACAGTAACTCTCAACTTTATCACTGGACACGCCTAATATGCGAAGATCTATACACAAATCACACAATGTAATACGTATTGCGATCCGAGTAAAATGTTTATTACAAATGTTCATAATAATAATTATAACAGAGGGGCATTATTGTCGTGTTCATTATTTGTTAAAATACAAAAACAAAAACAAACGTTTTCGGTGGATACAATAGAGTATTATAGGGTTATATTATTATCCGATTCAAACCGATTGATTGTCAACTATAATTTAATAGATAAAACGAAAAAATATGACATGTCAACATCGACATTCGACATGATAACGTTCGTGCACGAACTCGTCGTCGTCGGCGGCGGTATCGTGTGGTATTATTATTTATCTTCTCTAATCCCGCGACGAGCTGTACGATTACATTACGACAAACATCGTCGTAAGTCCACAGACGGAGAAAAATAAATATATAAGAAATGTACGACGAATGCGTCCCGCGGTTTGACGACGGATTAACAGACACAAAAACATCGAACGCGACTGTCGTCCCAATAATGATCGATCAGGATTAATACTCGGCCGCGGCTGACGACGACTGACCACATACGACTTTTTTTAACGTGTCAGGCGTCAACGAATTACACGAACACTATATAAATACGTACGTAGCCGTGTGTGTACGGTACTATCGAGACAGGGCCACAATCACGATTTCTTCATTTTATATTATTTAAGCTGCGTCATACACACAGCTATACATAGTATACATCGGTATTATAATATTATCGTGTAGACGGGCACGTGTCCACGTCGACGGAGAGAGATTAATTCCATCGTAAAAGCGTGTATATCCTCGGAAGGAAAGCGGAAAACGTTAAAACGTATTATTATAAATTTATGAACGTTTGTTGTGTGGATCGCGATTCGCTATTATAGATGCCTGGAAAACGGCGCACGTGTCGATAGTTTTTTTTTTTTTTTTTTAAAACAACCTTCCGCCGCGGACGTTGCGGGCGCGTTTAAATTTAAAAAAAAATAGCAAATACATATATTATGCATGAGGCCATTTAGATATTAACGATGCTTGTAGGTATCTACTTATACTTACGGTTATGTTCACTAAAATATGCAAAGCATAAATTAATTTTCGTTTTTCAATCACGTAATTATTCCCGGCTAGTTAATAATATACGACGTAGACAGCACGTATTACAAACAATAGAAAACACACAAACACCTACACGCATAAAATTGTTGGGTACTAGACTAGTTGAGCCCAAAACAAAATCCATAATTTAGGGTAGGCTTAACGATTGCGCTTATACGACCATATCCAGCATTGCGCTCCTTATTTTTTTACCATCAATATATTATTATATAAAATATATTATTTTCAAATACGAATACAATTATTTTGTCCAGTTTAAAAACATTTAAAATTGAATTATTTATTATAAATAAACTATAATTATTTAAAACTTATGTATTGATAACTATTACTAAGTTAAAAAAAAATACACACACAATGTGTCACTTATATACATATATATTATATTATATATACTAGTGATGGGTCAAACTGTTTGAATCTCTAACCGAATCGAACCCTTGATGTTCGGTTCAGTTCAAAATTTGAACTCGGCATGAAAAAAATTCGAACCGAACTATCAAACATCATAAATCGAACTCGAAAATATTTGTCGAACCAGACTCATTGGCCATGATAGTTCAATTGTACAATTCTTCAAAAGTTATTTTTAAAAATAAAAATTGATAATTATTATTTAGAAATAATTAGACTATTAGCGATAGAAAGTTATAAGCTGTAACGGGCACTTTATGTACCATTTATAATAATAATGATAACAATTATTGAGTTTGACTTAAAATGATTCTAGGTTCGGTTCGGTAGAAAATATGAAGGTTCGGTTCGAGTTCGAAAAAATAATTTTAAGTTCGGTTCGATTTTAAAAATCAGTGTTCGACCCATCACTAGTATTTAAAATATGTTACTATCCAATTTTCACATTATCTTATAACATTATCGGGACTTGATTAAATGCAATTATTACCAACATACACAAGTATGGATGATTAATGAAGTAATACTTAGACGAAATTAATTTTTCACAGTCGTTAGCTATTTATCGAACTAATTGTTTCGTTATACGGCAAAACACTGTAAAAGGGGGTAACACAATGAGGATAGTATTAGTTATTTGTCCGTGTACAACTTACTGTCAGTTATCATAATATTTAAATTACAAGTGTTCATTATTGCATATTGTATTAAAACTATACAGGAGAAGTAGATAAAGTCGTATTTAAATAATACATTATATACACTATTATTATAGGTACTATTATTTTTACACAATACTTTAAATTTAAACGATCGACGACTATTAAGGGTAATACCGGTCTACCTGTATGGCCGTATCCGTTCAACCCCGAAAATAACCGAACGCAATATCGCAATCTATATCGACCCTAAAACGTTTTGAACGCAATAATTACGGTGAGATGAGAAGGTAATTTTAATCGATAAGCTTCCAATTAATTTCACGCATAATGTGCGTACGTTTAAATGACGAACGCACGTGGCACCCGTCCGTCTAATTCATATTACGACAGTATACAGGTAGTGTGAGCGTTTATATAATTTCGTAGGCCACCCCCGTTTAAAAAAACGTTAGCGAAACGATGTCGCGCTCGGAGGTCCCCGGAGATAGAGAGCAGAGAGCAGAGAGAACGAAAAAAAACATGTAGAACGCGACTAGCATGTATTATCATTATTATTATTATTATAACAATGCGACGATATGGGCCATCGGTAAGTACCCGATAAACAAGACCTATGCGCATACATACTAGGTAGGTATATAATATTATAACACACGTAAAGATAAACAAAAAATAAATATATACCCGAGATAACCGCTGTATAATGGTAGTAATATAATATAGTGTACGACCACTACGTTTATTATGGCTGTGATACGCGCATGATGATAACACGACGCAATAATATTATTTATGACGCGGGCGGACGGCGCGGATCGATAAAAAACTCGCGCGATCGCAGGAATCGCGTTGCATTTTTTTCGCGGACTTCGGAAACGGGCTTTATTCTCGCATCGTCGGAGGTCAGGGCAGACACGTCCGCCCGTCCGCGGGAGTGGTGCGAAATTTTCCAGAACCGTGCAGATGTGCTCATCCGGACACCGGACACGTCTCCGCGGACCCGTATCGCCGGCGGGCTATTATATTATACGGCGGTAGTCTATATATAATATATATATATATATACATATGTATACATTACAGTTGGCGTACGCGCGTATATATTATTATTATGTGTTTCGTATATGCTGTACAGAAATATATATATATAGAAATACCATCATTAAGTTCGCCATCTCGGTGGCCCCGGGGTGAGATGTATAGACCTTTTTGTCGTCGTTGGCACCCTTCTCTCCGACCGTTCCGGCCGTTGCGTGATGCCGGTGGACCGGTTCCCCCCCCCCTCTAGTCGAAAGTACTCGGGGGGTGACGATAAACATTATAGTTTCGCGCCGCCGCCGCCGTAATCGGATATGCGGTCTGTCGATCAATTAATTGATAACACCACGTCCTATCCATTCGATGACAATAACGTCGTACGTATACTATATACCGGAATGACCACTGCGCGTCTTTCGGAAACCACGAATTTCACCGAACGACGTTTGGTCAGCTGCGGCGACAATCCTCTGCTCGGCGTGGCAATGTGTGTGCAGTTATGTAGTCTACTTCGTTCCCGACACTGACGCGTTAAAAATGTAAATATTCCGATCGAGCCGAGTTCGCTGTACAATATACGTTATTTTATTAAGTATTTATATGCATTGTGCATAATATACTACTATATAGAATTATAGACACATCGCATACTTCTAAACACGGTTTCACTTAAGTCTTAAAGACTTATACGTTACACGATCACTTATAGCACATAATAGCATTTTTTTAATTCAAATATAGAATATTTACATTAATTAGTATTTTATAATACTCGTCGACTATCATAATTATTCAGAGTTCCGTTTTAGGGGCGGACGACGGTGAATTGATAATATTTCCAACTTATTTTTTGCATGCATTAATTCATTTGTGGTTTTTGCCAAAGAACGATTAATAACAATTTATATCAGTGTTTAGTGTACACTGTGTACCTTTTAATCTAAAATATAAAATTAGTAAGCTATTATGGTACTTATTCATAATCTCAAAAAAATGTATCATATAAAAAGTAAAAGTAAAGTAATATATTTTTTAAATTTTGTTTTGAAAGGAGAGATAAAATTCCTTATGACTGAGTAAACATTTTTCAAAGTCATGTTTCAAAAATAATGATTTTACATTCGTACTGATTGTGAGACATTACCTATGTATTTAATATAGGCATATCTTAATAACATATTACATTAGATGAACTATAATTTTAAGTTCTTATTATAGATATATTGTAAAAATTATATAATATGCAAATAGCTTAATAATTTTAAATTGTAATATTAATTTATGGACATTTAATAACTCATTTATCCCATCGAAAGCTTAGCTTTTAGGGATGAATTAATTTTATGTATTATTCCAGTTTAATATTTATAAAATTTAATGTATAAAATTAATAAAAATATATGAAAATAAATACATAATTATATGAGTTACAACTAGACTTAGGTGGAAATTTTCTTATCAAACGTTTTGAAACACGACACATTTTACTGTGTAGGAACATGTGTCACATTAGTTCATAACATGCAATGGTGCAGTGTTTATTATATTTATATTTAAACCGATCTGACGGGTCTGCGTCTGTAACATTTTAAGTAAACATAATATAGGTACAATACTATGGTGTGCGTGTTGCTCGTGAAAAAGTTTTTTCACTCTAATAATACTTGTGAGTAAACGTGTTTGATAAAATAGTTTTTTACAGGATAATCAAGATTTCATAACAATACAATTAATATTTAAAATATACTGTTTTTTTAAAAAACACGAATAATACATGTTTGATGTTTGATTGCGTTGAGTTTTTAGTAAGTAATTCGAAATAAATTTAGACTTAAAAATCCTTAGGAAAAAAAAACAGGAATATACTTTTAAGTATTTTGTGTATTAATCATTTTAAACTGTCACAATGTAATCGTGTAGAGTTATTTTATTCCAAAGTGTTTTATTCGTACATATATAATGTACATGCTTTTTAGCGACTAAAAATCACACAAACAAGGCACCCAAGTGTTATTTATTATAATAAATTGCTAGTGTAACTCGAAACTGATGAAAATGTTTAATTTCGTTTTTTTTGTTTATATATACATTATGTGGGTTAGGTATATTTGAAAATATCGGACGAATTTTTTGGAGTACCGTTTACGCTTATCTGGATGTTTTATCCAGTGTCTTGTACGATGTTTGAAGATAGTTTCTTTTTTCTCGGCATCGTGCCCAACCCCGTATTTATGCATATAATGATATAATGTTTGTTAATATAATATGATCCGCACGAGTTGGCGTTATCGCAAACTGGCTTCCGCCAAACATCCCTATATAGTATATATATATATGTATAATTTATTATTATATACACTACGGGGAAACGAATACCGGGAAGCTTATATACTTAACCTATAACGCCGCCGATCTGTGTGGAGCGTATACGCACATTTCGTGTTCTGTTATACGAGCAAGCGCAAATCTGCCTATTAAACTCGATGTGCGCGCGCGAAAACATACTACGACGACGACACGATATACACTCATAATAACGCGACGGCCAAACGCTGCTCATATTATCATAAACTACTGCAGTACCAGTGAACTTTATCTGCGTCGTACCGTTGTCGTTTTATCGGCGAAATAAATAAAACGCTAAAACCACTGCAGCTATCTTGTAAATACGTTTTATGCTCATACACGTATACTATGTACTGGCAACAGTAACGAATAAAAGAGGAATTTCGCGACGACAATGCGCGTCTAGACTCGCGGTAAGACTTTTCCGAACTTCGCATATAGTCCAGTGTTTCCCAAACCGTGGTCCGCGGATACCAGAGGGGGTCCACGAACGTAAATTAAGTTCAGTTCAGAAAATAAAGCAATCGATTTAGTATTATTATTTATTATTGTTTTTAATAAATTAGTTTACTATTTTAGTTGGGATACCTAAAATTGTTAGATTTTTCCATAGTTTATTCCGAATTACGATATACTATTATTACTAGATGGATATTTTTATTATATTGGTAATGTGAATATGTGATCTATCGTTGACTTTCCCTTCTTAAAGCCACACTGGTAATCACCAATCACTCGCTCTGATATATCTTGTATTCTTCGTAGGATACACATAGACAAATCCAGCATCTAAGAGAGATAAACCTCTATAATTATTTACGCATTTGGGGTCACCTTAGGGTACCTTAAGTTACGAAAATCATATAGTATAATACAATTTGTAAAATGAGCAAGATTGGAGTGGGCAGTTTGCGCTTGGAGAGCGGATAACAGTATTGTCAAGACGGTACTTGTGAATAATAACTTGAACGGGAAAAGAATTCGCGGTAGACCGAAGCAGCGTTGGTTGGATGTAGTCAAAGGAGATATTCAGGAGTCAAGGCCAGATTGGCATAGGGATCTAATCCATGTATATAATAGAAAGGAGTGGAAGAATTTTATATTGGAAGCAAAGGAGACTATAACGCTAAGTATTTAAAAAAAAAAAAAATGTTTTTAATTTTAATTAAAAGAAAAAGTTTGGGAAACTTTGGCATGTACAATATCATCGCCACACGGTATACTATTATAGTCGTTTGTTTAATTATTATTCTAACATGACGTCTTTACGATTCCATGACTTTATCCGATATTCTGCAGCGATCACACACACACACTATATTCGTAGGTATAAAATATGCATAATATTGTGTTACCGTGTATAAACGGGTCGTGATGACAGACAGACAGAGTGAGTGTATGAGATACCTACCCGTGTTATACGGTCGGAAACGTCGCATTGTTGAAATTCCCAAATGGTCACATATATTCGGTGTTCAGCGGTGTTTGCCGAAGCTTAGGCGATACGTGCGCGATTACGGCACCGCGGGGCGAGCACAACGCGAATATTGTGTTTATTTTAGCGATAAATCGGCAGTCGTTCATTAGTCAGACATAAATAAAATAATGTGTTGTATTTATAATCCAGTTTCCGTACACGTACGATTTAAATCCGGCATAAAACATACGATAGTATCACACACATACACACACACACATACATCATAACGTTGTTATATAGCTGAGCGTTGTTAAAATATAATAGTTATACATACACGTTTTTTTTTTGTTTTGTTTAGCGTGTAAAATAATTAAGGAGAGACGCAGACGAATACGCCGACAGAATATTATTAAATACCTATAAACTATCGAAACACTATATAAATATATTATGATGGTTTATTAGAATAATTTGTAAATCGATATTACACTCTAATAATATTTAGACGATACGCGAATTTTATGTAGATAATAAGCGGTAGAGATAAATTAAAATTATAGAAAATATTAATGCTTATCGACGGCAAACGACAAGGTTGTTATTAATGTGTGTTATATCCTCATGCGATGGGTTTTAGAAATTAAACACTAAAAAAAAACTTCACCAAAAGTACTTCCAACAACAAATGTGATGTAGTTGAATAGCAGATGATATATACGCGTAGCGTTTTAAGAGTTGTGTAGTTATTATTATTTTCTTTGATTTAAAGTGACGCATGACGCATACATACGAGTGATGAGTTTTGAATGATTATTTTTTATCGATCATTCACTAAAACGATTAAAATACTGTTTCGCGATAGAATGTAAAAAGCTTATACGATCGACATTTTGAATTAATAGTCATATATAGAGTATTGACCGTTACAATTATTACAATATAAAATAACGTTTCGATAAATATTACAAAACGACAAGATGTATTGCAAATATTGCAATATATGAAAATGTCGGTCTGCTGTGTATTATTATAGACGTCTAGTGTTCTCGTGGAGTTGGTAACTGTAATGGATATGTTCAATTTTAATTCAATGATAGATTGAACGTAGTCGATCCATATTATTTATAAGGATATTTTATTTTATATTTATTATTTATTTATATGGGTTGAACGCTATTGTTAGGTACTTTTTTTTTCTTATAACGTAGTTATATATTAGTTATATATTGGTTGAACTATTATATTTTTAAAACAAATAAAAATAATAAATTGCATTTATCATCTCATTGTTTAAATTATTTTATCATTCGATTTAAATAATATTTTTTTATAGCTATTATCAACGTATATTAGTCAGTACAGACGTACATAGTATCAGTGAGAAAAGATTCTTCATATACATAATTTAATATTAATCAAAATATTTTTAAAACTACATTATTCATATTAGATTGCAATATTAAATCATCGAGTCCTTGAAAGTATCTTTTTTTTTTTAATTACAAAAAAATAACTAAAATTGTTAAAATACCCAATCATTGGAATTTCATCAAAACATCAATTCTTTAAAATATAAAAAATATATATAATATTACATACCTAATAATATTCAATAAAAAATACTTATCAAGAATCTGTATTAATACAATTTTTAAGTTATATATTATTGTGTTAAAATTGAAAATGTTATATATTTTTAACGTGAATTATATAGTTTTGTTATGATGATGATTTTTTAAAAATTCAAACTTTTAAATTCAAAAACAAAAATGTTATTGTACATAATAAATCAAAAATAAATTTAATATTTTATAAAATATTGAAATTTTTAAAACTATCTATTATGAATTTAAGTATAAAAATACTTAGTATTATTTTTTTCAAAAACCACTTTTGCTTAAATATTTCCGTTTTTGCTTAATTTCCCATCCCTGCAATGTACCAGTTAGATCCAAATTACTACCAGAAACCACACTTAAAGTTGAAAATTGGATTTTTACTATTCATTACAGTATAAAATTTGGTTATGCATTATATAATCTCAATTATATATATATATATGACAGATTATTATCTAAATAGTTAATATAAGTAGTTTTCCAATTATTTACTAAAATTCTTTATAATTTTATTGAAATTATACTAATTTAAAAAAAATCTTTATGGATGTATTCAACTATTATCATAAAAACTTGTTTAAAACCTGGAAAAATCTACAAATCGATTAACTTCAAAGAATTTTGGTTCAATATTGTCTAAAATATTAAGAGGACGCCATACCCGCATGTGTTGTCTCTGTCTTACTAACGTACATCATAACAAATTTTCATTTAGTAGAATACATTTTGTGACGTTAGCTTTAATATTAGAGTAAATTTATCTATTATCAAATTCAAAGGTAAGAATATTATCTAGACAATGACATATGCTTTTATTGATATTATCATTTTAAAATGAGTTTTGAACATTTTTAAGTTGTTATATTTTACATAGCTGTAACTCACTTTAAAATAATAATATCATTAAAAGCACATGTCATTGTCTAGATAATATTCTTACCTTTAAATTTGATAAAAGGTAAATTTACTCTAATATTAAAGCTAACGTCACAAAATGTATTCTACTGAACGAAAATTTGTTATGATGTACGTTAGTAAGACAGAGACAATACATGCGGGTATGGCGTCCTTTTAATTTTCACACGATAACGGTTTTTTAAATAAATAGTATATTATATGTGTATGCTCGATGGCCGATACCGTAACTTTTATAACAGATAATTTTCGCATATCATAATCTAAAGTTTAAAAAAATCACACAAGAAAACAACTATAAATAGGATTCGAGGTATTTTTCACCTGGGGCTTATTACACTAATTAAATGACAACGGGTGCGAAATATGATACCTCATATATTAATATGGGGTATTACATTTCAGGTTATTGTTTGTATACAGTTAAATGGGCGAGACCGTTTTCGACCAAAAACGTATCCTTCCCTTTTCGGCCAATTCACTTTTCGACCAAATTTAAAATAGTTCGATTCCCTTTTCGACCAAAAACGTACCCTTCCCTTTTCGGCCGATTCACTTTTCCACCAAATTTAAAAAAGACCGATTCCCCTTTCGGCCAAAATAAAAATTATAAACCTAATAATACTTATATATAATTTTTGTAAAATTATAGCAATTATAATATAATTATACAATTTTTAAAATGATTAAAAATATAAGTTGCCTAAAATTATTTAAAATATAAGCATATCTATATATTGACATTATTGTTATGTTAATATGTTACAATATGTATAATATTATAATATAAAACCATAAAATAATAATATACAATTTTTGTCAATAATAATTAAGTATAATAGTAATATAAAATAGGTAATTTTGAAAATTACACGATACAAAAAGTTTAATGTATTACTTTTTATGTTATACATATCGAAAATGATTAAAATCAAAATATGTAATATTTCAATATTTGTCATTAACTATTTGAAAAAAATTTAATAGGTGTACAATTGCTATAAAATAATGGCAATATTATTTTATGTTTTTATATAATATTATAAATATTGTAACGTATTAACATAAAAATAATGTCAATATATAGATATGCTTATATTTTAAATAATTTTAGGCAACTTATATTTTTAATCATTTTCAAAATTGTATAATTATATAATTGCTATAATTTTTCAAAAATTATATATAAGTATTATTATGTTTATAATTTTTATTTTTGCCGAAAGGGGAATCGGTCTTTTTTAAATTTGGTCGAAAAGTGAATCGGCCGAAAAGGGAAGGGTACGTTTTTGGTCGAAAAGGGAATCGAACTATTTTAAATTTGGTCGAAAAGTGAATTGGCCGAAAAGGAAAGGGTACGTTTTTGGTCGAAAACGGCCATGCCCAGTTAAATACGTAGTTTTTGATCTTTGCCCCCTTAAAAATAATTTATTTTCCTGATAAAAATGTATGTTATTTATGGCCAACACAAGTAGGTATATAGTATGGTGATCATCATTTTCTTAATAATAAACATGAATAATCAATATTAAGTATATTTGACCATCATGGGTGGAATAATTAGGAAACGTATAGGTTTGTACAGTGATTATCATATTAGTAGGTACTAAGATAGTAGAAGGGAAAAATATTCAGGTACTTAAATGAGAAATTAAAAAATTTTTCAATAATCAAAATCTACCAAAAGACAAACGTTGCAAAATGTCACTCTTCCATATCAAATGTATAATAGTCTATTTATTGTATATACATTGAAATTTACTAAACACCATAAATTTATAATATATAACGTAGATACAAAGCGAGACCACTCAGACTAGTGCCCTACATCCTGTCCGGTTTTTGTTTATCTTCAGACTAGCTTTTGACCAAAATTAATGCAATGTTAACGTTAACATCAAAGTATATTCTATAAACTGTTGGTCGAATGTTTGCACTCTATTTTAATAGTTAAATTTATAATGTTTTTGAACAAACGCGTAGGTAGTTTTAAACCGTGTTCGAAGTTACAATGGTTTTTATTGACGTAAGTTATAACTATTAATAATGAAAAGTAACGAATATGGTAACATTATTTGGGTATAATCGCGTTAGTAATTTTCTATTATATAATATTATAACAAAGCTTTTTTTTTCTGATTACGCGTTTGGTACGATTTTGTAAATACAATACATAATCCAAAGTATTATATAGCCCAACCGACCGGATTTATAGTGTCTTTGTACAACACGAAGCTTTTGAAACACATTTCCTGTGCATTATTGAACGTGTTTAACGAGAGAAGAGCAGCACAATATTGCGAGATCCGATCTGCATCATAATAGGGATTAAAAATTGGTGTCTGCTGACAACCATGTTTAAAGTATAATATTGTGCGTGCTCTTGGATCAAATAAAAACAAATGGCAAAAATGCACGATTTTCGAAAATCAAGATAATTATTGTAAACACCGATTTAAACCAAGCATAACGAACAGATCGTTAAAAGATTATGGATATCCCTGCTTACATCACAAATAACTATAATATTACTGTATCCATCATCTTAAATGGTACACGCGTTCCAACTTCGATTAACACATCAAGTTAATGATTTGAAAAAAAAAATTGTATAGGAATTAAATAAAAACAACAAATATTAATAAATTGCGATAATATTTTAATTTATCTAATAGTTTTTAAATTTATTATCCTGAATTGTGTGTAGTCTTGTACAATATTACCAATATTGATGATAATATATATAAAAAAAAAAACAGTATATTACAACTTTTAAATATTTGGTCGAAGATCACGGTAAGTGTAACGTAGGTTTTAATGGTAGAATTATTTTGTTCGATAAATATAAAGCAATTGATACAAATATATGCAGAACAAAATATTCGATTAAAACAGCAAATAAGTTGTTCTGATGATATTTAGGCGTGTAAACCACATAATATTGGAAGATATGGGCAGAAACTATTCAAAAAGTTACGTCATTTTTTCAAGTTTACATTACACTTAGAGGGAATTACAAGTATAAGTAAAAAAGTAAAACTTTTGTTTTTGTATGCATGGTGGTTGATGACGATATTAACGAAAACTTTTTTTTGTAAAATATTGCCTAAAACAACAAGAGGTGTTGTAAATGTTTTTAAAGTTTTGGACGTACATAAATTTATCATGAAATCAGAATCTATACTGATGGAACACTTTCAATAACCAGCTCAATATTATTATAGGTTTCATTTTTTTTTTTTTTTTGTAAAACAAAATATTCTATTATTATTTTCATTCATTTATTTTTTCATTAAGAAAGTTTTTTATTAAAAAATCTATAGTAAATGGTTTATAAAATATATTTCATTATGGTATAAAAAACATAAATGTTAACAAGAGCTGCTCTCTTAAATCAAAACTATTTGAAAATAACTATAATTTAGACTATTTAAAACTGTTATCATACAACGCAGTGTGATGGATTTTGAGCAGCAATATTTTATCACGAGCTTAAATTTAATTTTAGAAAGAAGTTATTCATAGTATTAAACACGGAAGAACATGAATTTTTTTTTTCAATAGAAAATGTTAGTATCATTAACTGATCGGTTTGAGCATCTCAATAAACTAAATTAAATGTACAAAATACCAATCAAAATATTTTAACACCAGAAAAAATTATCGTTTTCGAAGAAAAATTTAATGTATGAAAACATTGAAAACTAAAATTAATCAAGATTATAATAGAATATATTAATATGGATTTTCCCATGTTGATTATCCAGTCTATCACACTGTTTAAAAAAAAGTTCAATACATATTTTCCTAGTATTAAAATTAACAATTGGTTAAGAAATATTTTTAATGTATAAGTGACTTGGTCAATTTAAAACTTGCAAAAAAGTTTGTTCAGTCAAAAAATAATTGAACCTTGCAGTCGAAATTCAAATAGATTACCTCTAATAAATTCGGAATATATATTTCTGGAGATAATCTAAAAATATTTATAAAAATACTAACTATATTTTCAATATCATATCATCACGGATAGGGGTTTTTAGCCAAACATAAAAAATAAAAAACAAAAAACACAACATTTCGAGTGTGTTTCTGTAAACTATTCCTTTAAGAATAAAATATATTTTGACGCCCATTAAGCACGCGTTTCTCATTAAATATACTTAATCGATAATAAATATTGTAACATAAATAGCTTCTTCTTCTTCTTAGGCTTAAAACAGACCATTTAGGTCTAATGCCGCTTCTACAATACCTCTCCAATGCATTCTATCCACTGCCAAATTGATGTTATAAGTAGGGTCCACTCGTGTCAAATCTTTCTTGACTGTATCGAACCATCTTTGCCGTGGTCTCCCTATGGGGGGTCTTTTTCCGTTCAGCATTCCATCGAGCACTTTTCTTACAAGACATCCTTCTGCACGCCACACATGACCAGCAAATAAAGTAATATAAATAGCGCAATAATAAAAATATAAAAATAAATTGAACTTGTGTAATTTAAAGTTTAAACGTAAAAAAAAACGAATAACGACCGAAAATGAAATTTTTGCCTGCAAGGGTTTAAAAAAGTCTGACAACCACTGCAGTATTAGACATTAGAATTATATTGAAATAATCCGTTTTCGGTCGTGGGCACTGGGCCCAGAACGAAAATCACGGGGGCGCGCGCGCAATCGATTTAATCAACTAGCGTTTTAAAGGAATTACATTATAACCGCGACGTATGGACGTAAGTAAAAACAAAAAAAGGTTTATGCGTATACGACCGGTGCTGATGTGGCAGCCCAGTGCGCTCGGGGCGTCTTAATATTATTGTTTGTGTCTCCGTATATAGCTCACTCTCTCTCTCTCTCTCTCTCTCCCATACACCAACCGTGCCGTACGCGTTTTAGTGGCGTTTCGGTGGCGATGGCGGTGAAAATAAAAGGGACGCGGATTACAAACGGTTGAACGTTTTCGGCGAAAAAATTAATTATTTTCCGACTTAGTCTCCGGGCACACAAAGGCCCATCCATTACGTCTACAGCGGCCGACATGTCAACTCGCGAGCCGCGTACGCCGCACACGTGGGCGTATTGCCGGGGTGGGCAAGGTAGCGCGTGTGTGTGATGGTGCAGTGCGCGTGCTCTGTATACGCGCGAGACCGCAGCTGACGGGGTATAATACACCATACCCATATACTATTATAGTCGTCGCGGGTCGTTGTCGGGCGGTGACCGTAATATTAATTTTTCGTACAACGCCGACCGCCGCACACACGCAGAACTCGGCCGTATTGCACACGTCATACATGATGTGTATATATACACAGTATACAGGCGTGTTTGCGCCCGTGTGTGCGCATTTATGCGCAAAAGTTTTCTGCCGTAATCCGCGACGACGGTGGCTGCTCTTCGCTATAGCTGCGAAACGCACACTCCGGCCGATATATAGGTAATAATATACGGTTTTACGACCAGACGAATGCTACGATGAAGGCGGCGATCGGTAACCTTCACGCTGTGTCTATATTATTGTAATAACCGAAGTTGGCGACTGAAGAAAACCGTCGCGCCAGTGATCTTACCAGAATCGTAACGGTTTTTGTGTTTTCCCGCAGGCGAGCGATATATAAATAGGCGCCGCCAGGAATGTTGTTTCAGGACGGGGGGTGCATCGTTTATAGTTTACGCTGATTTCAAAATAACGCTTAAATTATTTAAGTTAAATATACGTGAGACTATTTTTTGAAGAGAAGAGGATTTAAAATTTATGTAAAAATTCAAACGAGAGATTTGGAAAAACCCAGGCGTTTACAGTTATTAAATAGGTTTTTATTTTATTTTAATGCGAAATGCATAGGTACCACTGTATTTTCTTTTGAAAACAGCCTCTGGGGGCGTATAAGTGCTCCCCTCTGCACCCCTACCATCGTGGCGCCTACGAATGTAATAATATATTAATATGTATAGTTTTGTTTTTCAAATATTCGTTTACAATTATATTGTGATTGTTATCATTGTAAATATACACATAATATGTTTTATTTCGTATTTTTTACTATATTTACATTTCACATTTTATCACACAGGTATAGTTCTGTGCGACGTCGGGAATATAATAATATATTATATTGTCATACACACGTGACGGTTGGTGCCACAGAGTTTAATGTCGTTCGGGTACGAAGTAAACCGTCCCAGCACTATCCAAGTAACCAACACCGCATTCCTCATTTTTAAACAGTCCTGAATGATGTAGTATAGTGAATCATTCGAGTTTATTTAAGTATTTTGTAATTTATTATATTTTCGCAGTAAACGCATTGATACGTATAGTATGCACTATGTATGTATCGACTATTTATAATGTTTAAACGCGTATAAAAGAAAAGTGAGGTAAACTCTGCGGGCATTCGGTATAGGAACAAACACAAATTTCCCAAACGGCTGTATGTATTGAGAAAAACGTATTCTATCTGCACTAACTACTCACAAATCAATGGTTAAGTTAGGTCCGGCATCGCGTCAATAAATTTCAAAATAAACGGGTTCTGTGTGTATTATGGATACCTACTGGATAGGTTACATTCTGTTGGGTATAGTTATAATCGTGTTTTATTGTTATCGCTTTAATTATAACGAAATTATAACTTTTTTTCTATGAAAACAATTTATGCTGTTAATATAATAAGTGATATTTGCATTGTGAAAACTTTTATTTATTGCTACTTTATATACACACCGATATTTTTTGTCAAGAGCATTAATATATAGGCGCATTTTATTCAAATGCACTGTTGGTATGCATTTTTAAATTGCTTTGGCAAACTTGTATTCACACTATACACATTGACGGTGTAACATTTAATATAAGGTATAACGCCACGAGTCCCGGGAGAGCCTTTATTGTTAAAATATAAATTATCCAGAGAATGTGCATGTTTAAATAGTATTTACCGTAGATTAGAGAGTATAAAATACTATTCAAGAGAAAACTATCTTAAATAATACGGTGCAAATAAAAATATACTGACTTGAGTATTTTTATTTTTATTTTTTTAAATTTTACATTGTAGTTATACAATATAACAATTCAGAGTAACTATTACGCGAAATATTTTATCAAGATTCACAAAAAACGAGTAATGGGTAAATTGACACGTATAGCAGAAGTTGTATAGTTGTTTGAAATTCTCGAGTGACGGTGGTCTCTGTTTGATCATCGTATTCACAAAAAAAAGCTTTGCTTTATTTGCATTATTGGTTATATAGTCTCAAAGGTCTTTTTTCGTGCAGAGTCAACTTTCGCAAATTTAAATATAATAAAATTAAATAATGTATGTATATAACTAATTGGTAATTTATAGCATATACGCGTGCGATTGAATGTTCTGCAAATAGATTTGAGAGTTGTAAAACACATACAGTAGTTATATTATTTTTTATAAAGCTTTATTGAAAAAAAAAATTGATGTAGGTATCTACAATAGTATAGATAAGAAACAGTTTTTCACCCCCCCCCCCCCCCCCCTCCCACCGGGTTTACTGACGCGCACCACGTAAGCCGTCTGACGCATATTTCGGCAGACGTTGAATTTTAAAGACAAATAGCTGTGTCGTATTTGGTAGGTATACCTAACTGTATAAATAACTGATTATAATTCAAATTATTATTGTATAGTATATACTGCTCTACACGAGCGCGGTCGTATTGCGGTTACTGTTTGGGTGCAATGGAATACCAAGAACAACATCTCTTTTCCCGTCACGTTTGCGAAAGTACATTAATGAACTTGGTGAAGATAATATATTTACCACCGCCGGTAAAACACAATGCTGTGAAGTGCGTGATACGAAAGTTTTTGGCGGAAAAAATATATACAATATAAGACGCTATGGCGCAGAAGCGCCGTCGAACCAGCATATTCTAGGCGTCGGGAATAAAAAGAGTCTTATTCCGTTCATGCTTTGATCACTAGTTCGGCGCGCAAAATCAAATTTCAACATCGACCTTTGTGAGAATGTTTACTGTGTTACTATTTTCAGTTGCAATATAATTGTGTTGTGTAAGTTGTTTGCGATTCGTTTGAAAAAAAACAAATAAAATAAATAAATAATATACTAATACATTCTTAGCAAACCAGTCAACTTTAAGAAAACGTACGTCAATACTCAATATATTATGTCACACGAAATGAACTTTATGCGTGAAACAAAATAAAACTATTTCGTTTTAAGTTTGAGATTATGAGCATATACCATCATATAATATATAGCATCATCGCTTTGTGTACACGACGACATTTCTGTAGTTTAATGTGTGATTAAAATTATTTTTAGTACTGATTTGGTTTAGAGCTTATCCTACTAAATAAATTGTACATTTTTTTTCTGGTTATGGTGTTAGGTTAATACACACTTTTACCATTACCGTCCGAGAAGTTGGACGAAACATAAAATATGGATATGTTCTTATAATATATAATATATTCGACTTTGATAAAATATGTATAGTGGAGAATTTCAATGCATTATAAATGTATAGTAAAAGTAGGTACAACATTCATTATATCTATCAAAGTTTAGAGTTTGATATTAGTTAAATCCAAGTTTTAAATAATATACATTTGCTAGCTAATCAGAGCGTGTAAATCGTATTTGACTAATTCGCGGAGCTTATAAATACGGTTTTGAATTTTTTAAATTAAATTCAGTTAATTACCAATAAAACAAACATCGGCGAATTAAAATCGAAATATTTCTATAGAACATATTATATAAATATGTACCTTGTACCTATTATTATATATACGATGGCGGACATAGATATATTTGATTACACTGATTATATATTTTTCTCTGTATTTACCTACACCATGTGAGTATATCGTTATACTCGTATGGCTCGTTTAGAATCGTTGATTGTTCGTTGGCTTGGAGCCCACACAATAAGTCACCGTGTACAAAATACATAAATCTAAAGTTAAAGCTCACGATACACTTATATATTATAATATAATATATAGAGTAATAATCGCCCGCGAACACTGATACTTTGATTGGTTACATACTTACAGTGCGCTGAGCAGGTTAGGTAATCCCCGAAATATTAAAAAATATTTAAAAATTATTTTAATTTTTAATGGTCTATGAAAATCGCTATAAAAATCTTAAATTGTATTTTACAAAAATTGATCAGACCCTCCCCTCCCCTTCGAAAAATAAATCCTGGCTGCGCCACTGCTTACTTGTTAAAATAAACAGTAGATATAATCAGTAGAAATAATCATATCAACGACTAGTAAAATCGGTATCTACTTCGACGAAACCGTAATACTTGATTTTATGCTTATAAAATATATTATTTATATATACGGTTATAATGGTTATATACTATAATATTTAGTATTGTTAGTTTAAACTTTGCGTTATGAGACACAACGATATATTGTAGAAACTTATATAATTAATAATTATACGCGTGTACCATATTATTATCATGCAGACATATGGATGCATTCTAAATGTATCATTTAATTTTAATAATATATTATATTAAATGATATGGCCAATATTTTATATTTGTTGTTAAAATAAGACACATAAATACCGCTGTACACCTACAGATGAACGAAATTAGAACCTCGACCGTATGGATAAGTAATCACTTATTAGTTATAAAATCGATATCCACCGTACGGGTAAAGACGTGCTCAGAATTTCTCTTGCCTAGTGAGAGAGCAAAATATTTGTGGAAATTCAATTTTGTCGGAAACAGCTGCATCTCACCTATTTTTAAAAAAACTAAAACGTGAAATTATTATTTGAGATCTTAACTGAAAGAGTTCTGAAAAAAAAAATGTATTCATCAAATGTGTATTAAGTTTTAAAACACACTTAGATGTAGTTAATTTTTTTTTTATTAATAAGTTTTATGTTAAAATGTTGTCGTAATTCGTCTAAATAAAAAATGCGCACAAATTTTGAATTTCCAAAAAATTCATTTTTTTTTTTATGAAAGTTTTAACTTAAAATTGTAGGTAGTGACTGTATGACGTTTTTGTATATTCAATATAATGATTTATCATTGAACTCATATTATACTCGTTTTTTCGATTTTAATTTTATGCGTGGATAACCGAAATTAAAAATTATAATTGTAAAACATTTGTAGTCGAAACTGTTATTTTAAATCATTTTTAAAGAGAAAAAACAGTAATAACGATAACAAGTCAGATGTCAGGTTAACATAACTCCTAACTACTCATTCATCATGACCTTGTACACAGTTTATGTGATAACCATTAAAATAATAACTATAAATTTCATTTTATCGAATGTAATTTAACCAGTATAATATACACCAGTTGTATAAAAATATATTTTTGTTGTGAATATTTTGATTTTTTTTCTGGTCATGTTGACATAAACGTTTGAAACGCAATGGTCGCGATACTGTCACAAGACTATGCATGTATAATGTAAATGTAATAGTTTATCAGCACGAAATCTATTAAAAATTACTAAATTACATAAATTTGTAATATAATTTGATATAAAATTGAATACTATACAAATTATAATATTATTTTAATTGTTAATTTTTATCTGTATCGTGTTCTTTATTATAATATGTACATAGAAATCACGTTGTATGTTCATTTCTACTTATTTAAAGGATTATTTTTGAACTAATACCACAGTAGTCATAAAATACGATCGACACTAATTGATTAATATTTTTTCTTGGATTGAAATTTAGTTTTGTCAATTACCTCTTACAATATGACCTGTTTATCACTATAATAGATAAAATATTCGTCTGTATTCACCAAAAATAAGCTTTCCATTTGGTCTTGCACACATACAATATATCAGTTTAACCGTTAAACATATTATACAATAATATTATGTTGTTTTATAAGTTTATGTAGATAAATAATTTTTTCCAAAAATAAAAAACCACCGAATCCCGCATAGGTTTGAGGTGAGTCGAATATTTCTCCTGTTATTTATCACAGTCGACGAAAAAAGTATATTCACAAGCCAGATTTTCATTATTCCGCACATGTGAGTTGCATTCGCATTGCATTCAGACGTACGAGGTTTTCCGCAGATTTGAATTATTTACAAGCTCCGATGTTATATTACACCACAATGAAAAATTTAATTTCATGTCCTGCGACGACGATACATCTGCGACGTCCTACCACGTATATTGTTTATAGCCATATAGGTCAAGCGTTCAGTAATTCATCAGTCCAAAGTGGCACGTATCATATATTTTATCCTTCAGCGTGGTGTTTCTTTCACAGCAACTATTATTTTTATTATTATTATACTTACTGTGTACTATATTTTTCCTCTTTTTCTCCGAGGATAATATTTTTTTGCGGTTTAGTGGTATAATATTTGGAAATTTATAAAATATTCTATATTATTATAGACACATACGCTGTGCGTACGAGTACAACACAATGACAACAGGTCACAAGACGGTACGGCATTCGTGTCGTGAAAATTGTATCAGAACATATTAGATTAAAATGTTTTACGGAAATCATAAAAAAGATGATAATAATAAGTATTAACGAAGTACTATATTATATTATTCAGTGACCTACGAACATGATATTATACTTCCATATACATATTTACATAATATTTGTACGAGTAGAAAATGATTTATTGTAATGCAATAATAGTTTTTACAACGTTTTACGCGTAGGCAACCGATTTACACAAAGGCCAATCGACAGATTCGTAATACTCGTGTGTATAGAGTTATTTACTTTTCACGTGAAACACTGGCGGTGTACATGGCGATGTCGTGAAACGCATAGTAGTTTAGGACGTAGAGGTATACGAAATAATGGTTGAACCGCCGTAACCGAAAACTTAGACTACATATTATGACGAAGTATAGTCGAAAACTTTGTTGGATAACTGCACTTACATAATATACACGCTGACATATATTTGTGTCACGGATTTAATATTTTAGCAATAACCGTTGTCAACGTAACGATTACCAATCTTAAATTTCGTTTTCTCCTGTCTCACGAAATTACTATGGAATGACTAACTATAATAATGTATCATAACACACGCCTTATCGTCTTGCGTATTATTCCGGTGATTACTACTCGAAATAACGTGTTCCTTACTAGGTACCTATATTTTTTGGCGCTTACCGTAGATTTTTTATTTTTAAATTTTATTCCGTAAAATATATACCACGTCTTATCGCAGCCTCCACAGTGTTGTGATTTACTGGTATAATATTTAGTTTGCGTAGTGTGATTTTCTTAAATATTAAACTCGTTTAGCTAGGTATATGTATATATATATATGTGTATATATATATATATATGTGTATATATATATATATGTGTATATATATATATATGGTTATACAGCGGATGACGAAGATTAATAACTCGTGTGTCTAATTCGATTACGATTTATGATGGATTTATAGATTGTTATTATTTATTTAGTTCAGTTTTTATTTTCACTAAAGTCGTGCGCATTGTTTTTATTTTTATTATTATTGTTTTTATTTTTTTCCATACGAGTGCACGGCATATATACTCGAGAAATATTTTAAGGTTTGTCTATTTTATTATTGTTGCTCTTGTTTTTCCTTTATGACGCACGCGTGCCCACATAGGTTTCACCAAAGTTTTCTTTAAAAACCTTCTAACCTGAAAAAGAAATAACTAACAATAATATCGTCGTATAAATACCAACGTCTGCAAAAACGACACGACGCGACAGTCGTATACATAGGACGTGTGTGTGTGTGTGTGTGTGTGTGTGTGTGTGTGTGTGTGTGTAGAAAAACCTAACCTAATCGTCTAGGGGCACAAACAATTTTTCGCAAATTTATTTTTTTATTCGCGTTACAGAATACGCTTCAAGGTTAGATCCAAGTGTTGAATCCTATAATCCTTCGCACCCACACGCGGCCAAGTCAACACGAATGCTGTCAAAACAGAGAACACTGGGGAAAAGAATATTTACACGACAGCAGACTTTTTTTTTATACACACGATTATTTCTTTTAAAAATATTTCTTTAGAAACTGTCAGTAAATAAAAGGTTTTTCACGAATGAATTTCGAGTGCAGCGCGTGTATCTGTGTATAAACAGCACACCACTCGTGTACATAGGTACACATAACCATATATATATATGTGTATATATGCACGTACGACAATATATTTGGTGTAAAAGCTAGAGTGAGTATAACGGACATTAACGACAAATCTACAAAGTTTACAATGCACATTGTGTGCGTGTATTTTATATATTATATAACTCTCTTTTTGTGATGACTTTTGTCTTGGTTCTAGTGGATGTGAATCACGAGTGGTGGCGGACGAAGAGACTATGACACTATTATATCGTCTTGAATTTTTTATCAAATGATTTTTGAAAATTTTTTTTAAATCCATAACGCGACTATAATTTAGTGCATAATTATTATATTTCAAATATATTTGTTTTATTAAAATATGTATTCAAATTGAATAATATTTAACAATCATCAATCGTTATATAATTTAATAATTTAAATTTAAATTTCAGTAAACTACCTTGTTTATTATTATTATTATTTTATTTTTATTATTGTTATTATTATATTAATTTTTTCAACATAATTGTACATATTAAACAAAATATTATATACACATTTATAAATTAACAATATTGCAGCTGCAGCTCTCTCAAAAAGCAGAGCTTATGCTGGATGCAAATTCTCAAAAGGAAAAAAGAAATGTGATGTGTGAAATTCAGTTATAAGCATAACTAATGATAATTTAAAATAAAAATTACAAATCAATATGAAAAGACTTATCTAGACTATATCAAAATAATATAATGGGATACAAAATCTATAGATCAATAATATTTTCGGTGTCCTTATAGAGAGCTATTAAGCACCATATAAGTTGAATGATACATTTTCAATGTTCTAAGTTATACAGGTACCTACTATATTTTATACACTACCCGAGTAAATTCACTTTTTTTAGTAGTTGAATTATTTGAATATTAATATATAATCAGTT
The DNA here is from genome assembly GCA_020882235.1 of Schizaphis graminum. NCBI lineage: Eukaryota > Metazoa > Arthropoda > Insecta > Hemiptera > Aphididae > Schizaphis > Schizaphis graminum. The sequence continues at coordinate 96,161,523 of CM037033.1, forward strand.
ATTTTTGATACGTATTTATCAATATCGACAAGATCCATCTTATAATAAATATCGTGATGTGCTATATTTTAATCTATAATATTACTACTTAATCAACATCCGCAAAGTGATATTATCCATTTTTTGTACTTCATTTTTATTCATGATATTCTAAGACAGTATTCCGTTAGTTGATCGAAAACTTTTGATCAAAAAACAATTGATCAGCAACGACAATAATTGATTGAAGAAAAATTGTTCGCAAAACTAAAAATTATAGGTATTAATGGTATTATAGATATACAAATATGTAAAAAAAGATTGCTAAGTAAATAATTCGTATATAAATAAAAACTTCTAAAAAAATGTATAAAAAACATAACAGACTAAATTTGCAATTGAAAATTATAATATGCTATTTTCCACGTAGATAATCAATAAAGTTGAGAATCAATAGAACAAATTGTTTTAATTCTCTTAAGTCTATCTTGGTATTTTTTTTTTTCAGAGGTTCAGTGCCAGATATTAAACTGCTCAATTTTAAATCGATTTATACTTTCTTCTTTCATTAAAGCTTCTATAAAACGCCATATTAATGGATGTTTCCCCCTAAAGATCGACGTAAAACAATTATGCCAAATTGCCAACCTTCAACGGAATTATTTGTTGTTGTTAAATCGTGTTTTGTTCTTAAAAAAATGTTTGCGAATATATTTTGTTTTTCGATCAAAAGTTTTTGATCAATTGACATGTGTCAATCCTCCTAAGACAGTAATAAGTACGCTCTTTTCACATATAAATACATTTTCTGATATTGCATTAATAGTAGTGTCAAATAGCTGTTCAAAAACTGTTATAGTATAATGTAGACATGTAGTACCACCTAAATGTAGGTGAACTAATGAAAAATAAAAATTAACGAATTCATCATATACGGAAATCTATATGCGTTACTTTATCGTTGTAACACAGTGAATACCTAATATTATGACTCGTATAACAACCAAATCCTACGATAAAACAATGGTTTTTATTATGTTGGGTTAGCTTTTGACAAGCTATAGGTACACGTCGAACAACGTGCAAATCAGTGAATACAAAACTCCTAGGGGCTCTTAGGAGAACAAATCTAAATTTGTTAATAATCCGTCTAGTTATACGGTATCTCGATTTGAGTCTTTGTCAAACCGTCCAATACAAAAACTTCGTAATCATTCTAATCTACATGGCTACGTCAAATAAACCCTACCCATTATTATGTGTATCTATAACTACCTAATCTCAATGAACTGGCCAAATCCAACTGTAGTAAACTTCATTAAAATCTAAACGCCTACACCAATTTTAAAATCATAAACAACTATTTTTAAAATTAATTCATGATTATATACTTGATGAGTGACTTAAAAAATAATTGCGCAAATACCTCTGAAAAAGGATAGCAACAAGTTAAAAAAAAAAGCCTAGTTTAGTGGCGACCATGCTGGTTGCCTTCGCGCATTCAATTAAATCCTGTTATTATTATGTCGCCTTTTTATTATTTAATTTCTCATTATACTTTTGTGTAAGTAGTTAATATTTTTTTCTCGTAGAATGAAAAAGAAATAAATTAATGTATAAAAAATGTATTATTTATATATTGAACCCTTCAAAAAAAAAAAAAAAATGAAAAGCGCGCGTTACGTTTTGATTAACGACTTAATATTATTGTTACATTTTTTACCAATACCTTTATTTAATATTATCAAAATTAATACCTAACTATTTATTTTAAATGTTGATTAATTAAGAATGGCACTAAGACATTAACGAATGTAAAACGACGAAAAACGACGAAAAACGTAATTATCATGCATAATCTCGACGAATGGAATAATAAATCATAGTGTAATATCAGTTTATCCAAAATGTTATTAATTGATTTGGTCATTGTGCACGTAATAATATTATAGATTTATATATTATTTATTCGATCGTCTCACGCGAATGACAAAAAAAAAAACCAAAAAATCACGTATGAAAATACTCGTATCATCGAAGTGACTGTAATAATATGGTATAAATATATATATATTATATTGTGTATCGTTTATTCTACTATTCAGAACGTACCCATAATATAATATTCATTCTCACAGACCGTTTTGTTCCTTTTATATTCGGGTTCAAACAAAACTCAAACTCCCTCTAAAAAAGGATACCGTACATTATACAGTATCGACTCGTTTCAACCACATTTTGCTTTTATGAATTTTATCTCGTATATATACTAAAGAGGACAGACGATATAATTTTTTTGCTCGAATGGTTCCCTCATACGTGACCCGTAATTGAGTGGTTTCAAAAACAAATCTACCGATGCCACGGGAGATGAAAATATAAATAAGTAAATATACTTCACAAAGGGAATGCGACTGAAAAACCGTATTGTGTGTAAAAACGCAGAATTAAGATTACATATAAATATATATAAACATACTATACTATGATGATTTCAGATTTTGAAGGTGTTGCAATATTGTCGTTACGCGAATAACCGTATTTGAGTTGAGAACAAAAATGAAAACGCCAAAATTATTGTGAATCTGGATCGGTATATTATTGTAGTACTGATATTATGTTTTATTGGATCGTCAGGCGTTTTGTAACAATAATAATATTAATATTGGCTTGTAAATATAGTTATTTAATTACTTGACGAACAAAATAAAAAAATTGTGTTTCATCAACCAAATCGTTTTAATAATAAAATACATAATAATATCATTATATAATATATGTACATATTTTAGATTCTGAACGGAGTGATGAATGTATTGATTTTACAATAATGTGTGTTTTTTTTTTTTTTTGTTGTGTCTGGCGACAACATTTGGAGCAGTAAAAATGCTTCGATTTTGGACTTCAGCACCTCTTTGAAAAGGAAATCGAATCTAGTTAGTTTTTGGGGGGTCAAAAGTTAAAAATTTTCAATATTTTTTAAATGAGTCGGGAAAACCCTAAAAAATTGAGGGAAAAACGGGATTTTTTACGCAAAACCAGTTTTCGACAAAATCGAATTTTTTATTTTGTTATAACTCAAAAACTAATAGATGTAAATACTTGAAATTTTCACCAAATGTTTATATTAGCATTCTCCATACACAGTTAAATTTTGACTTTTTTTGAGCTATTTATAGACAATTGTAATTTTTAATTTTTTTTAGTATTTTTTTTAAAATAACGTTAAAAATTTTTTGGCCGGCCAGAAGATCTTGAAAATTTAATAAAAGGATTCTTATAAGTTGTTCTTAAAGTGATAAAAAAAAATCCGAAATCGTTAGTCACAATTTTTTTTTATAAGTGCTTAAAGTTCGAATATATACGAAATATGTCAAAATTGCGAAAATTTGCAAGTAATTTTGTGGTTGAAAAATCGTAAAATTTTTTTCTTTTATAACTAAGTTTTGAAAATTTGGTACATGGTTTTTTATACATTTTTCTTCAATTATCTGTAATAAAAACTCTACCGGATTCAGACAAAAAATTTTTATGAGTGTTTGAAATTTAAATTTTTACAAAACCACGTGAAATAACGGTTTAGCCTCAAACGATTTTTGATATTTGTTGTTATTCAAACAGTATAAGTCGTAAATACTTGAAAATTTTACCAGTTATTTAGATTTCCATTTTCTTAACGTGATTTGAATTTCAAAACATTTTGAATTTTTTTGATCTATTTATAGGCAGTTGAAATACTCAATTTTTTTAAATTTTTTTTTTATAAATGTTGATAAAAAAAATTTAGCTGGGACAAATTACTTGAAAATTTAATTGAAGGGTCCACATAACTTTTTCTAACTCTCATTCAAAAATTATAAAAATACATAGGCACAATTTTTTTTTATTAGCATTTGAAGTTCAAATATTGACAAAAATTCGTCAAAATCATGAATATTTTTCACTATTTGGTAGTTAAAAATTTATAAATATTTTACTATCAAAAGCTAAGAATTGAAAATTTAATACTATGCTGTCCAGAAGTTAAGCTTAGAATAATTATAAAAAAGTTTGAGGATTATTCAATTTAAAAAATGTTATGAGTGTTTAAAGTATTAATTTTAATTTGAAATCAAAAATACACATGTAAAATAACGTTTTACTAATAAATAATTTTCGATTTTTGTTATTTTTAAAAAATTACTTCACGTAAGATCTTGTAACTTTTATACTTAAATTTTTGAATTTGTTTCAAAATAGAATATATGATAATATTTAAATATAATATATCCTAGACTGACAAATCATCTCCGTTCAGAATCGTTTTTCGTATACAATGATACCTATCATTGCATTCAAATTTAACCTACCATAGTCTGATGTTCACCCCACCCCCTAATGTACAGCAGAGCAATACTCACTTATCCGCTTTTTTTTTATATAAAAGGCATAATATTATTATGTTAGGAAAAAAATTATTTGTAGTGTTCGTTTTTGTATTAAAATATGTACCTATCGTTATGTAATATTATAGAATAGGATCCAAATGTGAATAATAATAAATAAAAATACAAAATATGTAAAACATCGTGTATTATAGGCAACTTTCGATTCTCAGCGCTCGAGGGAAGGACGATTCATACGATCGCGTATACATAGAATGTATACTCAATACGGAGTAAGCAGAGAAATTTCATATAGTGATACAATATGCGATCTCGGGACGAACCTTTAGCGAGTACCTGCCGTGCTCTCTTCCTGAAATCTTCCGATGAAAGTGTTATTTCGACTCAGACGCGTGCGGTTCAAGAATACTATCATCGGCATTTCTATCCAAAAGGTTACTGCGTGACTGCGATCTTCGGCGAGACCGAAAAATAACCGTATTGAAAATATTATATTGCATGCCACATCGAATGATTTTCTGCAGACTCCATTGAGTACGGGAATACTTACTCTTGACAATAATATCAACCCTTGGAGTAAAGTACGTCTGATGTGAGCACTTCTCGTTTAGATTTTTGACGTTTAAGTATATTACTTAATTGGTTGACGGTTTTTCAACGATTTACCATTCGTTTTAGACGATATCTGATCTTGATTTCAGTTTTTGGTCTAAATTCGTATGTTTTATGATCATAGCAAGTCGTTATTGTTATTAATGCTTGAATCGTCGTAAGTCATAAAGAAGACGAATTACGCAGTTTTTATGTAGTATTATATGTTATAGATTTTGTTACACACACACACACACACATGAGTAATGTAAATATTGCATTATCCGCTAGATTTAGTTATTTTAATAATATGAATTATAATATTATAATAAAATTATATTATTATAATATATGTTTTATATTTATTTTTTTACTATGTATAAATATTATGAAAATAGTTTACACATAACATAATATAATATTTCTTCTTTTTTTGTAAAATAATTTCTTCCTATAGTTTTTGATTTGAATGGAATGAGTTTACTACTTTTCAATTACAATGTGATACATAACAAATTATCTTTATTTCAAGAACATTAAAAATGATATTCGATATATTGGTCACATTTTACTGCAGATGTTAAAAGGAATAATAGCTTTGGTTAGTATAGGTGTACAAAAATGAATGGTTCAAAAAAAAAGCTGTTACATTCAAATAACTTAATAAAACTAAAAATAGTGTTATTCAATATTGTTTATAAATTACATCTTTATTAGTTCACGTTTATAAAGCTTGTTTTATAATTTAATGCGTCTTGTATAACATAATAATAAAATTATCGTTTCATAATTATTACTAAAACGCAAATTTGACCTTTATTGTAATTAAATATAATTATATTTATTCTGCAACTTTGACACTTCTAAAACTCAATTTAAACTTTATTTCATTAAAAACATACAAATTATTTATTAATTGTATACATTAAAACGCATTTTATTTTTTCACAGAAAATTAAAATACCTACTATGAAATTCTAGAAACAAATTAAAAACAAGAAAGCAAGTATATCATCATTTTTTACTTAGAGGAAATAATCCATTTTTTTCCATGATACATATTTTGTTCTTTTTAAGATTGTTTTTAAATGTTGTTAATAAGTCAAGGATTAAAATTTGTTGGTGCACATTTTGACTATCGCCGCAATTTTGTTTAATTTAGGAAGGTATTGATCCATTTTATCGCAATAAAAATATTTAAATATTATTTCTAAAATGATGATTTTTGGAAAATACATGTATACTGTTATTTATACGATAGAAATTTAATAAATAAAAATATGTCAATTTTAATTCAGCCAATTGAGTTTCACTAGAAACTGTTTGTAAACATGTCAGGTTTTAGTTATGTACAAAAGTCCGACCTTAAAATCTTGAATATTTAATAAGAATTGAACATTTTAAAATAAGAGTCAGAAATGCATATGATTTATGATCTGCAGAATATAAGATGAAAATTGATTTTTTTTTTGTCATGTCATGCCTGCATCGACATTTTAATTTTAATACCATTAGAAGCATTAGAAAATTACCTTCTTTTACCCTGACGAACAGCGAAATCTTTATTTTCAAAACAATTATATATTAAAATACATAAGCATATCGTTGATTTTTGTGCTTTTGTTTGATAAAATATGTAATACAAGCTGTAGGTGCGTTATATTAATTTGTGTTATTCTATTAAATAGTTTGGTCAATAAATAAATACCAAAACTGTAATAACAATTCATATGGATTACCGACTGCAATGAAATCGAAATAACATTATGACATTTCAGACTTGGATAAAATTTAGCTCTTATCCTCCACTAAAATAGTACACTTTCCGCCCTCGCAATAAAACATACTATTGTATTTAATTTTCGAAACAATATTTCGATAACTAATCTAAATACCTCCAGAAACAATTTGCCATTTGTATCTTTTTTAGTGGTAAATTTTGGAATCCTCTATTTAAATAATTTACCACACAAAAAACTTTAAATACAATTTTGATCATCGATAAGAATCACGAGAGAATTGTATTTTTTTTTTGGAAAATTTGAACCAATGCAGATCGAAAATGTATCTTGCTAGGTTTGTAAAAATCGCTCAACATACAAGAGTACTATAGGTAAATATTAAATCAAGATGACAATAATTGTATAATCCGTAGTTATTTATAATATAAATATTAACTGACCCAGAAAACGTTTGTTTGCCAGTACATATTTATTTATTTATTTTTATATAATATTTATCATTTATCTAACCGTTTTACATCGTACAGAAGTATAGAATAGAGAAATATAATTTTTGAAAATAAGAAAAATTACAAATTGCATGCACAGCGCATACGGTCCAGTAGATATTAAAATAAAAATAAAATATGTTGCCTAACAAATTATATATCAACGCGTGTAGTTGTAGGTATCTTTATAGTTAACAAGAGTTGTACAAAATTGTGCGTTTCACTGTGAAATGTTTTTTTTTTCAGTTGATATTTACGACATTGTAAGCTTTTACACTACAAATTCTATGCATATACCGTCACTATATAAATGTCCTAAACAAATGTTGAACCGTTTTTTTTTTTACCAGCGAATACTATCGCGCAACATAAACCAATACAACAGTAAACAAAAACTATATACGTCTGGTTAATGTGTGTGTGCAAGCAGTATGAGTATTTTTTATGTAAATATGAAAATAAGATTTCACGCCAATCGAATGACGAAAACGTTCTTTGAACAATGCTATATAAACGTATTATAAATTAGTCTGCAAAGTTTAAAGACGTTCGGTATATGTATTGTGTTTTAAATAAACATAGTAAACGACTTTTTGAAATTAACTTTCTAGATAAACCACGTGTGCTGTGTGTGTGTGTGTATAATATATAATATGAGGATTTTTTTTTATGTACCTACAATAAATCAGTTATTGTCCACTTAAGAGTCGTACATCGTTTAAGCGATCAATTATTTGTCCGGATAACATACGTCGTAAATTATTAACAGTATATTTTGTCAAACTCATATGAACTAAGGCACTCTACGTAGAATGTTATAGCCTATCAAACAAAATTAAACTTAACGACTGAAATATTACGAACGACAATATAAAATAAACATTTGTTTTGCGATTTTAAATTTACTTAGTTAATTGATAAAAATGCTAAATGTGCGTACCTACCTATTCCAATATTATCCCATTTTGATATCACACGTATAATATTGATCAACTGTTATTAGCATAATATACAATATTAAAACACTTTATAAGCACTGTTTCCGCGTCTATAGTTATTATTTCAAAACAATAGGTAGTTAATTATAATATTTTTCGCGTGGGAAATATAAATGTACAACTCAAATGCGTATATTCACAATAATATAAACTTTATTCAAATCATCGCGGGACAAATTAATTGTTTCTACCGCAAAGATAATATAATACTCGACAATCACAATACAATAACAGCTACCATTATAATATAAAATATTTCATTATAATTAGTAATTACGTTTGACCATGAGAACAATTTTCACGCAGTACAGGTACGCATCAAATAAATCAACATACTAATAAGTAGGTACTACGTATAATATTTTTTTGTGATAAAATTAATAAGGAGAATACGAGTTGTTTAGTAATTATAATTATGTAAACTATGAAAATTGTAGTTTTGTGTAAAGCATATTTTAATATTATAATATTCGACATTCCATTTGAATTATCGTATCAGAGTTTAGTTTCGCTCGAAGATTGGTATACATCGTCCTGATAAATCGTGTGGATTCGCAATAAAAAATAGTATAAAATAAGATAAATTTCAAGAAATTATGCATTATTAGATGGTTCTTGTCAAAAATAACAGTATTTAGAGAATTTCAAAATTATTCGAGTACTCAATTCAAAACATAATTTTACGAATCTCGTTCCGATACTTGATAATCCACATAAAATAAAATAATATAAGTGTTCAACCCACTAATATATTTTGATGTATCATTTAAATTGCAGAGAATATTATAGTCAGTAAAATTGAAAATGTTCAAACTAATTGATAAAAAAATTGGTTTAAATGTAAATAATGCATAAGGTCCAATAACGAGGAAGTCTGGTTCGATGGTTATATTGAAATAAGAATCGCAATGAAATTTTTACTTTATACATGCTAAATAGTATTTATCGCGTTAAAATTGTGTTGGTTATTAATTGTAGGATGTGTATCTGTACTTGTTACTTATGACTTCATACACAATGTATAAAACAAAATAATAATTTCAAAACTACTTACAATATCTGTAAATGGCTTAAATATAGATATAGGGTAGAGGTTTCTATATTATGTTGGTATTTCAACGAATTCATCAAAATCATTTGATATTATTTTTGATGAATTACAGTTTTAACTAACCAAATATATAAGAGAACGTCGAATTAATTGTACCTATATGTTGTTAAAATGTGTTAATATAGTATATGTGTTATTTTAAAACTTAACAACTAAGATAAATAAACGAAGAAAATAATATTGTTTTAAGTAAATAAAATGCATTATTCAGAGGTTCCGCGTGTGTCTTATAAGACTGACGTTAAGACAGAATCGACGATAGCATCACGTCAATAGTGCGGGATATGAGCTATCGATAAATTATTGCTGTTGCTTTTCTTAACGATAATAACAATATTGTTATCACTATGATGACTGATGGCTACTCGACAATTCGAGTATGTATTTCGCATTCACCACCGTGCGAGTAGGTATACCTACACCTTCCGCCGGACGTATGAACGTCATCACCGCTACGGCGTTTCCGCGATAATCATGATTGTAATTGTGAGATTTTCAAAGCACACAGGACTCGAAAAACTGTGAACACTTTGTCCGTTTTCTTATGCGCAGCGATCTTGACAGATTATCAACGTTCTCGCAGTGATTATTGGTGTCTGATGACACACGCACACACACACACGTAATCGCACTCGATACACAGACTTTTTAATTAGATAATAACAGGGGCCGACGCAGGAAAAAAATTCGGGGAGGAGGGGGGGGGGGGTGAAAAAATAAGAATAATTACTGTTATTTTGAAATAATTATTTATTATTTGAAATTAATCATCCTTTCATTTGATGGGGGGTGAACCCCCAAACCCCTCCCTGCGTCTGCCACTGGATAATAATATTATTGTTAAGTATTTCATACCCTGCAGTGGTGCGTTGTTATCTAATAGTATATTGTTATATTATTGCATTATTACAGTATCGGCTGTTCTTATTGCGATGCGAAGTCGTTGTTTTTTATTTTTTGTTGTTTACGACGCAGCGCAATTTCAATGCGCCGTGTTTGCATATCATTTAATCAGTTCTACGAGTACAATTATTATTTATGCATTCCTTGTTAATATTCTGAGCCGATTCTTTTGTATTTTGTCCGGTAAGATTAAAATTGAATCAATTAAGCTTTGTGTGCTATCGCACCGTCGAATCGAAACAGTTTAGACGAGACTGCACGTTCTTTAACTCGGGGCTCCCTCCGTTTCTATTATTTACTTTGCTAAACTCGTGTTCGTTTCGTTTTATCGTCGATAATTGTTATCGTCGTTATAATGTTATTATATTTTCCGCCGATAAAAATTAAATTACTCCGCAAATTTCATCCTACAATATCTAAAGGTCTATAATGTCTACGTCGAACGTCATTACCCCAGTCGGTCGTGACTAATTTCTAGAATGAAATGTGTAACGACTACACGGCTATGATATTTATTTAACACGATATAACAGGAAGATAATCATTATATATATATTTTTTTTATTTTTTAATGTTATCTCACGTTAAGTGTTGGAATATTAAAAACAGATAGCAGTCAGACTTAATTAATTAGCGTTTTTAATTTTTTTTTTTTTGTGTATCTAGACGTGTTAATCTTACCTCGATGTTTATCAAAATCTGCACTCATCCTTATCTAAGCCAAAATATTCAAATTAGAATAGTTAAAAGTTATTTTGAATCACATTTGTGTCAAAAACAGATAATGTTCGAATTTCATCGAATCCGATTATTCTACAGAACTTATAAGTGTGTTTCCTTTTGAATTTAACACGAAATATCCTGACTTGTAAACTTTATCGAAAGATATTAGGAATAAAGAAACATACATAATTTAATGATTTTAAAATTATAAGACATTTCAATGTGCACACGTGCACAGGCGTAATAAACTTACACGCTTTTAAATATCAACGGATATTTTAACACCAGATTTAGATAGACTAATTTTTTAAGGTGTTTAAACTTCTAAAATAAGGATCTATAACTTTAATGAATCGTTTCTATATACACAGTATTGTTGACCTATTCATTGGGAAAAACAATATATTTTTATATGGTTATTAATTTTTAGATTTATATAAATTTATTTAAAACCAGAAAATATGTACATGTATTTTTTTTTTAACAAAAATTAAAGTACAAAACTATAATTTGCAAATAAATAACCTTTTTTCCAATTTTTCATCGAAAATAAAATTTAACTTATATTCAATCGTTTTTGTTAACAAAATAAGTATAGGGTACTAAATATTTATTTTATTGAGATTGTAAAATACAAATCTTCGACAATTTATTGTAAGGTAAAAGTTTTTTTAGAGGCTAAAATAAAACCGTTACATATCGACAGAAGTAATAGCTGCAAGTGAAAATATGAAAACTCCTAGTTTAATAGGTTCAAGTCAATATTTTTTGAATCGTTACCTTTGAGTGTATTTACAATAATTATAATTTTCTTTAAACCGTTGTTCTTACTAAGGACTTGGTTAGCCACTTTTTCTATATTTTCATGTCAACCTCCATATGTTCCCTTCAGTTTTTTCACGATGTACATATTTGACAAAAGTCAGACTCTTAACAAGGTGTACATTTAACTCATTTAAGTTTCGTGGTAAAATTAGTAAGGAAAGCATTAATTGAGGAAAACTACACAAAACTATGCATCAACGCAATACTGTGAATCGAATTTTAAACTTTTGATGATACCGAACAGCATCGCATTCAAGTTTTAAATTATGTTTTTAATGGCATTACAATTGTCGCAGTAGTGAGTATAGTAAGCTGTTGCTTGTAACTAAGTATAATAATATAGTGAGTAATACCCTGTTCTACAGGTAAGTTGGTGTAATTTTTTTTTTAAAACGTAGGTATACGTGACTATAAGTACTTTGAAGAATATATTTTATTTATTTTTTTACAATGAATTTACGTGGCAACAAACTATAACGGCTGCACACATAAGTTTCAATCTACAAAAATGTTTTCTCACTTTATTTTCTTCATTATAACTTAATTTAAAAAAAAAAAGAAATGTTTGGATAATTTGAAAAAAATATATTATAATAATTGTAAAATATTCAATAGAGCTTAATTATACAAAAATATGTAATATCAGCTATAGCTTGAAACAATCAGGTGGTCCTGCATTGTATTTCTGTAGTGGAATCATTTAATTATCTTTATTCGCGACAGGTATGTAAATACACACGAACCCGCATCCTAATTATTATTTTCAAATGGTAGCTATACTACGTATTTGTTATAATAAAAACAATAGAGACTTTATTATAAATTAAATATGCAAATAACACTGATATTCGTTAATAAATAGGTATTATGTAGTATTACGTACTATTGTTATTGGAACGAGTGTAATAATTCGATCATTACCTTTTTTGTCCCTAGTGAAATCCTAAGTGAGAATCGACCGTACTATAATAATAATAATAATAATAATAATAGTACCTATGTTTCAAATATTTTTACCAATTGTGTACACTCATCACTGAAAAATACAATTTTTATTGTTTTTTCAGCCGTTCTTCTAAGTCAATAGAACGAGTATAATAGGCACAATTAGGGGGGCGAACAGCGGGTATTAGCACCCCCGATTTTAAAATTAGTACCTACTCTTAAATATTTGTTTGTACAATATCGCATACAGCAGCGGTTTAACGCTATGCCCGGAAAACGAAGAGCTCATAAACACTATCAATTTTTTTTATTGAAATTACGCCTATGACAGCGAGTAAAATATACTTGTGAGAATATGAAAATCCACACGTCTTATAGTATCACGTTGCGTAATATAATGCACTGCGTAATATACGTCGTGTACCTGTCTACCGTAGTTTGCTTTCGGGAATTATCAAAATTAAAATTAACGCTCATCGATCGCGAATCCGGTCATTCGTGTGCATAGCGTAGGTAATTAAGTTGTAAAACATGACGTGTACAGACACGTCGCGTATAATAATATATTATATTATCATTACACACGCGCGCGCCGTATTCGCTGGGCCTGAGGCTCGTGTTGTATAGCGATGGCGGTGGTGTAAATATATTTATTTTTTTCCGTCGGGTTTGATTAAAACGATATCTCATACTGTCCAAAAAACACTCGTGGTGTATGCATGTTAAAACACGCCGCGTTCGCGGCTGTATCGTGAAAAGTACTTGTCGCGATGGGGGGAGGGGGGGCGTGTTTTCGAAAATAATAACAATAAATATTTTATTACGGGAGAATGATAATAACGATATTATTACACTGTGCAGTTGCGTCCGGTTTATAATACATATTATTTATATTATAATGTTATGCTGTTACCTTTCGATGGATTATTTCGATTACCTGGGAGATACGTGTGCGTATTGTTCCATATATTATACATATATACGATACGAAACAACGCACTCCGACAGTACACACACACACACAACAACAACACACGATTACTAATATAATACACCCCGAGGTTGCACGTGGCGGTTATGCCGGAGAGATGTGTCCGCGGCGAGTTTATGTTTTTTCACAACACAATTTTATATTGTATTTATTGGTTTTTATATATGCGCTAACGACTCGACAACACGAACGCGCGCGCGTATATATGATTAATTGTACGCCTATCGCAATATTAAACTCTTGACTCACACGCAAGGGTCCGCAGCTCAAGGGGGTTACGCGAGGTATGATGACCTCTCCTCCGCCTGCCACCCCCACATTCGAATTGATTGATGAAATAACACTAACCATCATACGCTATTAACCCTCGATTTCCTCTATAGGTACAAAAAAAAAAAATTAAAATTAAAGACGATTTCACCGGAAGCACGCCGATTATGATTACGCGTTTTTCAGTTTGAGACGTATAAACATATCAGTATATAATAGGAACGGATAACGATTATTATTGTTGGTGCGTAATACGTATTTAAATAGGTGTTTTAAAATTTAAAAAAAAAATATATATATATATATACGTGGGCATAAAAAAGTGGAGGTGATTGTATTGCTCTGCATCTCTGCAAACACGGGTTTGAGCGCAATAGTAGTACGACACATCATCGTATATATCATATACACACGACATTATATCACACTACCTTCGGGTGTATTTTTTCACGTCACCATTTCATCCACGGTCGATTTATTCGCCGCGTTTCCACAGAGTTGTGAATGAAAATAATAAACGACTCGATTTATGAATAAAAGTCAGGTGGTCGCTATACCGCCTGCAGTGCGCGTATACCAGTTTTTCGAAGATCCGTCACGGTGAGTACGCGGAGAAGGATATCGAAAAACCGTCCTATTTCACCGAATGACAATCATAAACGCAATAACGTTCGTAGAATACGTGCGTTTTCTGATATTACCACAGTCGAGGTAATGGAAAACTATAAGACGATATTAATACAATTTACTCGACTGCTTTTTACCGGTTAATGGACGCCGTCAACGATATAATATATTATTATTATTACTATCATTCCCATTATCGTTTCGTCGACACACAGCGTGAAACTTTAAATGTTCTTGTTATAATATTATATTAATATGTATAAACCATAAGGTTATAATATTATACCCCCGAATATCACTATTATATTATTACGCGGCCCATAATATGTAATAAAACTCGTGTTTGTCTGTGCGTGTGCGTGTATTTTATTTTTTTTAATAATATCGTAATATTATGTACCTATACATATTATATAAATATTATAACGTGTATATTAGGTATAAAAGGTATAGGTAATGTGTATAGGCAATATTTACGATCGACGCGTAACAGGTTTGACGATGATGAGTCAATTTAAAAACTATAATAATAATAATAATAATAATACTGCAGGTGAATATTAAAATAATTTATAATGCATACGATCATCGCGGCGATGGCCGTCGGTGATATTTTAATAATATAATATTATAACGATGTAGTCGTAAAATACACGACGACGGACCGGCTGCAGGACACGTCGACGACATAATATTCTCGTCGCAGACGACGTAAATAGGCTGTATACCTACGTCAATACGTATACGCGCGTATATTATTATAATTCAATTATTCAACACGACTGTAGTCGTACTTATACGTAAAAGGCTTGGGAACGTTAAACGCGCGTCGTTCTCTGTCCCATTAAAAAAAAAAAAAACTCTAATAACACTATAACGTGTACGTAGGTATGCGTGTTGTTAAGACGCGCATCTGTTAAATGTGTCGCATTTTAACTATAAGGTATAAGGTACGTAGGTTGATGTATATTCCAAGCGGACATGACGTTATGTTTTTGATTTTTAATGCATTTGTGTTAGGCGCACACATAATAATATACCTAATAATGTGTATTATTATACAGTGACGACGGTACAACGTTAAAACGCCTTATTCTCGTCCGGACCGCGTAGTACAACAGCTATACGAGTATACCTAGCTATATTATATACCGACTGATATGAAAGCGGTAGTCCGCTATGACAAACACCGACGTGTACACCGTCTGGAACGTGTTTTTGTACACCAAACTATACGGTACGATTCGGATAAAACGATTTGACTATTATAATATCATAGTAATTAATAACCACGGTCGGTAGACTATAATAGTAGAACGATTTCAATCTGACGGTTATAATAATTACACGGCCGGCGATGGCAGTGGAACACCAAACCACCTCAAAAGCGTTCATAAATATATAATGTTATAATATATTATTGTTCTTTATTTATAGTATCGAGCGCGGCGGCCGCAGCACTCCGGTCCAGAGTAGACTATAATATGAACGTGTACAACGGCCGAATTGTACCTGCAGAGCATAACACGGGACGGACCGTCGTCGTCGGGCTAACCGTTTACACAGTGGGCGGGGCCGCTCGGCATGCACTTTGCGGAGGGTAAATGATTGAAAGGCTCAATCGAGCCAAAAGGATTGGACGAGTCCCAAGTCTTTGCGGTCGTTAAATGCCGTATCGCGAGCCGCGCGTACGGTTATCGCGGCTGCCGCCGGTTTTGTTTTGGTACGAGCCATAATGACAATGATGATGATGACGATGATAATAATAATAATAATAATAATAATAATAACATTATAGACTTATAGTACAATATAATATTATAATTCAATTCTCGTAGGGTTGCGCGTTGGCTCGTCGACGGTACGGGTCGGATCTCTCGAGTTTCTTTTCAATTTCATACATTAAGAGGACCTATATAATATTACCCGTGGATATTAACGATGTCACGTGTATTGTTTTAGATATAAATAGTGCTGAGCCAAATTCAATCACGGTAGGTTAGGTATATGGTTAGAATTTGTTCGTTGCGATAGTGCTCATCGGTCATCATTAAAATTTAAAAAAAAATAGTGTGTGATTAGACAAGTTCCATCACAACTATGTCCGTCCAATAAGATCTTTTACAATAATTATATCTGAAGAATTTTCACTATTTTAAATATAAAAACAAAAATAGACTGTGTCGACCAGCTAATATGAAACGCATCAAGTCTATTGTAATTTTGAGCCTACTATTTCGATATAAAAATTGTAATGCGTCAGATTAATTATTATGATATTTTTTGTTATTATAAGAACAGATTATGTATGCAATATGGCTAGATTTCGATTATTCGAGGACCCAAGACAAAAAAAAATGTCCTAACCATGTTATAAGAACAGTTGGTAAACAGAGGATGACTGCTTTAGGAAAAAAATGACATTTTAAAATTAATTCGTCTTTTAATATTTAGAAACCGAGACGAGGATTATAGAACCAATGTAAAATTCAAAATACTACGAATTCAAATTATATTACTTTTTGAAACATTTTTTTCTTTTCTTTTTTTCGTGAACCTGACCACGGTAAATAATAATACATTTAAATAGTAAATAGATAATAATATGAATAATTTTTAATTGAATAAATTCGATTACTTATATAATGAGTGTTATAAGGGAATGTAGTAGATAGACGAATTATTGGAGAGAAGCATCGAGTAGTGATTACAACAAGTAGACGCTGTTGAAATTAAAAGTTCATTTTACAAACCAGTCGTGAAGTCAGTATAACTAGGTATATTATTTAAGAATATTTGACGGTGAACAATGCGACAAAACAGACAACGAGGTAACAGATGACATGAATATCCTAAGAATGCGGAATCGAATGTGTGGAGTGAGTAACCGAGGAGAATACAATGATAAATTAATTAATCAGAGTAAAAGTGCATAGGAGTGGTCCAGATTGTAAACAAAATTGTTGTGATGCAGGTGTAATACTATTTAAATAAATAAATAAAAAAAAATGGTCTAACTAAAAAGCAGATCCCATTCGCACGCTCTGTGCCCAAATACTATAACAGAGGTTCTGGATCTCAGTCATATAGGTAGTTAGATATTATGTATTACACTTTATTACAAATTACATACTATGTTCGTGATCAAACAGGAAAATGGCGGCCGTGTTCATTTGACACGGGTGAAATTAATTATATTATAACAAACTGTACACGAGTAGGTATATAGGCGCGGTGAATTTATTTCCTCGGGACGCGTAGTTCCTTCAAAATTTCGGTTTTCAAAGTGTCAACGCGCCAAACAAAATATATAATTCACTCTATACGCCACACACCTCCCCCCCCCTCGCCCCAGTCACACGCCGTGGAGTTATCAACAGAACGTAATATTATTACAACTATACCGTTATCATCGTACAATATCATATTGTCCTATATTATGTATATAATATACGCTCGGCGGTGTGCACAAGTGCGAATAATAATATTATTAGTAATAATGACTGTTATAGGCACCCGTTGCAGTGCGGTCGTATAATACCGCGTGTCTATCGTGGTAGTCGGGTAGAGGACTTTTCAGGACCGTAATAACCGAGCGAAGGCTCATAAATTAGTTTGTTATTATAATATCAATTATGTATTCTGCCGCGGCGACGAGCAGCTGATGACCAAATTCCGAACATGCACTCGCGGAAGGCACACACATTACGGGACAGGTAAATATATAGGTACTAAACACATATATGAATATATATTATTATTATAATAATATGTCGGGCTTTTGTGCCTCCGTATTAATTACCGGATTTCACGATACGCACATATGCGATATAGTATATAACGTCTACAATACGCGGTATCGTCTATAAATTATTTATCAGGAGGTTTATTCGTCGCCTGTACCTTTATATCTTTCATCTGCAAGTCAATGTTTAGTTTAACTTTATACCTAACATCTTAACCTCCTGCAACAATATACACATTTTGGACGTTAAAATATACGGTCGAAAATACGACGTAACCGTGTATCGCGCCGTAGTTGGATTCGTTAACTGTTTTAATGAAATGGAAAAAAAAATAATGTATTTTCTTACCGAGAGACTCTGCACCAGAATTGACCAGAAAAAAAACAAACACTAAAAACTCTTTAAACTGATCACTTAAATCTCATATTATTATGTTTTTATTTTCGAAATCCTTAATCTCATACTGATTAGAACTTTGGATCCTCACTAAAATACCTTATTACTGTAGATTTTAATCTAGTCGACGAATCTATCGGTTTTTTTTAATCAGGTTTGTGTTTATTTTTGTTAATTTATTTTTGTCAGTAATCTCTAATCAGTTTTATGAACAATAAAATGCTTCAATCAAATTGTTTCAAGTTTAAAGATGGTTTCTGAAAATAAATTTATTTTAGTTGGTACTATTCATAGATGGTTAAAACTAAAAATATTTTCATAGTTTTCTTAATCGGGAAAATCGATATAAAAATAAACAGTATACATTTAAAAATATTTTGACTTTTTATGAACTATTTAGCATAGATTATTTGAATATTTTATTTTTTTCTCTCTAAAAAATATGATATTGTTGAGAACAAATATTATGTTCGGTTAAAAATCTTAAAAATATTACGATATGATACCTGAGAAGTTATTCTTATAGTAATTTTATATTTAAAAACACATAAAATTAAAATAAATAATTATTTTTATAAGCGTTTGAAATTTGAAATTTGAATTTTGACATTCTTCGTAAAAAAATTATAAATTATTTTATTGATAATAATTTTTAACATTTTCATTATTTAAAGTTAATGATTAAAATATCTAATAACTTACTTAAAAGTTTATAACAGTGCATGATGTTAGTAAATTAAATCATATTATTAAACATATCTTTATAAAATGTTGATGTTTTTCTTCTTCAAAAATCAGTTAAATTAACTCAATTGACAATTACTAATAGATAGAAAAATAAATATATCTATTATTATAAAATACTCTAAGAAAATATAAGATTACAGATGATCTTACTCGGAATATTCTATTGTACTTATGCAATGATTTATCATTAAATTCATCTACTGTAGTATGTCAATAACTATGTACACACAACTCTTAAAATCATGAATAAACAATGAATAGGCTTAATTTTTAAGTTTCGTGACACGCAGAATTCTTATTTCCATACAGGAAAGTTAAATTAAATATTACGCGTCAAGTACTTGTATATATCTGATATTTTTTTAAATAATATTACTACAATAATTATGTTCTATTAAAAATAACAACAATATTTTTACGTTTTTTATTTTTTGTTCACAAAATATACTTTCAGTTGATAAAAACGAAGATAAAAATATTATAATATATAAACAATATAATCATCACCAATAAGGTTTGTTTTGACAATGTACCTAATAGTATTACAAGTACGGATATAGCTTATTTTGTATGTGCATAGTTTTTACTTTAAAATTTTTTTATGGAATGAAATTTGCAATAAAAACTGTTTTACAATCGTTAGGAAACAATAGTGTCCATAAAGGGGTGCCATACTGTTGTGATAAATAAAATATGACACTATCTCATTTTTCATATTATACTGTCACCATAATTCAAAACAATCGACAACGCATTTTTTAAACTATAGGTAGACATTTTTTGCCATAGAATTTATTGAAAATAAGCAATATGTTTTATTTCTATGCAGTTTTCATACGGATATTTTATTATACTCGTAATTTCATTATAAACTGCATAACTATTGTAGTCGTTAACAATTACATACAGATGACTGTGCTATAAACATAAAATATAATTTTTATACCAAATTCAATCATAAATTAAAGGATCAAAATTTAACACGCAAAATGTATCTAATATATTATAACAGACGTCCGAAGGATACAGGTTTAAAAACATTTTATGTGATTTAGTATCATAAAATTTCTATTTCTATTAACATAATTAAATTAATTATATATTTGTTTAAGTTAAAAAAAAGTTATTTTTCAAAAAAGTTAATAAAAAAAACAATCTTATGATTTTTTAACATATATTATTTATTGAAACGATATTGAATATTATGCATGCATTTCCAAATTGAATACAATAAAGTATTAACTTGAGTTAAATTATCAAAATTTTTTATACCGAACATAATCCCAAGACAATGATGAAAAACATAACAATAAGTAATAACTGAGTACAGATTATTGTGTTATTATATTAATTCTAAGTATTTAGTTCATCATTATAACAACGTCGATCACGTTAACGATATTACAAGTCAACTGCAGTCATGTAAACATAAAATTATATCAGATAAAACAATATCTTACGAGAAGTTCAATATCTACTTAACTTTATCGAACACTTCCTTGTACCACGCCTGTTTATGCAATACACTGAGTATCACAATAAAATCGAAAAATCGCGACTGTATTCGTACACATTGCCTAGGTATATAATATGATTAAAAAACACTCTTAAATTCCATAAAATTTATAAGAAAATAAATGTATCAAAATAAAAATAAAAACTAACAAATATTTATTTATTCTTTATTATAATTATTATCGTTTTAAAATGATTAAAAATTGCGTATATGGATGGTATTACATTAAATATTAAAACACACTAGTGCAGTGGCGAATGATAAAACGAAAACATACTCTGAGGGAGAAATTAATTTAATTTTTTTTCACTATAAAAAACATATAATTTTTGTTATCAGATGAAGCTGTGTTTTTAAAAATTATTTAGGTGCATCTTTTTCAGCGATGCGATGAATGTATTGATTTTACATTGATATGCATGTATGTCCTTTTTATGTCATTGCCAGGTATTAGTGCGTATTACAGTAGATAAAATATCTTCAACTTAAACTGGTCAACGAGGGTTATGTATGTTTGAACATTTTCTATAGATAGTACTTTTGGAAATTTAAAAGTGAAAATGTCTAGTATTATTCTAAATAATAATAAAACAAAGGAAACATAAATTAGGCAAAGCCAGTAACTTCCCCATTCAGTTTTTGACAAAATAAAAATTGATTTATTGTTCAATTTCTAAAATTAATAACTGTAGAGATATATAATGTCCATAAAATATTTATGTTCACATTTTAAAAACATAACATAACATTAAAATATTTTGGGTCTTTTTTTGAATTATTTATAAACATTTTAAGTATAATCGGTGTTATTAGTATTTTTACAATGACATGCATTGGAAAAATATTGTTTGCCGGTAAATATAGTTTAAAGTTACTCGATGTTACAAGATTCCTAATGAGTCATTCTTAGAGGTATTAAATAGATATATGTTTCACGGTTATATCTATATTAGAATTGTTTTCAGAGTGAATTTTTAAAATAAAATGAATTATAAAAAAATCTGTAGTAAGCATTACAGCAACGATAAAAGGGTGGAATAAAATTATAGTCGATCGATTTATTTACAATATTATTGTCAAATTTGAAGAGAATACAATTATATTCGCTTATTTTAAAATAAATATTTGGGTGTTGTTTTAGCAAATATACAGTTTGTATGTTCACAGTGTTACATTTATAAATAACTGTATTTATTACGTTTATACACAATTCATGATAAAAAGTGATCATTAACTAACTATGATTTTATAAAACCATAGGGTCATAATACATTATAATATAGTCAATATGTATATTTTATGTTGCACTCTCCGAATTTGCACAGTGTCGATGAAAAAAAAAGTGCAACCACAATAATTTTTACACCACATAGGTACTCTAAAATATTACTATATGATATTGACGTTGTTTCGTGGAATTTCACATTTTTTTTTTTGCACATTTTGTACACCACAAATTTTGCAACTACAAAGAGATGCTATTAAAATAGATGGTTAAATAAAAAAAAACCTCTCTATCGTAAAAATTACAATAGTTTATTAGTCTGCAGGTACGTATAGAGTAGTTGATGACATTACACACACGCCGTGTGTTTCGATTGCGGACTGACGTCACCGGCGACGACGACGTATATAGGCGTGTTATGGTAATGTTTAAACTGTATCTGAAATTCAAGTAGCTGAGACGGGTCGCGGTGAAGTCAATCGTATACGTCGAACATGACGATTGCGAGTTGCGGTGTGCTAATGAAATTAAATTCGTTTCACAGCCGATCTGCGACAGTGTCACAATTGTCGTCGACTCATCGTCACGAGCGGCTCATCTAACGAGCGACTTACATACGCACACGTGCACAATATTATACTATCGGGTGCGGTTTTCGGTATACTGCAGACCCGGTCGGTCTCGTTAGGCCCCGGATCTTCCCGCGGGTAGACTTTGAGGGGTGACAAATGACAATCGGGAAATCTTAACGAGTTTACCCATATATATTGATTTATGTTTTTCTACATTACACCACTCAATGCATATATATATATATATATATATATATATATACGATATGTCGTTGCAGTTACAAACGTCAACTTGTTTCTACATATTATACTTGTTATAGTTTTATGCGATGGACACAGAATAAATCGAGATGGATTTTCGTACATTATTTTTTATAATAGACAGATATTATAACACACGGATAATTTGTCCGTCAGAAAAATGCGTAAAGGATAGTTTTGTCATGAACAATTAGATTTCATTAAATTTAATTAGGTTTTATTTGTATTTTTATTCCCATTCCTATTATGAAGCTGTAATTTAAATAATATACATATTAAGTAGTATGGTGGAATATTAATTGATCATTCGTGACTATCACTCAATAAGTACTCTACTTATTGCTAGCGTGCGAAAACTCGTTATTTTATATTATATTACAACAACGAAATCAGTGGTTAAAATATAATTGTTAAAAATAATTATAAAAAAAAAAAAAAACGATATCATCGGCCTCTATATTATATCTATATTATATCGTTCACAACTTTTTATGCTGTTGATAGCCTACCAAATTTCCTGTTTACCGAAGAACAGTATAAACTATTATTAAGACCTTTTTAAAAATATCGATCACTCATTAAAATTAAAAAAAAACAAGTCGCAAATAATTTATGATATTTTATTGAAATATTTCAGAGGACAAATAATTATAATGCCGTTAAAAAAAATACGTATAATATTCTTATAACTCAAAATTACGAATTTTATATATCAGTCTGAATTGCTTACATTTATATATTTTTCAGTTAAGCACTCGTGTAATCATGTTATTAAACAAGTAATAATAATCTACTATTTACTTCATATTAATAAAATTCACGAAACTATAGAACATGGGTGGGCAACTGGCGGCCACTGAGCCTTTTTTATCTGGCCCGCGTTCAAATTGCATTAGGTATACACTCTATTTTATTATAAACAAAAATAAATACTATTTAAAATGTATATTTTGAATGACTTTTTTTTTTAGATTCTGAACGGAGTGATGAATGTATTGATTTTACAATGATGTGTGTTTTTTTTTTTGTTTTTTTTTTTGTTTTTGTGTCTGTGTACAGCATAACTAGTCGAAATAATGCTTCAATTTCAAACTTTGGGGGTGGTTTCCGATGGCAAAGTGAATATCCTTGGTGCATTATAGAGGTGAAAAGTAAACATTTTCCAACAGTTTTCAAAAAAATCGAGAAAAACAAAAAAAAAATGACAGAAAAACGGGAATTTTTACGCAAAACCAGTTTTCGACAAAATCGAATTATTTATTTTGCTATAACTCAAAAACTAATCGATGTAAACACTTGAAATTTTCACAAAATATTTATATTAGCGTTCTCCATACACAGTTAAATTTTCAAAGAATTTTGACTTTTTTTGAGTTATTTATAGACAGTTGAAATTTTCAATTTTTTTAAGTATTTTTTTTTAAAATAACGATAAAAATTTTTTGGCCGGCCAGAAAATCTTGAAAATTTAATACAAGGTTTCTTATAAGTTGTTCTTAAAGTTATAAAAAAAAATCCGAAATCGTTAGTCACAATTTTTTTTTATAAGTGCTTAAAGTTCGAATTTATACGAAATATGTCAAAATTGCGAAAATTGGCAAGTAATTTTGTGGTTAAAAAATCGTAAAAATTTTTCCTTTTATAACTAAGATTTGAAAATTTGGTACAAGGTTCTGCATAAAATTGTCTTCTACTATCTGCAAAAAAAACTCTACCGGACTAAAACAAAAAATTTTTATGAGTGATTGAAATTTAAATTTTTACAAAACCGCGTTAAATAACGGTTTAGCCTCAAACGATTTTTGATATTTGTTGTTATTCAAACAGTATAAGTCGTAAATACTTGAAAATTTTACCAGTTATTTAGATTGCTATTTTCTTTACGTGATTTGATTTTCAAAACATTTTGACTTTTTTTGAGCTATTAATAGACAATTGAAATTTTCAATTTTTTTTTATTTTTTTTTTATAAATGTTGATAAAAAAAATTTAGCTGGGACAAATTACTTGAAAATTTAATTGAAGGGTCTACATAACTTGTTCTAACTCTCATTCAAAAATTATAAAAATACATAGGCACAATTTTTTTTTATTAGCATTTGAAGTTCAAATAATGACAAAAATTCGTCAAAATCATGAATATTTTTCACTATTTGGTAGTTAAAAATTTATAAATATTTTTCTATCAAAAGCTAAGAATTGAAAATTTAATACTATGCTGTCCATAAGTTAAGCTTAGAATAATTATAAAAAAGTTTGAGGATTGTTCAATTTAAAAAAATTTACGAGTGTTTAAAGTTTTAATTTTAATTTGAAATCAAAAATACACGACGTGTAAAATCACGTTTTACTAATAAATAATTTTCGATTTTTGTTATTTTTAATAAATTACTAAACGTAAGATCTTGAAACTTTTACTTAAATGTTTGAATTAGTTTCAAAATAGAATATATGATAATATTTAAATATAATATATCCTGGACTGACAAATCATCTCCGTTCAGAATCGTTTTTCGTATACAATGATACCTATCATTGCATTCAAATTTAACCTACCATAGTCTGATGTTCACCCCACCCCCTAATGTACAGCAGAGCGATACTCACTTACCCGCTTTTTTTTTTTGCTTTCTATGTTCTGGCCCGCTATATTTCAAATTTCTAAAAATTGGCCCTATAGTAACTTTGAGTTGCCCATCCCTGCTATAGAATATTAAACAAGAATTTGAAGTAAACCTATGCACAATGATGTATTTGTATTATTAACAGTTTAAAGTGATAATAATTGATAAAATAACAGACCTCATTGTAATAGTATACATAATATTTATTGATTTATTTAAAAAAAAATTGATTAGTAAATATCTCAAATTATAATTTATACGAAAATAAACAATTTTATTATTAGTGTAATAGAGTTATTGACAAAAATCGTTAGAAATATCGTAAAAAAAGTTTTAAAAGATGTAAGAAAATAAAATAAAATCTCAAATATATAAAAAAATCTTACATAAGCATAAAAAATAATAATAACGTAGGTATACGTTTATTTAATGATGAACAAACCAGTAGGTTTATGGATCATTAATGATATATGATATTCTTTAATTTCTTTAAAAATGTATAATATAAAAGCTATTAAATGATTTAATCAACATTTGATGCTAAATTATATAAATATTTTGTTTATATTTAGTTATTATTATTTATCTATTATGTATATAGGCTCACCATTCGTCCTTGTTTTAACGGAATGTCCCGATGATTGAGTGATTGATAATTGAGATTTTGTTGCTTGTAATGTATTTTACTAAAGCATTAATAAGAATAATATAATTCTATTGAGAAAAATGCATTCAAATGAAAAGTTTCTAATATATACTATTTTTATACTCATCTAATAAAATATTGAATAACTATAATTTCTATAGCATAGGTACTACTAATAATTAATAAATAATAATATACTCTAATATATTTCTGTTTTAACTAATAAATATTTAAACGAAATAAGGATAGATGTATATTTCCATACAAGCGTTACATTAAAAAAAAAAAAAAAAAAAAAAGGTCATATTATTATGTCCCGGTTTGGGGATTTTCGGGATTTCAAAATCTGGCAATCCTAATCATGAATAACAAGCAAACACTTTTTCACTGTAAACCTAAAATAAACAACGAATTATTATTTTCATCTCGGATGGTTAAAAACAATTAAATGTTATTTCCGTACAACGAATTTTTAGTTGTTTTTAATTTTAGTTGTTGGTTTCATTCATATGTCATAAAATATATGGTGTATTAATTATAAAGTATATTTTTAGAGCTATATAGTTTCAGACGTCTCGGTGTACCTCGTAATAGCCTATCTCATCCCAAAGTTGACCACGGTTCTGTTATTATGAACGAGACATCTACACGTATACGCTTCGGACAACATCAATTTTATGATTGTAATAAACGACTACTGATATCATGTATATCGTACACGGATATAATATGGTCCATCACCGTGTTTCTGTCCTAAAAAACTAAGGCGAGAAAACGGAAAAACGTAGCACCGCAGAGGTACACGCACACACGATTTTAAAGATATTCGTGGTCTCGTAAAACCATTTAATATAATGTGTTTGCCGTTTGGAAGTACACAAGTTGAGTACACGACACAAAAAATACAAACACTGTACCTATGTGAATATAATATTATACCGTTCGATCATCATCCGTCGCATTATAATATTATATTGACCGACACGTCCTATACGCTTCACGTGCACTGTAATATTATTATTAGGTATGATAATATTATAATAATATACCATATAATATAACGCCTAAGGGCGATCGTTTCGATGTATCATATTATACAATATATCGTACTTACCTAATCGATATTCTGGTTTTTTTCTATTTTTTTTTTATAAACTATAACCGTAAAAACTATCGTCAGAAATTGAATGAGATTTTAAAGAGGCTTTTTCATTTTACACCCTGAGCGGCGGAGCAACAAATGTAACGGTTTTACAATTACCTGTGTTTTTTTTTACACCTGTCGTAAATAGGGTTACCTAGTGTGTTTATGACTTTTTCATATTTTATCTTTTAATCGTGCAAATTGCAAACTATAAATTCGTAACCTTTCGGAGCAATAAAAATCGTCAACTTCTAGGGTGATTTGTGTTGGAAAATTGAATATAGCTGATAAATTAGGAAAATTAAAACTAAAAAATACATCGTGCTATTCTTAAATTATTAATAATTTTATAAAACAAAAAAAGGAATAATCACACAACACAAAATCTTGACAAAACAAAGTTTTTTATTTAATATACAATCAGAACACTTATGATTATTTTAGAATTTTTCAGTCAGGGCTTAATTTAAAAAATATGTTGGTCTTTCTCGAGCTATTTATAGTCATTTAAAAGGTCGGACTTACACGTTCGAACTTTGAATTAGGTATATCAATATTTAAAAAAATATATATACAATAAATAATTTACGGTAAAAAAAAGGTGCTCATTTGAAAACAGAAGTTTATTTGTATCACCACAGAACACTCTTTAAGTAGAAAAAAAACAAAAAATCTAAAGAATTTGAAATATGGCCTTCAGATATATTTAAACATTCAAATACTCAGAATTTGAATACATTTATTTTCAAATGAAAAATGGGGTGAACATAATTGATAAATTACCTTGTACACTCATATATTCAAACAATGTTTAAAAATAACTTTAGAAATAGTTGCTGATACGGCTCATCCACTTAGAATCATTTATCGTGTCCAATGATTTATAATTCTAATTATATATTGTAAATCCATTTTAGTACCCATTCAATACGTTCGTGAAGTTGTCGACGGTAAATTCACGGCGGTCCATTCAATGACGGTTAACGAAATACAATCAAAATATACTTTACAACTGAGCTACTTCCACGGTTTTTTAAAAAATATATTAAATTTGATTAAATATAATAAAATAATATAATAATATAATTTGATTTTATATACGTGAAATATTTTACATAGACCCTAACCTTATTTCAATATTTTTAACATTATTTTTTTTCTTTTTTATGAAAATTGTGTAATAAAAAGTACTGTATAGGTAATATTTCAGTTTAATTTAATACACATCAAACACAACATAATATCGGAAATTAAAAATATGATTGTTTTTTGATTTTTAGTTGGTAAAATGACTAAAATGTTTTCATTTTCGTGACGAAATGGCCTTTTCCAAACATATACCAATATAGAATTAAATTTACAAATAATTTTAAAACCTGTTCATATACTGCAAGTTACAAAAAAATAACAATACTCTTCAAACATTGAAATGTTTTTGGGGTTATGGAAATAGTTTAAATCGCTTAGTCCCGCAACGTCCTCTGTTCACCAATTAATACCGATAAAACAATAATAATAGGATAGATAAAACCGCCTCATACACTGACCATGGTCGATACTCGATATACGTATATCTAGCCTTATAATAATAATATTATCTCCATGGTTCGAAAACAATACACTTCAATCCTTTATGATTTAATATAATAATCCATACCGCGCATTGTTTGAGATTGAAATTCACTGTTTTTGATATTGTTTTGTTTTAAATCGCCTTTTTAGATTTAAGATAGCCAACGGAAGTAGGTAGGCATAATATCACTTTTTTTATTTCATAAAAATCGGTCGCTTTGAAATTTTTAAGATAAGAAACATTAATTATATTTTAAGCATTCATTAATAAAGCGTACTTATTTAGTTAACCTGTAGTAGTTGTGATCAGATTACCACTGGCGATAATGTTTCATGTCTCCAAAATTAAAAACTTATTTAAGGGGTACTGTAATCGAGTTATAAAAATATTTGTCGTTCATATTTTATACAAAGAAAACATTATACAGTGTTTTAATGAGAATTTTAATTTTGTAAAACTATTTTACATAATATAGTTAAACTTCTTACTATGAACACCTATATTTTTTTTTCATTTGTATATATGTCCTTATTATTATTATGAATATCATGCGGTTGCTTGAAGTTTTATTGAACAGTCTTAATAGATTGGATATTTATGTTTTACTAAACAGGATTTATATTTTTAAATAAATAGCTCAACTTGAATGATAAGTGTAATAAAGATGAACGTTAAAAAGCTCACGTATTAATAGATTAAACTCTAACAAAATTATATTAATTTGTGCAATAAAATGTTTATCCTTTTGTTTATCATATCAATTAATAAAATCTTATCCTTTTCTCTCTACGTCAGAAAACCTTGTACTCGTTAACGAATAATCGCGAGTAGGTACCTATATTTATAGATATATATTTAACCGTTTTGACTATCAAATACGCCAGCTTGACTCAAAAGAACACAGAACAATAATAATTATAATTCGATTCACTGTTTAATTAGATAAAACAGTGGTGAGTTACCTAATTAGTTATTATAAAAGGATGTATTTGTTTAAACCGTAATATCAATATCAAATTAAACGGTAAGATAGTTTTAAACTAAAATGGTTTTGAACAGTATACACACCATATAAAAAACAAAAATACAAATTCCTCCATTTTGACATCACAGCGGAATTATTATACAACCGGGTTTAGATTTTTATACATCAGCAAACTCGTGGAAAATAAAAATAATATGCAAAAGTATTTCACATTCTTCTCGCTGACTTTGAGCAGCTATACTGCACCGTTCCAAACGCAAACTCATATTGAATTATTATTTTTTATGATCTTCGTACATAATATAAATATTGAAAAATTCTTGTTATTTTATAGATTCAGACCGTGAACGTTAAATCAAAGACTTTTTTTATTGAAAAAGCTTAATTTACAAACTGTATACAACATATACAAATCAAAGATCGGTAAAAAAAAAAAACAAAAGTTACATTACCAAGAACAACTATTAAAATATAGGTACTAATATAATACAAAATAATAATAAATAAAAGCATAGAAAAAAGTCAATTGTACATAATACTCGAATAAATAAAAATGTATACATTTCTAAGTGCTTGTTTATAAACGTCGTCATACGTCGTACTCGAGGAACGAACAACAACAACAACAAAAATAAATAAATAAAATAAACTTCAAAGGCCCAACTATGCACTGCACACATCCACATACACAATATAATAATATATATTATGTAAACATAATGAACAATATTACAACTGAGAATAAACATAAGCTTACGTTATAATAGTAGTCGCGTTACATGTACATAATAATAATAATAATAATAATAATATACTTGTCGTTCTTTGAAAGCTTTGTATACGACGTCGTATAACATACTGCCGATACACGTAAGTGCGTTTATATAGTAGCTATATGGGACGATGATGATATCACGTTAAGAGTGCACCTCTAAAAGTATAATATAACATGAAGCGGCCCGCATTTCTTAAGCTGACCCCTATGTGCAGGACAAACGGCAAACAAATTAATCTCCGCCGCCGCCGCCGCTGTTGTACGCGCCGTATAGTGCTGAACCGTCGACGTACCGCGGTAACCGGCAGGTATTATATTATACAACACGACGTGTGTAAATGTGTAATGGCTATAAATTATAATAGTACTTTTACGCGAGAATTCAAAAACTCGACTTAAAAGAGGACGTCACGCCCGCATTAGTTTTCCACACGCCTTACAACGACGGTGCGTAACACATCGTAGTATAGTACGTTGTTTGCGATCGGCAGTTGGCGTTTAATAACATTGTATCGCGTTAGGTTTGACGATAATAATATTATACCAGAGTTGATTAACCAAAATCATTGTTGTTATATGAAACTCGATATTGAGAATACGATATTGTCCGTAATCTCATTTCGGTTTACGATAACAATTTAGCTTTTAAGCGAGTTACGAGCGTTTACAAATTATACGCCGTTGTATATACCCGCGACTTGCTAAAATTTAGTATTTTGTAAAAACGAACGAATGCAGATAATAATATTATAATATTGTTACTAATAAGAAGACACCATACCTGCACGTGCAAGGTCTCTGTCTTACTAATAACGTGCGTCATAACAAATTTGTGTACAGCAAAACACATTTTTGATCAGAGTAAATTTATCTATTATCAAATTTAATGGTAAGAAAATTATATAGAAAATGGCAAATGCTTTTATTGATATTATATTATAATTTGAAAGTGAGTTATGAACATTTTAAAGTTATAATATTTTATATGGCAATAACTCGTTTTAAAATTATAATATCAATAAAACCATATTATGCCATTTTCTAGATAATATTCTTACTTTTAAATTTGATATAGGAAAATTTACTCTAATATTAAAGCCAATAACATCACGAAATGAGTTTTGCTGAACGAAAATTTGTTATGACGTACGTTAGTAAGACGGAGACAATACATGAGGGTACGGCGTCCTCTCAAGTTTCATAACAGGCCGGTTCAATCTAATTTTTAAGCTGACGAAGCTAAACGTCAACTGCTAAGCTTAAATCTGCTATGTGTTAAGCACCTGTAAGACGGAGACGAAAAATTCGGGAATGGTAACACGATTTGAAACAACTGATTTTATCGTAATTATTTTTTATACCGTCAGATGTATTTTTTCTTACACACGCCTCAAAATCGTCAATAATTTGTATAAACTGCTCACAAACTAGCACTGTTTAATCAAAACACAATCGAATTGTGCATTTGACGTTCACTTTAAATTGTTCCATGAACAGAGATACACTATATACCTTAAGTGGCGTGGAACTATTAAACAATGTTTATCTTTCATTATAGATCTCTACCTTAAAGTATAAAACAATATTTGGATATTAAAAACAGTTGTTACGAAATTTGTTTTCGCAGGTCTGATGGACAGAACACAACATTATATACATAGAGTAATATAGCTACCAATCTAATTCGTAATTACTCAAATAACAGTAAAACCGAACTTATATTTTAATTAAGATACTTTTTATAATATCGTAATGTGTATTATATAAGATACAAAGACACAAATTATTCCTATATGAATTATATATTTTACAATGATGTGTGTATGATTTTTTTTTTGTGTCGATCATCAGCTTTTGAGTCGTTATAAAAATGCTTCAATCTTCAATTTCATCACTGTTGGAAAGTAAATATAGTCGGCAGGTAGTTAAAGTAAAAATTCCACGTACTTTTCTTTTAATAATTAGTAAAAACAAAAAATACAATTAGTGATCAGCAGCAATTTTTACTTTTTCCATACTTGCAGAAAACCTGCAGTTATTGCAAAAATCTTATTTTTATTATAATTTAAAAATTAAAAATCATAGTTATATAGTCATATAGATATTTTAAATCTTCACCAAATGACCAAATTAGCATTTGTAGGTCAATTTTGTCATTTTAAATTAATTTTTTTTTCTTTTTGTGTTATAAACTCGGTTAAATGCTAAAAAATATAACAAAAGATCTTTCATAAATTATTAAAAAATTAAAATTATTGAAAACACATTGAGACATTTTTTTTATACAGACAAAATAATACAAAAATAAAATTTGATATCTTTAGTTATTATTTTATAAATATTTGTGGGAACTTGATGATTTGCTTATTCTTGGTTGGCTTAATATTTTATCTGACAATTTTATTTTTTTTAAGGTTTTTTAAATTCAAAACACGTGCAATTACTATCGAATTAAGTTATTATCGAAGTTAAAATTAAATAATAATTCTCAATTGTTGCCATCACAGTTACTGTTATAAAATTATGTATAATTATTACAATAAATTACATTTTCACTATCATAGTCGATCGTCGGTTCTATCTTTAAAAATGTATAGCTGCGGGCAGAGGTACACTAACACTTAAAAAAAGATAAAAAATTAAAATAGGACGCACTCGGGATATCCTCGTTTTTGGTCGTAATTTATTGTCAACCGGAATTAGTATAATCAGTAAACATTTTTGTAATCATTTGAACCTAAAACAAATAATATTTTATGTCTATTTGTGAATATTTTTCACGTTTGTCATTACTCATTAATTATAATTTAATATTTTTTATAAATTTAAATAATTAAATCACGATAATCAATGACAATTGATCATCATAGTACCTATATCTTACAATAAATAAATATTGTTTCAAATTGATAGAAATACTACGATTTTATTTGTATATGCAAATTCGTCTGATATAATTTTATGCATACTCGATGTACAATTATTCACCTCAATACTCCTAATCTATTTGAAGGTAACTAGTAGTTTTTCAAAAATTGAACATCATTAGGAAACTGCAGATAACTTATACTAGACAGTTTTATTAACTATAGACCAGCAAAATAAGTATTTACTTATTCCATATTACACTTAAAGACAATAACGTATAAAATTATGTTTCATCGATTTTAATTTTAATAATTCGAACGTTATTAGTTTCAATATGAGATCTTCGTATAATTTGAAAAATTTGCAAATGTTTATTTTCAAGTTTCTCCATTTATTGCAGTTTTAGCATATATATTATATAGTATTAGTTTCAATTAAGTTTATATTATGTTTAATAAGATAAAAATACCTGATATGTATTCACAGCAGTAATAACAATTTTGGGTTACTGCTACAGATCTAGACTAAGGCACTAAGCTATTTTGACTTTAATTTTTATCGAGTTTTGAAATTCTAAGAGGTTTCGACAGTTTCAAGTTAGTGAGTGTAAAATTCTGATAATACATTTATATTTTATTATTGGTCATCAATTTGTATTATTTTTTCGTAGCTTCGAAGTGTATACCTAAATAATATAGAAAAACATTTTGAAGAGGTGAAAACTGTGCAACGTTTTATTTTCAACTTGACATTGACATTTTATTGTCATGTTCTTAGATACTGTACGTCATATTTATTTTTTAAGCTGAATAAATAACGTTGCAGATGTATAGTTGAAATGTATAGTTCAACATCAATATTAAATTAAATGGAAGATCACTATGTAGACTCGGTTGATGGTTACCTAACCAAAGTTACTACTTAATTAAATATAAATGATCAAATTTGAAACATCACGCCTTCTTGAGTTTGAAATAAATGTTATTTACGCGTATACAATATATTGTTTTTTTCTTGTGGTATCGCCACATGTGAGTGAACCATTCACACAATACTTATACCGCAATACGCGTATAGTTTAATATGTTATTTAATTCAAATCGAAATCATTATAATATATGAATATCATTCCAAGTTTTAAAGTTTGTTTTTCTTAGATAATCATTTTAGATACGCCTATTCGGCATACTGTATTAAACACTTTGTGGCATCTAAGCAGGCCCGGGCTATAATCGGAAAACGAACGATAATTAATAAAATAATTTCATACAGCACTAAAAATTAATTTTTTATTGTCCCCTACATAAAAAAATTCTGCACAAGGGTCTGTATCGAAGAATTAGAAATAAAGTTTCAGCAATTTGTGAGTGTTTGATGTTTGACGGAATAATTGTTTTATAACGTAAATTTTATTTAATATATTTGATAGCAACAACTAAGTAAGGTAAATATTAAGATTTTTATGATGAAAATTTGAATCACCAGAAATCTGTTCATCTTTTTTACATAACTATATCATACTATATTGTATGTTTTATTATTCCTATTATAAATTGTTTCATATAATTAAAATTACATGTGGCACGTGGTATTTTATAAATAACCATACAATAATGAATAAATCATAATTTATTTACGATAATATGCAGATTATAAAAATACACGTGACTAAGAAAATTTACATAATTTAAAATTTGTGAAGCTTAATATTTGAAAATGCTTGTTTG
The DNA here is from genome assembly GCA_020882235.1 of Schizaphis graminum. Taxonomy (NCBI): domain Eukaryota; kingdom Metazoa; phylum Arthropoda; class Insecta; order Hemiptera; family Aphididae; genus Schizaphis; species Schizaphis graminum. Next base: position 96,196,906 of record CM037033.1, read on the forward strand.
CATAACGTATTATAAATCATATGTTTATTATTTTGCGATGCACGGTAAAACATTGTTATTGAATTAGAATTGTTAACTTTTAAAATTATTATTAACTAAACTATAATAAATTATTGTAATATTGCCATATATAGGTATAATAGGTACCTATTGAGTATTAAAAAATACTAAATAGTAAAATTTAGTTTTTTTTTATTGAAAATTACATCCCGTGTATATTCAATTAATTTGATATTTATGTTTAATGTTTATTTTTAATTTAACGATAACTATAATAATACTAAAAACGGTAAAAAAAACGTGCCAATAATTGACGCCATTAGAATAAATAATCATTAAACATTTACACGACGTATAATACGTATTAACATTAATATGAAATATCACACGTCAACTCTTTAAATCGGTATCGTAGATTCGTAGAATTGTTTTTTTAAACGACGTGAACAAAAATAATAATCACGAACAAATCGACATAACGTCGAAGGGTTCGTAATACGATTGTATTCTGATAAACTGTCAGTTCTCGGAAAATCGAATTATCAAAAAATAAAATATAAGTTTGACATACAATTACATGCGCACACTTGAACATTGTGCGCGACTGCGACTATACATAACGCGTATATAGTGTAGTCGCTTCGTCCTACATATTCCTTGACATTAATACCCGTTAAACGTAATAGGTCATTAAAATTTCTAGTCACACAATGATGGATGAATTTAAGATAAATTATTTAGTTTACAAAACGTTTCCACCAGTATTGTACTAAACGTAAATACGTATAATATACTATATTATATATTATAGGATATAAATTCAAAATTGTAATAAACTAATAAATATTCGTATTTTGTATCGATTGTTCTTCGACCGGATCGAATATATTTCAAACTGTTTTCCATACACGATAAGAAATTATTACCGTCTATACGACTGTACTGCACCTATATGAATAATTCGTACAAGCATATTAATTATTACTGCAGATTAAATTGATAGGTCATATATTATTACACATATACGCCATGAGTACGTTACGGTCGTTACGTAAAAGTTGAACAAGAAAAAAATTGCCTCGTTATGGTCATATATTATGATGAATACCAATCGACGTAACGCGACTTCTCGCAGTAATGTGTTCTATTTTATATACCTATTTTTAGCTAAAAAAAATTGTAAGTTTTCAGTTGTTTGGAAAACAATAACGATACAATATTATTGCATCTATTTGTATCCTTTATGTAAAAATATACGCCTACGCTTTACGGTCTGCAAGTTAAAGCCATAACAACAACTCAACGTGCACGGTGAATTGGACAATAATATATACATTTGCTGTAATCTATATAATATCGTCGTATTGTATTGGCGTCATCGGTCGCTTCCGTTGTACATATTAGTCAGATATAAATATATAATTTATGAACACATTATGTTATACCTACTTACTTATAATTGATTGAAAATTGAAATAAAAAAAATTTCTTACACGAACCGTATACCTACTATAGGATTTAATTTAAAAGACGTAACCGTTTGCCATAATTTTCTTATAATTTTTTTTCTGCGAGAGGCACTCGTCTCGGTATTCGAGTAATGGTCATTAGCCGAACCGAACGGCTATGTATTTTTAATTTATAAAAAAACGATCGAGTTCGTACATGATTTAACGTATTTACAGTCTTGATTAATCGTCTTCGTTGCCGATTTAAATTGCTCGTCGTCGTTATTAAGTAGGTATATAATATTATATCGATATGAACACTCCGATAAATATTTTTCGACACTCATCGTCATTTCCTGTTCAAAAATCGTTTTACCGGTCTGACGTTAAAATACAATAATTTATACGCGTGTTTGCAGGTAATAAATTCGTATGTATACGACCGTCGGAATACTTGTGCAAATTGTTGTCGCGTATATGACTAAGCCGCGAGCAATGATTTCATATATTATACGTTTACAGGACTTATACAATACATTTCTGTATATTATTATAATCCCGACGCGCGTAAGATATCTTATACGCAAATAATATATAATACGCTAGACGCGTATGTATAGGTACCAATACCTACCTATACCGCGGTACATTAATTTCCGAAAGTATTCCGTGTGCCGTTCGCAGTGATATTAATAATATACGATAAATGATAATAATATATTATATTATAAAACAATAATCATCGCGCGATTTAATTTCGACTCGTCGGACGGAATTCGATTATTCACTAATGATTGCACACATACTATATGCGTATACCTACACGCGCTCAATATTATTATGACGCGTAGTATACCTACCACCTATAGAATAACGTGCCGTAATAATAGTAATAATCATAATAATATATATACCTACCCGATAAACGTTGGCGAGACAATATAATGTCTATGCGACGCGCGCCTGCGTCTCGAATCCGCAAGTATTCGCATTGTCTGCGTGCACCGGAGGAGGCGCAGCTGTATTGCGCGTTCTTCGCGGGGCAAAATACTGCAAACGATTTAGGTACGAATGCGTGTGTGTGTGTGTGTGCAAGCGCATTGTATACGCGTAGTATTACGTGAGGTTTTGGCGGACGGCTCTGCGATACAATGCGAATTTTTTGCGAGCTTTGCGATCGCCGACGACGGAGACGACCCGCGCGCGAAGAATTTTTTTTTTCTTTTCCGTCTTCCGGCACGCATTCGCCCCTGAAAATATGTATATTTACTCCGGCACGGCAAACGGCTGCAGACCAATATACGCCGCCGCCCGCCGGCGACGGGACGTCGACGATTTTATATATATTCGTATCGGCATATTATATAGGTAATGCTGTTTATATTTGCAATGACTATGCGACCTTATACCATATACCTATTCGGGCTATTACATATTGTACATCGCATCGGGTAAAAATATGCATACTATACCGTAACGCGCGAATAGTATATTATAATATGATGATGATGATGATGATGATCGATTGATATTTTCGGCGTGCAAAACATTCGTAAGACACTCGTACGGTGACGATGGTTCTGAATCCGTACCGATGGCGATCATTTCTATAATCGAGAAACCGTGTCGCTGATTTTTCGTTTCAACGAGAAATCGGATTGAAGACTTTTAGAACAGTAAAATATATTGTTTTTTCGATTTCGAAATGAAAATCTTAACTGAAACGCGTTCATATTTTATTTTCGTTTATTTTCTATGTGCTCCATAGCGAGGGCGATTACTTGATATTAATAATTACCTATAACCTTACCTAAACTTGCAAGTAGAGTGGACGAATGCTTCACCCCGTGTAAGTTTTTCAAGTCTTGTGCAAACGTCAACTAATGTACTTATTGTATTAATTGTGTATGTAAATAATTCTTATAAATGTTTAAATAAACAATAAAAAAAATAAAACTTTTAAAAGATTAAACTTTCAAACGAAATGCTATACGTAGTACTAACTACCAACAGTATACACGATAATATATAATACATAAATGCGCCTCTATTTACCTGTAACAACTATAAATTATACCCGCACTTGTAGCAGTGAAAGTCAACATATTTTCGAAAAGAGTGCAGTTTCCGATAAAATTATAATATTTCACTTAATGCACTCGTATGTGTAATACTAATAGGACATTTCCAGCTATCAACAATATCAAACCAATATTTTTCTTTCCGTTCCCATCTGCCATCACCAACAAGTGCTTATAAATTTATAATCATCGGGAAAGTCATTAATAATAATATTGTAACTATTATGGTTTTGAAAACGAGTTTTTTAAAAAACCACTTATAATATAAATATATATAATTCTATTTCAAAAAATGATTTAATGTAGTATATTATTCTATTAGTCATAATCAATTTTATGATTAATTTATTTAAAAAAATGAATTATTAGTCATATTTTTAATTACAATATAACCTTAAAATAGCATGTCTTTAATTTTTTGGATTGGTTCTATATTTGGTTTCTAGTGTATTGTTTTTCATATTATTATAATATAAACATAAATAATTTCATGTTATCAGTTAAAATTTATAAGTTGGACTAATAAAACTACAAGTAATATTTCTTATAAGTTATAACTTTTAAGCAAGGATGGGCAGTACTTAAATATAAGCATATTTTGAAATAAATGTTGTATTACTTTTTAAAGTACTCAAAATACAAAATGAATGATAATAATAACTAATTATAACATTTTCGACCGATTATATAGGCAATTATATTGTATTAACAGAATATGGTTATTCAGGTTATTACGTTAAGTAATTACTTATAGAAAATCACTTTACAATTTGCCAGTTGCTAATTAATTATATTCATCATAACCAGTGCAGAAATAATTTTCATTCGCATTCAATGTCCAAGCCGAGTGAAAATGATTGATATAGTATATTTTAAAAAATGTATACTTTTAAAAAGAAATTATGATTTTGAAATTTGTGATAAATATAATATTTTACTTTTAAAAACATTAATTTTCCTAGTACAGGTACTGTATAACTCATTATCGAGTTGCTTAATTATTTTTAAAAAAAAAAAAGCTAAAAAAAATTGATAAACAAATAGAAACTACACAGTTTTCTTTACAGGTGGAAATATAAACCGAAGAATACGCGCATAAAATTATATAAATATAAGATTTAAGTGAAACGGTTCAAATAAACGTGTGTATAGGTTGTATATAGATACCTAAAATTATTACAAAATACTACAGGCGTGCACGGGACACTTGTTTGCTCTGTAATTACAAATAAAAATATTAACTAACGACTATATAGGCCTATATTGCAGTAAGTAGTTTACGATGTAAGCTAATATGAATATTATCGTGCGTGACAACGCTCCGGTGGAGTTTTAATAACCCAATAGGATTCATTAATTTTGATTAAATCGTCATCGTCATCGTCATCATCATCACTGTCCACACATCCTTCGACGCCTTCGCCGTCAGCTCAAATTTGTAAATATCGTCCGGGAGTGAGAGCAAACGCCAGGGTACACATTATAATAATAATATATAATAGTAATATCGTACAGTAATAATAATGATTATTATTATCGTATACAGTGAATAATATAAGTACGTTAACGTCAGTTGTTTTTTCCACGTTAATTTTTCATCGTCGACGACGTAACATTACATTGTGGAGCAGGCGACGATCGAGGCGTGTTTGTGTGCACGTTGTATACATATATGCGCACAGCGATGATGGCACATATAGTGTTGTAATAGTCTTACGTCGTGTGTGTAATATATATATATATATACACACGGTGGCGGCGACAGGTGATCGCGAAAAGTGCATCGATCAATCATATGCGCCGCGCGCCACCGCCGTCCGTGTTCGTCACGGCGGAACGCCTCCGCCGCGGCCGCAGTATTTTATTTTATTATTTTTTCTCTATATTATATATTATACAAAACGAGTAGAAGCGCATTTACCATTTCCTCTATCCCGCGCCCGCGGTCGTAGGTAAGGTGTTAGCGATCGTCGTCGTCGTCGTCGTGTCCTCGCATATAGTGTTTCACTATACAATATCCCGATCCTTTGCTGCAGGACACGAGGGACATACTATTATTTACCATTTATTATATAATATCATCAGACGTGATAACATTTTATCGTTTATTATCTAACAATTATTATAGTAATCTAGATCCTTATGGTCGATATAGTTATACAGCATTTAGTCGTTACTTATAACATTAAGAAGTTTGGTGCAAAGCAGAGCCTGAATTAATTGTTTGGATTTTCGCGGTGTTGTACATTATGTTAAACACATGAATAGTAAAAAATTTAAATAAAAAACGTTCGGGAGCTCCTAAACGTTATCGTTTCGATTCAATATAGGTCAATGCGGGTAGTTCAGTAAAAACTTAATTTGAAAACTATGCGAGTACCAAACAACGTCTTGAATATCTATAGGATATGATGTGCATGTTATTTAACTTAATGAAATATTACTACTGATAGATGAATTCACTAAATCTATGTGTGGAGAATACAAAAAATGTTAAAATTTATTGAAATACCTATTTATATTGGATAGGTACCAATAGTTTGTAAAATTATTCATATCGATAATAATATTTATTATTATTAAATATAGCAATAATTATTCCATCTTACCAAATGAAAAAAATACATACAATATGACATGTTATCAGTTATTTGAAAAATAAAAAAAACTTTTCGGGTTTATTCGGTCAATTCCAGTGTTTTGAAAAAAAAAAATCATTCGGGCAATATGGGTTTTGGGTGTTCGTTTTTTTAAGGGTTTAAAGGGTGTTACTGGTCCCTTTTTAATTCGGTTTCAAGGCCTTGGCCGTAACAAAGGTTATTGCGTTCAAGGTTTGTTATTTTACAATCGTATAATAATATTCTATACGGCTTTAATACCCCATACGCGTTTTACACACGATTAGATTTGTCGGATTAGTCGGATATACAAACGTTCAATTAAAATTAGATTTTATCGATGATAATGTAACTTCGAGTGAGACGTCAGTGGTATGTATTTCGAACCGGTCTCGAATAAAATTTGCGTATCGCGGCATTCTACTGCGGTGCGCTCGGCGGAAAGGATAACTCCTCGACAATTATAATAGTATACGGTGTATCTTTGTTATATCCGCCCTGAGAATCTGCGGCCTAATACCCCGGTGCGATCCACTGCGATCTCACAATAAATCGCACCATAGAGTAGGATGTCGTGGTATCGATGATTCGACTATTACGTATACGATGAGTTGCGCTAAAACTCTCCCACACGCACTCGAATATCCGTCCTGCAGTCGCTGAAAAAAAATAACTGTGCGCCTACGTGTGTAATCGAATCTGAAGAAACCCAATATCGACGGCGGTGGTAAATGTATCGTTGAAAACTATGATATTATCTACTCGGTGCCACCGTCGGATATCGAAATACTATACAGCTAGGCCATCATAATATTGTATTATGTATATTATATTATTATTATGATATAATAATATACATAATATAAAACGCGGCGACCATGTGACTTTTATTTTTATTTTCAAACGATTTACTTTTGTTTTTCAAACCCGTCGTAACCGAATACGCTCCGTCGCATAACGATACGACTACCTAGGTAGCATAATACTATATAATATGCATAATATATGTATATATATATATATACAGTATACACGACTATACATTATTATAATATATGATATTATGTAGTTATAACCAGCGGTTCTCAAACTTTTTTTTACATATACCTTAGGCATAATATTATCAATCAGTTGCGTACCATTAATGACTAAAAAGTAAAAATAGAACAATCCAAATTGTACAATTAAATACTTTTTTTTTAAACAATAAGGCAGTAAAATACTACAACTACAGTATAATTCTTTTTTATTTATTAGTTTTTTAAAATAAGATATGATTTAAATAATTGAATGGGTTTATTATCCAAAAATAGACCTACACGTACCACCATGTAGTCTTTCGCGTTCCACAGTTTGAGAACCACTGGTATACACTATACAGATATAATAACAAAATAATGACGGCGACTATAGTCACGTCGGTGTTCGTGTGTACGATTTGCGAGGACGAAAAACTTACGAGAAGACACGCTAAAGTAGAATAACCGAAACACGTTTCCTGTATATTAGACATCTGTATATTTTTACCGGAATATATACCAGACCGTTAAATTATTCGATTCTACCGGCACTATATATTATATACCATAACAATATAACCGCGTGAAAACGATACAACGTAATAATAGATTATTATATATCAGTATTGTATACCCTAGATTGGAAATTTTCGATTTTCGTTTTGTAAATTTCAAGACATCGTATAAAACGTCATAACCCCTCACACTCCAACTCACCACGTACATATAACCAAACCTTTCACATACACTGTCATACCCTAAAAATACATGTACATAATATTATACATTGTACATACTTTGTACATAATACATAGTAGTTTGTGTGTATATATGTAATACGTTCATATGTATATACTATAAAATATATACACATTGTAAATAACAATCTTACAAACTTTGTATAACCTCGCAGACAGTATATATAGGTAGTATATTACGTATGTATAGATTCGGTTTAGATAATATGTTATATACATACAGATCACATTTAAACATGTACAGAATAACGTTCCTCGTCGATATATCATAATATTATGATCCAAATTGAAAATCGATAATGGAACGGAAGTGTATACATGAGTACATAAATTATATTTGCGATCATTTTTCATGGATTCAAAATTACAAAAAAAAAAATATATGGGTCAATTTATTATAAAATAATCGATTTAATTGAAATGTAATTTAAATGCATTGTATCTATAAAAATATTTCGTCCAATATTATAAATATAGATAGCGTGTATTGCACTTGTACGAAATTCCTATATCGCAGCGTTTCTTAACCTTTTTAGTCTCGCGACACCCCTCCCTATCTATATTAAGTATACATTTGTATCATATCGTTGAGAAAGCCAAATTTTGAATGAAATGTTCATTTTGTAAATTGGTGTTTTATTATTTTTTACCACCATAACCCTCTGTCAAGGCAATTGCGACCCCCAGGTTGAGAAACGCTACTACATCAGACATTGAAATAAAACTAAGCCCCTAGTCATTATTTAAGAAATTATTCAATCGTCAAATCACCACTAAAATAAATTTGTATTCTTTTTTTATTTAAACATTTGTTAATGAATCACTACGAGTCATTATTGCGCACCACTGCATGGTATAGAAGTGAGAATTTCACGATATTTTTCTGTCGATTGAAACGAAAACACAAAAGATAATGATGATATACTATATTTCTTTAATATCGTTTCTGACACTACACAATAAGTTAAACATTTTTATTATTCATTCAAATTATACATATTTAGTACAAAAAAAAAAATTTATAATATTTTATCAAAAATTAAAAATGTATTATACTATTAAAAATCATTAGTGATAGGTATTATAATAGTTATAACAACTAATAGTTATATATATTTTGCTTAAGGTAAAATACAATTTAATCATCAATGTACAAAATAAAAAAAAAATTGTAAAAGTCATTCAAATTTGATTCTCAAGTATATTACATTGCATAACAATTATAGGGAAATTTACGTACGTAGATTAATATTACGTACAATGTACAAAGATAGGCAAAAATAAAACAAGTTTTAGAATAATCATAATAATTGACATATTTAAATTACCAATATTAAGAAAAAAAACTGTTTAATAAATACGTTTTAAAATTATGCTAAATATTAAATAAAAGGTAGAAGACGTTAGAATGCTTACTTGACTTAATAAAAGGTTACTATTAAGTTAGTTTTTCATAAAATATGTCATACATGTAAATATTTATATTTTTGTATCTCACAATATATTCAACTACTGTTCCAAAATCCTTTTATTTTTATGATACGAGTATAATAGTTTTGTTTATTTATTTGTCATAAACCTAAAATAGGTCGAATAATATATTTTCTTATAAAGTTATAAATATAAATTTTTTTTTATAATAAATGTATTTTAATTTTATACAAAGTTTATATTATTACACTGCGAATGTAGTAGATACAAATTATCTTATTACTTTATAGATAACTTGGTACGTACTGTTAGTAATTGTAATTTCATTATACGTAATTTGTATATAACGAATAAAACGAACTAATATGTATGTACTAAGTAACTTATGTTCTTTATAATGAGGTTTAGTAAAATAGAATTTAAAATGTTTTATAATTATTCAAGAGTATATTTTATTTTATACACTGTACAAATTTAAATGCGATGAAGATTAAATTCAGACTAAAATATTAAGAAGCAGAAAATAGGTCAAGACGTATGAAAATATTTTAAACACAAAACCATAATCCTGTTCAATAAAATTAACTATTTATAGAATCATAATCACCTTAAAGTAGCCTTCCTTGCAAAATATAAATGCCCTTGAAGGCATACGCCGGTACAACTTCAAATATAAATGAAATATTTGAAGAATTCAATAATAAAACAATGAATACCACTATATCATAAAAATATTAAATCGCAGAAATCATTTTCCCAGAAAAAAAAAAAAAATAAATAAAAAATGGATTATTTCTGTCAATGAGTTAACAAAGCCATTTGTATGGAAGCTAAAGATTTGATTAATGTATTTTTTTAACTAATTGAGTTTATTATTTTTATAATTTTAGCAGTACTTGGTGACTAAGTTAAATTACATAATATTATTTATTTGTGAGTTATAAATTAGGTATTACATTTTTTATTGTTTAGTAAATTAATACACATGTAGATATTTATATCAAATATTTATGTATATTGTAGTATCATACCATAATGACTATGAACACATACTAGAATATTGTTTAAAATTTGAATTTATTCGTCACTTTAAAGTAGATAAATAAATAGACTGTATTGAATTACATTATATTATGAATAATAAACAAATAAATTCTGATAAGAAAACAGCATAACAAGAATTTTCTTCACTCGAAGTCTATTGTTGATGCACATTATATTGCATCATATATTATTAATGCATGCATATCCCTTCGAGATAAAAAAAAAAAAATAAATAACAGATGACACTATCAAACCACCTCAACCCATAAAACCTCTACTACTTTTGGTAAACAAATTAAAAATATTATAAATGAGGTTGGGTACACTAGCTTTATTAAATTTAAGATTTATTATTATTTTTATTTTTTTTTAATAACAAAGAAAAATTTAATTGATATAAATGACTTGATAAAATATATACATCAACACACAATCATTACTTATTACTAAGTATATATGTTTTTTTTAAGTGAATTATTTGTTAGATATATAAATGTGGGTATATCCATGTAATATAAGTATATAACACTTATTTAAAGATTAAACGTGATTAATAAATTTTAATATTTTATTAAAATAAATTAATATATATTTTAATTATTTATACCTCTGTCCTGATCTATAATAATTTTAATTTTCAAAACATTCTGTTCCACCAGATTTTAGTTACCTAACCGTTCTCGTAAGCCCAACTTACTGTGCATCATACTCGCTAAAGTATTATATTTAAGAATGAGAAGTTATAGAACTTGCATATTTTTGTCTATGCCTTCTATTTATAGCTAGGTGAGCTATAAATCTGTTGCATAACCTAACGAGTTAATTTTTATTGTTTTTTTTTATTTTACATACTTGGGATATTTTCTAAGAATAGCATATTAAACTTTTTTCATACATAAAAATTCATATTTAGTTAATATTAAATATTATACTTTAAAAAATACTCTCTCGGGAAATCGTCGTCGATTACACGTTGACAATCTTAAAAAAGCTCTACTGGTCCAATGCAACAAATTTACAGGTATAAAAATTAAATAAAAATGTATTGTGAGTGTCACACAATATTTACAAAAATTTATAATTTTTCTTATATATACAGATGTTTAACTAAGAAATATTCGATTAGATAATAAAATTTTGACGTTGTTTATAAATTGTATTATGTTATATATTTTTTTCATTTTTATTTATAACTAAAAATTGTATGCACATTTTCGATTTGTTTGGCATATTTTCGTTTTTTTCGTGCATATTTTTGTTTTTCTTGTACACATATGCACACATTGTTTGAACATTTTCCTCTTACAGTTTCTCATCAATTTATATTACATTACTAAAGCTTTAAAAAAAAAAAAATTAATTTTTGATACGATAGATTTATATATGTACACTGAGTTATTGACAGAATGTCTTAATTATTTTTTGCTTAATTGTACCATTATATTATTTTCGAAACATGTATTTAATTATACAAAATAAAATTAAATAAATGAATAAGTAAATATTATTACCTATAAGTTATTGGTACTCAGTAAAGAGATAACTCAACAATTAGATTTTCGATTTTCTAGAATATTTCAACTGAATAACCAAATATAAATACAAATAGGCTTGTTTCTACTTACCGATATACTCTATCATTTATTTCAACAATAGATTGCGACTTCATTGTGCAATAAAAACAAAAAAATATAAAATACTTTTGTAAAAACGTGTTTTGTTCAATGTTCATACAATAACAATTTTTTATGTGAACAATTGCAAAGTTTTATAACGAAAATTAGATAAACAATATTGTAAGATATATTTAGTGCCAGTTTATAGGGATATTGAACAGTATATAAAATATATTATTATTTGTCATCATAATTTATATATTATATTTAATGATATTTGCAATGCGTAACAGGAAATTCTGTTCAATAATATACAATTGTAAATCGAAAATAAAGTATATGTGTTAATTTTCTGGAAAATAATTATTGTAAAATTGTATTAATATTTTTAATTGATTACGGTGGGGAGGCAAAGTTTTCTCTATCGCAGTTTTCCACTAAAAGTAAAAAAATGTATGGCTTATATTTCCAGTGATTTAACTACCGGTTTACAACTATACATTGAAAGGTCAATAATTACAACAAACAGACATGTTTTTATTTACACTAACAACAATTTTCTGAAAGTATCTTTCAAAATGTATAGTTGTCATTATTTTTTTTTTTAATACTCAAATATAATTTTGATAATGGAGATGTGAGTTTTAAGTTGTTTTTTACAGACGTTAATGATTGCAACAGCAGGTTTACAAGGTAGGTAGTAGGTATATACAGCTTATAAATATTTTTTATAATAATAAAAATTTTTATAGATATTACTTAATTTTATAATAGTGTGCCCACTGTTGTTTTGTTTGAAAATACGTTGGTGTTTCAGAGGAAATGTCGGCGTTGCTTGCAGTTCCATTTACGAAATTAAATTTTACAACAGTTAGCGAAACAATTAAAAACAACATCGATTCGATACATATATAGCTATATATGCAAATACTCTCTCTCACACAAACACACACACACACAATATATGGATTAATCAATCTCACTCGAAGACCGTTAAAAAGCGGTATATTAATAATAATATTATGGTCTTATTTGAGTGTAATATTTTTTCTACGTATATTTTATCATCATAATAATATACATAATTTTATGTACACGTCCGGTGGCATGACTGGTTACCGACGTAGGTACCATAATTTAATATGTTCGATGTCTTTCCTTGAACACAATAACAGTATTATACACAATATTATAGTATTATGTTTTATGTTTTAATATACCTGTTGACAAACAAAATACTACTACAGCGCCAAATATGATAGAAGCGACTACGTCATTAGGTAATCTGTTGAAGAGTTACATAAGTATTTTATTTAGAGACGTTCGTATATTGTATATTCTTCGAAGATATTTTGTAAATTATAAGGAAAACGTTGGTTTTTTTTTTTTTTTTACTTCATCGTTCAGCTCTCATCGCTATATTACTTTTGCTATATAAAGTATGTAGTACCTAGTTTGTTTTAGTTTTTTTCCAAGGACTATTTACCTCATAATTGACGAACTTCTTATCTTTTTGCTCACGCCTGAACTTTCCTTATTACACCAGTTGAACTATATGTTTTGGGGCGTATTTTCTCAAAAACACTTTAATCCGCAAGTTGTACATAACGAACGGGAAAAAACAAAACTGTACGTTAAAAGCACAGGCAGGTACAGTCGAAATGGTCTTCGTAATGAAAAGTTAACAAAGACATTTTGACTACCGAGGCATGCGTGTTTTTGCCAAGTGTATTGTGTCGTATGGCATATATTTATAGTATCTATTTAAAGAGTTTTAAATAATTATTACAAAGCACGTATATTTAGACTAATTTTTTTTATCACGAAATAGTAATTTGTTTGGTCAATATGTATTTAATAAATCGTTACAAATTAATAACTGCAGATTTGATATTAAATTTCTATATGCATCGAGATTTCTCCCTAACAACAGACTGCTAAGGAATATAGATTTAATAATAAAATTACAGTTTTATGATGAAATATTCACCTTGTATTCATGAAAATAAATAAACTTATACATTTTAAAAACTATACAAAAAACTGTACTATACATTCAAGTTTTTTATGTTTTACTTAATAATGTGTTGTTAACACCTTAGAAAATATTCATAGTTTTTAATTTGCTTATTATTAACTATACACAGTATAATATTTTTAACACACTTTGTGTACATTTAATTTGATTTTTCTTTTTTATAATTATAAGTAAGGCTAGATTTTAATTCATTTAGGTGTATGAATATTCAACGCAGCATAATAATAAGTAATGTTTGTACTAATATGGAAAACTGCAGAATGAAAAACAAATTGTGGCATAATTTTTTTTTTACACGTAACTAAGAATGAAATTTAAGTGATGCTATAAATTATATTACTTTAAAAAAACTCTTTTTTAAATAGTAAAAATTGTATGTATAAGTTGAGTTCAGATTTTTAAGTTATAGGTAGGTACTAATATATTTTTATTTTTAAAAAACGATGTTGCATCATCCATAAACCCATAGTATATAACGGTATAGAGTTAATTTCCATTATATTCCAAAAGTTTTTTGTTTTTATAATAAGTAATTATTAAAAATTCCTAATTACGTACTACTCTTATTATTTTATACAGTTATATTTTTTGCTTGATAATATTTGATTTATATATGGAAAAAAAAACAATTGTTTCAGTTTTAAAATATTGAAATTAGACAATATGTCAATATGGGATGCTAGAGTTAAATAATTGGGCACTTTTCATTTCCAATAATAATCTTAATTTAATTCAAATTCAGAAAAAACATGTTTTAGTGCCTCGTATTTTATATTCATACAGTTAATTTTTAGGCAGCAAAAAAAAATTATTTAATTTAATATAAAGGTTCCTCGTGCTTTGTTATGATCTTTGAAAAAAAAATTAATAAAAAATAATAAGACTTGGTGTAGGAAAAAAGTGTTAATTATAGTGGAATATCACAGAAACCTCCACAGAAGTATGACCTGAATTATAATTTTAGATTTTTAAATAGCAAAACATACAATTATTTATAATATACTACGTGATTTATTTATTTGTATAATACTGGTTTACTCCAAGGTAGGGCATATAAATTATTTTGTATAATAATAGCATATCATCTGATTGACAGAATGAATTAATGCAATGACAACGACGAAGATACTACAGTTGTAAAGTTTAAATTTTATAGTAGATATGGTTTGGATATGAACAGATTAACAATTTATTAATACATAAAACATATGTATAACAGACAAAAGTCCGCAACAAAAATGAGCATATATAATTTATATTATACATTTATAGGTACATGATGTTATATTATACGACACACCGGTTTACTACGTAGGTAGTACGATATCACTTGCATAATACATTATTATAAATCATTATTATTTATGCGGCAATATGGGAATCGAGCATCTGATGAGAAGAAATATACGAATAGACTGAAAATTTAGTTTGGAAAAAGGAAAAGAACTCATTCCAAATCCAATATTAATTGCTTTAAAAAAATAAAAGATTTTTTAGAACATTATTTACTTTCTTTTAGCTTTCCGCTACGAAACTAATATAAATTATTGTTTTTTTTTTAAATTAGTAATCAGTTGAGTTAAAAATATTTAAGTAGTTTTTTTTAGTTATACCTGTTTCCTACCTGTAACTGCACCCGTCTTCAAGATTATTAATGTGATTCTCAAGAAAACGCTAATTGAAAATCAAGGTCAGCTGGTATGTTTTTGTTACACAAACAAATGCATAGTAATAAATTAATGAATTTCAAGACAAAATATAAGAATGTCATTTGATTTGGTAAAACCATCGAATTACATAAAATCGTTTTATAATTAAAACAAAGTAGGTAGGTAATTCAATATTTTATAGTTTATATTTAAAAAAAGGGATTATAATAGTTATTATATTTTTTTATTTTATAAATAATATTTCTGTTTCATCGAGTAGTAACAAAACATTATTTTATTGAATCAAATACATATAAATACTAATTAATAATTTCCGAGTACTAATGGAGTTTTAAATGAGCGCATAAATATTCAATTGACAATTAAAAAATATTGTATATGTACCTACTATAATATAATTTGATTAAAATACAAATTACTCGGATGAAATTTAATATTAACGTTAAAAATTAAATACTTGTTCCCATCAACATTAAGTTATAAAATATAATAAAATTGTTTTGAAATCAATTAATATCGGAGACGCTCTTTTGAGCGTCTAATTATAATATTATTGTAATATTTATAAAATGCAATGCATTTCCAATGATGGTGTTTTCCAAAGTGAAACGATTCGAAATAATGAATGGTTTATGCGTTCAATATACATTTTATTTAAATTAATATTACAATAGTGATTGCTCTTTAAGACGATACCAAGCACTACAATAATACTTCAATACAAAAGAATAATAATTAATATATAATTAAGTATATTATATTATATTAATAATTAAGTTGATTTTGTGATATAAAAAAAAAAAATGAAATGAAATATAGGTTAGGTAAACGTAAATGCGCGTAATGATGCCTTGTTAAGATCAATAATATATTACAGGTGCGCTATTAAAATGCGTCTAATTTAAAATGACTTGTGTTGACTGAATTTTATATTATTTTCTGCACACGAAATCGTATGAATAATCATTATTATGTTATAAGTCGTTGTGTGCATTTAGTACACACCCTCCGTGCGTGGCGGAACTATAATACTACATGTGTACAGAATTTTGTTTTAATCAATTTCAGTATACCGGAGCGTATGTACACAACGCGCCCCGACTGTATTCTTCTATCCCAAAATCGTTATTTATTCGTTAATTTATACAAATTAATTTTCTATTCGCGTAGCAAAACCAAACCGGCGATAGCAAAAACGCGTTTAGTAAATTAAATCCATTAGATAAACAATATTACTATTTTTCGAAAAAAAAAAAGAAGAAAAAAAAAGATAGAAAGAGAGAAAAGCACGCACCGGAGCGGAACATTCGTAACGCCCGCAGAAATAAATCTAGGGCGTTATAAATTCTCATTGTACTACGCGTATACAGTATATTATTATTATTATATTATACATGCGTTTATAATAATAATTTATGTGTGTACATGTCCGGCGTCGGATACTCCACCATAGAGAATGGATAAACTAAACAATGCGCTCCGCGCGAGATCAACGCACAAAGTCCATACGGCTGCTGTGCAGCAGTGGTGCGCGCTGTTTCTGCGACGATTAGTGCATCGCCGCCGATAACCCGTTAAATCGAAATCAATTATCGATGATATCATTATTATTATAAATCACACTGCACTCGATCATTTGAATATCGGCGATGAGTTTCGGTCGTACAATGTAATATCACGATAAAAAACATGCCGGCGAGGGTCCTAACCAGGATACAAAAAAAAATTCAGGGGGTTTACAAAATTTAGGAATACAAATTGTGCCGCAATATATTAAAATAATTTTTTTCTAGTTACTCAAAATTATTTCGAGAGGGGGGTGTGAACCACAAAACCCTCCTATATACGTGCCTGGTTCTGACCTAACCTGATCGGATCGAGGATTACGGTGGGTGTGGTGACCGATACACGCGGTGTCCTCGCTCGTCGAACGCGCGCTAATACAGTACTAATAGTGCATTATTATTATTATTATCATCATTACTATAAATGTGACTCGACAAGACGGGTATATGTATTTTTCTTTGGTATTATTACACGTGCACTTCTACTACAGTTGTAATAATATTATGTCCGCGTTCCCATGACGATTTCGTCAGTTTGCCGCACGTGACGGACGATTTTCGTCGACCTGGCACGACAAACGTAAATAAATGTAAACGTTCCGTTTTTCGTGTTCGTCCACTCCGACACATCCGAACGGCGGAGGACGTGTGCGATCGTAACGAAACGCTTATCCCGATAATATAAAATATATATTAATATAATAATAATATGTGCTATTATAATACCGATCGTCCGTGCAGTGTTTGCACACGATTCGGTCGCGTCAAGTTCGACGCGACGACCGTGGGAACATTACACTGGCTATTACCGTGGCACTAGTCCGCGGACTGCGTTACAGCGACTACACCCAATAATAATAATAATATTGTCTCATGGATTGATTTGCGTTCTTCGTTCGGCCCTTGTACGACTACACTCTCGTCGATTCGATATCACGAAAAAATAATATACGCGACGTATCGAGTGCGTCAATAATATATATACAATAAAACCTCGATAAGACGGAACTTCGGTAAAACGGAATATTTCTTTGGTTAATTTTTTCAAATTTCATATTTTTTAACCCCTTCAAAACGGAAAAAATACATCGTCCCAAACGATTTCGTCTTATCGAGGTTTTACTGTACATGATATAAAATAATAATATTATACTTTATACGCAATAATACGAGGCCGTCGTCTAATTATAGTCGTCGTCGCCGTTTGTCTATGCAAAACGACGGCGGACGGGATATATGTATTATACATATAGCTGGTAAATAGAGTAATATATTTCAGTCATCCGTCCCGTCGTCGTCATCGTTATAACACTGCAACGACGTTCCACGGGTAATATTATAATATTGTCATAATATATTATCACCGCGGAGACGCGCGATGCGATTGTATCGCTAGCCGAACGAGAAATCCGATTTCGTATAATATACACAACTGCATATTAATAATAATAATAATATGATGGCAAATACGTGATGGCCGCATAAAATAATAATAATATACCAAAGATATTAATATTATACGAAAACTGTGTACTACTACGTTATTGTCCGATTGTACGTGATATACAGTGGCGTAGCCTGGGGGGGTTTTGGGGGGTTGAACCCCCCCCCCCTTCGGCCGTATTTTTATCAAAAATATAATTTTTATAATATAGAAATACAATCATTTATTCGTGGTGAAATGTATTCTGTTATGCTGTAGGTATTCACGTTATCGACTGCACTGGTGATAATAATCATTATCATTCATTTATTTTATTATTTCAATACGGTTGTAGATTTATTTTATTTTATTACTAAAAGCCCCCCCCCCCCTAAAAAAATTCTGGCTACGCCACTGGTGATATATATATTATATATATATATATATTATTTTAAGACCCTCCGCGTGTATAGGTATATTATATAATACGTTTATAAGTATAGAACACGCTAATCAAAGTGGTCGTTAGATAATGACTGCAATATAATATATATAGTAAGTATGCGAAACGCTTTTCGAATGTATATATATATATATTATATTGTTATATTATGTGTGTATAATATGCATCATATATAGCTATAGGTATGCTGCTCGTTGTATGCCGTTTCGACTATGTGCTATTTGTGAGTACGCGTAAACGCGAATGTGATATGCTCGCCTATATAATATACATTATTGTGCATTATTATATATATATATATATGTATATTAATATGTTATGCATATACTTGTGCAGTAATAATAATAATACATTACACGCGGTCCTCTGCTGTGTGCTATGGTTGATTTATGTAGACACGAGTTATAAATTATAAAATGTATGTGTGTAATATTATATATATATACACACACGTACGCGGACGTGTGATAGTGTATATATACAGTGTACGTTTTACACGCGTGCGTGGGCGTATGTGTGTATATTCCATGTGTGTATACGCGTGCATTTTATCCTGCAAAGTATCGCCGAATTGCAGACGTAGCTAGAACGAGTTAGCAAATTCTGTCTTTTTGAATAAATGACGTCCATAAATAATGAAAAGTTTAAAAGTTTTCGAAACCTTTAAAAATAATCCGACGTTTTGCGTTCCTACGCATGGTTTGCCGAACCGCACATATAAAGCGGTTTGGTAGCATAGCCCTTCGTGAAAATGTAAATCTTTTAGTAGTTATACCCTCGAATTACTTCTTAAAACCATAGGCGTGTCCAGGTTTTTCTGTCGGGCGTCTTCAGAACATTCCAAAATTGACTAGAAGAAAAAAAATGCATTAAAGCGTATTCCTTAAGAAAACAATTTTATTTATGTACGATATGTATACGTACTACTTTTTGAAATTAATAGTAAGTTTAATTACATATTATAATAAACGTGTATAATAGTATAGACTGTAGCATTTCCTCATCATTTCACGATTATCGCCAATTATTACATTTATTGTTATTGTATTCCCGACAATACATAATAATTGACGATGACTTTTTTTTAGTTACAATATTATTATTCCGTTTACATTAATTTGCTTTATTGTCCTTCTTGATTTTTCTATAATTACGCAATCACAAAGTTAATGTTTTTAACAAAGTTTTTACCGGGTTTAAACATTTAATAAGGCTTGTTAAGTAAAGTACAATATAATATTAATGTGAAATGATTTTTTGATTAATTATTTTAGTATCATATCCGTGTATTTAAATATTTAAAATTTTAAAAATACGGTGATTAAAATATTAAATGGAGCTGAGCTTTACAGTTTTATTTAATAATTAATGACCAAAAAGATATCAGATAGGTGTTAAAAGTATATGTTTGCAAGTCAGGATGATACGTATATAGATAGGTGTTTTAGGTGTTCAAACACCTCCCGAAATACTTGGGTTTTTGTATGGTTATTTACTTATTCAATTTTAATGTTAATTTTGTTATATCAATGTTTGTATTTAAAAAAGTATTTCAAGTATACCTAATTTTCATAATTTTTTTGTATAATTATTAAAAAAGTTCTATTTTTCAATAACTGGTTTTCAAAAACATCCCCCAAAACTTTTTTCTGCGTACGTTCCTAAAGTTAGCAAATATCAATATGATTTGTGTTTAAAGCACAGCTACACTCAAGTTAATTTTATTTAATATTAAAGATATACCTATACATCAGCTGTTACGGGTCGTAATTATAATTACTAATAATAGTTGTACAAGAATAAAATTAAAAAATATATTTTAAAGGTGTGCAATGGTCAAGTATTATATTATGTACGTCTTCAATCCCTTCAGGATAATATAGGTATTTGTATTTTTCGAAGATTGCAGTGTGTGTATCTGTCGACTCGCTAAAGTCTGACAGTGTAAATGACAGTTTCGCGTCCAAACATGACACCATATTATAACATAGTTTAGATATTTGTGTAGGTACTATAATAAAATATTATATTATATGATTTATAACGATGTTATCATGTCACAGCGACACAGAATACGACCAAATGTCTTTAGTTACTTTTAACTTCGATAACCGGAATACACAGTGACTATACAATATGTTATAGCACGAGTGCACGACTACTGCTCGATAAAACCTATAAGCGTAATAGTAGTGATACTAAATCATTCAGATTAATTCGTCTATAGGTAATATCACCTTGGTGTATTTATAATTAATTAAATATTTGCTTTTTATCTTCGAACCAACCAAGACTTAGTGCATTCGTTTTTATAGTAGAAAACATTTTGTGTCGTTAGCTTTTACATTAATTGAGTGAATTGAGTTATTATCAAACAAAAAGTTATCAACATTATCTGTGTTTGTGCATTGCATTTTTTAAGATATCTCTATTTGTACGCAACAAAGATAGATAATAATATAAACACAGATAACGATCTTGGTTTTATGTTTGAATAGTTTGATAATAGGTCAATTCATTCTTGGGGGAGACCAATGACAATATATTAGGCAAATTGACCGACATGCGTATACACTATTCATACGTAGTAAATTATGATAAATGAGCATATTATCCAGTGATAGATTACAAGCGACTGACAGTAAGTTAATACATCAATAGATGCAATTCAGTTTTCAAAATCGATCCAAACACCAATTATCGGTTAAACATAAAAATAATAATAATAATACTAATAGCTAGTTCATATTATTATTATTATTATTATTATACCATTATAATATAAATCGTTGTTTAATAATTATTTTTCATCTCACGTGATATTCGATTCTCAGAGACGACGGCGATTTGGTCGCATACGACTTGCATTATGCTATTATATTAAAAAAATATATTATTATTATTATAGCATTGTTACCGCAGCCGCAATCGTATTGTCTGAATGCTATTACGATTTTTATAATACTACTACAACAACACTCGTACCTACGGACGATTACGATCGGTAATCCCGCCGCGTCCATTGTATACACGCGCGACGCGCAGCCCGAACAACGGCCAAAGAAGTCTTCGTCTCCGTCTTCGCCGGCTGTTAATTATTCAGATTTTTTGGACGGTAATAATTATTATTACGCGACGACGGCATTTTTATAGGTAGGCATATCGTGTGATGCGCGTGTAATGAAAGGGACGGCGTAACTTATATTTTATTACAGTATACTACGTACTGCGTATACATAATATTAATAATATTATTATATAATAAAGTATGATAATGTGATTAGTCGCCGTATACATATATATATATATATATATATATAGTAATATTATTATTATTATTATTAAGCGAACGCGCGCATAATTTAATTGTCTAGTAACAATAATAATAAATAATGATGTGCCTACCGAGCAGCCACACACGAAGCGTTATTTTCGAACAATAATATTATAAATATTATTATTATTATGTGTCGTCGTTGTCGTCGACACACAGCAAACGGTTGTCTGTCGGCTGTCATTACGACGACGACGCGGATAGTCGAACGCCGTACGGGCGGCCAGGTAGGTTTGACAGATACAATCGCGTCTGTTTCGTGTGCGCGCGCTCGTTTAATTACGTTATGTTTTTTTCTCTATTGTATAGGCGGACGTAAAAAAAAAACGCGTCCCGGAGAATTAAAATGATAATATCGTGTGTGTGTGTGTGTGTGTGTGTGTGTGTGTGTGTGTGGTGGACTTGCTGCGAGACGGTCAGAAAAACACACAATGCAGTCGTTTTTTAATACTAATATAAACACAATATTATGAATATTGTCGTGTGTGGACAATGTGTGATTTTTATTTTTACATTTATTTGACTTTTTTACCCGAATCACCGACTGACGGCAACTGTGGTAACTGCTTAGTACCAATACGTGCAAATCGTATTGCAATATCAATAACGATTATAATATTATGATTGTTTTAGGTACCACAATCGTTTTCCATATAAGTAGCGGCGGGACGGTCCGTTATTACGAAATGGCCAATACATTTTTTTTTTTTTTTTTGGGGGATTATAATAAATTAATAAATAATATTATAACGTAATACGACCGTGGGAAACGAACAGCTATTGTACGAAATCGAATGCAATCACAATAGATAATAATAATAATATCAATAATGCATTATAATATGTTTGCTATCATTTTGTGCTAAATATTACTGTGGAATAGTGTTTGATGACGAGTGAACATTATTATGACTTATGCTCGTGTATATATTGTTTATTTAGGGTCGTTTTTTATTCACCCCAGTCGATAAGTTTGTGTCAACTTTTCGATAACGACGTCGCCTCACGAACAAAACAATAATAAATATCGTTATTTTAAGCCCACAATACTACACCATAAATTCATCGTTTATGTGTTCTAATAAAGTCCGGCCTATAGCCCTATATAGCCTACACGATTTACTAACCTACAACTCGTATCACTTTGTCACTATTTGTAGGAAGAAAACTTTTGATTTTTCGTTTTTCATAATCGCTTGAAACTTTGGCGATAGACCGCCTATCGTAGATCACCGCGATCTTATAAAAAAATTGTATCAAACAGATACACGAGGACTTCGCCTACATTCTAATCCATCTTATCATAACAATATTTTACTTTGTATTCAAAACTTTTAATTTTAAGACTTTTTGATATGTTAACGAACCTGACCGAATTTAAAAGAATAAATAAAATGCTAAACTGATATTGCATTTTTAAATTACGCCGTTTTCCTTGAATCGTGGTATATGTTAAATATTTATAATAAATTCCTCAATTCGGGAAGTTAAAATTGTTTAGTTGAATTTTAATAACAAATAGATCAATATTTTCAACAGTTTTTTTCCAAATGTTTGTAAAACTATTAAGAATTTGAATAATTCTGAATATAATTGATCTAAATATAGTTTAGATACATTTTTGGACGAGTCAATAGTATACCTGAAAATGTGCAAATAAAATAAAAAAAAAGACTGAGAAATAAATTTCTTTGTAAAACCAATAGATTTCTTTACTTAAAATCTAAAATAATAATTCAGTCTAATTGCTAATTGTATGTATATTTAATTTGGACGTGTTAAAAATGTATTATTATTATTATTCGTATTATTATTTTTTTAGATACATTGTCTTCGAATAGTTTTTCTTCTTTTGATAGAGCTAATCCTGCGTAACCTCCTGATTTCCTTCTATGATTTTTACGCATCTCTATAATACAAGCATTTTCTTACACTGAAGAAGAAAATGTTTTGCCAACACCGACAAACCACATAGAAGTAAACTGAGTAATAACTTCATTAATAAGATAAAGCTGTGCGTTGACATTCATACTTTACAATATTATTATGTTTATGCTGATGGTATTGAAATTTATTAGTGTGGCCGTACGATAAAAATCAAGATTTTCAGTCTCCGCTAAATGCAGTGTAATAGCACACAAAAAAATAGTTTTTGGTTTGTTCGCGGAAACACCGAACAGAGAAATCGTGGGCAGAATAACTATGATACAAATGTAATGGTATACGCAAATTGAATGTAACGACGGCGCTGGTTAGATGCTCAGCGTTTTCGAATTATAGCGACTTTAGCTGTCGAGCCCCTTACAAATACGCCGTTTCGAGGGGTTATATATAGGCAATTTTTTGCTTTTGCTTTGTTCGCGGCGTGCGATGTATATCTGCGCGCGTTGTGTACCGAATATCATTAGTGAGCGTGAACCCGTAATAATTACTACCCACACACGTAATGTCCTACATAATATACGCGCAGGATCTCGTCGTTAAGGCGACGAAACAATAATAATATTATTATAATCGACATTATTATTATATAAGCTAACGGGCAAAATTGTACGCCTGACAACCATGTGAATACTTCTATAGGTGTTCGAATTCTGATTAATATATTTTATTTGACGTACATAGATAATAGTAAAATATTATAATAATATGTTAATATAATTTACACATAACTACGAATCCGTTGATTATTGTCACGAGTTCACCAAAAATATTTATATTTATATTCAAGGATCTGACGTAGTCTCAAATAAGAACACATACCTAATATTTCATAATATTAAACTATATACTACCGAATAATATGTTTTTGATAATAACTTCATAGTTGAATATTGAACGAGTATATTAAAATTAAAATAAATAAACAAAACCAATGTACTAAGTTGAAATATGGACAGTTATTAAACGGTATAATATTTACGTACGGTATGAATACGTAATTATTATTCTGATATTATTCAGTATATTACTGTGATTGAAACACAGTGTTTTATGTACATAATAATATTTACTATATTATAGTATTACTATAAAATAGCCAGCACATTATTTAATTTAACATAAAAATAAAATATAATGATTTATATAAACAGAGCACCTACTTCTTATTAGTTGTTAGCAGAGATTCATATTTCATAGTTCAACACTGGCTAAGCATAACTATCTGGCCTTTGTCAACTGAAGTCTTTAGTATTTAATCATGTGGTAACATTATTGTAAACCAAAGTTGTTCTTAGTTTAGAATCATATACATTATATTATGATAATAACTGAGTATAATATGAGTCAGTATTATATAACACCCGGTTTGTTTATTTGATTTTTATTTCTTTGTACGAGTGTGTAGGCATTTCATATTATGTTACTAAAATAACCATAATTTTTCTTTCCTTTCAAACTCACCATCTCAACAATCAACTTATCAAGCTCAACGTGGCTAATAAACGTGCTATGTTATTAAAATTATAATTATATGTTAAAAGTATAACCTTCGTAGTGTCCTGTATAGTGCTTACTATACTAATACAATTATTAGAATATTAATTCGTGAACATTTTGTTTTTGAAATATAATTGAGTTAAGCAGAATACATTTTTTTAAATATAAATTGAACTCGGAACTCATAGAGAAAATGCTATTATTATTGTTGTTATTAAACTAAATCAGCGTACTTACGTAAAAGGATTCTCATTCAATTAATGCAGTGAAATATATTTCAATAGGGGAAAACAAAATCTGGTTGGTTTTGTAAATACATACATATATGTAATGCCTTTAACAATGAAACACTCAAATTAAAATAAAAAAATCAATTTTCAGAGTTGGCTGTGGTTCAAGATAATGCGTTTCATGAATTTACTGGACTATGATATTATAACGCACGTAAAAAAAATATTTGTTTTATATTATGTTATATACTTCTCACGTGATATTATATATAGGACTTAAAATATAACGATATAGGTAATATGCCTAGTGATAAATTATGCGAAATTTATGATAATTCTTTTGGTAATAAATAATATTTTATAAACCGAAATAATAACGTTTTGGTAAGCAATGTCAAGTCAGTATATTATTTCCATATTGTATTTTAATAATATAATTTAATACTAGTGTTTAATAATATTGCGTGAGCTTTGTACCTACGTTTATAATTTATTTATAATGCACCGTGAGTACGCATAAAATAATATATAATAATATTTCCAATCTGGTGTGAAGATTGAAGGTAGCGATGATATTAAAGAAAAACTATTTTTGAATAAAGACTTTGTTTATTTTCCATATTTTTCAAAGGTATTTTGTTATAATTTACAGATTATTGTGTAACCCTTACAGACTACACTTAAAATGATATGTGTGGTATAATTAAATTATGGCACCATCGTGCAATAGTAATTACACGGAGTTATATTTTTTGGAAAGTTTGGGTTGAGTAAACATGTCTACAGGAGTAGCTTGGTTTTGAAGTTAATTTTAACTTGAGAAGAGACCGAACAATATGGAATTGGCTACTTTATCTTGATTTGAAGACAAGGGTTACAGGTTTGTCCAGTGTTCTTTCAGATATTTTGTTTCATTTATATGAGATTGTTTATATTATATGAGTATGATTTTGGTATACTTCGTTTAGATTAAGTATCGATACGTTTACCACATTTTAGTAGAAATTGAGTGCTATATTAATAGCTTTATTGGTCTACAGTTAAGGTGTGTCATCGGAAAGGTTAATTAAACTAGTGTTGTTAGTTACTATGGATTTGTACTATAAATATTATAAATATCTTGTAATTTATAGGTACACATGATACGAGTGAATTTTTTAATGCATATAGTACCTACACACGCTTAATCAAGTATCTAATATAATTTATTTAACTTGTAGAATTTATCGAATTCAATTAAAATGAAGTGCCTCAAAAAGCTTGCATAAGATTAGTAATAAAACAATAAATTTGTTAAATCTAATCAGGTTTTCAACTATCCTTGCTTTAAATATTTTTTATTTACCAACAGAAACTCAAATTTCTTTATTTGATTTAATAGAAATGTTTAAGTCTGTATTGATTTTTAATCTAACTTAGTTCATGCGGGCTCATTCGTGAGACGCATTGTTTGGTGTTGTAGTCACTACCAACAATACACGAGTGATCAAAAGTGCATGTATAGTTATAGAATGAGGCGATGCTAATAGTTTTAAATGAATTGTCGGACAATTTTTCTGAAGGTGTTTCGTGTATTAAGTTTAAGTCGAAGTCTTCATGAATAAATAATCAATTAATTAAATAATTAATTATATATATATAATCATGAAACTTTTAATAATTAATAAGAACTGGACTCGACGAAGATGGGTGGGGTAGTTTATGGGAATTAATAATTATGTTTGATTGATTTTTTCTATGTTTGAACAATTTGAAGTTTCATTTTGGATACCAGTGTACATAACGGTTTGATCATTTTAGTGAATGTTATTTATTCATGATATTTATTTTATTTATTTATTTGATAGTCTTTATTTCTTTGATCGACTTTTAAGTCAAACCAACTCACTGGTATAATCTGGTAGATAAAAATTCCTAACCGGTTGATCTCAATTTCAAAGTCGATCATGTAAGAATTTATTTTTAAGGCCAAACGCACAGTTTTATCAAGAATTTTTCTATGCAATTCGATCCTCAAAGGCGAAGTATATTTTTAGTAGATCGTGAACAAAAAAAACTTGGCCACCCCTGACCTATAACATTACGGTTAAAGTGTTTATCCATAGTATATTGTAATAAATATTGAAGTCAGCTTTGCGTAGTCATATAAGCCAAAAAATTACTATATGCATTCATTAAAAATGTATTTATATTGCATCTAGAAATAAATACGCGTGTGTACTGTCGTCGTGAGTTCTGTCAAGCGAAAAACGTAGCACTCTCTCGTATGGTCTCGTTTATATTATATTTATAAAACGCAGGTGTCGAGACGAAGTGGTAGTATACGATACGTTTTATTATTAATTTTCAATTTTCAGAAACTTTTATAGGTAATTTTTATATAGTTTGGTATAAATCTTAATGGATATATATTTTTTTTTTTGGAAAACTTTATTTTAATCTATCATATGGTAGGTGCTATTAAAAAGTAAATTTACTAATAAGTAAATAATATATAATAAAATATTCATGTAAATATAGGCTGAATGATGTTTTTACTCATAATCGTTTTTCATATGCATTGATTTATTATATAATTGAAATTTAATACATAATATATTACAGGGACTTACTAATTATGAGGTACACTCACTTGAAATCTACCATATAGCAAAACAAATTTTCAGATTTTACATACTTAGAATTGGCAATGGTTCGATTACCGTCATTATTTTATTTTAAACATTTTTTAAAATCTCTAATAAATTGATTTTAACTCCTTGGTTTGAAATCGCATAAAATCGTTCACATTTATAGAACAAGAGAGCTGAACAATAAAACATTGTTTAACGATTTAACCTAACCTAACCTAACCTATGTCCGAATTTATGACGTTTTAATAATAATAATAGGTAATAATAGGTAATAATGATAATAATATACATTATAATAAACCCACTATAATGCGTTTGAAAATTGTGTTCTCTAACCTACCTGTAGCTAATAATCGTAGTACCTAATTCAAAGTATGGAATAATAATGAATACCCACCAAAACGATTTTAGGACTTGAATTTAGATTGGATATTTTGAATAACTTGAATTGGAATAACTGAAGGGTTTCCGTTTCTACGGGACGGCGTAAGATTACTATATTACACCATTGTGATGAGTTAATATTTGCATAAATATGACAAAAAAAAGTTGCTCAGCAGGAAGAAAATCATATCGCGAGGGACAATCGTCGAATAAATTAAGCCTACCTATAAAAACATAAGACTTAAGATAAACACTAAGATTATTTTTTAGTGTTTTGAGATTTCAAAAAATAGCACATCAACCGTTTTCACAGCATTGGTGTGACGGTGTCGTGTTTTCGAAGACAAAATCTATATATAACTGCAGCAAAACGTTACCTTAGTATTTCGTATTTTGTTATAATTAAAAATAATAATATTAATAATACAATATTGTACACAAATAATACGGCTGTAAGTGGAATATTCATTTTTTTATTTTGAAATATGATGAATTATTCATATGCTTTGGATGAACACATTTTTAAACCGTTAAATACAAACTGTGGGTGCTCCATTTATGCCACTGCCACCTGTCACTTGTATATCAACAGTCCTTCTGAAGATACTCAGCAAATAGTGCACGTTTATAATTTGTAATTCATAAAATGAAAGGTTTGAAATCGATTGGAGGGCAGCGAGCAGAAGTTTAGGTAGTTATTTTATACAACTATTTACGCGGTATATGCTTAGAGGATATGGTAACTTCTGTTGTTCCGTGGAATACAACTCGAGACACTCTTAACTGTCTATATCAGACGTATTTATGGATATAGTAATTTCGTTTTGTGAATTAAACGCATGGTTAAATTTTACAGATAGAAGAAAAATATTGTTTTTCTTTATATGTCAAAAGTCTTTCAAAATTTGATAAGCCACAATTATTTTTTACATAAGTGCACAGTAAGCTTATGTCATTCCGTTTATAAAAATGACACGAGGCCACGTACGTGCCTTTATTGAAGTAGGTTATGGATTTTTTTTTTTTTTTCATGCTCTTTGTAAATTATTGTAAATCCACGTAGGTTCTATGCATAATATAATTATAATGTTTTTTATGTCAATATTGCGGGTGATTATGAATTTTTCCTGTAGCTAATATTCGCTATATATGTGTCGCTATTGTTTGTATTATTATCGTTAATAATAATAATAATTATGGTGAACACGTATCGTTTGTTTTGTTTCGTATAGATGCACGATCGTGGGACGACGTTCGACCGCCGAGGATTATTGCCGTTCCTATATAATATCCGTCCAACTACTACGCAAACGCGTACCTATCTATAAATGGATATAATACGCAATATAATATTATTTTAATTAAATTAATTATAACGAGTTTACATTATAAGTCATAATATAGTACTATATTACATAGAACCGTGTAAATAATACATAACAACGGGTCTGTGCATACTTATGCCCTATATAGTTTTTTACGATTATTAAACCGATATAATAGGCAGTGCGTTAGATTTCAATCTTTTATTTTTTATGATTATTGTTCTAACTTACTATACTATTGCCTACCTAACTCCTTTTCAAACCGTGGCCATCAAATTTATTATAATATACAATATAATATTACGATGATACATAATTTATACATATTATGCGCGTGTGCGCGGACGTACATATATTAATATTATACGATTATTATTATTCACCATGAAAATACGACGCACGCGGGTTATCTTATTGCGGGCAGCTCCCACGAGGCGGTCCTTAACGCGAGGTCCTGTATATTATGTATATTACATAAGCCATATGATGTATATACACACCGCAGTCGACGGGTCGTAATAAAAGGACGACGGGTGAAACAAAAAAAAAAAAAAAAAACAAAATTACACAGCGACGTGGAGCTACTTAATTTCGTCAACTCTGGTAGTATAATCGTTAGACCGGAGATGACACTGACGCATGCCGCCGGGACTCGCTGCAGCGGACCGCACACATTGCGGCGACGGCGCCCCTTTCGGTGGTCCTGTAATTTAACACACAACGTACCTAACAATAATTTATTATGTACCTACATAACGTTGTGTTCTAAACATTGTAATGTCATAATAATATAATATTATTATTATGTCGTGTCTACGGGCAAAGTGCACGCACAATATCATCATAACCTCTGTGGACCGTCAGGATTTAAAAGTTTTTGGTTTCCACCCTGACCGAAGAAAAACAATAATCGAATTAGACGAAACATTCGTGTATAACGCGACAACGTCGTGACGTGACGCTACGTGAATTCTGGTTAGAATGATGGTGATCGCATCATCGCGTGCGAGACGTTATCAAACGTTACGCAACGTCGTTCGTTTTTTTTTTTGTTTTTATTTGAATCGTAAAATCAGCGATCGAGTACATTTTCATAATGTTTTGTCGTTTACAGTCATACGCTTTAATATTACGATGTGTGTGTGTGTGTGTGTGTGTGTGTATTTACACGACTCAGTATTGTGGAAAAGGATTAAAAGATTGATAGATGTATAGATGACGATTGTCTTACAAAGATATTCTATTCCATCTGTGTTCATTATAAAAGTATTCATACTGTTTGCCGATTATATTAGTCTGGTGGTTCAATTATCGGGAACAACTTTATAGAGTTTATTTTAAATTTAATTTTTCTTTTTTTTTTTTTATATTAAATTCCTAATCCTTTCAATATTATATTTTTAAATTTTGAACATTGATAATTTTAAAAGCTAAGTAATATTGAAATAAAATAAATAATCAAAATATGACAGTATAATAAGTCGATTTCAAGTAATTTAAAATGTGTTATCCAATAATTAAATTAGTGATCTTCAAATGGCAGAATAAAAATAATTTATGCAAATACTAATGATCACGTATTAATATACACTAATTTTCATTACACAATACAAGATATAAATATCAAAGATTTCTTAGTTATTGTCATCAAGCCTGATTTAAACGTAAAATTTGGTAGTGGACATTGATTTTTTTTATATTAATCACGTAGGTATGTAATCGAATGAGCTATAAATCGACCAACGCGTCTGAGGTATCGGTTGAAATTGATGAATAATAAATATTACGAATTGCTACCTTATAACAGCATTGGTATAATATTACAAGAAAGGAAGGTATCAAATTCAGAATCGGTATTTTTTAAATACTTCAATATTGTATCGAAGGTTAGGTGGTTATTAGAGCGTATTATTAAGATTAATGGAATTCGAAATTATTAATACCCGTTAGTTGCATTTACTATTTCGTGGTATGTTGAAATTTGCTGACGTTATTTATGTAAATCACCACAATATTAATGGACTTAGTAGTTTGGTACGTTTTCGATCAGAAGTATTTACTCACACTAAACTTAATTTTATTGTGTGCAAGTAGTCGAGTTTCAGTCTTGCCGCCCGACTATTTGTGAAAGAAAGATTTTATTTTTTTATTCATATTGAAGAGAACCGAACTACAATGATAGATAGCGTTTCAATTTTATTGTAGTGGATGATATACTATTTAATAAAATTGACTATTATCGCTGAGATAGTGAAAAGTTATCAATATCCAACGCCTTAAACACGTGAGTACCTGTGGTAGCAGTAGACATCGTCTGATAGTTAATTATAACAGTAATTGTGTATAGCAGTAAATAATTAAAAATATTTTTTTTTTTCTTGAACAAGTACTTTATATTATGCTTTAAAAATATAATAGGGTAATAAGATTACGGGTTCGCCTAAACCATAAAAATAAAATCCAATTGATAAATTGTTTTAAGGTTACAACAAACATTTCTAATATTGAAAGCATAATATGATTGTATACACGTATTATATTATTATAAACTAAACGTTTTCGTCAAATGTGACAGTTTTTGAGTGGAATTTATTTGTGCACCTCAATCACACACTCTCAGCGTTATTCGTATAACACATTTGAACACTTAATTGGACTTAAAAATCCATCTACACCAGACGGTCATATTCGTATAACGATGTCCGAAAATCGACTGCTATAACATTATACTAAATTATGTTGGTACCTAAATAAAAATAAATAAAAATTATACGAAACGCACATGAACGCCGTCACGACGTCGTCCAACACGCTAGCCATTCGAAAAAAAGTACAAGCACCTATATTATAGGTAATATAATATTATTAATTATTATATATCGTGTGTATTATCGGACATTATGCTATATAAATCAAATGCATATATGTGTATATATCATTCCATAGTGCTTATTGTGTATTATTATTGTGCCATAATAATATGGGCCCTCGTTATCGAAGTCGTACAGCTGCTGAAGTCTGATGTCGTGATTTTATTATTTCCCAGAGAAGACTTTATAATATTTATACTGTGGATATTTTGATGCAAAACGCACACACACACACACACTGGAATGATGGCAGTGACGTATCATAAAATACAATTATTTATATCACGTATACACCTATCTACATAATATATAGCATATATATATATAAATATATTATTGTGATAATATGTCGAATCTGCCGCATATTTCGTGTGCTCTTAGGCCCGTGTAGACGGACTTTTACCGGTGGGCGTCGACGTGTTATCGTGTAAATAATGTCGTTCCATAATATATCGGTACGTCGTGCGTATTTCAAGCGATGAGTACTAGAGAACGTTTTTTTTTTTTTTTTTATGTACACAGCGTACATCTTCTATATTTGTGGAGAGAAAAAAATAAACGTTTCGTGTCATCGGGTTTGGCTGCAAACGAGTCTATTTGAAGGACTTCTGTTCATTGTGCGTCTTATATATATATAAATCTTACAGCATCGCAAGATAGTGTAGAGCAATAATGAAACACAGCCTCTTGGACTCGGCAGGCCTCTCACGATAAACCGTCGGTGCCGGTGCGTAAACAAATCCTGGTACTTAACGAAAAAAATATATATCTTGCCTAGAGCATAAGTTGTCACACAAGGCACTGAATCGAATTTTAATTTTACACGTTCATATTATTACATCGTATTATATTAAAATATAAAAAAAATAAATATTTTTTATCATTCCACTTTAAAATCTAAAAATATATTGTATATTAAAAGAATTGTTAAAAAATGGTTATTAGGTAAGCGAATTTGTGTAAATAAAAACTTTATTGTGTAACTTTAACAGATAGTAGTTATGCGTGAAACTTAGTTTTAGTGATTTATGTCCACATGTAAAATTTTATTTTATTCTCTACTGGTCATATATTGTAACATTTGTAACTCATTTAGCCCACCACAAGCTTTACTTTCTGAGTTAAATTAATCAGGCTGTAAAATTTCATATATTAATATTATGTAATGTATAAATGTTGATCAAATAAATAAATAAAAAATATTATAAATACTTTCAACTGTTGGTTATTGTATTAATAGCTCAATTACAAACTTGAACAAATGTCGTTATTATATTTTATTTTATTGTTTTTCTTCTTCTTCTTTTTTTTTTTCTATCAACTGACACATTTTTCACTTAATATTAGCTATAGTTCCACGTAAATATCGTTGATACTTAAATCATAAGTGTACGTAGGACAATAATATAGTATCACTATATACTATTCTATACAGTTCTATACAGTCTATTATTGTACGGCACCATAAAAGCATATTATGTCACAACCTACTGAATGGAAAAGTTTCTATATTGTGTATCTCACTTTCTTAAGTTAAAATTATGTCAACTTTGTAGTCCCTTTAGGGTAAAACATCTATCAAGTTACTTATTACTGATACATTTAAATTAGTAAATTAATCGTAATAGGAAAAAAATGATTAATATGAAATATAAATATTAAGCAACTCCAATATTTCTTATATAGTAGTGCTATTTTTATGATCAGTAAGGGGCGAGCTTGTTGAGTCTGTACAAATGTATTTAAGTTGTATAGTTATTATTATTCATTTAGACTGAATTAAATTAGGTATAAAAATATATTTTTCTATATAATCTGCATTTCTTCAATCTTGTATATTTTTTTACATAATTTTGAATTTGATATTTTTTATGTAGTTGTTTAAAAATGTGTGACCGATTTAAAAATAAACAGCAGATATATATCTATTATCATAAGAATATAAAACTTTTTATTGTTTTATGATAATATAGTACACCGATAACATCAATCATCACACATAATAATGTCAATGTGTTATTTATTACAAATTAAATTGTTTAAATAAATTTATATAATAAATTATAAAAGGGGATGGAGGTAGGAAATAAAACAATTCTGACATTTTTTTTTTGGATACATCACTGTTTGTGTTACATAAATACATAATATAATAATTAGTCGATTTTTTTTTCGTTATCTAACTTTTATTTTAGATGCTATAGAGTTTAGATCAATTCAGTGAATAATATTAAAATCCCATAAGATAATTTCACTACAATATTAATTGTATGTTGGTAAAAATAAAGGAGAATTCTACTATTTCTAAATGACATATAAAATAATAATGTGTATTAGGCATATATTATTTATATAAATAGGTAGTTTAAAGTATGGCTGGTGATATTTTAGTTATACCTTAAAGATCATAAATAATTAAATTTATAATTAATGGTTATACCTATCCAAATCGGTATACCTGCACGATTCAATAATTATTACCATTGTCACTAAAAATATCGTGCTATGTCTATTACTGAAAATATCGTATATATTTATATTTATTATGTATATCTTATAATTTTTAAACCGTTTATGAAAAATAGTCCATATTCATAGATAAATAAATTATGTGCTGGTCCACAACTGTATAAAAGTTGAGAATCTTTGTTCTAGAACCTATTTTATTTTTATAAAAACTCTCCTCTCAATGGTATTAAAATATACTTTGTGGCTTTAAATAATAAATAATACCTAACATACATAATTTTTAAAGTATAATATAGTAAAATTTTCTGAATAGGAAAAACTTCTGAATTCACCGAAAATACTTATGAACGAGCTATAGAATTATCAAGAACACCATACCTCCAAGGTATGAAGTTTTCGGTAATCATCAAAGTTAAATTCAAAGTAACAAACAAATGCCGGAAACCTATATCAAAATTCCGATATCTCCAATAAGATAAGCTTTCTCGGTTGACGGAGTAAATAAATTAATCATTGAGATGTTATATAATTGCATTTTTTTACTTGATTTGTAATATTTTATCTTAAAAGACATACTTACATAATTTTCGTCCAACGAAAATCTCTCGAATCAATCGAGTTTTCTGTCGAGAAAAATGAAAAATTATTATCTCATTAGCATAGTTTGTGTAGGAAAAAATCGCACACATGCGCAATCTACATAGTTTATCGTCGCTTCAATGAAATTACGTTATGATTCAGCCACTACTACACGTGTGAGGGTGCGCGATCGATTTCCACGCTCTGCGTTGTGCTCGTGACGTTTTACTTATCATTTGTAGATTAATGTTCGTGTATACATACCTCTAATATATGTTCGCACGTGTTCCGAGAATCGAAGAAAACCAATTTCACTGGCCATATACCCACCATAGACTGCGGTAAATATAATATGATAAATCGTTTGATTTAAGTCCGTATAATATACCATCGGCGGATTACATGGGGGGGGGGGGAGGGAGAAACGCCTGTAGTGTGTATACAGATATTGTATAGTACTATTATACGGCAGTGTATAGAAAAGATGTCGGCGGTGTGTTATCAGCCCCGTACCCAGTATTCCGCGATTTATCCGAGTTCAGAACGATGCGCGGCGATCAAATACAATTCTATACAGTCGCACAATATTATGTATAAATTCGATTTGAGTTCGCATCCAAATCGAACCTTTTGATCCTTCTGACCAGATGATAACAGAGCTGCAGGCGCACAACTACGCAATAAGCGAAATGGGTTACGCTAACGGGAAAGCCCTTTAATGTATACCAGCAACATGCATATAGTTACAGTGCGGAAAAAGTTATACTTATATAACGTATATGCACCAACGTGTGGGTACATAACAACATAATACAATATGTGATAATATTATTGTGCAACACGTCTGCACGTGAAGTAGTTATTGTTTGTGACAAATATCACGATGTGTACGACATATTTCGTTTGAAGAATGAATTAAGCCCGATTGTTCATAATATTATACCCACTGCCTGCACATAACCGTTCGTACGCCTGTATAAACTACTGAATTACAACAAATAATTTTGAATATTTTTAAATATTTGGTTTAACATAATGATGTAATATTGTGTTGGCGTTATTATAGGTACCTACTTACATATTTTCATTTGTTCTAAATAGAGTAAGTTTAAATATGTACATATAATGTGCAGTGCTTATAAAATTAGTACCTATATAATAATATATATTCTACTATTGTGACAACATTTTCATAACATATGTAAATCCTCAGCGGTTTAATCAAAATTAATTAATTAAAAATTTTGTTGTGCACAATATGCTTTCATCTGTTCTATACTAAATATATTGATATATTATATATTACTTTAAAATGTTTGAATTGAAAATCAAATTATATAATATTTAGTAGGTACACTTTTCTATTTCGAGAAACAATATTCAACAATTTAAATAACCTTCTTTTGACCTTTTCAAACAATATTTGGTGAATTACGTGTAAAGTTGTTTATTGGCTGGGCATGTGTTATACAACTATAATTTCCATCTTTGTTAATATGCAAATATCACAAACTTCGAATAAGTTATATTTATATCATATTATAGTAATTTAATGTTGATTTGTCGATCTTTGCATGTTTATTTCGAAATTCTGCAAAAAGGTACCTACTACAATACTAGGTACTATTTCTATGCAAACAATAATTTAAATAATATTTACACTCGGTTATAATGATACAAATACGTTCATTATATATATACGTAATATGCATAGTTACATAATAACAATGGTGAGTAACGGTGCATGTGTTTTGATTAACATCAGAAAGCAATAAGTGAACCAAAAACTACATTGAATACGTCGAATATGGGGATATGCATTAGTAATTATTTATATTTTATTTATTCATGTATGAGAAATGAGTCAATTATATTATTTTAGTACTTAATTTGGTATACCAATACGGTTAAATGAATTTGAACTTAAATTAAAGTCCCGTTATAGAATGACTTGCCAATATAACATAATATTATGTATAAAGATGGTAAGAAAATTAAATTATTATAATAAAAGCGATTTAATTATAAAAGAATATGCACCACATAACTTTATTCTGAACAGTAAAATAAACATAATATTACCCATATAACATACGATAAAATACAGACATACGAATACTTATATTTAATACTTACCAACAACTATTATTTTGAACATATTGTTATACATAATATTATTATACCTCGATGACCGAAACGTCCAAAACCGCAGTATACAATAAAGGAAGTTTAAGTAATATATTATGGTAACAGAGTACCAATACAGTTTTAGAATATCTATTTTGCGTAACGACAGCGGACAGTGCAAGCGATCGAAGTATTTACAAAATTACTTGCTAAAAAAAAAAAACGAGAGTCGATTCCACCTGTGGGCGGAGGATTGTATTATTTGCAATTCGATCCGTGTTTTGCACGATCGAAAGAACGCGATTGAATGATTGTGATATAATTATGTAATTGCGTTTTATCGCGTAGTTTATAATACACGACATGTACAGCAGGGTATGTTTGGGTGGTGTAGTTTTAAGTTTTACAGTGTAAACAATTTTTTTAAAAAAAAAAAAAAAAACCCAGGAAATCATAATAACATAATACCGCAGTCGCCGAATCGCGTGTCGTGTCGTCGAACTGTTGACCAAGAATCGTGTGCCGATATACAGTATTTAGTTTTAAAATCTCGCGAATCGTTAAAATTAATGTTGAATACTGCAGTGTATGCGTTTAACGGTATAAAATGAAAACAAAAATCGTTTCGAAATAAAAGAATAAAATACCACTGCACAGCACGAACCAATACGATGGTGTACATTTCGATGTCGGGGGCATACAGGCCGATCGGGTACTTATTGCCGATTGTATTTTATATTATTTTATATTGGTACGTAGCTGTATACAATTATATTAAATCGGTGCCGCCGGAAAACGCTGACTCGAGTGTCTTCTCGCCGCCACCGACTGCGGGCAATAAATGGTTCCGTGACCGACAAACGAGTATCGCAATTATATATTCAAATGATATAACATTATAATACGTATTATTTCCGATGTCGCGATCCAAAGACTTCTTCTTCATTTTTTTTCTTTTTTTTTTTTTTCGTTTCCGTCGCGACGAGTGTTCGGAGGCGGCCACGTTCATTGCTATTATAATATTATATTACGCGCGATCACCAACACGGAATAATGTACACCGCGGACGACAAGAAGCCCCCGGCCAAAGCTTCGTGCGACGATATAATGAACCGAGATGAAAAAATAATAATACAAGTATTACACACCCGCGTGTAAAAAAATCCATTTGACTCTAGACACACGTACGCGGTCTAGACGCGGAGAACTCGCCTGTGGTTAAACGAACATAATACGTATAATATATGAGGTACCTTCGTACGACTATATACTACCTCTATACGTTTAATAGTAGGTATATATATACACGCACTTTTACTCGGAGAAAACAACAAAACGATAATTGCTTTTCTGAACGAAAAATTACTTAAAAATCACCCCTGCCTTTCATTTCAGACGCACGACGACTATAAGTGATGGAAAACTGTTTTCGAAGAAGCGTAGTCCTTTATCCAGGATCCACGACTTGAGTCGGACGGGTAATTACCGAGTACCTACGATGGCCTACCGAATTGTTTAAAAACGCATGTTTGTCGTTGATAATAATTTAACAGTCGTCGGTATTGCAGTTCGGCTACAAAAACAAATATGTTTTTAAAACACAACGTTAAAAAAAAATTATACCCAATAATGTTTTTATAACAAGTACACGTGATCTATCTAATTACATTACAATGTTATAAAATTATATTATTGATTTTTTTTTATGACTGACAGTATATACTGATAATTAATACTACTATTTGTAAAATTCTAATTTCAAACACACACCAGATCGTTTATAATAATAGTTATTTTATTTTTGTCTAGTATAGTAGTAACTAATAAGTGATAAACTATAGAATTATATTAACTTAATAAGCTCAAATTTGAAATAATTCATTGTTTTTGATTTAAATGAAATCCAAGTTATACAAATAACACACATATTTTATATATTACATATTATCACATTTATATATAAAAAAAAACAGTAGGTAGGTCATTACATTTTTGAATTTTAAACAATTCATTTCCAGAATATACGTGTAGTGCACATTTTTCAATCATTATTAGATTCTGAGTGAAACGATAAAATTTTACAATGATGTATGTTTTTTTTTTTTTTATTTT
Source organism: Schizaphis graminum (assembly GCA_020882235.1). Classification (NCBI taxonomy): domain Eukaryota; kingdom Metazoa; phylum Arthropoda; class Insecta; order Hemiptera; family Aphididae; genus Schizaphis; species Schizaphis graminum. The sequence goes on from CM037033.1 coordinate 96,237,584, forward strand.
GTTTTTTTTGTGTCTGAAGTCACTTTTGTATAGTAGACGGAGCAATTTTCAACTTCAATATATTTTTTGATAGCAAAGTGAATCTAGTTAGTAATTTGAGGGAGGGCTCAAAAGTAAAAATATTCAGTTCTTAATTTGATTAGTTGGAAAGAATAGCACTTTTACGCAAAATCAGTTTTTAACAAAATTTATATTTTTTAGATTCTGAACGGAGTGATGAATGTATTGATTTTACAATGATGTGTGTTTTTTTTTTTTTTTGTTTTTTTGTTTTTGTGTCTGTGTACAGCATAACTAGTCGAAATAATGCTTCAATTTCAAACTTTGGGGGTGGTTTCCGATGGCAAAGTGGATATCCTTGGTGCATTATAGAGGTGAAAAGTAAACATTTTCCAACAGTTTTCAAAAAAATCGAGAAAAACAAAAAAAAAATGACAGAAAAACGGGAATTTTTACGCAAAACCAGTTTTCGACTAAATCGAATTATTTATTTTGCTATAACTCAAAAACAAATCGATGTAAACACTTGAAATTTTCACAAAATATTTATATTAGCATTCTCCATACACAGTTAAATTTTCAAAGAATTTTTACTTTTTTTGAGCTATTTATAGACAGTTGAAATTTTCAATTTTTTTAAGTATTTTTTTTTAAAATAACGATAAAAATTTTTTGGCCGGCCAGAAAATCTTGAAAATTTAATACAAGGTTTCTTATAAGTTGTTCTTAAAGTTATAAAAAAATATCCGAAATCGTTAGTCACAATTTTTTTTTATAAGTGCTTAAAGTTCGAATTTATACGAAATATGTCAAAATTGCGAAAATTGGCAAGTAATTTTGTGGTTAAAAAATCGTAAAAATTTTTTATTTTATAACTAAGATTTGAAAATTTGGTACAAGGTTCTCCATAAAATTTTCTTCAACTATCTGCAAAAAAAACTCTACCGGACTAAAACAAAAAATTTTTTGAGTGATTGAAATTTAAATTTTTACAAAACCGCGTTAAATAACGGTTTAGCCTCAAACGATTTTTGATATTTGTTGTTATTCAAACAGTAAAAGTCGTAAATACTTGAAAATTTTACCAGTTATTTAGATTGCCATTTTCTTTACGTGATTTGATTTTCAAAACATTTTGATTTTTTTTGAGCTATTTATAGACAATTGAAATTTTCAATTTTTTTTTATTTTTTTTTTATAAATGTTGATAAAAAAAATTTAGCTGGGACAAATTACTTGAAAATTTAATTGAATGGTCTACATAACTTGTTCTAACTCTCATTCAAAAATTATAAGAATACATAGGCACAATTTTTTTTTATTAGCATTTGAAGTTCAAATATTGACAAAAATTCGTCAAAATCATGAATATTTTTCACTATTTGGTAGTTAAAAATTTATAAATATTTTTCTATCAAAAGCTAAGAATTGATAATTTAATACTATGCTGTCCATAAGTTAAGCTTAGAATAATTATAAAAAAGTTTGAGGATTGTTCAATTTAAAAAATTTTACGAGTGTTTAATGTTTTAATTTTAATTTGAAATAAAAAATACACGACGTGTAAAATCACGTTTTACTAATAAATAATTTTCGATTTTTGTTATTTTTAAAAAATTTCTAAACGTAAGATCTTGAAACTTTTACTTAAATGTTTGAATTAGTTTCAAAATAGAATATATGATAATATTTAAATATAATATATCCTGGACTGACAAATCATCTCCGTTCAGAATCGTTTTTCGTATACAATGATACCTATCATTGCATTCAAATTTAACCTACCATAGTCCGAGGTCCACCCCACCCCCTAATGTACAGCAGAGCGATACTCACTTACCGGCTTCTTTTTATTTTGTTGTAATTCAATACGAAATTATTTTAAATGTATGATATAATATTTAAAATAATTTAATTTTTTTAAACTATATATATTATAATATTCGTTACACTCTATAATAAATGTTTATATCTGTAATACAATAAATGACACTAATAGACTGATATAAAATAAACATACTAAACACTTCTTAAACGTCCGAATTGTTACTTAATATATTAAAGTGACACACGGCAAGCAGTTCGACACTAACCATCAACACAAGCGAACTCAGCAATATTAATTTACAACCATCTTAAAAAACAGTAAAGTATTATTTTAAATATAATAGTTATTAATTATTATAGATTTATAAACCAAACTTGTCTTATTAATAATATTATTGATAAAAACCTCATGCAGTTTTCTAACCCTTGGATATAGAATACTAATTCAGAAGCACAACCTTCTCTGGATAACTTATATTGTAAAAATTGTCTCCTGGTCACATTACAATATTTTAAATTTTTGATCAGTTTTCTAAAAATGTTAGTAAAAAAATGTTTGTTTGATTAACAAATTAAAAAATGAAATATTATATTCCATATGACTTTCTTACTTCAAATTAAAAAATACGTATGTATGATTTATTTTAGCATTCTGATGTATTAATATATGATATTTTATATTCTCTAACTCGTTTTGTTTGAGTTAGAGTAAATTTAAAACATATGAATCTCGCTTATGGTTAAAATTTGTTTTTAGTTGAATTCAACTGGGAGTATTCATAAGCCGATTATGCTTCAATATTATTATGTCGATGAGATAAAAATAATAGCTTAGATGTAGTTCCAGTAGTAACAACCCGAATTGGTACCTACAGAGAATTAGGATTGTTTTTCATTTTGAAGCTTGGCGGATTTTAAAGGTTTGAATAAATTTTGGAGAATCCTTATCGTTCGTCGACTTTTAGTAAAGTTGTACTTCAAGCTCATCGGTTAATTTAGAAAATACGAGTATATCTAAAAAAAAAAATAATGATTGCCAAAAAAGTACAAAAAAATATCAGCATATTACTTTTTTTTTACGTCATAAGTACTTTGTACGTGAAAGTTGTAAATCAATACATATAACGAATGTTTATGATCTTTATTCCGTTGTATATGTATTTTTTTCCACATAACCACATAACTGAAGTTGAATCCTAAACTATTTTGAAATAAATTAGATAAATTTCTGAAATAAGTTTATATTTAAAATGTGTACATAATATAACTTAGCCTATCATACGGTGTAAGTTTTTTGCTGTGTTTCAAAAATTAAAAAATATAATACGCACGAGCAATTCCTATTCTAGTTTTTGTTTAATGAACGATAATACTAGTTTTTTCTGTACACATCTATTGGATATCATATTTCATAATAAAATATGCATATATATATATATTATGTATATATTATACATTATGTACACTCAATTTTATTTTAAAAATATGCAATCCACAATTGTATTTACCCGTTTCTGAAATGGAAAACACAATAGTTAGGATAATAATCTATTGAATTATTCAGTGTTTACTTAAAAAATAAAATAAAAACCCTCTCTGGTTTTGATGTGAATGGATTGTTACCCCACGCAATGACTGACACAGGGTGACCCTAGGGGCGCCTGTTTAGTTTATGTTAACATCAATTTATATCACAACACTTTTTAACCATTATACTCGTATTATACTATGGCATAATAACTATAGACACCTTGAAAATCACGTATAACATAAATATCTGTTTTATTTTTATTTTTATTGATTGATGAGAGAATGTTTTTCTTTTATTTTTATAATGACTATTACTATCAAAACAAGAACCGGCATACGTGTAAATATTATACTCGGTTTATAAAAATATATGTCGTGTATTGAACATAAATAAGTTTACAATGCTTTCACGTTCAGATATATTATGTTCAATTCGTTTGGCCTATTTCGTTTGTAAACAAATAAAGAATTTGATTAAAAATATATTTTAGAGAGCCGAACGAATAAAGAATTTTAAAATGTTCATTATTTGTTGAAATGATTGAAAGTTAGTCGTACTTTCGAAATTTCAATTATAATCGACTCTGTATTTTAATCATAAACTTTAAATTATTAGTAGAAGTAAATTTCAATATTGTTTACCGTCTTTTTTTGAAGTACTAGAAGTATAAAAATGACATAAACACTCTAGCGAACTGTCAAGATTTTTCTCAAATTCATTTATGGTTTCTTAAAATTTAATTATATTATTACCCACTTGCTGCTTTGTATCGTACAATACAACGTCAAAACCAACGAGCCAAGATTTGTTGACTTTTTAATTAACTGTTTAACATGGTATGTATAAAGTTGATTTGTTTTTGTTATTAAACGTCTCGTGTGCTTTAAAATATTGATTTTACAATATTTCTATTAGTGTTAAGACCAATTTCAACAAGTTCTGTTTGGAACGATAACACACACACACAGACATATAAATATTAATCAATCAAAACAGCGCAAGTTAAATTTGATTTTTCTTTTTTTACTACTACATCGATTGTTTTATGTTTCGATATAATAAAATTACAGCCAAATGTAATTTGCATTAAACTATACTTACTATATCGACATATTCCCATGATCCGAATAAACACGATTATCATTGGCATTGAAATCGGCACATTAATGAGCCGTGATATTTTGGAACAGCTTAATGACTGTGTATATATCGTTTCTCGCGACGAAACGATAAATTGCTTCATATAAGTTAATACCTATACTCGGACTACGTGGCGCATGTTCTCAGCGTCTCCAAGTGGTGTCTCGACTTCGTCCGCTTCTCTCTCTAAAAGTGTCTACGGAGAAAACCTATACGGACAGTATATAGAAGGGTGTTTTGCTACAAACGTGCATGTAAGTGGTGGACCAAGAGAAATACATTTGGGTGGAAAATGTCGAACGCTCTATAGCCGACACAGAAACAGCAATATGACGGTAAGTAATTATATACAAACTTCTGTTAAAATGTATCAAAATTATGCGCACACGTGTTCGCGCCATACGTGGTCTGTATTTACGGGCCCGAATAAGCATAATATTATTATGTATGTTGTGTAATCGTTATGGGCGAAACTAAATTTCAATTTAACGCGTGGGAGTGGAAACACTTAATAATACAAATAAACAAATTACAGGCGTGTGTCAATAAGGTTTTGGTGCCTACACTGTTTGAGAATGACGTAGTATAATATAATATTATTATTATTGTGGTCACGAAAACACGCCCGACCAAAACGGTAGAAAAATGTAATTGCCGTTTGGAATAAGTGACGTATAACACGTTTTTAAATAACAAAAATATGTGTCTTAGGAGAAAGCAAGACAATGGCTGTAATCAATTATTGCATGATATCGATGCAACTAGACACGGCAATATAGTATACTAATAATTAATAATAATAGGTACCTAGTTCTAAACACGGTGTGTTGTATTACATAGTAGTGTAATATGATTTAAAAGTTGAAATATTAATACGTCATATTAAATGCAATACTATATTGTATTATTTGCTATTTAGTCCAAAAAAAAGTGTACTTGAAATCGTATTGGATATACTTGGTGCTATACATACATTTTTGCTATATATTTTAAAATTAATTTTGATTATATAACTGAATATTACACGGCAATGTGTATAGGCAATTTAGCTACACTAGTATCTTAGTGATCATATTATTATTAGACTGATTCATAATAATTCATAACTTGGTACATTTTTAAAAATCTCTAAATACAGTATTAGAGAAATAAAAAATTGAAACTATAATTAAAAATTTGATTTATTAATTTAAAGTTGTTTATATATAATATATACAAAGGTATATAATAAATTAAATAAGTTTTTATTTTATTATTTTTATATATTTTTAAAAATGCATAGGTAATAAGATAAAAATTGATAATATAAAAATTAAGATCTCATAATATTAAAAAAAAATTAGTTACTTTAGATAGTTTTGTATTTTGACGCGAAAAGCTATTTCGTGTGTTAATGCATTTTCTAATTCCACAAGTTTACGGTAAAAATGATTAAAATTAAAAGTTAAAATGCCATAAAAGTATCCGGTACTTAGAGGCTTTTCTGTAGAAAAGTAGTAAAAATGTCCCCGTTCCCCAAAAAATATCCGTTATTTAGAGATGTCCGTTAAAGAAGGTTTCAATGTACATATTTTATTATTTTAGTTCTGTAATAAAATGTCAAAGTTCGATATAGTACCATCAGCAAATATTGTGTTTGGAATTTATTTTTTCAAAAAGTTAACGTAATTGTTCCCAACGGTTAACATAATACTACTTATAATGATTCCAGTAATGTATGAAATGTGTATAAATATTCTATATACAAAAAATATACTCCAAATACAATTTTTTTTTCATTTTTATCAAATGGCTTTCAATAAGATATGATATATATGGTTATAATTGGAAATTTTATAATTTATAATCATTTGTTTTCATAATAGAGCATGTAAACTGCATATAAATATAAATATTATTATTGGTTCCTACATGATATTATTATTTTAATGCAATCGATACTAATTAAATATTTAGATTTTTCAGTTTTGAATAATTATGAGAAGTTCAAAATAATAAATCATATTTGTATGACATATAGTAATATCAAACACAAACAATATTGAAAGTAACCGAGAAAGGAAGCTAATGTTTAGATATGAACCGAAAAGTTAAAATAATGTTAAAGCTTGATATAAAGTGTGTCTATTGTTCCGATTGTACTATTATACCATCTGATAATACTGATGTAATCTCAAAAATTCAACATGGGTTTTGGAGAATAAAAAGCCTAACCTATATTTAAATTTCATAAAAAGAAAACTTAAACAGTACACTTATAATCTCAAAAGTTGTGTTTATGACGTTAAGTTAAGCGATAGCATTAAAACAAATTAAAGTATATGTTTTGATACTAAAAGACTCATGGTGGTGGATCCAAAGCGATATTATTTTGTTTTTCTTAAGAGTTAGAATATAATTTTATAATGTTACGTGCGCAATATTTTCATTACATAATGTATTCCATCAAAGTTTGTTGCGATTAAAGGTGAACTGTGTATAATTTTTTTTCATCAACTGTTAACGAGGCTCGTCTACATTGACGTACGTGTTTCCTTTTTTTTTCATTAAAATTATAAGTTTTGACTATTCACCGAGTCCATGCATGTAATACTTATGAGAACTCGTTTAGAATTTCTGGATTATTTTAGGTCGATGACGTTTTGTGATTTAAATAATTTTCTTCGTCGCCATAACGCATATCTAAGACTAAAAAATAAGCTTACAACGTTGCTTATGATGACTATTTTGATTTTCGACTGTCTGCACGCAATCATAAACGTCGCGTTATTCGGCGCACGGCAGCGTTATCCGCGGAACGTCCGCGCACTCTATACGCAGTGATATTTTGCACTGTGGCCCATTACGGGATAACACTCCTGCAGGACCCCCGGAGACAATGCATCGAACAATAACCCGTGACCGGCTCACCTACTAAAGCGTTTAATAAATCTATTACGGTTGCGCGTTGTATGATGGCCGAATACGGCAGGGGTTTTCAGACTTTCTATATTATATATTATTATTATAACTTATCGCACAGTGGTGTGCCCTCGAATTTCCAAAATGGCTGGTCTACTCTGTGTGTTTAATGTACACGTGTACAGGCGTACGCGTTACACACACGTGCGTATGTGTGTGTGTGTGTGTGTGTGTGTGTGTACATTATTGTATACTCAATCGTCGTCGTCATCGTCGTACCTCCGCCGCCGCGGGCAATTATTATTATATTCCGCGTGCGTCGCGTCCTTGTTTCACTCGCTACTGTTACTTTGCCGGTGAATAGGGGTGGCTCGCCACTAAAAGCATACTATTTTACACACACACACACACACGCATAATATATATAATATATATACATATACATATACATATACCTCCGTTTTGACTTGATTCACTCGGAAATGCTGACCCACGCGCACCCCGCGAGTTCCGCGGACCGTCATCATCGGCACGACAACGCGCGGTCGTTCCCGGCCGAACAAAACGTAAAATCGCCGCCGTGACTCGACGATATATACTTACCCGCCGCTTGTGTATTATGGGTAGGTATAATGTACGTATATATATATTATATTTATTTACGCGCGCAGAATGCGGTAAAACGTACGGTCGGGGAGGGGGGAGGGTTGGGGGTGTAGAAAGTTACCATAAAGTGCGTATAGGCGATGTGTGTGGACGGACGGCTGGGGGACGAGTCGTAGGTCGACGGCGTGACTGCAGTAGTCGAACAGAAACCGAAATTCTGGTCAGGTTAGGTTTTATCGCATTGTTATTTTCTTTTCACTTTTCTTCGCGTTTCCCTTACCGCACGCCGCGGGTCATATATATATATATATATAGTAGACGATGCACGCGCTACCGACAATCTGCGCAGTTCACGGCAGTATATATAATATATATATATATTATAGCGCACGGAACCGGCACGAGATGACGGGAAGAGAAATAAAAAGTTGAAAAAAAAAATTACACAGGAATTTATATATATATGTATAATATATACACGCTGGTGACGGTGCCATACGAGATTCCGGCTGCGGAGGCTGCGGCGGCGGTGTTTATTCCGCCCGGCGGAGGAGGCCCCTCGACAATAAAATCTGATCGCATCCGCCGCACCGGAGCGGAGCGGTTTCATAACGGTTAAAATAAATAGTTGGGTCATTTATATCGCGGCAGCGGGACTTATTGCGCGCAATGTTTCCGCAGCGCACGGCGGACGTAAAACGATTCCCAGAAGATTGAGCTTGTCGTTGACAAATTTCGCACACTGCACACAATGCGCACCGCTCCCGAGAATTATTATAATTTCCCGTCATTGCTCCCCCGGGGGCGCGGGGTTGCGCGTGTGGGCCGAGTGTGTGGCGGGTGGGCGCGGGTATCGTGGTCGTCGTGTGCAGTCGGCCGGGAACGGGCGGTGGCGGGGGGGGGAGGGGGTGAGTGAGTCGTCGTATGTATATGCGCCGTACAACCCGCCCGCCCGCGCTTTGCTCAGAGTATATATTATATATATTATTGTTATATATACACAGGTATATAAAATTGGTACACTTATATACCTACTTATGTACGTAAGTTTTTACGCGAGGCATTTCCTTTCGACGTTTTTTTTTTTTTTTATATTTCCCAGTCAAATTATGTTGACTCGCTGCTGCTATAGGTATTATATTATTGTATAACTGGGCAATTTTTTTCCTGTAAAAACGCAATCTCTTCTTTATTTCAAGGATTTATGTATAATTTTTTTTTTTTTATCGTTAACGATACCCAGCTCGCAGCGCAAAACTGTGCATCAATTATACCCCGGGTATTCACTGTCAATCCACTGTAGGTACTTATCTCCATAAAAAAATCTATAATATTATGCTAAACAATGTATTATATACTTGCTTTTGTTATCTAATTAGTTCAACGTTCAGATGTTCTGTATTGTATAATACGTTATTATGTTTGATACGTCGACATTTTTTTTTCCATACATAGAAGCATTACCCTTATCGTATCGTTCTGTGTTTTAAACATCATAAAGTTCAGCGTTCAGAAAATAAGCAAAAAATGTTTATAAACATAATGCCGCAGTGCAATTGCAATATCGAACTATATTGACAATGGTAAAAAAAAACCACCTATTATAGTATAGTAAAAACATTTTATTTCTATTTTGAAAATACCAATCGAGTAATCGAGTGTCTTGAAAAAAAATTACGTACGCGCACGTGTATACGAATTTACGGGCACGTGTTCATACCTATATAATATTATATATATATATGTATATATTTACGCTGCACTATACGATAATACGTCGTGACTGCAGTTGTAGTACGATACGCACACTAACCCTGCAGTGCCGTCATTTTTTTCGTAGTGTTTTTTTTTTCTGATTTTTACTCCTCTCTTCGTATCTCTTGTTTAGCACTCCCCCGCCGAGATGACTTTGCAGTCCGCTCGCGCGTATGAACGCAACGTCGTCGTAATCAATCATTATACATACTTATAATAGTGTGTGTGTGTGTGTGTGAGTGTGTGTATACATGATATATGTATCAGTATGATAAATAATAATAATAATAATAATCAGTGCGGCTAACAGACGCCATACTGCTCTTCCGAATACTGCCCACCAGTTTTGCGGAGTCCACGTGGCAATCGCAGCTTTCACCCTTCGGTTGCCGATGTAGATATAACTACTACACGTCTAATCCTACGTTCCCGATTATATCCAGCACAGGCCCGATATAACGAGATCCGTACGCGAATCATTGTAAACTCCACCGTCGTGTGTATATCAGTGGTTTTCAAACTTTTTTGTAACACGTCACACAACTTTTTACGACATTGTTTTGGTCATTTTTTTTTATTTCGCTTACATTAAAACACCAAATAAGATAAATAAAATTAATTTTTTTATATTTATATGTTATAAACAATAAATAAATAATTAAATTATTATTATTTTTGTACACCACTGGCCACGACACCTGGTTTGAAAATCGCTGGTGAAAAATCGTTTTACACATTTTTAGGTACTGAAAAATAGGTAAGTACTCCAATATTCTGATCAAAATTAGTATTTTGCAACTAAAATACCAAATAAAAGTATAATATTATTATTATTGATTACATAAAAAAACGACTGTGATATCCCAATCTTAAACAAAAATGCTAAAATTATATTATGCCAACGTAAATACTATTTTCCATTAATAATATTTCGGGAAAACGGAGATATTATTTACAGGGGTTACTAACTTTGGCTGAATTGAACGCGTTAAGTTTTAAGACGAGTCTCCTAATTTTATATTTTAAACTAAACAATCGTAGCCATACACTATACTAAATTTAATATTATATATATATTTATTTATTCGAATTGTTGTTGTGTAAAAATCAGTCAAACGAGGAAAAAATAAAATAATTTTTCCTTTGTAAAATTATGGTGAAATAAAAAAATAATATAATAAAAAAATGTTTCTCTCTTTTCAATCTTATTACAGCTCGACTGTCCCATCCAAACAAATTTGGCTTGAACTTTCAAAATATAACTGAGAATCGAAGTAAAAAAACATTTTGGAGACTACATTATTGTATTATAATATAATAATAATGTACTGAAATACACATACGCACGATTATTTAGAACATAACTATCTACAATACTTTATGCTGTTTTTTTTTTATTATTGTTAATATAAATGTATGTAGTGGAGTAAACACAGTTTTTCTATTATATTTTGGTACCTATAATATAAATGCAACTATATTTATTATGTATAAATATTATGTAAGTTTATATACTGATTATTTAATTTATACGTAAAAATTGTGAATCATTTATTTATATAAGACAACAATAAGAAATTAATAAAGAAAATATTATACATGATTTATTATTGAAAAAAAAATTTATGTAAAATAAAACTTTGTCTGATTATAAAAATAAAGCTAAAAACTGATAAAACAGTCATATTTCACTTTTGTAACGATTGAATTAGAAAAGTATAAAATAATATGTCGCCTTAGTTTAAGCTTATCGTATAATTCGTAGTATATATTATATTTTTTTATTATTTCAAGGTTCCAGACGATTGTGAACATTTTAAATTAGAATAATGATTATTTTGGTTCTATATTTTTGGTACTTTACTTCGATGTTCTACATATTATCTAAGATTTGCTATCCCGAGGAAATCTACAATATTCTTTATTCTTGTCTAGACTCAAATGCTTCTTTGGGTGAGCTGGTGTTTATGTATGATTTTGTTTGATTGCGTTACTAGGTGAGACATTAAAAAAAATATATGTTTCACATATGGACATATGTCCAAAATTAATTATTTTTATCAAAACAATTTTTTTGAAATATTTTGAAACATTGTTAATCATTTTAAAAATAAATTAATTATAAATTCTAAAATCCATGTGTAAAGGTTATAGTAATGTAAATATAAGTCTCAAATTTCTTGTAATATTTTCTTGTTTGATTTAAATTTAAATGTACATCTACGTCAATTTATAGTATTTTTAAACTTAGAGCTTATGCTCAAACATGTTGATCATTAAATTGTTTTTCATAATTTTTTAAACATTTTTAATGAGATCTAATTAAAAATCACAATACATTTCAAAATTTTATTTGTGAAATATCGTTAAGGTATAATTCACAAATGCCTAAAATTAAAGAGATTTTATGATAGTTCTCAATTATTGATACTTTAAGTTTAAGTTGGTTTTGAAATTATACAATGAGTTACAACTTTAGTTTAGTACTAATAGTATGCATCTAACACAATAGTTTGTTTATTTTTAAAAATGTTTGGATTTTATGTCATGCTAAAAAATAAATATATAATTTTGTACAATAATTACTAAATATTTTAGATATAAATATTGTATTTTGTTTAAACTTTAACACAAATGGTAATTACTTTTAATTATTTTTTTCATTCAAAATGAATATGAAATATAATTAATATTTAAATTTATTAATTTTGTTGTTATTATATTACCCACTTTATAATAATAATTATTGATTTCAGTACATTTTAAATGAATCAATTTATTTATTTAAGAATTTTCATTTTTTATTTTAAAGTAAATAATTAGTTAGGTACATTTTACTAAAGTCTTATATTGCAAATAACTGTTTAGGTATGCAAACCATTTTGAGACTATGGTATTACTGTATTAGTAAAATAATTAAACTTTTAGATGTAGCATTTTACAGCCATGATATATATTCCGAGATCGCATTTCTAATTAGAATTTAAATTTAAGCTGAACTGTAAAAATATTACCGATATTCAATAACAGTTATATATTTAAAAAATTAATCGAAATTAATTTTCTCTAAACAAATATTTAACTAATATTCTTAACATAGATATTTGTATTCATTTCAGCTTTGTGTTACTTTTTATCATTACCAACAAATGCATTGTATATAACATAATATATTATAACATTTTGACATACCAGAATCTATTTGAGTATTTTAAATTAACATATTTGCCATTTTAAAATATCTTTAAATCTAAAATTATAGTAGATACAAGGTGTCTTATATTATTTAATATTCTTATTATTAGATATTTATTCACTCATAATATAATATTCTATTAAACTCATATTTTCAACACATGTGATATTTTTTTCGTTAACTGATTATAGTTTTATGAAAACAGCGATGCTCGAATTTCAAATATTATACTGAAAAATTTTGTACAACTAATAGAGACGTATTATAAATGGATTTGTCCTTGTTTTAAAAGAAAAAAAAATAATAAATAAAGCACAGACACAAGTCTCAAGCATAGTTATGTACTCAAGTAAAAGAGTTACGGCCTCAATAAAGTTGCAAATTATTTTTTTCTTATATTTCTTGAGTAATATGTGTACTATTAATTTAATGATTCCATTGTTTATATTGTATTTAATTTATTCCGAACAGAAGAATTGATAGTGATTATTTTTCAGGTAAAATTTGAAAACTATGGAAAACACAATTAAAAGTAAAATTGATATATTTTTTTTTTATTATTATATTTATTTTATAATACGGTCGTTGAACAATTTTTAGAAAAACATTTGAATATGTGAAAATAGCGATAAGTTCTCTGGATCAAAATTTAACAAAGAAAACCATAAAAAAAGTGCAAAGAGAATTTAAACGAAAAACATCACATAAAAAAATGTTGATGTTTGATTCAGAAAGAATTTAAAAGTTGAAAAAAGTTTGCCTGCTGAAAACGAATTTTATTGAAATGCTTCACTTCCACTTTTGTCTGAAACTACATTTATTGCATGACTACCGTTGCCAAAATATTTCCTAGATTCAGTCAGAAAATTTGAGTGAATAGGGTTTTTGTATTTTTAAAAACACGCAGCTATTGATTGTAATTCAGTAAATTTTAAATACGAATCATATGGTCTCATCGAAACATACATAAAAAAGAAGAAAATTAAAGTGAAATTCTTATACGGAGCTAGTTTAAAAAAAATGATTAAATATAGATACATCAATGATCTGACAACTTCCTGCCTGCTTAATTCTGGTATTCAAGATTAACGCGACATTTATCGTCGACGGCTAGATGACTGTGCATATTATGCAAATCGGTAGTGCAAAGATTAACATTTTTAGAGATATTATATTTTTGGATCGACAAAATATTGTATTCAGCAGTTGAACACATTCGATCAATGGCATACGAGATTTAGTCGGGGCTGGCTATAAATGTTATATTGCATACCTGCTATTATGAAAAAAAAAAAAGAAATGTCATTTACCGGGTAATCCCAAACGGGGAGAAAATTGTCTTCCATCGAGTTGTATATTATTCACGTATGACATTAATAAACGTCAAGTGAGAGAGAGAGAGAGAGAGAGACAATGGGTCGGCGCTCTTATTGTGTATTCAAAGTATACAATATTATACACGCTCGTGGAAATTGTCAAAATGTTACAAGTTTTACGAATACTATACAGGTTTTACACAGTCTGGCTACGAACGTTTTATAACGAGTCCGTATACGATAACACGTGTACATTCTTGTACCGTAAACTATTTATTTTTTTCTTCTGAAATCCGTTGTAAGTCGACAAACCCTCGAAACACGTAAAATAATATAATTATTCGTTACGACTACAGTTGCAAACTTTTTATTGCCGCTTCTACACACTATATGCGCAATTTTATCTAAAACATCGTTTGCATATAGCGTCTTTTTCGACGGTATACAACGAGAGTCACGTATAATGGGTTTTATTTTCATTTTTTTTTCCTCCGGTTTAATTAAAGGATATGAAGGAATCGTTTTTTTATTTTACGCGTTAAATAGTATCTAGCGTGGTACTTTCGTGAAAATTGAATCGATACAAACAAAAATATTAAATAAATAACGCATCGGGTAAAATGACGTTGGATAACGATACATACAGATATAGGTATATCTAACGTTTTCAATATCAAACATTTTAAGATTGTACCGAAATTATAATCGATGCTGAAGACGTTGTTTAACCTCACGAGTGAGAGTTATTGATATTATGTACTTACGATACAACATAATGTACAGAATGTAACAGATAGAACTGCATTTTGGAATAATTTTTGTTCTGATTAATATTTTCATTTTTTTTTTTTTATCATTTGGAAACCTTAGCATTATTTGTATAATTTAATTTTTAGATTCCGAACGGAGTGATAAATGTATTGATTTTACAATGATGTGTATTCTTTTTTTTTTTTGTGTGTCTGTCATCACGTTTTGGAGTAGTAATAATGCTTCGATTTTTGACTTCAGCCTCTCTTTGAATAGGAAAATTCATCTAGTTACTTGGTACTTTGGGAGGTCAAAAGTAAAAAATTTTCAATAGTTTTTAAATGCGTCGGGAAAAACCCTGAAAAAATAACGAAAAAATAGGAATTTTTACGCATAACCACTTTTCGACACAATCGATTTTTTGATTTTGCTGTAACTCAAAAACGAATCATTTTAAATATGTAAAATTTTCAAAAAAATGTTTATATTATGGTTACCTATTTGCGGTTAAACTTTCAAAATATTTTGACCTTTTTTTAAGTTTTTTATAGACAATTGAAATTTTTGACTTTTACTTATCATATAATATTAACAATTTTCGTCATACGTTTAAGTAGCATATTTTTTTTTTTTTTTTTTTTTTGTCATTTAGTATATCATATAATAATTGGAATTGTAATGCTCAAGTAAATCTGACTATAACAATGTAAGGTTGAAAGTCGACTAGTCTCGGCTACAAATACGGACGCGCATCTCGTACACGCCCTATGTAATTATTGAAATCATTATGTATCCGAATTCAATGCGATTTGGAGTCCAAGTTTCTGCTGTGGTGTCGGACGACGATCCGGGACTTCCGATCAATGCGCATGGCAGCCACACGTACATACTTCGACGAGTGTCCGCGCGGTGCGTCTCAGACCTCGCAATTTACATACGATCATACACGAAACTCAAAATCCAAACTTCAAACCGACTGAGCAAAACGTTTAACGAAAGATTATGTACTAAACTTTTATCGCACAATAACCCTTTCATTACTAAACACTCTCCGTATATGCGCAAATATATAATGATATATTATGTATATCGCGTCGGTATGAATGGTTTTATATATATACACAAATATATGCTAAACCTTATCAAACCTTTTCCATTTCTTGATTGCCATGTAAATATATTCGTGTTATATGTATTATATGAATATTGTATAATGACAGACTTTGCAAGCAAAACGGCGTCTGTACACGTCTCTTAATCTTAACTAGACGGAGCGTAAAAAATACATTTTCATTTCCATAATATACTGATATATACACATTTAACAATTATAAAATATAACAATTATTTTTAAATTTTATTAACTCAGATATTTCGAGTCAATTAATTTGGAAAGTTTAAATTGTCACTCGAAGCAAACATGACCTGACAATTTTATACTGCGATATGACTACGAGTAAAAGGTCAAAATGTTCTTTTTTTTTCATCTAATTTAGACGGCAGAATTTGAATGACAACTCATGTAATAAAAATGCTTAACCAAAAAAACGATAATCGATGACGGCAAGTAGGAATATGTGAATTATTATATTAGTTATTGCAGATGGTCAATATGTAATACACGGTATTGACAATATGAAAATACCTGATGATGTGAGTCACAATTTCACCACTTATAAGGGTAGTCGAAAGGCATTGCACAATTTTCTGGTTTCCGAATTCGGACTTCAGCGAAGATCGATTTTTTATCCGACAGTGTCATTAGTATTCCAATTATAATTCTTTTACGTATTCAGTTTTATCCGAAAGAAGGTTTGCGTAGGTGGTAATGGTATAAAATATAGCCCCAGGACAAATAAAAGGTTTGCAACATCCACTATTGCGTAGGTATACTTGGTCTTGGATAATTGAATCATTAAATTGCGCGCGACGGGTGTCACTAACGGGCGTCTCCCCGTAACGGTCTCACGTCCAATTTTACTGTTAAAATCGTTGACCATTGCGCTTATACAGTGCATTATTATTAAGCGGACCTACTGCATTCATGTAATATGACTAATATGACTATACAAAATACATTATACATATTATACAGTGATACATTTTTATTATTTCATTTTTAATCAAGATATTTTAATAAATGCATTTTTATATCTCAAATAGTCAAATACAGGGCCGGATTTAGAGGAGTGGAGGCCTCAAGGCATCAAAGGAGTGAGGACCCCCTGGTCCCAAATTATTTTCCAAAAAAATGAACAATTTTTTTTCAAAATAAAATCTTTTTCATTTATTAGAATATTTAACAAACATATATAATATATATATATATATATAATTATAATCGGAAACAAGAAATTAAATTTAAATGTTAACAAACGGATTTTTTTTTTCCGAAGTCACTATTGTGGAGTCCCCCCGATTGCCCTCCCCTAAATCCAGCCCTGGTCAAATAGTGAAACATTATGACAAATGTAAGTTAAATTATTTGTGTCCTTATAATAAATACTACTCGATTGTGATCAAATTTGTATAGAACGAGCATAATATAGAATTAGACAACTTATAATATTCTCGGTATTTTCTATATTAAGTAAAAGTAAAGTTATCTGTGATTATTCATTAGTAGTTCATTAGTGCCAATGATATAATTATATATAACAACTATAACACTTGCCTGTAAAAATGTAACACATATTCGTTGATAATAATTATGATAATATTTTGCAACGAAATAATAAATCGAACGAATAATATTTTCAAGAGAAACAAATATTCATAACAATGATGAACCGTAATTAAATCTTTGGCAATTTTCATAGACATTAGAGTACAAATACTCGGCTGATACAAATATTGCGTTAAAAATGAATTTCTGAACAAAAGGTGAACTTTTAGAATGCGAAATAATATAGTATATTTTAGCAACAATGGGTTTTACGTTTTATGAATCCACTCATTACTTGTTTTGTACTCTACATTCGTAATGTGCATAAATATATTTCAATGGATGTGAGGAAAATAGAAAAATAAATATTGATGTTCGTGTAATATAATTGAAATCATTAAAAATTTTTATCGAATAATATTACAGTCCATAAGTATAAATAAAGCCTGATTTCTTGGAAAATGTAAACGTTTTATTTGATAATTCTAAGATTTATCAATCATACTCTATAAAATGGAAACATATATTTTTTTAATAATTTTTTAGACATGTAATAAAAAAAGTTTCATACATCAAGGATGCACAATTATATATAGTTATTAAAAGCTTAATAAAACATATTCAACTATTAAAAAGGAACATTTTATAATCATAATTGCTTTACATAATATAGACACAAATAGCTGTTATACAGTATCAAAAAAAAAAAACAAGTTTATCCAGTTTAAATACAAGTATTTTCGTTTTTATATAATTATTTAGTGGTATAATTGTTAATAAAATAAAAATTAACTATAAAAACAATAATTATGCTGAAACATTTTAAACTATTAATAAATTCTACTAAAATTAACTTATTTTTTTATCGATAAATGATGACCAACTATGCAACTAAAATTGCATAACACACCCGATAATTCGATTGATAGCATTAGAAATTTTGGGTGGTAATTTTTTTTTAGTTACAATATCGAATAATAATAATATCAAAAAATAAATAAATAAACCGTAAACAAAAGTAAATCCCCACCGTTTATTTTCACAACTAGTGCATCATACCATTTTTTATTTAACAAAAATTATGTTTTTTTAACTTTTTTAATGTGTGTCAGAATCAAAACGTTCATGCAGTGCTTATGTTACAGATTTTAGAACCTGCCAAAATACATAATATGGTTCGAAAAAAAAAAACTTTGCGGGATAATGTCATTTCGAACGTCGAAAACGTTACGATTTCGTGGAATTGGCAACGCTATAAAAAACCGAAAAATAAATAAAAGTACAAATTTACGGATATAACAAAAATAGTTTCATTTTTTTTTCAAGGTTATTATATTTTTGGAGACGTGAAAAAAAAATAAAACAAACAAAAAAGAGTCTGTTTGCGATTTCGTAGTCCGACTTTTATTTGCGCGCAAACATTACTTTCGGCATCGTTGTTGTCGCTGTTATTATTATTATTGCTATTGCTCTCGTCGTCGTCGTCGTCGTCGTCATCGTCGTTTTTCCGTTTTCTTTGATCACCCGGCCCGATATTATGTGTTCGACCCAATCGTCGTTATTCCACCGAACGTTCTTTTCGCACCTGTTTCCATATAGATATATATATATATCCGGCGCCGTTAAGTAATAACGCAGCTCCCGCGGACATGTTTTTTTCACGTCACGTACCTATAATAATATACACAAAATATCAGACATGCGCCCGCCTATAATAACAGTATAGGTAATAAGCTGCCGGACCGATAACGAAATAGTGCGTCCTGCAGGAGTGGCCGTGTAGTATTATTACTGTATACGGTATATGAATGTCTCGATTGTATTATTATTATTATTATTATTATATTTCCGTGAACCGTACGGGCACACGTCCGGTGGGTAGGTAGTGCAAATCATTTTCACGCGTTACTTTATACAGCCGTTTGCCATATTTTGGGGGACTTCATACGCCGGCTATGATATTATTATAAGTGTACGTCTCGTAATCGATTCCATTTCGTACTCGAGTTTTTTGACTTTCGGCTCACATCCAATCACCATAATAAATAGCTATACTGCCCGGTAATGTGGGTACTGGGTAGAATAATATTTAGTTTGTAGGTCCGGCGCGTCGACGAACGATAATAATCGGCAGACGTCATTTTCGCCAAAGTCCCCTCGTAGTATAGGCACGCCCGGCAGTGAAACGATACGATATTACACATCATAAATCCATAATGAGTGATGAGACTCACACATACGCAGTGGTCAGTTGTAGTAAAACAGTACAGTACATTAAAGAGAAAACGAAAAATCAGTTTTAAAGGAAAATATTTTTTTTTTTTTTTAATTTGTTTCTTTCTAACAGTTGTCAGTTTCTATATTATTTCGTTTGAAATGTAAGTACATAAGTAAAAAAAGATTGTTAAAAAAAAAATAGTAAACATATAAATATAAATATTATTGTATTACTGTAGTGATGGGTCGAACTGTTCGAATCTCAAACCGAACCGAACCGAACGCTTGATGTTCGGTTCGGTTCGAAATTCGAACTCAGCATGAAAAAAATTCGAACCGAACTATCAAACATCTTTTACTGTTCGAAAATCGAACTTGAAAATATTTTTTAAACCAGACTTACTGGCCACGATAGTTCAAAGACCAAATATTTGTATAACTCTTCAAAAGTTATTTTTAAAAAATAAAAATTGATAATCATTATTTATAAATAATTTGACTATTAGCGATAGAAAGTTATAAGCTGTAACGGGCACTTTATGTACCATTTATAATAATAAAGATAAAAAGTATTAAGTTCGAGTTCGAGTTCGACTTAAAATGATTCTGCAAGGTTCGGTAGAAAATATGAAGGTTCGGTTCGGTTCGAGTTCGAAAAAATAATTTAAAGTTCGGTTCAAGTTCGGTTCGATTTAAAAAATCACTATGTATTAGTAATAATAATGTAATAACTTTAAAATGAATAATAAAATAATAAATATCAAATTTAGATCTTTTTTTGTTGCTCATTACAATGCTCTTGGTAATTTAATAATTTGTTCTTAAATTTAAACTTAAACTGAAAACACTTCTAAACAGTTTCTAAATATCCAATTTCACAAACATATCTTTTTCAGATATTCTTTAAACTTAATTTATGACTAGCAAAAACGATCTAAAAAATGGGTTTTGCATCAAGGTAATACGATGACTGAGAGTTGGAAATAATTTATAAAAGTATGTTTAATCATACATAAAACGTATTTAAGAATCAAATGAAGATAGATTATATTTATAGTGTAATTCTAAAAAAAAAAATGTAAAGATTTATTGCATTCAAAACATGTTAAAAATTAAATAAGTACTTTTATACGGAAAAAAAAATTATTAATCAACGAAGTATGATTAACTTTTTAGTTTTTTTAAATATCACGATTAAAAAAGCGGGTAAGTGGGTATCGCTCTGCTGTATATTAGGGGGTGGGGTGGACCTCGGACTATGGTAGGTTAAATTTGAATGCAATGATAGGTATCATTGTATACGAAAAACGATTC
This sequence comes from Schizaphis graminum, assembly GCA_020882235.1. Lineage (NCBI taxonomy): Eukaryota > Metazoa > Arthropoda > Insecta > Hemiptera > Aphididae > Schizaphis > Schizaphis graminum. The sequence goes on from CM037033.1 coordinate 96,258,802, forward strand.
TGAACGAAGATGATTTGTCAGTTTAGGATATATTATATTTAAATATTGTTATATTTCTATTTTGAAACAAATAGTATTGTTTTTATATGTTACTATGGTTACTTTATAGTATCTGTTTATTAATAAAAAAAGTATTAGGCAACATACGCATAATGAGAGTATGAAATTTAATTTAAATTTTGAAATATTTCGTATAAATTCGAACTTTAAGCACTTATAAAAAAAAATTGTGACTAACGATTTCGGATTTTTTTTTATCACTTTAAGAAAAACTTATAAGAAACCTTGTATTAAATTTTCAAGATTTTCTGGCCACCCAAAAATTTTTTATCGGCATTTGAAGAAAAAAAAACTTAGAAAAGTCGAAAATTTCAATTGTCTATTAGTAGCTTAAAAATGGTCAAAATATTTTGAAAATTTAACTGTAAAGAGATAACCATAATATAAACATTTGGTGAAAATTTCAAGTATTTAAAATAATTCGTTTTTGAGTTACAGCAAAATCAAAAAATCGATTTTGTCGAAAAGTGGTTTTTCCGTAAAATTTCCATTTTTCTGTCATTTTTTTTTTGTTTTTCTCGATTTTTTTGAAAACTATTAGAAAATTTTAATTTTGACCCCCTTAAAGTACCAACTAGATTTAATTCCCTATTCAAAGAGGGGCTGAAGTAAAAAATCGGAGCATTATTACTGCTCCAAATGTTGGAGTCAGACACAAAAAAAAAAAAAAAAAAAACACACATCATAGTAAATGCAATACATTCATCACTTCGTTCAGAATCTAAAAGAAAATGGAGGCATAATTATATAAGTAATATTTCCTTAGTATTTTAGTAGGACATTTTACCTTTCGATAAGATGATAAGCACCGCATGCAACTCTCACATAGCAATGGATACTTACCTAGAAAATTGAGAAATTATTAAGAAATTGAAATGAGCCCATCATATTATTATGACGTCGGTATAAACGTCATATTGAATATTTATTTGTTATTTATAATAATAGTATACTCCTTTGAATTTTAATGAATTATATTATAGCTAATATGTATACATACTGGCAAAATTGGACTCTTGGAATTTTATTATTTTTGATATTATAAATTATTTTTTACTCGAATTCAGACTAGCAAACAGTATTTTATACGTAAATATACTATGCATATAGTAATATGTTTGAGGACAATTTCTTATATTGTATTAAATCCCATGTGATACTGTACAATACAATATGGAACGATGTCACCAAAGAATTTGCCTATATATAATGGTGGTAGAATCATAAATTATAACAGTCGGTTGCATCGTAAAACTTAGAAGCAATTCGTTATACAGGCACTGAAATAATAATATACCTATAATAATAACTTTACACACACACACACAAACCAAAGCAACCCATAGGCATAAAAAAATATTCAATTTAAAGGAAAAAACAATTTCCGATAATAGTTTTGCTCGCGAGACTTCAACCAATGCTACATACACCATATCAATAAAAATATGTGTCAAAATAGAAAATTACGTCTACCGTGGGAAATATACAGATCGACTGGGGCTGTGGTGCTTTCCAATAAATTATATCGAGTGAAACGATATTCGTAGCAATAGAACTGGTGACAAGAACTGTACTGAAAATATACAGTCCATATATTATATATGTCACATAATATTATATTATTTTATTTTACAGTGTCGATATGCAAAAATATGTAGTACTTAAGTGAAAACCAATAAAAATTACATATTATTCTGTACGCAACAGTGATAAAAATCAAGTAATATAATACAAAAAAACAAAATAATGTATTAATGACAATTATTACGAGACAATTTATAGTATAAAAAGCATTTAGATTATAAAAAATTCTTGTACCAGTAGAATAAATTAATCGTAAATTTCAAAAACACATAGGTATTATTCGGTTTAACTATATAACATAGGTACCTAATACATAATATTTACTTATACGCATCATAATAATATTTTTGTGTTTTATTGGTTTATTATCGACTATATTATAATTATTAGAGCTCAAATGTTGATACTTTAAAAACCTATAACAATTTATTAAAAAAATACCCTACAAATATAAATTTTTTTGTAATATATTGTATGATCTAAATATTTAAAAATTTTCATAAAACGGTTAAATAAAACAAAATAAATTATTATTATTCAAATTTATCTGTATTTTGATTTAAGTGAAACTAATTTGAAATTATTTCAATCTAACCTAACCTAATTAAAATTACATTAAGATTAATGATTTTTAGGTGATATTCATACCTGAAAATGTTGATGATTTATATTTTTATTTCATTTTTACTCCATGAAAATAGTAAAAAAATATTCTAAAACTTCAATAAATTACATAAAAAGTCACACAGGTGATCCAAAAATGAAAAAAAAACAACAAAAAATGCAAAATAAAAATTAGTTTTATGTATTTTTATTTGGTAATTTGTACATTTCAGGTTAGAAAAACATGGTCTATGACGTTTCAAAAAAAAATAATATGCAAAATCATACTAGCATCTGCGCCCAAATAATAAATAAAAAATTATTGACTGCAAAGTACTGAAAATCGGAAAATGTAAATGCATTTTTTATTTTTCATAGGTCTTAGATGATTCATTCTAGACACTAAACACTTCTAATACATTTGATTATAATATAATGTTCGTAATATTGAACTAAATGTTGAGAAATGTATTTTTAAAATTGTATTAATTTTCTATTATTTTCTATTTTAATATTGATTCAAGCTTATTATGCCATGAATATTGAAAAAAAGGAATTATTCAATGTTAATAAATTCAATATAAATTGTTCGTATATTATAATTTAATAATATTCAATCTATATATTTTATAATCTTTAATATGATGTAATTTGTTTGCATACTATTGTTGATATTTTTAACTACAAAATGTACTTAAGAGTGTTTACTTATAAATCAATAATGACGTCACAAGTTATTTACAATTGTTCTTACATTTGAAAAAAAAAGCTCATAAACTTGATTTAGATTTTATTAGACATAAAACAAGTATATCAAACTGAAAAAAATATTCATCAAAATTGTACATTTTCGTTTATATTAAACAATATAACCACTAAAAGGAGCACATTTTAACGATTGTCTAGCAAACAAACGACAAACTGGAAAACTTTGTGCTTGCCTCGACCCATGTCAAATGTGAAACGTGTTTGACTGCCCAGAACGGCTGCTAAAGTTACTGTTCGATTGTCACCAGCCTTAAAATAATGATATATGTATATATCATGTTAAAGTAACATATATTTTGTCTAATCCTAGGTTTATCGAATTGCTTTTGAACAGTTTTTGAGTTGTTACTAATTGACCAATCGATAAATCTCATGATTAGAAAATAATAAAATCAAGTCTTACACCCCCCCCCCCCCTCAAAAAAAAAATGTTTATAGTTCAGACTCTTATAATTTATATAAAAGGAATGGTAGAAATTCATATAATGAAAATCAGAATCGTTTTATTACTCAAGATTTATATTCGGAAAGCAGAAAATTACTTTGCTGAGAAATAAAACACTAATGAAATGTTATTATTGCTTGAACTGTCTATAAACTAGTTATCAACGCTGAAATATTATGTAAATAAAATCTAAAAATATCTTAAGTAATTCTAAATTTTACAGTTAAACTTAATGTAATCAAACAATAAAACAACATTAATTGAAGCTTACACTTATTTATAATAACTCTACACAATAAATTAAATATTAAAATATTGACATAAGAACGGCTTCAATAACCAATAATAATATATACATTTTAAATGTAATTTTATAATTATAGTGTTTTATTTTTCAATCAAAGAATGTTCTGGCAAAATTAAATAAATTAAAAAAAAATCAGTTTAAAAAAAATATTTTCATACAATATTATAAGTTAACTGCTGATTAAATAGACTTTCGTGGAAATAATGTTTATAAATTCTAATGGTTACGGGTCGATATAACATAGAATATACTATTGTTTGTTTTGAATGCATAATATACATTATACATAGTACGTGACACCTATTATCTATAAAATAGGTACTTATATCTTCACAGTTATGAATGTTGTATATCAATAACAGGGGTTACTTTTACCGCCTACTGGAAAACATATTTATCATTGTATAATATTGTCGAAATGTGTATGGCTTCATAGTTTGTCTGTTTTCGACACATTCTCTACACAGATATTCAATAAAGTAATACAATACAATATATTAATATTAAAGATAATTAATTCATATTAATAAATACACGTACAAAATGTTAATTGGAAAAATCAGAACGAATAATTTTCTCCGATATAATTATTAGATATTTGTATGTTTATTATAAAAATAAAATACAATTTATGAATATTTTCATAATTTTTTCATAATTTTCATTACTTCATTTTTTTTTTTTTTATAATGTTCTTGTTTACCTGCTACATATTAGTAATTATTCACTAATGATAATATTATTTTTAAAGATACATGTATTTAATAATTTCGTAAACTATAACAATCCAATAACTTTCAATTGTTATAATATTACAAGATTAAAAACATCCAAAAATATTTGAAAAAACAAATTATCATGTTTTATAAGTTAACATAATATACAATAACTTATGCCATATTTGGTAATTTATTTTTATATTGGAAATAAAATAAGTTCTAAAACGTAATTTGTTAACAAATATTTTTTTACCGATTTAACGGTTTCGTCTACTTTAGAAAACTTATTGAAGATGAATTATTTTTAAAGACACTCGTGACTTGGCCACTGCAGATGACCCTTGGAGTACATTGTATATTATAACCTGTTGGTACTTTTTTACAAATTATAAGAAATCATGTAGTTGGACTATTAACTTAATTACATCAAGAATTTCACTGCAGACAAGTATGTTTTACGCATTTACTTTAAAATATAATATTTTTCTTAAGAATATAACTTATTAATATTACTTTCACAATAAATAAAAAATAAACAATGAAAAATTACAATAGTTGTTTGATATTGATTTTTTTAAAGCAAATTTGTTTGAATTATTCTAACTGCCTAACCTAAAATATTTATAAATATCACGACAACGATCAATATGATATATTGATGATAAAATTAATGTCGATTTCGATTTTTTAATACGTTCTTATTAATTATTTGTTTAATTTTTCATGATACAATAATTAAACCGAACCCTAAAATGTATCGTATTAATTATGACAGTGCAATAATTTTGTATTTCTTGTGTTTTTTGAAAAAAAAATGTTGCCAATAGATGCGTTTGTTAAATAATTAAAATTTTTATATACTTACGTACTAAAGTATAATATTTTATAACAATTTTATGTAAATTATGTTATACATTTTGCTATAATAAAGGCACATATTATACTTTATGAAAACAAACACACGGTCGAGCTTACATTGCGCTTGATAAATGTTAATGAAAACGAATCATTAGTACAGCAAGCTTTAGTTCAGTGTGACGTATAAATAATTCAAGTATGTTCGAGGCGCTGTAATGTTATTAATATTTACGGTGGAGCGCATATAACTTTTTTTTTTTGCATAACTTAATACGATTTCCTATATTTTGTTAGTTTGATTAAATACGTTTTTGAAGTGTATACCTACAAATTTTTCTCAGACATAAAATATTCCCAAGAATATTATACCTCACATGTGCGTAATAGTTTAAAGTGCCGGCCAAATCGATTCGGTGTATTCTCAAAATACGAATATCGTGTCGCAGGCACTTACCCTCTTCGTTTGGAAATGCCCGGAGGATATGGAAGTAAAACTTTGCAGATGAAATTTATGATTTTCGATTTACAACAACTTTTATTTTAGTTTTTCTTTGCCTTTTCGTTTTTTTTCTCCTCAACAGTTCTCTCTCGTTTAAAGAACTTTGAACTCGTTCACTTTTTTGATTATGATACTTCAAACGGTGTAGAAAAACGAGCTGAATAATAATAGTAATAATAATCTGCATAGGTATTATACGAGACCGCGGAGAAACTCGAAACGTGGAAAATATCGATTTCGGTTTGAACAACAGTCGCCAGAAGGCATTTGTCACCGAGGTGTTTTATTATTATTATTATTATTTTTTCCTATTATTATTGTTACCGCTGTTGTAGTTGTAGTTGCTGTTATTATTCTTATAATTTACGAGTAGCGGACACTGCACCGCCGCGCTACCATGTCCGAGAACTCACGCACACGCATAACTCATACAAGCGACGCGAACTTATACTTATATAGGTAATATATATTACGTATTCCCGACAAAAATGGCATTTCCAGTGTCCCGACCGTGTGCTGCACTACTCGAAGGGTCGGTTCGACGTCGGACGCGGATTAAAAAATTCTGAACTGACGTCCGTTTGTTTTTATTATGTTTGTGCGTACGCAAAACGGTACGCTTTTTTCTGTACCCCCCCCCCTAACCGTCTTACCGACCCGTATATTATTGTGATAAACAACGTGCTATCGCGTATGAGAATTATTCCGTCCGGACGTACAACCGCCACACACATTCAATAATATTACCATAACGACGTAGAAGGCGGACGAATGATAATATACCACATAGTCCACATATTATAGGAAGGTACTCACGGGCATAATATTATAATATGTTAATAATTCGTGATGCCGAGATAGGTACGCGTCGCGTTCGATAAAAAAAAACAGTCGTCGTCGATAGGACGTCGCTATTAATTGTACGCGTTACACTAAAACACCATTAGAATGAATCGGAGCCGACGACTATGCAATGTTTATAATACGTTACGCGGTACATCGATTATAACGATAATACATAATAATATGTAAGTACCCTACCTACCTATACCTACCGCACAACGCGTATGACGCCCGAACGGACGCGGCGGTGGCGCCGTCGTCCACGTGCAACCGGTATTATGGACACCGCCGACCCGCACTAATTTCATATTATATTACACGGACTTGACCGCGTGTTCGTCACACCGGTTCGAAGACACGGCCTTTCCCAGTCGATGGGAACCGTTTTCGTCACGACCAATGTTGTACATGCCTACTCAATATCGTTTACGGACGACAAGGGCGGTGGTAAATTCTCCCGGTTTTTAATAAATAGCAAACTCTCCCGATAGTAAACTCTCCCTGGTCAACATTTTCAATCTGAAATAACATCAAAATTCAAAGTTGCAATGAATTAAACAAAACAAGTAAAAGCTGATATACAAAAAAAAATGAAAAATGTATAGGTATCTCAAACAATATTGGATTATAAATAGATACCGTTAGTTTTTTAAATCAGTGTGTTTCTATTATTGAAAAAAAAAATTAATTTAAACGTTTTTATTTTATTATATATTTTGTATTTACTTGTATCTTAGATTTATTTTATGAATTTTAATTTTTTATTGTATTTTGACTATAATATATAGCTCATAAAAGCTAAAGGCATTAATTTATATTATCATATTATTAAATGATTGACTATTTTTAAATGAAACTTAAATTTATATTAAGTTTATTTTATGATTTTTATTAAATAAAATTAGTAGTGCTGAAGATCCGGGAGATTACAAGTTTCTGTCAGGTAGTACAGGAGTAGACCCGGAAGAGTTTACATGTTTCCGTCAGGTAGTACTGGAGTGGACCCGGGAGAGTCTACCACCGGAAGAATTTACCATCGGGAGAGTTTACAATCGCCGGACGACAAACGTCTCGATCGCGTCTCGTTTTCCAATCGATGTGCAACTGACCTGTTAAACCGTATTACTATATGCAATTTTACGACCGCTGTGTAACACGACTGACGAATAATAAAATTATATCGGTGGAAACGTAGTATATTGGGGATCAGAACTTTCGGCGATAATCACGGTAGATACGTGGTTTTTTTCGTAATATCCGTTTACAGGTGATTTTAAGTTCCAAGTTCTAATTTACATACAACCAAAAGCTGTTTACAAATGTTGAAAATGAATTAACATGAAAATATGCGTAACTCAAAAACGTATTATTTTTTCTATTTTTTAAATTTTCCTCTATGAAAACTAACTTAAATTACTTATCTTCTCTGTTTTTTGATAGTTTATTTTATTTTGCATCCACTTAGTGAAAACATTTTTTCACAACTGGATTTTAAATTTGTGAATCTTAACGATAATAGGTAATACGCACATTCGTTTATGAAATAGATAATAACCATATTCTAAACTTTGTGTGATTATTGTAAGACAGACTATTGTAAGTTATTTAAACTACATTTGCTTATATTGTTTATGAATAAAAATATAACAATACATTATTTAATATTATATTTTCTTTATTTTTAGTTAATTAATAATTTATAAATGACATAATGATGATAATAATTACAAACCATTAGTTTTAAGTTATAAAACATAATATTCTATTACATCATGTATTTATTTGTAGAAAATATATATACGCTATAATACTATATGACCACAAAAAATATTAATCATTAATACTAATTATTGTAAACAAATAAATAATTTTGTATACTTACCTAATAATGTTATGATTTATGAATATAAATATAAAATATAATACATTTAATAATACCTATCAAATTTTAAATTTAGTAATTTATGTATTTGAAGATTGTATTACTTATGTTAACTATGCATGTACTTTGGTAATTTATTATATAATATTTATATACGACATTTGATTATTATAATTTAACCCGTCTGTTTAATTATTTCCAACCTTTATGTTAGAATGGATGTATGCACATTTTGGAATTGATTAAAAATTATAAAAACAATTTTTATAACAGTTCTATAATCTAAACTAGAAACTTTAAGTACCAAATAATAACTATGGCAATACTTTTTCATAATTGAAATGGATGTTTATCGATTGAAGAATTCCCAAATGCTACTAAGGCAGGGTAAACCTCCACGGACCTGTTTGGTGTGAAACAGTTTAGCTTTCCCTAGAAACATCAATCCATTTCCAACTCATTGAATCGATAGGTAACAATTATTGATAGGTATATCAAAAGTGTGAATAAGATATTACGACGATTGATTTTCACGTGTTCGCGTGTTTTTATATACTATTAATAAAATAATATGCTTTTATAGTTCATCATATAAACGGTAGTTAAGTTGGGCAGTATTAACGTTGTATCCATCATATTTAGGTCTAACTTTTAGGTATTTGGCCATGTTTTAATTTTTTGTATCAAGATTTTATTTTTTATTGCTTTCGTTATTTTATTTTGAACTATAGGTCATTAAAATATTGTTAAACAAGCGCATAGTTTATGTCCGTAGTTTGCAGTATAAAATCAACGAGCATTTTCTCAAGAAACATTATTCTGTATTGCCAACAGAACAGGGCTATTATTCTGGTTGCTGTATATTTACACGCAAAGAACCTAAAAGCGTTGTGGGTTTTTATTCGAAATATCGTAGGAAATGCTTATGTATTAAAATAGCTCAAAAGAACATACCTAGAATAGACGATATTTACATGTTGGTGGTATTATGAATAAAATAAAAAATAACAACATTTTTTTTACACTTTTATATTACTTTTTTTTATTGGTTAATTTGTTATAAGTACAATATTATAATAATTAACAAACGTCTCAATATCATTTAGACTTATATTCTAAATACTTTTTATTCAAAACAACCTTAGATAAGGCCACCAAGGAAATATTATTACTTTTTTATAGCATAGAATCTACTTGTTTGTATTTAATAGAACCTATTTTTTTTCTTTTATGTTTACTGTGTTTATGACAGCGTAATTTTATTTCGTGATATTATATTTTATAATAATAATAGTGGATTATAGACAAATATAGAAAATACTCAACTAGCTAATGTATGTTTAGGAGTGTAAATAAACTAAGTATACCATAATTTATGTAGGAATCAGTTAAATCCGGTCATAATGAATTGAATTATTTCACAATGATATCAGCACTATGTAATTATTGATTAATAAGTATCTAAATAAATATCTTAATAATTGTATTACCTTATAATAAAACTAAATGAATAGGTATTATCTGAATTGTAAAAATTGTATTATAATAACATGTACACAGGTAATTAATACATATTGTTAATAAAAAAAAAAAACAGAAGGTTTTTTTATACGACTATCGTATATTCAAATATCTAGCGAGTATTCTAGAGAGCAAAAAACGATGAAATAAATCATATATCGCAACATTATTATTTATTTCGTCCGAAAGTATTAATCTATTTGAAATGTTTTCTTACACATTATATTTACTTATAACATTGTCCACAGCTCACAGTTTTACCAGAAAACTTTTGCTACATTCTTTCTGTCTATAATTCTCTGACAATGGACGACTGAGGCGAATTACATTTATTTAATCAAAAAACGAGCTTCTATATTATAGTAAATCGTATTTGTGTTGGAGTGTAGTAGTGGGTATATATGAATTAGGAAATACACGATAAACAAAAATACTTTATAATGTTTGCCGCACTTTGCGCCTCGACGACGACGCATGAGAACACACGTCAAATATGTATTTAGAAAATCGAAGATACATCATCTTAAAACAAACATTTCATCCAGGCGATTCTCGATAGTTTTGATTCTCGCCATATCGTACCGTTTTAAACGTATTTTCGTTTAAAATAGGTATAAGTATAGCTTTATAGCTCATTCGTATGGATTTAAGTGTAAATATTTATACGGTACGCTATTAAAAAAAAATAAATATATTTACAAAAAACAAAAAATAAAAATAAAATAAAACATACTAAATAATATTTAACGACGATTCAGCACAGATACGGACAACCGTTGCAAATAGCGATATTATGCGGTCCGTGCTCCGCGGTTCCTCGTGAAATACCCAGCGCTAGGATACGTTCAAAACATTCGAGTTCGGGTGTGTGTACTTAATATACGAGTATAATTATGCGTGTGTGTATATTATATACTATCATTGTACAATTATAATAGGACCCTGGGGCTAAAATAAATTAAACTGGAAAAAAAAATCCCTACACGGAGTCAGACCTACAGTATAATATGATATAATGGATGTATATTATACAGACACTTGCAGCGAGAGGGATACGTGCCCGTGTGGGTGACGGCCACGACAACGACAGCGTCGACGACGACGAATATTATTGAAACACTTTTCGCAATAAAACGCTAACGAGTTCATTAAAAAAAAAAAAAAAAACAAATTAAAACTTTATCATTCGAGTTATTTTTTTTTCTCTTCCGACTGCCCAGAAACGAATAATCCACACTCGTACGCAGTTGTACATACGCATTAACTATTATATGCTTGTTTTTTTTTTACTCATAAAAACTAATATAAGCTTAAAGACGGATTCCATTAGAGCAGTGGTTCCCAATTGGTGATCCGTGGACCCTACAGATCCGCGTGTTGATTGTTGATGTTAGGAGGTCCGTGGTTATGTAGTACTGCAGTGATATTATATATTTTTTTTATTTTAGCAGAATTATTAAACACGTAGTGGTTTGAAATTCTAGGTATTATAAAAAAATATATAGGTAGATAAACTCAATTATCGCGAAAAAAGTCGACAATAATTACTGATATAATTAAATTAAATTGAAAAGTATAAGTAATCACAAATAAGGGGACCCCGTCCAATTTAAGTTTTAGCTAGGGGTCCGTGGCTTAATGCTAATTGAGAACCACTGCATTAGAGTATGCACAAGGTTAAATATAGTATACAGATACAAATCATATTTATTTTTACTGATTACACGTAAAAACTCAGTCACTATGTTAAAATTGAAATAGTGAATAACTTTCGTAATTTTTAAACGGTTATTAGGAGTGTGAAATAAGAAAATCAAGTGGTGGATGTCACCTCATATCTGCAATTCGGGAGAGCCCCATAATTTCCAAAAAGTCAAATTTTTATCTCATACATAATGATCGTTGTTGTGGGTGAGGGAATTGAGTACATGTTTTTGTGCATTTAATAAAAATACATGCTACTTATATGTACCTACTTAAATTGATAAAATGTATTAGAGAAAAACAAAATATAAGAAATTCAAAGTATTTGATATCGTGGTTGCGTGTACGTATCAATTAGAAAAATAATTTTTTATTTAGCATATGATTGTAGATAATGAAATAGTTTCACGAACGGGTGCACAATCAATGCATTTAAAATATTTACAAAGAAAGTGTTTAAAATTAGTGTATTTATCGGAGAGAGGGCAAATACAATATCTTTTCAATTTCTTAACCTTATTTGAAACAATGGCAATAAAATTATAAAACGTTAAAATGCATTTATATTACAATAAATTGCGTGTTAAGTACATATAATAAGCTAAAAAAAATATTGAATGTTGCGTGTAATGTGGGGAGAGCGACACGTACACATCGACTATGTCCGATGAAAAATCAACTTCTGTAGCTATGTTATTTCACATGTTAGTTTCAATCCCCATCCCCTCTTTTTCAACCCCCTACCGCCAACACTATATACTGCTATCATCCCCATTCCCCAGTGTATACGCTCTCGTTGGAGTTTACCAAAGAAACGCGAGGTCAAATAGTTGTGTGCGTGTTTACGCACGTATGTGTTTGGTATTTTAAAACGCACGAGAGCACCCCCTCAAGAAAATCTTGGCTACGTGCCCACGCATAATGGTCTTTTCTTTTTCGGCTTTCTCCGGCCGGTTTTTAAATCGCGAAACGTGCGCCATCGCAACCACCACGTGTCAGATCGTCAAGTCGACTTTTATCAACTCGCAAACTCGTATATTGTAATATTATTATTATCGCAACGCTTCCGCCATCATTATCACCGTCACTGTAAGAAAGGTACGTAATTTAAAATATTATAATAGTATATATAGGTAGTTTATTGTAATAACGATACTCCTAAGTAGTATAGCCCCTTCTAATATCTAATATAATATTATACGATGAAATGATGAGGCATATTTTATTTTATCATATCATATTATTATAATATTGTGTAGGACCAATAATATTGATATAATAGTTATTATTATAACGAGGCAAAGTCGTTATAGATATAAAACAATGCAGTAATAATAATGATTATAGTATTGTACCTACTCGTCCGTGCCATTCGTGGATCGTATAAATTTGTTTTCCGTCAAAGTTGATCAGGTACCCGTTATCATTGATGAAATAATCATTGTTTTTATAAGTCATGTTTTATAAATTCAATGAACGTCAAAGTGGGTTTTGTTATTTCATTAGAGGTCCGTGATAATTAATCTTTATCTTGTCTCACGGATGGCGATGCAATATAAATATACGAGATCGTTACAAATAAAATTAACCACGACAGCTTTAATTTCTAGTGTTTGAAAATATTAACAAAAATAAATAAATATAATACACTATAAATTAATTTAATAATATATTTACATATTATTTATTATATTATACTTTTAAAGTTCATAAAATAAAAGAGTGTTGACAGTTACTCAAACTTCCGATTAATAAATATTTTCGTATAATATAATAAATATAATCAACTATTTACAATCCACGAGCGTAATAAATGCGGTTAGGTACATTTATAATAATTAATATTACTACGTTTGACACACACATTTTTTTTTATGTTATAAGTATTAGTATAATATTATACCCTATACATTAGTATTTAATAGTATTATATATTTTAATTTTAAATTAGATGTCTTTAAAATAAATAGTCAACTAGAGATATGTTGTATTGAACATATTTTCATAGTATTTATATCAATTTACTCAAGTATAATTAAAGCCAACTAATTGTCTAATCAATAAGAAAAAATGCCGCAGCCTGAAGTTGAACTCTTTCATTAAAATAAAAGGCTTAGTATTCATAAAGTGAAAAAAACGAGTGATACATTTTTACATTTTTAATAATCTGAATCTTACATTATATTTTTAAATTTTATAAGTTTTATATAGTATATTTTTTTTATCAGATTTTTATGTCTATATTTTGTGAAACTTTAACGAGTACATAATATATTTTCCATACAAATTTCAAATGTGTATCTACTGATATTAAATTTAAAATTTAAGATAATGAAGGTAACCATGCGCGTTATGGTAATGTAGCTTAGAGTTACCATAAGTTTATTTGATAGGTAATAACAATAATGAGGATATCCGATAACCGTCCGTATGATTCTTATATTATGTTGTATTTGTGTAAATTACGTACTTCAACTTAATGCAGTATTTTAAAGAAAGTGCTAAAAACCATTATCATAAAATTTAAAAATTGAAGGAAAATATATTAATTGAGAAATACTTAAATTTAAAGTGTGTGAAGTTTAGACTGAAAATGTACATTATAGCAATACCTATATTTAGAACAGGACAAGCATGATAAAATTTTAGGTGTTGAAAAAAGTAATTTTATCTTTTAAGATCCTAAGACTTTATTCGGTGCTTCAGAAAAATAACTTTTAACAGTGACGACCTTTGTAAAACTTTTAATTATACTATATGAAACGAAGAACATGCCATTGACTCATTGGAATTCAGAGATTCATTCGGTGAATTATTGAAACGTCTCTTTGTATTAGAAAAAGCAACTAGGAGATTTCAAATCTACATTTGTATTTACTTCTCGTGCATTTTTTCATTACACTGCAATGCATTTTTGCTCTAAATTTACAGACTGAATATTTGAAAATATACGAAGTTATTGCCAGATTTGGGGACCGTCTAATGCCATGCATAATATTAAATCTACGAGAATCTATCATTAAGTTTTGGTTAGGTTTTAAAAGTATATAGAACTTAATAAGCAAACGATTTTTCCACTTTTTTTTAGATTATCTTATAATTTATAGAAGTAATCGTCCATTAAGATGCATCGCAAATCGACTTGGAGTTTAACACTTATAATCTAGAAAGTAGAAAACCGAATATACATAATCGATATCTATAAATTATATGTATAGATAGTATAATATCCAAAACACCAGAATAATATAGTATCCACTAAGTTAGATGCAAACGTATTCTAATTACGATAACGGAAACAGCAGCTGTTGCGTGTGACTACTGACTATACACGCGCAACCAAACGTAAACAATTCCAATGTCTAGATTCTGGAAATAGATCAGTGATCCGCCAGTAATCGATTTTAGATCACATAATTAAGTTACAAAATGACTTATGACATTAAATGATTATTTCTAATAAATACATTGAAATAACCACAAAATTAACAATACAACACAGTTATAACGAGAAAGAATAATTCTTGAAACATAATTGTTATCACTTATCACTTTTTCACTGTATGAATTTCAAATAATTTTAATTAAGATGGTTGTAATATTAGAGAATATTAATTAATAATCATAGCGATGAGACACTAAGAAATTATACGGAGTATAATAATAATTTATCAATTTACCTTAAGACCTAGTATTAATGAACATTAAAATTAATAATAAACACGAAAACTTTCATTTTCATATACCTATTTTAATTATACAATATTATAATACGTGGTGTTTACCATCTAACAAGTTTCAGTAAAAAGGCGTTTAGAATATTAACGTTGTGTTTGATTAGTGGTGACTTTGATAACGTGTTTCAATTTATGAATATATTATAATATTATTCGGTATTTGAATGTCCGACGAATAGAAACAATGATTTGCCGTTTTTACTTTTCTTATTGTTTTAACTATGATAGTGAGATAGAGTTTGGTTTTTGAAAAATTCAAATTCCCGAATGATCCATGTTTTATACCGAATAAAATAAAATCCAACCATATAAGGAAGTAATTTTACCAATTTTACCAACGAATTTCTTGGATATTATATGTTTATTTATTACTCTTATGGTTGTACTGCTATTTTTACGAGAGTTAGTCCATTGTATTCAAGTCAATGTTGGTTATTATTATTCAAATCACTTTATTGTAGGTCTGGACGACAGGTAATGACGAGATTTGGTTCAAATGTAGTTCTTTTTCTTTCTGAAATCCGCAAAAATAGAGGAACATCGCAATGCAATGGATGGCTTATGATTTAAAATAAAAATAATTTGTAGTCACCCAAACACCTAGATACAGAAGCGAACTGTTGCAACTAACAGAATATTTTTAGAGTTCCAGAATTGATTTATATGAATTGGTTACAAATATTTTGAAATAATATTTCGTTGCTGCTAACCAATTTATTAAAAACGTTGAGTTTTTCTAAGTATGTACTAAATACTGTAAATATAATATTTTAAAAGTTAACTAATATAAATATATAATAATATATAATATTAACTTATATAAGAATAGTTTGTGGAAATCGTAACAGTCTACAGACGGCATCACCTACGACGCATTATAATCAAATAAAACGTTCGACTATGATAATATAAATTGACAGATTAGATTAACTATTGCTGTAAGTCGACGGGAAATTACAATCATCCATTATCCATAGCACGTAATAAGTATTTAACAATAATACAATATATTCTATTAACTTTGGTCTTAGATGGAAAAATGTTTATAAAACTGTTCCCCGGAAGATCCTCATTACCTCATTCAGTCTTATATTGACAACTTTGAAAAAAACATCATTATGCATCTAAAATTATGTATTTATTCATAATAAATTACATTTAGCATTAACTGATGACAATTTATTAAAAGGTTATAAAATATAATTTGTTTATTTTTTTAAAATTTTAATAATACTAACAAATATTTATTTTTTTAATTGTCTAATAAGTAGTCAATGTCTTCTGTCTGCTTAATTTTTATCCAATCCAAAGGTATACCTAAACCTAAAAATATCAAATTAGTTTTCACTATTAGCAAGTCACTTTCCTATATGCAAATTAAAATGTATAACTGGGTAACTAGTAACTAGGTAGACAGAATTCAATTGTTGTAATTGAAATATTGTTTTGATGTGTTTTTATTGAGAAAATGTTGATGACATTTATAGAAATTTACGAAAAATTTAACAGATCCATTAAAGTGACCCACTTCACATTTTTTACGGTTACATTGATCAATTAATTCTAATACTATATAATTTAAATGCTAGGGTCAATTGATAATATTATCTTAAATGCATTTGAAGTTCATTATAAAGAATAACATAATGTGTATTATAATATATAAACTATGATAGTTAAAGAACTTATGGATATTGGCGCACCATTACGTTTTTATTCCTTTCGCTATATATAACGTTGAATACCAAAATTTCGACATTATAATATTATAATAATTATTTACTTTAAATTTAAAATATCTAAAATTTGTAGACAAAGAAACAAAAAAAAATCGATAAAAATAAAATGCATATTATATTATGTACCACAATAAATCCAAACTGCAGTCAATTTACGTATTACGTTCAATTGTCACATCTACGTATCGTTTAAATTTTACACAGAGAATAAAGGATGTACAATGTACATGTTTATTGTATTTATATTACACGCGTAGGTATACAACCGGTAATTACTAACCGTTCGGATTTCGTTTTACATTTGTGTAATTGGGCGCTGACTGGCTGGTACGCTACAGCATCCCTTGCCCTAAAATATAAATTTCTCCTATCGGTATAAATATTCCTAAATTATTCTACTTTAAATGAATGTGCATTTTGGCGAAAGTTCCAATAGTCTAATAAAGTTCTAGGTAGATTTATTATAAATAATAATATATTAGTAACAATCATAAATAATACATTTAAGTAGTTATTAAGGAAATAAGTTAATCAGTTTGAGCAGTTTTTTTTTGTACATTACTTTATTAATTTATTATTAACACAACATAATATATAGTTTGGGGGGTAATAAATTTTTCTCAATTTTTTTTTGTTATTTTCCCTTTAAATTATATAGAAACCCGTGCCCTTTTTTTACCAATTCACGTCTGCGTGTAATCACGTTAACACGTAGATAAAGTCAGTTACATTTCATTGTAAAATATAATTATATGTGAAGGCGAGTAATAATATATGATTTATCGACGTACAATAATATAATTAGTATTATAATACGAGATGGTTTCTAGCGCAGGACTACAGTAATCAGTTTACGTAACCTAGTTTCATTTGTGATCATGTTCAGTTAATTCAGTTTCACGAGATCGCGGGATATATACGAATCTTTAAAATGTGATTTAGGTCATCCTAATAATAGTGTTATTTTCGTAAGATTTCGTATTAATATGTTAGTGTGAAATAGTAATTTTAGGTATATGAAAATACACCAACACGGTTTTATTTGTATACGTTACTTCAATGTTCATCGATATCCGGATAAAGTGAATTCAACATGTTGACAGTCGACAGTTTAGTATTGTATACATTAATGTGCCATTATAAACAATATCCCTGTGTAATTTAACGAAAATAAAATATATTTTAAACGTGACGAATATAAATATAGTAAAATATATGGCGTTGTAAGTTGCCATTGTTATAAATTATTTTGTATATTTAAAGTTAAAAATTCTGACAATATTTGAATAATTAATAATATTAGGAACATCACTGATTTATACCAGTAAGGTAATATTATATCGTAAAATAAAATTATTCTAAAATAACTTTTAGTTATAAATTTTACTGAATTGACGTGTTGAGTAAATAAAATAATTCAAAAACATAATAACTAATAGTAAAATAATAATTAAAAACTTATATATGAATTTATTTAGGAGAAAGAAAATGATACGAAATCTTTTTATGGTTATGTTAACGTAAACTGAGTAATAATGAAATAACAATACAGTCAAATACAACAAAATAACTGTGAACCCACTGTAATAAAATACGATAAATCGAATATCTCGTAAGGGAACGCGGCACTTATTTTGGTAAAATAGTGGATTTAGGTGTTGATGTTGCACCCACTTACTGTGTGAACTTTATATTGATGAAAGGTAAGGCCACATTATTTCTTAACTTAGCCAATATAATACTGCTATAATTTGGAATTAATTGTAACGGAAATCGGTAGTAGATTAGCCCACTAACTTTATGCACCTGAATACATTTTCAATGAGTATGTAGATTGTAGGTAATTATACAATTAACACCTATATCAATTCATTTAGTTCAATTAGGTTTTGGGTTAAGTATTTCCTGCATATGAAGTTTAAATGAGTTTTCGTTATACATTTAATTATATTATATAATAGTATGCTTAAACTAAAATACTTACTATAGTAGGTATGTAGTACAATACTTGTTAAAATTAAAATTAGGTATAATGTTTATGTTAACATCAAAGTTAATACATAAATTAGTACTGATTTTGAACGGATTTTTTTAACCAAATTCCATATGATCGTATTGTATTGTTAATAATTTTAAATGTATTTCTGATATTTTTAAAATTAGGTATGTTATTTGTAATAATCAATAATAATCTCTTCACAATTTAAATAACTCTTTCAGCACAAGATCAAAATTAAATTTTACTGTTATGTCCTACAGAGTCACATATTTTGCGTATACAAATTGTCATCTCTATGAATCTTATTATTGATTTATAATTTTTATTTACTGAAAATGTACTCACACAAAAGTGTGTGTTTTTTTTTTTTTTAATCGAAGTAATTGAAATAAAATAAAATATAATTTTAGGTTCAACACGTTATAGGTATATATTACAGAGTACATCAGCATTTAAACAAAATAGTTTTTTTTTTCAGTTATTCCGTGAACATATAATATAATACTAATCGGTGTATTTAGCTTATAACATTTTCATATTCGCATTCGCAGGTTAGTATTCTATATTCCTAAATAAGTAGGATAAGTAGATAAACATATAACGAATAATCTGCAAAATAAACCATATTTCACATAGTATTTTAACTATTAAAAGCTTTGAACTTACAAATAATACTTCTAATTTTCAAAATAGTTATTTTTAATATAACTACCTCACTTTATAAACCGATCATAAGGAACCTAATGATAATTCATAGATTTAATCAACTTAATACATTTAAAATTAAAGTTATAATTACAATTACAATATATGTTTTCATTTTTTTTCTTTCTGAACTTTTAATAGGTACCTATTTAAATTTAAAACTTTCGATTTTAGAAAATGAAATTAACACACAGCAGGTTTTATCGTAATTAATTTTCAAAAAGTTAAAACATTTATTAACGTCAGCCATAGCACATAATTTGATCTTATTTATATAATAATTTCGGTTTGATTTATGAGAGATTTATATAGAGTTAAATCGAAATTTCGCATCCCATATTAACAAATAATTAATATAATCTAAAAAAAGTAAATTCTCTAAATCACTTCAACGTGAAATGCCATATTGAAGAATGGGTATTATAAATTTCTAAAGGTATTATTTAAAAGTATATGTTGAAAAAAAACATTTTGCACAATGAAAATGTAACCAATGATAGAGAGAGAGAGAGAGAGAGAGAGAGAGAGAGAGAGAAACCTGCCAAGGGCATAGCATATAATAGTATACTATAGAATTTTATTTTCTTTCTTCAAAAAAAGACCACAACTCCATTGTATACTATCGATATAGGTATGTTTAACCCATATGTTTATATTATCTATATCATTATCGAGAATATTCCTTAACTATAGTGGTTTTAACGTTGATAAATAAATATGCATTATACATTTTTGCTATGCTTGATCACTATTAAAATATAATAGTAAATATTTACTCTAATTATACTATTCTCGGGATAATGTTTGTTTACCTATTTTTTTAAATTAAGTTTTGACAACTAGGGATATTAGCTTTGTGGCTAGTATATGTTTGTTACTATAGGCTACGATACTGTAGGTTTTTGTAATCCGTGTTTCCATATGTGGGATATGGCTTGTCGCTATGAGTCCGGTTGGCCGCCCGTCCTAGAGCTATAAACGCTGGACGATGTTTGATAACAGAACTATTTAACATTTAGTGACTTCGACCAAAAACTACGCTACACCATGTTTCAAAATAACTATAATGTACAATAAATAAAAAAAAAAAATGTTTTATTTCTTAATATTTTTGAAACATTTACATAAAAAGTCAAAAAAAGTCAAATTTAAATTTGGTATTTTTTAAAAATAACATGCTATAAACCTATTATTTATTCATTTATCTATTTTTAATATAATTTCACCTACCTATCATGTCCCTTAATAATATTAGGTATAGTGGTAATACTTTATATTAAGCGTTGCACCTTCATAATAATACGAATATAATGTATACGTCCGTCGTTTAATATATTTCGGAAGCCACTGATGGCAATAAGCTTGTCATTTGTGATCACATTGTTATGCACGACGTTAGATAGATAACATACATATACCCATCACGAATACGCTTATAATGCCGTAAATTTCATCCTAAAGTGTTACAACAGTTCTTGAAGCGTTAGCAAGCTTGTGTACTGCACACTCGTAAGATGACAGAGGGGAGTGGAAGCGTTAAACTGCATATGAAGTATCATACATAATATCATGTAGATAAATACGATGTTTGTATATTTTAATTGATTTTGAGCGGAAGGTATATAGATCAATGTCCCATGTACACGGTCATTAAAGAGTTTATAGTTACATGTGATAAGAATCTCGTGATATATATTATAATATAAGGCTATAAATGCAATAAAATATTTTAACTAAATGTATTCGATGTACGATCGATGTCTGTTCAGCTTTCAATGTGTTTTCACTTGTGATCAATAGTACGATAATCGATCTTTCACAGTTATACACAAGTTCTCGTCTCAACGCTGCCGTTTACCACGTCAAATTATTATGTTAATTCAGTGATGTAGTCGTATATATAGATAAACCGTAGATAAAAACATAAGCAGTTTAGTTGAAACACAAAAGTGTGAATTCGTTTGTTGGTATCTATCATTAGTATACATTTTTGTTAAACTCGTTGATGTTATTTAATTACAAGAATAAAACAAAAACTACCAAAGCGTCAGACACGCACAAGTGGATACTCGTTAATCCACCATTCCTGCAGCTGCAGGATTGTATTGATATGAATTAATATTCCGCAGAATGTTTCTATTCGAACAATTAACGACTAGATTCCTTGTACTACCAGACTCCGCATGTACATCGACCACGTAGCTTCAACTGAAAATATTTGTTTTACTATTTTTTCTGATGTTTACTGTAATTTGTTTTCAACCTTACGAAAACTTCTAGGAAAATCAAATCACGGTACTGATAGATGTCTAAAGTACTAATATAAAAAAACAATGTCCAATTAACAAACTTAATTAGGATCACATGAAACTTTTTTTTATCAATTCGGTAAGAATCAAAAACAAAAACAGAGAAAACTAAAAACGAAAATAATTGTGAAAATTGAATGCGTCACTCAAATATTTTATTATTTTAACGATAATACCTTTTTCGAAAAAAATTAAATAATTTCTTTTAGTAGGTATTAGGCATTTTAACAAATAATATCTTTCCTAATCATTATTTAAAGTAATTTAATCAAAATAATAATTGTATAAGCTTTTGTATTATTAATATTAATTAGTTTTTGCAAAAGTAATACGACGTTTGTATAATAAACAATGATATTAAGTTATCGTAAAGTGTGACATATTTGTTAATAATATATGTTGTTACATCAAAGACGTATTTAAGGGGGACAGGGCAGTTTGGGTCCCGGGTGGTAAATTTTGAATTTTTGAGAGCATTTTACGTTACCTGGGGTGAAAAATTCCTATTATATACGTCTCTGCGTTTTATACTGCAGTTATACATACATATTCACCCAGTATGCGGGAATTATGATTTGTTCTTAAAAAAATCTATTTTAGATGATTATATATATATATATTATATAAGCAATAACAACATTTATTTTTATACTTGAAAAGCATTTTATAGGCGAATAGATAATATAATTTGTATTTTGAATTACAAACGTTTGTGTTTTTTTTTATCATTTAAATTTATTAACTATTTTATATATTGATTATCAAGATTCAAAGGTTTCTAGTATATATTTTACAATATCCAAACAAAAAAATATGATAATGGTAAAAATTATAAATATAAATATATTTAATCTGACCATATTTTATACTAGAATTTTATTGTATTTAATCCAGAGGAAAAACCACATTTTAAAACATTTATATTTATATTATACATATATTACGAATTATTCATTATTAATTAAACAACGTATATCAAAGAAAATGTTTGTTGTATATAAATTGTTTTGATAATTATTTGTATTATTATCATCAAGTCCGTTTATATTATATATAATTTATCTTACACGTTTTATATGATAATGTGTTTGTGTCGAATTTTTAAAGCAATCATTAAGTAGTAATTAAATATTTCTTTTGATTTATTTGATATTATGAGTATGTAGTTTTTCACCAAATATATTTACTTTGAAATGTTTTAATGGGGAAATTATTTTGAAATTGATTAATTGCATCTTTAATAATTATTTCCTTATTCATTTTAGAGTCATTTTCTACTCTATCCTGCAGTTCAGATTTATAACATACTTTAAATTTATAACCAGTAGAGATGAACTGTTAATGTTTTGTTTTTATAAAGTTTAATTTATTTCCATTATAAATTAATAAAATAATTAAAGTTTTGCCCATTTATTAAACAAACTATCAATACATTTATTTGTGAATTGCTAACAAATGTGTATTAGAATGGTTCAGTATAAATTATTAATAAATCTAAAAATTATAATGCAATTAAACATTTTTTTTTTTATTATTTGAGAATTATGTATCTTTTGGACAATCTTAAAAATAAAGTTAATAATAATATAAAAGGTTTAATAAAATACGGTTTTTCATATTAAATTTGTACTCAGTTTTCCTAGATTAATTTTGACGCATTTTGAGTTTGACTGAACAATTTTTTGTGTGAAGAAAAAAAATACCAGCTTGAGAAACTTGAGCGCAAGATTATTTCGTGAATTTATAATATACAACATAAATTTAACGATTTTTAATACTTCGTGGTGTTGCCAAAATCTTTTGACACATTATTTTGAAGTAGATTTTGGTGAAATCTCTTGGTGCTATCTGCAATGTTTGAAGTTAAAACAATCTTATGTTTTGTCTCAAAATATTAATGAATTTTTATCTGTAATACCGTATTACAAAACAAACACGTATTTCCGGTTTTATTAAAAAAAATACTCTTAATTTTGATCGGTTTGTTATAAAACACACAGTAGAGATATAACTGCCACGTTTTTAAAATTATAGTCGATTATCAACTATGGATCAATTAAGATGTGTATCATATCATATAAAAAAAAAATAATAAAAAATGTATACTACGCAAATATTAGTGACTACGTAAAAATTACAATCTGGCATTGCTGAGAGTACTAAGTAAACCGGAAACGATAAATTCAATCTTAGTGAAAATGGAATTGTCTTGTTTTTGGTCTTTGGTTGAAAAATAACAAGAAAATAAAATAAATAATAAAAAAAAGGTCGCACACATAAATAACACAATAAACCAAAAAAAGGGGACTATCTTTTTCATTAAACAGTCGATGGTTTATATACATATATTGCACTTAAAGCGATCCAAATCGTATCATCCATCAACAATGAGATCACGCTTGTGGCTTCGTTCTTTTACGTACCATCTGTACGTATGTATAGATATTTATCCAAACAATTTTTACGGCTGATTTTCGAGAGTGGAAAATTTACATTTTCTCTTAGTCCCATTAGGTATAAATATATAATAATATAATATTATTTTATAATGTGCCTGAATAAAGACGATACGATACGACGTTGTGTCTAATGTCTCAAACTCCCTTATACCCACTAGAACACGATATATCGTTTAAACGTTTATATAATTTTGTACACATTATATTTTGACATTATAATTCTTTTTTTGACATCACACACGCATACGTACGTTACCCCAGCACCCCCACATAAGATTTTCATTATTTTTTGTACTTGGACGGAAGGTCGTACGAATTTCGGAAACGGACATACAAATTCATACAAATTACGTACTAAATGATGGTACCGAAATAATCACCCTGACCCCAACGGTTCTGGTGGGGGGTGCTGGGGAAACGTTTCTCCAGCACCACCCCGATTTTTTGCTTGTGAGTCGAAAACTACATTCGTACAAATTTGAAAAATGGTCATACAAATTCATACTAATTGCATACTAAATATTGGTAAAAAAAAAATAATGAAAATCGTATGTGGGGGTGATGGGGTAACGTTCGTTACACGCATAGGTTTATCTCAAATAGCCTTATCGTGTTATAAACATAATCAATAATATTATCATTAAATAGATCATAATTTATTACTATAAAGTGCGTGTTTTTTATTTTATTAAAATTAAAAAAAAAGGTACGATCCGTCACGGCACACGAGACCTAATGGATATTATGGTAATTCTGAAAATAGTATTCATCATTGTAATACAATCACATCATACATTTTTTTTTACTAAAACAAAGTACAATGTTATTATCTGTAACAAATAAATGCAATTCGATTATTAAATTTATTAATTCAATTATTTGTTATGATTGTAATCAATTGCAAGCATTGCTCACACTTGATATTTCTGTAGACTCTACAATGTAAAGCAATAATATTTTAAAATTGATTTATTTCAAAAAATAAAAATTAACTAATTAATATGTATAAATGCGTTGATCATTTGCCAATAAACAATATAATAACAAATATATTTTAACAAATAATTTTTAAACGTTTTATACGTTCATATTTCATAATTTGGATTATCATGGGTTTCTAATTTTATAGTATTTTATTTGAGTTAAGTGCTATGCTAAATATTTTAGCCATTAAAATAGTTTATTGAATATTATGCATAATTTAAAAATTTAACCTGAAATTGATTATACTTAATGAAGATAGGAAAATATGTATTTATGATGAATCCTTGTCATCTCTAAAATACAACAAGTTTAGTAAAAAATGACTACATAAATTTAACGTTTTTTTAAAATTGGAAAATATATTTAAAAATAAATATTATAATATATAAAAAAATATAAATATAATATATTAAAAATAAAATAAATAGTTAGTAATACAATACCGTGAGGATAATAAATATTTTTTTTTCGTTAACAATTTGTTAGAATTGATAATCATACATTACTAATAATAAGATAAATGCTTTTTTTTCATACCTAATTTAATTTTCAATATTATGTTTTAAAGCTTTCATTTAATTTTCTAATTTTATCCCACAAACATATTTATTTCAAAAATAGTTTTTTATTATTATGAATATTTATTTTACAATAATTATTATAAGCACCCCACATTTAAATTATACGAACGGCATAATGTATAAAACTATTTTATTAAGATTTATATAATTTAAATAGATCAGAAAATGGAATAAGGAATATAATCGGTTCCTTAGTTTTATATTCTGAACGGAGTGATGAATGTATTGATTTTACAATGATGTGTGTTTTTTTTTTATTTTTTTATTTTTGTGTCTAACGGCAACATTTGGAGCAGTAAAAATGCTTCGATTTTGGACTTCAGCCCCTCATTGAAAAGGAAATCGAATCTAGTTGGTACTTTTGGGGGTCAAAAGTTAAAAATTTTCAATATTTTTTAAATGAGTCGGGAAAAAACCTAAAAAAATGACAGAAAAACGGGAATTTTTACGCAAAACCAGTTTTCGACCAAATCGAATTTTTTATTTTGCTATAACTCAAAAACTAATAGATTTAAATACTTGAAATTTTCACCAAATGTTTATATTAAAGTTATCCATACACAGTTAAATTTTCAAAGAATTTAGACTTTTTTTGAGCTATTTATAGACAATTGAAATTTTCAATTTTTATTTATTTTTTTTTTTTAAATGTTGATAAAAAAAATTTAGCTGGGACAAATTACTTGAAAATGTAATTGAAGGGTCCACATAACTTGTTTTAACTCTCATTCAAAAATTATAAAAATACATAGGCACAATATTTTTTTATTAGCATTTGAAGTTCAAATATTGACAAAAATTCGTCAAAATCATGAATATTTTTAACTATTTGGTAGTTAAAAATTTATAAATATTTTACTATCAAAAGCTAAGAATTGAAAATTTAATACTATGCTTTCCATAAGTTAAGCTTAGAGTAATTATAAAAAGTTTGATGTTTATTCAATTTAAAAAATGTTACGAGTGTTTAAAGTTTTAATTTTAATTTGAAATCAAAAATACACGTGTAAAATAACGTTTTACTAATAAATAATTTTCGATTTTTGTTATTTTTAAAAAATTACTAAACGTAAGATCTTGAAACTTGTACTTAAATGTTTGAATTAGTTTCAAAATAGAATGTATGACAATATTTAAATATAATATATCCAAGACTGACAAATCATCTCCGTTCAGAATCGTTTTTCGTATACAATGATACCTATCATTGCATTCAAATTTAACCTATCATAGTCCGATGTCCACCCCACCCCCTAATGTACAACAGAGCGATACTCACTTACCCGCTTTTTTAATTATGTTTAAAATTTTAAAGGATAGTATAAAACTGTTTTTTGATAAAATTAATCTCTATTTTTTGAGTCTATATATTTGATTATATTAGATGGATTGACATTTAGATGGATATATTTATATATTCAAAATATAATGTATAAAACTTATACTCGTATAAAAATATAGAAAAATAAATCAAATATTTTAGGTACACTCATTAACAATTTATAAAAACGAGTAATATATTTTCTTCTATTATTCAAAGTGGTATAAGTAATCTTGTTTTAATTAATATTTTTTATGCTGTAATTACTTTTTTCAATTCAGACATATTTCAAAGTATTTATAGCCTAACACTAAATTTTGATTGAGGTTACCGCTGTTAAAAGTGAGTTTAAAAATGTAAAGTTTGATTGCACTTATATAACGTACCAATATATTTAGGAAGGATCGATGAAACTATAAAATATTTTTGTATTTTCAATAATTATTATTAAAAAAAAAAGGAAAAAAAAATAATAATAATACTGATTGAAACATGAATCATTATTTTTTTTTTAGTGATATATTGTCGGTACGTGTCGTGAAACTTGCACGCATTGGAAATAGAAGCAATTAATGTCCTACATAAAGAAATCAATTTTTTAATTTTTATAAAATTAACTTTTGAAAATAATATTTTACTCGTAATTATAATAGGCATACGTCATTTATTTAACATATATAATAGGTAATATTATTTTTTCTACGTCATTGTAAAAAAAAAATGCATTTCACATCGTTATGACTGTTAAGTATAATTTATTGCGATCAAAGTTTCATAATATTTGTAATTACATCGAAACTGGTGTGTTTTAGACATTTTAGGTATTACAATAGTACCTAACGTTTCGGTAAAATATTCGTGTGTCAATTACAAAAAAAAAATAGGATTATGTGGTACTAAAATATTATAAAAGCACTGCATACTAAGTATGCACTAAAAAACACACCACTAAAATTATTATATGTAATAATAGAGAAGATGAGTCTATTTTTAGTATTTTAGTCTGTTTGAATATAATTATTTTTTTTAATGTACCGACTGTTGTTTTTTTTGTAGTTTATCATTTTTTTTTTTTTTTTGGAAGAAATTTTAAGGATTTCCCAGAGTTTTTGTTATTATATGTATTACATATCTCATACATTCTAACTCTCGAATATCATACATCACATGCACGTGAATTCAAAACTTATATTTTGATCCATCCGGTAAAAAACGTGTTTTGACAACTTTTATTTTGTACAATTATAATTACGTGATATCATTATAATATATTAGTATACTATGTATAAATATTATGTATTTAGGTACTTGCAAAAGTATAATTTAATATTGTTATAATCGTGCGTATATTTTTGTTATTTATTTATTTTTTCTCTTTTTGTAGCAGCGTCCGATTTGGCCGGACGATTCCCGCGGGAGATCGGCGGATGGGCTTTCGAGTGATTTTTTTTGATCATATCTCTCTCGGCCTTGTCAGGCTGCGTTTGTCCGTTCCATTTTGTTTTTAAAATTCTAATATTTATCGCACCCACTGCGACCATATCATTTGGAGAAGCATTTTCATCAAAACTACATAAACATTTGTAAATAATGTTATTGTATAATTTATACCCATACTATAAGTGTTGCGATCGATATTGATATTATAACATCCTGATTAGATTAAACGACTTTTAACACGTGGTTTGTAGGATGTACGAGGAAAATTAATAATCGACTTACTCAAATTATATTTCAGTGTAAAATTGTCAAATCCTCTACACTATGATGTATAAATAAATATATATTGTGGCTGGGAGTAAGTAACGGCCACAGCTACTAGCACCGGGAGGAGTTTACCAATTGTGTTTAAAATTACCTTTTTATATACCAATTGCGCTCAATACATTTTAAATTACCTAAGAAAAACTTAATAACCGATTTTTTTGCGAGTTAAAAGTGAAAGTCTTCCAAGTCGGTGAAACGTATAGGCTTTATACAATTTAGTTAATGAAAATGAAAATAAAATAATACTAATAATAATAATAAGAGAATAGGTGATTAAATCACAAAGATATAATAATAATGATACAATTTTGAGTTTAAGTTAATCATGATGTTTGTATTTTGCATATTTTAAGAATAATTATAATTTTATAAATAATAATTTGAGCGTGGCAATTAGAATAATATAATTTGAATACAAGCGAAATTGGTATACTGACCGTAAAATAAATATAAAGAACGCAATTGGTACACTAACCAAAAAATATAAGATGCGCAATTGGTACACTGGCCCTAAAATATATGCAGCGCAATTGGTATATTGACCCTAGTATAAAAATTTTGTTTTAGGCGCAATTGGTCTATGCCCGCACCTGGATGGGTGACCATTCGGGTTCTTAGTAGTTAAAAACCTTGCTACACATAATATGTATATTATACACGTGTTTGCTACCATACCGTGACAACCGTAACAACCTACCACTACATCACTACCACAATTCATACAACAGTTGATGGCCTTAGTCGCCGGGCTTAAGTTCATTAAAAAAAAAATAATAATAATAAATAAATATATTAAATATTTTTCGTGTGGTGACAATATAATACAGTATGCGATATTTAATATTATTATCTTCTGAGATATTATATAATAATTGACAAAGTTTTTTTGTCAATGGCGTTTAAATCTAACGCAGTAAACGGATCGTATAATAATATTCCGAGTGCGTCAATATTGAAACAGTGTACATATCCGCCAAAGTACGCGTACATTATAACATATGTGTAATTAATAACTAATACAATTATTTCTTATGTTACGTCCATACGTAATGTAATGTATACATGTTAACATAAAACTTTATTCTATTATAACTATCATAATAATATACTGTTTTACGAAGTCGATATTATATTATCGTTTTAAGTCATCAGAAATAGGATAACGCATAAATCTGCCCGAAATTTCACTTTTAAAATTCTCGGGTCTCTCGGTGTTACAGCAGATTACTATAATATTTTAATCAAAGTTTATCAGTAATAGATCCCGTGTGTATTATGTTGTATTGGTATTTTTTTAAAACTCATGAAATATGTTTTTACTTACTACACCAGTGCTTTTGCACTTCCAAAGTTGCGTGTTAAAATAGTTGAGCCAGACATGTATATTTGTTATAAAATACTTAAATTATTTAAAGGCATATATATTAACAATACATAATAGGCTCTAGCTAACTTTATTTTTTATGAATAATTTGTGTTTATTGTTGCTGAGTTATTTAAATCAAGTTAAAGTTTTTACTTTTAAATACTGAGTATTTATAAATAACAGATAATTTAAAATCTGTGTATATTATTTATGTAATTGAAAAATACCAAAATATGTAATAAATAAATTAAAATGTCTAATAATTTATTTTAAATATTATGCGAAAAAATATTGAATTGAAACATTAATATGTTTTTCAAGTATTAAAATGAAATAAAAGCATTTTAAATTTACTTTTTTAAATGTAAATGAAACACAATGTTTATTTATACTCTTATCATTACATAGTTGAACAATATTGCATACTATATAACTATATTATTATTTTTAAATTTTTGCAAAAATAAATGCACTACCAAATTTTCATTACAGAATATAAACGGAATAATAATTGAAAAAATATTTGAGCACGCAATCGAAATTTGGATGTAGAGTTGTGTTATATAGCAAATATTTTCAAATGAATAATTTTGTTCAAAATTTACCAAACATTAAGGTATACTTTTTTATACTTTTAGACGAATAATTGATATATTTTCTCAGTACTGAATATTAAAAAATTTCCCGAGTCGAGTAGGTATTATACTTTTATCTTAAAAAATTATTTAGAAAATAATGAAGGGATAACGAACAAAATATTGTTTACGATAATAATATGCACTATTACACTACCACGTTTAAGTCATTTTTCAACTTAATCTTTTGCAAGGAATTTTCTCTGTGTCGGAAAACTAAATTTTATCAAGCTATAATACAGCATTCTCTATACATGCTATAGTTGATTTTGAAAACTTAGAGCTATATAGCTACTGTACCTATACGGAATTGGTAACAAATAAAATTAATTTATCGATTTTTATGAATCGATAATCTGACTATTTAATTTATTATGTATTGTTCTTAAGTTATTTTTGGAGCATATATAATGTATTTATATAATATATATATATAAATTCTATGTCCTTTGTTGTACCTACCACAATCCTAAACAATTTACATTGCGTTAACACACATAATATCATAATTATTGTAAGTTGATTGAATCGCATTAATGACACGCTGATATATTATTATTATTACTTGTGTTAGTTTATTATCGTTTGTTAGTGTTCACGAAACGTTGATTCAGCAAGTCGCTCTTAGTTACAAGTTTGTTATATAATATATAATGATATGACAATATTAATAATAATTAATTACGTGGACTTAGATATGTTTGAATACTATAGGGATAAATGTAACGAATGGCTATATACATTATACAGTTTTACTGTCGCAATGAGTTATAAGCACTCAGCATTCAAAGTAGGTCGAGGCTGAGTAAATTAATAGATGTTATCTGTGCCATTTACGAATTTGGAAAGAGACGGTGCATGCGGGGCTTATGCACCTAGCCACAAATTAAAACGCATTCATAATGAAATTGGTTACTAAAAGTATCTATAATACATTAAATTGTATATATATTATAATATGTATATTTATTTAAATTTGTATAATAAATATAATGTATTACGATTAGATGAATCGTATTTTTGTACCACAAAAAAATATTTATAGATACGTTAAATAGTATGGGTGTATACTGTATATATATAATGATGTTAAGATTTTTCATCGGATAATTGTAAACACTTGGTTTTTCTGTGAAAACAAAATGTATTTATTAATTATTATTTACATTACATATTTACAAAATTACAAATTTACCTGTGAAAACAAAAGAAACAACAGTTTATGTTACTATTGTCACTCTTAATTATTAATACCTACCTATATATAATAATATATAATATATTATTATTAACAATTTAAAAAAACAATATTAAAATCAATTTTATTATTAACAATCTTAAAGAAAATCATATCTATTATTATTATCAACTCACAGATTTATTTATAGAACTAGATAGCGAACTCCTGCTGTCAATTGAAGCCAGGTTTTTCGTTTGGCATTATATGGTATTTTATATGGTAAATATTAATTATGTTGTATTATATTTTATGATAACTAAACCTGTTGTTTAAAAAAAAATAAAAAATATTTTATATAAATCATTTTTCATTTATTTCTATATTTTACCATTAAAAACGATGTTACATTTATACTTTTTGTATAGGAAATGTAATGTTTTGCCAACCGACAAAATGGCGGAAACTGATACGCGAACTTTACTATAAATAATATACGAGTTCCTTATCTAGTTAGTATAGAAGTATCAACTATACGATTTTATCACTTTATCATCTTATCAAGGTTTTATAATAATAATAATATTTAAAAGAAAGTATTTTCATTACATATATATATATTTATATATAAAAAAAATACTGTCAGATAATGAACCTTGAGCATTTGCTCAAAACTTTACTCAGTACTAGATAATATATAAAGAATAGTCAACAGGTCTCGTTATATTTTGGAATTAATAATAACCTTGACAATACATTTCATTCTTTACTTTATTTTAATAACATGTTCAAACTAATGATTTTATTATAAAATAATGTTTATTTATGTTTAGCGTGCATTTAGGACAAAATACTCTTACGGCTCAACTTCACTGTCAGTCAATAAAATTAGATTTATAAATTGTATCCCTTTCATAGAAATATCTAAGGTATGAATTATTATCTATATAACATGGACGTCATGGAATAGTAATCGCGTTGTGAATTCATAATACGTATAACCACTGACGATAAATTAATTTGCCTATATACTTACTACTAGCATCATTTCGAGTATATTTTCATTGTAACAGTTTATCTATCATACTAGTTGCCCGTAAAACTCGATTCTTGTTTGTATAGAACAGTGATGCCCAACCTTTTTTGTTCAGCATGCCACTTTGGTTAATAATCATCTTCGAGCGGGCCACTAAATATAAAAGTACGAATAATCCCAATCTTAATCTAATAATAATGTTTTATTTAATAATCTGTGACGGGCCACATGTGGCCCGCGGGCCGTGGGTTGGGCACCACTGGTGTAGAAGTCGCTTTCGGTGCTTTCGAACCTCGAGATGGTCGAGTGAAAATCATTTCCCCGGGAATTCGGTAAGGAATGGTAGGTACCTAACCGAGTGTCTGGAAATCAGTCATTAAAACATGTGATCAAGTCGATTATCCTGTTTGTAGGTTATCAGTTATAATTCAGTGTAAAAGTTTGTCTTGACGTTTGCCTGGTGCTTTTTGTCTGTAAAAATTAATAAATATGAAAAATTGTAATTGAGTGTCTAGCTATCAGTCCTCAACCGATGAAAATCTGTATCTGGCTGAGCAATCCACCTGACGTCGAAAGCCAGATGTTGCATTATAGAAAAAGTTGAAGTCCAATGATGTGTTAATATTTAAGTTAATATGTGAGTTATCATCGGAGAAAATTGATTTGAACACAACTATAAATCTCTCAGGTATACAACGTTGAACGTGAACTCGTAATAATAACATAATATTATATTTTAGTAAATAATAATAATAATCATAATACGAGACGAAAAAATAATATATATTTAATATAATAATAATAGAAAACAAAAATAATAGTTATTGTTTTAATAATGAAGACAGTACGGATCGGTTGGGTGGGGCTAAAAAAATTTAATTTTTCGATTGGACGGGCTTACGGTTACACCCAGCGCCGCGGTGGACAATGGATCAACTACTACGCGTTTTATTATATTAGAAGAAAGAAGAAAAGATAACCCACTTTACTGTATTTACTATACCTATTATTATAATACGGTTTGTATTGAACACGGTTAAACTCGATAAGAATATCGAATGTTTATTCCACCTTTCGTTCGCGAAAAGCGTTTAATGAATTTAATCGCCCATCGTAGTTTTCATCTATAAATGTTTGGCCAACAGTAATGGCATAATAACAATAATATAATAACAATATGCTTTGATCGATTACTGTTGGTCTGGGGTGACGGGGAACGACTGAAAGAGAAAATAAAGATAGAGTGACGAGTGAGCGAGTGTGAGGGAGCGAAAGTGGATACAGAAATGAAGAGAGAGAAAGACAGACAGCCTGACAGACGAACGAACGGAGAGGATCAAATGGTCGTCGTAATCGATCACCGCCTTGAGGTGTATAACACTATATAATATGGCTGCTTTAAATCAGTGCCGGTCGTCGCCGAGGCGCGTTAAACGCGTTGATAAACGGTATCAATCATCGTTATATCCTGATGGACGCGCGTGCGCATGTAATATACTAACTCTATAATAATAATAATAATATATTACCGTAAATACTGGCGTGATTACCGAGACAGCGTACGTATAATAATAATAATAATAATAACCGTAAAGTGCGAAGAGATTGGCACACAACAATATAGGCCCTCTCACGTTCCGCGGGTGGATAAATAAGGGTAGCAGGGGTAGCTGTGGTGTAAAAATTACTTTGATTAAATATTTGTAAAGAACTTCAGCAATATCCGTATAGTATTATAATATAATGTATATAAGGTATATATGTATACCTAATAATAACATATCATAACGATTAATAAATAATTATTATCAAACGTTGATTTGAAACGAATGATAAAATAGTATTCGCACAATTGCAGCGGTGTGGTTTTGTTGTCTTGATATTCTTCAACATTTTTTATAAACCGGCCCGATTTTTTATGTACTCGTGTCTGCATTATATATCTGTTTTGCTGTTTTACGCCGACAATGGTAAACAATGCTGCTATTGTACGGGAAGAATTTTTGTGGTGAAGTGTACGAAGTCCGCAAGATAATTAAAAGTGGCACAAGTCCTAAAATGTCTAGAAAACATTTTTTTTTTGTGATTTTTAATTTGTGTTTTTGAATAGATCGATTTACGCATGTACAGCGTCGGTGTTTATCGATTATTTAAAATACTTATTAATATGGTTTATATCATTATTTTTACCTAATAATATTTTTTTTTTGTATTAAAAATGCATAATATTTTATTTAAATGTTCAACAACTATTAAACTATTAAAAATATTGTTATTAACATTATAGGGATAATAGATTCTATATAAAATAAAAGTATTGGTTTAATCACAGAAAAATTATAATAACATTAATTTTTGTTTTGATTGTTTTACATAAATTTGTTTATTTTTAAAATTGTAAAATCTTGTCTTCGATTTTCAACTCCATTGTTGTATCGAAAATCTCTTTCGTTTTTAACATGTCCATTTCATATTTTCTATGTTCGGTTACAATGTGTTTCATCTGTTCAAAAACTTTATGACTTAAAAAAAAATAATAAATACAATAAGTTATAATTATTAATCCGAAGGAACAACTTATTTGAAATATATTTAAATATAGGATTTTAATAATTATCAGTAATTTTATCAATTTATTGACGATAAAAGTCGTTATCGGGCGTATAAGACAGCTTGCAGCATGGTTATCTGTATGCGGATACCTTCATGTCACAACTTACGTCGAAAAGCCATCACGCACGTGTGTATATCCTCCGTCGTCGAATTTACATTTATAACCCGACGACGCATTTAAAATATATACCTATACATTTGCCATGATGTATTACACAGCGTACAATACGATTTTACCGTTTCTCGTTATCACCAAACCTGGATAAGGATCCTTTTTACCCCCGATGCTCCTATGCGTTATCCCACCATTCACTTTTTTTTTGAATATCTTAAATGGCAACATTTCGAAACGAATGCGCCGCGGAACGTGCTAGACTTGCTCGCCTCCTCTCATCCCCTCCAAAAAAAAAAACCATCTCATACCTGTGATTCTTCGTCATGCGCGCGAAAACTCAAAACACTATAAGCTATATTATACTTCAGCTGCACATTGCCGTGTATAACATTATGTAAGACCCACTCAAACGGCCGTCACATACCAATAACGGTATATAAACGCATATGTACACGACAGCGTGTATTGTATTATAATAATGTATTATGTATAAAGTCTTTGACATTTATAGAAATTTGATTAATTGCAATAAATGGGGATCCGTGCGCTTCCAGAGCGATGACACTCAAAATACAGAGTTTTAAGGGCTTGTGAATGTAGTCCACCCCAACAGAGTATTGAATTACACGTGCCAATATTATGTTAAAATAAACTCGGGGGACGTTTCGGTCGAACACGTTCAGTCGGGTACGTAGACAACTTTATATTAGACGGGGTTGCGATTCGATATGATTTTGTTAACCAAAATTATTATCAGACCATCGTTCCGTCACACCCATGAGTTTTTTCTCGCCCGTTTCAATTGTGGTGAATAGAATAAAATCATACATTTTTATATAATGATATGTTTTCGAATGACGTATTCGAAAACAGTGAAGTATAATATACTTAAATACTATTTTATCGACGAAACACAATATTACAATGAAAATAACCCAATGTTTTATTTGTAAATAATTAAAAACATATAATTAATAGTTTTGATTGGATGTAAGTACGTTTTATATCATTTTTAAATCATGACTTAAGATTAAAATTGTTTTTAAAACAAGCTAATGTAATATTATATTGACGGTTATAAATGCAACTTTTCAACGCGAATATTTACAACACTATGTAGGTACATAACGTATTGGTATTATTTTTATTAATTGTTTACGTTTTTCCTATTCACAGCAATGTAACGGAATAATGGAAAATCCTTGTACACGTAAGATTAACAAAATTCAGAGATTTTTTTTTAATTTTGTGACTTGATTTTACCCGTACAATAAATAACAGAATTTTATGTTATTCATTCATTTTTCAAATATTCGCTGATTTTTATCAGTTAGTTTATTCAGATCCACGTGTAAAGACTATGATATTAGGTCAAAATTATTGAAATTAACAACTAATTTCCAATTCCTCGTTACACGCATAATGGTATCTTAAAAATTCTATCGAAAATTTGTAGTAAATAACTTCAAACGCATAACTGTAAAATACTGGTGAAATAATTTCTTGAATGACTACGACAATTATTATAGAATGTTGTTTTTGGATAACTCTAATAAAACAACAATAATTTTTAACAAAAATGTACACTAGAAAATGTATAATGTTTAAAATGTCAAAATATTACGTGTAATAATTTATATAAACAGCAGAATTTAGCAGAATAAATATATATATTATTACATAGACACCACAAAATATGTTTCCTACAAGATAAATGTTAAAAAAGG
Organism: Schizaphis graminum; assembly: GCA_020882235.1. Taxonomy (NCBI): domain Eukaryota; kingdom Metazoa; phylum Arthropoda; class Insecta; order Hemiptera; family Aphididae; genus Schizaphis; species Schizaphis graminum. Next base: position 96,296,865 of record CM037033.1, read on the forward strand.
TACTCAAAAAAAGTAGATAATTAATATGATATTTAGTTTGAGAAATTAATAAAATACAATATAATATTAAAATTTGTATTTAATTTACCGTTAAGAACATAAAAAACAAAATATTATTGCTGAATTATTTGTTATTATAAATTTAATCTAAACATACTATAATAATATAACAATAACAATCGTCTTCGTTCTTATTTTATTTACCTATTCTAATCGTTTTTTTTATTATTATAATTTATATTTTTTTAGAAATGTAGAATACTCAATATTAAACCAAATATTAAACTGTGAAATAATATACCTATCAACATTAAATTAATAAAATATTATGAATAAAGTATATTTTAATTTATTAATTCAACGATTTAAATATTCTACAATTTTATTAATATAAATGAGTCACACAATAGATTTTAATTTACTTCTTATTTGGGTATTGTCAAACTTGGATCTGTGAATTTTAAAATAACGGGTAAATTAAATATTTTAAAAAACTTGTTTGGTAAAAATAATAATTCGATTGATGATTATATATATTTAATTTAATTCTGAAGATAAGTTAACACTTTTTAAAAACCACTATCTACAATAAGTCAATTTACATTACCTTAAGCTGTTCTATAATGTATGTAAAAATCAACTTAATTACTCTAACACGCTTTGTTACATCTTTTAAAAAAATATGTAATTTATAATATTATTGTGATTGAAAAAGGAGACGTGGTTCCCCAAAAAATATTTGTACCTAGATTGCCTATTCAAAGCGCCGTCTTACATAATTTTATTGTTGAAAGTCATAAAAAAAAAGTTTAATTTAAGTTTCAATAAATCAATCAAATATTTAACTAAATATTTTTTTATACAATTCACGTATTAATAACATAATATAATAATTATATTTTTATTATTATTTTTTTAAAAACAATAAATATTATTTTATATTTTTACAATTTTTAATTGTTTTAAATGATCATAATATTATGTTTACGTTTTTGAACCAAATTTATATTTTTAATTTTAATTTCCTTAACTAAACATTATTTGAGAATTTGAATATGTACAAATTAAATTTAAAATAGGGAGTTATAAATTATAACTTTTAAGTATTTAATGTTTAGATGAGTGAAGTGGGGTGTGACACTGGAACCTAGCAAAATTTGAATACATTACTATGCTCATCTACACTTTAAATACTTATTTATAAATTAAATTTACTGTAGAACATTAAGAACTTTGGAATTTTCAGAAAAATATTTTGATAAAATAAAATTAATAAAGAATGTTTTATTCGATAAAGTTTATGCTTAAAATATAATAATAATAAAAATAGTAAAAAAAATATTACGTAAATCGTTGAATCGTAAATTCAATGAATTATGCTAACAAATATAAACAAAAACAGAATATTCTCGAAATAATAAACGTTTACCGTTTTAAATGATTCATACTGTATAGGCGGTTTTAAATGTATTTATAATTGTTTCGTAGAAAAATAACACAGTTGGCGAGAACGCCTGAAATGTATTATATTGTTATTTTTAAATTGACGTAAAAAAAATGATTAACATTTTTCTACGGATATAAAATATATATTTTATTCAACAGTGTTTTATACTTCAGTCATCATTGAAGAAGCCCTACTTCGAACACATTTGTCGTTGTAACAAAAGCCATGGCCTACTTCACGTCTAAAGTGTGCCTGGATTTTAGTGCTTTTCTTGCTATATTTTTATACGTTAGAAAGCATTAGAACTGTATAAAATCTTTCACGTGGAAAAATAAAGTCATGTTTGTTGGCAGCTATAAAAATTAAAATTTGTACGCAATGTATAAAATAAATATTTTATCAAAGATAATATTTTAATAAAATCTGTCCTGTGTTACACTGCAGGTACACCATCATTTTTTAAATTTTACAAGACGCGTCACTATTTTAATGTAATAACACCAAAATAATCCATTTTAGTCATAATATTGTCTTTTATTATATTACAGTTTTAACTCTGGTATACCTATAATACCTGTAGTAAATAATATTTTTTTGTTGTTTTCTGACGTGAATTATTTGAATTTTGAGCAATTTGTGAGTTGTGACTATGGTAAATTGTATTTCACTTATTTATTTAATTTCCAAATTATTATACACTATTGCTTATAGTAGATAACCATTTATGTATTATATTAACAGGATCCTCGTGTGTATGTGTCGCTATTACGCATACGAGAATATCCTGTAATAAGTGTATAATACGATGAGGTGCCTCGGTGTATATTCAAAATTAATTATCGCCTAGGGACATTGGCGCTAGCCGAATCAAAACGTAGCACCCACATTTTTTTACGCGGGTTCGGATGGAGCTGAAACCTTTTTCCGTTGACCCAGCCATGGGTGGCAGGAGTTGCATATAACTGGTCCGGGGTAGTGATGAAGAATGGTAATGGAAAAAAAAACACAGTTAAGAGATTAAAAATGAATTATCGTTTTTACAATCATTTATCCGGCGGTTAAGCTGTAAAAGCGCGCGTGCGCCCAATACACATTTTCGTGCCGACGAGGTCGACCACGATTGGGACTGTGGTGGATGGCGGAAAGAGGCGTCTGCAGAAGGGGAACCGCAGCTCGTTTTTATACAGCTCGTTACACTCCAGATAAATGGCCAACAAGCTGTGTTGTCACACAGTTTTTCATGACATCAGATTTTCCAGAACCTTCTGAACCGAAAAAAGGGTAGTTAAAAAACAATATACGAGGTATATATATATATATATATATATATATATATATATATATATAAGCATATAAACATTTTATATATCATAATATATACGTTGGAAAAAAAACAATAACAATAACAGCGACGGAATAAGAATTTAAAATTAATACAATACAAACGATTAACAGCGAAACGAAAATGCGTCGGAATAATATAATAATTATCCTTGGTCGCGTAAATTATAAAAGCGTTTTGTTTTGTTTAGGTAGGTATGACTTTTTACTCTTTTTTATACCTGCAGATAATAATAAAGTACAGCTGGTACACTCTGTGATGAATTTCGTGCGTACAATATTATAATATTTGTCAAATACAAGTTGATAGTATAAAGTATATAGTTGTAATAGTTGGGAATTTTCACAAAATTGTATTTAAGTATTTATTGTTCCTATCGAATTACATTTGTCGAGTCGTTGTTTTTCTTGTAATTAATTATAAATGTGCACTAAATATTATTTTAGAGATTTATTCGAGGATGCTGACAGTATATATTGGATGTGAAACAACTATAGTTCACATGGCCGACCGTTGTAGAAAGTATAGACGTCTTTTTTTACAGAGAATGAATCATTTTATATTAACGTTATGTATTAAAATATATACACGGTCTTAGATTATTATTGTATTCAAAACAAAAATATTGAACAACAAAACTGGCATTATGTTTTTTTTTAAATTATTATTAAAACAATTTAGATGTGAATGAATGGTGTCAATAATAGACGTGTAGTTATAACTATTTTGTTTATAAGATAAACTATGTTACTGATCATTTTTTAACGCATAATTTATATTTCTTCTTGGAAAAAAACACAATGTAACATAAAAGCAGAGAAATTATATGATTGCGATAATAATGAAAAATAATGTACGTCAAAATATGCTTTGATTAATTATTCTTAAGTTATTTTTCACACAAAACGATATGCATGATTTGGCTAAATATTCGAAATATTTGACCTTAAAAAGCTTACAGTCCAACTATTAATTAGAACAACAAACGTAAAATTTAATTTTTATTTTTTTCATCAAGTTATTCAATTATGAGTTTCAGTTGTTGCAAATGAAAATAAACTTTTGAGCCAAACTACTATAACATGAACGTAGGTTCGTAAACATCGTACATACAAACTCAGTATTTCCCAAGAGATAATTTCAAAAAGTCAAATAAAAACTTATCGTAACTCTATTGTTTTAAATCTGCGGATCATCACAAATTTGTTATATCAGATGGAGAGGAATGGAGAAAAGTGATTTACGAAAGTATTTCATTGGGTGAAACGTCACATGATATACGTCAATAACAAATAACTATATTTTACATTATACGTATTAAACGATGAATAAAACAAATATTTCTTAAAATGTATAGAGAAAAACAATCAATCAAAGAAAAAATCGGAATAAAAACGCAAACCATTTTATAAAACCAAGTATTATAATATACCAATGTTGATATTTTACTTAACTAAATTCATTATTGTTAAATTATTATTTACTCTGGATTGATTATTATAACTAGAGCTGAATATTTTTATATACTTAATATAATGATTGTGCAATTAAAAAATAATTCGTTGCAAGCAATCGATCATTTCAAATCGAAAACCAATCCTAGGTTAAATATTAAATCTTAAACATAATATTATAATGCGGGTTTTATTTAATGCAACAGAATATGTAATTTTACTACATTAATTTTATTTTAATTACATAAAATAATTGATTAATATTATTGAAACATACTTACTTTAAATTTAATATTTTTTATATCTGCTTAAAATTAAATAATTAATAATAATTTTAATTAATTTTCGGCTTATAAATTTAATTTTGGATCAAATTGTTTAAAGATTTATTGCTTAGTGCTTACAACAACGATATGTTAGTTCATACAACTAGGAAGAGTAGGAATTTAAATTCACCTAGGTGGATACTTCTAAATATTGCTGCAGTGAACACTATCAATAATTATCAACGATCTTAGCGAATTGGCATCGTTAATGGAAATTCGTACACATATTTTAGTTCTCAGCCACGGGGGTGGTTGTTTTAAGGAAACTCATGAAGTATACATGGTTTGATTGAATACAATTTCGCACATAGTCGCAGAGAGGGGTCTTTGGAATTATAAAGTAGGAATTAAATACATTAGGATTCAGTATGGTTTTTTTTTTAATTAATTCATTTTAAATCATATTATTCATTTGAAAATCGTAAATAAATGCATAATCATATTGAATTATCATGACAGTAGTTTGCCTGTGATGCGTTTATTTAATTTGGATGGTTAAATTACAGTAATTGTACTTGAGGCGAGTCGGATTAGTCGAAAGGGTGGTTGTCATAAGGAAAATATAGTGGCAGTAAAATAGGATTTAATAATTTAATTTTATGAACGGTTGTGATTTAGGAAAATATAATTGGTGGTTTGATTGAGAAAAAACCATAAGAAGGCAGTTTTTTGTAATTAAATGTATAGTATCGTTTTGAGCATTCACCAGTAATAATATGATATGGTATACTTCTGATATAAACTATGAATGATTGACTGTTTATTTTTATCTAGTAAGACAAGTATTATTCATTATATGTTTGCCATGTGGTCACCTCTAGAGTTTTAAAATGTAAATTGTAGTTTCAACTTCTAAGTTTATTATTTTGTTGTTTAGGGTTACTACGTGATATCTGCCTACAGGTGTCTAAAGTTTAGAAAGCTATACCTAAAACGTTAGCATCTATAAAATTGTGTCAGGAATCATAATTTTTATATCTAAATTTTATTTTTACAGTAGTTTGTACCACAATGGCCACCAATACATCATTTTGCTATTAACTATTAATAAAAGCGTTTTGTTCGAAGTTATTATTTTTTTTTCAATAAAGTTATTTAATTGGAATTCTATCAAATAATTTCAGCTACTTCTAAGTGTTTTTTTTTTTTTTAAGTTGATAATAATATACCATGAAAGGTGCTTAGATTAGGTTTGAAGTAAAAAAAATATAAGATATTTCTAAATATTGGTATTGCTTTTACAATGATGTGTGTTTTTTTTTTTTTTTGTGTCTGACGACAACATTTGGAGCAGTAATACTGCTCCGATTTTTGACTTCAGCCCCTCTTTGAATAGGAAATTGAATCTAGTTGGTACTTTGGGGGGTTAAAAGTAATTATTTTCAAATAGTTTTTAAAAAAATCGAGAAAAACAAAAAAAAAAGTGACAGAAAAACGGCAATTTTACGAAAAACCACTTTTCGACAAAATCGATTTTTTGATTTTGTTGTAACTCAAAAAGGAACCATTGTAAATACTTGAAATTTTCACCAAATGTTTATATTATGGTTATCTCTTTACAGTTAAATTTTCAAAATATTTTGACCATTTTTAAGCTACTTATAGACAATTGAAATTTTCGACTTTTCTAAGTTTTTTTTCTTCAAATGCCGATAAAAAAATTTTGGGTGGCCAGAAAGTCTTGAAAATTTAATACAAGGTTTCTTATAAGTTTTTCTTAAAGTGATAAAAAAAATCCGAAATCGTTAGTCACAATTTTTTTTTATAAGTGCTTAAAGTTGAATTTATACGAAATATTTCAAAATTTAAATTAAATTTCATACTCTCATTATGCGTATGTTGCCTAATATTTTTTTTATTAATAAACAGATACTATAAAGTAACCATGGTAACATATAAAAACTATACTATTTGTTTCAAAATAGAATATATGACAATATTTAAATATAATATATCCTAAACTGACAAATCATCTTCGTTCAGAATCGTTTTTCGTATACAAATATACAATGATACCTATCATTGCATTCAAATTTAACCTACCATAGTCCGAGGTCCACCCCACCCCCTAATATACAGCAGAGCGATACCCACTTACCCGCTTTTTTTGAATAATATTATAGATACTTAATCATAATGTAATTATAACGTATAATAATATGTAGCTTATGTAGGTATATAACGCAGTATAATATTGATGAAATACGTTTGTATATTTTCTTGATTAATATTTCTGACATATATATATATGTATATATATACACGAATAATTCATCCTGGATTCGTATGTAATAAAACGTTAAACTCATCCAATGACAAAAAGTATGTGAACTTATTGGAATAAAATCCAAAAGTAAATACAAACAACCATTCTACAGCTTGTCGTATTGGAATCAATAACGTTTCAAGTAACTTTTCTCACCAAATATATTATAAGTACTACCTAAGCTGTATTATACTGTAGTAACTACTAACGTTTTATAAGTTTGCAAAACGATTTACGATAAATCGTATACGCCAAGTAAGGAAAATATTTAGATAATATTAAGATGATGATATAATAATAATAATTTCCTCGTGTCGCACACACGACAACAACTACTACAGCTTGCTATTAAGTATAATAACGTCTGAAAGTAAAAATTTCGTTTTTTTAAAGTTTTTAATCAATCCGTTACAAAACAGAACAATAAGAACAATTGATGAAAAAAAGTAAAAGTAAAAATAAAATGATTACATTAGACAGACTGTAAAGGTCTCCCTACAGTAAAGGTATATAATATGACTATGTAAAATTAAAAAAAATATTGTTTGATTTCTTAAATAAACGTTATCTTGTGTCGATGCACATATTATTTCTTTTGTTTATTTTTGGTTGTCAAAACAATAAAATATCTCATTATGGTCGACATAAAAATCTCTGTTTTATGATCAAATATTGATTTCTCTCGTCGAAAAAAGATTAGAGCACGTCTTATATTATCCAACGTATTTATGTGGAAGAGGAATCCTCGTCATAATATGCCTCGTGTGATAGGGGATGTTAATGGACGTAAAGCGTCGGTCACATTGGGTCATCGTCGTTAATTATTGTAAGGGTTAGTGGTGGTGGTTTTAAAAGGGGTTTAGAACTATATACATGACAATATATCGTGGAAGTGGCTAGTTTGACTAGTGTGCAGTCGATCGTATGTGTGCGCTTGATTCACACATGACTAGTAATTATTATTATTATTATTATTATTATTATTACATAGGTGGCACAAAGCTGAAAATAAATGGCAACGGCCTCAACAGTCAAAACTATATCATACACGCGTGGATAAAGGTCATGTTAGAACACGATGGGTCCGTTATCTGTAGCTGTATTGATACTTTTCCTAAGCTCTGTAATTACGTAATCCCTAGTTAAGATTGTAACTATTGTAACTTGCAGTATTTGCTTTAAAACACGGTACTTTATCTTTTTTCTGTCAAAATACGTAGTGTACGGTTTATTATACAAAAATATTGTCTTCCTTAGAAATTCAAGTTAGATCATTACCCTTCGATTAAAAAATTAAATCAAAAGTTTATATTATTTACACACCTAAAGCTTAAGCATAATATACAACAATAACAAGAATAATTATTTATTTATTAAATTTAAGTCACTTTACAAAATCACTTTAGGAGGTTTTGTACGGTATTATAGTTACTGTATTGATTTTACTACCTATTATTAAAATTAAAAAGTGTATAAGAACAAAATTATAAACATATATTTTTATAAAATAATTAGAATAATTTTATTTTTCTTATTTACGGAACATTTCCAAACATTTTCTCAGATCCACTATGGATTTCATTATAAAGTTATTTCAGGGCTCATGAAAGTGTCTGTTGTCTCTTCAAGTTTAGTTGCATACAAAATTAAATTTCTAATTATTGATTTATACACTATCCAATCTAACTCGTACTAAATTTTTAGTGTAAAGAAATGTATACTTAAATTATAACCTACAGAGTATAGAGTTTAATAAAAATTAAATGTATAAAAAAAAAAAGAAAGTTTATTTGTACTTATTGTCTTTAATATGTTGAAATGAGTAAATTCAGCATTCTATAACTATTTATAATTGAGTTTGTTCTTTAAATCAATAAAAGAATAAAAAAACAGAAATAATGCAACATTTTATTTTTATTTTAATAACGAGTCAATTTCCATATCAGCCACTAATAATAAATAAATAATGTGAATATTATTATTATTTTTTTTATTTTAATAAATTAATATGAGATCTTTAACGTGTTATTTGAATTTACAGTATCGTAAATAAAAATATTTATGCATACACAAATGTATAATATATTAGAGCAGGGGTCACCAATTAATATGTTTGAAGGGCCACATAAGGAATCTAATCATTTTTCGCGGGCCATCAAGATCCTAAGTACATATTTACATTATTTAAAAACCAATAATATTTAACAAAAATAATAATTTACAATCATAACACATATAATTTTGTCGTAACCTGTGTTAATTATTCTTTGTCCGTGGGCCGGATAAAATGTGTTGGCAGGCCGCCATTTGGTGACCCATGTATTAGAGTGACACAATAACTAGTTTGCCTATTAAATAATTCTGACTTGTTTTAAATCGTCAAATTATTCCAATAATTACTGATCTGTGGTAGATATAAAAGTTAAGCTTGCTTGTACATTGTTTGAATCGAGAAAATATACAATTTAAGAATTTTTATCGGATGAAAAGATTCGATAATTACGTTTCAACTACACACACATAAGTGTTAAATAATTAACACAGACCAATGGCTAAGTGGCTTCGGGATTTGCCCTACTCACTCACAAGACATCACTAATATTTTTAAATACTGCATTTCTACTGCATACATTTGAATAACAAATTAAAAAGTATAATCAATTTTAGTTTATGTGAATTTATGCTCAACAATACAGTTCATAAATTTAGCTGTCACTAAAAAAATGTAAAAACTGTCACTGAAAACTAAAACCAGCATCATATACAGACAATACGATATTAATTTAATTATTTTTGAGTTACGTGACGGAGAATGATTGATCATTTATAATAGTCTTAGTGAGCTACTGCCACGTGCAGCGGTAAGAACTAAAAACTCTAAATGCGTGTTACTAAAATTATGAATTTCATCGCATTTCTTCAATTAATTGATTTTACGGTAACAGTTCAGTATAATTTACAATCATTTAAATTGTGCCATTACAGTCCGTGCCGATCACTCCCACTCCACCCACCCACCCACCGGCTATATCGAAAAGCACAGTAGAGGTGTTTCATTTTCTTGCAGCTCCCTCTCCACAATTCGAGGGCTACTAATATACGTGTATACTGCATAGGTATTGATCGTCGAGTATTTTCTTCACAACTACCGTCGCATTCGGACGGTGAGTGTTTTATTCTCAAAGAAATTACTAATTATTATATGGTATTTTGTATTACAGCACCGTACTGGAGTGCCTTTTGTACGCATATGCATGTATAGTATATATATATATATATATTTATTTATTTCGTACATTCTGCACGTTATATTGTAGTGACGGGACTACGGGGCATAAATCACCAGCCCGTGCTGGCTCACGATCGATATAAAATATATTGTACGCCTAAAAAGCACTCGGTATTATTTTTACTTTATTCGGCGTCAATAAAATCCCCACAATTTTCTAGGAGGGTTCCGAACATTTTCGGGGGCGAATAAGCCTCGCAATCCCACAGTCGGCCGTCACTCATTCTGATAAAAAAACAAACAGACGTCCTTTTTTATTTGTTAACCCCCCCCCTCCCCGTTAAGTGAGATGCATCTGCACGGAATATTTAGACTCCACACAAACTACAGTTTTCTGACAATACAATCACGGGCCGTACGGAAGGAAGTAGGTATACGACAATGAAACGACTGTAAAATAATAATATGAGATGGGCCGTTAATAGGAGAAAATAAAGCGATTTTTTTTGTTTTTTTTTTCAACGATGTACACAATACGCATACACGACGCACATAACGCTCGCCGATTTGTATAACTCTCTAAGAAAAATCCGTAAGACACTTAGAAAAATTGAAAAAGCGAAAAAAAATCAACGTTTTAATATGAAACACTTTAAAGTAGGGTTATTTTCACTATAACAAAAAAAAAACGGGATACAAACGTAATAAACTCTTGTGATCCACTCTGTGCATGGTTTAATTTCGAAATTAATATTTTTAATGGATTTTGTTTTTTTTTCTCATTCTTTTTTTCTGTTCGAAAATTACATAATATTTTATCAGATTAATACCATCATTACTGTTGGGAAGATGAAAAAATAATAAAATGCAACGTTAATAATACTCATAAATATTGTCTGAAATTACATTTTTTTTTTCGTTTTGTTGTTATTTTTATACGCTAAACTTGTATACACCTATTATACGTGTACACGATGTACAGCAACTTTGCCATAGTTTGGATAGCGATGTAAAATGCATTTTAGATATTTTGACCTAGAATATGTACGGTACTGCTTCCAAAAACTTTGATGTATAAAACTAGTTTTCATTACACTAATTACACCAAAAACTCATTTAAGATAATATACAGTGAACAACCGTACAAACCCAAATAATGTGTAAGTCCGCGTAATAAACTCCTGGCTGTCATAATTAATTATGTTAAAACAATACCATGTACGTTTAACGCAATACAATTATTTTATTTGGTCTAATATAAATAGTTCATAATAATCATACATTATAATATTATTATATAGGTATTAACATTGTTTATAATATTGTTATTTTCAGAGCGATAAGTTTTAATTTTCTTAAGTGTAATAATTTATTATTATAATAAATTAAAAAACATTTAATACGACATAAAATGTTAGTATGAAAAATTAAAATATAAATTACAAGTCAAAATTAATATGTTTGTTTTCTATATTCATATACGTATTTCGGGTACTCTAATGATAGTTTTAAATTTTGGATAATGAGTTTAATGTATTGGATAGTATTTGAAAAATTATTGTTTTTTTCTTTAGTGTTATTATTATTAGATTTTTCAAAGTTTCTATTATTATTGGCAATAAAAGGAGTTTATAAATAGTTTAGTAACTCAGACTGGAAATTGTATCTTATAGGTCAGCTGTAATGCAATAGAAATCATTTTTCAAATTCAGCAGTACTATTTTTCTTATATGTAGTATCACAAAACTACCAACAAATTTAAAACAATCTTTACGATCGACTGGTTGCCTACGAATGAAAAAAAAAATGTTTTAAAATGTTAGTTAGTTCAAATAAAAAACTTTTTTTTAAAATTCTAGTTTTTTTTCACTTAATCAGGGGGATTATTATTATAGTATCATATGATATTTTAAGACATGTTTTCCCACGATACGTTTCAGATCTTAACCTCGAAACGTTGATTTAAAAGGTGCAATATTTTTTTTTATTCGTTTCCGCTTTCCCGTGTGTTCCGGGACTCGGATTCTCAATTAATAATATTATTATAATACTACGATAATGGCGTTGTTATTGTTAGCGTGCGGAAAGTTTTGTTGACCGCAGCTGCATAATACCTATATGATATTATGTACACGGGGTTATAATATTTTGTACAACTATAGGACACAATAAGCAAAGGTCTGCCAAACACACACTACTATATTACTTGTTGTTTGCTACATATAACGCACGCACACACATACATGCGCACGCGCATACGATAAATATGTATATATAAAGACGACTAGCGAAATCCCATTTGTTTTATTAATATAATTGAACGTCCGCCACTGACTCCACCGGACGTGTTTATTAAATTAATTAATTATCAGTTGATATTTCTCTTCCTGTTTATAATATAATATACATATTATATTATATACACAGTTGGCATGTTTGCGCGCGTCTTACATTAATTGCTGAATCTCAGTTTTCCGTCGGCGCCAAGTATAATAAAATATGAAATACGCCGCTGCATTGCGCGCAAACGAATTATAATAATTATTGTTACGCGCACTAATATACGCGCTGTGCAATTGTAATAAAATATTATTATTACATTTTATAGTAACGATATTATTAAAAGTAATATAATGAAGTGTGCGAAGACGCATAGAATTTAAGCGACGTCCCAAGACGTATCGTTCGGATCGAAATGCATTGCTGTGATCATTCCGGCCGGATATCGTATTGTGATAAACACTCTCGTACGCGTTATTGGATTTGATATAGGTGTTTGCAATATTACAGTCGTGATAACTCAGACCTCGATAACTCAAAAAACTTGACAACTCTATTTTTTTTTGTTCCCCAAGAAATATAAATTATATATAAATTCGAATTAGATATTTCGTATGCGGAATGATATACATATCTCGAAGCGAATTCGTATCTTCTTCAACTCCGAGTTATAGCAACACGTCTGTATTATCATTTAATCCATTTAATGTTCTTTCGAACGTTTCGACGCAATAGTAAGTATTTGTAGTGTGTAATATCGATGTGTTTGAAAAAAAAAATTGCACTCTAAAAAATACTGGTGTGCTTTTAACGGTGTACGCTGTTATTCCTTCCCCCCACCATTAGAGTTTGTTACATCGACCTAAATATCGTTTTACATACGAGTTCTAACACGTCATGCAACAGTATGATATTATTATAATACATTTAAAGTTACTAGTGCAATTTTAAAATGTTTTCAATCCTACGAATTAGTTCGCATTCCATATTTTATACATTCCATACATTCATATTTTATGATGAAAAATAAAAATGTTCCCATGTTTGGTACACTAGTCTTATATATTATATGTTTTTTATATGTACACAAGTGGATATTTTTAAGTAATTAATACGTGGTATAAGAATATAACCACCACATATAATCAAACGTTCAAAGAAAATTACGACTGACCTACTTTCAATGTGTATAATATATAATACACCACGTATTGGCTTTAATGCTTTATGCTTGAAACATGTTTGTTTCGGAAAATTTATATTTATATTTCGATGTTTAGTCGCAATTGAATTAATATGCTCAAAAACCAGAATATAAATTCAAATTATATAATAAAAATTACTTATCGTATAACAATTACGTGTATTATATAATTCAAACGAATTAAGATATTTTTGTATTTTTTGTTTGGTTAAAAAAAAAAATAGTTTTAAATGTAATGATTTCCTCGTCAAATACAACTTTCAAATCTAACGCATATAACTAGCTTGAAACTTCAATATTTTATCGTGCAGGTCAATTAATTTATATATTTATATATTTTATAAAAAACCAAATTTGACACGAAAATAATATGTCTATTAGCTAGGTGTACTTATTTATAAATTATGCCACGTTTGTTTTATTAAATTGAGCAATTAACGTATCCATTAAAATAATTAATGTTTAATTTTAATTTTTTATAATTATAAAATATATAATTTCAGCTTGTTTGACAGAAAAACAATTTATACATTTAATTTTAGAGTTTCCAAGAAAATTTCTCCATTTTACTAAATTCTTCATCTCTACACTTCATTAAAAAAAAATATCTTAAACTTTTATTTCGCTTACTTATAATATAATTTAATTTAATATAAATATTGTAAGTAAGCATAGCATATAAGTTTATGACGAATATCCAAGGTATGCACTAAAAACGGTCGAAAGGATGAAAAATTACAGTTATATAATATTATAAATTAATTGAGTTATTCAAAATCAATAGATTAAATCTTTAAAACTCAATAACTTCAAAATGTCCATTACCTATTAATTAATACGAAATTCCAAAAATTGGTCTAGTAGGGCAAATGTCTTTTTAGATATGTAGCATTGAAGATTTATCCAACTATGTTGTCATGAAACATTTAAGATATAATATTATATAAAAATATTGGTTAAATAAATTAATGATAAAAAATGATGATTTATCTTTTAATAATTAAAATCCATAAAAATGTTTGCGTTTTTAACGCGTCTTTAGTGTACACATTTCTACCATTATCATAGCCAATCTAGTATTTAATAACTATTACAATATATAAACTATATGTTATGAATATTGAAATAGAAAAAAAAAAACATTATTAATATTCAAGAAACATATTATTATACTTGACATATATGCATAGTGTATTGTGTAAATTTATGTATATATCATATATATATATATATATATGTACATAATATACACTCATATTATGTCAATTTCAGTCAATTTCATTTAGTACACAAAATAATTTATGCTGAAGTTTGAAAAATGTGTATATAATTATAACCTATAATTTATATGCCACAAACATCATTATATATTATATATATATTCTATTTATATTTATATACGATATTTATCAATAATAGTACATGATAGATATACATAATACGATAAAAATGTATAGGTTATAAGCAATAATAATTTAGTATTTATCTATTAAAACCATTTCACCTCAATATTTCAGTATTTTAACGATCTAGTCAATTTTATAAATATCTGAAAAAAATATTTTAAAACTTTTAAACAAAACATCAATGATTATTTTTATAATTTACATATTATCTATAATTATACTTGTATAAATGTAGTAAATTATATAATTTCCAATGTTTTCAACACACTATTGGTTAAATATTTGTTCGAAAAATAAAGTACTATACCGAGTAAAATGGAAATTGATTAAAAATTATTTTGCTTTATTTAACTGTTATTATTATTATAATATTTTTTTACTTTTTCTTTTGATTATTATATTTAATTATATAAAATGTATATTAACTATCTTAATACTTAAATCAATAGATACGACTGGTGTTGTATAAAAAACTAAATATTCATAAATAAGCATTATAAATTAAAACAAAACATAAAATATGTAAACCCGTGTATAAGTGCTAAACGAACCCGTGAAAAATTACATTTAAATTGTTATGTAGAACATTAATTTACTATAAAGGTCTCGGTAACTTATAAACTATTGTCAAATATGTTAACAACAGCGTGCGATTTGCGGTCTTATAGTTTTGACTGTGTTTGTAGTATTGATAGCATTTTGAAATTGTTTTGAACAAACATATACATTAATGGTAGTTGTTAATAGTTACGTTTTAACATTAGTAGTGAGAGGTTCAATGCCACGCTGGATGTACGAGAGTTTCACAGTATTGACAGACAGTGAAATAACGTGAATCAAAATCTGTTTCAAAATACTATAAATGTGTACAGTTTATTACATTATTATTGTAAATTGTTAAGGATATAATTTTTTCAATCATTGTGTATACATCGAACGAGTAATTAATTTTTTTTAAATACTCAAAATGCAATCTGTATAAAAAAACACAATAAATATATGTGATAAATAAATTAAAAAAAAAAAAAAAACGTTAAAAGAGTGAAAGAATTCCCCGTTTATTGGTTTATTTATAATATTTTATAATTTAATTAATCATGCTCGTAAAATACAGACACCACTTACACTGAACGAGTCTAAAAGTTACATCAGGAGATGATAAATAGGATGAGCTTTTAATTAGAGATTTTAGATACGGTTATACAAATCATGAAATCTTTTAAAGATGAATTTGACTTCTCTATATTATACAGTATTCTAATTTTGGATATGCATATAATGTTAAGTTTGATATAGATATATATTTATATATTGCAGGGTTCTGAATTTGAAATATTTCACTTGAAATGTTTCGATTGAATTGAAATATTTCAATTAAATATTGAAAAATATTTTTTATTATTTTAAAATATGTATTCGGTTATAGTTGATTAGAAATAATATATTGATTATATACAGAAAATATTGATTATTGATAGTAAGTACTATGCAAAAATATGCACTATACATTTTTGATATTTATCACTTGTATTATTAATTGGGTCCTTATTGGATATTATTATTATTATTTATTACACATATTTTCTTTGTTTCAGACAATAAACCAACTTTTGAAAATTTTCACTTGCAAGTTGACGTGATTATCAACTTTAAAATATAATAATTTATATTTTATTCTTCATTGCAATGAAATATTTCATGAAATTTTAAAACCCTATATATATATATATATATATATATATATATATATAATAACGATTTTTACATTTTTACGAATAAATGGGGGCTAATTTAAAAACGATAATAGTTGTTATTTATCTAATATATAGTTTTATAACTTTTAATTTTTAACATACAATCAAATACAATAATAACTAGAAAAAAAAATTTAACGTCGCTTTTTGATAACGATAAGCTCAGTTGAGTGGTTGATTAACATAGGTATTCTTTCAATTTTGATTTGAGATTTTGGCTTCTAGAAGGTTACTCACGGATATAGCATTTTACATAAGTAAATTAATAGTAAATCATTCTATCCAGAATTCATGAAGAATATAGACTTTTAAATTATATTTTTTAATTCAAAAAATAGTTCGTATTTTTCAGTACAATAGAACTTCGATTACCCGAACGCCTATTAACCGGACGACATAAAAGATTAACTGCTTAAAAAATGTCTTTTTTTTCTTTTAAACAATTATGTAATTGCATTTATAGTTTATTATTTTTCAATTAAATATTATAATTGGGGTACGAATTTATATGTATTTTAAATTCAAAAATATGTACATATATTATATGTATTTATTTTTATCCAAATATGCAATTAAAAATACAAAATATGTAAAAAAAAGTTTATATTCTTGAAAAAAAAATTATAAAATAAGTGTATAGACACGTAAATAAAATTATACAACACTACATTAGATTATTATTTTATCAACATTAATTAGGAATTATTGAAATTAAGTATTTATTCATTGGAGTTATGACATTGTTCATCGAGTTCATCGTCAACAAAACAATTGACAATCATATACTTTTTTAGGTTGTCAAAAGTAAATCGACTTCAATTAGGACATTATATGTTTTTTATGTTGACGGAAATTATAGGAAAAAATTTAAAACCTCCTAATTCAGTAAGACTAAATTCAAAAAAAGTTTGTGTATCGCAAGATTAGTTTAGGTTTATGATCGCATGGTGTGTGGTGTAGACTATAGAGTTGCAGCCACGATTAAAAATATTATATTTTTAATCATGGTCAAAACTCACGGTTTTTTTATTAGCACACATACGGACTGGAGAAGATAAAAACACATAGTATAAAAGGGCGATACATTACTAATTTTGTAAATAGCTAAATATTTAACAAAAATATGTAATATAAGTAAATTATGTAAAAATGTGTAATTAAGATCAAATATGTTATATCAACCATAACTTAAAATAATCAGATAGTCATCATGTAACATATTTCTATAAACAAATCATTCGTATATTATCATTCACGACAAATATATAAATACATACAAATCCTCAGCCTAATTTTAATATTAAAATTGTTTGTTTATTGCTACAAATTTCAAATTATATTACATGCATATTAATAATAAATACATACATTATTATATTCATACAATTACATAATTTTTGATATGTCATAATATGTTAATCATCTAGATATTTTCTTATCCGATACACTCTTGACATTAATTAGTCCAGATAATCGGAGTTCTACTATACTAGATTTTTCAGCTGGATTTTAGATAAACATAATAATGTACTAATTATTTTTTTTGTGTTGAATCACATATTAAATTCAAAATATTAGTAATGCATATTAATTAAACTATAATTATTTTAATATTGTTTTGTAGTAGATCCTGATTGTATTTTATATGTGATTTAATTCAATACATATAAAATTGTATTGAATTTTACTTATTACACCTTTCAAGTGTTATTAATATACAATATAATAATAATATATATATTATTTATATATTATATAAATTAAATGGACTACATTTTACATAAATTTGATATTTTACATGAAACTATCATTACGGATTATCAGATTATTAATATTGTCTTTAGTATCTAAATAAAGTAATATAACTTAGAGTATTATATAAGTTTTTAATTTGAATGGGAATGCATAAATATTTTTATTTTTATATTATTAATTTATTATGTTTAAGGTTGGTTCTCATTAAAAATAAAAATATACAGAAATATATAAAAAATGTATTATTGAAAATATGGAATTTATTATAGCTATACTGAAAAATAGTTATTTGTAGAACTCAATTATTAGATAATTAAATTTAGGTGAGCGTGATTGATAAATTTCCGTCTATATAATATAGTTCTTTATTTATATAATATTATTGACACTAGTTACATATTTATTCTAGAATTTTAAATCCCTATTTTTATTTAGTTGAATAAATACGTATGCTAATTACACATAATAAGTATACACAATCTCGACTTATGATTTTAATTATTTAAAACGTATTTAGCCATAACATTTTCCACGGATTTCAATTTTTGTAGTGTATATAAAACTCGAAAAGCTACGTTGTATAATATATTCGTATGTAATAATGTCCGAACTTGACGATGAACATTGATTATTAATTTTCCTGAGACCCATAAATACTATTTAAGACGAATCATTCGATAGTTTTTATTTCATAACATATACACTAAAATCATATGATGTGTTTATACAGCATTTACTCTTACACGCCGAAACGCAGTTATTGTTTTTTGACGTTCTCTAGACGCCCTTGCAGCGAGTGAAAACAATACGTTTAGTACATGTGTTGTCTGAGAATTACCCCGATCACAGCAACAACAATAATCATAATACAATAGGTTATTAATAATATTCTATTTAGACGTACGACAAAAGTGCACTTTATAATAATATTGCATAGGTATAATGTTTGAGAAATGTATCCCTTGTTTCTTAGTATTACTTTGCCATACAGACTATTATATCGTACATTTAGATAATATAATATGAATATAATAATATTATGGTCGGTAGATCGAGTTATATTGTGTGCATAATAATATTAAACCAAACACTCTTGTTGTTTATTATTTTGAATTTAAAACAATAAAAATCCCACGCAGTTATGTTTGACGATGTTTTTGAGATCACGCATTTGGGTAATTCAAGGGATAGTTTGAGTTTAATGTGCATCATACACAAGTATGATGCTGATAATAGTATTGAAGTACGTTGACAAAATATGGTCTATAATATGTAACTATGTTGGAATTTGATTTTAAAAAATACGCATAACTCGTTCAATACCTTAAATAATTTTTTTTTTATTTCAAATACTACCTACTAAAGTTACTTACTTACAAGAATCATTTTTCCCCCAACCCAAATGGTTATGTTTTTAAAAAATAATAAGTGGAACATATATACTAAAAATAGGCGCACTTTTTTTATTGGAGCTCTTATATTAAATTAAACAAAAATAATAATAATAATAATGTGGAAAATATAATTTTTTGTATTATGGACTGTACACATTTGCGTATCAAAAAAAAAAAATAAATATATTTTTCTGGTAGAACCAATGGCACACAAATGATTGAGTGAGTTACTCACATCTAATCTAATAGTACACTAATTATTTGTAATAAAAAATTTCAAAAAACAACAGTTGAGGGGGATAATTGAATATATTATTTTTTTTCATAGAAGAATACGTTATATGGAGCCACCTTGGGTGGTTTCCAGTTTACCCCTCATAATCCCAAATCATATAGAGCAGTAGAAGAGGGGGAGCAGCATTTTTTTCTCTGAGCGAAAAATGGCTTAACACAGCTTAATACTGCGTCTATATGCTATTACTTACATTTATAACGTTAATAGTTAGGTATAAATGTAAAGCATCCACCCAGTGAGAGGATGGGGGATGCAGAGAGGAAAAGGACAAATGGCTTGACATTTTTTCCTATTCTATAGAACGAATTATAATCCCTTTACATTTATTACTTCAGTAGACATGCATATATTTATAAAAAAAGTTGTTTTTATACATAAATTCATCTTATTAAACGATAAAATAGTAAAATGATATATATATTATAGACTCAATCCTTAGATTTATACATATTTCTTAGATTGAAAAAAAGTATATATTTTGAATGATGCAATAAACATGCATCATCTGTATAAATCAGAAAAAATATTTACCTAAAGTATCGATACTTTAAATATTAAAAAAACAAACACAAGAAAAAAATAGAAAAATCTGATTTAATTACTAATTTTATTTGAAATTAATTGAAATATGTCATTTATAACCTATTTACTGTAAATATTGTTTTTAATATATATTTTTTTTTTATTTAATATGTAAAATAAAATGTGTGTATCTTATGTTAAAATAATCGGTCAATATTTCTAAATCCCAGCTAGCATATACACAAATCGCACATTGAAAAAATACAAATCTGAACCAAAGTCATAATATTAATGCATTAAATATCTCAATATTGTCAAAAACAGTATATTATTTTATTTTTGATGTTTTACATATTTATATAATATCGTACATGTATTAAATTTACACAATATTGTAATATTTGTCACATGTTTTAATTTATTTTAATAATCATGTCTAGTGTTAATGGAAAATAATTTTCAAAGTTTCAAATTATTAATATGTTAATTTTAGGAACTCAATTTTGGAGAAGTTTCAAATATCGTGTATTATACATGATAATCGCAGCATTATAAGGGATAATAACACAAGCTAATATAATTTTACCCTAGTGGCGAAATTAGACTGTTCTTATGCATTTGGAGGGACTGACTAAGAAATTCCTTATTTTCAGGTAAGGTGTATGTAAATATTGTCTACCCTATGGTTGATCCTTTCTGTGTATCGTCAATATGATTTGGGTAATAATGAATACGGGAAAAAAATAACTCGGTAAAATCTTTTATTATTTACATAGATATAATGTATTCAAGTATTAAAATTGTATATTTTATACATTTTTTATCACGCGTGAGACGAAAGGTAAAAAAAATAAATAGTATATGTATGTCTGAAAGAACTCGTGTGCTCAAATTGGAGTTCAATTTCACTTAAAAACACGCACGTATAATATATATATATAAATACGATAAAATGTCTCTCGTTGAACGTACGATGGTATAAACGAAACAAATCTACAATAACTTAATAAACACGCGAATACGCGCTGCAGTTCTACACACGTCATGTATGTTATGTTATCTCTGATGCCAGACACATTCGGATAGACATAAATTATCATTATGCACATCCAATCCAATATTATGATATGATTATATTACGGGTATGTGCGCCGTATTAATGGCTTAAGACACGCGCTCTAGAGGTGCAGCTACAATAGTACGTTTCAGACAAACAGCTTTCAATCTAAGCATTTTGATGTCGTAAAAAACGTCCGTTATTATTATAATAGTATACTATAATGTGCAATTTAAAAAATGTGCAGCTGAGAAAAAATTTAACCAGAATTATTTGAATTTTTATTTATTTATCTGTTAACAGTTTCGATAGTTATTATAACTTGAATTGTTTTAAAATTTTGTTTTGTATGCATATTATACTTCGTTGATGTTTATTAACTTTTAATTTTTAAACTGAAACATAATTATTGTTTTTATTTTTATTTCAGTTAAAGGACAATATTAAAAAATTTAAGAGTTCTCAAAGTTACAATAAAAACAGTTGTTTAATGTATTTATAATTTTTAAAAAACCATAATGTTTTAGAAATATTAATTTAAAAAAATATATGCTGTTGTGGGGAGAGGAGGTGGTGAATATACTATTAAGCTATGTTTAATTTCATATGGATTACACTTATTATGCTAAACACATTATAAACCTGTGATTGTTGTATATGAAATAAGTATTTTATCAGTTTATAGTTTTATTAGTTATATATATATGTATATTATATTATCGAATAGTCATGCATTACTATAATAATTTGATTGTACCTCCATAGCACGTCTAATTATTATTGAACACGATCCACTAGATTAAACTTTCAAAGATTTGCCTTAACATTACGTGTGTAGTTTACGTAGACAATATAACAATGGTGGTGACAATGATAATTTCCCCACATTAGGTATTTAAATTTTAATAGTAATGTAATCTAATCAATTTTTCAGTGATAAATATATTCGTAGTTTGGTAGTCGTATACAGTATTAAAAATATATTTTAATTGTATACTATGATTAATTATATAAAAAAATCGACCATTTAAATTGATATTATTAAATTATAATATTATAATTATTATATTATGTATTATTATTATTTTTAATTTTATTGTTTATAATTAAATTGTAAAGAATATTTCAATCTTAGTATAAAAAAAAAAAAAAATATTTTAACATTAAAATAATACAATTTTTATCCAGAATTTGAAATCATAATTACATACCTAATCGTTTTTCAATACCTACATTTCTGTGAATTTATATTTGTGAAAGAAAATTGCACACAAATCACAATATTTATTATTATTTATAATAATTATAAACTATTTAGAGTTTAAGAGTTTCAAAAGTCAATCTGAGGCATAATTAATATTTTCTATAATATATCACAATAAGAATTAATGCAGAATACCATATTTTTTTAATAGTAATAATAAATAATAATAATAATCGGAATCTAAATACTGAATTATCATGATTATACCACAAACATTAAACGAATCTAAAAATTATAAGCTCTTACTTATATTTTTGTATATTGAATTGAATTTAAGAACGGTTTATCAATTTCAAGCAAATTTTACTGGTATAAATATAATACAATATACAAACATAATTCAACTTATATATTATCCAAGGTATAAAAATGATTGGGATTCCACTTCACTAAATTAAAAAAAAAAAATATTGACAAATTACAGATTCCCTAACTTTTCAACTGATGACGTTGAATCACTTTAACTAGAACATGAATCGAATATTAATCCATGAATTTCTAATTAACGAAGATCCATGCGATATGCGCCAATTAAATGCTTTGTTGACTCAACTATTTAACACAGGTATTATCATTGCCAAAGAATACCCAAACTACTCTAATATAATATATACGAGATACTATTGATTGATAGGTATCAAATAACATTGAAACAATTTGTGTTAACAGCGGGTTTTTTTTTTTTTTTTAATATATTATGCGTTAGAATTAGACGTCTATTAACTTGAATTTTGTCGAAGCAAAATTTAATATTAATATAACAAACATATTTAATCGCCATAATATTATTATATCGTTACTTATTAAAAATACGAATTATAAGATATCTGTATAAAAGTAATATTGATATTATCGTTACCAAGATTTCTGATGTTTACTATATTATATAATAATATAATAATAATAATAATAATATAATAGTAATTATATATTATATTATTATTGTAATAATAACGAGCTTAAAAATGCACACGTCATGTTCGTTTTATCCAAACTAATATCTAATGTAATCCCAACGTTTTCGAGTAGGTACAATGCGTGGAATAATCTGTACAAATATTGTTTCATTTTACACACAGTTTATAAATGTTCTTATATTAATGAGCATAATAAACATATTATAATACATCACGTGCACGTAGTGTACATATTAAACATTTGTTATGTGTGCTTATTAAAAACTATATGTTTAAATTTCCATCAAAGTAACAACGCAATATAACAAAAGTAATAAAAGCTTATAATTTTCGAAAGTATTATTATACTATATTATCTAGTATAATAATGATTATTATGAATTTTAAAATATTCAAAAAATGTGATGAGCTTATTATAATTTTAAATTCTGAGAAGAGCGATGAACGTATTGATTTTACAATGATGTGTGCTTCTTGGGGGTGGGAGGGGGTATATAGGTAATACCTATTAGGTATACGATAAGTAGTTGATAAAATGATTCAACTTTCAATATTGACGGTGGTTTTGGATTAAATATTAGACCTAATGTGCACGTTGCTTAATTTTCACAATGCTTTTTTTATAATTAGGTAAAATACGATTATGGAAAACGAGAATTTTTGATTAAATGTTTTTTTTTGTTGCTATAATTCAAAAAACGAATAATCGTAGATACTTAAGATATTCACAAAATTTTTATATTATCATTTTTATTATGTGATTGAACGTTCAAAATGTTTTAATTTTTTTTTTTAAATGCACGACTATGAATGCTTAATTTATTTAATTTTTTTTTAAGTTTTCAATCAAAAAAATATTCACTAGGTCAGCATTTTTGAAAATGCAATAAAAGATTCCATACAAGTTTTTCTTATATATGCATAAAAATATTAATAATAGATAGGCGCAATGTTTTTATATTGATTTTAAGTTAAAATTTTAATGTGATTCGGTGAAATAAGTAATCAATAACGAAAAATTGCAAACTATTTTGTAATTAGAAATTCATAAAAACTTTCATTTTTTATCTTACATTTAAAATTCTAATGCGAGAATGCGAGATTCTTCATAAGTAGCTTATAATGAAAAGTCTGAAACTATAAAATCTAAAAATATATAAAGACAATTATTTTGTATACATATTTTTAGTTCATATTTGGACGAAATTACGTATTTAAACGTAACAATGTTATTTTTAGATTTTGAACGGAGTGATGAATGTATTGATTTTACAATGATGTGTGTTTTTTTTTGTTTTTGTGTCTGTGTACAGCATAACTAGTCAAAATAATGCTTCAATTTCAAACTTTGGGGGTGGTTTCCGATGGAAAAGTGGATATCCTTGGTGCATTATAGAGGTGAAAAGTAAACATTTTCCAACAGTTTTCAAAAAAATCGAGAAAAACAAAAAAAAAATGACAGAAAAACGGGAATTTTTACGTAAAACCAGTTTTCGGCAAAATCGAATTTTTTATTTTGCTATAACTCAAAAACTAATCGATGTAAACACTTGAAATTTTCACCAAATGTTTATATTAGCGTTCTCCATACACAGTTAAATTTTCAAAGAATTTTGACTTTTTTTAAGCTATTTATAGAAAATTGAAATTTTTAATTTTTTTTAGTATTTTTTTTTTAAAATAACGATAAAATTTTTTTGGCCGGCCAGAAAATCTTGAAAATTTAATACAAGATTTCTTATAAGTTGTTCTTAAAGTGATAAAAAAAAAAAGCGGGTAAGTGAGTATCGCTCTGCTGTACATCAGGGGGTGGGGTGGACCTCGTACTAGGGTAGGTTAAATTTGAATGCAATGATAGGTATCATTGTATACGAAAAACGATTCTGAACGGAGATGATTTGTCAGTCTAGGATATTATATTATATTTAAATACTGTCATACATTATATTTTGAAACTAATTCAAACATTTAAGTAAAAGTTACAAGATCTTATACGTTTAGTAATTTTTTTAAAAAAATTATTTAAATTATTTAGTAGTAAAACATTATTTTACACTTGTATTTTTGATTTAAAATTAAAATTAAAACTTTAAACACTCGTAAAATTTTTTAAATTGAATAATTGTCAAACTTTTTTTATAATTGTTCTAAGCTTAACTTATGGACAGTATAGTATTAAATTTTCAATTCTTAGCTTTTGATAGTAAAATATTTATAAATTTTTAACTACCAAATAGTGAAAAATATTCATATGATTTTGACGAATTTTTGTCAATATTTGAACTTCAAATGCGAATAAAAAAAAATTGTGCCTATGTATTTTTATAATTTTTGAATGAGAGTTAGAACAAGTTATGTGGACCCTTCAATTAAATTTTCAAGTAATTTGTCCCAGCTAAATTTTTTTTATCAACATTTATAAAAAAAAAAAGAAAATTTCAATTGTCTATAAATAGCTCAAAAAAAGTCAAAATGTTTTGAAAATAAAATCACGTAAAGAAAATGGCAATCTAAATAACTGGTAAAATTTTCAAGTATTTACGACTTATACTGTTTGAATAACAACAAATATCAAAAATCGTTTGAGGCTAAACCGTTATTTAACGCGGTTTTGTAAAAATTTAAATTTCAATCACTCATAAAAATTGTTTGTTTTAGTCCGGTACAGTTTTTTTTGCAGATAGTTGAAGAAAATTGTATGGAGAACTTTGTACCAAATTTTCAAATCTTAGTTATAAAAGAAAAAATTTTTACGATTTTTTAACCACAAAATTACTTGCCAATTTTCGCAATTTTGACATATTTCGTATAAATTCGAACTTTAAGCACTTATAACAAAAAATTGTGACTAACGATTTCGGATTTTTTTTTATAACTTTAAGAACAACTTATAAGAAACCTTGTATTAAATTTTCAAGATTTTCTGGCCGGCCAAAAAATTTTTATCGTTATTTTAAAAAAAAATACTTAAAAAAATTGAAAATTTCAACTGTCTATAAATAGCTCAAAAAAAGTAAAAATTCTTTGAAAATTTAACTGTGTATGGAGAACGCTAATATAAATATTTTGTGAAAATTTCAAGTGTTTAAATCGATTAGTTTTTGAATTATAGCAAAATAAATAATTCGATTTTGTCGAAAACTGGTTTTGCGTAAAAATTCCCGTTTTTCTGTCATTTTTTTTTTGTTTTTCTCGATTTTTTTGAAAACTGTTGGAAAATGTTTACTTTTCACCTCTATAATGCACCAAGGATATTCACTTTGCCATCGGAAACCACCCCCAAAGTTTGAAATTGAAGCATTATTTCGACTAGTTATGCTGTACACCAGTGGTTCCCAATTGGTGGTCCGCGGACCCCCAGGGGTCCGTGAGTTAATATTAGGGGGGCCGTGGTTATGTAGTACTGAAGTGATATTTTTATTTTATTTTAGTGGAATTATTAAACACGTAATGGTTTGAAATTCCAGGTATTATAAATAAATAGATATATACTAAATAGATAAACTCGATTAATGTAAAAAAGGTCGACAGTTAATGATATAATTAAACAAAATTGAAAAGTAAGTGTAAATAAATAAGGGGTCCCCCGTCCAATTTAAGTTTTAGCTAGGGGTCCGTGGCTCAATGCTAATTGGGAACCACTGCTGTACACAGACACAAAAAAAAAAAAAAAAAAATAAACACACATCATTGTAAAATCAATACATTCATCACTCTGTTCAGAATCTAAAATCCGAAATCGTTAGTCACAATTTTTTTTTATAAGTGCTTTTAAAGTTCGAATTTATACGAAATATGTCAAAATTGCGAAAATTTGCAAGTAATTTTGTGGTTGAAAAATCGTAAAATTGTTTTCTTTTATAACTAAGTTTTGAAAATTTGGTACAAGGTTCTCCATACATTTTTCTTCAAATATCTATAAAAAAAACTCTACCTGATTCAGACAAAAATTTTTTATGAGTGTTTGAAATTTAAATTTTTACAAAACCGCGTTAAATAACGGTTTAGCCTCAAACGATTTTTGATATTTGTTGTTATTCAAACAGTATAAGTCGTAAATACTTGAAAATTTTACCAGTTATTTACATTGCCATTTTCTTTACGTGATTTGATTTTCAAAACATTTTGACTTTTTTTGAGCTATTTATAGGCATTTTTAATTTTCAATTTTTTTTTATTTTTTTTTTTAAATGTTGATAAAAAAAATTTAGCTGGGACAAATTACTTGAAAATTTAATTGAAGGGTCCACATAACTTGTTCTAACTCTGATTCAAAAATTAAAAAAATACATAGGCACAATTTTTTTTTATTAGCATTTGAAGTTCAAATATTGACAAAAATTCGTCAAAATCATGAAAAATTTTCACTATTTGGTAGTTAAAAATTTATAAATATTTTACTATCAAAAGCTAAGAATTGAAAATTTAAGACTATGCTTTCCATAAGTTAAGCTTAGAATAATTATAAAAAAGTTTGAGGATTGTTCAATTTAAAAAATTTTACGTGTGTTTAAAGTTTTAATTTTAATTTGAAATCAAAAATACACGTGTAAAATAACTTTTTACTAATAAATAATTTTCGATTTTTGTTATTTTTAAAAAATTACTAAACGTAAGATCTTGAAACTTTTACTTAAATGTTTGAATTAGTTTCAAAATAGAATATAATATGATAATATTTAAATATAATATATCCTAGACTGACAAATCATCTCCGTTCAGAATCGTTTTTCGTATACAATGATACCTATCATCGCATTCAAATTTAACCTACCCTAGTCCGAGGTTCATCCCACCCCTAAATCCTAATGTACAGCAGTAAAAACATCATTCTTGGGTAATCCCATAATTTTTGCATATGTTATAGTGTTATTAATTTTACTATAGGCAATGAAATTTGTATTTATTTTAATATAATATTTGTTTATACTATGAACCTTTTAGTGTTGTTTAATGGTATTTACAGAAAAATGTTTTTTATTTTTGAATTATAAAAATTGGTATAATGTATTATCATTACAATTAAATACTAATGATATAATAAATTCAATATTCTCTGAACATTTTTATCAACCTACAGTAATACTAATAGTACCTAAAATAAATAACTTTAATAAATTTAAATCAAAAAAATAGATCAAAAAATATACGGGATAGAATATAGGCTGACAGACCGTTTTCGCTCAAAATCCTTTTTTTTTTTATATACATATATAATGATTAAAATAAAATATATAATGATATAATATCATATTATCATGAAATTAAAATTTACAAACCTATAATAGTGATCCAGTAAACACCCAATGCACCACAGAACGGCAACCACTTGATTAACTTTTTTTTATTATTATTTATTGTAAATATATTTTGTAATCGCATGTTAAACCATCAATAACAACTAGTATATATGTTACGTACAGATAACACTTTTTAAGTGTAAAGCAGCACATATTTAACGCAGTGTTGGTAAACGAAGGTGGAATAACATACACTTTCGTGTATACCGAGAGTCCATTTAATTGCTATGTGTAATGTTTCAGTCAATCGTTTCAAGATTGTAATGACGGTTGTAATGGTTCATGGTTATATTCTTTGTTTCAAAGCATCCGCAATAATAAGAATACCTACGCGAGTCCGTATCATTATCGATTTTTTCTCTTAAATTCGAACAAAAACAGTGTCCAACACGATATCGTAGTACAGCATCACCTAACCCACTTATTATATATACCCTGTATAATATCTAAACATATTATAATGCAATCATGTAGTTCGGTTTATACCTCTGGAATTTACTTTGTCGTTATCGAGACGTGTGGAACATAATATCAGAATATCGTAATTCTCGGTGATTTTGTACCACCTGACCTATATCCGGAGGAGGTCTGTACATATATATATATATATGTCCCTAAATACACGCACTTGGGTACTTCGCCCATATAAACAGGAATAAGTGAATATTAAAATAACAGACGCAGTGAAACGATGCAGGTATGTTTAAAATTTTGAGCACTTAACGGCATCTGTGTACCAAACTACCAACAGAGAGTATTTTATAACCACTAATTTATAGACGCGTTGGTACATTTTTGATTATGAACTTATATTGTAATTATCTTGTATGAAGTAAATGTTAGAACAAACAATATTGTAATTGAATAATAGAATGTTCATTTATATATTGTATTGACCTATTATAAATGCGCATCAGTGTTTAGGAAATGTATCACCAGCTATTTCTTTGCTTAAAATTATATAATATAAAGATAAATATTGTACTAGTACAATGATCGATTTTAGTATTATAGTATTCAGCTGTCGAGTTGCATGATTTCGGGGAGGAAAACTACTATGATGGTGTGACATCCACTAGACTAGTAATAACGTTAAAAGTTTTATAATACAAAGACGAAAACACATAAAATAGTATTGGATGAAGGACTTGGTGGTGAAACCGTTTTTCAGTGGAGATTGAGCTTGGGCGTGTGTGATGTTGGTGCGAACGTGTGCCAAATTTAAAAAAAAATTTGTTCACAAGTTTGGATCTCTCGCACCATACCGGAGTCTGTTGAGTGGACCGTATATATATATATTATGTGTATGTTGTAAAATATATAATATTATAGAAGAACGGGTGCGCCACTGCGAAAATGGAAAATTTGAAAACTTTCGATAGTTGTAGTACTATACGGACCGCTCAAAGTTTTACTAGTACCGTTATAAATTTAGTTTTTTTTTTCGACCGCAAATCAAACTCATTTTTCAGTTAATGGAATGTACCGGCCCACTTCCTTAACACCTATCGAAACACGCGTTTGCCCCGTTCCTCTGCAACGAAAACCGTTTTATTATCGTTATAATTATCGCTTTATTACCATCACAAATAACCAGCAAGTTATAATAATTGGACACGTCTCGTATATTATTATTACATTGTATTGAATTCGTACATAGTTATCAACAGTATCCGTTTTATTTATAAACAAAGCGCGATTTATGTGAGCAGAACGCGCACAACATTATGAGGACACACTCCACGGCACGCGCACACTCGTATATCATTACATTAAGTTCGGCGACGTCGCGCGCACACACATTTGCGGTACCCAAAACCTAAGTAAGCACTCTATTATACCGAAGAGAAAAACACTTATTTAATCTCATTTATACGTACATTACGTACGATAATAATAATATTCTATACATTAAATTATCGATGAAAAGTGTACGTCTCGTTGAATCTTGCGCAGTTATCTGTACGACTTGTATTATTATAATAAAATATATAATCGTAGTATAAATACTACACGTAGACAGAGAGAGTTCTGCCGCGTGTTTGTGAATAATTTTTGGTTTTTAATTTTTAATTTCGTTTTTCGAAATTACGAACGTGCTTACCCGTCTGATGATTGTATCCACATTCCACGACGTAATAAATCAAAAATTCAAAACTGTGGTTTTCGCCTTTCTTCTAAAGATTACAGGTGTATACCTAATAAGCACCTGATTTTTAGAGCCGATTTAAATATAATAATAATTTTGAAGTCGATCACTCATATATTTTACTTATATCGCTCAAATTCGAGGCATAGGGTAGAGTATAATAATATAATACGTAGCGAAACACTATAATATTTGCACACGCGTGAGAGTTCATGTGTTTGTATGCGCGTAGGTATATACCAATTATAATAAATTCGTTAAAGTCTTTGCCGTGACATGGCTATGCCCTACATGTACCGATGCATTTACTAACTCTTGTACAACAGTGAAAGGGTGGGTATACGTGTATATAGGGCGCACGTGGCGATGTCGTAGCAATCGAACGTTTCCTCCGAACGGTTCCGTTTTCGTTATAATTGATCGTGGTCATTACGCAATTTATTATTGTAATATTGTTACCGGCTCAATTTTTTTTATTGTTTATTTATTTATTTAATTTTTTTTTTTTTTTTTGTATTTCTCGACGAGCGACTTGACCCGGCGACAAAACGTCGTCGGTGTCCCCCCTCTCCTCCATCACTCATCGCAATCTCTTTTGCAGCTCTAGATGCAAGCGTGGTGGGTACCGGGAGGGCGGCGATCACTCGTGCTTTATCGTCGTGGACGCAGCCGGCGTGTATACCCTTCCAAAGATATTGTATATTATTATATAACGTGTATATATATATATATATATATTGTATATATGGCCTTTAACAGAATTCCGTGCGAGTACATCGAAAACGCATTAGACTACAATATATACAGTCGCGTATATTTTTCGTCATTGAAGACTACGCGTCTACTTTTCCATTTTCCTTTTTCAGTTTTTTTCTTCCTTTTTTTTTTTTTATTCGTACTTTTTGTACACCATATAGTCGTGTGTGCGTGTATTTATTTTTCATATATGCATACATTATTATCATTTTTTATAATATTTGTGTGGCGCGTTTGTATATTGTAGCCTAATGCCTGTACCGGCTCGGACCGTATGCTTGCACGTGTGCCAGTTCAACAATATGGTCTAAAGTAATAATAATAATAATACTATATTTTTCACGAATATTAAAAAAAAATCGTGGACGAGATATAAAAAATGTATTCAAAAGATTATTTCGTATAAAATTATTATGTTCGGCTTATGTAAAAAAAAGTTAAATGTACAGTCAAAATAAATTATGTGTATTTTATAAAATATTCCATCTTACTCGTATACTTAACATAAATATGTTATATATTAAAATACTTAAAATATTAATATATAATAATAAAATAGGTATATACATTTATTTTTTATTTTTAAGTAAATATTTTATTTTAAAATATGTTTTTTAGATATCTCTATATAATTATGCTATTATTTATATTTTTACAAATTGTGGTATGAAATACTGTTTCTGAATTTAAGATTACTAAGATTAGGTACTCATTTTATATTTTACTTCTACTCGGATAAATGTATATGTTAGGTTATTAAATGTTGCAATTTTAAAGAAATTAAACTAATTTCTAGTTTAGAATTCTTACTTATTCATATATTTATGAAATGTTTTATATGAGAATATTATCATACGATGAAAAAAATTAAACATAGTAAGTAACCAATGGTTAAATGTATTCTGTTGACAAATTAATTTTTAAGTTATGAAAAAACAATCAATTTATACATCTAAATGCCTATTTAAAACACAATCTGTTGTACCTGTTGCTAATTCTGTGAGGCATGGTTTACAATATTGTAAAATATAACTCTTTCAAGTTAAAAAAAATCATAAAATAACATGCAAGTATACAGAACACCTAAAATACCTAGACATTAGGTTGATGAAGCATCTTACATAATTATAATCACATTTTTAAATAGAATTTGTTTGTTTGAGCATACTTTTTATCGTGATACTTCTATGATATTAACAAATATAACACTCATAAGTAGGGCTCGGAAGTTGATGACCTTAAAAACAATAAAAAATGACCATAAAAATGGCAAAAAATGTCCTAAAAAAATTACAAATATTAATTTTATATTAATAAAAATATATTTTTTTTAAATATTTTACTCTATTTTACTATAAATTTCAAAATATGACATAAAAATGACAAAAATGTCCTTAAAATAGGAAAATTAAAAAATTAAAAATATTTGTTTTATAAATTTATCAATGCTTACAAATTATTTAAAAATCAAAATCATTGCATTGTACAATTAGAACGTATTTTATGTTATCGAAAGTAAATGACAAGAAACAATAAGAAATGAACTAGTGTAAAATCAGTAAAAATAACTAAAAATGTTGGAAAATGACCTATAAATCTCAAAAAAAGACTTAAAAAGTAATAAACACCAAAAAATGCAAAATAAAAATTAGTTATTTAGATTCACATGCTTATGAAACAGATTTTTGGCCAGGAGAGCATCGTCTAAAAAGTTCCAAAAAAAAATGCAAAATGCATCAACTTCCGAGCCCCACTCATAAGGAATAGTCCTACAAAAGTCAATAGTTTACAATTCAATAATCCGTGAATAATATAATATATTATACCATATACCGGATAACAATCAATAATTATTAGTAGCTATTACAAGCATTTTGATTGGTCCATAATATGTAAAGTAAACATTGCGTTTATATACAACAGTAACATTTATTATATATATATATATAATATATATCAATAATTTATGTACACTGCAACGGGATACAGTAAAAATATTTCGAACATAATAATTATGTAATTATTACATCATTACGACGATGAATTTTGAACTATACGTATTAGTGATATTATAAAAGTAAACATGAACACACAAAGAGTATCTGTTACATAAAATGACCTTAGCATCAGCAAGATATTTTGATTGTTGAAATTTGTTGGTTCTTTTTTGTATGATCCATCTTCACTTTTAACGATTATACTATAGTACCATAAAATACTTTTTCAATTTAGAAAACAAACTTACAAAACCTTAAAAAGTGCACAGTCGATTTTTTACCATTATTATTATTATTACTACTATTATGATATTTTAAGGATAGTAATTCAACTTGTGTTTATACATCATGTAAGAGTAAAAAAATAAAATCTCTTTGACTGTCTGACATTTGATATTAATTCGTAGAATGTTCACAAAGTATTTGTATTCACTTATTTTCTCCCTTTTCGCAGTTCTATATAACTTTTCCGCGAATTTAAGTTGAATACATTCAATACTTCTCGATTATTATTTTCTCTCATTTTATTATTAAAACTCAGTTTTTTTTTTAGCTAACAGTATATAGAAAATCAAATTAGTTAAATAACGTAAGAATTGAATTGATATACATTGAGAACACAACGATAAACGGAGTTTGTTGAGTAGGTACATAAATATATAAAAGATACAAACAGTTTTATCGTTTAAATTATTTAATTCGGTTTTTACTTATTTTTGGAATTTGTAGATTTAAATTATCATTGCAATGCACAGAGAGTTTTTATTATTTTATTGAATGTCATACGTATAGTTGATGTGTTTCTTGTAAAACAAACTATTTGCATACAGTCCAGTTATAGTAACACAATAGTTAATTACTTGTAATACATATAAACTTGCATACTTACATAATATGTAAAAGTAAAAGATCTTAAAAATCTTAAGATTTATTACCTACTAATTACATTATGTTATTATTATTAGCCTTTTTTATACATTATACAATTATTGCGCTCAAATATATATATATATATATATATTATACAAGGTGTAACAGATAGAACTGAATTTTGGAATAACTTTTGTTCTAATTAATATTTTCAATTTTTTTTTATTCATCATTAAGAGACCTTAGTGCTACATGTATAATTTAATTTTTTTTATGTTTATTTTTTAGTACTAAAAATAAAAAAAAATTAAAATTTCATGGAAATTTTTTTGGATAAATTTAAAATAGCCAATTTGTGAATCTGATTATAAAAACAATTTTGATGGTAAAATGATTTATCTAAGTCAAGTAGTTTATTTTTTAGAATTTTTTTAAAAAAATCAATATTTTTTGATTAAATTAATTTTAGTTATTTAATAAGAGAAGAAAAAGATAGATTATAATCGATAGTAATAATTTTAAATAATAAATCATAAGTTTAAACATTAAAAAACTCATTAACCTTATCAAAGTAGCTAGTCGTCTATTCCAAGACACATATAAATGTATATAATAATTGTATAATATGATTAATATGGAACTCGTATATAATTTAATAATAAACACATAATATAAGATGAGTGCAATGTGAATATACTGATTAAAAATAATATAAATATGTTATTTCATGTGCTGTCTATGTATTGAATCAAGGACTGAAAAATGTTTGATTTAATCGGTTTCGATTATCAAAAATATACAATTTTAATTTAGTTTGATTTTTGACTAATATTAATTTGATTCCTACCTATCCAATAGACTTATTAAATTAAGCGTATAATAACAGATTACCAGTAAATTAGAATTTATATTTGTTTTAAGAAAAGTCTATAGAAGAATTAGTCTCTTAATAGTTCGTAATACGATAATAATAGCCAATATAAGAAATCAATAAAACAAATATTTCTATTATTGATATTTTTTTTCAGATTTTATTATTATTAAATATAATTATTATTATTTATTAGAAGCTATTTTATTTTGGAACTCGGAACAACTTTGAAACACAGATAAATTGTTTTCATAAAAACCTCAGTTTTAGATAAGTTCTTGTTCCTAAAAAAAAAAAATATATATCACAGGTTTCGTTCCCAAAATATTTATGGCTTATGTCTATGAATTCAATAGTTGATTTGGATATTTATTGACTAAATAGAATCAAATGATTTCGGCATTTAAACTATGCCTATATTTATTGAACAATAATAATAACTAATATTGGCAATTTTGTGTCTATGAAAGTAATAATTAAAATATTCTATAGTCCAACATCAATTATTATTTAGTTATTTTATGATATTTTTTTCATTTTTTTTTTTATCCAGTTAGTTAATTTTGTTTATTTAATAATTACTGTATTAAATTTGAATTTTTTTATTTGTATAAATTATTGTATTTAACATTTAACTACAAAACAGCTAGTCTTAATAAATAAATAAAAAAAGTACTTACGAACCAAATTCATTGTATAATGTACTGTATGTACATATTTTTTATATACTGTTCTTTACTATGTTACAATGGATATTAATTGTCAGATGATTAAATTATTTTAAATAAACATCAATAGAAATTCAAAAATGTTTTTGCCGGTTTGTGTTGTAATTTATTTTGTATCATAGTGGCAATAATAATAAAGCTGTTGTACTTATTTTTCTGTTTATTTTTTCTCGTTGGAATTTTTATTGCCTCCCATTTTTACTTATGTATTCCTATTTTCAATGACACCATTTTTTCTTCAGTTTACTTTTTCAAATGGGATTTAGTTTTCATTGGCAACATTAATTTAGTGAAAAAATGTATTTTTTTATTATATCTGCTAGAAAAATATGTCGAAATTTGTAACTGAAAGCAGTATAATGTATATTATAATGTATTATATATAATGTATATGTATCTTATATATTATATAAGATACGTAATAATTTATTTTTTATTTATTTATTATTGTTTTTTTTTTTTTATATATTTAGTGGAGTGAAACATTTAAACAATACACTAAGTTATCTATACAGGAGTATAACTGTAAAAATAAATTTTCTTAATTCTAAAAATGTATTAATTATAAAAATAAAAATCAGGTTTATGTATATATATATATATATATATATATATATATTATTTGTGTGAATATTAGACTTTTTAAACTCTTATAAGAAAAGTTTTAATTAATATTATATTAAATACATTTGCAAAACTTTAAAACTTAATATAGGTAATTATTATTTCTCCTGGAATCCAATACTCATACTTCAATGTAACCAATTATATTATTTATTAGTATTTTTATCTCCTTTAATAATAAATATTAATTAAATATATCAATCTGATTAAAATATTATCGAAGAATGCATTATTTGTGGCATAGTAGTATTGTAATGTTGAGTTACAAATAAAGAGAGGGGTGTAATAAAATTGCACGTTGTACATTTTCTTGGCACTGAAATTATAAAAAAAAAACAAATTCTACAAATTTCAAACATAATATCATACAAATGCTTATGTTTTACTATTACAAACAGTGAGTGTCACGAGAATTCACTAATGAATTACAATCGGGAAAATAGTTTTTTCTGCATGCAGTTCGTTTAAAAGTAGGTACTTACTTAAATACATATTTAACCTAATATATTTTTTGGGTATGTCCAAATTTGGGACTGGTAATCTAATATCTGTCAATCTAACCCTAATAAATTTTGCACAAACTTAATTTTACAACTATAATCCATTTATTATATATATATTTATTATTATTTATTATCATCTATTATCCATTTACAAATACTGATTATAAGGCAGTTAAAGAGCTGATTTTTAACAGAGAATACTAGATATAGTTATTTAAAAAAAAAATATATATTTTTTTTAAAAATGAATACAAATGCAATTCTAGTATTTTCAAATATCCTAATTTTAATTAATTTTATGACTTTCAACGAATCTGCTGTTAATTTTTATTGAAAGCATTCGACTTTAATTTCATAATCTGAAGAAGCTATTTTTCTAAACATGTATAATAAACGTCAAGCATTGAACAAATGTATTGTTTTTATCAGAACCGTTTTAGAATTTTGATTGCCTACATATAGTATATAATATAAAATATTTTCAGAGGAATATCTACTTGATATTACAATACTTTTTTTTGTCTATAACCACTTTGTTAAAGCATAGTGTGTTAGTTAGTTGAACGTGAAAGTAATTTATTTACATAAGGAGTTTATCGTTTACGCTAAGCCGATCAATAGCCACATTTTTATAATTTACACGTCATTTATCAATATACGGGTAGGACGGGTAGGTATAATAGGTATATATATTATTATCGTGTGTGTATATGACAATTTTCTTCATAAAAAGACTAGTGATTACAATTAATTATACACGAATAAGCAACTGAATTTTTCATGCACGCTTGTGGTACGTGGTAAACGTCAAAGGCGTGCTCTCTGGAAAAGCTGTTTCGTCAGAAAATTATAAATAACAAATAGTTACATAAATATTATTATATTTGGGCTTATGTTCAACTGTTTCACGTACATCCTACATGTATGTTATATATGGTAAATAATATATTTATGTATAACTGAAATAATTACTATTGTTGTTCTCCTTGTTGTTTAAAATGTTAGTGGTGGCCGGTCGAATATATTAATTAATGATGAAATTTATAATTGTAGTCTCGTAAAACGTTACACGTGTATTAATATTGTTGCAATAATAATAACTTCTAGGAAACAAAAACATTAAAGATAACTTTTTGCGAGATTTTTACGTGTAAGCTCTTATGATAATACCTACTATATAATAAAATAACTAAATATAATGTTATGAACTTCTTTATGTTTGACTTTTAATTATATTTTAATTAACAAGTCAGAAGTATGAATGCCTAATAATTATTCATATTGTTTGTATCATTTTTAACTGAAAATCTGTCAATATATTTTTAAGAGTAATAGAAGAAGGTAAAACTTACAGATTTTGAATTTATACTTACAAATACATACAATTTTCGCATGTCATAATCACAGTTAAAATTTAAAAAGCTCTACTAAAAATGGATTATTTGTTTCTAAGGCGTAATAATTAAGGTAAGTGTGAGTTACAATGGTTTAATTTATGATTAAAAATACTAAAAAATTACGCACAACATTCAAGCATGTTCAAAAAATTGTAAATGATTAAACAGACAAATTTCAAAAAACTTTTGTAAATAGTTGGCAATAACTAAATTCACAAGTTATCAATATTTTTATATACTATTACTAATACTTGAATAATTGTATTAGAATTGTTATATAACAGGTGATTTAACTAACTATTGTAAACAGTTTATTTAAAAATATTGATTCTGGGTTACTAAATTTACAGAACTTGGACAGTCTAAGGCAGAGGTTCCCAAACTTTTTATTGTACGACCCATTTTGAAAATTTTTTAAAATATGGCGACCCACAATATCAATGAATGACCTTTTTTTTTTTTTTTTACCATACAAGTAATAGATGATTATATTTTTGTATTATTTAAAAAAAATAGCGCGACCCACCAAAAGTATAATCGCGACCCACTTTTGGGTCGCGACCCACAGTTTGGGAACCTCTGGTCTAAGGTAAAGTTAAGTTATAGTTTTTTGATAAAACTTGAGTTTCATCACTGCATTGTTTTATCATGCTAATTTTTTCATTTTTTTTACCAAAATTCCAAAATATATCAACATAAATAAAAAAATGTTCAAATTTTTATGAAAATACAATATAAAATATAATATTGAAAACTTTTGTTTAAAAAGTATTCATAATAATACGAACAATTAAATATTTGCAATATTTAATTTTATATGTCTTTTTTGTTTGCTATAAGGATTATTAAAGTTTAAAATATATTTAAATATTAATCTAACAAGCATTTACGATTAAAAAAATGTATAATCTACTACAGAAAGATAATAAATTCTTATTTCAATATCATAATAACTAATAGGCATAGATTATTTAATATAAAGTCTATATTATCCACTTTTTAAGAAATACGGACTGAGTGTCTACTGATATATTTAGAATCTTTGAAACACAAGTGTCACGAAAAACCATGTATTTATATTTATATATACTTTTACACTTTACAGAAGTACAGGGATTAGAATGGACCGTTTTTGAATGGTAGTAAAAAAAGGGAGCTGAAAAATATAAAAATAAATACATGGTTGGTAGCCATTTTAAATCCGGATCGATTACGACGGCCGATTTTCCGCTCGAAAGCAACGATATTAATATCGCTCCAAAAAATATATTACCCGGTCCACCGCGTCATTCGACGTTTGATATTATTATTATGGATGGGCACAGGTCTAAGTAAAGTATCGGCCATGTATTCGATGGAATCTTCAATATTATAAGTATTTTGACAACGAAGGATGTTCTTTGTATGTATTTAAAACATATTCTAGATCATAACTTGAAGAATTCCTCGAGAAGTCTAAGTCTATATTATAGAGTATACTCTTTACCTTAGTCATAATATAAACATTTATTTATTGGTGTTGTTTGACTCTTCCCCAATAATCGTGGTTTTGAGCATGAATAAATATATATAATTTTTTTTAACTTAATTCTTTATTTAGCAATCTGTTACAAATTTGAACAATAAGCTTAATTTCTATAATAATACAATAACAGGAATAACGGAGTGAAGGGACCTCCCAATGGGGGTACTTCGTCAAGATGAAATATTTTTTAAACGTCATATTTTGCAATCATATTAAATATACAGATACATTATCAAATAAATTGTATCGTTTTAAAATCGGTAACTTAGGAATTCAAAATGGAAAGCTTTTATCCGGAAAATAAATAAGAAAGTATATTATTCTTTTGTTATATTACAGAATTTTCCTATCTATCATATAATTTATTCTTAGGGCAAATGTATAATATAATAACAACATATTTACGCTTAGTAGGTACTACAAAACTAGTTAATACACGTAAGCGATAATTTATTTGACTTTGTAAATCTAACGAATTGGATTTGTGACATGTTTGGAGATTTCAAAAGACTATGCGAACAGGCCACAACACTGCATGATTGTACGTTTCCGATAAATAAAAACTAAAAACCATTGATTTATAATAAGTATTATAATATACAATATACATACACCTAATTTAGTTTTTAAATAATTATAAAATAAATATAAATTCGAAAGGAGTGGAGGAAATTGTATTATTATCCTGTTGAATTTATCTCGTATCTCGATACGTCTGCACTGGATGTATATCATATTATATCAATTGTTGTTTTTGTAAATTGCTGTGTCTTTTGAATGGCTTAATTTAACACCAAAC
Source organism: Schizaphis graminum (assembly GCA_020882235.1). Taxonomy (NCBI): domain Eukaryota; kingdom Metazoa; phylum Arthropoda; class Insecta; order Hemiptera; family Aphididae; genus Schizaphis; species Schizaphis graminum. The sequence goes on from CM037033.1 coordinate 96,338,296, forward strand.
AGATTTCTATACTCCTTTCCAACGTCTATATATTTCGTATAATATAGCTAGGCGTTACAATAATTATGTATGTATATTATACTTCCTGACAGTATTTTTTTTTCTTTTGCGAGCATTTTTGGAACGGCCAAAACTTAAATGCACTGCGCGCCAGTCCGTTCCGGTTGTACGGTGTAATTTATTGAATTCTATGCACAGTCAGTGGCGGCGTTTTTTGAACGATATCCGCCGTCGTATATCAATCTTGGAGCACCCTCGTGCACACGACGCTCGCCAAAAAGTATATATTGCAGACAGCTCGATGAGATGAGTCATTCCTTCGCTTTGTCCCACATTGAGTGGATATGTATATTGTATATACATACTTTGCATTTAAATGTACGGTTTCCCCTTTTTAAAATATTGTTGATTTCGTTATGAAGAGCCGTCATCCGCTTCTCGTACAGTGCGTGTAATAATATTATTATCGACTATACATATCATTTTTGTAAGTTATATATGTATTTATATATGTTTATATATATATATATATGTGTGTGTGTGTGTGTGTGTGTGTGTATTTTAAAAGGATCTGATATAGATTCGTTTTTTTCACTTTTATCAAATATATAGACAAAACTGACATGTATTTTTTTTTATTGAAAAAAGGAAACAAAATGTTCGTCTTTCATAATTATAAAATTTGAATTTATAGTGACGTCCACTGAATATTATACTGATTCTGTACAAATGAATTTACAAATAGGCAGTGTGATAGAATCATTAGCAATTTTTAATTTATAAAGAAAGAAATTATGTTAAACTATGACATTAATTGAGTACATAATTTTTGATTTAGACATAATATAATCTTGTGCACTTTCATTAGCAAAAACAAAAATCGTCGCTCTTCCATATACAAGATGCAAAATTATATAAAATTTATCGTTTGTATATTAGAACATGAACATATTAGATTTTGTATTAAAGTTTTCTAAATAAGAACTCGATGCATTTGACAAATTATAATTATAACAAATGTGAATTGGAGAATAGCAATTAAAAAAAAAAAAAAAACTATTGGACTTTTTTATTAATATGATATATTATGTCACATCACAGTAAAAATTATCGTTTGTAAGTTAAAGAAAAAAGCTTAACTAGGTATTTAAATATAAAGTATTATATTATTATTATTTTTTAAATATTATAATGTTGCTTTCGAATTATTGTATCCAAACTATTTACCAAAATATTATGCACATTGTTGAATAATGATTACAGTGTGGATCAACAAAAGATTAAGTAAAAAACACTAGGAACGTACTATGTAGCAAAGTCAGTAATTTTAATATTTAAAGTTATTTTTTATCTAAAACTAATTAAATATATAATAAAATACATTTTTTATAAAAATACTATTTTACGCAACAATAATTTTTGACTATTTATTTCTTTTATTTAATTCCGGTTTTTAAAATATTTGATATTGTGTAACAAAATCTTGTAATGGCGACTAAAATCTAAATTAATTAAGCAAAGGAAAATATATGTTTTTTAGAGTGCGGAGTGGGTATAGAATAGAGTTTAGACCAATAACAAAAATAAATTGGAAATAATATAGCAATATATTTCTATATTTATTAATTTTCGTTATATACATTATACATTGTTTATTATTTTATGCTTACAATTCATCATATTTTTATAAGATTTATTTTTGTCTGTTTTCATTTTATTCTTAAAAGCAATGTCGAGCTAAATTATATAATACGAGTGACAGGGCCAGTCCGCCCCTATTACAAAACAATAAATTAATTGCAAACGTTGCAGTATAATAATAATTAATAAGTAATATTTCACTTTAACTAAAATGCATGGGTAATATCTAAGTATGAAAGGTAAATTGCCTTTTAACAATGCAATGCTATGCTTATGAGATAGATATATAATATTATGCTATTGGCAATACTTACTAGAATACAGTAAAAACAGAATGCATTTGTTTGGCTTTACATAAAAGTGACCTTACGACCCTGTTATAGAAATACACGATTGCGAGATTCATATTATTACAATAATAATATTATGATGCAACAAATTTTAAATGAGGTGTAATCCTACATAAAATATTAACTACATTTTCATCACAAATGTTTTAAGTTTTTAACAAATTATTAAAAACTTCGTATCGATTTTATGAAAAATGTTCATAAATCATTAGATAATGTGATTTTATCTTAATATTCGTTACTTATTAACTAGCATATTTTGTTTTATTTTATAGCGTCATATAATTATAATGATAAATATATATTCTATCCAATATTTCACAGCGCTGTTGTACAAAATTATCATAGGCGCAATTCAGGGATGAGGGGATAGGACTTGGGCGTGCTTAGCACCCCTGAATTGTTTATGTTAATTTAGATTTTAATAATAATAGGTACTCGTAACCATAAAATAACATGAAAAAAATGGAAGGGCTCCATCACCCTCAGTTATTTTTATTGAAATATGCCTCCGAATATTGTATATAGTTTATTTAGTCAGTTTTTTTACTGCACTGTTAAACTTTAACTAGGAAATAGCATACACAAATAATATAGCGTTCAAATTAAAGTAAAAAAATAAATAAGTAAAATTTATTTTTAGAAATCCCTAGGGAGATTCAAACCAAATCGTGACAGTATGTTGGAAATCACAAATCAGCACGTCTCCATACTTAGATGGTTGTTGATTATGTTCAACCCCACAAAAATAACGATATTTCAAGTAAACTGTCTGGATGATAAACGACAATTAAGTATTTGTTATTGCAATAATAATGTTTTTTTTTTTTTTTTGTAAATAAATATTTTTAGTTCTATGTAGTTCGATATACATTCTACTTAATAGCTTCCATAAAATATTTATATTTAAAAAAGTTTTCTTATGGTTAATGTCACTTATATTCAATTTAGATCTCTCACAAAACAACTGCTGTATAATTAAAATTTAAACTATTTATACTATTTAGAAACTACAGCTCTAATTTGACAAAAATGATATATTAACATAATAGAAAGCAACTAATACGCTTTTTTACTTATACAATATTTATTTCCATAAGTGGTTTTTGAAGTTATACTGATTCTCTTAAAATTAGATTACTAAATAAATAATTACACATAACAATTTTAAAAAAAACGCAATTCGCAATTTTATAAAGTGCAAACATTAATATTTAAATGAAAATTCAAGTCTCTTTTTTCATAAACTAGTTCAAATATTTATCCAGCCTCTATTTTACACGATTGCAAATTTAAAACATAGTCTGTTGTGAAATATAAAAATGTACTTATTTTTACTTATAATAATGTATTATTATTATGTTCATTCATCATTGTATTTTATTTTACCATTTTACTATTATGTCACACTAGGTTTTTATTCTCTCAAGCCTCTTCAATAATAGTATGACTTTTGTTTTGGCTAAAATAGCAGTACCATCTATATGGGTTTGAATTATATCGTTTTTATTTAATAAACGATTTATATAATAAATTATGTGTATAAATAATACCAAACTATCGATTTTTATTGGTATTCTAATGACAGCAGTCTACCCACTCTGTAGGTATCAATAATTTTGCGTCAATATTAAATGACATGCTCTATTTTATAAGTATTAATATTGATAAAATGATAATAAATAATTTTTAAGAGAAGGTAGAATCCACATGTGCTGTCCTCATCTAACGTACACTGTAGCAAATATGCGTTTAACAGAATCCATTTTATGCTGTTTGTTTTAATAGTATAATAAATTTACTTATTGTTCAACATAAAAGTAAGAAAATTATCTACGGCATCATGTAGACTTTTATGGATATTTTAATTTTAAACTGAGTTATAGGTATGTAAAATATTTAATCTTTATAATGCTCATAATTTACTTTAAAATAATTAAAATATCAATAAAAGTTTACGCTATGATCGTAGATAATATTCTTTATTTTAAATTTGATAATTTGACAGTTATAACTAACAGCGTAAATAGATTCTGCTAAAAAAAAATGTTTGTAAAACTGCAAAAAAAATGATAGATAAAAACTGCAGTATTCAAAAACATTATCTTGATAAGTAGGTTGGTACATTTAAAAATTAAAAAATTCAGATTTTGAATAACTGCATAATTAAAGAGAAAAAGTGGGCAAGCAGACTGCACGGTGAATCGCCCAATATGACTATTATTACTCGACCAAGGTAACCGGAAAATTACGGTTGTCTACTCAGTCTTGTATTTATATCAATAATAAAATTATGATAAAATCAAATCTGAAGGGGGATAGAGTACTCACATCACACAAATGTATACGGAGTATATTTCGGTGGCGTGGTTGTGCTAATAACAATTTCTCCAACACGACATGTTATTATGTTTACCACGGATGAGAGGTAAATTTCATAGAAATTTATTTTCACGGAGAAAAACAATTCAAGGTAAGGGATCGTGATCCTATAGTCGACCCTCGTCTGCGCACCGATAATGTAATGATTAAGGCACGGATGTTGTAGTAGTAAAAAACTACTAAAATTGATTGCAGACTGCAGTATTGCACTAAAAAATACCGAAAATTGCACTTAAAATTACAACATTTCGTTATAATTTATAGATGTTTTATTTTAATTCTGATAAAAAAATATATTTTTACATTTTATATTAATAAATATTAACTAATAATCTATGCGTATTCTAAACATATTAAATATTTTAAATTGTAAACCTTATTGCATTGGACTATAAGTGTTTGTTTTAAATTTTCGAATTCGAACGCTCTTCAATTTGGAGCCAATAAGTATTATATTATTTTATCTATATACGACTGCTGAGTTTCGAATATAGCTAAAATAGTTGTATAAATTATTAAATTCAACAAAATTGCAATAAAATTGCAAAAATTGCAAAAATTGCAAAAAATTGCACTTAAAACTTTTAGATTTGAATTCGTACTTACATGAAACGTATTTAAAACTTACTTAGCAATAAATTGGAAAGGTAGAAGAAAAGTTGCAAATGCAACAACATCCATGCCCTAGTTATGATAAATATATAAAACAAAATATTAAATTTAGGCGTACGGCTGCTGTACTCGAATATTAGCCGGCATCTGCTATATTGTACTACAACAATTTTATTATTATATCCATTCGTATATCGGGGAGGCTTAGGGGGCTTAGCCGCCCACAAAATATTTCAATATACCTACCCTCTAAAAATTGAAGGTAATATGACACATACTTGTGTGTAGAAAGGGAGTACGGGGGTGGGGGGCGAGGCCCCTGTAGATCACAATTACATTGAATTATTGTAGTCCCCCTAAAAATTGTTAAATGTTATAATACAATATTCTATTTTTTAACGAAAAAAAATGCGTCCTGCGCGTGTGCATATATAGCTGCACATTTTGTCGTGGGGTATTAGCATATTATATTAATATAATAATAATAATATAGTCCTTCGTAATACGCGCGCATTATAATATTTTAATATACCCGTGCGGCGAAGTCTGCGGGTTTACAGTCCCGTGCGTGGCTTACACGCCGCCGTCGAGTTCCGAAAATCGTGTGCGTGCGATTTGCGCGCGTGCGAGGATCTCGGCGATTGTGGGGGGGGGGGGGTGTACACGGGTGGGCAGACGCACGTCGGGTTCCCATTGAAGTCGGATAAATCGCGTGCGGCAGGTATAATAATAACAATATAATATACATATACCTACATAATAATTTAACAGTACACGGCGGCGTATATTTTCAGCGCGCGAACACAGTCCCTATAGGTACGCATAACGTTGTATAAATATTATAATAATATTACGTATATTATCGTATGCACGTTATAATATCATATATGTATATATATATATATATATTATATATATGCGTCGTGTATACGTATTTTGTTTATTTGTAGCACACGTGTTTATCCGCACAGCGTGTAGGTAATATTAATATATATCTATATAATATAATATATACATAGATGCTGCAGAGTATTGTATGTAGACGTGTTCTACTACCGTATTAACACGACACATGCACATAACCGTCGTGTAAAGTCTTTCTTGTTGTATATTATGTATAATATAATAAAATATATGTATATATATATAGAGAGAGAGAGGGACTAGAGAGAGAGAGAGAGATGTTTTGCGATATCGTTCTGGCAATTTTATATTGTCTATTTAATATATTATACTTTATATTATTAGTGTTGTGCGTGTGTGGACGTGTACATTTTAACGCACGTCTTCGTTCGCATGTATACGATATTATTATTATACTCGAGATCGTATTATAATGGACAGATTTAGAGACGTATTAGGTACACGGATAAAGACTTCTCAAACCTTAATACGTCTTGTTAATATTTATCGTATAATCGGTATAATGATCGCAAATAGTTGTATTCGTCATTAGTTAACAATTTGTAACCAATATTATAATAAAATCCCTTATTACTATATTAGGCGTTTGTAATTCAAAAGGGTGTATCACAATTTTATTCTTTGTGTTTGGAGATTCTACCGATTCCCGGTAACATACTGGTAATCTAAAAAATACAAATTCAAATAGTCCAGTTTTTGAAAAATGTTCATTTAAGAACAACACAAATTTAAAAAATAAAACAAAAGGTTTAATTGTAATGTTATATAATTTGGTCGGAATTTACGTAGCATCGATGAGCCACATTAAAATTTTGTATTTTTTTTTACATTTAAGTACACGAAAATATAAATTAATAAATAACTAACATTTTAATATACTAAATAAAATAAAATGTAATCCAAAAAATCTCTTATAACTGTTAATGATAACTAAACTAATATTGAATACAATTCAATGATTAAATATCTTATTATTATACAAAAATAGTTACATATTTGATACATACAACAGAAAGGTAATGTATATTATAAAGCTATCCAATACAAATTTATAGCAACAAATTGTATTTTTCAACATATTATTATCGAAATCCTAATACAATGTAAATATTTTGGAACAAACAAATATTGATTCTTGTCCATATCATAGCTTTTAATAATCAAGTAGAGAAAATAAATGAGTAGCTTAATTTATGTCATATAATCTAATAATAATATAATATTAGTTTATTATTTTTTTTTTTTATTTTTTTATTAGGCATTAAAAATTAAAATATTATTTCACGATATAGCATACGAAATGACACGAAAATTATTGTGAACCTCCTTACGATTTATTAAAATCATGATATAATAAATAGTATATAATATAAACAAAATAATATTTTATCCTTTTTGTTTTTTCAAATAGAAAGATGTTACATTATGTTTTATTCAAATTTAAATGAAAAAAAATAAACGATTGAAAATCATAAAACATTACCTAAATATCTAAATCATGTGTATAAGCCATTCTAAGTTCAAAATTAAAAACGTGCATGGAATAATAAAAATTATTAGGTTCTTATATTATTATATTATAATTTTAACCTTAATTAAAGTAAACAATAAATATGTTACACGGATATACGCGTGTTTTTACGGTGATGCAGACGTCAAAAATTCTTTTAGAACATTATAGTTTAAGTTTTAATTATATATATATATATATTTTTTTTTTTTTTTTGAGTAATCACGCACAATTTGACGTTGTATGCGAAAAAAAAGTTCGTGTACTAATAAAAATTTACCTAAGTATATATTATACTGTTCACGCGTTTTTATTATCAGTAGAACCACGACAATATTATAAGTGAACATTATTGGTATCACGATTTACATTCACCAGCGTTCGTGGTGGCCAATACGACTTCCTATCCAAACGTGGTAGTTTTTATGTAGAGACAAGTGGTATAGCCAATAAATTATCATCATTTCGTGGCGCGTTAATTTTACTGTACAGGTATTTGTGAATAATATCGACAAACAAGTGGATACACAGTGAGGATAAATTTGGGAAGTATTGTGAATTCATCCATTATGTGAATTTCGCGGTCTTGTTGGAATAATACTAAATAGTGTATAAAGTATAGGATGTTTTATGCACCACGACGAGCAGTTACGGCCTCAGAATAAATATTAATTTAAATAACGAAAAAGCATCGACGGTAGATTGTATTATTATTATTATTTTTTTAATATTAGTCATCGACGTATTAAAATGCGCGAGGGAGTATTTGTCGAGTCAATAACGTGTTCGACTAGCTATTACTTATATTATATAGTTATTACAGACGAGTCGTTTTGTCAAAGAAAATGTTACGTTTCGCAAGTAAACGTCAATTATAACACTGTTATACTTTATCGTTTGATATTTTATTCGGAGTTTGAACTATAAAAAATAAATAAAAATAAACTTCTAATCAATTAGTCTTCATTTTGGACATGAGGAAATAAACTATTTATAATATAATAATAATAATAATGATAAAAAAATTAGTTTTCAAAATTCACCGCATAGGTACCCTACTACTCGTCATCGCATTCGTTGAACTGAGTCGTATTAATCGTATGCAAACTTTATATGACATTACATTATATTATAATATTCGTTGAACGTTTGATTCTCAAAACAGAAATCGTTTGTCCAAGATGTTATATAATAATTAATAAAAACAGATAAACTTAAATATTATAATACTAGTAGACAGCTCATTTTGATGCTGTTTCATATGATATAAAATATTATAATAATATTTTATGTGGTTTTCTTTGCCCCCATGAAGCAGTTCTGAATTTGATCACAGGAGAGTTTAGATAAAACCTTTATAATATAATTAATATATTATAATTTATGCATGAGTGTGAAGATAATATAACTATATTATCATAAATATAAGTATAGTCTGTTAATCTTAGTTAACACGGATCCACAGGACGGTGAGGTAATAATAATGACTATAAGTAACAATGGGGAAAAGAGCACTCTTCTCTGTCAATTAATAATTTATAAACATACACTTTTTTCTTAAACATGTTTGAATTTTGTTTGCAATAATACCTATAATATGTAAATATGTTAGTGAGCTGGGGCGTATTATACGCGTAGCTGCTACTATCGCTCATCATCACTTACAAGTTACAATACTAATAAGTAATAATTGAATATTACTACAATGATCACGATGATATGGTTAATATAGCTATACATGTTTAATAATAAAATTATGATTGAATACCCAAACTAAAACAACACAACACTATTAGACATCATATCGACAGATCTGTATCTGAAATAATTTTTATTTATTATTGATATATAGTTACGGAAATTAGTTATTGACCGTACTGACTCCAATAGGATTTTGCATTCTACTAATTATTAGTATCAATATAAAAGTATTCAGTGGTTCCAGTGCTTGATTTGGAAAAAAACTAGAAGGGGGACTCAGTGGATGTTGCATGGATGAACGAGCGTTCCACACAAAATTCAATATCACATTACTGTGCGGACTGCAGATCAAAGCCCCCCACATCACCTTCAGCCCCCCCATAATCCCCAAAAATCATTAAATTTATTATATAAAAATATTTTAAAATAAATAAACTCTTATTTATTTATTACACATCATCCAATGACATTATAATTTAAATTATGATTTATAAAGATATATAACATGTTATTAATAACTCATCAATACAATACATCTACAAAAAACTAATCATGTATTATTACACCCATGCACATGAATACAGTATTAAGCGACACAAACATCGTCGAGAAACGTTTTTATGGTATACAGCACAACCCGTAGTTGAAGATATAAGTATGACATAAAAGTTTAGCTAACCTAATTGTTTAGTATTTAAACTTTTAATTTTTTGTCCGAGAGGGGGAATTTTTCCGTTTGGTGTGTGGGGGGGGGGGGGGGGGGGGTACACGGATAAAGCTCTAGATTCTTCTTTTCCTTTTTATTATTCTTATTCCTAATCTTATTATTATTATTAATATTATTATTTTTATTTTTATTATTATTATAATAACTTTTATTTAAATCGTGCGTTTATCGGCGATTGCACTATTTGGGTTTCTACGGTTTCTTGTTATCTGTCACAGAACACCGTGTATAAAAGGCCCGGCGAAACGACCAGCATTCACATTCACTGGCTGTCCTCCGTCGTAGCAAGACCCACCCGGGCAGACTTGCGCGATTAGAGAAGGCATCTGTTGTATATATTTTTTATCTTTAACATATTATGTTGCCTGCACATTACATTGCTATTGTACTCGTATTTAGTGATTTTATTCATACCTATTCGCAGCTTTAACATTTCCTTAGCTCAAGTTCCGGTATGCACAAACAAAATTCGACCTTGGCCTTGTTTCGTGGCCTATAATATAAGTCTGATAGTATTTGGGTAGTGCGTTAGTGGTTGGTTTGTTGCGCTTGCGCGAACACTGATCGCCACGTCTGTATTAAATATTTGCGTTAATGCATATTTTATTTTTTCTGTTTCCGTGTTATGCGATAAACAGTCATTCGTAGAAATACATTAATCGTAAGTGTTCAAGTATGTTTCCCAAACAGAGCGTATATTCGTAAAAACCCCGTTTTCCTATGTGTTATCGTCAATGTCGACACTACAGCTACGGCAGGTTATGTTCCGCAGAACTGACGATTCGCGCGTACGTCCGATTTAGTGAGCAGATGGCACAGTTCCAGTGACTCGTCAGAGTTCCGCGTTACGGGTGTATCGTTCTCGTTTGAGTTGCCCGTCTCGTGTGCCACTGTAATGATCTGACAACGCGTGCGATTTGATTCTGATCCGATTATTCGGTGGTTGCGACGCCGTTGAATGACATACGAATCTGTTCGAAACATTGTACACATTACTAAAACGTTAATTTTTTTTTTTTTTTTTGTAGTGTTTGTAAAATCGTAACGTATAATAATTGTCTATTATACAAGATATTTTTTAGTAATACATATATTCACGTTCATTTAATTAAGTTTATTATTTATAAACACCTAGGTAGTTATGAATATTTTTTTTTATATATAGATTTTCCATAAAATATGAGCAATAAAAGTGAATTAGTGTAAAATTTGTTGAAAGAACACTCATATATTTGAAATCTTATTCTTTTATATATTATTATAATAAAAGTTAAAAATAGTCACGTTCCCAACATCTAGGAGATCGCAGTGATCACATAGAAGGAAGGTCTATAGGTGTGGTCGCCGCAGCCTAACGATTGATTATACTAATTACCCATTATTATTAAACCATTTTTTTTTTCATAGCCGATATAAATATTATGGCTATAAGTTATAGGTTACAGGTATATTTTGCATTAGAAAAAACTGATGGTTTACAAATCACTACAGCAAATTTTGCGTTTTCAGCGTTTCGCTTCGAATAAATAGAAGAGGTATGTTAAAAAAAAATGCAAGCACTGGTGGTTCACAATTACTAAGCACTCATCGTTATTTTGTCATTTAATCATGCGTCAATTCAAAATTTGGGTTTTTTTTCAATATTTAGATATACCTACTTGAATCCATATTTTGTTATTTAACATCATATTAAAAAATGAGAGAGAATCTGTTTAACAATTTATAACGAAAATGGGTATTTCGTGTTTTTTGTACCGAACAATCATTGTCCTTAAAATAATCCTAAGTATTTAGAAATGTATAGTGTGGCCGGTGTAATACGTACCTTATCAAAGAATTCCTTCCAAAAACCATTATTTTAAAGGATTAAATGAAGGTGAACATACCTGCATGGTGAACTAAATAACATTGAATATATTATAAAATGTTTTTGAAAAAAAGTTAAGAATTCGAAAGTTTCATTGTCGCTTTTTTTTTTTTGTCGGAGAAAACGATGTGATAGTGGGGTACTGCCGCACAAGTGTTACAATCACCACGTGTGACCCGGACCAGGCCTGACGGTATAGTAAAGTCGTCGTCGGCTATACCTCAAACATCAGAGTTATTCCCCAGCAGAGTAGAAATGTCTGTTTTGCAGGAAAACGCGGCGTTTATACGGGGTTATGGGGGGAAGGGTACACGGCGAGCAAAGTTTACAGTACTGGTGTAATATGTACTCTCTAAACGGCCACCGCGTTACCCATTAATTTGATTTATGTGTCAGCAGACACTGCTGCAGCAACGGTATTGTTATTATTATACTAACGGCGGCTGTGCTCAAAATTGGTACTATATTTCAAATTTAGTACGCCGAAACTATTGGTGTTCAGTGCATGCATGAAACTTATTTAGTTACACTTCCGCGATCGCATACGATTTATATAAGAATATTATCGTATATAATATAATAATATTAGTGTAGTAGCTACAGGTACCTAGGTAAACGATCCTTATTAGTGGTCGGGAGGGCGCATAGCAACTATATACCTTTCGGCAATAGATGACGTAGAGTATCGTAATATGCCGTCTGTTAATATTATTGTATAAGTATGTAACACAAATAGTCGACCAAAGGTTATCACTAGTCATTCAACCGTCGCGACGATCATGATGATCGTCTTCAGATGATGTATGATTGTAAATCGTTAGTTGTTATTTTATTCGATGTACACAAATCTTTTATATTATAATATAGTACTAAAAATATTCAAGGCCTGAGAAACAGAATATATACGATAGATATTATGGGATATACGGGTAAAATGTTATGTATAGAATAGGCCAAGAAAAGCTTTAGAGTATAGCATTTTCATTCTTGGGAATATCGCGGTGCTTAAGTCACAATACGAAAATAGAGGATGCCGTCTACAAACGACGTACTATATTATAGTATAGGTACGATAACGTATTATACAACTCCAATCAACGTATAAAGTTCAAATACTGTGACCCCTAGCTATTTCAATATTCATTGAAACTGTCTGAGAATAAAATATAAATATTTCACGTATAATCGATAAGTAAACATATAATATGTTTTAAAACGAAAAATATAGGACCAAAAAAAAATAATAATAATAAGTAAAAATTTGTTTATCTTCACTCTCCATACAACACACATCACAACATATTATATTATAAATAATATAATATACATAAAAGAAAAAAAAATGAAAAATGTAATACCCTAACACATATTTTATTATTATCACATTATCATTATAAACATACATCCCGGTAATACTTATCAATGTATATTTTCTTTATTTGTAATAATTAATATGTTATTTGAATAACTATAATATACTTTCTTAACATTGTCTTGCAATATTATATTAACAATAAATCATTGTAAATTAATCTAATGAACAAAAAATAAAAACATTTATATTCAATATCTATATTAATATTATTATAAGCATAATCATGTATTTTGGAAAGTTCTTCCCTTGAAGGGATACATTATTTATTTTTTTTATATAAACGTATTTTCCTTTTTGAAATTGTCTCTATTTTATCAATTAGTTTGAACTTTATTCTTAATCGTTATTAAAATAACATAAAATATAATAAAAGTTAGACGTTTTTAGATCAATAAAACTCTAAACTTAAAAAAAAAACACAAAAAACTATAAGATCTTTTAAAAATCCTAAATACTCCATTTTTATACTTATTCATTGTTTGATATTCTGAATTTAATATACATATATTACAGAACTACAGGTTTCCGTTATTTAATTTTTAATTTTACGATTCATTTGTAATTTATAAAAATAACACGAAACAATGCTTCAAAAAATCTATTTCGTTGTAAACTGTGTTGTTTACTTTTTGCCGTTTATCAGTTTTTTACATTTTTTTTTCTAAATCATTAAAAGCTATTAGTAAGAAAAAATTTTCTTAAAGAAGTTTTTTAATACTTTTTACCCTTGAAATGTATCAACTAAATCAAATTTTCTACCAAATACTGTAATCAACTGTTAAGCATTAAGTGAATTATCTAATAAGAAAAAAAAATCCAATTAATCAAAAAATTATAACATTTGCGGTGTATAAATCAAATACTCCAGGATAATCATAAATATTGACATAAATAATTAAAATACGCGTTTTTAATGAACAAAACAATTGTTGTTGATTATCATATATTATGAATCATAAAATAAATAAAAATATATACAGGTCATCGTGACAATAAATGTTTAAATGTTGATATGGAATTAAAAAAAACTATGTGTATGTCTATTGTTTAGTTTTAAAAAAAAACTCATGCGCAAATCCAATGGCTGCTGCTGTTGGTACCGTAGAAACGTCAGTCGTGCGCGATAGTAACAGCTTTCGCGACGAACGAACCGAATGATTAACAGTGGATTCTCTCCCGGATTTTGTTATAGATCTCTCGCAAATGATTTATTATTATTATTTTTTTTTTTTGTGCAATGTCGTGATAACGATAATCCATGCAATATATTATTGTGTTCTTTATTCAAAGGATATATTATGTGGGTACCTAAACTATTATTATACGTACAATACTGTTATCATACAGGGTTATAATATTATTTTCAATGGTACTAGTCCGCTCATTTGATCAGTCTAACAAGCTCACACATTTTATTCTACATTTTGACAGACATATAATGTTTTTGTTTTTAAAACTTTTTTCTATTATCTCTTATTATTAATTTTATTTATTTTTATATTTATACATTTTAACTTTCAATTAATATAATATTTAGGGTTATATTAGTTACACTAAAGTATTTTGATGAAAATAAAACAATTTATGTGTGAAATTTTACGTTATATTGAAATATGGTGCTGAATAATAATTAATCATATAAACTAAATGTGTCTCTTAGGACAATGTATTTTTCCTTAAAATGCATTTTTTTTTTTTTTATAAATTTCAGTTATAGCCTTATAATAGGTATGTACCATATATTATATAATATTCTTATAATATGGTATAATAAACATCTGGCATACATATAGTACTATCACTGTTACAATTATGATTGCAAAGTAATTCAAACTCTATAAAATGTTTTTGCTCCAAATCACAAATGTTTACTTAGGCAAGTGTATTATTGTGTATACATAGCACGTTGAATAGATAATCCTCAACACTAAATTATAAAGGAACAATAGAAATTCACGAAACGCGATGGGATAATATATGACAGTTACGACGAACAGACGGGCATACTTCATTTAATTATATATCTAATGATAATAATATTGCCATGATATTATGTACGTACGATTAGATAAAAATATGTGCCAAGTCGCCACAATATCGATGGACATTCTCAACACGATCTGATGTCAACTCGTTGTTATTAAATTGTTTACAATAAATATAAATATATATATATATTTACGAATACGATATCGAAACGCAGTATTTACAGCAGTATGTCGTGTTGTAATAATATTGTAGCGAACTGCGTCCGCCATTTTGTGATAATCAAATTCTTCAAATTGTATTTTATTATGAACAGCCATCGTTGTTATTTTTCGCATACGAAATGGCTCATTTTGCATTCGCCCCAAAACGGCGATTGTGCGAAATTTAATTTTAATAAATAATCTACTTATATCCACGTTTAATAAAATACACAAACGTTCCGTGAACCCTTGTGTGTTTTTCTTTTTTTTTTTTTTTCGATATCTCTCTCATTCGCTGTCTTTCTCCTGTTCTTGCATTCTCGTCGCGTATTTGAAATGACGAGCAAACAACGATATCGAGTGGAAGTTTTATAATAATAATAATAATAATAAAAATAATATATTATGTACACAGAACTTTTGTTGAATAATAATATTGTTCACGTCATGCAGCAGTTTTCTTAGTCAAAAATGCGTTGTTATTATATTATCGCAAATCGACATCCATTTCAAATCATTACAATATTTTCGTACCGTTGACATAACTGGCAGTTTTATTGTTGCGTTGTTCGCGTGTTCGCGTATTAACATACCACGTGTCATACAAATATTTAAAATGTTTGTAGAACAAAATAATTGTAAAATCTTATTTTGACGAATTCGGTTGATTGTGTATCTAATTGCTCCGGATGACATGAATGGTTTTTTAACGCTAATCAATATACAATCAGTTTAGAATTTAGGTAAACAATTCAGAAAGCAATATAAATTAAGTACGTTTTGATAATGTATTAGAATAAAATTAACTCCATTTCTTACGAAAACATTGCTAGGCCAATATGATAATAACATTGGTACTTTATTAGTATAGTTATTATAATAACGTGACCGCGTGTACGGCTAGCGATAAAAAATAGTGTTCAGCGCATGCGAGTTGATTGCCAAATATTTATGAGCGAAAACAACGTCCTGGGATATCGGCAAATGCCACGGGTCTCATTAATCATTTCTCGTACTTATGTAAGAAAAAAAAAATTGTAAATTTAAAAACGCTAATACATGCAAACCCGAATATCGGTTATAGACATAAAAAAAATGCACAAAAAATACGAGCAATAAATTACAAGTAGCACGCAAAATTACGTAAGTGCCATCTCGAGCCAAAAACTTACGATGAGTGATTTATCCGCCATTCTGGAAATCGATTAGTAGCCCACACGCGCTTGCTCGTAATAGATTTATCACGTCATTTGCAATTTATTTAACCATTTGCGTTTTTTATAATATAATCTATTATAGATTATATAAATACGACGTTACATAAAATAATGCAATTTAAGAATAAAATTATTACATTATAATTATTAATAATATTAATACCGACGTAGAATGTTATATTTTATATAAATCGCCATCAAACGAATACGTCGTTCATAAATATTACAAACAATATTAAAACATTTTTAAACGCAGAAATCTATATTTTTTTATTAAGTTTTAGTAAATTACTTGCTCGTATCAAAATTTAACACAATATCTACAGTTAAAATAATAATATTCTACAGAACATTGGTAATAAAGATCCAAATTAATGTAACGTATAGACAAAGTGATTAAATCAAAAAAATAACTGCAACAAACTTTTCCATCATCCGCCAATCAAAAAAAAAAAAAAAAACACATTTCGTCCGAATTATAAAATAAAACATGAAATATAATTTTATTTAAATATTTAAATTAAAAATATTTAAAAGCATAATATTATTATTGTCCGTGTGAGCATACCTGTGACGTATAATTATCTACATATTTTTATCCGGTATTAATCACAGAGTGGAATTCAAAAAAGTCATATTTTGTATAAGAAATACAATTGGGCTAAAGTATCAGCTATCTATTACTGATGAATAGCATAATATTATACATTCACTTCACGGAGTCTTCTGCATTATGGACCATCTGGTAGGTACTGTGTGTGTGGACAAACGTTGGCGGCTGATAATCCTGCAGCTTAACAATATACTGCTGGACAAGACCGTGCTTCGTTTACACGACAGAAACAGCTAGAGATATATTATATTTATTATCTAATGATTGATTTGGCTAAAATACATAGTACTATGATTATGATAATATATTTATTTACAAGGCTGGGCAAGTTAATGATTTTTTTTAACTCAGTTAAGTTAAGTTAAAAAATTTTTGTTCAATTAAATTAATAGTTAAGTTAATTTATTTTTTTAATATAGCAATTAAGTTTAAAGTTAAGTTAACACATTTTTTTAAACTTAACTTCAATTAATAAGTTAAGTTAATAATAAAAAAAAAATTCATTGAAAAGGTTTTAAAATAAGTGAAAATCACTTGTATAGTAGGTAATAATGTAATATACTAATATTTATAATGTATATAATAAGTAGAAGTTGATTTTAAGTTAAAGTAGATATAAATGATTTAAGTTAAAGTTAAGTTAATTAAAACAGCGAATTAGTAAGTTAAGTTAATAAGTTAAAATTAACTTAACTTTTAACTTATTAACTTGTTAATGCCCAGCCTTGTTTATTTACATACACAGTTGAGCTCAAAAAATTTAACAAATGCAATATCTAATCAGAAAAAAAAAATACAATAACCTCTTAGTAAAATTTAGAAAAAATATAATATTTACGTTAAATTCTACAGGATATTTGTTATTAATATTATTGTAACTTATAAAATCACGAGGAACGTTTTTATTTTAAATCACACGTCATAACAATATCTATTAAGTTTCGCTATGAAAATGTTTGGATCAATATAATACTGTGTTTTTAACCGTTTACTCATATTATTTGCTACTGCAGGTTTGTCATTTTAGAAATTTATTTTTCATTTTAAAATTAATTTTTTTTTTGTTTTTCACGTTTCCGATGTTTAATTGTTTTCATGACATTAAAATTTCGTTTCGTGGCAGACAACAATAATGATTAACTACAATCAACAGTACTCGTATACTCATCAGATGAGGATATTGTTAATACGGGACGTTATATAGTTGACTTAATAACGATTGTTGTAATTTATAATCTTAATAGTTGTAACTTTTAAATATGCTATTAATTATCTATCCATCCAATACATTACTGAACGCGGAAGTCGTAATTAAAAACTGTCGATATCCCCGATGTCAGTATCAACTTAATAAACTCTGTGAAAAGTATCTCTGTAATTTATAATATATAGTCCGGTAAAATTAAGGAAAATTTGTCTAACTAATTCTCCAAAAGCTTAACTTAAGAACACTTAACAGACACTTATTACAAATACCAAAAGTTCTCTTGTCTGAAACTCTCCATCAAATCATAGGACCGTTTTTGCTTGTAACTTATGACTTGTGCTGAAAATTATTCTAGCAAGCGCAAAACGCTCATTATTTTTATCTTCGTATCTTAATTATGATTATATTACATTTTTATTTTTATTTTCAAATAAATAGAACAAAAATCCACGAAAATCTCTCAATTCTATAATAAGTGTCAATAGGTGTTATGTATATTACACATTTGTTTATACGTCAATATAAATCTTGTCAAGAATGTAGAAATGTAAGATATGGTATCCCTATAAGTAACTGAAAATTTTTTTCAACTTTTAAGTTTAAAGTTAAATAAATGTCAAAAATAGATTGAAAATTTTCATCAAATAACTATTAACTGTTATCTGGTAACTCATTGTTATTTTATTTTACATTAAATCAGACAAATTTTTATATTGCGTACCAAATATGAAATTTTTGCATGTTTTAATTCTAAAATGTGTAGGTATAGCCCGGTATAGGTTAGTAACTAGTTAAATAAATATTATGAAATTATTTTATGGAGAAATATCTCCTGTACGTATTATGTTTAATAGCGAACAAGTATTCATTAATGTATTTTAAACACAATACATTTTTTTTATTATTATTAATAAATAAATCTACCAATCACCATGGTTGCATCATATTTTTTAAACGCATTTATGGATCGTTTAATTTTTTTTATTTATAAGAAGTTGGGGCTATAAGTTTGTTCCAAATACGTATTTCATCAAAACAGCAATAAAAATTAAATTTGTTTATGATGGAATAATATTTGTGTTTTTCGTTTTACACAGTTAGTGCAATTTTATGCAAATCTTGTGCTTACAATTATTTTAATGAGAATAAATTAAATATGAATAATGTTTTGAACGTGTTGGTAATCCGCAAGAATATTTTTCTTGTCACACCATTTTTGTTTTTTGGCCTGAAAAATGTATTGTTTTATTATTTGTTTTTCAACGATAAATATTCAAA
Organism: Schizaphis graminum; assembly: GCA_020882235.1. Taxonomy (NCBI): domain Eukaryota; kingdom Metazoa; phylum Arthropoda; class Insecta; order Hemiptera; family Aphididae; genus Schizaphis; species Schizaphis graminum. The sequence goes on from CM037033.1 coordinate 96,357,889, forward strand.
TTTCAATTTATGTGTATTTTAGGATCTCTTTGAATATTCAAATATTATGCAGGTACAAGGAAACCGAGAATATTTTTTAACGTTAATCTGATAATGTTTTTAGCGCAATAACCACGTCTTGAGTCGAGTGGTAACTCATGACAGTAGTACACACTGCATCGACTAGGCGTATCTAACAAAAATAAAGGTAGCAGGTGCAGTATGAAAAGAATCGTTAATTCACATTATATGCGCGTAATATGTACAACAACTATTATACAAGTCGTTATAGTCAGTATACACTTAATATCTGCGTTGCAGTATAAACGCGCGGACTGCCGGATATTTTCTATACGTCGTCACTAGGTCATAGGATTTTATACGTTAAAGTGTCTGTACTATAATATGAATGATGAAAAATATAAACTTTGAAAAGTTTTGTTAAAATGATATCCACCAAAATGTCGCCTATAGCGATCTCCATACGAAATCCAGTGATTCTGTAGTCAATATATTATATGGTAGGCAGAAGAGATAGCAGAAAAAAAACATTTGATCGTAGAATATCTGAATATCTATGTGTTTAATATTTTAAGATTTTGAGATAAGACTACAATTGAACATTTGTTGGTAACTTTCTACAAAAGCGCACACTGTGTAAAATAAATACCTCCTCCATTTCGGTCGGAGTAGGAACGCAACTACTACATATTATTATTATTATTATTATTATTATTATTATTATTGTACAGTGGCGTATATGAGGAGAGGGGATAAGGGGTTAAACCCCCTTCTCCCCAAATGTATGGTTGGTACGAGCATTGATTTTGAATGTATGCATGTATAATCAATTGGAATTTAAGAATGGAAATTTTTTTTAACCCCCCTTGAAATTAATTTCTAAATATGCCACTGGTTATGTAAACATATAATTATAATTAATACAAAATATAATATCACTTATATTACTATACTTTAATAATATAAATGATTCAAATTATATTCCACAAACAAAACAATTTTAATTAAATTTAGTTACTATTTTTGACTATCGGTTATTACTTAAGTATAATAATAGAAGACAATATAATCAAATCGGAGAAGAGCTTTCTTGAATACGCTATTTAATTTATTTAATTTATTGTCTAAACATAATAATATGTTGTTTATACATTATATTTTTTTATTTATAATTACATTTCATCAACGTCGTGTTTATTAAAATAGTTTAGAAAAACAATATATTTTCCACTAAACTTCGCAAACTATAAAATGGATGTATTTGACTACGTTTTTTTTTTTTTTTGTTTTTATTATTATTGAAGAGAGATAGAGAGATAACTTTTTTATGCATTCATTTTTTTTTCAAATGTCTTTGTAATTCTGTTGAAAAAAATACTTTATTCAAAAATCGATCGTTATAAGTACTTAAGAAAAGTTTTTCTTTTTCAACTGCTCTAATACGTCTCCAGTGCATATATATCTCAAAAAGTTATGTCGGAAACAATTAATTTGACGAAAAAAAGTTGATTTATTTTTATTTTCAAGCGCTCCGTACATGCTGTTAAATAGGAATCTTGTGTGATCGGATTCTAAATCTACTACTGTAAGCCATAAATAAAACGCTTAATTGATATATTATTTAATCTAATGTTGCACAAACTAACCGATGTAATATACTATAGTAGTGTTGTTAAATATGATAACGAATAACTGTAATTAAATCACTGTCTCGTTATATTTTTCATCACCGATTGAATTTTCTGTCTATAATAATTTAAAGTTAAAAATAGTAGTTTATAGGCTTTATAGTTATATTAGTTATATTATAGTTATGTTTTTGTTGATTTAAAATATACATCATGAATTTTGACATTGCGAACATGCATGTGCCTACAGGTTATTTTACATCGGCAATGTTGTTTCCATATTCCACTTGGATGTAATATTCAATCCGCAACGTGTTATCTGAAAATTCTTATAATTAATTTGCTTTGGTTCTTCTAATATACACAGTGTGCGCATTGATAATATTTCGTTGACGGTATGTCGGTATGGTATGATATATCGTTAACGATGCAGCGTGGTCGAGTCCTATATCTGTGCTTCCGTGCAGCTGGTTAGCTCGCAGCGGGATGTATTATGGTATATAATAAACCTGAAAAAGCGTCTAACGCATAAATAACAACACTATTAATAAATTTCAAAACACAAAAACGTAACGTTTAATTAAAATTATTAAAAAATACATTCAAATTCAACCGTCTATAATACTCGTATCGATATTATACGTGCCACATTTTTGTTTTTTTTTTTTTTTTGATTCACACCTACTAAATTATGATTTTGTTTCATTTATCTTATAATAATTGATACAAAATAATTAAATACTTACACAGTACACGGTATAGCAATGACATATTATATTATATTAACAAATAATATTAATATTGTTTTATACATTGACAATGTATACATTTGAAGAGTATTAAAGCTAGCTTAGTCTATACTGATTAGTTGCGTAGTCTTATTAATATATTATGATAACTTGAAAAAATATGTGGTTAGTTGTATTTGTTTTCTTATTTTGTGTTCAAATCATTTAGTGTTATACTACAGCATACAACCTTAATATATTTTGTCTATAGCAATTAATGTATGTTCGGTAGAATCGATTGAAGAATAAAATCAGATTTATTACTAAGAGTGAAATAACCAGCTATAATCAAACTCAGGTAAATAAGAAAAAATATTTTAAAAACGTTTGTTATTTAAAACTTTTTGAACGTTTTATCAATTAAACTATATACAAGTAGTATTTAGACTTTAAATTGTTAAATATAACACGTTCCTACACAATAATTATAGCTTCAAAATCAAAAGACCCCAAGAAACCATTGTATAAACAAAAATCATTTTTTTATCTTTATGTTTTATAATAATTGTGAATTTCAATCACTGAAAAGATTCTTTCCTTAGGTAAGATAGAATTATCATTCCAATATACGTGTTTATTGTATATACAACATTATTTAACATTATTTTTATAATAATTAGGATAAAAACGATTTATTTTGTTTGTAATACTGTACAATTATAAAATTTATAATAGTGTATTATGCAGGTGTATTACGAATACATAAATTAAAATTTTTTTAATTATTGACATGTTTATAAAAGATAGGTTTTAATTATAAAATAAAGTGACATTTTTATCCAGATTTATTTTTAGATTCTGAGCGAAGTGACAAATATATTGGTTTACAATGAAGTGTAATTTTAATCTGACCTTATAATATTTCAAATTGAATGGTAGTTTCCGGAAGCAAACTGTATCTAAGTATTTAGCATCTACTTTAATATGTCAAAAGTAAATTCCCTTAGCTTATAAAAACAATCGGCAAAAAACCTCTATTTAACAATATCGATTTTGCTTTTTTGTTGTTATTAAAATATAAATACTTAACAGTAGAACCTTGCCTTATACATAAAATAATTATATCATAAATCAAATAATAAAATTGATATATTTTCAACAAAAAATATTTTTTGTTATATTTATAAGAATTTAAAATATTCAACTTTTTTTTAGTTGTTTTTGATTTATACTTAACCTTTTAACCGTTTGGTTTTTTTAGTAAATTTAGTACGAAAATGTTCATATTTTTTACTATAAATTAAAAAATATCAGGTATATTTTATAGTTAAATTTTTTTTGGGCATTAACATTTTGATTAAATTCGTCAAAATCATGAATTTTGTAGTTCAACATTTATAAATTTATATCTTTTATACTTTAAGTTTGAAAATTTAATATTAGAAAATGAAATTCGATATTTCTTATATAAGAATTCCATCCCCCCTCCCACCCCGAAAAAATATGCATATTTTTTGTAAAAGACATTTTAGGTTGAAATATCTACAATGTGTGATATTTAATTGAAGCAAACAATCGTTAAAATTTCTTTATTGTAACTTAAAATTGATTAGGTATTCTTAAATAAGTGTACTTGTATTCGACATTACAAATATTATTATTTCCTATACACAATGAGATTTTCAAAATTTTTAGATGAATATATTTTAAGATATTATTTATTCTATGAACCTATTTGCGTCGTTCAACGGTAAGTTGTATGTCAATATTGATTTATAAGTTAATAATAACTTTTTTTATTATATGCAAATATAAAATAACATTATTAGAATATTATTATTATTATTATTTTATATGAAAAATAGTTCAACCTATTATATTAAAAGAAGAATGATAAATTACGAACTGAAAAATAAATATATAGTGAAACATCCTCAGAAATATTAGTTAATAGAGTTTCTCCACTCAGAACCGCGTTTTGTATATTTAATTATTTATTATTGAATTCAATTTCTACACACCCATTAAAGCGACCTACTCAATGATGAAGAACGATCAACAATCGGCATCTACCATATACGTAGGTGTATACTGTAATTTTCAGGTCAAATATTTGACTACAATTCTTATATTTCTTAGGTAACTATAAATTATAATCAAATAAAAACTGTCTATCGTTAAGTATATATGCTTTATAGTGTGTGTCATTATTTTATGGGTATACAATAAAATCTACTATATCTATCTATACTGTATGACGTTGCACAGTATATTATATTTTATTCTTCATAAACCATAGCCGAGTGTAGTTGATGTGTTTTTTTTTCGTCATCAATTAATGTGTTACAGCATGATATAAATTATATATTTAAGAGGTATGATATGGTTTGGTTACGACTATAGATTATTATTTGGTGCACACTCCATACGCGTATTTTAGACACGTAGCACACTGTGTATTACACAAATTATTTAGTTGTTAATACATCATTAAGCTGAATAATGCAATTTTTATCGTTTGAATAATATAAAACTATGTGTTTTATATCCGTATTGAAACATATGACCATCCATAATGTATTAATATTGCATTATCATTGATAGAATAGATATCTAACAACATTACAACATTTACTATTGTAAAATTGACCCAGAGTCAATATATATTTCTGTTAACAATGTTTTAGAGTTTTTTGTTACCAAATTATAAACTATAATATCATAGTTATATAAAATTATGTATTTGTATTAAGTATATCCACTGTAATTCAAACCAATTATCTACTCAACGTTTCTAAACGTGATTTTCTGGAGTCTAGACCAATCTTTTTTTTTATTTATATTATGTAAATACTCAGATTATTATATAATATCTAAAATATTATAATAAGTAGATCGAACGAACACTATTATAATTTTATATTATATATTCCGTTCGTAGCGTTGAACTGAATGAATAACTGTTATTGTGTCCATTTTTTACAATGTTAGCGTATAAACGGTTTTTGTTGTTATTATTATTATTATTATTATAGTGATGTGCAAAAGGGTATCGGTGACGTATGCCACAGACTTTATATTATTGCAATGAAACGGAAATCTATTATATCAAAAAATATATTTGTTGACAACTTGGAAAACCCATTTTATCCCACAGACGGTGATTCCCGATAATGTATTTGTATGTATAGTGCAGGTTATTTCAATATGTTGCTCTGGTACATTAATATTATTTATCTACATCAAGGATTTTAGAAGGTATGACTTAAATAACAATAAGAATTTAAAAAGCATTTTATAAATTAGAAACTCTATACTTTTAAAATATTTACTTCATCATTATTTTTTTTCAAATGAAAATAAAACTATTAAGTTTGAGTATAGATTGACTGGAAATAAAATATATAACATTCTAATAAGATTTTTTTCATTTCTATAAGATTTTTAAAATCTATTTCTTTTATTAGAAAAAAAAGCAAATGTTATAAGTGCAGATACAAATGAAAATTTTGAAGGATTATGTTTTCAAAATCATATTTTAAAAATATTCGTTGGTTAAAATAAGATATTGATATTGACAAATATTGTGTGGAATTCTATATTTACTGGGTATATGATCTCGAAAATGGTAAAACTAAAAAAATATTATTACATAGTGAACGGAATTTCGGAAGGCCATGTAACGCGCAAACTTTTGAAATAATAACAGTAATAACTAAGGTATTTAAAAAAAAAAAACATTGTCAATTATTAATACTTTACGTTGAGTAATATTAAAACGAAACTCATCGTTTATTAACGCGTGTTTTTCTTTTTTAAACAAAATAAAAACCAATGGATACACCCGTCCAATATTTATATTTATAAATTATATAAAATAATAATTATGTCTTAAAATTGCAATTATATTATCATACCGGTGCACTTTAAACACGGTTTAAACGCGGTGGAGGACTTTTATACAAATAATATTATCATATTGTATGGAAACTCTAGTTTACGGGACAGTTTGGCCGTGAAAAATGTAACATGCGTCTAAACTCACGCTGAGTTTCCAGAGGGGGCTTAGACGCGATATTGTATTATGGACGACACGAGACTTAACCGCCCGTTGTCGCTCAGCCGGTGGTATTATATTGTACTTATACGTATACGTCTAGTAAAGACCAGGAATGGCCAACTTTGCTTTATTTTATAGATTTATACAAGAAATAATATGTCAACATATTTAATTATACAAACAATTAATTTTAATAATATACGGTTAAAAAGTAATTTAAAAGTAAAATACGTATTGTTTTTTCGTCAAGTTAATCGTTATGATTCATAATACTACTATTTGAAACTGAAATTGAACAGTGTAATTTATTTTAATTATTTTATTTTTATATTCGTGGGTTAAGAAAATACTTAAATGTATGTTTTAGCATTTGTAAAAATAAAAACTCATGAAATGAAGGAAGAGAGTTACGATCGCCTTAAACTCACGCCGCAGCCCAACTTGTTAGTGACTCTTGGTACAGAGCTGCGATACGTAATCTATATTATGTTGATCCACAACCCTCAAATTAATTTATTTCGATGAGGTAACCCAATTCCTACCAACATATACTTAACGTCTATAAAAATGTAACTCATATAAATTAAATTGTTAATTTTAGGTAATTTTAATATTTCTTTAATTTAATTAATCCAAAAAAGCATGAAAAAAAAATTACAAAATATACATATATGATATATACTTACCTACTACCTAGCATATTACTTTTTAACTTGACGTTGAATTATTGGCGACCTTTAGGTTTTGCACCACCGATATAGAAAATCGCGAGAACAGTCTTCCGAAGTAAATAATATCACCACATTCACATTGTTAGGGGTTAATATAAAATAATAATATAAGGACGACGCTCGCATTACCCACGGATCAATCCCCGTCACTGTTCCTTTGGCTGGCATACAGACGATATAAATTACAATAAAAACAATAAGAACTTTGGCGTTTCATATTGACGTACACTGTGTCATATCCACGTGCGGTTTATACGTCAAAATCGGCGTAACGGCGACGGAAAATGATAACGAGTAACGACTTACGATATCTGCACAGGGACTATATTGTCTACTAAATACGTCTATCCTGCGGTATGTTTGCTACCTATTTAAATAGACTGGTATATTGTAATGGTCTCTGTCCAGGTCTTTACGTAGCTTTTCCAATAGGTATGTCTGTTGAGTAATATGTTTTTACGAGAGGTCGGAAAACGAATGCATCGCCGTAGTTTACCGACATTGCCGAACTCTAACGTCGTGTTACCGAGATCCTATTACCTTCTGAAATGGTTAGTAACCTTAAACACGGTAGATAGACGTATTATTTGCTTGGTTTACGGTACGTGACGTGATGTATCCATTATTATCAGGTATTAGGTTTAAATAAATTATAGTATAGATATTAGATATATTTGTAATATGTATATATATGTATATATATGTATATATATGTATATATATATTGTATTTTGGTAGATGACATAGTATATAATATACTCGTATTATTTTATAAATTAAATGCTCTTCGGTCGATTATTTTTGTCGCAATGATGACTTTTAAGAGTAAAACATTATTATTAATCACCGATAGCATTACTGTTATTATTATTGAATAGACTATTTTTACAACATACGTAACGCAGACAATGTTAAAACAAAACTTACTCTCTGCAGTTTATATAATTTAATGATATTACATTGTATTTTTTATACTCAGTACTTTTCGAAGTATATTCTAGAAAAGTTTGTCTAATAACAATGTATTTTATATGAAAATTAGATTTTACTTATTATATTAACTGTATAATATCAATAATAAAAAATCAATACATTCATCACTCCGTTCAGAATCTAAAAAATAATAATAATAAAATAAAGATTGAACAAAATAATTCTTTAAACACTCATTGTCTTATAATAATAATATTGTTCATAAATTAGTATTATACAGTGTTAATCTTATCGTTATGTATGCAGTTCATTTAAATGATAATGGATCGATGATATTAGTGTAAAAATAGAACGGTCAATTTTTTATCATAATTTCAAAACTATTAATAGCACTATTGGATCAAATATAAAACAAATTTAATAATTTTTAAGGCAACGATTTTATTTTTTGATTGATGTTGGTTATAGTATTTAAATTATCAAGATTATATGCTTCACTGCTTTACAAACTACAGCTTACAATAACTTAGTAAAATCATATTTAATAAATTTAATTAAATATTTATAATTGCTTTATATTATTATTAAATTTAAAAACAAGGTAAATATACATGTATTTTCTAATATATTATAAATATTTTAAGTATGATAAAAATGTTAAATGTACCTAATAAATAATAATGTAACACACAACAAATAATATCATTATTTATGAATATATTAATTATTGATTTTTAACATTAGTATAAGTATGCAATACTTATTATAGAATTGTAACTAGGTAATTGATTAATTTAAATTTCCCTCTGCAATAACTTTGTTTTTACTTAAAATAGTTAAAATTTTTATACTTAATTATGTGTTCTTAGTACTTACATAATATTAGGTTATGTTCAATCTACATGTTAAATTATGGCTTTTATTAAATATTCTTTGTAGGTATTTGAATTTGAATTTGAATTTATATAACATTATTTTTAAATAATATAAATTACGAAAGTAAATTGATGGTCTAAAGCAGTGGTTCCCAATTAGCATTGAGCCACGGACCCCTAGCTAAAACTTAAATTGGACGGGGGACCCCTTATTTATTTACACTTACTTTTCAATTTTGTTTAATTATATCATTAACTGTCGACCTTTTTTACATTAATCGAGTTTATCTATTTAGTATATATCTATTTATTTATAATACCTGGAATTTCAAACCATTACGTGTTTAATAATTCCACTAAAATAAAATAAAAATATCACTTCAGTACTACATAACCACGGCCCCCCTAATATTAACTCACGGACCCCTGGGGGTCCGCGGACCACCAATTGGGAACCACTGGTCTAAAGATATAATGATTTTGAAGAATCAACCAATAGATACATTACACCATATTTAATCCACTTACATGGACATTAATGGTTTAAATTTTAAATAATCCATAGCAGGAGTTAGGTAATTAGTTGGGTTAACGTCTAGTAAAATAAGTCCTCATGTTTTCATTGTTGAACTCAGTAGGAATATAGGTAAAATATCGATCACATATTCACATAAAATACCAGCCCATACATGTATGTGATTTTAATAAATTGAGTAAGTACATCTATCTACACTGCACTTACTATTCATAATGCATAAAATCGTAATATTTTAGTCTTAACAAAATAATTCGTTTTTTTTTTTTTATTATCTGCAGATATATAAATCACTTAAACTCTCACAAAAGTTTTCTACAAGATATTTGACGTATAATTTTTGAACAATATTTTGTTGGAGGCGAAAAAAATTCGAGTTTTCGAAAATTCGACTTATAAAGGTTTCACTGTATTATCAATGTCACTTAAATAACTATACACTTATAATAAAATATTTTAACTAAATACGGGATATTAAACTGTTAAGTAGTTTTGGCACTATATTTTTTTGGTAGAATCATAAAAAAAATATTTACCTACATAAATATAGGTGGAGTAATACGTGTTAGTTACGAATTCACTATATTATTAAGACAATAATCAAATACTATTATTACCTTAGGTTATTAATGCATATTTATTTATTTTATTTAAGTAAAAAAATATTAGTTATTTGTTATTTATATAAGTCTTTATTTATTTAATATACCTATCCTCTATATAAACCAAAAGTAATATTAACTATAGTTTTTAAATTGCTTTGTAAGCATTTAACTCAACAATTGTAAAGTTATTTAAATTAGTATTATTTATGCATTTATCTAGCTTTAAATAGACATTGTTAGATAATTGGTGAATCAAAATAGCATTTTTAGAAAAAAAAAATACTATCAGAATTCAAAACCATTAGATAATATTATAATTATTAATTATTATGTTAATTTAATAAATTAAAAATGTTTTTACCATACACAATAAAATAAACATGATTAATATGAGTAATGAATGACAGATATTTCTTAGATATTATTCCAACAAAATATTTTAAGAATTTCTTGTTTTAAAAAAATGATATGACAATTGAAGATAATTGTAATACAATTTTTAATACACAGATACTCAATTCGTGTATCGTACGGTAATCATTTTTACATCCCATGATATTATGGCATGATTGGAATATATACTTAAAATACCTACATACAGCCTGCAGTGTGATCTTTGTGTGATAAATAATTTTAAGCAAGTACAGCATAGTGAATAATACAATTTATATGTTAACGCTATAAATTTAGCTTTATACGACTCCCTGTATATCAATATGATTAGGTAATTTATTATTTTATTTTTTAAATCCAACCGTACTTGAATACATAATATATCGTATCGTGTTGGCTTAATGCCATATTATTGTTGTATGAATAATAATCTGAAAAAGTACTATTGTATAATCACGATCTAAGTTTTATGTATACTTTAATATCGCAAATGCATAAATAATCATATTTAAAATAAATTTGTTAATTATGATGTATAGTGTATTAATAATTTGAGTTATTGTATTGGGAAGTATGCTATGAATATCAAACATGATATTTTTCCTAGTAAATAATGGTTTCGTTGTTTTAGATTTAAATTAAAATAAATCATGAATATTTTAAAACAAAGTTGTGTTTAAAAAAAATTTTTATTTAGTTGAAATAAGTAACTATTAAAGCATGTTAACTGTCAGTAAATACGCGTTTAAGTAATAAATTTATTTTTAATATTTACATTTATTTTTAAATCTATAACATTTGCCATGAAAATATTATAATGTAAGTTCTAGTAGGTACTGTAAATATATTAAATCTATAACAATTTTTTTAGAAAGCCCCCATTATTAATGTTTCAATTTTTGAGAGGTGATATTATTTAATTGAGGTTTCAATGTAATGATTTCAAATAAATGCTACAATAATAATTCTATAAAAATGTATTAATTTGACCTGGCAACGTTATTTTAAATACTGAGAACTGAAAATATTGTCATTTCAAAGTTAATTGGAATAATTTTGTTTATATTAAGTATGAAATTATAAAATTATTTTTTTCTCTTAAAACTATATAAAAAGGAACAAAGTTGATATTTCAGGTTAAATGAGAAATGTAGGTGTAACAGAAAAATAGGTACGTACTGAATATTTTCTAAAAATATGATTATCATTACAATTTTATATCACTCCATAAAATTCATTTAAATATAAAAATAAATCTATTACATATTATTTTTGTCCACGCTATGTGTCATAATTATTTATGATTAATTACTCTGAGCAGTAACATTCCAAATTCTGATCCTTGCTCAACTAAATTTGACAACAAATGCATATACTATATAGTTTTCAAAAATGTAAACATAACTTTATTTTGTATTGTATACTTTGTCCCAAGTGACTTTCATAATATAAATCGTACGGTTAGGTACTCGTCAAACAACATATTCTTACTTGTGTCAAAATAATTAACTGAAACACAAAACCTTTCTATTTTCCCTCCTCCACACCATAGAATATGAGTTTTACACATTTTGTTTGGCAAATATTATGTATGCATATGTTTCATATTTGTACGCTTTTAGTTCTTTCCACACGAAAAAATAACCAGGTGGTGTAAAATGTTTTCTTTGAAGGTTTTTCTTATCCATACGTGTTATGGTATTCTGGAAAAATGTAGATCAGAAAACTGTTTTTTTTTTCATAGTAGTATTGAAATAATAGTTTATATGCATTTTGAAAATTAAAATAAATTTTGTAAAATCTATATACCTACTATAATTTAATATACTTTAATAATAGTTGTATTTAAATTTTAATCTAGATTATGATATTTTTGTACATCTACTTGTCTTGTTTTATAATATATTCTGTTTTTTTTTTTTTTTTTAATTAACTTATAATAAGTTTTATTATTGATGTATAGTTATAAATACTTGCAATTTTTTTTATTAAATTAATATATTTATTTTTTTCCAATAATAAATTTATATTATTATTTAATACAAATGGTGTAAACACAATAATAAACAGTGGTTCTTTCGGTTACCGAAATTGTGTACGCTATTCAGAGGAGGTAAATTTTTTACATTTATAAAGATAAATATTTTGAAGACAAAAATATGGACTATGTTAAATTTAATTCTAGTGTTTTTAAAATTTACAATTTAGTCAAAGAAAGTATAAATGAGTATTGTTAACATTTAAAATATAATATAATATCAATACAACGACCACTTTCCTTAATAAATCGGAAGATAAAAATGTTGGACAAGTGTAGAGTGGACCATTGTAATGAGTATGTTCAATTTAAATTCATTGTTTTATTATTTTATTTGAAATGAAATATTAGTAAATTAATAACTTATATTAAATTTTCATGCATCTTGAGGCAAAAAAATTTTATCAACATTTAAAGTAAAAAGATTGAAAATCCCATTAATCTATAAAAACAGCTCAAAAAGAAAATATTTAGTAAATTATATCATATGTTAGAAATACTAACATAATTTTTTTGTGAAAATTTCAAACAAATATAATAGGTATATACCCAGTTATTCGTTTTTAAGATAAACTAAAAAAAAGAAAATCGATTTTACCAAATACTGATTTTGCATACAAATTCCCGTTATACTAGATTTTTTTGAAACAGGTGTCCGCTGTTCTATGAATACGCTGTTTGGAGGTTTTTATATTAAAAACTAATGGAAATTTTCCTGTTTCCAAGAAATCATCTGCTTTGGGAAGTGTCCGCTATAGGGAGAATGTTTTATGAATTGACGATATTTTCATTATTTTATTTTTATACGTTATAATATTCTATTATTACTTCCAAAACACTAATTTTGTACTGTAAGTAAATATTAAATAAGATTTTAAATATTTTTTTTTTTAGATACTACAGAAAATCAATTTCCATTAATATGATTAAATATTTAATAATTATTTACTTAATAAAGATTATTATAATAATTTCTCTAGTTTAACCATTAAGTTATTTGTTTAAGTGTTCAGCTGAAAAATTAAAATATAACATTTAAAACAAAATTGTAAAGTTTAAAAAATTATATATTTATTTATAATGTATAGATAAATTAAATAATATACAAGTATAATAGTACCTGTTATAAAATCTTTCATAAATTTTAATTTTTCAAGCTTAAATTTCATTAGAGTTTTGGTAAACTAAAGTTTTAGATCTTATTTTATAGGCTAAAGTTGACTAACATCAGTAAAACTGTGTTCATAGCGATAAAATAAAAAATAATAATTTATTTTAAGCTTATATTATATTATAGCTTAATATAAACAGAGTAAAATAAATAAATTTTCATTGAAAAAATATTTTATATTACAGGTTCGTGGTAAGTGGATATATAATACACTAGTATAATATACGTATATAATTTATAGTTGTAGTATGGTTTTGTATACACAAGTATAGATTATTTTTACTATTTGTTTTAATCTAAATAGTATTTAAAAACTTATATAGTTCAGAATTTTTTGTGTTTTTTCTTCTAATTTATCCCTCGTCATTAAATTATTAATCGTGACTTTCATAAAACCTTTAAAACCGATTTATTATTTCCGCCAAACTTTCAAGAATTTATTCCGCGCGAAAACGAAGTGTTAACGTAGTATAAATAATGCGTGTTTATTGACCGGAAATAAGTTCATTCGGCCGGAAAAAAAATTACGAAATCAAATTAATGTACGGAATTAAATTAATAAATATTATAAATATTGTGTGTTTACTTTTGTTGTACTGTTAGTAACGGTGAGTTGGCGATTACGAATTCACATAAATTTTAAATGTCCATGCAACGATTGGTTTAAAGAAGATTTAAAAATTATTGAACTTTTAGTTTTTTATTGAAATATTTTAAGAATTTGTGTCATTAAATTTTTGTACTAAAAAAAAAACTGTGAAAAATGAACATTGAAGAAGTTTTGTAAATTATTGTTATGACAGGGTTGGGGTAATGAGAAAACTCATCTCATCTTAACTACCATCTTTTTTTCAATCATCTACTCGTATATTTATAGGTATTTGTAATTTAGTATCATATAATTTAGAACTGCCATATATTTTCATTGGCTTAGATAAATCTGTTTAGGATAAAATATTTATTATATACGATTTAAGGATATAATGTTAACATTTTTAAGTTTTATAAATTTTGATAATATTGTAGCATTATCATTAACATAACAATTCAATGACAATATTATACATATTCACTACATATTACTTGGTATAATACGATTGTATAATTTGAATTTAAAAACTAATATTCGCTACTACAATTCATACAAATTTCGTTTAAAATTATTGCCAAAATATTTTGTATCTTTAATTGTTATTATTATTATATTACAAAACGTTTTATCTATTTATAAATTATTTGTTAATGCATATATTATATAAAGCTAATCTAGTTTGTAAGATTCAATATTCTATGATATATCTATTGATTATTGCGTTTAATTCACTATTTTTTTAACAAACATTTCAATAACAAATAACGTAGTTTAAAAATTTAAAAATCACAATAAGATGACCTTTCATATTTATTGTATTGGCCATATTATTACCTTCTACCTTTTAAAGTAGTTTTTTTTTACGATTTAAAAGACATTTTTATCTTATTTCATTTCATAGTTTTAAAATTCACCCTTTTTTCATATTATAATAAAATAATAATTGTGAATGATATTATTATTATTATTTTTTTTTTATATAAATTTATTATTAACAAACTTGAATAATAAGGGGTTGTTATCGCTGAAATGATTTTGTATAAAAAAAAAAAAAAAAAAAAAAAATGGTAAATTTTGCACTCTATATTTATATAATATTATATATACGTATATGCAATTAATTTTGTAGGTATTAAGATAGCTACATTATTTCTAATGAAGTACTGTGGATTTTATATTTAATATGAATTGCTTTTCATTGAAAATTACTCGTTTATTAATAATTTATTCATGGAAATCATTTTAAAATCATTCTTTTTCGAAAAATAGTATTAAATGCTGTAATTGTCGCAATATTTACCACCTCTTGTGTACTGATATAGGATCTCTAAAGAAGCTTCAAAATTTAGGGGTTAACTAAAACTCATGAAAATGTATCGAATGCTCTTTAATCAATATTACAGTAAGAAAAAATAATACGATCTCTATTTCAATTAAAGATGAATCTATAGCTAGCCTAAGTCTTGTTAAAGCGGATATACGTAGCGTATATTTTATAAAAAAATTGAAAATTGAATTACTACGACAAACTAGTTAGAAAAATCAATAACATTTAAAAATTTAAAATTGATGATTTTAATTCCAAACTAGATAGTGTATATGATGTATTGACGTTGAATACCGTTTAAGCGACGTAGAACAAATATAAAAATATGATGAACGAACTAGAATTATTAAAAATAACTTTAATAATATATCCGAGCAAAGTGGCCTTGCTAATAACATAAAAATATAAAATTATCTGGCATTCCATTAGTGTAAACGAATCATTAAACGAAATAATTATCTGTCTTAGAAAAAATATTATTTTTTATGATTTGATTTATCATAGTTATATAGACTGAAAAATAATAAAGATGGCCAGGGAAAGATTATTGTTCTTATGTTTGTTTAATTAATAAAATAACAAAAGATAAATTTTTATCTGAAATTAAAACTTTATATAATTCAGGTAACCTGGTCGAACACATTAATTTGAATTTCCCAGATAAAAAATATTTATAAATGATCAATTATCAGTGGAAAATAAAAGGTTTTTCTGGTTATCAAAATTATTATCAAAGATATATGATTTCAAATATATCTGAACTAACTCAATGAAATTCAAAAAATAAAAGTTCACATATTTTTCGAATCATCTCTGTCAATCAACTAATCAAATTGGATATTGAAAAAAAGTCGTTCAACTCTATGATGGCAAAGCAAAAAATTAAGTTTTGACATTAAAAATACTATATATATATATTATACATACATTTAAACGGTTCATACCTAATTATATACATATTTAAATAGTTCATACCTTACAAAATATAAGTAATGAAATTAAGGCTGTAAATTGTATTGAAACAAAAGATATTAATTTTTTAAATAAGGTTAAATTTTATGAAAAAAAGTTTTCTATTTTTTAAACGAATATAAGTAGTATTAAATGTAATTTAGATGAAGTAGCTACTTTAATAAGTACTATTAATGGTAGATTCGATACTATTGTACTTAGTGAAACTTGGTTAACTAATGAATGTAACTTTAGCTTATTTGGATATAAACAGTATCACTGTCTAAGCACTTTAAATAAATCAGATGGTATCACCAATTTTGTAAAAGATTGTTTTTATATCACCTACGTGAATAATAACCAACTACGATGTAATTGAATATTGTAACTCATTAGGTATTACCATCTTATTCATTTAATAATATTAACTACCGGGTTATTGGAATATACAGATCGCCAAATTACAATGTTGATTTGTTTTTACATTCCATTGACATTTTCATTAATATGAATAGTATGAAAACAACACTAAGTTACATTATATATGTGGCGATATTAACATTAATATTTTGTTGAATAATTCTAATACTCGTATAATACCATAATTATCTCAAATTCTCAACATAATGGGTGAACATGTTTTTTTCTTTGGTTTAAATGGTACAACTAGAAGCCAGACTAGTTCTTATAGTACTATTGATCACGTATTTTTAAAAATATAGGCATTAAGACTTAAGTTATATAGACTTTTTAATAACAAATAATTTATTTCCAAAAAATCAATATGGTTTTCAGTCATGTAAATCAACAACAATTGACGCTTTAGTCCAAGAAGATAAATATATAAAGGTAAATTTAGATAATAATAATAAAATGATGGGTATCTTTTTTGATCTAAAAAAAGCATTTGATTCGGTAAACCATAGTATTCTAATCAATATACTTTAATATGTTGGTGTCCGTGTTATAAACGTAATACATTTTAATATGTCGACTCAATCAAATACCTTGGAGTAATTTTCGATAGGCATTTGAAGTGGACTTCACGTATTAATCATGTACCTAGTTAATACGGTACGAAAGTTGTTTTATAAATTTAAGTTGTTAAAAGATATCTTCAACACCAACACCTTGCGTTAAGTCTATTTAGCACTTGTGAAATCTATTATTAGCTACGGTATTGTTGTTCGGGGAAATACGAGTCTGTCTTAAATCCGCTAATCGAATTCACTGTTGAGATTTATACTATAGAAGAAATCGTATGATTTTCACGTAGATCACCACAATACATTTAATGTAAGAAATCTCAATGGCTCATAATATAATATATACACAGAATATTTATAATTATATTTGTATTTTAAATTTTTAAAATATTACCCGTCACATAGCTATCAAACACATCTAAAACAAAATAATCTGAATATTCCAGTAACCAATAAGGAATCTGGTAGAGAAATGGTTATTAATATCAGTATTATGTTTATACATTAATTTAATATCATATAAAAATAAATATCATTATAAAAAATATTTAAAACGGCATTTTAAACTGAATCATATTATTAAATTATAAACAAAAACTTGTAATGGTATTTTATTCCTATTATATCCATCTATATGAAATATTTTTTTATTATATAATGTAATACGTTAATAATAATAGAAAATATTACGTGTATGTATAATGTTATAAAATATATTAAATTGTAATATGTTAGTATTGTATCAAACTTGCTGCACTCACCACAAGCTATGATTTCTGCAGCATCATTAATTGTTTTATTTTTAGTTTTGTTAGCTTTATGTTAAATATTATTTTGACAATAAACTATTATTATTGTCTATTAGAAATCAATAATTATTTATTAGTTATTATAATATAAATAGTTTCAAAATAAAAATAAAAATATAATTGTAATTTCCCTGTCTGTAAAATTAAAAAAATTAACATGTATATATTATATATATTAGTGGTATGAAATTATGTCCTTTAATATATAGGACTTCGTTCATGTAATATATTGGTTTGTTCGAAATTATGCACTCAACATAGACTTCAAAATTCCAAAAATCTAAAACTACAACAAGGATGTATTGGTAAGCTTCTTCACATTTACATAAAGCAAGCGGCGCACAACATTTCGAGCTGAACGCTTGTCTTAACAGATGCAGACTAACGTCATCGTATGCCCTAAGTTGGCTCAAATTTATTCTACTTTTATATTATTGTAAATAAAATTATTTTGTATATCTGTAAAAATATAGTGTAACATAACTGCAAACGTAGAATTTGATGTTGTAGTCCGTAAATATTTTAAGAATAGAAATTTTACTTATAACCAATGTTAAATAATTTCAATTCTATATTACTAAGTTTAGATGATAAATGTCAGAAAAATTTAAAAAATGAAAATCTCGAGTTCAATGTTTTCATTTTTCCATTATACATTGATTTTTAAAAAAAATGTTGTGTAGTGTTTACTTTTTTTTCATATTTAACCGACAGCAGAGGAGGCTTTGTTTGAACAATACTACTCCTCTGCTGCCATCAAATGTCGTGTTTACTTAATATGTCATTGGTTTATACACATGTAGTTATCAAATCATTGAAATGTGAATTTTATCAATGAGCTTAATATTATTCGATATTGTGATTCAATAATTTAAATTTGAACTACGGTAACGTATAACATCAGTATCTTTTTTAACTTTTCACGTCAAATATAATTTATAATAAGATATTTGGGCTATTTATTGATCAAATTTAGTACCGCATATCTTTAAATATTATGTTATGCAAGTTAAATATGGTTAAAGAGTTATACCTACTTATAATATACATCCACCATAATTAAATAAAAGTTATACATTAAACCTCAACTCTTAAAAGACATTTAAAAAAACCCACGATAGAACTTGATATTTTTAGAATTTTGCAAATTCTTTGTATGTAGAAAAGAGTTTATGAATAGTTAAGTATAAGGCCAAATTATAAAGTAATGTAACAAAAAAAATATGTATATGAACCACGGTTAACTTAATATTTAAACCTTTATAACCTTAACCTTTATAGTTCACAACTGATTTTAAAACCTACGTAGAACATTTATTTTCGTTATTAAATTGCTGATCAACACTGTATAATATGTAAAAACGAGTTTTAAAAACTAAACCATTTGTTTTGATTCTTTGATTTCTACCACTGATTTCCGTAATCTTATTGAAAAAATTGTAAAGTGTAAATGTTTATTATTTTTCAGTTAATAAAATAAATATAATAATTTGTAACCATAATTGTTTTTATTATTATTCTTGTATTTTTTCATGCCCGTGGTTACCATCTTTATTTTTATACATGTATTGTTATAAATATGGTTTGAGGTGATTAGTCTATATAATATCGAAAATTATTTTCAATCTGTGGCTTGGGTATTATTTCTAATTTAAAAAATTGTTATTAAAACAGAATTGCTTAAAAAAAAATTAGATCACTTTTAGTATGAAATAATAATAGATGATACATTTTTATTAATTAAATAATTTGCTTTTTTTCTTTTGTAACAAAACTTATTTTAATATTAACTGATGTTAGAAAATCATGTGTTTGAAAATATGACATTTTGTTCACTGTTATAATATCTTGAGAAATGCTTTTCATTAAGAATGTTTAGCATTTAAAGTACATATTCTTTGAAATACTATGCTATTAGTTATTCAACTCAATATTCCATTAGAGAAATGGTATTTTGTAAAAAAAAGTGCCTTACAACTAAAAAATCCTAATATAACAGCAAACAATTATTTTCTTTAAACTTACTTTTGTAAAATCTAAATTATTATTGTGAGTCTAAAATATAAAATTTATTACAACATATATATATATATATTTTACAGTAATTAATTAAATCAGTGACATATTTTTCGTATATGATTAATAGTTGATTAATATAATCAAATACTTAGTATAATAATTATATATAATTGGTGTAGGTTTAATATTAATAAAATGTATTATAGGTAATAACTACAATTAGACAGCCAGTTAGACTTATATTACAGTTATTTTAAAATTTCATTTCAAATTTATTTTTTTATTTTTACTCGCTGTTAACAATATTATATTATATAACTAATTTAAAATAAATTTGATGTATTAAATAAATCATAACTACAGTAAACGCATCGATTATACAATATCAAGACAGTTGATTACATAAATATATTGGTCACAATTCGACGGCCCAAGAAGCAATTGTAACTTATAAGTTATAAGTAGAAACAAGATAATGTCATATATAGTTGCGCTTTCAAAATATTCATTATCTTTAACGGTTTATGGTTTATACCGTTGAAATTGATTGTAATCTATAACAATGTGACATAGATGGTGTATTCATATTATGGCGTTGCTTGGAATCTGCACGTGACAAACTGTTCCGGTTCATATTATTATTCCGTATTTACGTCTAAAGTATAACAACAACTGCCATCACAGGGCCTTTGAAAAGGTCTGAATGCAATTCAACATAATATGTGTGTATTTTGCCTTGTGATTGCATATTATAGTCTCGCATAGCTAGGCGAACACAATAAATCGTATTAATACGTTATAATATGTAAACACCATTACACGATACATATGTGTGATGTGTCTATTTATATTATATTACTACCGACCGATTTGTCAAACGTAGGTATAATGACCGGTGTTGCAATATAGTTACGAGGGCTTATACATGAAAATATGGGTTTTGAACGTTAAATTCACCGATAAATCGATTTCAATATCTATCTATGATAGCATTATATATATTATTAAAGTTATCTATCGAAATTTGGTACTTTGATAATGGAGTTATGTTTATATAACTATTCGCTTTACCGAAACTTTACATTTTTAAAAAGAAACTAAGAATTCCTAAAAACCTTAAATATTACTTAAAAATATAATAATAATAAATAATAATGATAATTTCAATCTAGCTAATAATGTTGGATTTCAATGTATTCACGGATCCTCAACCACTTTCGCAGAACTCTATGACCTTGCGAAGCACATCAGTTTGAAAACCACGACTGTTGTAGTGCAATGTAATTTTTGCCAGTTTAAAAAATACAAAATTAATTGTATGATACATCAATAATATTGTAGATACAATGTTAATTTACCTAAATTCATTATATACAATTTCGCTTTATCCTAGTTGATAATTTTTCATCAAAAGTCTTTAATTTCTACGGCTATGTTGGGTTAACTTATATTCTACATATTATTATAATATTGTGCGGTTATTATTTTTTTTATAAATACGTTAAATTCTTAAGCACGTTACAGTTTGGTTAAAGGGATTGAGCATCCTCAAATCGTATACTGAAAACTTTGAGTTTCTAGGATTGTCTTTGAAAACGACAACAAAGATATGGAACTCGATAACTTCAGTCTTGCTGAAACGAATCAAAAAACTTTACTTAAAATACAGTTCTGCTTTAAATACTTCAAGTTATTTAATTTTAAACATAACCTATGAAATGATTTATTTTATACGATACTATAAATAATTATCATTCATAATCGTTCATCGTTCATTATATTGGTGTATTACAATATCATTCATACCTACGACAGTATTATTACAAATAGAATAGTGATTACTATAAACTCTTATACTGTGCTAAATATTAAATAAAGTGTCTGTTATTTTTACTGATGCAATATGTTCACTATTTAATTTGGAACAGTTTAAATGGTTAAAACTCCGCTGTTTTTGAATTTTAATTATATAAAAAGGATTTTATAATAGCCCGTCTTATATAATTTTCCATTGATTGGAAAAAAAGTATTATGTGTAGTTATAAATGCATCGAATCTGAACGTTCTATAGGATGTTTTGTATAGAGAATAATA
This sequence comes from Schizaphis graminum, assembly GCA_020882235.1. Lineage (NCBI taxonomy): Eukaryota > Metazoa > Arthropoda > Insecta > Hemiptera > Aphididae > Schizaphis > Schizaphis graminum. The sequence continues at coordinate 96,380,364 of CM037033.1, forward strand.
TTATTATATCCGAGGTGGTAGTGATCATAATGCGTAGGCCGTTGATGGCCATCGACCGATGAATTAAAATTGTCTCCCGATGATGAATAATATACAGGATACCTAATATTGTGATAAGAAGTTGGTCAGTCATATATTGATCCCAAATGCGTATAATATAACGTAATATTATGCGAATCGATATTATAAAATACAGCAGGGCGAAGTTATCCGAGTCGAAGCGGCTTACTTATATCCACGGCGAAACGAACGCGTACAATTTTAGCGCGCACGCACACACACACACACACATACATCACACTCACACACACGTATACATAAATATTCGTGTGCCTATCAATTCGGATCGCGGAGACCACGTGGATTTCGTCCATGACTAATAAATCAATGTCTTTTCGAGCGGCGTAACGTACGGGCGGAACGAAATTACAATTAGCAGGGTATTTTCGAGGGGTGAAATGAAAAAAGTACATCCAAGTCCAAACGGTGACAGGCGTCTACACGCTCGGAATACCGTATCTGTGCGACTACTACACCCGTGAGTTCTCTGCCGTATCGTACGGCGTATGACGCGTTTTTTTCATCGATAAATACAATAATATGTTTGTCGATGTGTCTGTATGCCTGATTCTCTGAATGATATACTGCTGTAATGGGATTTAGCTGAATCAACGCGGCCAAAGTGCCTACAACTGTCTGGTCAATCGTAGGAATAATTTAATTACCAACTGGACATCACATATTCCCACCTGTGATTTATATCGTGTTGTGGTGCATTTTTATATGCGGCTTTATCGATTTTAAAAGGCTGAAATAAGTTTGGTATAACATAATATTGTTTATCATTTTCGTGGACCACTTTTGAAATTTTATAAAAATTTAACATTAATTATTCAAAATAATTATATATCTAAAAGTAAATTTAAGAAAATAGTTCAACTTCAAAATTCAATACAACTAAAAATTGCATTTAACCCTCACGTATGTGATTAATTTTCTTCGTGTCTATTTTTTCAGTACGGGCAATAATTCCATTGTAGATAAAAACGAGCTTTTGACATTTTTCCAGTGTCATTCCTTATACATTTTCGCCACGACATTGATATTGATCACATTCAAAGGTAGATTTTTCCTCAATTCGTTTCGGATATGCCCCACAAACAACGAAATCAAAATGGATGCATATTTAACTTCAATTATGTACAGAAAATAAAACAAAAATCTAGATACCAACTCAAAAATGAAATAGACACCGTGCATCTCAGAAATGTATGCCTGTAACTATAATTATTTCAAAGTATGATTGCGCAGATCAAACAAACGCAATAGTGAATATTATCGACATAATATTATAATATACGTATTTACCATCATATTTCATATGTACCTATATGACACTTCGTTCGGTAGATATATCTATGTCGGAGGAGTGTCCGACAATAATCGGCTTATAATTGATGACAATCTGCGGTGTGCGAATGGCATTTTTGAAAATATATTATACGGTTCTAAGGGCGTAGCTTTACGTTTATATTATTATGTACGCTAAGACTATGGTATGTGTGCAGTGTATGCACCCAAAATGAGATATTTTCTTATGCGTGTCACCCATGTACGACTATCACTTAAAATGAAAAAAGTACTTTTATTGAAAACCATGGTATATTAAAGCCGTTTTTTAAAATCGTATACTAAATTTGAGCGGAACGATGAATGTATTACCTAGTTATACGAAAATATCTGGTTTTTTTTTATTATTTTTTTTTCATCTCTAAAGACATATTTTATAGTAGGAAAATTCTTCAATCTTCAAATTTGATCATGATTTCTGGTTTTAAATTGTATCTAGATGATAATTTGGCAGGATAATAAAGAGTTCCAAATAATTTTCATAATAATATTATGATATATTACATAAAAAATAATAATAAATGAATACTTTACTATTACTTTACTCTGCAGTAAAGTAGTATTCAAGTGTATTGGTTAGGTGGCTGTAATACATTTATTAAATTTTAATTCACTGGTAAATGATAATTATATACTATAAAAAAGTTTCTGAGAGGAAACGAAGATAGTATAAGTGAGTCTATTCTTTAATTCTTTATAAATGATATTTTATCATATTATATTTCCAGTTGTCAATTTTTGAATTTAAACAAAATACTAGTAACAATGAGTCTTGAGAATAAATCGTTAATTTACGCGTAAATACCAATCTCGTCAAAAATAGTACTTAAATATATTATCATGTATAAAACGTTTGGCTTAATGTTAGACATAAATTTTATTTTTATTTCAGTAAAAAATGAAATTAAAAGGAACCTTTCATTAAATATTCAAACCTGGGGTATTAAATTTAAAACCTGTTTTTAACTATAGCATAATTTAAATTTATAATTTTTGTGATTTTGATGAAATTTGTTATAAATTGATAACGACTTTTTTCATTAGTTTTTAATTGTATCGTGAACTACTTTTCTAAATTATATTATAATATACCATATACAAAAATTAATTCAACTTAAATTACCTCTTATAGTAGAATCAATTAGTACTAGTTATGTGTAAAATATTCTTAGTAATATGGCCTGATAGGTTTTTTTTTTGGAATAAATTTTCGTACCTATCAACTTATTTAGTATTGGATTAAAATGTATTAGTTACATTAACCTACTCGGTGATGAGGTAGACACACTAAAATCTTCTAAATATTATAGAACCTCGATTAGTCGAAATTTAAGGGAAATGCAATTTGTTTGACTTACTAAGGTTTTTGAGTTATCATAAAGTTTTGGAAAAAAAAATTCAAAATGGATGTATGTAAATCATAACTAATAGTTTTTAATTATTACATAGTTAATATACATACAATTATGGTGTGAACTTTAATTTTATTATTTTTAACTTATGATAAAAAATGTGATTAAAATATTAAATAATTAACAATTTGTACATTCGATATCACCATATTACTTATAATCGGTCGATTGCAACTGACAATATCGAATGTAGTTAAAATAATCCAAATGAAAAATACAATAATAAATAATAATTTAATAACATATTTTATTTGGTTAAATTATCGGAACGAAACAAGCAGATTAGACAATTAATGATTGTAAAAATTATCTGTTATTATTTGTCTATATTGAGAACTTATCATTTTCGAGTTATAAGTAGTTTTTTTCTCGAGTAGTCGAGGTTTTTGAAATAGAACGGCATTTATTTTGATTTTAGACTTATCAAGGTTTTAGACTTATCGAAGTTCCACTGTATTATATCATGAAGATTGAAGACTAGAATAAGGAGACCAAACTCCGCTTCTGATAACGCCCCGAAATGAGTCGCACGATTAAACGGCCACAGGTGGCGCTGCGTACGCTGAGGTTGCTACTCTAACCCGCGTAGTATAGGGATTATTCATGTTTTTTGTGTTTTTTGTAAAATATATGCATTATTTCGAATCAGGACCTATTATAAATTTTATAGTTCGTAAAATTACGCATTCATACATGTGCATATGTGCATATGTGTAAGAGACTAGACCACTGTCTACTAGTAAAAAATAGTAAATAGTCACTAAATACTGTAAATAATATTAAGTATTTGAGTAATGAACCACATTGTATAAGGTATTATGTACAACTAATAACTACATTATGTAATCTATTAACAATTTTTGATATTTGATAGTGAAAGAGAATTGACTATAATATAATAATAGGATTATTTATAAAATAATAAAAAAATTTTAATGAAATATACACATATGCATATGTATGAATGCGTAATTTTACGAACTATAAAATTTATAATGAGTCATGATTCGAAATAATGTATATATTTTACAAAAGACGCAAAAAACATGAATAATCCCTATACTACGCGGGTTAAAGTAGCAACCTCAGCGTACGCAGCGCCACCTGTGGCCGTTTAATCGTGCGACTCGTTTCGGTACGTTTTTTTATGCGGGCGGCCGTACTAGTTAGGTCTCCTTATTCTAATCTTCATGTATTATATAATAGAACGAGTTCCTCGGGTTTTTATTTTTCCAAACTACAACGTGATAATAATAAAAATATTATATTATTTGTTTACAAAATTTTTTTAAAATTAAATGATACGTTTAAAAGTACCTAATCGTTATTGATACGAGCCACTATGTGCTCAGATAATGATTTTTATGTAATATAAAAAAATAATTAATATACTATAGAGTTATAATTATTATTCTTGTGTAAATCATAAATGTTTAGCATTTATACTACATATTCTTAGAAACACTTTGCTTTATTTTCAATTTGATATTCTATAGAAGAGAAATGACATTTTGTAAACAAAAGTGCCTTACAACTTACTAGAAATTTCCCACTATAACAGCAAACAAATATTCTCTTTAAACTTAACTTTAATACAATTTAATTTTATTCTGTTGGCGTAAAATATAAAACGAATTAAAAATATAAATAATTTACAGTAATTAGGTAAATAATTAGTCTCCACTGCATTGAATATTCACATAATATGATATGCTTTATTAATAGTGGTGTGCTCTCGTAGTGAGATTTATAATGAATTATATTTTAATGGAGTAGTATTTGGCCACGTCGTCGTGTTGTAATAAGCTTAATTTAGTAATAAAATTGCAAATAGCACTTTACCGCTAACTGTTTACAGTCTCCCATCATAAAAAATGAAGAAAACATTGACAATGCAAGTATTTTATTATGCTGTAACAAAATACAAACACTATTTTTTATAACTACGTAGTACGAGGCAACGTTAAAAAAAATGTAGAGCATCCCGAGATTGTTACTTCAATTGTCTACGTACGCACAACGAGCAACACATTCTATCAAAAGTTGTTCGGCATAATATAATGCGTAACTGTTTTGTGGAAGGTATAACCCTTAGCTAACATTAGATATTCTAATTATTGTATAAATAAAAACAGACACGAGTAAAACTTAAAAATAAACGGTCATATATCATATTAAATGAATCTTATACATTTCCGTGGTAGACAATATTATTATCAAAATAGTTTTTATACATACTATGTCGGTGTTTGCATTTAGAATATTGTGCTGCGTAGTTATAGTAACCTGGTATTCGATTACCATGCATAGAAGGGTTATAAGACGTAGGTACATCAATCAAACACACGCTCTATACAAATGTCGTCGTCGTCCTCGTGTACATTGCGGTAGATACAGTATATGTTGATAAAATTAGTAAATAATAGTTATTAAACCTTTCGATAAAATAAAAATATATATGTTTATTGTATATACTATATACATTTTAGATAATTTTGATTATAAGTACGAGTAAATTACCTACATAAATAATGATATTTTACAAAACATAATTTAAAAAATGTTGAAGTAAAAATGTTTAAGGTTTTGTATCACCTGCATAATGAAAATAATATGTTTAAATGTTAGATATTAAACAAAAAATAAAACCTCACGAACCTACAACTAATAATTATTCAATACGAATTGCAAACAAATAACAATACATACAGATACAATGAATAAAGTTTTAACATTCGAACCGAAATCGATCTACCGTCTGAGCGATTTCAAACATGTAAGTATTGCGGCGGGACAAGTGTGGATATTTTTGAGTTATCTATCGGCGCTTTACCAGTCGGTTCACGGGGCCCAATAGGATACCGCGTAACAATTCCTTTGAATTTTAGTAGCCCCGTGGTGATTTTTCTTAATCGCTATTCTCGTCACAATCAAAAACTGCGCTCGTCTGCAATAAAATAATATTACGCTACACGATGTCGGGTAACTTTTCACTGTATACGAGATTTTCTAGCCCTCATATTGGCCATATCGTCTTCAACCGTCCCTCGTGTTTGATGCCACAAACACATTCCGTTTCATATACTTAATTCTCTCCTCGCACTCTGGTATCGTATTTCTCAACACTCAATTCAAGTTTCTGTTCAAAAACTTAATCCACACGTCCTATCCCTTTTGGCGTCATAATTCAAACAGTACACGCGTATCAGATTTGGGTACTATATTTTGAAAGGTTTTCGAAAATACTATTCATCGTCTTTTACGATCCGGTTCCCGGAAAATTAAGAACAATTTCTATATATGTTATCAAGTGAATAGTTTATTATTTTTCAAAATATACCTAATAAAAATTTTAAAATAGAAATTGTCAACTTTTTTTATTTGATAAGTAAATTAGGCTTTTTTTTTTAAAAAAAATTGTATAATCTATACATAATAAATTAAATCATAGGTTATACTGTGTAATATTATTTTGTAGTTTATTTTCCACCCAATAATTAAATGATACATTTTTATTGTATTTATTACCTATATTAAAGATTTTAATAAATAATATAAAAACCTAAAAAATAAATGATATTTTAAGATTGAAGATGATAATAGAAGAATTAAATTCTAAATGTACATAAAACAAAATAAACAAAATCTAGCTTATCTAATTTAAAAATGTATACATAATATACTTTTTTACTTTATAACTTGTACTATTAATTTAACTTATTATTTATGAAACCTAATAAAATGATAGTAATTAAAATAATTGATTTATAATGTTATTTTAATTTGTTTCTTTTGTTTTTTCTGAAAAATATTTTATATTAATTCAAGTTTTATTAGACTTTTGTAAGATAAATGTTATGTGAAAAAAAACTATGAATGAAAAATCAGATCTGTAATTTAGAATCTTCTGTTTTCTTTGATTTTTAATTCAGATTTGATCTCTAACATATTTTAGTCACTTAAAATAATAAACGATCACCATTTTAGGTTTTACAACTAATTGTATTTTGTAAATTGCGTACCTATCATATTATATAAATATTTTGCTTTATTTTAATAAGTAATAGAATAATTTATATAAGCTATGAACATAATATTATGCTATTATTATTTATTGACTGTTAAATAATTTAAAACGTAAAATTATTTTTACACATACTATTAATACAAAGTGGAAAAAAAAATGATAACATTAAAGTGTGACTTTTAAATGTAATGTGCCAATCTAGATAGAGATATTACTAAAATAATTTTCTATTTATACAAAGGATGATACCGACCTGTAAGATCTAGGAACATAATAATATACATGAATTATGTAAGTGTATATTCCAAAAAAAAAAAAATAATAATGTATTTATCTAGAAATATACGCTGTTGTTGTTGTTGTTACTTGTTATCATTATTATTATTATTTGTTACAGTATGTACACATTTCAAAGAAATACCATAATGTTGTCATAATATTGTCGTGACCGAATAGTTCGTGTGCGGGTGTCTTAAAATTCAAAAGTCGTTTATTTGCGAATAAAATCGATTATCCATGACTCTCTCTATAAATATATATATAACGCACAGGGGACTTGGTCAGATTAAAAAAAAAAAGAAAACTTAGCTCCCTTCTCCTCAAATGTTTTTATTTTATTTAGACGCGCGGATACTACAATATTGCCGTTGTTTATTGCGAAAAAGTCACGTCGAACTTTTCATTACTTCTTTTAGACTTCACTCGATTTCGCATTTCTCTTTTTTCTTCCTCCCTTATATTTTTTCTTTTTTGATTCCACCGTTTTTCGACATTAGGGCGACTTTCAAACCTTTTTTGCCGTCTTCTTTCTCTTTCTTTCCGCTGAAACATCCCTCGCTGGCTTTATGACGTCGCTCGTCAGTAAATCCGAGGGGGAAAACGACTATTCCGTAAAAATAAAAAAATCCCATTTCATTTGAATTCGTTCCAGACACATTCCAATCTAATTATCCTTGGTTGTTCACTGTCCGCCAAAGAGTGGTTGTTTTTATTTTATTTTATGAATTTATAAAGGGAAACGATGTTCTGGAAAAAAATCTGATGGTTTTTGTTCGTAAAAACGTCGAATGTCCTGTATAATATACGCGGATTCCTTCTCATGTATTATTTGTTTTTAATGAGGGGCACATGCGTTATATTTTCGAACCGTTTATCACGCGCTGACAAGTCATTTGATTAACGATATTATTTATCACGAAAAAACATAATAATATCATAACGTTTGTACCGGGAACAAAAAATATAAAATATTCAAGTTTAATGCTTGTGGAAATAATGCATTTGTCATGCAACCTAACCCGCAATAATACGAATAAAAATATTATAATTCTACGAAAATGGTCACAATGTATACGTGTACATTAAACACATATTTTACTTTATGTGATCACGATACGGGTTTTAATGTGATCGACGGTCATCCATCTGTATTTGTCATATTGCAATCAAATTCGTTTTGGTTATTTTTGTTATTTATTTCATTATTTGGTTTCATTCGATGTTCATTGCACTAAATTTAGAATACAAAAGCCATTTAAACCAAGTGTATGCATATGCATTAAAATATATATTTTTTTAAATTAAATTAATAAAAATTTTCATAAAAACGACGAGAGCAACTACAAGTGTTGATAATATTGCGGTACACCGTTGGCTATAGGTTTATATATCGAAATAATAATACTAGACATTATGACTGAATTTTTATTAAAATTTATTTATTTAAAGTTGATTAAAGTTTATTTTATTTAAAATACATTTTAGGAGAACGTTATATCAATATATACTTATGCTAAATCTATATTGGATATTTAAAGATCAATAAACATATATTTATTATACTCTATACGTAGAGAATTTTTTCAAAATAATATCGTATAAAAAAGAAATAAGACACTGTGACATCTTCGTCTATACTCGTATTATGTAATAATAACAAAACAAAAATACGTTATCTTTGAAATGCCGTATTACACAAACTTATTTTTTTAAATATATTTGAACAATAATATTATAAACCTAGATACCGATATCCTCATTTCGGTTAAAATAATTTAAAAATATTTGTCGACGAACGATGGATGGCAAAGATGGTTATGGATAAATCAAACGGGTATCACGTCCTTTTAAGTATATTATTATTAATTATTAGGTATAATAAATGCAATTACAATTAAATCTTAATCCTTGATGTATGTAATATTTAGTTGCAGAAAAATTGCATTTCCGTCATCGTAAACTTATATGATGCAAACTAAAATAATTTTAAATAACAGAGACACAGAGTGACATTCTAACATAAAAAATCAAATGTATATTATTAACAATGGCCCAAACTTAATATGGATTTTTATGAGTGGAAATAACTTATTATTAGATAGTATTAGCCTCGCATTAATTTTTGCTTAACTATACAGACGAACAATTTTGCCCTTCTATTATTTTCAAACTTTTTCTAAGAGTTTTATAAACTAACTTCCTTGCGATTGAGCCAAGTTCGTGAACGTTTATTTCGTAGATATTATATTAATTTAATATTATGGTATGGAACAATAAATTGCTCTGCAATATGCATACCATTAATATAACGGATTTTACAATACGCACTTTGACTGTCAACGCGTGTCTTCCTCTTCCCTTTCTATTTTCTAAATCAATGACATTTTCTAGAGTAAAAAAAAAACATACTTTTTTCGCAATATGTTTTAGAGGCGATGCGATGCGCATTCAATTATGTGTCGTCTATACGTTGACCCGAATGCACACATATTATGCAAATCAACGCAAGTGCATATTACACACTAAAATAATATTTTATCGCTACAGAAATACAAAGTAATTGTCAACAAATGGCAAATACTACGTATTTGACAATAAAGCGTGGGGCCCTCCATCGCGATAATATTATAAACACTTTTGAACTGGACCGTATAATATTAAATGTATTTATAATATACCTATCCTACGCGAATTATATAGACAGAATTGTGTTTGAATACATGACGTATAAATACGGAATATATGTACACACACGCTCGTTTGTTGTGAAATTTTTCGAAGCACACGCAACCCTGTAGGATATATTATGGTATAATATATCGTGTCTTGTACAAACATTTGAATAAATCAATTCAGCCGGCGTATCAAGTACAGAGAACAAAAATAAATAAAATAATTTGGTTTTGGATAACATAAACGCACGGCGGGGAAGGAACAAACAGTTCGCTTGATCGTAATAATTTTCGGTGTTGTATAATGCCGTCGAAAGCGCACTGCCGTGTCATAATCACTATAGGTATTTTACTGCAATAGGTATATAGGTATTCAAATATCATAACTTTACTTAAGGTCTTAACATTTCCAAGTAAATCGCTCTAGATGACGATGCACCATCATTCGTCGCCTCGAGGATATGTGGAATAACTCGAAAGCGTATAGATATAGTCATAAGCGTGCGCACTGAGGTGGGGGAGGTATTGGTATGCTGGTGTCTATATGCTATATTTTGAAAATATTAAATAATATTAATATCCACAATTTGTGTGACGTCCCATACGTTAGCAATCCTTATTAAAATTTTATTTTGGATCCAAATTCCAAGCAAAACAAAATACTCATTTAGAATGTATGAAAAAGTAATATATAGAAATTTTTAAAACATTAGACCCTACCGCTAAACGACGTTTATGGAACTTTAATAAAACATATTAGCTATTTTAAAAGTTGTTCAAATTATGTTTTATTATTTATTAATTTTTTTTTATGATGCTTTCTTAATTATTTTTTATTATATTTTCTTTCTTGATCGTCAAAGATATTATTGTTATTAAAAAGAACTTATTGAAAACTCCTTTGGTAATTTTTATGTTTAACCTAACTCTTAACTGTATAAAGCAATACCATGGTTAAATAGAACCCTATACCTACTTGATTTTGCCTCCCCTGCCAAGAAAACCTGCACACGCTTATGGGTATATTGAGTTTTTATGAGAAATATTGTTATGCTACCGTCTTGTGAAATGAAATTAAAATTGTACTGTATATTAATTAGTATTATTCATATACTCCCTGTGAATTTTAATATGTAATTATTGTAATTAATACCTATGTTTATGGAACTCACTACAATACAATCTTAGTGCTAGTAAGTAGAAGTGAGTACTGAGTAATGAATATTATAGATGTTCTAAAACCATTCATTTTATCAGAGAAGACAAAATATTAAATGTGCAAAAGGTAAGTAAGTACAGGTACTGTTCTGCCACATATAAGATATCGGTCACTATTATGGGTGTGTTAAACTTCATATCGTTATAAACTAAAAACGATTCTCGGCGAAAACGGTCGGTCATCCTATATTATGACTATATAAGTATAATATATTCCGTGATGTTTTTTTTCTTTGTATCACTATTATAATCATTAATCACTTATTTAAAATTTTTTTTTTGTTACTTAGACCCTACGCCATTGGGTTTAAATATAGTTTAATTATTTCATGATATTATATTATTTTCTACTTATTCTAATTATTCTAATTGTTTAAATTTTGTTTTGAAGTTTGGCGGATATGATGAAATGGATGGTGTTGGATATTGGCTGACGATGATTGTGAAGAATTTTAGCTAATGTTTCTGGAAGGTTGTTACTAGTTCTTAAATTATGGTAAATTCGGCATTCAGTGAGAATGTGGTTGATGGAGACTTGGACACCACATGTTAAGGGTTTGTTTTAATTTTATATTACAGTAAATTGATATAATTATTTTCTTGCATAATGTTTTAAAATTATTATAATAATAAACATTTATACCATATTATATAAATGTATATCACTCGAAATGTAATTTTATCTTTCTGTAAATACCATTAAACAACAAAAATAGATTCATAATATATATTATCTTAAAACAAATCAACAGTTTTATATGTCAGTAATACCCGTACGTAAAAGTTTCCTCGAATATTTTTTTTTAATTATAACAAAAGAATTAAAATTGTTATTTATCGTTTAAATAAGTAATTTTGTCTAAAGCATATTTTATAGCTAAAAAATTACGTATTTTTTTTTTTAGATTTGTACGTGTTTTATCAAAATAAGAAATGTAAATGCTTATAATAACTACTGCAACTGTAGATTTTTATATTTTATAATCGAAAAATTAAGCAATAAATGTACCTTGTATTACATTTTTAAACATTTTTTGCGCATCAATACATTTTTTATTGACGTTTAAAAAAAAAAAATTGCAATTATCTATACATATTTCAAAAAAGTAAAAATATTGAATTAATAAAAATGAAGAAATTAGTTTAGTTAAAATTTAGTACAGCTTGAAAACTTTCGTGTTTTCTTAATTTTTTGTTTGTTTTTCCCGATTACAAAAGAAAATACTGAACATTTTTAATCTTGATATCTTTAACGTAAAAAACTAGATCCCTACTTACAATATATACTATCAGAGCATTTTATAGAAAAATTTTCTTGTACGAGTATACAAAAGAAAAACGCATCACTGTAAAATCAATACATTCATCTCTGCGTTAAGAATCTAAAATAAATTACGACGCATAAATAATATTACACTATATTGTACTGTAATTCGTTATAATTTATATCACAATATTATTATAAGTAAATGTCATCTTTAAAGTCTATATAATAAATCTATTTTTATATTTTTTATTCTGAATATTTTATAGAAGTTTCAATAGATTATTGAAATATAAAACGAGTCTGAGACCTCATTGGTGCATCAAAGGTCGAAATCGCTGAGACCATTTTGAAGTATTCATATGGAAATAGTAGTAATATTTTATATGTTTGGTTATTAAGGTATTGATTGTAGCTTAAAATATTATTTAGTGCTTTAATTCATTTATGTGAACAAAAAAATTAAACTGTACATAAATAAATTAAACTTTTTAATTAATTCACATTTATAACTTAATCAACAACTTATATAATATGATACCTATTAGCTTTAATAGTTTTTTTTTCGTTTTATCAATTGTTCAAAACACGTGGCCTGTCTTAAAAGTGAGTACTAAATAGAAAAATAGTATTAAACACGTTTTATTTGCATGTTTATACCTGCCAAATTTAATATTTACATATACTATTTATAATATGTGGAACGCAAAATGTCAGTTGTCGCTCACTTCAGTAAATTACATCATGAAAAAATGTTTTACGTGCCAGCCGATTCGACGACAATAGCTACAAAGGCAGGATTATAAATTGGACTAAAAAAAAAAGTCAATGAAATTATAGTAGACGATATTATATCACTGATTTTGCGATAAAGTGTCAAAATTACAAAATACATTTAAACCTAACTCAACGAATGTTTCAATACATAAATATTCCATTATCAAAAAATTTCAAAAGATTAGAAAGAAGTTATAGTTTGTGACTTTGTGAGTTCCATCATACATATTAGGATCTGAAATTTTTCAACGTTTAACAAAAGTCAGAAACCGATCATAAAATAATAAAAATAAATTATAATAAATTATTTGTTTTGAATATTATTATTATCATGGTGAAATATTCCGATTTAGACTTTCAATAAGGATTGTCAGTTTCGTCATGTTGAATACAGTCCGATAATTTGAAAACTTGGCAAAAATTTCAAATAAGAATTGAATTTACGTTTTGTATTTACATTTCCATTGGAAAAAATGGTCACCATCATTACGTACTCGTATATACTGACCTGTAGGTATTTGTATTATATCTATGATTTTAGTATTCTATTCCTTATTGTGAATGGAGCATGTCTCCATGGACTAGTATCTACAAAGAACTATTTTTCAATATATCGAAAGAAGAAAATACTGTTTCATAATATTATAATAATAATAATACAGCTTAATAATGTGGCATTTAAAAAGCATACATTATTACGAAACTCTACTTCTTTCCTATACAAGTGCATCAACCTTTATTTTTATGTACACCACATATAAATGATGTAATCGATAATCATAATATTACCGCCGTTGATTTTGCAGTTAAATTTGTTCTATCAAAATGTGTAATAATAACATGGTGAATTTATAGGTACATACTCGTTTCTTAAAACTAAAATTGAAAAAAAACAAACAAACAAATAAATAATTTTATAAATGGAACAAATGAGGTTATCATATTTGTGAACTTTTGTGAAAAAAACTCACTTTCAACTAACTAACCATGCGTTTTTATTGACTCACATTTTCAATAAATATTTATTTTTATAAAATACATATAAACTCCCTGCAGGTAGTAATTAATATTGTCTATATAAATATATATATAAATATTAATATTTGTTCGCATCCAATATTAAAATTCAAATAAAACAGTTTTCTAAGAATAAAAGACTATCGCTATACGATTAAACAATAAACGAGTAAGTATTTCTGCATATACGAGTGAGTTTTTAAATATCATAATGTTGTTGTTGTATAATTAATATGCGTCGGTAGGTAATGGTTTTAATATTATATGAAACGTTATAAAAAATTCTATAATCAAAATCAAACGTCACGAAGTTTTTAATGAATTTGAGTTTGAAACAATGAAAACGATTATTCTTGTTATTTATTTTTATTTTTAATCCTGATACATTATTAATTGTTATTTTTATCGGATGAATATCGTGATACTCGAAACTTAATTATACTGGTTTAACATGTATTTAGTTTCATTAAACGACAACAACTTATCTATTTAGCGATTACGCTTTCATGATTATTATTTTTTATAGTTTTTGTTTTTTATTATTTTGATTTTGTTACATTTTTTATGATCAAAGATTAGCGATACAAAATCTTGATTATTCTGTATATTGTAATATACATATTGGTGACCGGAAGACGTAGATACGATTGTATGAAAATTTAGTTTTTTTTTAATATGCTATATTATTATTGGCATACGACGTGCTACTTACCTAATTATTTTTATTTTAATTACGATTATTGTTATTTGAGTAGCAGATCTGAATCGTCATAATTCGTCGTGTAGTGGCGAGTATACATTTTGCACACATTCCGTTATCTTATAATGTATACATACCTACGTCCGTATAGTGGTGCGATGCGACAATATTTAATTTTCCAAATAATGCTTACATGGTATATATTTTTTTTTTGTTGGACGCAACCGTAAATAATTAACATTAATTATTGACTAAATCATATCCGTACCTACATTAATCCACTGCTTTAAATATCGCTCTACGTATGAAAATATTATTAAGCATTATTTACTGTTGGCCCGAATAAACGACGACTACATAGTTGTACATACGCAAATACTATTTGATGTTTATGAATGTTGTAAATTAAATTCGAATTGTATTGGTTTTCGATTACAAACGTTATTATAATTATATAAATTGTATCAAACGTATATAGGGTATTGTATAATCGAAAGCAGCATTAATATGTGCGTTAATACCACCAAAATATTAAATTAATTGTGTAATATAGACTTTGAGCTTATAGTAAACACACGTGCGCAAATACAAGTCAATAATCTATACGTCTTTTAGGTATAGCTGTTTAATTTAAAGTTGTATGCGATTTAGAATCAATGATGACGGTATTTTAAAATAAATACAACTGGTCGAGCTTGTGACCTACAATACTACTCTGAGAACATTAAATCACGAAATTTAATACAAAGTATAAAAACGGGCCACTTTTGTAACAATTACCGTATATAATCAGATTTTGCAAAAAAACCATATAACACCATATACCATACTCTAAATGAATTATTGTATATATAAATAATATTAAATTAATTCATATACTCGTTTTATCATTTGATTTTTGGGAATCTTAAAAATCATAAAAAAATATATAAAAACGATATCACTAAGTTAAAATATGATCAGTTTGCTTACTATTTTATTTAGGTACATGAACATTACGAAAAAAGTAGTTTTCCTTATGATTTTTGGATACATTTTTTTTGAATAAATTAAGGCTATTATTAATAATTTTTTGTTAAAACCAACAAGTGCATAATATGAGCGTGAATTACAATAGTAAGACTACAATACAGTAGAATTATAATGCAAATAATCATAATATAGACTATTATACCATATTAAACACGAAGGCTCAAATCTTGTTTCATATAATTTACACCATGTTTGTTTTATTTATTTACTTAAAATTTCTTTTTCTTTTCTCTAATATTAAAGTTAGTATAAGTTGTGCATCTTATATTTTGTTATACGTCTTTTTCTGTTATCTATGTATTTCTTGTCTGTTAATTTTGTAAAAGCCGTCTGGCGTTGATTATAATAAATATAAACATAAAATTGTATATTTTAGAACTTTTAGTGTCGTACCATGTAATAATTTGGAAAAATACAGTTATCAGATTATAGACGCATTGACATGAAATATATTAAAAGCTACTATAGGAACTATGGGCCCAATCTGTTCTATTGCTGTTTGTGAATACGTTTTCTGAACATACTTGTTACCAACCAATTTTGCAAAAAATATATTCTCATGACATCGAATATACGAAAGTTATCAGCTGTAAAAAATTAAAATGTATCAGTGTTAAATCGTTTAACAAATAACAAACTACTTATTATTGAACGCCAATCATCGTACGTTACGATTTCATGTAAAGTATATTTTCATTCTATCGATATAGTAGTTGTATACAATTGAAAGATTAGCAAAAAAAATATTAGATGACTTTTTAACCTTCCATTTTAGTTAATTGTGTTGGTTAAAATCTGTTTAGTTGTATACTTCAGTGGTCTTCAATCTTTTTGGACTTATGGCTCACTTTTTAGTCCTAAATTATTATACATACTACCTACTATAATTGAATGATTTACTTTTATTTATTTTTTAGCTATTAGCTTTAGGGTAAAAGGAAAATATATGTGTCATAATACAAAAATAATCATATTATATAGTCATTTGAATACATAGAAAAATAATATATAGGTAGGTGTGTCCAACAATATTATGAAGAAAAAAAAACAATATGTATGTATAGGTATGTCAAATAAAATTATTTTTATTTTTTTTTTCAACCGGATTTCAAGCTATTCGTTTACTTATGGCTACGCTAATAAACATAAATTACGAGTAAATATTGACATACCTAGAGGGACACTATAGCAACCTTTTTAACTTGGCGACGTATATGGGCGAAAAATTCCAGTGAATGCCATTGTAAAGTATTTGAGTAAATAATACTAGTGCTTATATATTTAACATATTTTTTTCCAGAATACGCAATCGCTTGAAATTATTTTATTTCTTATGTACTTTGGCCACCATGACAGGACGTATGTTTCAACTTATAACTTATTTAAATAACTATTTTCAAACATCATCAGTACAAAATTAAATATAATTTCATACATTGATGGTGTTATTTCAAATGTTTAAATGAGTTTTTAGTTGTGTTTATTTATCCTCTACCTTATTTGTTTTAATAACAAAAATGCATAATTTTTATCCTATAAAATAAATAAGAACTACCCAACAATTGGTGGTATCTAAACCAAAAATGATTTTTCATATTATATCATTGTAAACATGAGTTACCATAGAATATTTATTTAATTTTCAAAGGAACATATTATTAATTATTTTATTATCAGCAAAGTTATTGTAATTCATGTAATAAATTCATAATTTCACATAATACGTTTAATCACATATTTTTCTAATTTTTTAATTCAAAATAGGTACATAATTAATTCAATTCTATTTAATTCTGACAAGAATGTACAATATTATAGATTAAATCATTAAATAAAAATAAAAATTATACATATATATGCAATAGTATTATGCAATGTTTATAACTTATATCATCTTCTCAAAAAATTTCAAATATACATTCATTAATTATTAATATAATGATTGACATTCATTTTATTACTAAGAAAAAATCCTAACAATATCAAATGAAGTAATCAATATAATATTTTTTTTTCGTATTTTTCGTCACACAAAGTGGATGTACAAGGACATTATAAGATTCAATGTGAATTATATATATATATATAAAGAAAATGGTATAATAAGAAAACGTTAAATGAAAAAGCGTCACTGACAAAAATGAATAATGACATTAACAGATTACAGCAGGTCCTGCATTTAATATATTATTTTTGAAATAATATCTTGGTTAAGAATCTCTTATTTTAAATATTTTATAAAAAAAAACAACATTCATCAATTATAACCTACCTAATAATTATAGTAACTAACAAACAACGAATTTTCTCATATAATTAAAGAACAGATTTTAAACTCGGAGCAATTGAAATCAATGTATTACTCAATTATTACAGAATATAATTTTATTGATGCAAGTGACTTATATTTTGAATAAAAGAATCACAGACATATTTTTACATAGTGATTTTCATACTGAAATTTTGATTGAGTTCTGTATAGACGGGATTTATTTTAATACACTAAGATTATAAAAATACGATATTGAATTACTTGAAGAGATTATTTTTATTTTGTATGAGTATGTATTTTTTTTAAATATTTTAACTAAATATCTTTTGCTCAAAAATTATATTAATTTTAAGATTGTTTTACTAATATTACAGTGTGTGGGACTAATTATAATAACATGATATATTATTATGGTTCTCTAATAATTATAGCTGTAGTACTAATTATTTGGTTCAATAAATGTAATCTATCATGTACAATTCTTTACTATGGAAAAATATTTTCAGTAAGTAAAAGTTTAAACTTTTGACATGAAAACGTCATATATTATTTTTATTGAATTTAAATAATTTTAACAAACTCAATAGATAGTCAAATAGGTAATAACAATACTATAGCAAAAACAAAAACAAAATGTATGATATGACATTAAAATATAATCGATAATGTTAGTTTAACCTATACACACAGATAATTATTAATACTTTATAAATAAATATTAAAATAAGTAGGTAGTAGGTACATTAGGACAGTTGAATCATTTTTATTTTAATTGATACATTAAAAAAAAAAAAGCCGGTAAGTGAGTATCGCTCTGCTGTACATTAGGGGGTGGGGTGGACCTCGGACTATGGTACGTTAAATTTGAATGCAATGATAGGTATCATTGTATACGAAAAACGATTCTGAACGGAGATTATTTGTCAGTCTAGGATATATTATATAAAAATCGTAAAGAAAATGACAATCTAAATAACTGGTAAAATTTTCAAATATTTACGAATTATACTGTTTGAATAACAACAAATATCAAAAATCGTTTGAGGCTAAACCGTTATTTAACGCGGTTTTGTAAAAATTTAAATTTCAATCACTCATAAAAATTTTTTGTTTTAGTCCGGTAGAGTTTTTTTTGCAGATAGTTGAAGAAAATTTTATGGAGAACCTTGTACCAAATTTTCAAATCTTAGTTATAAAAGAAAAAATTTTTACGATTTTTTAACCACAAAATTACTTGCCAATTTTCGCAATTTCGACATATTTCGTATAAATTCGAACCTTAATCACTTATAACAAAAAATTGTGACTAACGATTTCGGATTTTTTTTTATCACTTTAAGAACAACTTATAAGAAACCTTGTATTAAATTTTCAAGATTTTCTGGCTGGCCAAAAAATTTTTATCGTTATTTTAAAAAAAAAATACTTAAAAAAATTGAAAATGTCAACTGTCTATAAATAGCTCAAAAAAAGTCAAAATTCTTTGAAAATTTAACTGTGTATGGAGAAAACGCTAATATAAATATTTTGTGAAAATTTCAAGTGTTTACATCGATTAGTTTTTGAGTTATAGCAAAATAAATAATTCGATTTTGTCGAAAACTGGTTTTGCGTAAAAATTCCCGTTTTTCTGTCATTTTTTTTTTGTTTTTCTCGATTTTTTTGAAAACTGTTGGAAAATGTTTACTTTTCACCTCTATAATGCACCAAGGATATCCACTTTGCCATCGGAAACCACCCCCAAAGTTTGAAATTGAAGCATTATTTCGACTAGTTATGCTGTACACAGATACAAAAAAAAAAAAAAGAAAGAAAAACACACACATCATTGTAAAATCAATACATTCATCACTCCGTTCAGAATCTAAAACAAGACAAAAATAAAATAGTTATCGTTGATTACTTGATTTTATATGAAAAAAATAAGCATACATAATAAATAATTTGGAAACTAATCTTTTCACAATTTTTAAACATGACAATTTGGATGAAAATGCAGATAAATATTTGTTATCATAATATGCACCAAATGACTTATTACTACAAGGTTAGGATGTTTAGAAATGTGTTTCGTGATACCTATATTATTCAAAATATCAAAATTTATTTTGCATATAATTGTATAGTTTATCATTTTTTATTATTTATAAGTGCATAATTTGTGTGTTTTTTCTGTTTTTAAGCACATATTTAATGATTTTCGATGTAAAATGCAGGAAAATACCGTAATATTATATTATATCGACTAAATCTGATATAAGTTTGATTCTCTGTTTTCTACAAAGTATTTTACAAATTATCACTTATTTATTGTTGAGAATTCAATATGGTTATACGCAGTAAAGGTACTACTCCAATATAATTTTCGATAACCCTCATCAATTGTCACAATCAAAACTTATCTTTAAACTGTGAGCCATCAGAATTTTATCAAATATTTTAAGAGAACATTTAAAAATGTGTAGTTAGTTGCCGTCAAGTTTACGACTGACATAGGGTACCTATATACCGCGAGTTTCGTGTTAGAGATTTCTCTTCTAATCGATTCAAAGACGTGTTAACACTAAATAGACGAAAATTTACAACAAAACATATAAAACAAATAATAATTATTCAAGGTTTCTCATTTCAAAATGTACTTTTTTATATTTTATATAATAAATAAGAAAATTCAAAAATGAAATAGACAATAATCAATGTAACGAGCATCTAAAAATAGTATTGACTAAATTCGTTTATATTTAATTAATAATTCAATTTGCCTCTTTCCAATTTGCATTTTTTTGTGCACATTTTTTTTATTTTTTAATGAATATTTTTCAAATTTTTCATGCTTATTTGACTGTTTTTTAGTGCATAAGTACATACATATTCATACATTTATTTAGTGCATAAACATCCTAACCCTACTTATTACCATAAATAAAAACATTTCTATGAATGTCAGAAATCATTGATATTTGCCGATAAGGTCACTCTTGGTTACACGTGATTAAATTTCGTGATTCTGATTTAAATTATTATTAAATATCATGAACGATTTAGATGCTGATTTCAGTTACGTTTAATATAAATTTCCATCGACATAAATACGCAATGCCCAACAAATCATACTCATAGATCAAATAGAAGGGGGTTACGATAACGCAGCTCCTCTACTATGTATTTCTAATTTTTAGAAAATCCCTTTTATAATAATTTACTTATTTTTGTTAAAAATGATAGTACGTTTATTATTACAAAATATTTTTTTTTTTCAAAAATTGTATACAAACTATTTAAATCCAATAGACCTGTACAATTTATTGTTATTATCATGATACTGTATAACCAGCTATGAAATGCAATTTAATTTTACTTTAATATACATAATCCAATTGATTTTTAATGTCTATAAATGAATAATGTTAACAAATATTAAGTTTAATTGCTCATAATAATTAGTCGTTACCGAACAATGGTATACTCGTAGTTCGTATATTGTAATTATTATTAAAATTATTAATTATTGCCTTATTGGTTTAAAGATTAAATGTTGGTGAAAGGTATTGGTTTATTGTTATTTTTTATATTGTCGATATTAAGTTAGCTTGAATTCAATGATTTAAAGGGATGTTAATTTTTAAGTTTAAAGTACTTTTATTTTTGAGCATAGGCCAAACTATGTCAAAAAATATTTTAAATATATCAGCTCTGACACAGAGATGATTTTATCGAGCATAATTAATTTTATTCAAAAATTAATATTTATGAAAATAATATCGTTTATTCTTATTTTTATATTTGCAGAAATATGTCTGTCGTGTAATTTATAAAATGTATTGTTTATGCACCATTGAATTTTATAGATATTATATTATTATAATTATAATTATTTATCATTAACAAATAATTATTATGAATTAATATTATGTTTTTTATTTAATAACTTTATTTTTAACTAACCTATAAATAATGAAAAATCTGGTATCTATACTATACTCACACCCAAATAAAAGAATAGCTAAAATTTGGTTATATATATATATATATATATGAGGTTATTGAAATGTTAAAACATAAAAGCTATTTTATGTATAGTTTTATAATAAATTACAGACATTAAAATACATATAACATTTATAATATTATTATTTCAAAACGCTTGATGGTAAGTATACTTGCATGAATAGTAAGTTAATTCATAATTTACTTAATATAAATGTAAACCCTTTTTGTTATACCGAAATATTTCGTATATTACACTATATAGAACCACTTAATTTCATAAATAAATATCTTTTGTTGTATTTAATTTATATACACAAGACAGTGTTTAGTAAAAAAAATAATAGTTTTTGATGTGAAATTATTATGTATACAAATGTATTATTTTATTTTTATTTTTATATACAGTGGTTTTTATCCGAATTCATAATATGTATTCCACAGGTACTTTATCAATGAAAATGTCATCATTTATTGTACAGAAATTACGAAAATTAGATTTAAATCTATAATCTAACGCTGGTGATAGGTTTCATCAATTATTAAGAACAATTCACTATTATAAACGATAACAACAAATGGTTTTAGTAGCAATTATTCATATTTGTGTACTATATTATAATGTAATACGTATAAATAAAATTATAAAATAATGCTAAGACATATTCTATGTTGAATATTAGTATCGCTTGATATCTTTAGTTTAATATTACAATATAACACACTAAAAACACAATATACAGTGACTTAATGATGATTTTAGATATATTATAATAATGATTCATATATAAGCTAAGCAAAGAATTAGACATATAAGTTTCAAGAATAGTTTTAAAAAATGTTTGAAGCAATTTATCTATATTAAATGTATTGTATATACACTATATACACATAGTAAGGAGTAGAATATGATTGTATATAATTAAATTAGTGTCAATTGACGTGTGAAAGACATAGTAGGATAAAGATAGATAAGTCCTTGAATAAGATCATGACAAGATTTAAATTGAAATAAAAATATATTAGTTTCCAAATGGATTGATGAACTTTTATTATTTTAAAGTGAATTAAATATTGTTTAACCCTACTTTTATTTTTAAATGTAGGTACCTACCTACATTTATGACTTTTTACAGCGTCGTGAGAGGAAATGACTCACACGAAATGACTAAATGGTTATAATGTAAATTCTTCAAACATATATTTACTCATCTACGCAATTATAATGAATAACATACCAGATGTTTTTTGTTAAAATTATTGTCCATGAAACAATTTCTAAGCAATAATGTATGTAAGCTAATGCATTATATCTGTATTTTTTATATTACACTTTAATATTTGAATCAAGGAAAGTACAATGATTCACATAATCTACCGGAAGTTTATTATAACATTGTCAGCAGCTACCAATAGTTGATGTAAAAAAACAAAACAAAGTTTACTATTATTCTAAATTTTTAAAAAGAGTTCCAACAATAAGTACATATACAATAGGTACATGATTTTTCTTCGATAATGTAGTTATTCAAAAATTTAAATTTTTGGAATTTTTAAATAAACTTTTAATTTTAAAAATGTTTAATAATAATTAAATTAAATCAGCAAATTTAAATAAAAAAGTCAT
The DNA here is from genome assembly GCA_020882235.1 of Schizaphis graminum. Lineage (NCBI taxonomy): Eukaryota > Metazoa > Arthropoda > Insecta > Hemiptera > Aphididae > Schizaphis > Schizaphis graminum. The sequence continues at coordinate 96,404,058 of CM037033.1, forward strand.
TGTGATAACCGATCTTAATTCCCAATATTATAAAAATAGAATACATTTTTTATCCATTTTAAAAATAACATTTAAGTCCATACTTAATGTATACCTAATATTTAATCCGTGATTATAAATAAAAATATTGTTACACGAAATTCTTTATTTCAGTTTTACAATACTTTTTATACTAATATTGCTGTATTATCGTCGATGATGTGTACAAATTGTCACTGCGTCCAAAACATATTCGACGAATTTTAGAAATGAACAAAAATATACTTTGAATTTGTTCTTAAAGTGAAGTTATAATATTATGTTGACATTGTGTAGGTATATATTATTTCTTTTAAACATAAAGTATTTTTCCTAAGTTGTGAATCATATTATACAGTTCATGATATGTCTGTTTTAGACGTGCAACGTTCACATGTAGATACGTGTAACCTCTCTAGACGTAAACAACAAAAGCACACTATCCATCCTGCAAACACAGTATTAAACCTCATCTCCCCTAAACGTATACTTGAACTTATATGAAGACAATACGATTGGCATTACATGATCGATGTCTGAGTTATTAGTGTTGTGTGAGTTGCAGCATTGAATTGTGCAAACGACGTGATTTACACAACACTTATAAACCTTGTCTCCATGTTTGTCTGAATCGTACACAGAGCGCATATATGTATCCTATTTACTTGCAAAATTAAACTTGTACTTTAACCAAATAATCAAAATATACTAATGGTTATTAATTTATTATATCAATAAAAAATATTACATTAAACATATATTTATGATGGTTTTATAATAATATATTCGCAGAAAAATCTCAAAGTATTATTGAAAATAATACTTGATTGATGTGGATTATATGTATAAAATTATGAGATTAAAATTGATATAGTTAAAAATTTAAAATATCATGGCAAAAAAAAGTAATTCAAAACATAATTTAATAATATATTTTAAATTAAATTAACACATATAAATTAATGAATACAATTATAATTCATTCAAAATAATTATTGAAACAAACACAAAATTAACACGGTTTAATATCTGTACAGTATATTTATACATAACGTGAAACAAATTTTTTTTTTATAAGAATATTTATGATAATTATTTGTTAATTAGAAATGTAAATAAATATTTAATAAAATAATATAGTCCGTATGTTGTAGTTTTAATTATATAATATTTCCTAATAGGATTTTGGTAAATAATACATTTATAAATGGAACGAAAAATATTCGTAAAAAATAAAACTTATTTAAAAATGAAAAACAAAGAAAACAAATGTTGGAAAAATGTTTGTCTATTACACGTTAATTACTGAATTTTCAATTTTACAGGATTCAATGTGATTCCAAATTATTATTTATTCCTTTCAGGTGATATCGTCATGTTATCGATATAAAAATTGAAGTCACTATATATTGATATGTACCATATTTGAGATATTATACATTTATATTTTACTTTGTTTTTTCTCTATACATATAAATGCTCAAAAACTATATGAATACGGCACTCAATTTCAGTATATTATTTACTATACAATCTCTAATTGTATATAATCAAATTCTCACCTTAACACTATACTTCTAATAATATATAGATAGGTACTCGTACAATGTAATGTAGGTAGTACCACGGTACCTGGATTATTTCTCAAAAAATCTTTTCGTTAGCCTACTTTATCGTCGGTCGGCAAAGCTTAGTGGATAATTCATTTTTTTTTTTTTTTTATTTTAGTACTGGCTTGCTATCTCTTACTGCTTTGAAGCCAAATTTTGTTGTGAAGCCAACCACTGCACTGTCACCACTGACAGACCGAAAAGAATTAGGGCACTGAGGTGGTAGTCCAGCTAAGCTGTATAACTACCTTTTATATACGTATACACATTATATGTCTATATTGTACATGTACACACTCATAAAGTAAAATAAATATATATATATATACACATACATACAAAGAACAATCTCGTGACAGTCGAAGAAAATAACTTTTTTTAAGCCAGGATTTTTTTGCTCAGCGAAGAGTGGTGTGTCAAAACTTCTCTTCTTCGAAAACCATAAAGACGTTTATCCATCAGTGGGAAGAACAAATGTGCGTAAGTTATAAGTTATAATATTGTATATTATCGTTGGAAATTAAAAATCTACAAGCATAATATAACACGAAAATTACTAATAATAGTTAAACAATAGTAAATTAAAAAGCAAAATGATAAATATTACACAGATGATATACTTATTTTCTTATTCAATTTTATTGTTTTTGAAAAAAAAAAAATACTAAATACCTATATTTATACACAAAAATTATAATTTTTATTTATAACTTAGTTATTTTTTTTTTTTTAATTCCTTAGTATATTTTATATTTCAATTATTTTATACAATATTGATGAGCTTATTTTATACATTAAATAAATAGTATTTAATTATTTATTATTTACATTTTTTTTAAATAAGGGTAAAATATTAAAGAGCGCCACCAATAATCTGTGATACACAACTAAATTCATTAAATTATTGTACTTTTAAAATAAATACTCTTAGCAACATAATAATACAATTTTTTTTCCTTACGTAGATTTTAGTTACTTTTTATTATATTTCAGTAGTTTTATTCCTGTTTAAGGAAATACTGTGCATACTAAAAAAAAAGTTCATGAATATAAAATAAAATTCTAAATAAAACAATTTTTGTTTACGATATTATGCTTTGTGTGAACATTTGGAGGTTTAATGGATAATAGACAAATTTATACAGTTATCATACAATTATTGACTATATACATGTTTTCATAGTACAATTAATGATAATGCATAAATAGCCAAGACGGTTATTTAAATTTTATACCGAATTGAGCATTGTTAAAAATAATAATATAACGAATTATTAATATAGTATATTTTTATTTTTTACTTTAATGAAAATGTGTAATACTATTGTTTAAAAAAGTTTCGTGAACACTTTTTAAATTATGAACCGATATGATGACAGAATATGCTGGGTTAAAGTTTATATTATTATTATTTTTAATAGCACTTTGTAATACAGTCTTATGTTACAAAAGTTAATTAAAAATTAAAATACGACGAAGGTAAAGGAAGTCCGTATGAATGAAGATAATGCTCCGTTAGTCACCCCAACTCCCAAAGTAACTACTCTTCTATGTCACCTCTGTTGTCCTGCGCACGATTGCAACACGACATTTATAAGATAAAGGTAATTTATTTATGTGCCTATAAATAAATAATACGACTTGATAATTAAAAAAATAATAAGAATAATAAATTGAGAATAGAAATTCAGATGATTCAATACGTGATAACTGATAAATAATGGCAATATTTATAAGTCTAATCATTTTTAATTAAACATATGTTTATAAATGTATGCTATTTCGCCGAATGGACCATAAATATCGCTATTTAGAGATATCTATAGGACGGTCATATAGAGGTGCCAATACATGACATAACACGTGATGGGGCCAAAGAAAACTACCGTTACACAAAGGTGACCGTGTGTAAGAGATGTCCGTGTTGTAAGAGATGACGGTTTACGGAAATTTAATAGTATAATGGAAATGTAAGAATAGGAATCAAGTTGTCGAAAGAGTTCACAGAAAAAATCACAAATGTATCGAATATGACAGAAATTTTGGAAAACATTAAGCAAAAATATATACTTGGCTGTAAATGTTCTTAGGTTACTTTCAGAAAAACAGATTTAGTATTCTTTTTACGGCTAACGTAGAATAGTTAAATCTTTCAAATGAAACAAAATGGTTACGATTAAATATAAACATTAGCATAATAATGTAACCGTCGTTAAAATGTTTTCAGTTATTACGCGATACAAATTAAAATAAATAACCTTTTTGAGATCCACAACAATATTTTATATTTACCAATATCAAAGAACTTAAATTTATATACTATTTGAATGTACCCAATTTAAATATTTTATTATTGTATAGAATATTTAGAATTTGGATTCGTCGATATATTTAATTTAATTTTTTACTCATTCATAATCAACGTATTAATATAATCTATTATTATATAAATATATGTTCACACCGGATGTTTGTTATTCCTAAATACATTAACATTGATGTCAACGAATCACAAAACTAAAATAGGTATACTTTGAAATCGTCGAGTTTCAATACAAAATACCATACGTCACTATTATTTGTCAAACATTGAATGTATGTACCAGAAAAAAATTTTAAGCAAGTGATCATGATTATTATTTATATTCCAATATCGTCAAAATATATAATTTTTAATAATATATCAATTGCCACATATTTAAGTCGTATAGTTTATAAACCAAAAATATTTTTTATTTTTTCCAATTACTCTATCAAGTTAGCAAATGATTGCGCATGCGCGTGTGTGTGTTTATGTGCGTAATACAATTATTTCATTTCATAAACATTAGAGAATAAAACCCACGCGTCTTGTGACGGCCACGTATTGATTAGTTGGTGAATCTTAGCACGGAACTTGGAGGGCCGTCGTGATATTGGATGAAATGGACAGGGTTATGTTATTAATTGAAAAGTGCCCAATGAAATATTGAATAATAAAAAAAAATAATGGTTATTGAGTTATGTATCGTTAAGTTTTTAAAATTCAAAAGAACTTAATATATTTTTTATGGATAGGAAATAAATACTACACAGAGTACAGGCCACATTGGTCATTATTTTTGGTCCAATATACACGTTATAATACTGCCTTCATGTAAAAATTATTTTTAATATTTTTTTAGCAATGATACATCATTACATTTAAAGTAAAAAATAATATCAACTGTCAATTTTCATATTTTAAGTGGTTGTAAAAAAATAATGGTCATGATTTATACAAAATTATTTTATAATATCATTTTAAATATTCATTCTGTGTAAAGAAAATAAAATCTAAAACTATATACAAGTCATCCTCGTACTTGTTACTAGTATGTCGTAATATCTCATTTCCTCGGAATGGTATTTTTTTTTTTTTTTTACTCTTCTGTGCACATAATTATATTATTGCACACAGTTTGAGAAATTTATATTAAATGGAATAGGTTACGGTTAGGTCCACTCATAATGTAACTTTACACCGGAGTTCCAACTTATGGATTTTGTTTCATTCTATTTCTATGGAACACAAACAAATCGTTCAGTCTTGAATCGAAGTATGCTTTATACTCCAATGAAAATAAATTCTTGTGACGTGCGTTGTCTAAATTTTGACCACAAAAACCGTTTTACAAGCCCACAAAATAATATTAAATCTATGTGAGTTTAATGCATGATGGGATGAATTCTTTAAACAGTAAACACATTATTTTGAAAAGATAAACATTTTTTCGAACTATTATTTTAAAACAGTTTAAGATACATATGATGCGTTTCTACTCTATAATTTTTCCACCCTAGCAAACTTTTGACTACAATACAACATATTACTCTTTATTTTATTTTTTAAACTCATGACAAAATTATGTAAAATAATATTTTAGGAATTAACATATTGAATAGAAAAGTAACTTTAATTGTTTTATTTGTATGCCTGATCTAGTACATATTGAATTATGCAAGGTAAAAGTCCTCTTTACTTTAATTTTTATAATATTATCCAAAATTATAAATATATTTAAATACAAAATGTAACTATAATATTTTATATTTATACATCATTATTCTCAAAAGAATGTTCTTCAGAAAATTATCTGAATTACTGTAGGTAACAGTTTTTTTATAATATTATCATACAATTGAATACTATTGTGAGATTTTTGAATATTTAAAGGAGAGGTAGGCAAATCATTCATTATTTATTAAAAAAAATATTTATTTCGAAATTAATGATTATTATTATCAGTGTTTATAGATTCACCAATGTAAATAGTATTCATTAATAATTATCTTTAATTAATTAATATTTAATTTATTTAAGTACAATGGTTACAATAATAATATATTCTATTACGTAAATCTATTATAATATGAAATAGTGTAATGCGTGCAAGCACATCTCGTGGGACAAGCGTAGACTCAAATTATACGTTCACAGAACATTTACTTTCATATTTTTTTCAACATTTTTTTCATGTGGCGTTGTGGCAATGATTATCTGAGCTTACTACTCGACTACAATTTTAAACTAATTTCATGGTGTATAAACGCTATCGTTTGATAAAACAACAACTACGCGTCTTCTGGCTCCTGTATCGTGCACATTAACATTTAGAGTGTATGTATTATGGATATGACATGAATATATATTTGTGAGTGTGTGTGTGAGAAAGAGAGAGAGTGAGGGAGAGAGAGAGAGAGAAAGAGAGATAGTATTTTAAAAATTCTATATGAAAATCGTTGAAAAGCTACCATGCTTTTTAAAAGTTAAAAAATAAAAACAAAACAAAAGACTTATTAATATTTTTAAGTTTCAGATGTAAATTTGCAGTTGTTGTTGTTTTCGTACATATTTACTGGGGTACCCGTCAGAGACAGACCAATTATTTATTCGTACGGGCCTTACCATAATTAATTATACGCACAAACTTCGATGATTTAATTATTTTAGGTTTGATGATTCCTGTATAAAATAAAAGTAAACAAACGGTATTATACTAAATGTTTTTGGAATAATAAACACTACGGTACATAATATACCTTACCAGGATAGAGATGTTATTCAAACTTTGTGTTTTAATCATGTACTTTTGTTATCTCAAAAACAACGGGAGCGCGTTGTAAAAATGTTCACTTCAAATGTTCTTACTAAAAGTTCTGTAATATTCTTCGGTATGAAAAAATTCTAATAAGTGTCTTAAGACAGTGAGTGCTGTACAATATTATTTCATTACTGTGTATTAAATCCATAGAGAGTAGCTGCATTACATATAATATGGCGTAAGTTTCCTGCAGTTAGACACCAATATTGAAAACAGTAGGTAATAATATCTGAGCTGCAACAATTATATTAAGAGTATTTTACCTGGACAAGGTCATATATCGTCATTTTATCGTCCTTTTTAAGTTAAAGCGTTACTAGCTTCTACTTGTTTTTGTATAAATATTAACAAAAAACATCATTAAAAACACAAAATGTCGTATGTATTTCGTATACTAAAATTTTACAAAACGGTATAAATAAAGGAGAAGAAAATTAATAAAATGTTCATATTGAAACATTTGGGAATTTTCGGATTTTCAAAACGAAACTCGTTAAGAAGTTACGCCGTTATGAGAATAAACAAACTGTAAAGGATGGCTCGCACCTGCCTACCATAGGATACATGCGTAATCGTATTCCTGCTGTGTTTGGCTAAACGATTATAAAAAATTGTTTTACACTGTTATTTAAAGCATTGTGTCTATATAATATATAATAAATATAATATTATATTTATTGAGAGAAAGAGAGAGAATGAAAGAGAGAGAGAGAGAGATAATTCTAACATACATCCAATGTAATTTTCATTTTTCTCTGTTGAGCATATCTTAGCTATGTTGAAATTTTAATTAATATTCATTTACCTATTCCTCCCTTTGATATTCACACTGTCACAATGTATAGTAGAAAAAATTGATAAATTATAATTATAAAATATTTTTTGTCTATAAATTGTATAGAAATTATTGTCAATAAATAATGTTTAAAAATAACTATATAAACAAACCTCTCTTTATTTATTATTGAACTCAATTTCAAAATCGTTTAATAGGGGTTACTTATGAGAAAAAAAATGATTATTACATTAAAATGATTTATTTGTATACGACAATTTATTACAGTCTTAAACTAAAAACAAATTCAAGATAATAAACAACTGTTTAGTAAATAGGTATCCTTTAGCATAAACTAAAATACAACACTCCTAAATTTCTCACAAAGGTAATAATATGCTACTTTGGGAAAATAAGTGTTTCCAAAGTCTTTAAAAAAAATCACATAGCTATACCTCATAGTTTAGTGTAAATCTACAGGATAAGTTTAAGAAAAAAAAACTAAACTTTCAATAATCATTACATATACTACGAGTATAATCGATTAGAACTGTTTCAATGGCGGCTTCAAATATATTTTTATGAATTTCATAACTTTGGAAACGTTGTTCTATAAATATAATACGTGCGAATTTCATTTCACCAAGCAATATCGTACGCTCGTACAGTCGTTCGCAAATTACTTTTCCACCATATTATGTGCTATGTTGATTTTCGCATTAACATTGTATCATGTCACATGAAAACGGGACCCATGACTTTTAGCCAAATCATAATATTATTATTATGTAAAGTTAAATTCCCGGCCGCTAGACAACAATTTGTGGCATTTGTAAACGTTACACAAATGTATACACTTTTTCTCGCGAGTCGGCAATTAAATGTGAATTTCAAATAAACGTTTTATCACATACGGTGAGCAAGAACGGTTTTTCTCCCGAGTGGGTACTCGTGTGAAGTCATACGTAAGCGGTTAAATCATAGTTCCGACAATCACCGTGTTTTTACCATCAGGAAACCGTTCGTCTGCAGCATTTAAATCCATTGCACATGCACCGACCCTGTTCAAATTCCGCCGATGGAAATAAATACATTTTTCCATTATATAATACGATCCGTAAAAATATTTCATGCATTCAAATTTTGTCTGATAATAGTTATTTGTAGAGCATGGATTTTTATGCATTTAAAACTATCCAAATATGTGCTAAAAAATCTTAAATATGCATAAATAAATGTGTAAAATTTTAAAATATGTATGAAAAATAAAAACAATTAGCAAAAAAAAAAAATGTATTTTTGAACATTTATATATTATTAATGTCATTATATTGTATAATACCGTCAAAAATTTAATTTTTAAAATGATCGTAGATAAAAAAAAAAACAATTCCAGAATTTTTTTTAGCAATTAAATTATTATTTGAAAATAGCTATTTTGTTTCATAACATACTCGTACATATAGTTTCATGAATATAATTTGTTATTTTTAAAAGAAATATGAAACATATAAACACTAAAAATCACTTATTATGTTAATTTTGATTACCGTGTTAAGTATATTAAAATATTTATTTCCGTACGTTTTACTCGAGTTAGTAAAATACTCGAAGTTTATCAACAATATTATTATAATCATTATTTCTTTACATACTCGTATGTCCATATCAATGTGTTTGTAAAAGCAAAGGGTTATTGTCAACTAATCCATAACTAAGGAACTTTACCTATTAATATCGTATAATAAAATATGTACAGAATGTCCAAAAGTCAATTAAATTATGTATTTAAAAAAATACAACAACAATATACAAATATATAAATATTTTGAATTCGGACCAATCAAATTGCTGGTGTTTGTAGTGAAAATAAAAATAATGTTAAATTAGCGAAAATAAATGTTTTTTGGAATTAAAATAGACGGGCTACCTTTAAATTTCACTGGAAACTTTAAAAATAAGTTTTGTAGATTTATAATATTAAATGGAAAAATAATTATTTACATGATTGTAAAATTAATAAGTTTTTATTACATATCTACAGTTTAGTCTTAAAATCTATATAAATAAAGATAAGGTAAACTAAAATATTTTTTGCTTCATTTATACATTATTTAACGCTTTAAAAGCTATAAGAATAATAAAAAATATTTAACGTTTAGTTTAATTTTATACGTTCAATTTACAAATCAATACATTCGTCGGCTTTTGTATAATAATAATTTGATGTGCATGTATTTTGTTGGCGTGTTATTGTCAATTTAAAATAATGATGACATAGCACATCCGCAAAGGATTTCCACAAATGTAGTACTTAATGTAGTCCATTAGGTTAATTGATTACTCGTGATAAGAACATTTATTATGAATATCCATTAAGAATATTAATGAATTATTTATAACAATGTTTGATGAAAAAGGAAGGATAAAAAATTAAAAGATAGGATTTGCGTTAAATTTTGAGATTATGCAAATAAGTATGATCGTAAAATCTTTTTTAATAGTTTTGATTTATGTTTTGTATATATATATATATATATATTATTAAACTTTAAATGGAAAGTGTATAAAATTACTGTTCATAATAAATACATTTTTATTAAATTGAAACTTTTTGATTCGCAAGGAAACCAAATTGTTTACAAAAACATTGAGATAATATTTGTCTATTTAATTTTGCATAACTTTATAATAAAAAAATAACGTAAGAATTACTTTTATGATGAAATGCATTTGAAACTGAAAATTTTTGCATTTCTTAATAATTTGAAATAGTTAATTTTTAGAATTAGCTTACGCAATGCATTTAAAAGTTTAATAATTTTACTAATTTCCATTTAATATTCAAATTGTATGTATGTTTTAAAGCTTATGTGAAAGTCTGGTAAATCTTTTAAGTTTATGGGTTCGTATAAACTATATAAGACTATATGAGGTTTAAAACGGAGTTTATTTAAATACTAATAACTTTTGATACCTACTTTAAATCTTTAAATAGGTTTAGCTTAGTCTATTCATTATTATATATGTATATTTTACATCTTTTATATTATTATTCTTTTTAGTTTAATTAAGTTTGATCGACTGGTCATCTTAGTATCTTGTTTAATAGTGCTAGACCGGAGTAATAACAATTTTGTAAATATATACTTAATTACCAATATGTTGTCCACATTCCAAAAATATTAAAGAAGCGAAATGAAACTTTAGCAATAACAAAATGTATATTATAGTATTAATAAGACAGTGTTATATATTTTTGAATTTATTTTAATCAAATTTATTTTAGATGGTTTTGAGTGCAAGTTATAGGTAATCTCGTGCATTATATTGTATTGTACTTTAAAGTTAAATTCAAAACCATTTTTATCGAACGCAAAAACAGTATTTAATTGTATAATAATTATATTATTCTCTTTAAATGTATGGTTTTAGATGATAGGTGATTACACTGGTTCACTTTACGTATATTCTGTCTTAGCCTACCATAGTTTATTTCATTTAAAATTAAAAACGATAATAAAATTTTGTTTTTATTTACTTTCTAATATTTATGCAAAGTACGAACAACTCATATTATACTGTGGCAAAAAAACATTTAACAATATTTTAACCTTATAACTGCGCTGCTGGCTCTTTTAAAAAGTGTTGAATTCGCTGCAAAGAAACTTTTTACTCTCAGACTGAATACACTATTTATTAATAAAAAAAAAGTATTATGCAATTAGATAAAAATTATTGTCTCAGACATTCTACGGAATAATTTATGCAAATTTAATTTAAAGATTTGAAAACGTAGTGATTGTAACTATTTTAAAAGCCAATATTGGACCGCCATTACCCGCCAGTACCCGGAACAAACACTGTACTTTGTCATTAACAAACTTATTCACAAAGGGCGAATCGTCAGAAAGCCAATTGGGGATTAGATCATATTGATCAGTTGTGAAACCTTACCGTTGTCATTATTATTAGATGTATTATAGCAGGTGGCCAATTTGCAAACAAGCATTACGAACATTCTTAGACTTTCCTCATGACTCCTGCGGTAATAATTTGTCAATGACCAGGCTGCCTTGTTTTAGGGTACTAAATTCCAAAATAAATTTTACTGACGTTCAATACGATGACGTAGAATTATTATTTGTAAATACCTACAAGTCTTTGATATTGTAAAAATACGATGTTTGTTAAAAAAAAAAAGATATAGTTATGGATAAAAGCACCAGCAGAGTTAATATTTATTTTATTCTAGTTCTTTGTTTTTTTTAAATTTGAACCATATAGTCATTGTGATATTATTTCCAACCCACAGGGTTTTGTGTAACTAGAATAAAACAATATTCTACATTTTTTCCGATTTTTTTTTTTAACTTCGCATAAAGAAATTTAGTAAATCATGATTTTATATTGTGTTTACCAAATCGGTTTAAAAGACTATTGCAATATGAAAATATTAAAACATATTGAATCAGTTAACTGTGTACGTTATCTGCAAACGTTCAACAATAATTGATTTGTTATTTGGAGATTTAAAAATCGAATATTGAACCAACCAAATACTTCCAAACACGGAAAAATAAATTACCATAATATATGGGACACGAATAACCCGAATAACTAAGCAACATGACAACACCATTTCCGCTTAATATTTGTTACTGTGATATTGTTTTCTTATTCGATTTGATTGTTTGAATAACTAATTTAAGTTTTAAACCTAATAACGCTAATAATATTGATAATGTACACGACGAATACAAAACCACGCCCGTCCGTACCAATGTACCATATATTATACGAATACAATATCGTATTACACAGTTATACGGCACAACACTATAGGTTAGGTGAGATTGATGTAAAATCTCACCAATAATATTATTATTTATCCAAAACATCACGGGGGTCGTGTATGTTTAGTGTGTGTGCGAGTGAGTGAGAGAAAGAGAGTGAAAGAGAGAGTTTGTTAGGGCGTTAAACCATTTCGCCAGTGGCGTGTGTTAATTACAGTTGGATACTTGAGTTGAGATGACATCCACGGCGACGAAGATGACGAGTGGCTTGCTGCCGTCGACGGTTGTGAGATATATGTGCGTATAACACACAATGGAAAGGAAATAAAAATTATATTCACGGCCCATATAATATATACACCATACAATATATGTACTACGGTGTAGTGCGTGTGAAAAAAATATGAAGTTGTACATTTTTAATATTTATATATATTGTACACACTAAAATGTGAGTGTATTTGTACAGTTAGTGTGTGCATTTCCCGTCCGATTCGCTCATTATACAAGCGTACATCACACTATGTTTTTTTCCGCCCCGTGGCGCGTTAAAAACAAGTTCCATAAACTTTTTCTATTCGTCTTCATCATTTCGGTTTTATATTGTATATGTACACGATTTCTTTTCTGCTTTCCTCCCTCCGCGTTACCACCGCGGGCACCCGGTTCTTCCCCTTATTTCTCTGACGCTATTTATGTCATTTTTAAAACTCGAAACAAAAGTTGATGCACGTCTTATATACCCCACACGATTGTCATCCCACGGTTCTGCAGTGCACTTCCGGCGAAACAATACTGGCGTATTATTTATACACGGTTAATGTGTGCGCCCACATTCACCCGTTTTTGCTTACACACACACACGTGCGTGGACAATTGGACAGCAGACACGGTAATATTGTGCATTGTACACGATATTATGTAAAATAATGCATCACGCATGTTATAATATATGGATGTTAATATACGCGTATAGTTGTAGAATAATAATAATTATTATTTTCACAGTATTTTATGAAAGGCGAACTCGAAATCGAGACAACATAATAAAACATTCAAGCTTTCGTTATACCATTATACATAATAATGCACCTATTTTATGATATTTATGAATATTTTTGTATAATATATATGTACGTATCGCATATATACGTCATAAACAGCCACTATATTACATAGCATATATATATATATATATATATATATATATATATTATACCACCAGCCCGTCTACGGGCTTCAGTTAATGAGGGAGGAAAAAATTCTCGTGAATAAAAAGTGCTCAAAGAAAATATATTGTATGCTTTCATAATTTTCATATTAAATATATATTATAATGAGGGGTGATTATTATAATAATTATGCTCGTGTACAAAAAATGACCCGTCCGCGGCAAACGTTTGCGCTCTACTGATCCCGAAAACGGCTCGTTAGAATTATTTATATATATATATTATATTTACGTGGTACCCTGTATTATTATATTATTCCTGGTGATGATAATGTAACGCTTTCAAAAATAATAATAATTATTATGTATAATTTCATAAATATTGTAATATTATTATAATATAATATGCGTCAATTTAACTTCAACACACACGTGTCGCGGACCGTGAATAAACCGTGATAATGACATAATAAAATCACTGCATCGACATTGTATTATGTGTCATAATGATTATTCCACTTTATGCGAGCGTATCAGACAGCGTGTAATTGTATGCTGTCGAACCTTCAAAAACAATACACAATACACCTAATAATTTTATAATGATAGGTAATAATAATAATAATAAAAAACGTTCAAACGCGCGCCCGTGTATATTGTTGTTGTTATTATTATTATTATAATAGTATTATAAATTATAACATTAAAGTAAGTTGTATTATTGTTAGGTACCACTTACCGTTTATTGCAAGCACAAATCAACGGTTTTTTTTTTTTTTTGTAAGCTGATCATAACAGTATTTCACAGGCTGCTGGATGGTTTGAATATAGGGACACCAATAAATGTTTGTGTAATAAAAAATAATAACCTTAAAAAATACGATTATTGGCATTTTGTATAGCGAACGTTTTTCAATTTGTTTAAAACTAATTGGCCCATTCTAATAAAATTGTATTGATATTGAGTGATATAATGTAAATAAAAACTTTTAAAAAAACGTATATAAAAATTACACTCATTAAATTTGCTGAGTTAAGTGATATTGGGGGAAAGAGGAGCATTGTTTCGAAAAGCGTTGTGGGTATGCGGAGACACAACGATGATGTACGAATACAAAAACTGGTGTTAATACAGTTTTATAAAAATAAATCAACTTTCCAACGTAGTTAATATAATAATATATTTTATTTTTACCCAACAAAATAATATAATATTATACACTTCAAAATAATAGACGATTATTTTTTTATTAAATTGTATAACATTTATTTCCGGTTTGCGTAATACATTTGTAATCAGGGGTGTCCCTAAAAAGTATTTTCAGGGGAGGGGAGAGGGTGAAAGTATTTCTTAAATCAATAATTATTATTGGCGTATTTATCAAAAGTTCAATGGAATTTAGTCAATTTTACTTTCTGATGAGAAAGTAAATTATAAAGTAAGATCACATAAAAATGTATTATTTCATACATTTACCTTTAAAGTTTAATCTTTATTTACATTTCAACTTTATTAAATTGACAATCTATAACCAAAGAATAATTAACATAGTTATCCGGTTATAAAATCCTTAACCCTTTGACGAGTGGATTTAATTTGGTATCGATTACCCAGAGAGTAAATCGTTTTTATAAAAATACTGGTATTTTGCTTAAAGTAAAGACGCATTTGACGTGTTAGATATTTGCTTTACAATAGTGAAGACATCATTATAATATTATTTTTATTAACTATATTGTGACAAAAGAAATTAAATGTTTTGGTGAGTAGATCGACAGCTTCAGTCTTATCCGATGTGAAAAACAACGTAATTATATCATATTATATATCACAGTGTAGACAAATACAATTCACATCATAATATTACACTAAATTAATTTTTATTTTATTATAAAGTGAACACAGTCAATTATATTATTTTCTTTGACTTTCATAACCAATAGATGGCACTACTTATTTCATTATTATGTACATATTGATAATATAAATACTGTTTTCAATGTTTTCATAAACATTTGTTAAAAAAAAAAAACAATGCAAACAGAAAAACGTCAATTGACGTTTTTAATCGTCAATTGACGTTTTTAATCGTCAAAATAATCAAATAATCTTTTTAAATTGAAATGACAGTCGTTTTATATGAGTAGTAGTTTTAGTAGATAAATAGTTGTAGAAGTTATCATAGTTCGGTTTCACTATTTATTAGTAAACAGTAATTTTTGACATTTTATTTATAAACCATAAAGTAAGCATATTATTTGGAATATTTTTTGACATTTATTTCCTTTTTAAATTTCGTCATTCAATCCACATTACTTTTAAATGAAGAACAAATTAACACAATCAACATTTAAACAATTACCTACTATATGACTGTGCTGTATATTAAACAATAACGCAGTAACGCATCTAAGCATCTATAACTACTTTACTATTAGGTATTACGATAATTTATTGATAATAAGTGATAACAAGACAAGTAACAAAACTCCACGATTATCGAATATTGATTCAATTGTCAATACAAAGTACATCGATAATTCGTATTCATATTCATACTCGTATTCTATAACCGATACCATATAAGTATTACTTTAATCACTATTAAATGTAATCTCAACCGGTCCTTCTTCGCCAAAATTAGTAGAAATAGCAGATAACCACAAACAATTATTTCAATTTAATACTAGGTACTAGGAACTACAAAAACATCAACTTGATTTAATAATATTTCTAACTGTAAAAAGCGGGTAAGTGAGTATCGCTCTTCTGTAGATTAGGGGGTGGGTTGGACCTCACACTATGGTAGATTAAATTTGAATGCAATGATAGGTATCATTGTATACGTAAAACGATTCTGAACGAAGATGATTTGTTAGTTTAGGATATATTATATTTAAATATTGTCATATATTCTATTTTGAAACAAATAGTATAGTTACTATATGTTACTATAGTTACTTTATAGTATCTGTTTATTAATAAAAAAGCGGGTAAGTGAGTATCGCTCTTCTGTATATTAGGGGGTGGGGTGGACCTCAGACTATGGAAGGTTAAATTTGAATGCAATGATAGGTATCATTGTATACGAAAAACGATTCTGAACGAAGATGATTTGTCAGTTTAGGATATATTATATTTAAATATTGTCAAATATTCTATTTTGAAACAAATAGTATAGTTTTTATATTATGTTACTATGGTTACAATGGCCAACATTCGCATTATGAGCGTATGAAATTTAATTTAAATTTTGACATATTTCGTATAAATTCGAACTTTAAACACTTATAAAAAAAAATTGTGACTAACGATTTCGGATTTTTTTTTATCACTTTAAGAACAACTTATAAGAAACCTTGTATTAAATTTTAAAGATTTTCTGGCCACCCAAAAAATTTTTATCGGCATTTGAAGAAAAAAAAACTTAGAAAAGTCGAAAATTTCAATTGTCTATTAGTAGCTTAAAAATGGTCAAAATATTTTGAAAATTTAACTGTAAAGAGATAACCATAATATAAACATTTGGTGAAAATTTCAAGTATTTACAATAATTCGTTTTTGAGTTACAGCAAAATCAAAAAATCGATTTTATCGAAAAGTGGTTTTTCCGTAAAATTTCCATTTTTCTGTCATTTTTTTTTTGTTTTTCTCGATTTTTTTGAAAACTATTAGAAAATTTTAATTTTGACCCCCCTAAAGTACCAACTAGATTCAATTCCCTATTCAAAGAGGGGCTGAAGTCAAAAATCGGAGCATTATTACTGCTCCAAATGTTGGAGTCAGACACAAAAAAAAAAAAAAAAAACACACATCATTGTAAATGCAATACATTCATCACTTCGTTCAGAATCTAAAAAAGTATTGGGCAACATACGCATAACGAGAGTATGAAATATAATTAAAATTTTGACATATTTCGTATAAATTTGAATTTTAAGCACTTATAAAAAAAAATTGTAAATAATGATTTCGGATTTTTTTTTTATCACTTTAAGAACAACTTATAAGAAACCTTGTATTAAATTTTCAAGACTTTCTGGCCACCCAAAAAATTTTTATCGGAATTTGAAGAAAATTTAGAAAAGTCGAAAATTTTAATTATCTATAAGTAGCTTAAAAATGGTCAAAATATTTTGAAAATTTAACTGTAAAGAGATAACCATAATATAAACATTTGGTAAAAATTTCAAGTATTTACAATAATTCGTTTTTGAGTTACAGTAAAATCAAAAAATCGATTTTGTGGTTTTTAGTAAAATTGCCGTTTTTCTGTCACATTTTTAGATTCTGAACGGAGTGATGAATGTATTGATTTTACAATGATGTGTGTTTTTTTGTTTTTTTTTTTTTTTTTTGTGTCTGACTCCAACATTTGGAGCAGTAATAATGCTCCGATTTTTGACTTCAGCCCCTCTTTGAATAGGGAATTGAATCTAGTTGGTACTTTAGGGGGGTCAAAATTAAAATTTTCTAATAGTTTTCAAAAAAATCGAGAAAAACAAAAAAAAAATGACAGAAAAATGGAAATTTTACGGAAAAACCACTTTTCGATAAAATCGATTTTTTGATTTTGCTGTAACTCAAAAACGAATTATTGTAAATACTTGAAATTTTCACCAAATGTTTATATTATGGTTATCTTTTTACAGTTAAATTTTCAAAATATTTTGACCATTTTTAAGCTACTTATAGACAATTGAAATTTTCGACTTTTCTAAGTTTTTTTTCTTCAAATGCCGATAAAAAAATTTTGGATGGCCAGAAAGTCTTGAAAATTTAATACAAGGTTTCTTATAAGTTTTTCTTAAAGTGATAAAAAAAAATCCGAAATCGTTAGTCACAATTTTTTTTTATAAGTGCTTAAAGTTCGAATTTATACGAAATATGTCAAAATTGCGAAATTTTGCAAGTAATTTTGTGGTTGAAAAATCGTAAAATTTTTTTCTTTTATAACTAAGTTTTGAAAATTTGGTACAAGGTTTTCCATACATTTTTCTTCAATTATCTGTAAAAAAAACTCTACCGGATTCAGACAAAAATTTTTAATGAGTGTTTGAAATTTAAATTTTTACAAAACCGTATTAAATAACGATTTAGCCTCAAACGATTTTTAATATTTGTTGTTATTCAAATAGTATAAATCGTAAATACTTGAAAATTTTACCAGTTATTTAGATTGCCATTTTCTTTACGTGATTTGATTTTCAAAACATTTTGACTTTTTTTGAGCTATTTATAGGCATTTGAAATAATCAATTTTTTTAATTTTTTTTTTTATAAATGTTGATAAAAAAAATTTAGCGGGGACAAATAACTTGAAAATTTAATTGAAGGGTCCACATAACTTGTTCTAACTCTCATTCAAAAATTATAAAAATACATAGGCACAATTTTTTTTTATTAGCATTTGAAGTTCAAATATTGACAAAAATTCGTCAAAATCATGAATATTTTTAACTATTTGGTAGTTAAAAATTTATAAATATTTTACTATCAAAAGCTAAGAATTGAAAATTTAATACTATGCTGTCCATAAGTTAAGCTTAAAATAATTATAAAAAAGTTTGATGTTTATTCAATTTAAAAATTTTACGAGTGTTTAAAGTTTTAATTTTAATTTGAAATCAAAAATACACGTGTAAAATAACATTTTACTAATAAATAATTTTCGATTTTTGTTATTTTTAAAAAATTACTAAACGTAAGATCTTGAAACTTTTACTTAAATGTTTGAATTAGTTTCAAAATAGAATGTAGGACAATATTTAAATATAATATATCACTGACAAATCATCTTCGTTCAGAATCGTTTTTTGTATACAATGATACCTATCATTGCATTCAAATTTAACCTACCATAGTCCGAGGTCCACCCCACCCCCTAATGTACAGCAGAGCGATACTCACTTACCGCTTTTTTTTTTGTTTTTCTGTCACTTTTTTTTTTGTTTTTCTCGATTTTTTTGAAAACTATTTGAAAATGTTTACTTTTGACCCTCCAAAGTACCAACTAGATGAATTTTCCTATTCAAAGAGGGGCTGAAGTCAAAAATCGGAGCATTATTACTGCTCCAAATGCTGTCGTCAGACACACATAAAAAAAAACACACATCATTATAAAAGCAATACATTCTTCACTCCGTTCAGAATCTAAAATCTGGTCAAAATACTCTTTCCCACTTTTCAGTAAAGATCCAATCCATCCTCCACTTCATATCTCTGGTTCCTACTTTTCGCCATCTTTAATTTTCACTAACCAATCTTATAAAATATTTGGATTAAATAAAGTCAACTAGTATTAAATGTTTACTTATTTACAAATAACTGGGATAACGATATTCGTTACCGATTCGAATCTTACCAATACTATCAATGTCCATGTTTCAATATGGTCTGGTTGATTATCACCTTTTCCTAAACGGTAGCAGTGAATTCAAATCATTAATCTATCGAAAGAAAAGACTTCATAAACAATTCAAAATTACTATAAACCACAATGTATATAAAAAATTTTCTCAATTACAAAATGGAATCAAAAAAATGCAATTCATTTTAAATTCAAAAATTCAGGCAAATCTCTCTTTAGATCCGATTTTAGTGATACATAAAAAACTAAAAGTAGATGACAGTATATCTACTATTAAGAAACTGGATAATACAATTGGAATTGGGAGTCATGGGTGTCTGATCGCTTCAAAGATTATTTTAGCTCCATATACTCGACGGAATATTTAAATTTTAATGATAATATAGATAACACAAATAATCACTCAGATATTATAAGCATACCTCTAATTCAATTTACCAGTAGTGAAATATTTTAAGGCCTATAGCTCCCTTAGATTTAGATCGTATCCTAGATCTGATGGAATTCCAGACATATTACGTTCCTGTAAATATTCTCTCTGTATTTCTATTCGAATTATATATAATCGCTAATTACGTTTAGGTATATTCTCTGATCAATGAAAAAATTCTGTCTTTAAAGTACTATATATTTCAAATGTAAGAGCAATAATTAATGTGTTTTACATTCAATACCACCGTACACGTGAAACCGGTCAATAACATCTAACAATGTCGAATGTAGTGAAAATAAAACAAATGAAAAATACAATAATAAACGCGATCAGGTTTAATTATCCATCATTATCTGTCTATAATATTCGGAATTCAGAATGTTCGAGTTATCTATATAGTTTTTATTTCGAGTAATCGAGGTTTTTACATTGGAATGGAATTTATTTCAAGGTTTGACTTATTTAGATTCCACTGTATTATGAAAATACCATTTTTTTTTGTTTTTTAATTTACTGCTGTAGTTATAAAAGCCGTGTTTACTAAGAAGATTTTTGACAAAATTTGTTAAATTTTTCTATCAAGGTGGTTCATCTCAAAACTTTTATTTATTTTTATATTTTTATTGAATGTGAACGCGTTTAATCATACTGAAATTGTATTAATTTTCAGATCACCAAAAATATGCAGGGCATGACTTAAAGAATATTCAACGGAAAGTAACCTACTGAAAGTTTAAACATTTAAAAAAATAAACAATAAAGATACTATTTTAATATTAGTTGTATACGTTTTGTCCGTGTGTTAAATGCAAGTTACGATGTACAATATTGGTGAAAAGTGAATGGCTGCAGTGGCATATTACGATGCGATTACACGCTGTGATGGCACCGGCCGGGGACGTCGTTGCGGATAAGGTGATGGCTGGAAAAAAAATCGCGTGACCGCAAATGGTGGCGGCGTCGTCGAGACTAGGTATATATATATATATACTATCATTGTATGTACGGAAACAGGCGCACCACACCTCCGTTTTGTGCAAACATAAAAACGCCTATATAGACAGTTTCTCACCCGAGTCATTCAACGGCGGTAACCGCGTACACAATATTATATTTTATAATATAATAGCGTACTATACAGAATGCAGCACGTGCGTGCGTGCTCGTTTAAAAAGTTAAAACGAAAATAGAATTTAAAAAAAAAAAAAACCAATTAACGAAAATTAGAGAAAATGATGTCAGTTCTACGCCACGCCCGCTAGAGTTGTTGAAAAAAAATTATGTATAAAATAGAGTTGTGGCCGCGAACGAAGTGACACATAGCGTATGCGGTGTTGGTCTAAATATATATAATATATAATAATATATTATATTTGGTATACGTATACACATTAGAAGAGTAGAGAAGTAGCTGTATGTCGGCTATATATCATATAGGTAAATATGTGCAGCGACCGCGTGTGAGGTCGTTCAGAGATGTTATCGCGGCTGAGACGCGAGTGAGTGTATGTTACCTACGCTTGATGGAAAGGGGTATGAAGTGTTTGCTGCTGTACTTTTTTTAGCTAAAGCCCGCCGTACGGATATTAGAGAGAAGATACTAACTCACATGGCTTATGCCCACAGTAGGTTAGGTATACTGTTTTATTTTTTTTTATAACAATGTTTGTTACGGAATGAGTTACATTTTTTTAACAACAAATAATTAATAAACGATTGAAAGAATCAAAAATGTACCTGATATTAGCCGATTTTCGTTCCATTTGTTGTGTACTATAATATAATAGTATATCGCAATACACACGTTTATTTTATGAATTCTCATGACGGAAAAATATTAATTTAGAAATAATCTTATTCGACAAAACCTGTTTTTCCACAATGTGCATATTATCTGTGAACTATCATTACTGTTGAGTAGGGTTTTAAATTTTCAAGAAATATTTCGTTTCAATGAAAAATAAAATATAAATTATTATATCCTAAAGTTTATAATCTCGTCAACTTGCAAGTGAACATTTTTAAAAGTTAATTTATTGTATGAAATAAAGAAAATATTTATAATAAATAATAATAATAATAATAATAATAATAATAATAATGATAAATTAATAACCAATAAAGATCCAATTAATAATAACAAGTGATAAATTCTAGAACTCGGAGTTGTATTTCATTTTTTTTTTTTTTTTGGACTATTTGATTTATTGCTTATTGAGCTAATAATTTTTTACCAGACACTACGAAAAAAATATCAAAAATTTATAGTGTATATTTTTGCATATTCAGTATCAATATTTTACGTATATAATTAACATATTATTTCTAACCAACTGTAACCGAACACGTTTAAAAGAAGAAAAAATATTTTTCAATATTTAATTGAACTATTTCAAAGAGTTGAATTTTCAAGTGAAAAATTTCAAATTTAGAAACCTACTGTTGAGTAAAAGAGATAATATTGTAATTAATCATTAATATAGGTACCGACCATCTCGCTGTACAGTTGATGATTTTGAATAACACACGTAAACGAAACTATATCGTGATGTTATCGTAGACAAGTCATGTATGCTACGTAAATAAAAATTATTGTTTTATTTACATGCCTTACGTTCAACGCGCCTCTTCTCCGTCCCGCTTAGGCACGTGAACAACTCACGGTCAATGCGATTCGTAACCACGGAGGTGGAACAACGCAGAATTCACGACGATCGATTTTCGTGTGGTTGAAATGTCTAAAGAATGGAGACCGCGTGATTATAATGTTATTATCGCCGGGACGTTCTCGGCAGGCCGTATAACGAGTGGAAAGATACGCGGCGCAGAAAAAGGGGCCGAAAAAAAATAATGCGCAGTTTAATCTCTTTCGCATTATACGGTTGGAAGGGGTTGAAAAAACCTCGCGTTTAATGGTCTGCAAACAATACCACGCGCGCCTATAAAATGTACGATATCGACGACACCGCGGTCGTCCGGAAACTTTGGTATAATATACCTATGTGTGTCGTGTAAACGATAAGAGAGAGTATGAGATGCTCGCGTACATTTCTATAATGAAATATATATTACCTTTTGTAAGGACTCGTATCGGAGGAGGATTGTTTTATAAGACGTAGGTGCGAGGTAGTGATAGGTATAACACAAAACGTACACATGTACCTATTCTATTGCATCATTTTTAAACTATTTTTAATTCAAACCTCATCATCTAAAATATAATAAGTACTTGAGAACCTTGTTTGTAAGTTTCAAAAGTTTTGAAATAAATTAACAAACCAAATTATAAAATTATGTAACGCTAAGTGACTGTCTAGCCTCACTCAAACTTCTTTATCTTACATATTATATCGTATTTGCCGTCTATTAGAGTCGTATACCCAACCCATCTCAAAATTTAGTTTAACCAATTTAATGAGCAATAACTATTGTTTCTTACTTAGATAATATTTAAATCAGCTAAACTGTACAAATCCTATAATCTACCTGAAACCCGTTCACTCAGAATTTAGTAAAATTTTGAAAATCAAACTTAACCTTAAAGAATTTGATATTATTTGAGTCATAATATTTTCAATTTTTTCTTTTACCGTAAAAAATTATATAAACAAATCCTAACACTATGGCACGGTGTTATCTTTTAAAAATTTGCTTTCTTAACTGAAGATAGGTTAAGTGGTTCTTTTTTACACAAAACAATTGTTCTCTAAACTGTGACGTGATAATTACGAAATAATCAATATTGTATTGGGCTGTCGGGATAACTTATAAGTTACTTTGAATTAACATTTTAGTATATTTATATCAACATTGTATGCGTACAATATCTTTTAACAATCGAGTGTGCAGCTACTAAGTATATATATATATATATATATATTATTTATTTATACAATTTAAAATTTAAATATAAAAATATTGATACATCTTAGTCGAGATAGTGAATACTGTTATGTTTAATACTCTAATAGATTTATGAATAATGAAGATTAATTCGATCATTACGAATGCAATTACTAAATAATAAAGATTAATTTATTAATATAAATTAAACATTAAAAGTGACGCTCCGTCCATCACTATATTATATCATTACGTCCTGTACTATTATATTATATAAATATGTTTTCATCACTCTCCCCTTAGAAAACATTTTATCTAATACCTAGCGAATCGTATACGTCATTACCTCAAATAAACACGGACGCACGAGCGTTTAAATAATGCTTCACAATTACGGACTTTAGTTACTTTCGTTACACTGCGGCCGATTCCACACGTTTTTTTATTACAAATAAAAATCCCTTGAACGCCACCCTTAATTCCATCCATCCCTGCCATTTTTGGACAACGGGATAGACACACCGTAGCTTAAGACGTGCATTATTATTATCGTTTTTGTTGTTTTTCTACACGCTAGCTGTATGTTGCGTGTTTAGAAAGTTTAATATAGGCGGTCACTGATGGTTTCGTCCCCCTACACGTGGCACGAAGCCGAATATTGGTGAAGAGTATCCAAGACCAATAAAAGCATCATATTAAATGTGAAAAATACATAAGTAATATAGTTAAATTAAATAAATATTTGGGATAACGATTTCTAGAAATATAAACTACACCAAAACATAATTTTTGTTTTGTTATTTTTTTTTTTAAATAAATTACAGATTTATTTTTTGTTTTATAAAATAATTATTTATAACTTTTAGGTCAAGTTTTTCAGAATAATTTGAACTAGATTTTTCTTAAAGTCGGCCTAACACCAAAACATGTATTATTATTTCTTAATAGTAGCTTGTATAAATATTGTTATTAAATCGTATGCTACATGTTGCTAGTGTATTCGTTTAAACCATTTAAATGTCTAAACATAGAACCACATTTTAGATTCTAATAAATTATTTTAAATCATATTAGTTTCTGAGAAAACAAATGTATTGATCTTGCACTGAAGTTTGTATTTTTAATTTATTTATTTATCTGTTTTTTTTTTAAATTATATTTTTGTGTCTGACGCTTTTTAAAGTAGAAAAAATGCTTCGATTTTAAACTCCAAGGGTAGTTTTTTTGTAGAAAAAGGATCTATTTGATACTTTATGGGGCCAAGAAATAAAATAAATGAATTCCCCTTGCTCTCCTAAATAATCCTGAAAAACTAAAAAAAAAAATTAACAAAATACTGGAATATTTACGCAACAACGATTTTTCACAAGATCCGCGATAAAATTGCACAACATTTAAATACAAGGTCTAAATTTATATTAATTTATTATTTTTTTATGAGTGTTTGAAGTAAAAACTATAACTAATTGAATACACATCTTGGTAATACGTAAAATAATGTTTTTAATAAGATAGATATTTGTAATTTTGTTATAATTCAAAATGTAATATTCATAGAAATTTGAAACTTTTAATGATGGTGTTATATTTAATTATTTAATATACACAATATATTTTTTTAAATATTGAGATTTTCAATTTTCAAATCTGTATACAATACATTATTCCACACTTTTATCAAAATTATTATTTATAAATATAAATATATGCTCTTATTTTCCGAAAAAAATATAATGAACTTACTTATTTAAAATTAAATTATTATTCCTATGTAAATGAACAATACAATATCCTTAGAATGACTGTCTCTACTCTAAATTTATTTTTATTGTTTATTACAATAATTTATAATTTCCTAAATTAAAATTTAACACATCAATAACGGAGAAAATCTTATCGAAATCACTTTCATTTATGATGCTGACAACTGATAAGTGGTTTTTAAGAGTTTCTGAAAGTTGATGGTTTAGGATAAGTTAAGTATATTATTAGAATTTGAAAAGTATGTGTTTTACTGAGATTATTCGAAGTCAGTTAGCTCTAACTTAGTTTTTTTTATTAATATTATGACTGATTTAGGTTAAAATAGGATGGTCTATTTGATATATATAAATTGATTAGTGTGTAAAATATTTCATTTGTCTAGTCATTCAAAAATACAATTAGATTTATTTTAAATTTGTAAATCATAGTTGAATATGAAGTACAATAGTTTTAAACTTTAGTTTCCTAGACATACTAGAAATTCATGCAAGAAGTATTTTATTTTTCAAATCGCTTAGTTCATTGATTTTTTTAACTATAAGTTACTGGTAGTGATGTTTTTGAATTGGGTATGCTGATCAAAGCGTAAATGAAATATTTATTTTAAATTAAAATAATTTTTAGCACTTATATTTAATTATATTTATAATTCTAAATAAATAATTGAATAATACAATTAATAGTAAATAATTTTTTAAAATATATTACGATTATTACGATTAGTATATTCTAATCCCATACAGAATGGTAACTAGGTAGTAGCGTTAGATATAACCTTTTTTGGTACTTACTTAGCTGACGTATAAGGACGAATTTATGAAACAATTAAAGATGGATTCAACTTTTGGCTTTAAATGTATTAATTTAATTTGATAAATAATTTTACTACAATCGTCATTTAATTGGTCAATACTTCATTTTATAAAGTACGCAGTGTAAATTACTCACGCGATGTTTTAATAAAACAGTTAATTAAAATACGTGATTGAGAACACTCATGTATAATAGTTTGTAGTATATTTTTTTATTGTTCAATGTAAATTATAATTTTTTTGGATTTAGTTTTTTTTTTTTTTTTTTTTTTTTTTTTAATGTATGAATGCTATCTTCAACTAATTTATTTGCATTCTGATCTGAAATTGAATTTTTTTTTAATTCATATTAAAATATTGAACGTGAAATGGCATGCTGGTTGCGGGTAGCTATTATTTATTTATCGATATACAATTAAAAATATTAAAATAACTAATAGATAATTATTTTATGAATAATAGTGAACTAATATATTATATTGTAACTTTCAGTTTAATAGTGAAGTTATAGAATGTTAGACTCTAGGTACTTACTACAAAAACAAAATTACTACTACGCAATCCATCAATAGATGCTAGGTATTACCATGTTAAATATTTTGTGTTTTTTTAAGTCAAATATTCCAATAATAAAATATACTGTATATTTGTTATATGATTATAAACGATATTAGAAATATACTTAGGTGCAAACCTCAAATCTGTATAACTTAGTAATATTTATATTAAACGTAAACTATTTCTTATTAAATTTTTTGTAATGTAAAATAATGAACCTTTATTTATCAAAGTCCGTCTTTATTAAAAGTCGATGCCTAGCTTTGCAATCGACGCCCATTGAGTATATTATAACCAAATAGATCCAATTTTAAGCACACACGTGAAAACAGACACAGTGCTTATCTAAACCTTTTAATAAATAACAAGATAAAACCTTTAAAAAATGTCATCTACTCTATGATTGACTTATAAATTTACCGAATTTAAAACGTATACCCAATAAAAGAGTAGGTAGCCGGTTTTTGTTTGTTGACTCGTTCAATAAAAGTACATCAAAGAAAAAAAATAACATACTATGTGACTATTTTTTATTTGTTCTAAAATGTTATCTTTGCCAATTACTCGGTTGGTTTGGAAAGAATTTCTTAAATAATATTGAGTTTTAGACATTGACAAGTCCATCATTGTAACACCCTACTAATTTAAACGAATGATATCGCGCAAATATTCAATGGTGATTGGTGATTGATCTAAAGATAAGATATTAATATACTATTTAAACAAATATGCTTTAAATTTATAACACATAAAAGTCGCCACTTTATAGTTTATGTGTGTTTATTATTTAGTATGGATTTTAGGTAAGCACTGTTCTACCCCACAACTTAATAGTCTAGGACAGTGCTTCTCAAACTTTTTTGTTATGGGGAAAATTGTTGGGGTGCCACAACCCCCAGTTCTAGAAGAACTGGTTTAAGATATACAGAAAAATATATATTATGATTTGAATCTGCATTTTACTGCAATATATATATTTAATTTTTAATTATTGCACGTGCACTACACATAGTATTTAACCGTACACGAACGTTTGTAATTTTACTAACACGTTAATATCTCCACAAGAATTAGACTGTAAACAGACTAAATGTATTGAGTATAATGTCTACCTGAAAACGAGATCCTACTTTACAGTAAAAAAAAAGGAGAAAATCTGAGTTCTTAAGTGTTTCTACAGTGTATATTTTGGTCAATAAGTACGATAAATATTCTGAAAAATAACATAATATTTTACATTACTAGTATAAGTATTTAACTAATTTTATTATTTCTGTTCCCGTGATAATAGTAAAACGAATTTGGTATTAACTATTGGATTATTATGGTAATTAGCAAATTTTTCAAATTGCAATCACGTAAAACATAATATTAAAGATTATAAATAAATGAAAAAACACAGAGTATATGATTTTAAACGTATATAGAAGTGCATATGGATCATATTATGCTATAACTAATGTTTTGTGCTGCATATAAATAAAAAAATTTCTTGCAGAAACGTGATATTGACTACAGAGCATGACAAAAACTTTTTATAATATGCATTACAGTCATATATTGTAACTTAAAATATGGAATAAATTTTTGATATTCCACTTAATTTGCGTTTGATTCGTCTAAAGTTTTAATGCAGATTTATTTTATACGGCAATAATAATATACACAATAATAAAAAATGAAAACTTATAAAATATTCTTAAAAAAGAATAATATGTATTTTTTTTATTCAAAAACATAAAACAACATTATGATGAGTGAGAATATTATATTGTTTAATGTAACGGCAATTTTTCGTGGTGCAGATCAGCTAAAAATGGATGTTTATTGTATGCTTCCATGTCAAACGAAACACACGTATTCGTGATGCATATTATTACATACATATTACTACTGTGCATGATTTAAGCACTGGTCGTCGTCGCTCGTGCACTTAATAAAGCTCACAAAGTCGGTCTGACTGATTAATTGGAAAGCGTTCAAAGAAGTTTGTTACGGTTAATGGGGTATGAGACGAACACGCACGACGCTTCGTTTGATTTATCGACTTCGGTATAATTGGGTCCCGGAACATATAGTCAAGTCAAGTACGACGACTACGACCGTCCATGACCACGTGATACATATTATATTATATATATGGCCCCTTGCTAATGCTCACCACAAAATTTAGATTCCGTGTACGAAGCAATCCATACACATATTGTGTTAGCTTAAGTGTCACGTTTTGTTTATTGTATTTCAGTAGACACGCTGTGGATCGTTGGTAAAAAATAAAATATAAATGCAGAGAAAGTTGCGTATACTTATACCTACCCATTTTTTATTCTTTATACTATAATATGATTGCTTATATTATTTAAAACATGTTATTAAAAAAAAAAAACAGTCAGGATACTAAGATAATGTCAGCGCACGTTTGGATTATCTCTTTGGCCCATGCGCAACATAGACAAAACGCATTTACACAGAATCATTTTTTTATATTTTTGAATAATCTTAGAGGAAGATCGCTCATTAAAAACAACGATAGAGAATGATATTTGTTTTTTTTTTTTTTGAAAGTCAAATACAAAAGTAAAGTAACAATAAAATATAAAACTGATAATAATATATCAATCCCTTAAAAATATTATAATTTTTGTAATAAGAGATTTTAGTTTAAAATCACAGAAAAACCATTAAAAACAATAATAATACACACATCCCATGTTTTGAGCCTAGATGAAAATAATTATAGTAATATATATACTAGGTAAGTATTTAAAAAGCCGGACTTTTGATTTTTGTTTTGTGTATAATTTATTATATGTATTACAAGAATTTATAAAAATTATGTAATGTTGAATAACACATTTTATTGTCTACATTTATTTAAAAGTTTATAATCATTTATCAATGTTTTTGAAAATAATTTATGGTTAAATACATAACTGATTGGTTGTCAAGAATTTTTAAAATAATGCACGTCTTAAATGCCTATTGACGACGGTGAGTTATTTTTTTCAATTTTTTTTAGTTATCATGATTTTTTTCATAATAATATTCTATTCGGCTTTAAATATTAAATTATATTTCACAGCTACCATAGGTATTATATATAATTATGTATACGATGCATCCCAAATTAAGATCAGAGCATTAGTTATAATAATATACCTTGGTTGAATGATAAGAATCGTAGTTCTGTGGTAGTATATATTTTTTAAATTTACCTTTGTAGTTATTAAACGGGATTTTTTTTAGTAGCAATTAAAAAAAAAATGCATTTTTATACTTATACATTATGTATAATTTTATTCATCGTTGGGTTTTATAATAATGTCGGTTTTTGTATTTGAAAATACAGTTTTCTATTCTTATTACCTATTATATTTTCCATTTAAAATGAAATTGCACCTTTTTTAGCAACATCTACTAATAAACTTCAAACAGGGCTTTATTTTCCTTGGTTCTTAAAGATAGTTATATTTTATTTCCATATCATTATTTGTACATAAAAAAATAAACATGTGCACTAAACAAATGAAACAATGTTTTTACAGTTTATTACTAGAACCAAATATCTAAAATATTTTTTAAGCGTATATTATTGTAAACGATTTGCATAAAAAAATGCACATAGATTTTGTGTAGGCATTAACCTCTTATCCCAACAGAATATATACGAATTAATTATAACAAAGTATTACTTCTTCATTTTTATGTACTATGTTTATCGATCAGATGACAGACTTCTATATCCAGTATAACATTTTAAGTAAATTGTATATACGTTTTTCATCTTAATATAATATAATTATTTATTAATTCATTCACGAAAATTGTAAGTTGAAAACAGACAATTCAACGAATCAACTTAAATGTTTTATTTCTAAATTGTTATTAGCAGATCGATGTATGCCTTTTGTTTAAAATCAATTGAAGGGAATACCTATGGACATTATAAGAAGCAAAAAAATAAATATATGTGAGCGAATAGAAAATTTTAAATATCTAGCACAACTATATTCACTTATGTTGAATCTAACTAATACCAAGTCATCATTAAAGTTGATTTAAATAACTAACAATTATTATAAGGTATCAAAATTATATTCAGAAACTTTTATTTTACATTTCTACATAAAGGATAACAATTAGAAAACAATATTCAAATTTCAGTTAGCCATTATTTTAATATGAAATTCAAAAAAATATATAGTGTAAAATTGGAATAAAAATAATAGTAAGGAGCCTCAGGTTATTATATAGTAACTAGATATAGATTACAAAGTGTAATGTGTGTTTAATTCAAAAACATTACTCTCAAATTTACCACAAATACAATAAAGTAAAAAACTGTATTCACAAATTGTTATCAATGCCTAATTAATAATAGGATATTACTGGAGTACGTGACAATTGAATCAAAAATATATATTAAAACGTTCTAAAATATACACTAAGTATTAACATATAATAAATTAATAATAATACATATTATGACTGAGTTATGATTTTTTTTTATGTATTTAATAAATAGTCATAATATAATATATATTATATTGTATATCTGTTGATATCTCAACCATTATCAATTTTACTTATGTACAGTACATCATAATTTTATTATTCTCTTTTTACTGGATTAAATGGACTTAAATTCTCATAAAAATATATTCTTAACAAAATCTACAGTCTTACGATTTCCGCGAATAAACACACAATTAATTGTGATAACATTTGTACGTATAACTTATGATTATGTATTTAAAATCAATAAAACAATTTAAAATTGTACAGAATAATTATCTCGTCGATACTATGTTACAATAACACAGTATTTATTTGTTTAATATTATATTTTATTTTATTCGAATTATTATACTTCGTACATCAAAGCATAGCAATGGCGATGGTATTATTAGTGTTCGAATTTCTAAGTGTTTAATATATACTGCAGTATACACGAATTTGATAGTTGTAAATCCATTTGATTTTATGTGAGGTGATTCTGAATTACTATAAGTACTTATAGGTTGATTCACAAATGGAATTAAACATTTGTATCACATTCGGTCTGGTAGGTAGTCTTCATTATGATATGTGACGTCGTTATCGGGTTCAAATCAACCTCATGCGTGCGCATATTGTTATTACGTGCTCTATAAATAATGACAAGGGATGCAGTGGCTTGATATTATATAGAACCACACTATTATATGACACCGGTTAATAATATAAGTCGTATTATTATATTAAATTTTTGGAAACTCATCGTATAACAAACCATTAGTTATTAACGATGTATGCATTGAAATGACACGAAGTCTGTCACTGCCACAACCAGAGGATATAATATAGAAAATTAAGATAGAGACGGGCGGTGGTTTGAATTTAGAAAATGTACGTCAGTTGGCTTTTAGTGACAAGTCGAAACGGACCTGTTGATGCTGTACGATATTTAAAATACGAAATGAAGTTTTTACTATTTTCAAGTTACTTCAGGAATGATAATAATTATTACGAAATATTCAGTGAATAAATCAGAGAAAAACGACATTCTAAAATTACTTTAATTTAGCTACTTATAATAGACAAATAGACAATGAAAATATATTTTGAAAAAAAATATATATTTTTTTTAAAATAAATGACTCATAATAATCCCTTCGAATGATTCGTCATCCGTCGCCGCGATGAATCGTAGTTTAGACGGCCGATGTACGCACTTGCGAGTTAAGTTGCCTGCTCAAACCAAACCGAATGGTGTTCTATCTGCAATTATTGGCGGTGGTCTACTCACGAACTCTTCTTCTCTCTCTCTTTCTCACCCGCATACGCTGAGACAATAATAATGTGTAACTTTCTGATTTTAGGATCAAAGTTTTTCGCGCGCGGACATTGATTTCGTGAATTCACAGAGAAGTCGACCAATGTGTTTTAACGAAATCGGCCCCACTTCTTTCTTCACAAGTTATTGTATAATTAATATAATAGGTTAGGTTAAAATAAATAAAACAATTATTTTAAAATACTCATGCTCAATCACTTTTTATAAGCATTTTAAATTCAATTTCTTTAAATCTAATAAAATCACGAAAATTTTCTAACTTTTTCACAGTTTAAAATGTACCTACCTATAAATATATAATTTATACAACCATTAGTCTTGGAAATTTAATAAATAGTTTCTCCACAAGTAATTCATCCTGAATCAAAACAATTCTAAAACCGAGTCTATGAATAACAATTTGAATTATTTTGTCGTAATTTACAAAAAAAATGTAGTCTTGTAAACTTAAATGTTTTAAATATATTATAAATAATTTATAAAGTTTTATTTTCACACACCATGACATTTTCAAATTTAATGTTTTTGACAAAAATTAATATAACTTTCTGCTATGAACAGTAAAATAAATTAGTAATTAACATAATAACAATATCAAAAAATATAATATAAAATATAGGTACTTGCAGGTAATAATATTATAAACTAATAAACCACTTCCGCTCACAATAGTTTTTGTATACGAGTCCTACAATGGTAGGTAGATATATCGTATATCATTAAATTTGATTTTAATACACCTATTACAGTACACTACACGACATCTACAACAGAACAGCAGAATATAATAGCTAATCGACTATATTTATTTTGATATTTTGATTACTAGAAAATTCAAAAAAAGTTATTTTCATAAAATCTATACACTAAATTATTGTCAAAAATTAAGTCTAGTTAATATTTAATAATGGAATGTAGGAAAAAATAATTTTTATACTAAAATATCAAAATATGACTGTGTATAGGCATTAATCAAAGTAGTGTATATTATATTATTAATATGATATAATGGTATACAATATGACTATGTATTTTGTGGTGGGCGTTGAAGTGAAAAAAAATGAACAGTGTGACTATAATAATTGTAATATAATTCAAAATAAAATAAAAAAACAAATAATTAAAATAAAAACGTGAATAAGATAATATTATAATGGATGGTGATATGGAAGACTACGTATAGAAACTTGAGATTCGTAGCGTGTAAAATAAAAGAGAGAGAGAGAAATGAAAAAAATAAAATAAAATAATGGCCGTCCCCTGTAATATCCGAAGGAGGATGAAGGTGCGGAAAAGAAGATTTATGGTACATTTTAATTAAGGGGTTGCTGTATAGCACTACCGTATTTTCCCAAGGTGAGGGAGGTCGAAAATAGCATCATTAAGGTATGATAAGGTGTTTCGATAAGAGTTTTTGATGACACATTTAGAATCTTCGTTAAGTTAATGACGATTTTTTCCTCCGGTTAAATGCACTAAAGATCGATACAGACGAAACAGTTTTGTGAACATATAAGAAATTATTATGACATAACTTTAATACGATAACATGATTTACATTATCATCTCAACTTAATAAAATAATTTAATTCTTAAAAAAACATAATATGATATGAACATATTATATATTATAGCATGTTGACAGGTAAATAAAACGTGAGAGGTAAACAATTGAAAGTTTTAATCTCTATGGTATAGACACATTGTACGAGTATTTTGGTGGACAGTGCAATTAAAAAAGTATATTTCGATTCTAAGTTTTTTTTTCTAATTCAATTACCTACGACTTCAACTTTTCCGCTCGTCGCTGAATGATCTAATACGCTTTGTTTATCACTCTATCCAGTTCAGATAAATAGCTATAAAGGGTTTTTATTTTCTAACGAATAGCTTTAATAGAGCTTTATTAATATCGTATGATGCGTACGACTTAAATATTCGTAGGCATTTGTTTGAAAAATACTACCAATTTAAAATTCAATCGTTTTTGCGCGATTATTTTTATGGTAGTGAATATTATAATATTATCGCATTCATAATATTTGCATCAAATTATTTTCTTTCAAATAGTAATATATCCATATATAATTTGGTTTTTCATGGAAATCCATTTTCCCACCCCCACACGAAATTATTAACGTGATGGCGAATAATATAAATAATATTTTGGTAATATCTAAATACATTATAATACACTATATAACTTTGTGTCTTAACTACGTAACGCTTGTCATACAACAGTCTATGAAACACAACATAATATTATTATATCTTATATTGTTTTGGTGTTATAGTTGAAAAAAATATTGTATAACGCCAAATCTACGGACTACGATAATCTCGCACGAGTATCTAACAACTATATACTAACAATTATGGCAACAAAATCACTTTAATAAATCTGTGAGTACGTATAGTTGACAACATTTTTTTTTATTTTTTGATTTTTCCACATTATTTTTATCACAATATTATGTTATATTCGTATGTATATTGTAATATTTTAATGATTTTGTTCAAAAGTTTACTATATTCGCACTTACTCTCAAATATGTATATACAGTTTATTTTGTTTGAAAACTGTGTAGTTTTCATTTTTTTTTTTTTTTTTTTTTTTTAAACGTGAGTACGTTGGAAAATTTTGAATATTTGCGTGTTATAATATTACGTATTAAATTTTATTTACATATTATTTTACAATTTATTTCTCCATATAAATCATCGATACACTCACATGATTGGTGGGTCTGAAGAGGTCGTGAAAGTGATGCATAAGTTAAACTGACACGCCAGAATTTATCATATTATACTATGCCATGCACTTGCAAATTGCAATGGTGACAGAGTACGTGTAACACGACTAACACGTATCTAATTATTATGGCCATAGATTTTTACTTATTCTAAATGTTAAGTTGATTTATACCGTCTTTATTATACATGCCAAGAAAATAGATTTAATATCTTAAACTTAATTACTTTGACAACTTTCATAACCACTAGAATAATGATTTACGAGCTTTAGTAAATAATATTTATTGTATATTCAATATTTTTTATTAAATTCAATTAATGTTATCGACAAAATCACAGACTTATAAATTAATTAACAATAAATAGAATTTTTATAAATAATATGAACCACATGAAACAAACTTCTTATATTAAACACACCATTTCATATAAATGTAAACAACACGTTGTTTTTTCTTTATTATAAAATAAAACACATATTTAGTTATGAAATAAAATGTACCAATTAGTAAGACATAAAAAAAGCTACGAAAGTAGATTCAGATCACCTAATATAAATACAAGATTGGAAAAATAAAATAATAACAACAAGAACTTCAATTTTTTACTTCACAAAAATCGTTATTCTCATCTGATGATCAATATAAAAAATATTATTTAAAGCAAAATAACAATTGATTAAAGTCATTTAAATTCAACTACCAATAAATATCAAAAATCAATAATACAAGGCAATAATAAATACTTGTTTACGATACATTTTCTTACAG
Source organism: Schizaphis graminum (assembly GCA_020882235.1). Taxonomy (NCBI): domain Eukaryota; kingdom Metazoa; phylum Arthropoda; class Insecta; order Hemiptera; family Aphididae; genus Schizaphis; species Schizaphis graminum. The sequence goes on from CM037033.1 coordinate 96,440,692, forward strand.
TACGTGATAAAATGTTTAGACATACAAACTAAGTTAATAAAATTAATTTGAAAAGATAATTTTTACTGCAAATCCCCTCGACAATTTTAAAATGTAACTTTCATAAATAAATTAGAGTGCATTTATACTCCGTCACGACTGTCACGAGTAGCTTTTTTTAGTTTAAACACCGTAAGGAAAAAAATAGGTAAAATTGAATTCATATAAACTCCACCAGAAAATAAAAGTAGGTGATAATATAAAATTAATACCACTAATATTTAATTATATAAAAAAAAAATCATAATGTTTATAATAATTTTCGTCCACACTAAAAATTAGTTAAGTACGTGTAAATATTACTAAAAAATATATAAAATTTAAAATAGTTAAAAATAAAAAAAAATTACTAACATAACAGTTATATTATATTAAGCTTTAAATTTATCTATAGAATAAATTAACTATTTATATTACTATTATAATAAATTATATTTAATAATTAAGAATTCAATTTCATACAATAAGTATAATATAAAATGATAATTTTTATAATAATAATTTTCCACATTAAATAATAGTTATAATAGTAATAATACTTCAAAATTAACAAAAATATTTTTTAAATTATTGGATGTCTACGAATATATACACTTATAGTGAAAATATTAAAAACACATTATTTTATACTATTTTACTAAAAAAAATTATAATTTTTTCAAAAAACAATGTTGAGAAAATATTCCAATTTCTCAATGTTTCTTATTATTAGATTTCTTATTTATTTTATTGAGCACTGGAAGTTTTATAATTTTAATCCAATTGAAATTATATTCAATACGCTCATGGAAAAGGACCCTTATAGTTTTCTCTCAGATAACACATATAAGTGAAAGATTGAAGCATCTTTACTTAAAACACAATAAAACCAATACATTAATCGCCCAACTCAGAATCTAAAGCACGGTGGTTTTTTTAAGAATAAAAAGAAAAATATTTATATCAAAATAAAAGTTTATGTCTTCAAATTTCAAAAAAAAATAAATTAAATAAACTCAACATATTGTTTCTGCGTTAGCAGCGATAGGGTACATTCAAAACTTACACCACTGGAACTGCAAAAAGTTAATTTTAACTTTCTCCACAGTCAAATTATCAAAGTCCTAAAAGAGAGCTTTATTTATTAAGAAATATTGTTTGTTAATAACATTACATTTTATATTCTAATATTTTAACGTTATTTTTCATTAACAACTTTTGTTAAAATACCTAAGCTTACATTTTTTTCCTGTGTACTTTTATTATTATATAATTAACCGACATGCATTAATTATAACGTGCAATTATAATAATTATATACGTTATATATTCAGTTAATGATTACCTATAAATAGGTATATTAAGGCTTATTATAATATAATAAGGCTTTAAATAGGCTTATTTTTTATTATCTTATAGCTATAATTTCAGAAATTAATATTTTTATTCATTTACATTTTTTATGGTTAATACTTAGGTTTATTGTTTACATTCGATGTGGTATAATAATATATTTGTGTGATAACTTTATTTTTATTATTATTATGTTTTAAATGAATCCTACTCTCAGGCTCGGATTGGACCGACGAGCTACCGCGCTGAGCACATGGGCATCTTGCTAAAATATTTAGCTAAATTAACTGGGCCAGTAAAATTATTATGCTCAGTAAGTTTCTGGGTTCCAATCCGGCACTACCTACTCTTTGTAATTGCAAATTGCTTGCAACAAAACATAATATGTAAAACAAAAATGTCTAAATTCGTTTTGATGATTACGTAGGTATAAATAAAAGATTGTATAATGATAAATTATTTTTATTTAAATTTTTTAAAAAATATGTATACAGTTACAGTCAAACTAGTAAAAAATAAACAAAAACATATAAAATAATTTAGTCGTACCTAGATAAATAAAAAGAGGGTATTTTACATTGATTTCTAGGTTTCCAATACGCTCTATATCAACGAACATATTTATTTGATGAATAGAATACTGGATAGCGTTTCAATTTTATTCAAATATAAACGACCTTTTTTTTTATTTTTAAACATACAATTATTTGGAATAAAATACCTACTACACAACTAATTATTATACTTAGTCGGAACAAATCCTTTTCCTTTAATAATATTTAATTATTTATTTCGTGTTCCTTAATTTTTTAGATAATGATAATGGTAAAATATATTATAATTAGTTTATAACTATCATTGATTTTATTTATTTTTACATTCATATAAATTTATGTATAATCACCAATAAAAAAGCTATATTTAAATAAATAACAATGTGCATAATATACATAAAAACTATTATCTGTTTATTCGCCAATGACTTTTTGCATTACTACGATCCGCCTCTTAGAAAATTTATCTTTCATAAATATTAACATTGAACACTTTTGTTTGATAAATAATCCTTAATAATACTAAAAGTTTGTTAAATTTAATAATTTTTTCAACCAAAACACAAATTACATTTTATAAAGAAGTATTATGGGCAATGTTACAACTTGGCTTCAAATTTGATATTGAAGACTTTAAGTGGTGTTACGGTTCCAATAATCTTCGATACCCTTAGCTATTTGAAGAGTTCTTGTATCCGATTTTTTATTATGTATACCTATAATCTCTTTGAACGAAAGTAGTATATATGGTTATGGAAACTAATCTAGGCGGAATTCAGATGATTTCTCTTTTGTATTTTGACTGTGGAATATAGCAACAGCTCTAAATTAATAAACTGTTTTAAGTATAATATTATTGTTATCGCCTAATGCACCCGTAATAAACAGAAACAATCACGTTATAAGAAAAGGGTGTACAAGAAGTATTTAAAAGTAAATATATATGGGCATGGGCTGTATCAACTTAACATAAAAATGAACTGTTATTTTTAATTATTGATTATGTTTACCTATTTAATATTTTGGGTTTCCCCTGCCCCATTTTAAAATCCTGACTACGCCACTGTAAAGTTATATGATTTATGCAGTGGCTTATTATGATAAAAACAATCAGCTTTACACTGACCATAATATAATATTTTTAAATTAAATATTGGCATGTGAAATCAATCGATTCAAGACAACGTAACGAGTATCACGTACAAAGCTTAAAATATATCTGTCCAGAAACACAAAATAAATATGACGCATCGAGGAAACATAAAAAAGCTACGATTGAATGTTGCTGGTAGAATGAGTAAGTATTCAATTATGTGTGTGTATGTGTAACGTTTATTGACACTATACATTGTATGACGCGTTTACCAATACTTTGCGATAACTTTCCAGTGGTTATTATATACTATAAAATACATAGTATATATATATATATATATATATATTAATAAATGGTAAAAACGATAATTTTTTCTTTAATTAGGTTAAGAACGTTATCTCATTTACCAACAGTTTTTGAATTTCGTTCACCTTCGTTAAACGACAGCAATAAAAATAAAACATATACACATATACACACGTTTATGTACTAGTTTAAATTCGGAACGCAGTTCGTCTAACGAATACAAACTTGACTAAATTTTAATTGCAACGAAACATTATCAAGTTATTGAATTAGTACGTAACATACGTCATCCGGATCTGTACGTTGTCTGTCGCTTCAAATTCGCTTGGTCCAGCGAACATCATCAATTATTAAGTTCATTTACATATAGGGTTGAGTCATTTGTTGTACTCGACGTGTACATCGTAAAAACAAAATTGGATTAAGTTAACGCCACTAGTTTTCAAGAACTCTCTGACCATAACCAACAACAACACCGCTAAAATAATATATATATATATATATATAATGATTATTGTATTCGACGAGGTCAAGGCAAAACTTAGGTCTTTCCATTTCCCAACAACAATAATTATTTTCATCCCTTTATTAACTCGACAAACCAAAAGATTCAATTGTAATCATTTCTGTCATATATATATATATATATGATATTATTATAATGAAATGTTTGTTTTCATTATGTGCTGAACTATATCCAGTACTTAAAAACATGATATACCTGTTTTTAGTTAGGTATATATTGTAACATTATAATTTTATTTGCATTCAAAATCATTGAATCGAATTACAAATTGAGTAAAGTATACAAATTACTTTAAAATATATTTGAATTTTTATTTTTTATTAGTTTCATTTGATTTATCTATATATTGATATGTTATAGTTACTGTAATTATTATTTGTATAATTGATACATACAACTTTTAATCAATTATTATATAATGTATTCAATATTTATAAAATACAAAGAGTACTTAAACATAGGTTAGGTTATTATATATTTGTATATTGTTTAGCTACAATAATATTAAACTTGGAAATTGGTTACATATTCAGTGTTGATCAATTAAATACCCTGAAAACTATAATAAATTGCACTTGTAATATATATTCTTGTCCTTATCGCATAACAATTATGTAATTAACACTGTCATACAAATAAATAGTATTTTTTTTAGTTTAATGAATATTATTATTATTATACATAATTTTATTAATACATTAAATGGGATAATATTATTTTTTTCAATTTCATTTTATCGAATTTCTTTCCTAACGATTTCCCTTAATGTACACTGAATTTATCAATTTCATGTTTGAAAAAAATATATAAATAATAACAATCAATAGAATTATTGTCTGGTCATATTTCTATGCTACTTTAAATAAGCTAAAATGTTATAACAAAAGGTCGATAAATTAATTAAAAAAAACAAGAAAAACATAATAAGACATATTTAGAAGAACTATCAAAAAAGTTATCATCAACCTAAAGCTTATTTATAATATATTAGTAAAAAACATGTTAATATAGCAAATTGTAGGTACAAAATAAATTCAATTAGTTATTATATCTTAAAAACAACAAACTTGAAGTTGTATTTCAATCTAACGATATTGCATCCGAATTTAATATTATACAATACCCCTCAAATAGACAAAAAATACGAAATTTCACTTTGATATTGATCTTTGTTTCAATATTAATTTAAAATATAAAAACTGTCAATATAATCATACTACTGACTCAGTAGTACTGAGTGAAAATAGTGGTTTTCTAGATCAATGTAAAAAGGCACAAGTGATCGACTATTAAAATCAGGCAAGTCATCACTAGAATGAGCTATATATATATATATATATATATATATATAGACCAATATCACTTATCCCAAGCATATCAAACTTTTTTTTTAGCAATTTAAAACAACTTATAAAATTAAGATATTTTATGCCAGACAATTGCTTTGGATTCCAAAAAAAACAATAGAACCATCAACCAAGTTCATCTTGTCACAAATATTATTAGCGAAGCACTTAAATAAAATAATTAGCATTTCTATACGTAGTTCGAGCTTTTGATAAAGTTTATCATAAATATGTATGAATAAAACTAAATAATAAACTGCCGTATATTACATGTACTTTTTATAATTATTATCTAACTAAAAGACAATTTCAAGATAACTCAATAGGTGATAAAAAATTGCAAAAATGTTTAATCTAGAATACCAGAATATAGACATATCCTTATCATACCGCTCATCTATTTTATACAGATAATATCCCAAATAAAAATGACTGAGGTAAATATGTACCATATGGGAATTTTAACGATACGTATGTGACTGATACACTGCAACTGATAATTTAATCTATATTACATGTAAATTTAAGTATACATTTCATTAGGAAATCGAGGAAAATAGTGACAAGTCAGTCCGTGTAAATTATACTTTTACAAAAATCGATAATCATCTTTTGGTTACACAGTAAGATAAATTTTTACTAATATGTTTAGTTTAATAGATGGGTATTATACGCCAAGAATAGAAACGCCATGTATTATTATAATCATATGTGTATATAAAAGTGTGCAAGTAGAACTGGTTAGTGAAAACTGAAAAGGCATTAAAATGTCAAAAAAATTTACTCTAAACTTATCTGCCATTACTTTTAGCAAACGATTTTGTACCAAAAAATCTAACAAGAAGGTCACTCAGCGTTGTCAATATTTTACCTTCCTCATTGTTGCAGAATGTCAGATTATTCACATAACTTTTCACCGTACCCATCAATCATTACTTTTAAAAATGAGTATTTGTACTAAATTAGTTTGAATATAATTATTCTAAATACATTATAGGTAATAATAGTGTTGGTGTTGATATTTTTTCAGACTTAAAATACGAATATAATATATTATTGTAAAAAATCCATATAATTCCATACATGTTTCTAACATCAAACGATATTTCTTACTTGTGGACACGATAGAACTTTCTTTGATTTCAGTATATATGTGTGTCGATTCACCAGATGACGACGACGACGACGGTCGAGGATTTTTTGTAAACCCTACTTAAATGACCTTACAGATAATGGCGTACGGCCTGCTCGGCTATCCACCAACCAGTCAATAACAATTGATCTATTTGTAGTTCCACCGATACTATAGTTTGTGAATGTTGCGTTGGATTTCCCCCCTTATTTTAGGATATCCTGCAATATGCGTGGGCTGAAATCCGATAATTAAACGACACCCAAACCCCTCCTGTATGTACACGCATAGGGTCGATTCATCCCCCCATATACATATTATTCACAGACCCACAATACTAATGCGATGGGAGTTCGTATTCACGTATCTATACACCCTACGCCACCACATTACGGCATTTGAAACGGCGGCGATGACCGGTTACTATATTATCCTCATATTATAATAATTCACCAAACGTGACGTTTTCACCAATGACCGTTTTACACTGGATAATTACATATAATGCGCACACACAGACACACGTATTATGGTATAATATATATGTAAACATACAGGGTATACCTGAGAGTGCAAAATTATATCCGCATTTAGAATAAGCATGTAATATGTATATTTTAATGGGTGACGCTCATATTTCTCCTGAATGTCAACGCGCACAAGTGCAAAACTGCAGTACAGGTTCAAATATAAATAATTCGGCTTTGCTTTAATAATCTGTGGGATATAAACTATGTAGTATTAAATCAAAAATCATACCATAAACATGTATCACCGTGCATTTACTCTTCATAGGGGTTACACTCGTTGCCGATCTCCAATCATAATATATTTGTTTATCCATTATACTGAGTATTTATGATAAAAATATGTACTCGTCCAGTTAAACCACTTGCATTTTCCAAACTATTAATAATAATAATTTACTTTTTTAACTGCAGACGAGACATTAACTAATTATGAACAAAATAATATATTTATATATATTATAAAGAAAGTGGATAGAAGACATGGTTTGTGTTATTTCAATACAAATAGTTCTGGATAAAACATAATTTGTGATAGGTTGAGAAAAAATTGTCCAATCATAATATTATAATAAACTATGTAAATATATTGGTATTTGTTATGATTTAAATTCATATGAGTTTGAAGAAATATGTTTAACTGACAATGTAGGTATTATAGGAGGTATACATGTAAAATATTATTTTTTAAGTTTTACCAACACTCATTTATCTTAATGATTATCGCATTAAATTTTGAAAGACTATATCTTTACAAATATTTTACAAACATCTAAAATTATAGTAAAAATGATTATAATAAACCTTTAATATTTAAAATTAAATTAAAACCTATCTATTATAAAAAAAAATAAAATAAATCTGAAAGTTTTTTTCCTGATCTTTTAATTTTAGTTTTTGCGAAACATGTGATTGTAGTCACATATCATTGTGATCTATTTTTAAATATTATATTATACAAATATAATAATTTTATTATCTTAAATACGGAGTCACTTTCACATAAATTATATATTGAACACAGTAATTTTTATTAATATATTATATGCTTATTGTAAATTCATTCAAATTATAATGAAATAATTAAATTTTGTTAAACATTATAACATTTTCTTTAACATGTTTGTCTTATAGAAAATATGAAAAGTGTCTTTAAATAATTATAGTCTAAAATGTATTATGAAATTAAATTATATATTTTGTGAGTGCAATACATTTGTTATAATTTTTTATATACCTTATTTAAATAAGTGATATACATATAGAGGTTTTTATTTTTTATTACTGATACAGTTAAAAGTTTTTTTTTAATTTTATACAAATAAAACTAAAACCAGATAACGTTTGATTTATAATAAAACAACTAACTATTGTGATTTCCCATAAACAGGAATTAATTTTTTTAAATTATAGATTTTAAACAATACATTTTAAATATAATTTATACATAATAAATAATAGCTTAAGTATAATAATCTTCAAAAATATACAATTATCATACTAAATAAAGGCAATTTAACAAAAGTATTTGGTCTAATATATTTTCCCTCATACACTGCTTCCCACACTCTCAAAATATTAAAATGTATTTATGCTAATAATTAGCATGCAATTAGCGTTGATTTGCACATATATTTTCTTAATTTGCACGTTTTAATATAATTATTACAGGAAAAATTGTAAAAAAGCATATTTTTATTTTTATGGAAAGCTGAGTAAATGCTCAAAAACAGGAAACGGATTTATTGAACTGGGAGTGATGCGTAAATATTAGAATTGGTCATAAAAATGTATACTAAAATAATAATAACAATAAATTTACCTGCAACAAAATACTGAAACCAGAATAAGTTCTGATATAAACGTTATATTTACATTTTGTGGGGCTGTAGAAACTTTTTAGATTCTGAACACTCCGTTGAATGTATTGATTTTACAATGATGTGTGTTTTTTTTTTTTTTTGTCTGTGTACAGCATAACTAGTCGAATTAATGCTTAAATTTCATTGGGGGTAGTTTCCGATGGAAAAGTGGATATCCTTGGTGCATTATAGAGGTGAAAATTAAACATTTTTTAACAGTTTTCAAAAAATCGAGAAAAACAAAAAAAAAGTGACAGAAAAACGGGAATTTTTACGCAAAACCAGTTTTCGACAAAATCGAATTTTTATTTTGCTATAACACAAAAACTAATTGATTTAAACACTTGAAATTTTCACCAAATATTTATATTAGCGTTATCTATACACAGTTAAATTTTCAAAAAATGTTGACTTTTTTTGAGTTATTTATAGACCACTGAAATTTTCGATTTTTATAAAAAATTTTTTTTTAAAATAACGATAAAATTTTTTTGGCCGGCCAGTAAATCTTGAAAATTTTATACAAGGTTTCTTATAAGTTTTTCTTAAAGAGATAAAAAAATCCGAAATCGTTGGTCACAAATTTTTTTATAAGTGCTTAAAGTTCGAATTTATATGAAATATGTTAAAATTGCGAAAATTTGCAAGTAATTTTATGGTTGAAAAATCGTAAATTTTTTTTCTTTTATAAATAAGTTTTGAAAATTTGGTACAAGGTTCTTTATACATTTTTATTCAAATATCTGTAAAAAAAACTCTACCTAAAAAAAATTTTTATGAGTGTTTGAAATTTAAATGTTTACAAAACCGCGTTAAATAACGGCTTAGCCTCAAACGGTTTTTTATATTTGTTGTAATTCAAATAGTATAAGTCGTAAATACTTAAAAATTTTACCAGTTATTTAGATTACCATTTTAATTACTTGATTTGATTTTCAAAATATTTCGACTTTTTTTGAGCTATTTATAGGCATTTGAAATAATCAATTTTTTTTTTTTTTTTATAAATATTGATAAAAAAAATTTAGCTGGGACAAATTACTTGAAAATTTAATAGAAGGGTCCACATAACTTGTTCTAACTTTTATTCAAAAATTACAAAAATACATAGGCACAATTTTTTTTTATTAGCCTTTGAAGTTCAATTATTGACAAAAATTCGTCAAAATCATAAATATTTTTCACTATTTGGTAGTTAAAAATTTATAAATATTTTACTATCAAAAGCTAAGAAATGAAAATTAAATACTATGCTGTCCATAACGTAAGCTTAGAATAATTATAAAAAAGTTTGAGGATTATTCAATTGAAAAAATTTTACAAGTGTTTAAAGTTTTAATTTTAATTTGAAATCAAAAATACACTTATAAAATAACGTTTTACTAATAAATAATTTTCGATTTTTGTTATTTTAAAAAAATTACTAAACGTTAGATATTACATATATTTGAAGAAAAATTTATGGAGCACCTTGTACCAAATTTTCAAAACTTAGTTATAAAAGAAAAAAGTTTTACGATTTTTCTACCACAAAATTACTTGAAAATTTTCATAATTTTGACATATTTCGTATAAATTCGAACTTTAAGCACTTATAAAAAAAAATTGTGTCTAGCGATTTCGGGTTTTTTTTTTCACTTCAATAACAACTTATAAGAAACCTTGTATTAAATTTTCAAGATTTTCTGGTCGGCAAAATTTTTTTATCGTTATTTAAAAAAATGATACTTAGAAAAATTGAAAATTTCAATTGGCTATAAATAGTTAAAAAAAAGTCAAAATTTTTTTAAAATTTTACTGTATATAGATAACACTAACATAAACATTTGGTGGAAATTTCAAGTATTTACAGTGATTAGTTTTTGAGTTATAGCAAAATAAAAAAATTGATTTTGACAAAAACTGGTTTTGCATAAAAAATCCCGTTTTTCCCTCATTTTTTAGGGTTTTTCCTGACTCATTTAAAAAATGTTGAAAATTTTACCTTTTGACCCACCAAAGTACCAACTAGATTCAATTTCCTTTTCAAAGAGGGGCTGAAATAAAAAATCGAAGGATTTTTACTGCTCCAAATGTTGTCGACAGACATACAAAAAAAAAACGCACATCATTGTAAAATCACTACATTCATCACTCCGTTCAGAATTTATAAAAGTACATAAAGTATCGAAATTAATTTATATTAAATAATTGTATTTTGACTGTAAACATTAATAAGTACTATTTATTTACAATAGGTATAGATAGTCCATATTATGAATTTACGACAAATATGACACTATGAAACTAATTGAATATATAATATATAAATGATAATTAATTGTCGATTTAAAAACTATTACAATACGCGTGGACGTGAGAAAATATTGAGTTTTATAATATTTTATAAATGCCATAAATAATTTTTTTTTTTTTTTTTATTAATTTTGAGTTTGTTTCGTCGTATTACAAAATTAAATTCATATTAAATACATTTGTATAAATTTAATAAATTATAATATTATAATTTGAAATAATATGTACTTACATATAATATATAACTATATTATAAACTCTAGTATATGCTAATAGTTAGTGCATTATACATTGTCGTGAAGAAATAATTAATATTTTACCTAGTGAATTCGAGTAAATTACACTGTGTACATAGAGTTCTTCTGGCACATACAATAGAATCGTAACCTAACCTAACTCGTAATAATAATATACGCATTTATTTGTCGCATACCATTATTTATTTTTCTCAAAAATGAATTATTCACTTTATTCGGTTAAATGAAACCCGAGAAACTTATACACAACAGCCCGATGGACCATGCGTATATATATCATACATAATTCTCATTAAAGGGGTGAAATCTGCATTACAAAAAAATAAAAATAAAAACGCGCACACAGCCAAGCACAAGTAGACGATGGAACTCGAATACGGACGTAGTAAATGAAACATTGTGTTATGAAGTCAAATAAAAGGTTTTCGCATTGTGTTCTGCGGGTATGGTAGTCCAAAAATATGTCAAGTCCACGTGTATATACAATGGGTTGGCGCGGAAGAGGATGTATGTGTGTGTGTGTGTGTGTGTGTGTGTGTGACACTGTGCAGGCTCGCGTTTGTGGGTATATGCGCGTGCAGACGACCCCATTGAAATTCCAAAAATATATAAAAGCGACTTTCGAGCCGGACAGTTTTCGAAATACGCGCCTGCATAATATTAAATAAATATATAAGTGTGCGTTCACGCGCGCACGTATGAGTGTGTGTGTGTGTGTGTGTGTGTGTGTGTATCTGCGCATATTAATTAATATGCTAATGCGAATATGAGCGTTTGTGTATATGATAATATGTGTGCGCATTGTAGTGGACGTCCTTTCCTAAAAAATTGGTCGGTTTTCACGTGTGTGTATATATATATTATAAATACAATATATACATATATATGAATTTATAAAGTATCGCTATAGCACCTTTCGTCGGTTTTTACCCATTATAGTTGTTAACCGTCGCAGAAAAGAGTTGCTCTTTGCCCACTATACGTATTTATACTCGTATGTAATATAATGTATTATTAATTCATGCGTTGTGCACTAGATTTTATTCGCCACTGCCGCGTGCCGATTTTGTTGGACCGGAAATAGCCTAAGAGCGGTGCTGTGCGTGAATGCACAGGACGGAGGGGACTCGATACACCCGTGGTAGGTGTAACGCGGATTTAATGTCGTTTCCGGACCTCTCATACATATATTTCCCGTCCCCTGACGACTCTTCCGCCAACTTTAGCTACTATGGTGACTTCTACCCTAGTTTGGCTGCTGAAACACAAACAGCAGCAGCAGCATTAGTGCTATCGAGCCCTATAATCATTATGTTGCTACTCTACAAGCGACCCTTTCTGACTGTGTTACCATCTGATGTCCCAGTCCGTTCCTTCTTCCCCAATTATTCAACCACAAATTTAAGACGCAGATGACACGTAATGAGCTAAAAAAAAATATATAATTCAATAAATTGTTGCTGGTTAATAGCTTTTATAGCGCGGGTGATGCTTATTTTTACCATGAACTCGACGACCACTAGGGAAGACAATATTATGACGTTTCCATGTAATATAATACTTATACATTAACATTAATAATAATGTATACTCGCGAGAGTTGTAATCAATTTATACACCCCTTTTTAACCCTCATTTTAGCCACCATATCGCCAAATAGACGAGTAGTGATGACTGTGCATTTTTCATTCTCGCCGTGGGGGCGAGTACCAAAAATTCCATTTTCCGATTATAGACAATATTATGCATATGGGTATTTCCATAAAGTTTGTCTATATTATATAAAGTATTTCATATGTTTGTAAAAAAATGATAGTCATATGACAGTTATAATTTTAAGTGCGTTAATTGTATATCGTGAGAATAATATTAAAGAAATAAAATAGATTTTTATAGCAATAGGTACATTGTTATAATATTGCAGATTGTGATTAGTTTCGTAACCTTTGATTTATATAATAAATGCTCAATATTTATGAAATAATTAGTGTTATTTAAAACGAATATAAAACTGTTATTATGTAAAATTCTAAACACTAATAAATATATATATATTTAAATAATTATGAAACTTGTCATAATTTAAACGTATTCAATTTTTGAAAAACTGATGAGCATCGAACTACTCGTAATTATCATGTATGCTTTCGTCACTATGTATTAGTGTGGTAAATACCCACGTTCAAAATTAATTTGTTATGTCAATTAACAGTATTGCATGTTAAATCTAAGCGGGTATAACCAGCGTATACGGCGTGTACAGATACGGAAAACTGAATATAGAATAAATATATTTCCATTGATGACAAAGTAGTAAATAAAGTTTATACAGTGGAATGAATAACTTGAATGTAATTTATTACTAGTATAATAAATGTATTATTTGACATCTCACGCGCATGATGCAATACAATTATTACAAGATATAAATAAAAATAATATTTAACACGAAAAATATGTATCATCATAGTATAAATGAATTATGAATTGATAACACTACAACGACATGTAAACCGTCTGAACTCATGACCAATTATAATGAAATCGGAAGAAACACGAAGTGGGTTGGGTCTGGTAGCATCGTATACGTTCGTATTTTACACGATGTTATGTAGATGGTTATTCGAAAAAGTCCAGGTATCCATCTGCTAAACACCGTCAACATATACATAGATTTGTGTAAGGGACCTTATATATATATTGGCATATTGCGAATAAATTAGATTTTATATTTCATATTCATACACATAAAACACTTTCCCATGAAAAGCCGGAAAGGACGATTCCGCGTTTTCGGCGTGGATTAGCGGTGTACAGTAAAGGTATCATGACGATACTCAAAAAGTGTAAATAATAGGTAAATCGTGCAATCCTAAAATGTGTACCCGGTGCTACTCAAATTTTGAAATACAAAAAGATCGTTATGATAAATGTGATATTCAGTGTCTGTTTTATTTTATTCCATAAGGATGAAAGCCAAAAGCTCGCGGTGTCGATTATTTCGCGAGTGGTCGGTCACCTAAGGTCTGTGGATATAGCTAAACAAAAAAATACCAGTAACCGCGATAATGACGAGGGTCAAAACACCTGATGTTACCTCCGCCATCCCATCCTCTCAATGAGAAGTGAACTTCAACAACAAATCTACTCCCACGCACACGACATAGAAAAAAGAAATTTACAAATAAATGTTTAAAAAATAAATTAATAGCATCTAATCATCAATTATATAGCTCATGGTATTGTCTAAAAATAACTTCGGAAACAAAAACTTGACTGTAGAATCATGGTGTGATGCATAAAAAGATATACATTTTCAGAGCTCACCAGACGTATCGTATGATACATTCGGTCTTGTTCAAAAATGTATTTATTAAAATAATAATAAGGTACATTCATTGCAAATAGTTTGCTGTTTCAAGTATTTCATTTTAAAGACAAAAAGGCTATAATTAAAATGTTAAATGATTATCCTTCGATATTAATTGTTATATTTTGAAACTGTTGGCACTAAATATATACATATATATAATATAATATATTGATTATTGATACATTGTACCTAAATTTATAAAACATAACAAAACGTGTCACAAGTATATTTAAGTTCAATTATCAAGTTAATCAAAAAATGTATTAAATCAACTTTATAAGTATTTGTATTTGTATTAATATTCTTTTTTTTATTGGTATGAATATCGTATCGTGTCTCCGTTGATCATTTGTTTTAAATATACAGCGTTATTTATCTCAACGGCTTTTATTATATAGGATTCTAAACATTTAAACAAAAGCACACAATTAACATATAACAATAAAAAAAAAATGAATAAAAATGCAAATCATTTTAGTGATTAACACAACAAGAATACAAGATATAATACTTCAATATTTCTTTGTATACTACGCGCCATTTCTCAGCTCTTTTGTCACTTAATATAATTTGAATTCACTTTTGTCAAACCTGATGTAGGTTTCTATTTATAATCGAAGATTAATTTTAAAAACGATAGGCATATTCATAAAAAAATATTAATTTAATGTATATAATTTTTAATTAAATAAGTTACTAGTATTCAATTTCTTATAATTAAATATTTACTTTTTTTTTTATTTAAACAAAGTATATTTACAATAAATATTATTATTATATACAATAAGTAAATTTGATAGTATTTGATAGCAGAAACATGAATAACGTGAGGAGGGAGGCCCACTTGTGTGAAAACACTGGAAACCCTCAGACTTGAGGATGTGTGAAATTGTCTTTAGTAATTTTTAACTGTAATACAAACTGTTTCAATTTTTAATTTCTACTACTTTGTATAATGATATGTTTAACTGTTTAAGACGTTACCTACTACAGCGATGATGTTATTTAACGAAGATAGATTGACTGGAAGGCCTGAATGGTATATATTTGGGAAGGTTTGTCACATCCCCTATGATATCAAAGTAGAGTGGAGATAGAAGGATTTATTAAATTAAAGACTAAGCTATACTCGGTTAAAAACTTGCGATACGTCTTAGAATATTCCAGAGCAGAATTTTTTGTTTCAAACGATGAGGCAATTTTTTCAACAATTCGGATGATTCAGTGAGTTAGGTAGTTTTCTCTGAATCCAAATTGTGTATTTTGTATAAGTTATCACTTTCTTAAATAATTTACCTAATAACAATAACATTTAAAAAAATACAATTTTTTTTTTATAAGTAATAGATTAATATAATTTTATATAATTGTATAAGTAGCAACAAATATAATTTTCTTCCTCTATTTACGTTTATTTTATACAGACCTTAACTCTTAACTAGTTTTCAACTTTTTGAAAATAAGAACACAAGTGGTTTTGTTAAATGACATTCTAGAAAATTAACTTAGAATTCAACGAGATGTTTCTTAAATAAGTGTGTTAAATGATATTTTATTAATAATCTGCAGTAACAACATTTATTAGGTATTAGCAAATAGATAGCACAATAATTACGTACACAGACAATATTTGCTTATTATTCTTCTTTAGACAGATTTAGTATAATAAATGATAAAGATTTTGGCGTATTACTTGTAGATTTACTTTACAAAAAATATATTATCGTGTTTATAATGAAAATGTTCTCGATTAGTAATAATATAATAATATTATGATCGTATCCCGTCTCACCACTGACCTATTTCGCCACATTATTATCGAATTATTTTTCTATTATAACATGATTATGAATTTTATGATTTATAAAGTAATAAATAGGCACAGTGAAATATGTATCATTTGAAACGATCTTAAATCTAAATCCTATACTATCTGAATTCTAAAAAATGATGATAACATAAAACTTTTTCAATGTAGAAAATACAAGGTAAAAAAAATTGACTGCAATAAATACACTAAGCTCGAACAAAGAATTTTCTGTCTTTAGGAAAAAGTGACAAACGAGTAATGACCCTCCACAGATGAAATTAATTGTACATAATATATAAGTAATACATTAATACAGTTAATTAGTATGTAATTTGTAACTTATAAGTTATATTAAGTTACTTAAAAAATAATTTCGGCTAAATTGAATAAAAAAAAAATAATAAATTGCGCGAAATGGGAGCTTATTATTATTATTTATTATTAATTATGAAAAATTTCTGAGCGAATTTTTGAAACATTTTTCATAAGTATCATACTATTCATACTGTATTTATTTTTGATACATATTATTTACTTGTTACGAATGTCCTGGCATAATATATCAGTAGCAACGATAATATTGTCTACACTACGTACAAAGTACATCATAAAATTCGCGACAACCGGTGTTGATTAGTTATTTATAACATATTGACTGTATCATACAAAATAATGTTAATTTTATTGTATAATTAATTCACAAACCACAGGAACATTTTAAATCACTAATAACTTATTTTAATTTATTTATTAGTTACATATTTGTAGGTCAGATAATTTATTTTTTGTTCCTGATATATGAGGGGGGGTTAACACACAAACCCCCCTTGCATTCACGTTGTCCTTGACGTCTTAACAAATATAATATTTCAATAAATTACACTAATAATATATTGGCCAAAGATTCATTAAATATTTATTGGACCTACTATATTTTTAATTTATCATCGTTAAATATTAAAAAAAAAACATGTGATGTCTAATCTTATAACTAATCACAAAATAACTGTTTTTAATTGACTTCTCAATCTAATCTTCTCTTATAGCTATTAAGACTACTATCTTTTTATAATTTTACTATTAATTTACCCACTTGATGAATATTGTAATTACTTTTTTTATTTGTACTGTATGTATATTGTGTATAATAATTTAGAATTCGTAATACGCTCCGCTCAGATATAACAATAAAATAAAAATGTATATCATATTTTTTTATTTTATATTTTTTAGTACCATAATTATCGTGATTATTAGCATTTAATTAGCTATACAGATTAATTAAATGGGCCAAATATCCGTGTGCCTGACAATAAATTTGAAAAAAATTAATTCACGTTTTAATTTAGTACCTATATATTGAAGAAACGATTATTAAAGTTAAGGCCTAAAAAAAATATGTCAAGAATTCGACAGTGTAGTATTAGTTGTATAAAGTACTTTATTACAAGCCACCAAGACTATTTAAGATTATCAATGAAACATTTTAAACTGTCTAAAGCTCTAGACAAATAGACATAATTTGTGAGCTATGTAGAAAGACCATCATCCTTTATTGGTTTAAATTAGTTTAATAAAAATGTAATCCAGAAAATAAAACAACATATTCTCCTCAAATTACGTTCAAAATCATTATTAAACTACAATGCATTTCACAAAATCTTGTCATAGATCACTTTAATTGAAAAAAAAATAGATTAATCAGACATTTTATCAAAAGAATTAGTTAGAAGATTAAATGAACATGTTTAGAACAGTTATTCGTAAAATAAAAAGTAATATTTATATTAAGCGGTAATCTTTTCCAAAGTAAAACATGATTAAATATTAAATGTATTTTATTAGAAAACTATGAAGTTAGCAACCCAAATTCGAAACGTTCAAGTGAATTTCGCTGAATTATTTCAAGTTGATTTGATTTAAATTATCCATAAAGTTTAAATCATAGCTAATTTTTTATTTAATCAAAATATGGCTGTTTTACCTTTTTTTTTTTACTATGTTTTAAATGTTAAGCACAATTTTTCAGTATATAATAATATATATTATACTGATTATATTATAATCATTCAACATTTGTAAGTTTCCCATCCCTTAATTGGTCCTTAAAAATAAGTTAGCCATATTTTACAAAGTAATTTCTTTTTATTATCTTAGCAGAAAAATAAACGCTTACTTAAAAATTACATATAAATATGTTCTACATTTTAAATAATTGAATAATAGTAATTCTTTTGGATACTTAAATTATTGTTATATTAATGACAAAATCATTTCTTATCATTAATTATACAAACAATTGTTTGTTAGTGTTTGATAAACTACAATGATAATCGCATCTCGACGTCTCGTAAATAAACATATTATATGTGTTTTGTTTAACGTAAATTAATACTTCATCTAAACTAGTAAAAGCTTATAAACAGTGCAGTAAGTTTTTGAATTGATTTTACCAGAAATAATTTTTAAATATCCCTTGTCTTACATTAAAAACGCATTATACATTCAATTTTAAATAAAACCGGACAAATAAATAACCACTGGGTTGTATGCCTATATAGTATTTCAATTAAATTTCGACAAATAGTAAGTCATTATAATATATGTGTTATATTTGTATTAAAAGTATAATTATTGTTAAAAAGATAAGCGATTATGAGCAGAGCCTATAGGTTGTCAAAATATTATAAAATATTTAATTTTGATGACTTTTAAATTTAAAAGATTGTGTAAAAAAATATTGTAATTATGTATTTTGGATACTTTTTAATTGTTACAAGAACACTTTTGTGGGAAACTTCATAGACGTTAAATGTTCAATCCTTTACACTCAATATTAAAAATTGAGTCATGCCTTGAATAAAAAATTACAGTCATACGTTTTTCAAAAATAATAACTATATTTTTAAAAATATCTTCAAAGTGAATGTACAGTAAAAACTCTTTATAACAAAACTCGTTACAACGTAAATATTACATTATAATGGTTGGTTTAATTAATAACCTATTATATAATTCTTTACCCTCTTTCTTACGAAATCTCTCTATAACGAATGAAATCTCTAGATCCCTTCAAATTTTTTATAGAGAGTTTTCACTGTATATATAAAAACATTTTATTTTTAAAACTAAAAGTCTGTACAGATATTTTTAATCAATAGCAAAAACACAAAATCGATTATGTAAAAACAGGGTTAGAGAAAAAATGCATATTTTTCATTTTTTTCTCCAATCAATCCTCAATCATAAATTAAATCAAATTTAATTTCAGAAACTCGAAGCTTGTTATTCAGATACATGCAATTATGGTCAAATCAATATGATATTCACCGTCCCATTTTAATATAAACGTATTCAATTTTAATTTCTTCTTTATTGTATTTTATACACGCCATTTATTATTTTTGTCTTTGATCAAAGCTTTATCTATTAATTTTAGTCGATTGTAAAATCCACGGGTGTCACCATCAAATTATATTTTCAAATATCATTAATATTGTGTACTTGATTGATGCCCTATATTCTGTAAACTAATCACGAGGAAGTTTACAAGTTGATGTTCTTAATGTTTTCGATTTACAAAAGATATAATAGTAGGATGATCTATATGACACAGACACACATATAGTGTTTTTAACAATAGCATAAAACAATAAAATCCTAAGTAATAAGTCATGTTATATCCCAGTGATATAATAATATATATAATAATCTATGCGAGTACCGGTATACTTATATAATTTATTCAATACATTTTTTGCAGTGGTAAGTTAATACAATATAATTAATATCCTGAGCAAGCACTGTCGAGGTATCAAATAAAAATTACGATTCCGATACAAAACAGCTTACATAGTTACATATCTAAATATCAGGTAAAATAACTTTATCAAACAATATTGGACTTAATCGAATTTTATCTGTGTATAAGTAAGCATAATTATAGTAATAATTTTCAATAGTACTAATTATTAATAATTACATCATATTATATTTTTATGGTATATATGTCTAATGTCTGGGCCAGATAGTTATTTGGCTACTTAAACACAAGTTATTCAAAGCAATATATAATATCGTGATCGTTAAAATGTTTTGTTTTATTAACGTATACCTATTACTTAACATATTTGTTTTGTTTTTTTTTTTTTTTTTGATAAAGTGATGTGCATCTTCTATACATTTTAGGGATCCGTTAGTTTTTTTTAATCAAAATAAACATAATAATATTCAACGTATATCGAGCAATATATTTTCGTCAATATTTGATAAAAATTAGTGACCGTAATATAGTTATGCTTGCACTACTACTAAATTGTATTATATATTAAATAAAATTAATTAAGCTTTTGACGATATTGCTTTTACTAAATAATACTAGATTTCAGCTCAAATTTAATTGATTTAAAAAATAATATCCGATCAGGTACTTAATTAAACTGAATTGAAAACAAATTTTTTAATTCAGTGGTTTTCGACCTTTTTGGGTCTACGGCTTCTTTTGATGTTGAAATAAAATATACGGCTCCCGTACGGATATTTAAAATAATAAAATTTACATTATTTTATCTAAATTTATTTAATGATGAAATAAACATGTAATTTTTAATAATAGGAAACATTTTTAAACAATAATAATAATTTTAATATTTAGTGGGACGTCTGTGTTTGTTTTTGTTGCATAATATTATCAAATCATGGCGTAAATGTTTAAAGCGCGATTCTCATTTCCTCATTTCCAGATTGACCTCAGAAAAATAATTTTTGAATTGAACAATAAGTTGTGATGAGTTTTCCATGAATAACAATTTGACAGATTCTATCAAGATTTTATTTTTTAAATTTTTAGTTTCCACTGCGAGCACGGCTCCCTTGATAATAACCGACGATGCGCCTGGGAGCCGCGACGCACAGGTTTAAAACCAGTATTTTAAGTACTTAAAAACCTATAAGTGCCCAATATCCAATATCTGCCTTATTATTTTATTCAAATAATTTAATGATAATATTTGTATCATAATTTTAATGTAAATTCATGTTTTATAAAATTCAAAACAGTTATTACAATTTCTAAAAAATAACATTTTTATTTTATATAATATCATGTTATAACAAATACTGAAAATAATAATACCTATTTACCTATTTTAAAGTATTATTCTTCATGATAATTATACATACTAATTAATTACAATTTTCCACATGTGCCTATTGTTTAGGTTAATTAACCAAACAAATTCAACATTTATCGATCAATATTTGATATTAGCTCATGCAATCTGAAAATTAATAAAATTAACAATGGTAAAATTACAATTGTTGAAAAAACATTTTCTACGGAAATAATGCATGGTGCAACAAAATAGTTTTAAAAAATATTAAATTTCGTGTAAAAAAATAAAACACCTATTTACGGATAGGAAATATTGAGAAATATCTTTATACACGTAGGTAGTTATTTATCACAAAAATCTTATTTGTGCCTATGGATTTTTGCTGAACAATAGGGTGTGAGGATTAGAAGTTTCAATCATTTTTATCCATTAACAGCTGCTTATATGCACGAGTATACACTTTAGATTTAAAAAATGATGATACTAAATGTTTTTTTAGGATGGGGGAGGGGAGGGTCGGCAATAAAAAAATATGATGTTGCAATGGAACGCCTTGGATATACAGATACATAAAAACCGATCAGCCTCAAGCAATATATAATTTGTATAATAATATTATGTAATAGAAATAATATAATATAACGATTCGGTGCGAGGTCTTTTTATTGAACATTTTACACGAGTGTAGTTTTAATATCAAATAGTCAAATAACGACGATGGGATAATAATTCTAAAAACATATAAGAATTGTGTAGCTTAATAATAATTATGAATACTGTTTATTACGTCTAATTAATATTTTTTATTATTATTATTTTAAAACAAATATATGTAATCTATATGAAAAAAATACAATAATCAATCTATATATTGTGATACAATTTACAGGGTATCACATCTTGAGTGAATGGGGTGTTTAGTAACGCTATATTTTCAGGATTTAGATTTAAGTAAACAATTACCTGTGATTACGTATATTTTGTTAAGAACATACAATAAAAAATAAAAATATTCAAACTCAATAGAAAATGGTTTATTGAGATTAAAATTTGAATCATTAAGTTAATAATGAACGTTATAGTTATACCTTATGCATGAAGAAAAAATGTCTATTTAGATTTTAGATGGTACGATATATCATTGCGAGGTGAGTACTTTATATTATATAGACAATGCAAAAGATCGTCAGTGTGTGTTATTGCTATTCGTAAAACATAATTACATAAGTGATGATGGACATTTCCCACAAAAACTACTTTTAGTAGTTCGATTTAGACGTGACGACTTGTACGAAAGCCTTTAATTCATAAACAATTATGATATGTATCAGTAAAAGTGTAAGATACATTTTTATTTTTATACATTTTTGCATAAAGAGTAATTTAAACTTGAATAGTATAATTAAATTGCACTACCGATTTTCTTTTTTATAGATTTTCTGATTAGGTTAGATTTTTATACTTACCAAATAGGTATACATTCTAAAACACCTACTAAAGATTTCCAAGTAAAAATAAATTATTAATGTACCTAGTTGTTTGTTCTGCATTTAATCATTCTAATTTAAATTTGTTAGTCTAACTTTTTAGAAACTGAAAAATATAATGAAAGAAAATCTTTAAACGATAAAACAAGACACAAGTAAGTAAAACCATACGATTTTAAATTGTTAACACTATTTGTATTGAGTAGTAAAACAAATTTATACAATTCACATGGAATAGATACCTATATATTATTTTTATTTAAATACTCCAAAAATTATATAAATTAATCAAATTTAATAGAGCCAATACATAATATTATCATCTCAATCTCAAATTACTTTATAAGAAAATAATCTGTAATTTCGTCAACCTTTTATCTTATTATTCATACTAAATCAACAGTCAACATCCTACCCTTTAAAATAGCATATTATATTTTCATTAAAACCTTTCAAATAAAATTATAAAATTATATAATTAAATCAATGAACGTCACAAGTCAAATTAAATTATATTATAATAAATATAAATATATTCCATTGGTGAATTAGCGCATAATAATAATTTTCAATTGATAATGAAATACCTACATGCATTATGGAAATACACATCTAGAGAAAAGGTTCCCACATTTTTACAAATTAAAAAACAATTTGTTTTTCATATAACTTAGTATGATTTAAAATAAGAAATTTATATTATCATTTTGTATGCATTTGTTGGTACATTGTTATTTAAATTTCAAATACAAGCTTTCAGTAAATTGTATTTATAAAATACTTTCAAGATGTTACCAATTGTTCGTTGTTTTGGCTCATGATTTATATTTTGTAGATTTTTCATTATACATACTAAAGGATAATACACTTCATTTATGACTCAATGAGACATGCAAATATTTATATTAATGATAATTAATATTTTACGTTAATAGTTTTACGTATTTTGAGATAAAACCGTGTTCTTTAAATTCATAAAACACATAACTTACAACCAATTACAAAAATTATTTTTTTTTTTTTTTTTACAAACAACCTGTAATTACCTTATCACCTTTTTAAATATATTTCTGGATATATTCCATACATTCTATAAGCGTTTTTACTACTATTTTATATCGATAAGTCATGATGTGAAAAACATAAATTTCTAAATATTTGTCAATTAAATTTATTTGTATTGTTGGTTTTTTTTTTTTTTGGTAACGTTTTATTTCTAAATAATACATATTTATATATAAATAATTTAAGATAATACATTTTTTTATTTAAAATTGTCAATCTATAATTTTGTTATAAAAGGAATAATTCAATACAATTATAAAAATACTACGATAAGACTTATAGAAAATCTTAGAAGTTTCATCATTGCCTTAAAATACTTAGATTTGAAGTTAACATTCCATAGATAAAAGTATAATATACCTAATAAATACTATATTAGCATCTGCTGAGTTTGAAACTATTTTGTAAGTTGGCAGGGATATCAGCCTTCAGGATAAAAGTATAAAAAGAATTTATTATGACAAATGTTTATAATACCACGAATTAACACAGTCGAACTTGGTTAACTCGAAGTCGAAGTTACAAGTTCGAGTTAACCAAACCTGACCGTATTTTTAAATAATTTATTTGAAAATTGTTAAAAAGGCTTACTTATAACTTATATTAAAGGCTCCCGTGTAATCGTGGTGTGATTTTTACAAGTAAAAATGACTAAATAGTGCTAATTACCAGGGCGCAGTCGTGTTGCGTTTTTCGTGTATAAAAATACAGGGGGGACGCAACCGTGTACATTACCAGTACTTAGTAAAAAAAAATGTTACTTTTTTCTAGCCCTTAAATAAATCCACATATTATAGGATATAATTTAATTAATTTCAATATCCTAAAAAGCTATGAGCAAATTATTATGCTGTGTCAAATAATGTTGTTTACTGCTGATAATAATTGAAAAAAAGCGGGTAAGTGAGTATCGCTCTGCTGTACATTAGGGGGTGGGGTGGACTCGGACTAAGGTAGGTTAAATTTGAATGCAATGATAGGTATCATTGTATACGAAAAACGATTCTGAACGGAGATGATTTGTCAGTCTAGGATGTATTATACTCAAATATTGTAATATATTCTACTTTGAAACTAATTCAAACATTTAAGTAAAAGTTTCAAGATCTTGCGTTTAGTAATTTTTTAAAAATAACAAAAATCGAAAATTATTTATTAGTAAAACCTAATTTTACACGCGTATTTTTGATTTCAAATTAAAATTAAAACTTTAAACACACGTGAAATTTTTCAAATTGAACAATCCTCAAACTTTTTTATAATTATTTTAAGCTTAACTTATGGACAGCATAGTATTAAATTTTCAATTCTTAGTTTTTGATAGAAAAATATTTATAAATTTTTAACTACCAAATAGTGAAAAGTATTCATGATTTTGACGAATTTTTGTCAATATTTGAACTTCAAATGCTAATAAAAAAAAATTGTGCCTATGTATTTTTATAATTTTTGAATGAGAGTTAGAACAAGTTTTGTGAACCCTTCAATTAAATTTTCAAGTAATTTGCCCCAGCTAAATTTTTTTTATCAACATTTATAAAAAAAAATTGAAAATTTCAATTGTCTATAAATAGCTCAAAAAAAGTCAAAATGTTTTGAATATCAAATCACGTAAAGAAAATGGCAATCTAAGTAACTGGTAAAATTTTTAAGTATTTACGACTTATACTGTTTGAATAACAACAAATATCAAAAATCGTTTGAGGCTAAACCGTTATTTAACGCGGTTTTGTAAAAATTTAAATTTCAAACACTCATAAAAAGTTTTTGTCTGAATCCGGTAGAGTTTTTATTACAGATAACTAAAGAAAAATGTATGGAGAACCTTGTATCAAATTTTCAAAACTTAGTTATAAAAGAAAAAAATTTTACGATTTTTCAATCACAAAATTACTTGCCAATTTTCGCAATTTTGACATATTTCATATAAATTTGAACTTTAAGCACTTATAAAAAAAAATTGTGACTAACGATTTCGGATTTTTTTTTATCACTTTAAGAACAACTTATAAGAAACCTTGTATTAAATTTTCAAGATTTTCTAGGCGCCCAAAAAATTTTTATCGTTATTTAAAAAAAAAAATACTTAGAAAAATTAAAAATTTCAATTGTCTATAAAAAGTTCGAAAAAATTCAAAATTCTTTGAAAATTTAACTGTGTATGGAAAACGCTAATATAAACATTTTGTGAAAATTTCAAGTATTTACATCTATTAGTTTTTGAGTTTTAACAAAATAAAAATTTGATTTTGACGAAAACTGGTTTTGCGTAAAAAATCCCGTTTTTCTGTCATTTTTTTAAGGTTTTTCCCGACTAACTTAATTTTTAACTTTTGACCCCCCAAAGTACCAACTAGATCCGATTTCCTTTTCAAAGAGGGGCTGAAGTCAAAAATCGAAGCATTTTTACTGCCCCAAATGTTGTCGACAGACACAAAAAAAAAAAAACAAAAAAAAAAAAAACACACATCATTGTGAAATCAATACATTCATCACTCCGTTCAGAATCTAAAATATATTTTATTTTACTCTTATTTTTTACGTGAATTGGTATTTTCTTCAAAAAAAAAAAAAAACTATATGATTAACTTCACCACAAAATATTTTTCAAATATCTATTAGGAAGAAACAGAGTAAGAAAATGACGATTGAATAGAATAATTATCTTAAAATTTATTGCATCGAAAAAATGAAAGAATTGTGTGAAATATTATATGTTTTTAAGTGATTTTTGTTTTTTAGCCAAATTTTGATTATCGTCCAATCGGAATAGTACAATTATTATTTAAATACATTAATCGTTACTTAAAATATACTAGTAATATTATAAAAACATTGGCATATAGAGCGTTCAGTACTAGGTGAAAGTTAGACAGATTTTTAACTTTTCTAATTTGAATGGTTTATTGTTTTTACTCAGCTATGTTCTTTTTACATACCTGATGTTGTTGATAATTTAGTTTTTCAATACAGTTTTTATCCTAGATTTGTTTCTATTTAACCGTCTTAATCCTTCTTTAATTAATGCAGTACATATATTTTTTAGGTATTGTCATTTTTATTAATGTAATTCGCCAATTCATATCAACTTCTTTTGTGTATCAACTTGTTTCTTTTTATGCATACATGTGTAACATTTACAGTATATAATAATAATATATAATTATGTAAATGATAATTTTTAATCAATATATTTTAAAATTTTATAAATATAATGAGAACATGAACTACGATAAAATCCAATCGACCATTTCCATGTTATAAATAATATATTAATATTTCAATATTCGATCTCAAATCAAAAAGAAAAAAACTTATGTTATAATATAATATGTTTATTACATTATGAACAATAAAAGTACAATTAAACATTTATTTTTAATAGTCGTATAATTAATATCTTTTAATACTATTCAGATAGTTATTATAGATAGTTATAGATAGTATTCCTCACAAGAACGTCAAAAACGATTTTCGCGACCATAAAACTACAATTTTTTGTAAGTTATTGAAACGTTTCGAGCCCCAACAACAGTGTAGTAAACGTTATCACCAGAATAAAATGAGCACAACATTTGTCTATGAAGTTGCCTACCCCTGGATTTTTCATAGAGACTGAATACTAGAGCTGATAATTAGTGATTGATTCACAACAATTTGTATAAAACATTAAAAAATGTTTGACATGTGGCTGATTATTGCTAGATATTTTGACAAGGTCAAATTTTTGAAAATAACGAAAAAATATCACACCATGGATAAATTAGCCTTGGTTTAAACTTAAATAATTTAAAAGGGTTTAACGTACAAATTACCAATTTATGTTAACAATTAATACTAACAAATATTTACCATTTATTAAGGAAACGTATATTTCAAAATTGTGAGGTGGAAAATTGTACAAGGGTATGAACACACATATTAAATCATTGTAAATACCTACTAAACTAACCTAACCTACATTTTTTTTTAAAAGTTTTACAAATAACAAGCTCTTTATTTTGTAAATGCAGCAAAATAACTTTTGGTATCTAAACTTAAACAAGATAATTTATATTAATATATTGCATATTATATTTGCATAAGTAAGAATTCTTAAATTCTTTAAGAACAATGTAATTTGTAAGAAAGGCTGGCCCACTAAAGATGTCTCATGGTTTAACTCCAAAAATTTAGATTTCAAATGTATTCAAGTAGGTTGCAATTAGTCGCCGATAGATTGTTAAATATAGATACAAGACCGAATTCAATAGGACATAATATTTGCGGGCAGGGACTACGTTAAGTTTGCCCTAATTTTAAAATATCGGTATTGTTGACTAAGTTATAGGTTGGAATTGTTTTAATGTCATCGGTTGATAAAAGTCACGAATTAGCCACTAAATATTGACATTAGTTAGTACGGAGTCAGTATGCACAAACACATTAGACATAATCCAAAAAACAAATTTCAAAAGTACCTATTTGAAATACTGCGCTATTTCGTTTTAAAAATAATTCAATGATTTTTTGCTCATAAATCTGTATGAATATAAGCACAATTCTCGGGACTGTTATCCAAATTAGCTCAAACGTTTCACAAAAAAAGCACTTGGTTTGATATCAAATCATACTTTTACATTTCAAAAATAAAGTGTATACTTTACAGCTTTAGGTTTAGATTGTTCTATGTTATTGGCATTTAAGGTCACAGGGAGGGAGTTGAGTTTAGGTAAATTTAAATGAGATACATAACCTATCTTATAATATTTAACCAGGAATGAACTTCCTTCATAGTAAAATTGTATTAGTCTATCAGCTGAAGTAACAATGAGTAAACTTTCTACAGAAAATCTAATTTTCATACTGCTATTATTAAATAATTTAAATTCTTCAAAAAAAAATAAAAATTATATAGTTGAATTTTAAAAGGGTTATTCATATTTTAGGAAATAATTGAATGTTTTTTTAATTTATTTTTGGGTGGAGGCCCAGCCTGGGGACCTCCCAGCTCCATCCCTAGTATATTACCCTAGTGACATACCTAATTATCCTAGTGCACTTACGCATAAAACTATTGAAACTATTATAATATTTGAGTTATTCTCGGTGCTGTTCCCTGTATTTTTGTTAACGTTCTTTTTTATAAAATTATTGTCTGCTCTGTTATTGCAAAATCAGAGAAATTATATAGTTCATATTCCATGTATACAATTATAATATCATCCATAGTAATTGATTCTTTTATTTATAATATGTATATTATTCAAATAACTTCTAAAATACACGGAATTTCGATTCTTAAAATATATAGATCATATGATAAAATATCAGTCAAATTATCTTGTCGTACGATAATATTTGCATATAAAAGCCTTCCGATAAATAATCGGTAGCGTACCAATGTGTAGAAATAATAATTTCTTACGTAAACCAATATTATACAATCATGGTATATTTTAGCTATTTTGGTTGCAACAATAAGATTATTTAATTTATTATAATACGAGTACATATTAATATCTTAACTATATAATTATATACCCATGTAAGATGTAAAGCACTGGGTCGAGCTGAGTCAGATTGAGCCGACGAGTCATATGTCGTCAGTCACACCAATTATAAGTTGGCTAATTAGCTTCACTCTGGTACCATGCCATATGTTTCGCTTCAAAAAAAAAAAAAATATATAAATACAAATACAAAAACAAGTATGAAAAAATAAAGTTTAACAACATCAATGCGAAACACGAATTAAATAATACATTTTCCATGACATAATTAATACACTATAATATACTCGTATTAGAATAGACATTATACATTAATCTGAACATCATGATTTACTATGTGCAGTGGCGTATTTACGGGGGGGGGGTCCCCGGATCTCGACCCCCCCCCAGAAATTTTTTTTCAAATATTATATAAATAATATCAATAATAAGTATCATAATTAAATTAACTCGTATGTATTTTATTATAATGTTATTATAAACTTATACTTAATACTAGGACCCCCCCCACGAAAAAATTGAAAATACGCCACTGACTATGTAAACATCCAAACGATATAAATCTATATGTTTTTTACATTAAACGTAAAAATTATAATTTATAACACAACAAAATATATTAATAGTATATTATTGTTAGATAATCATATTTTTACTCGTATATTTAGTTAACGTTAATAAGCTATCATCTTTATGAAAAAGACAACGGTGTTTAATATTTGTTAGGTAAAATCTTAACTATGAGTTATTATTTTATAATTTAAGAATATTTACTCCCAAGTCAGCATCGACTTTAACTTGAGATTTATGTATAATAACTCGGTTTTATATCATTTTAAGTGGTAAGTGCAAGTAATGCATTTTTTATTTTATTTTTATAAATATTATAATTTATTATATAAAAAAAAATTGTGTTCACGTTTTGAAATAAAACAAAATAATTATTCTGTGTCTATTACAAATATATTATAATGATATTCTTAAAACAATTAACAATATAAATGTATTTGTACAATATTAATTAAAAAATAGTATATTTCTGATCCTTAAATTAATTTGTATATGATGTAAATTACATTTTGCATAATGATTTACTAACCTGCAAATACATGGTTTAACAAAGATCATAGCAGCGCAGTTATAATATATTCATAGAAAGCTCACCATACTCGGAAATCCGGTATTGCCTTAATTACACTATTCATCTTCTAAGCAACTCCTTTCTCGAAGAAAATAGTGAGGACTGAGGACTCAATTACAATTATTATGTATCAATTAAATGATAATATATCGTCGATGTTTTTCAATAATAATATGTGTCATATAAGTTAAGTACTAACGTGAAATGGATATTTTAAATGAACACAAACAAATTATAATTTCAATAGTATATCTTTATTTTAACACATACTAACTCGTCCTCTGATCACCGTACTTTTTATATTGTAACTTTTGGAACAGTTCCTTATCTCACATTCCGATATTCTTAGATATCTAATAGGTACATTTGTTGAGACAGCTCATTTGCTTCCGAAGCGGAATCATTGACCTAAATTCTATGATTATTGTTTAGTATTTATGTTGTTTATAGTTTACTATAATATGTGTCCTATTGACACATACGACATATTATTATGTATGATTATATAAAAAATAATCTATATAAGGACGTCCACTGATCTTTAATAATATGTACCAACGAATATTTTAATAATTGTATACATCATACACATAACTTGTTATAATATAACATACATATTATGTATGTTATATGTTATATGCTAACACAAGTTTTAAAAATTATAAATCTTTTTAAAGCTGGATGATTTAAAACATTAAAATTTTTAATGATTAAAAATAGAAAAGTTAATTTGGTTTATTTGCAAAAGATTTTTTATTCAATTTTTTATTTAACTCACAGCATTTTTCTAATACCTATTTTAAGCCCTCTCAGCCTTTTTATATTTTTTAACTATTTGCAAAAAACTTTCGAAAATCGTTTAAAAATTAGACTTAAGTCTTAAAATTAATTTAGATTAATGGGAGAAGATTAGCAAAACTTAACTGAACAAAATAATATGTTTCCTTTAACAACTTGATCTGTTAATACTAAACTGCATTGATAATGTACTGTATACTATCTACGAATACGAAACCATAGGTAGTGAAATTGGTAGCTAGTATTATAGTAGGCACTAGATAGACGAGGTTCTATTGTAGTAGTTTTAGTAGCATATATATAGAGAGAGGTTGTTTAATCGACGGTGGCGATGAATAATTTATTTTCTCGTTTTGTGCACCGCCGATAGGGAGGTAGGGTTATAGGACCAGGTGCACAATGTGCATAATATATAGTATGTTCTCTTCGTGTTTACTCACGTTTTGTATTGTTCATCGAATAAATGGAATATCATCCGACTGCCGCCAGTTTGACTTTCGCCCGGAAGACATAGATATAATACATTATTGTGTGGTAAAGCGAGTAGCGACAGATGCCCAAACACCACACACACACACACACACACACACACACACATACACAAAATACGCAGAAATACATAGGCTATATCACTGAGAAAAATATACTATTACACGTGAATGGCATGATATATAGATTGGATAACAATGTTACGTACATTTATATGGAAAATGGCCCAAGATATATTGTGTATACTCATAATATTGTACAGTAATTTATTAAATTGGTAGAATAAATTAGAAATAATATAAATATTTAAAAGTAAAAAAAAGGTAAATTATAGTTGTCACCATAATTATTACTTAGCATGGAACTTGTGAATAATTAATGATATACGACTAAAGCTGAAAGTTCTAGTTATTATATACCTGATATTGATATACCTACATATAATATATTAATATATTATTACGTCTTAGTTGAATCTCAAGAGATTCGTTATGAACTGTATAAAAATAATGTTTAGGTACTCGAGATTCTGATTTCATATAAATATTTGTTTTACGGTCACGTAATACGGTATATACGATATTACATCCTTTTTCTATTCCCGGAAAATAATACGAGTTATTCTCGTTGATACACTTCTTATACGACTATAGTGTATAAATACTGTATATTATATGTATGTATATCTGCGTACGCGGTGTATTTACCTTTTTAATCATATACCCACTATACCTTATTTTTGAAAAATCAAGAAAATACCTCCTAACCTTGTCCGATTGATGACATGGTGTATTTAATTCGTGGGTGTTACCGTTTTTCGTTAAAGTGTTCATTGCCCGTTATCATCATCACCGTTTCCCGCTAAAAATAAATATAACTACCTATTTTTTTTTTTTTTTTATATATACTATTTGAGAACTTTTAAACCGAAATCTATCAAATTATAATGATTAAGATTACGATATAGGTACGTTCTTTAATTTCAACACACCTCATATTATATAGTCTCTATATTGTATCAAGATCACTAGCTTAGTGTTTTGTCTCGAAATAAAGCATTTAATGTGATTTTCTTGGTTGATTTCACATAATATATTATATTACCATGGGACAGTATAATATTCAACACATAAGAAAATTTTTAATAGTCAGTGCAACTACGTACACAGTCTCTAGTATTTTTAAATTTTTCGTGTACTACTTTCGCTCGAACGATTCTGTTAAATCAACGATATATACTTTGTAAATATAGTTTACTACTTGATAAAACGAACAAGCTACAAATGTATTAATTTTAGTTTAATTGTTTAAGTGAATAATTGTGAAGTTCATATAAAACACTAAACACTGGCATACAACGTTAAAACATTATGTTTATTCTGTACAATAATTTCGAAAAAAAAAAAATAGTTTCTAATAGAACAAAAATCACGAATGGAGGGCGCAGTATCAATAATAATAATACTTACATAGTTACATCGTATCAATAAGACGCGGGAGGGTAATATTAATTCACACGGACGTTAACAGCAGTCAACATTTAATGCAATTGTAGCTAGATATTATGCGCTTAATGAGTATGGGAGTTAATAATCGCATTCACCCTCTCGCAAGCACGCACGAGCTTGCGTACAACGCTAATCAGTTCGGACTTGTGCACACGTGACTAACTATATTTAACTTATGATATGCATTATTTATGTGTGTGTATTGTATTATGCGCTTTCGTTTAGGAAAAAAAACCAATCGGGTCTGGCACACTACGTCAATATGGCTATTGTGGGGGGGAGGGGTTGGTATTCAAACGAAAATATTTCAAGTAAAAAAAAAAAAAAAAGCTGATTTGGTACGGAGTGTGTGCGGCTCAATTAGTATATGCGTATATTTGTATATTTTTCGACATATGACCATATGACTTGTGCAGTGTATCAGGGTCGTGGCTAAGGTCCCCGTGCGCAGTACGATATTATAAATTGTGTAAAGTGCGAATTCATGCGCACGCACACACACACACGCAAAGTGTATGTACAATGTTTTGCGGCGGAGGACCGTGGAATTAGCATACATTAATTAATACGGTACGAAAGCGCGTGAGAACTGACCCCTTTTTCAATCAGTAAAATCGCTTGCGGCTCTTCCGGTCGAGAATTAAGGTCTTTCTCTCTCTCACACACACACACACACACACAACAACATATATAAGTAAACGCGATAATATAAACGAGACTATGGTCGTCGCAGTGACGGTCGTCGTTTGTCCGCCGCCGTGGCAATCCTTTTTACATCTTAACCGAATCGTGTATTCTGCACAAAGACAATTTACATAATTTAAACTACGGACGTCGAACGGCCACCAGTAAACCTTATACGTCATGTACATACACATACATTTGATATATAATATACATAATACACTAACAAAGAACCATTAGACCTATGTAGTATATACCTACAATATAATATACATACGTACATTCGTTTACCGCCGTCACATCCTCCAATATATTACCCCGAGATCGTTCTTCTCAGTCATCGGTCACTATATTATTATCAAATTTTAGCCATCCCTGGCGGCCACAAGTACACCGTTTAGGTATATATTATTGCTGCGCGTCTACGTACATATTAATATACGTGGGACGTGGTTTTTGTTTTTTTTTTGCGAATGCCAAGACGTAGGTATTATATCTACAATCTACATAACTTTCGTTGGCATTTCAATGTTTGTGATCTTCAAGTAATTTTTATATTTATTATTTTAAATAATATAAAATATCTAATAACATTTACTATTTTATTTAGAAAACAAAACTACATTATTCAAAATTTGTAAAAAAAAACATGTAAAAACTAAAAATCAATATTTATCGATTTACTAAAACATCATTAAAATCTTTGATAATATAATACTCAGTCAATCAGTCAATATCATGTATTTATGTACAAACACTATTTAACTTAATAATAATAAAAAAAAAAAAAAAACGATAAATGAAATTATTAATAAAAGACTATGTAACGAAATTAAAAATTCGTTTACAATATTTTCTTTTAACTTAATGATTAACTGTCGTGCAAGCTCACAATAAAAAAAATAAACCTAATACATTTTATAACTGACGATTGTCAGCTTCCAATTATTGTAATATACCTCGTTGTACTGAGTAAGTGGGCAGTGACGGTGCCAGATATTTTTTATATATTTTTTTAGAGGGGGGGGGGGGGCGATACAGTGCAAAATTTTTTTCTGGTTGTGTAATGTGCATTTATGTATGATTACTCGATTACGCGTTAATTTGTTTACACCATATTATCAGTAAAGTATTGGTAAACATTTTCGGGTAAGTACAATATGTAATATATTTCTAAAAAACATAATCAAGAATATATCTAGTTTATTATTATCAAAAATGTACTACAGTAAAACTTCAAATTTCCTCCGTTTTCTTTTATTTGTATGTAACAATACATTATATATGAGATTTTAGAAAGTGTAGCGTTAGTGTTAACTCTATTAAGTATATTGGTTTCTAAATGTGAAAAAAAAAACATATTTAATTTAAATATAACAGTCAAACTTAAAATAATATAACTTAAGTGTGAAAACTCTTTAAAGTAATTTATACAATTTTATATATTAATAATGATATACAATTTCTTTATTTACTTACATATTTTAACAGTACATTACAGAAGGGGGGAATGGAAGAGAATAATCAAATGTTGTGGATGGACTGAGGAGGCACTTGCCCACCCTGGCCACCGTGTAGTGCCAACCCTGTAAGTGGTAGGCTTGAGCAGTGCAACTTAATGACTACGCTTTACGGCGAACGCCTAGGTGGATTGATATTATGTAGGAACAGTATGGTCAGTCACAGAGCTCCGTAGTTATGCCCTAGCGTACGCCGACCACTCCAGTACCCCACTCGTACACCACGTGTATGTCTAATACGATGGACGTACTCCGTACACGAGGCTTGACGAGGTAATAATATAATGTACTCACTTGACTGTATCCAAATCGTATACTAAAAAGAAAGAATTTTATGGGTTTTATTATAGAGACAGAACCTATTTTTTAGCCCCCGTTTCTCGAGGTAACTTTGAACATAAACGTTTGAAAAAAATGACCACCAATCTGTACATCATTTTATGTTGTGTTGTAATAATTAGAGCGCAGATTTCTATGCAATTGCTTATTTTTTCCTTTTAATATTTTTGGATTTTTGTCAGTTATCTCCACGAATCACCATCATTTGAAGCTAATGGTGAAATTCTTTTTTTGCATATTTCTGCATATTAAAGGTTATTGCACATTTTTGCATATTTTGGCTAAATTCAAAATTAATTGCATATTGAAGCGAACATTTAAAAAATTTATAAAAAATATTTTATTAAGTAGAAAAATTAAAACTAAATTTCGAAAACGTTCAGCTCGAAGATTTTTATCAAGACCCGACAATACTAAGTTGCTTCAAATATGCCCCAATAACTTCAGTTTACGTCGAACGTTTGTTCTCAGTCTTTAAAAATATGTTAACCGATAAATGACTAGTGATGGGCAAAATTGTCTTGGTCTTACATCAAGACTAAGACCAAAACCAAGACCAAGATAATGAATTGCTTTGCAAGACCAAGAGACCAAGACCAAAACAAAACCCACACTGCAAGAGTCTTGCAGTCTTACAATATTTATTGTAATTTTTTTTTTTAATTTTCCCAAAAAACACGTCATTTAGTCTAGGTTAAAAGAAATAATTTACTAGGGAATATAATAAAAACGTAATATTGCATTTAACGTACAACACGTTCCAGGAATTGATAATAACATCAGTCACCGTACGGGCGATACGGTATACTTATAAACCGTAATATTTATTTAGGGCTGTAAATACTTCTCTTTATTGAATATAAAACTAATAACAGTATTCAATTGAAGTTGGTACTTTGGGTATTATTATTATTATATTGTACGTATTTATTTCGTTTGCTATTTGTGTAATACTGTGAAATTATATACAGTGTATGGATACTAACTACTAATGTCGATTGTCATATTTCCGCCGCTAACGTTTAAACAACTAAGATAAACTATGTTTGCTGGAGAAAAAAAAACAATGAATTAGCTACAAAGAATATTTAAGCTACAATAGAAACCGATATATAATTGTCCTTAAATGATAAATATAATATAATATAATATTGTTAAATTAACGACGACGGCGTTAAAATAGATTTGTTGTAGATATACACTATATTAATGTTTTTAATTATTTTTTTGAGCCTAAGATTATTTATTATTATCTTAGAGATAATAAACAATTAACAATTTCTACAAACGCATAGCATGAATAGAGAAATTTTTTTTTTTTTAATATTGCAAGAGTCTTGTAGCAAGATAAAGACTTGGGGTGTAAGACCAAGACCAAGACTAAGACTGCCATAGTTTTGGTCTTGATCATGGTTTATCCATAACTATAAATGACACAGCTTCACAGAAGAAAAACTTGAAATGTATATGATTATTCATTTTAATAATAAATCAAATTTTAAAAATAAATAAAATTCAGAAAATTCCCTAAATTTCATTTTATTAAGTATTTAAGTAATTAATTATTATAAATTTTTTTGTAAATTTTAAGTAAATATTTCTTGCATATATTTTACATATTTTCATAATTTTAACTGCATATTTTTTGCATATTTTCATAATTTTTACTGCATATTATATGGCATATTTCGATACTTTTAAGTACATAAAATACCACGCTCTAGTAATAATGCAAACTGTAATTACTGAAAAATCATAGGTTTTCGCATCGTCATCAATTGATAAAATTAATATGTAATATAAAATATTATAATAGAGTTGCAATGTAAATCGTTTTAAAATAGATTTGTGTATCAGCTTGAATTTATTTAAATTATCCCACACAACATTTTTCAATGTAACACATTGAATAAATATTCGTTTTTCGTTTAATTGACAATATTTAAATTAAAATATTTTTAATAAATTTAATAAATATATAGTAATTTATGTATATTTTTAAAAGTATAAATTATATATTTAATAAATGTATAATATTTCATATATATTTTTATCAGATTAAATATTATTAAATATAACTCATTAAATATTAAATAATTGTTTATAATTAATTAATTATTTAATTTATTTTTTATAAATATAATATAATAACCACCAAAACAATAATCAACAATTTCATCGTTCTCTATTTTATACACGTAAAATTGTAATTGGTATTGGTAATATTATTTTAACTTCTTATGTATTTATCACTTTAGTTTGTTTTTTATGTAATATAAATTGTGTTATTAATTATTAATATTATCCTCTATTCCTCTATCTCTAAAACAAGCTAATAGCTTAAAAGAGATACATATTAATCATGTAAACTATATTAATGTATTTGTATTCTATATGATTTATGATGATTTAAAATAAATCATAAAAAAAAACAATTTTAGAATTCGCAAATCACTTAAGCTCCGTCTGTGAGCTTTTAAACTTGTTAACTTAGCCAACCCAAGTTGTCCGAGACGATCTAAATACAACAGACGATAGCATTGGATTTGCAAGTATTTGCAAAATTCTTGAAAATCTACAAATTTTAACTTCATTTACGTCTAATGATATTCTCACGATAAATTAAAATTGTATAATCTCTGAAAGTTAAAAGCCTGAAATGATATCTCCAAGAAGTGGACGCCGTAAAAAATTATATAATTAGACAATCTATGGGTTACGAAACAGATAGCTAAGGCGCCTTTAATTTAAATATTTGATAGACAAGAAAAAACTAGAAAAAATGGTAAAAGACAAATTATTTAAATTATCTCGTTGGCTTACTACAATTGGGACTTAAGTGTCGATGTTATTGAGGATAATCTTTGTCGTAAAAGTTATACTAACACTCGGCGATACGGGTATTAATATTACTTTTTTGTATACAACTTTTAGGTGGAGTACGACGCTTTTAGCGAATTTTTTTCTAGTATTACTCATCATTTAGGTAATAATTAGGTATAATAAAAATAACTATTAAACAAATAAAGAGTTTGATGAAGACTCGTTAGAAATAAAAAAAATTTCAACGTCAAAAAAACAATATAAATATTTATCCGAATTTACAGCACAAAATGGTTTAAAGTAAAAAAAATGAAAAAAATAATTATTTAAAATTTAAGTGATAAAAATCTTTGTATCAAATATATTGGTTAATATATTAATTTGTTTAATTTGTCCATACATTTATTATTTTTGTGAGTATAAATTATATTGTAATTATATTTGTAACGTATGTTTATATTTTTCGTGTTGATGACGGCAAAAAACTATTATTATTATTAAATTGTTATACATTATATTTTGTTATTATTTTTAAACGTAAATATGATCTATTTACATATTATATAATATATATTAAATATTATAATATTAAAAAAGCGGGTAAGTGGGTATCGCTCTGCTGTATATTAGGGGGTGGGGTGGACCTCGGACTATGGTAGGTTAAATTTGAATGAAATGATAGGTATCATTGTATACGAAAAACGATTCTGAACGAAGATGATTTGTCAGTTTAGGATATATTATATTTAAATATTTTCATATTATATTCTATTTTGAAACAAATAGTATAGTTACTATATGTTACTATAGTTACTTTATAGTATCTGTTTATTAATAAAAAAAGTATTTGGCCAACATACGCATTATGAGCGTATGAAATTTAATTTAAATTTTGACATATTTCGTATAAATTCGAACTTTAAGCAATTATAAAAAAAAATTTTGACTAACGATTTCGGATTTTTTATTATCATTTTAAGAACAACTTATAATAAACCTTGTA
Source organism: Schizaphis graminum (assembly GCA_020882235.1). NCBI lineage: Eukaryota > Metazoa > Arthropoda > Insecta > Hemiptera > Aphididae > Schizaphis > Schizaphis graminum. Next base: position 96,480,610 of record CM037033.1, read on the forward strand.
TTAAATTTTCAAGATTTTCTGGCCACCCAAAAAAATTTTATCGGGATTTGAAGAAAAAAAACTTAGAAAAGTCGAAAATTTCAATTATCTATAAGTAACTTAAAAATAGTCAAAATATTTTGAAAATTTAACTGTATATTAAATATATTTAATTATACCTGAATTCTAATTTATAGATCACTGACAGTCCTAAGTCTGTAAAAATGATAAGGGAAATGTTTTTTTGCACGGACCCAACTAGAGTAGTACCCTAAAAAATCCCGGATTCAATGCGTTTTGTACCTGAAAAACACCGGGACCTAACTAGATTAAATAAGAGTCATCCGGACCCAACTAGTGAACGCCAGATATCCTTATCCCAGCTTATTCTTATCATGCATAACTTTTTTCCACGAAAATGAATTTGTCTTCTTCGGCATGGCGTAATTTATATATGATAGCAATAATATATAGTCAAGCGCTATCACCTTATTATTCTCATCGTCTGTATCGTATACGTATACACTCACACAATCATCACATCTTCACACCAGTGCACATTCATTTAGTATTTACTCATATACACACACATACATTATATAAATATATAATGTGTATATGTATATGTATATAGGTACCACGAGTATACCTCAACGATTCACCTTTGTTTTAGGTCGGTCGCCGACAGGTTGGGTGTGGTAGGGATGTTGGTCCTTATCGTCGGCGTCGCGTACCATTAACTACGATAAATTGTTTTACGACATTTCCGACGCCGCTGCCGCCACCACCAACACGCAAGACGAATATTTAAGATATAATGTGATACGCGTCAGCATCATCAACCTCCCTCCAATCCTCTACTCAGACATTTTATATATAATGTATACTTATGAAAGGAGTTATACCGAAATGTGTTGTGCTATTATTTATCATTCGTAATTGTTGGTAATAGTAAGTTTGATGTGGTGGCTATAGGTTGAAAGTCGTTTATGTGTGTGTGTGTGCTCTGGTGTGCGGGGAAGTGTGTTATAGAAACGGTTCTTCGCGGCGATATTATTATTAATGTCGTGTACGTATATTCCTGCAAGAATTATTATTGCAACACATGTCTAGAACACGTCGACCTTATGGAAATGACCGCCAACGAAAAGAATATAGGTACCTATTGCAAGTGCATATACCATGTACGAAGGATAACGATAAAATTATAGTATATTTTAGACTTCCTTTGTCGCATGTACATTATTATTCTCCACTACACTTACCTTGCAGACATCATTACAGCACTCTGCTGAAAGTTCTGTACACCCGTTGTGGTGTCGCGTATACAAATATACGAACATCGACTTTTTGGTTAAATGGGTTCACGGTTGCACCAAAATTATCTCAAGTATATTATTTCGTTTACGCAGTATAATTATTAGTGTTTCTGACTGCTGTATGTTTTTAATTAGGTTTAGATACTGTTCAAAATATGATACATACTATACAGTATACACGGTAAGATTTTATTGATGTATCATTATAATATACTGCAGAAACTATAGTGAAATGTCATCGAATACATTTTTTTTAATACCAATTGTTGCGCATAATTATTAATTATTCACAAAAAAAAAAACTTTTGAATAATGATTTCAGGAACTATTATTTTAATATTACAACTCAAACTTTAATCTATTTAATATAATATCTTTAAATACAAATATTAAATTTAATAACTTTAATCATACATGACTTAAAAAAATATATATTCCTAAGCACGTTATACAATATTACAATATTCTTGTTCAAATTGTAATTTTTGAAAATCAATTACACCTTTGAATTTATTTTATCCTAAAACTTTAAAATATATTTTGTCTCTAAATAATACCCCTGTCCCCACCTTGGCCGGCTGCCATTAATTATAATTTTATACTCGTTTCATTTTAAAACATTGGTTCGTTTCTCCTTACGACATACACCCTCCCCCTCAATTCCGGCAATTCCGCTCTTCCACACTTACTAACATCGCGCATTTAAACGACACAACATCTATCATGGTTTATAATATACTACATGTAATATCCAACGCCTCATAATAGCTATTTATTTTATAATATCAGCAAGGATGACATATTAAATAAAACGAGCTTAAAATGTGTTGGTCAATTAAACTTTCAAATGCAATAAGTAAACAAAAAAGTTTTCAGTAACTAGAAAAAATAAATTTAAAAAAATAGATTTCAGTGCTGGCTGCATAATGTTGTATAAAACACGGAAAGAAAAAACCCAGGTGAAATTAATAGAATGCTGTTGTTAAATGTTAACAAAAATAAATTTGTTAAGTTAATCATATATTTGTTGTTAAAACAAAATTTATATTGAATTAATCCTATATTTATTAGATTAACAACGTTGATTTCATAAAATTGACAACAACTTGTTAAATTAACAAAAAATATTTTGTTATTATCCTAAACAGATAATAAAAAACAATTTAATATTTTAAAAATGTAATGTTATATTTAATATTCAGTTTTGTTAAACCAAATAAACGAATTTATTAAATTGACAAATTATAATGTTAATTTAAAGTAACTGCATTTCCTTCTATATTTGGAATGGCACTACTATAAAAATAGATATACGTTACTGGGAATCCCATTTTTTTCAAATATGAACTATCGATTTATCAATTCAACAAAAACTCGATTAAATTAACAGTATTTTTATTTCTGCAATCTTGACTGGCCATGTTTAGATTTTATTTTGTATAATGGTTATTACTCATTTTCTGTATTGTATTCGTATCGCCATCGTGGTTTCGTGTCGTTAATTTTAAAATTTTATGATTTACATTATTGTGTTGTGTTCGTATAGTGGTTTCGTCTTTCGTGTCATTGATTTTTAAATTTTAGTAATTTTACAATTCAGATTTTGAATCGTCGACAAATCCAATCGTAAGTATCAGTTACTGTATTACATAATATTATATTATCAAAATGATATGCTTCATTTGTGATTTAAATGTACCATCATTGCCATCGCTTGTTTACCATTATAATATTATACACTTGTTAGGGCAATTTAATTCATATACCTGTGTAGAGAACGATTGTTCAAAATCTTTTCAAAGTCTCAGGAGTTAAAAAAAAACACATTCTTAACAACTATGTGAACTCAATGGAAGATAACTTATCTGAAATTATACTTTCATGTAGTAGAATTTTGAAAGATACTATTAGTTACAACAGCATCAGCATTAGTTCTAGTAATAATATTTTATTCGATCAACCTAAGCGAGCCAAACTGAACAAGGAAACGTTTGACACTAACAATTGCATTGAAGAATTACATTTGGGGGCAGTAAAATTTTGTTTGAAATTGCATAATAATAATAATTTTTGTAAAAGTGATGTTCAAAACATTCAAAGTGATATTGAAAATAAAATTTTAAATCCTATTATAAAATTACTAATGGGTGTTATTCAAAATTAAGTACAAAAACCATTAATTCCATCTAAATTTTCCCAAGTAATATTAGGTATATCAGATCTTTTTAAATTTTGTAAGACTGAATATTTGTTAAATAACTGGCTTAAAAACAATGAATTTATAAGTGATCAATATAAGCAGTTTACTATCAACAATGATGTAAACTTAATTTCTAAGGACAAACATTATATAATGAAATACTTACTAAGAGAGTGCCTCTTAAGTTTCAAATAAAAACATATTTCCAGCAAAATAATAACTTAGATACAGCAATTAATAAATATAATAAACTTATAAATTGTCCTGAATCAAACACCCAATCCATAACTAACTTTATTCAAGGTTCGTTGTGAAAAGAAAAAATAATTCCATATCAAAATAAAATTGTTATGCCTTTTTTATGTATATTGATGATGTAGAGCTCAACAATCCATTAGGTTCTAAATCTATGTGTCATTCATTATCAGCAGTGTGTTATAGTTTTCTTCTCAGTGAGCATAGTTCAAAGCTTAATAACATTTTCTTAACAGCCCTTTTAAAACGTAGAGATGTAAAAACTTTTGGAAATGACTTATGTTTCAAACATATAGTTAATGAAATAAACAGCTTGGGTAATGATAGTATAACAATAAATACTTCTTCAGGTCCAAAACATGTATATTTTATCCTAGGTTTATTATTAGGGGATAACCTATAGGAATTAACATTTTATGTGAATTTTCTAAATCATTTTCTGCTAATTTCTATTGTAGATTTTGCAAAGCTCTTAAATCTATAATGCAACATTTATCAAAAGAAAATTATTTTTTACTCCGTAATTGTATTAATTATAGAGATGATCTAGAGAAAAATTATTTTACACAAACTGGTATTTATAAAGATAGTATTTTGAACCAAATTACAACATTTCATGTTACAGATAACTTATGTGTAAACATTATGCATGACATATATGAAGGTATTTGCCATTACAATATGTGTCATTTAATAATTTATTACACAGAAAAAGTACACATTTTTTCCCTAGAAGCTTTTATAATTTAAGAAAACAAAATTTTGATTATTGTGAACTCGAACAAAAAAACTTATCACCCCCTATTGAAAAACATCATCTTCACAAATTTTATTTAAAAATCACAGCTAGACAAATGATGTGCTTTGTTCATTTTTTTTCTTTAATCGTTGGTGATTTAATTCCAGTAGATAATGAGGTTTGGCAATTTTTTTTAATTTTTATTGAAATCATAGGTAGTTAATTAAGCCACGCATTTACACAAGATATAGTAAAACATTTAAAAATTCTTATCGAAAAACATAATTCAGATTATGTTAAATATTTTAAAGATAACTTAAAACCTAAGCATCATATTTTGATACACTATCCTAGAATTATTTTTAAATCTGGGCCTCCAAAACACTTTTGGTACTTTCGTTATGAAGCTAAAAATAAGGAGTTGAAGATGTACGCTAGAACAATTACATCTCGCAGAAATATATGTTCAACATTGGCAAATAAACATCAATTTAAATTTGCATATTTCTTATTAAATCAAAAGAAAAATAGTTTGCTAGTAGACGCATTGGAAAAACATAAAATTAATTCAAAGCATATGGAAATTATTTTTAACTTTATAAACATTTCAACTAATAACTAAATCAGTTATTCAAAAATAAAATGTCGATGTACAACTTACAAAATTGGAAATTTTTTCACTTGCTTTAATAGTGAAATTTGTTTATTTGAAATTCTTGAAATAATTTTGTTAAAAAATAATGCAGTATACTTTGTTGTTCACCAAATACCATTAGAATTGATTGACACTCATTTTAGGGCATACAAAGTTAATGTAAATAAAAGTATTGTTTCCAAAACTATTATGAATATTGATCAGTTTAATTGCCCACTTTTAAATATCAATAAAGTTGCTGGTGGTAATCTTATGATTAGATTGAAAGAGTATTTTTAAAAATTGAAATAATTATTTATTTTTTAAGTCTGTTTTTATTTATGTATTTTCGATATTAGTATTTTAGGTATAAGATTTAGTTGTATGTAATTTATGTAATAAGTATATATTTATGTGTAATTATGTTATTTTATTTATAAAAGTATTCTATGTGTTAATTAAAGTAAAATGCAACACCAAAAAGTTGATTTATTCACTAGTCTATGTATTAAACGAAGACTTCGAAAATGAACAAACGTATACTGTACTGTCTGTACTATAGTCACCTTCCTGCTCTTCCATTTCCAATTCCTTCCGAAAGATCACTAGAAAATCCAAATATTATGAACAATTTTTCAGAACTATCTCAGCCAAGTCATGACAATTCATTTAAGCCTTTTCTTTTAAATTTGGAAGATCAAAATTGTTTAAAAGAGACTTTTTTAGGTTGGAACATGAAACATTTGTACGAAACATGCTTAGGTAAGTGTATAAATGACATTTTTGATTAAATTACATAGCTATAAATATTTAATATTAAATAATTGTTTAATAGTTAAATAATTAATAATGTTAATTACTGCATACAATTATAAAAATAAAAATCCACTAAGACCAGATATTAAAAGTTATAACAATTCTGACCTAGGATTTTTATTTTTATAATTAAACACAGTAATTTATATTAACCCTTTCACTGCTGTGGACGTGTATACACGTCGGAGCAAAGCACCTACCGTGTGCTGTGGACGTGTATACACTTTTTTATCAATTTAAATTAATAATAATTATAATTATAATTATTCATAATTTTAATTAAGCGAGTGCATTTTGAGGACCACTGTCTAAGAGTTATACAATTATCTATAACTTAGTAAGTTTTGGTCCAAATTTTTTTTCCAAAATTTTTTCTGATTCATTGAGCATAGATCTATCCTTATAGGGCAGAAAAACTATTTAAATAATTTATGAAATATAGTCAGCACACAGCAGGTGCTTTAGATTTTAGTGGTCAGCAGTGAAAGGGTTAATATTATTTATTCTGATAAATATTTTCTATAAAATATATTTATACATTTTTTTAAACATTATATTATATTTTATTTTATTTAATATATATTTATATATATTTTTTTATATCCATATTGATATTGATGCATTAAAATCCATAAGTACCAGTCAAGTTGAATAGCTATTATCAAAATATCCAATGGGGATGAAAATAAAGTTTGATTAGTAGTTTTTTTTTTTATCTCTGGAATGTTATTTCTGCACATTGATAAAAATAGATTTCATGATTAGTACTTTAATAATACAATTATTTGATACTCGAACATTTAATATAATATTGCTAAATGTCAATATTTGATGGTTATCTAGTGATTCTAGTGTATTAAATCTATCTAGAGTTTTTCAGAAACGCCGATAACCCTGGTAGTTAAGGTGTTTTTTTAAAATAATAATAAAAAAAAAAAAGCGGGTAAGTGAGTATCGCTCTGCTGTACATTAGGTGGTGGGATGGACCTCGGACTAGGGAAGGTTAAATTTGAATGCAATGATAGGTATCATTGTATACGAAAAACGATTCTGAACGGAGATGATTTGTCAGTCTAGGATATATTATGAAAAAATCGAAAAAAATTTATTATTTAAACGTTATTTTACACGTGTATTTTTGATTTCAAATTAAAATTTAAACTTTAAACACACGTAACATTTTTTAAATTGAACAATCCTCAAACTTTTTTATAATTATTCTAAGCTTAACTTATGGACAGCATAGTATTAAATTTTCAATTCTTAGCTTTTGATAGAAAAATATTTATAAATTTTTAACTACCAAATAGTGAAAAATATTCATGATTTTGACGAATTTTTGTCAATATTTGAACTTCAAATGCTAATAAAAAAAAATTGTGCCTATGTATTTTTATAATTTTTGAATGAGAGTTAGAACAAGTTATGTAGACCCTTCAATTAAATTTTCAAGTAATTTGTCCCAGCTACATTTTTTTTATCAACATTTATAAAAAAAAAATTAAAAAAAATTGAAAATTTCAATTGTCTATAAATAGCTCAAAAAAAGTCGAAATATTTTGAAAATCAAATCATGTAAAGAAAATGGCAATCTAAATAACTGGTAAAATTTTCAAGTGTTTATGACTTATACTGTTTGAATAACAACAAATATCAAATATCGTTTGAGGCTAAACCGTTATTTAACGCGGTTTTGTAAAAATTTAAATTTCAAACACTCATAAAAATTTTTTGTCTGAATCCGGTCGAGTTTTTTTTACAGATAATTGAAAAAAAATTTATGGAGAACCTTGTACCAAATTTTCAAAACTTAGTTATAAAAGAAAAAAATTTTACGATTTTTCAACCACAAAATTACTTGCAAATTTTCGCAATTTTGACATATTTCGTATAAATTCGAACTTTTAGCACTTATAAAAAAAAATTGTGACTAACGATTTCGGATTTTTTTTTATCACTTTAAGAACAACTAATAAGAAATCTTGTATTAAATTTTCAAGATTTTCTGGCCGTCCAAAAAAATTTTATCGTTATTTTAAAAAAAAATACTAAAAAAAATTAAAAATTTCAATTGTCTATAAATAGCTTAAAAAAAGTCAAAATTCTTTGAAAATTTAACTGTGTATGGAGAACGCTAATGTTAACATTTGATAAAAATTTCAAGTGTTTACATCGATTAGTTTTTGAGTTATAGCAAAATAAAAAATTCGATTTTGTCGAAAACCGGTTATGCGTAAAAATTCCCGTTTTTCTGTCATTTTTTTTATGTTTTTCTCGATTTTTTTGAAAACTGTTGGAAAATGTTTACTTTTCACCTCTATAATGCACCAAGGATATCCACTTTGCCATCGGAAACCACCCCCAAAGTTTGAAATTGAAGCATTATTTCGACTAGTTATGCTGTACACAGACACAAAAACAAAAAAAAAAAAAAAAAAAAAAAAAAAAAAAAAACACACATCATTGTAAAATCAATACATTCATCACTCCGTTCAGAATCTAAAAAATCTATATAAATATTATCACAGTTAGATGATAATGACATACAATTGATCTATATAACATTGTACGCTAAATATTAACTGAATCATTTAAATAACAGCATAATCCATAAAAATTAATATATATTAATATTATATATATTTTTGAACTAATATATATTATACCTAAGGCTATTTAAGCGTAATGCATGTAGAGTTATAGCAAAAACAATATTAAGAAATTATTAGTACTTATTAGCACATATAAATTGTATATGCAATTAAATCAGAGGAATAATACTCATTTATATCTTGAAAGATAAAAATGGTAATTATTATCATGAAATTACAATAAATCAGATTTCATCAGCAAGTTTATTAGGTACTTCAAAACTTTAATAATGGCATAAAACTTTTAAATTGCATTTGCAGCTCTACGCATGGATAATATCATATATCATTTGAACATATGATCTTTTAAGTTTTTGTATACTGTACTCTCTTGGTTTTATTATTGTATTATTATTTAACTTTTTGAACTTAAGTTGTATTTCAATTATACACATTATTGTATGTCAGCTTATATTTTTATAATAATAAATTAAGTACAATAACGAGCTATTTATGCATTTTATATTATAATTCACTGAACTGATATTGCTTAATGGTTATTTCTACAAATTAAAATATATTATCATAATTGTATTATTATTTAAGCAATTATGCATATTTTACTATCAGTGGATAAATTGTGTGAATTATTTTTAATGTAATTTATAGGAAAAAAATAATATAAATTTCTTATGTCCATAGATAACTCTAAAATAATAAAAAAAATCATAATATTATACCATGTGTAGGAAAATCTAACATGAACATTTGATGAGAATGTAATGACATATCGACGGTTTTTTTATTTTGTATTACAATAAAAAAAGTGGGCAAGTGGGTATCGCTCTTCTGTATAGTAAAGATGGAGAGTAGGTCACTGGTCACTATAATGATTAATGGATGTGTTAAATTTGAATGCAATGATCGGTATCATTATTTACGAAAAACAATTCTGAACGGAGATGATTTGTCAGTCAATAATAATTAGTTGGATATATTTTATTATAACCTATATTTAAATTGTTATATTTACTTATTTTACGTGATTTTGTAAAAAATTAAGTTTCATACACTCATAAGATTTTTTCTATATTGATGTTGAAATTTTTTTTTACAGTTACTTGAAGGAAAAGTTATGGATAACCTTGTATTAGATTTTTGAACCTTAAGTATAAATCACAAAAATTTTATGAATTTTAATCTTTAAAATTCCTTGCAAATTTTCGCGATTTTGATATATTTCGTAAATATTTGATTTTTAAATGCTTATAAACAAAAATTCAGTTATGTGTTTAATCATCGATCTACACACACGTGTGCCACGGTCACCGATAATTGCATTTATATAGCTTCCGATAGCAGTAAAACTGGGCGGTACTCTTTTCGCCCAAAAATGACCTTCCTCTTTTTACTCACGTCCTCTTTTCGACCAAAAATGAAAAAATAGTTTCCTCTATTCGCCTACAAATAATGGTATTCTTTTCGCCCATGGTTTCACGTTTTACATTTTGGAAACCACTGTCTCAAAATTTTTCGACAAAATTAATAAATTTAAAAAAATCATATAATAATCAAATAAAAAAATAGAAAAATATATAGGTAATTAATAATAATTAACATTACGTAGGTAATACGTACGACATCTCTACATAATTTATGTACAGATTTATAATATTTTATACATATTATACATAGATACTTATATATTTTTTTACACAATAATAAAATAAATGATATAATAATCAATAGTGATCACTAGTTTATTAATATAAAATAATATTTTAGGTATTTGTCATTTATTCGACTTACTATAAAAAAAAGCAATCAAAAACCCTTCGGTGCACTAGACCGGGATATAGTCAGTCGAGAAATTTTAAGACATTGGTTTCCAAAATGTAAAACGTGAAACCATGGGCGAAAAGAATACCATTATTTGTAGGCGAAAAGAGGAAACTGTTTTTTCATTTTTGGTCGAAAAGAAGACATGGACAAAAAGAGGAAGGTCATTTTTGGGTGAAAGGAGTTCCGTAAAACGGGTGTTGACCAGTTGCCCCCCACGACTGTTATCAGGATTTTAAAAATATACCAGTTGCCCTCAACCAAATATACCAGTTGCCCCCAACCGAATGTACCAGTTGCCCTCATATGTTAATATATACACAATACACGATTTCAATATATAGCCCGTAAAATAAGGGAGGCAAATATACAAATGTCAATAATACAATAATAATACATAAACAAATTCATATGATTACAAATTATCACATTGAATATGCCACTATTAGTATTATAATTAAATTATTTATTATGAATATTTTTGACTATCATTTTATACTATTTTTTTTGACAAATTATCACATTGAATATGTCACTATTAGTATTATTATTAAATTATTTATCATGAATTTGTGTCTATCATTTTATACTATTTTTTTGACAAATGATCACATTGAATATGCCACTATTGGTATTATAATTAAATTATTTATTATGAACTTTTGTCATAATTTATTTATTATTTGTATATTTACCTCCCCTATTTTATGGGCTATATATTGTAATCGTGTATATATTAACATGTGAGGGCAACTGGTACATTCAGTTGGGGGCAACTGGTACATTCAGTTGGGGGCAACTGGTACATTTAGTTGAGGGCAACTGGTATATTTTTCTCTAGGTAGTTCGGGGGGAATTGGTATAAAAAAGGTACTTTTGAGGGCAACTGGTACATGCCCCGTAAAACTCAACGAGCAGCAATTAAGATGGTATGTAGACACACTATTGTTAACTATAGTTACAGCAGGTGCCTAAAATACACCCTCCCCATATCCAAAAATATGGACCTCACAAAACCCAACTCTCTCGACACCTCATAGTACGTCTCTCAAACCAACAACACCAAAACTTTCGCTGAAACCACAGCAAACATACAATTTCCAAAATACGACCAAGCAATTGTTTTTAACTTAATCGAAGATGTTCCTCAAATAGAGTATATTAAAGCATTCAGTCAAATCACTTCACCAACCAACATATAATTCGCCTCTAGAATATCTAATAAAAGATTTTGCATTTACTTCGCAAATAAAAATATCGTGGAACAAATCATTAGCCAACAATCACACATCGTTATAAATAACTCAAAGATAACATTCCCCAGTCTAATCATCTCAGCAAAACGAATAATACTATCCAATGTGCAACCGATTATTCCTCATGACGTAATTAAAAACGCTATCGCAAATTTGTCAATTAAATTACTATCACCGATTAATTTTATAAAAGCCGGCTTTGCTAATGACGAATATGGTCATATTGGTAGCTTTCGCCGTCAATTAAATATAAACCTAGACGATAATGATAAATTACCCAACTCAATCTAAATAGTATTCGAGCAAACTGAATACCGTATCTTTCTATCAGACGATACGGTAATATGTTATTTGTACAAACAAACCGGTCACACTTCAAATCAATGTAAGACAATAACAGAAAATAAAATTATTGATTCCCGACAGAACCATCAAAATTCTATCCCAAGTGTCTACGACACAGAAAATAACACTCAACAACATGATATCGAACACTTACCCAACAGTACTCCCAATTGCCTATCTTCTTCCCAAGAATAAGTGGAACAAGTTAAAAGACCAGCACCTTCATCTACTTCTAGCAAATTACACACGGATAATGAGCTCACAATAGAGTATCCAATTAATTTAACTCAAACAAAAACTAACATACCAAATTTAATAACCTATAAGAACTCATTACTCATTAGCTACAAAATTAAAAGAGTCTCAATCCAAAGAAACAAAAGTAAACAACACATCCTACAACTCCAAAGACCCATGATACCAAAATTGAAGCCAATAAACCAACAAAACCGCCCACAAAGTAAAAAAAAAGATCAGTAGACGAACTAAAAATACTAATACCCAAAATCTCACCAAAAATAATTTGTCTCCAAGAAACAAATTTCACAAATCTAAATGTCACAAAACTATCCAACTACAATGATTTTAGTAAACACAGAACCAACGGACTTAGAACCAGCGGTGGAGTAACCACATACGTCAGTTCCACAATATACCATCTAAATAAATCTATATCTCAACTCATCTTGAAATAATAGCAGTAGCAGTTAAACTTAATGATATAAAAGTAAACGTTTGTAACATACGTATATCTACCCGAACAACACACATTTACGGACAAAGACTTAAAAAATATAATAAAGCAACTACTCAAGTCCTTCATTATAACAGGCGATTTCAACAGTCACAATGTCAGATGGGGCTCACTAAATACAGATAACAGAGGAAAAAAAATCGAAAAAATCTTATAAAACGATAATCTAGTACTCCTTAACAACATGGAACCAACGTGTATAAATTCAATAAATGGAAACTTCTCAAATATTGACTTGTCATTTGCAAATGTATCCTTCGCACAAAGGCTCAACTGGTCGGTCTTAAACAATATTACTAGCAGCGACCATTTTCCAATAGTAATACAACTTGTTCCCCGTTATAATGACAGCATCCCCAACCTCGATAGATGAAATCTGAAAAACCCAGGCTAGAGACTTTTCATAAAAACACTGGAAGATAAAGTATCATATATAGACGAATCCGAGTTTCAAAAGACGGAAAACTTAGTTGACGAATTTACGGAAAAAATAATCTCAGTAGCCAACCTAACTATAGGAAAAACCAAATCAAAAATCCCAAACCCAAAGTATAGGTACCATGGTGGAACCACGTCATTAAAAATGCAATTAAAGAAAAAAATGGCGCCCTTGAAACGTTCCAAAAAACAAATAAACTAGACGATTTTATATAACTAAAACATTTAAGAGCCAAATCAAAATTCCTGATAAAAACTAGTAAAAAATCGTCATGGGAAAAATTCACTAGCAGCATAAAAGAAAACATCGACCCAAAATCAGTTTGGAACAAAATACAATCTCTAAAAGGACTCAGATTAAATAAAATAATCAACTTAATCGACCCAAATTCTAACTAATTAATAAATAAACCAGATCAAATATCAAACAACCTCGGCGAATATTTTTATAATAATAGCAGTGACAACAACTACAAACAACACTTCATAGTATACAAACAAAAATGCGAAAAAGAAGGTATAAGCAGTATTTACGATAAAAATTGTCATGACCAAATACAAATCAACCAAGAAATTAAAATACAGGAATTAACACACTCACTAAAAAAATGCAAAAGTAATAGTCCCGGACCTCACACCATCCCATACGTTTTTATCCAAAATTTTGGCACAAAAACTCTTAATTTTCTGCTTAAAATTTACAATAGAATATGGAATGAGGGATATTGGCCCCCAAAATGGAAATCCGGGACCATAATTCCTATTCCTAAACCTGATAATTAATAAAATCAAATTAATTCAAACCTGAAGGATACAGACCGAAAACTCTTCTCAACACAATGTGAAAACTTCTTGAAAAAATAATTAACTACAGACTTACTTGGTTTCTAGAAAAAAATAATTTTTTCTCAACAAAACAAAACGACTTCAGAAAAATAGATCCACTATGTATAGTCTCGACGAAATAAATGAAGAAATTACTAAAACATTTGAAAACAAGCAACTTATGGCAGTAATCAACTTAGACATTACTAAAGCATATGACACCACCTGGAGACATAATATTTTAGTTAAATTAAATTCAGTTCTCAACAAAGGTAGACATCTAAATTTAATATCTAATTTCACATCAAACCAAAAATTCCAAGTAAGACCCAACAATTACCTATCACATGAATTTGCGCAAGAAAATGGAGTACCCCAAGGTTCGGCTCTCTCAGTAACTCTCTTCTTTTTTTTTTTTTTTTATTTATTAAATTTTTATTGTTTCAACATAATCTTTGTTTTTACAATTTTTTTTTTTTTTTTTTTTTTTTTTTTTTTTTTTTTTATATAATATAGAGTATAAGAGTATTATAATAGTGTATAAGATAATTTATAAAATGTTTTAATTTAACAAAATGTTCTTAAATTATGAGTTGTTGTGGTCAATGTTCTGATGATACTGATGTTGAAGATGATGATGATGATACTGGAGGTAACAAGACATCTTGTGGAAGACGTGGCTTTAGTCTGCGGTTCTTGGTTCTTTTCCCAATTTTAAAGTGAAGGGCTCCTTCTGTTTTGTTAAGTTTCGAATGAAATTTTTTAAATTGTTCATTAATCCATGTGGTTAAGTATGGAATTCCAGTGTCGTTGTGGAGTTGTGTGTTTCGCATGTACCATGGGGCTTTAAGAGCTATTCTAAGAAATTTGTTTTGTATCGTTTGTAATTTTGTAATTTTTGTTTGGGATGCTGCTGCCCATATTGGGCATGCATATGTTATTAATGGTCTTATTATTGATGTGTATATTAGCAGTGAGCATTTGATTTGAAGTGTTGAGCTGTAGTTTATAAGGGGGTATAAGATTTTTAATCGTGTGTAGGCTTGGTTTAACTTTTTATTTATATGCATCTTCCATGTTAATTTTTCATCAAGGTGAACTCCGAGATATTTAATTGATTGATCTTTATTATTCCATAATACAGGCTGATTTTTGATTTTTAATTGAGTAGGATTTGTATATCTCTTTAGGGTAAATATTTTCGCCTCGCTCTTAGTTGGGTTAAGAGCGAGTTTCCATTTTGTAAACCAGTCTGAAATTAGATCTAAGGAAGTTTGTAGATCTGTTATTGAGTTTTCAAGATTTCTATGTTGTGTTATGATAACAGTATCATCTGCATACATTGCTAATTGACATTTTTGTGGAACTGGGATGTCATAGCAAAAAATATTAAACAAGGTGGGACCAAGGACTGATCCCTGTGGGACTCCTGAATTTATTGGGTGTTCTTCAGAGATATCGGTATCTATCCGTACTTTAAAAGTGCGATTTGTGATAAATGAGGATAATATATTATATAGATAGGTTGTAAGTTTTAGTTTTGTTAGTTTGGACATGAGACCTTGGTGCCAGACCTTGTCGAAGGCCTGTGCTACGTCAAGAAAGGCAGTGGTTGTGTATTTTTTATTTTCAAATCCATTTACTATTATTTCTGAGATCCGCTGTAGTTGATGACATGTGGAATGGTGAGGTTTAAATCCAAATTGGTGATGTGGAATAATATTTAGGTATGGTTTCATTCTGTGTAACAGTATCCTCTCTAATAGTTTGGAGAGTGTGGGTAGTAAACTAATAGGTCTATAGCTCTCCGGTAAACTGTTTGGTTTCCCAGGTTTGTGAATTGGAATGATAATTGCTTGTTTCCAGGAGTTTGGAAAGTATCCTATTCTTAAAATTGAGTTTACAAGACTGGCCAAGAACGCAAGAGCTTTTGGGGTAAGATTTTTGAGGATTTTATTGGTTATGAGGTCGTGTCCAGGACTTTTTTTATTTGCAAGTCTGTCTATTATCAGTTTTATTTCTTTGGGACTGCATGGATGGATAGTATTTGTTTCCGTAGAATAAGTTTTTATAGAGTCTATTTGTTGTGTTATATTAGTGGTACTAATCTCAGTAGTGAAACAATTTTCAAAGTGCTGAGCGAAAATTTTGCATTTGTCAATGTTTGTTTCGTATTTAGCTGGTCCAACTTTAAGAGGAGGGATAGTGTCTTTTTGTTTGAGTATTCTTTTTGTGGCATTCCATAGGCTGGCATCGTTTGGATTCACTGTTGATAGATATGTTTTGTAAGAATTAAATCTATTGTTATCGATTTCCCATTTGACTCTTCGTGTTAATTGGTTTAATCGTTTTTTAATTTCTATTTTTCTTGTTCTTTGCCAAATTCTTCTGGCTTTATGTTTTTCTTTTATTAGATGTTGAATGTGGGACGGTAGAGAAGAGTTTTCTCGCGGTTTACTTTTTTTTGGATTTTCTGGTGACAAAGCTGATTTGATTGCATTTTTTATTGATTCTGTTAGGTGTTGTATGTTGGTGTCTATTTCCTTGTTGTTTAGATTAGATTTGTTTATACTAAGGTATTTGTTGAGATTTTCTCTGAAAATGTCCCAATTTATTGGTCGATTTATTAATTTTGGGGTTTGAGGAATTAATTCCATCTGTTCATACAAAGTGGTGATTACTGGAATGTGATCCGAATCTAGTTCATTTGCAACTTGGTGATATAACTGTGCTTTGAGATTTGAAACTAGAGCAATGTCTAATATATTTGGTTGTCTACCTGTTCTGTGGAATGTGGGTTTAGAGGGTGGTGATATTATAATTTTTAGTTCAGAGGTGAATTGGAATAATTTATTACCATTTGGGTTAGTTTTTAGGCAACCCCATATTTCATTTTTGGAGTTTAAATCTCCTAAGAGTATGGTTGGGTGATCTTTGAAAAGTTCCTTTATGTCATCTCTTTGAATTTTTTTATTTGGGGGATTGTAGGCGGATATTATTTTAATTTCAAATTTATCTGTTGATACCATTATGGAAGTGGCTTCTAGATTGGTAAATTCAGGGGTGATTAATTGATGATGTTTGATAATTCTTTTTACTAGGATTGCTACTCCTCCAGATGAATGGATGGTGTCTCTATCCTTCCTGTATATATTATAGCCGTTGATCTTGAATATTTCTGTGTTTTTGAGGTGAGTTTCTGTTACGCATGCTATGTCTATATTATGGCGAAATAGAAATTCAATAAGTGAAGATTTTTTGGATTTAATGCCATTAGCATTCCAGTTAACGAATTTGATTTCTTTTAAGTTAATTGATGTCATTTAGACCAGATAAAGATAGATTGTTTGAAATAGAGTTGAAGATGGAACTAATGATGGACTGTATGTTATGTAGAATGTTTTCGATAAATTGGGTTATTGTTTTTTGGAGATTTTCATTTAGTGATTCAGAGTATAAATTATCCTCGTTTTTTTGGGTACTTTGGGCAGGATTTGTATTTCCTTTGAGTATATTTGCATAGGATTTCAGATTAATTGTTTTTTTAGTGAGATTATTTGCGATTTCATTTATAGTTGTGTCTTTTGGTGGATCGTCTTTGGTTATGAAAGCTTGTTTGATGTTATTTGTTTTTTTATTTTTTATTTTTTTAAAATATGTACAACCCTTATAATTGGCCGGGTGAGCTCCGTTACAGTTTACACAATTTGGTGGGATTTCTGATGTTTTATCGCAGTTTGAGTAATGATGCGGGAGATTGCATTTCACACATCGAGGTTGGAGTTTACAAGTCTTGTGTAAATGTCCAAATCTTTGACAATTTGTACATTGTGGAGGATCTTTAGGCTTTCGACGTGGTTCGGTTATAACTATGCAATTAAGAAGTTTGCTGAGTTTGAAGATTTCTTGTGATTTATGATGATTTATCAGTTGAACTGCCATTAGTGGGGTCGGGATTTTATTTTTGTTGGTTAGTCTGGTTACTGATTTTACTGGATACTCTAAGATTTTTAACTCTTCCATTACTTCAAATTCGGTTATTGACATTGGAAGATTTCTGATGATTGCGGAGATATCTTTTTCAGTTTTTAACCTATAGGTATAATATTCATATTTTTTTTCGTCTAAATATTTGGTTAGAGTACGGAAATCATCCACGGTTTCTAAGTTTATTTTTATTTTGTCGTATTTAGATGTCGAAGTAAATTCATTACTAATGATTTTTGTTATTTCATTGCGAAATTGAGAATATTGTGTTATATTTAATATGAATAGTGGGGGAATTTTGGGAGTGTCTTCTGTCGATTGGGATTGTATTGGGTGATTTTTATGATTATCAGTTTGTGTGATGGGAAGTGTATTGTCGTTGAATGAAAACATTTCTTGATCATTGGTATTAGTGTTATCTAGTATGGAATAACGATTTGGAGTTGTGAATGATTTTTTAGTGGGCGAATCGTATATTTTTGACGTTCTTCTGGGAGATCTGAATTCGTCGTCTGAGTTGTGAGTTGTGTGACGATCAAAGTCAACATTATCTTCGGTTTTATTAGTTCTTTTTATGATGATTGGTGGGACTTTGCGTTCGTTTTTGGAATCTGTGTGCGTAGTTTTATGTTTTGTTGAGTTAGATGTAGTGCTCATTTTAATATGTGTATGTGGCTATTAGTGTATGGACGACAGCGGGCTTATCGCCCGTAGGCGCGGGTTTAGTTCTCGATACGATATTTTATAGGTGGACTTTGTGCTTAGATATAAAAGGTATACATTACCAGATATTGATATCGCGTCGTAATTGCTATTATACTCACTGCTAACGAGAGCTATCGAAACGTTTCGCGGAATATACGTGTGACCACTACGGTGTCTAGACACGAACAACTCTCTTCTTAATATCAATTAACGACATAGTCCAAAATTGTAGACTACCTGTTAAATGCAATATTTTTGCAGACGACTTTAATTTCTGGTGTAGGAGTAATAATATTGAAACAGTAAAAAACCTATTACAAACAACTACCAACAACATTGAAACATGGGAAAATAAAACAGGATTCAACTTCTCACCAGGGAAGTCAATATACACCATTTTTACAAAAAAAGAGCAAAATATATCCTAATCAATTTAAACGGCACCACAATAACTAATAAAAACACAACAAAAATGCTAGAAGTAATATTTGATAGATGCCAAACCTGGTCCCCCTACATAAAATATCTAAAAAAATTAACAACTAATTCATTAAAAATAATTTAACTATTACCTATAATTAACCTACAACTGATCGACACAGTAAACAATAGTGGATTAAGACTGGCAATAGGAGCCTTTGGAAGCAACCCTATTCTTAACATTTATAACTTAGCTGGTGAATCCCCTCCTACATTGAAAATAACAGAATTATTCATAAAATATATAGCAAGATTATCCAGACTCAACAAAGGTAAAAATAGTGATGTAAATGACAAAATAACCTAGCTAACCAACGAAAATGCAGGAACCCCAATTAAAATTATCCACAGAGAACTCAATACAACCCTCCCATGGGATTACTCCTATGTAATCATTACTGAACTAAATGCCCTTCCTAAATAAAATACATCACCTGAGATATTTAGAAGCCATGTCTACAATATCCTTGATGACTTCAAGAATCACAAAAAATTATATACCGATGCTTCAAAGGTAAATGAAGGTGTCGATATTTCCATTGTACTCGAAAATACTAATATAACATTCAAACTCCCAAAGGAGTGCTCAATATTTTCAGCTGAAGCTATAGCCATTCTAAAAGTCATTGAAACCATCAAAACCATTAAACACACAAAGTTTGTAATCCTTAGTGACTCTCTAAACGCCATAAATAAGATTAAAAACAAAAACAACCCAAATGACATCTCAGTCCTCATCAAAAACCAACTTGATGAAGCCAAAACAAATAAAAATCAAATATCAATAATTTGGATCCCTGGACATACCGGCATCGCGGGCAATGAAATCGCGGACAAATACGCTAAAATCGTCGCATCCAACACAGACACAACCAAACTAAACATCTCCTCATATGACGACATCAAAAAGACAGTCAAAACACAAATAAGGTAAAAATGGCATTTACTCTGGAACGTCAAGACACAGAACTAAACCAGATAAAAATAACAACATTCAGATGGGAAAATCATAATTTTAACCGAACAGAAGAAACCACTATTGTTATGGGCTACGAGATATCTACGAGATATCAAGGTTAGATTAGTATGACCATGCCTTGTGTCAAGAGAGTAGCACATATTACTAGTGACCATGTCACGTGTCAGTGCAGTAAGCGCACCAAACTATAAAGTGCAATTATAATGCATTTATAATTATACTGTAATAATAGTATTGCACATCATAAAACGTGGATGCTCATATGCAACAACAACTACAAGGACAACCAGAAGGCCATGGGTCAACGTAAACAAAAGTCGCACCACATATATAAGGGGGCTCAAAGACCAACAACGGCGGATGTACCACAACCACCAAAACCTGAGCACCTTCACGACACTCAGCCACTTCTTAAATTAATTACATGTATTTTATTTTATACGTAATTAGCATTAATCGTTAAACAGTTGTTACTTTCATTTCAAATATCATCTTTGAGTGGCACGCAACACTATAAATCGACTCAGAATTGGACACTCCAGATTAACACATGAATACCTCATGTCAAAAGAAGAACCTCCTACGTGTGAAGGATGTGGGACTCACCTCACCATCAAACACATACTAACGGAATGCCAACTCTATCAACAGGAACGAATAAACTTCAACATTACAGAAACACTTGATGCACTACTCGGTCCGGATCCCGATCAAAACAGGAAAATACTTAATTTTTTAAATCAATTAATTTAATAGACCAAATATAATGTAAATATAATTATGTAACAAATTTATCTACAAAAAAAAAAAAAAAACTGTAACTAATGGCCTATGATGCTGGGTTGTAAAAAAAATAGATTAATTAAAAAAAAAATTGTGACTAACGATTTTTGATTTTTTTTTACTACGATAAGTTCAAGTTATGATAAACCTTGTATTAAAGTTCAAAGATTTTTTGAATAGCCAAGTTTTTTTATCAGCATTTTAAGAAAAAAACGATTTATTCGATTTAGATAAAATTAAAGTTGAAAAAGTTAGGTTACTTCACCTTAACGATAAAAATTAAACAATACTTACGAATTAAAAGAAAAATAGTCATTACTATTAATAATACAACTAATAATTTTGCAAATAATGAAATGGTTATTACAATTTTAATCATGATCTCACGGACATAATAATGTAATTTACGTATTTAAAATTTTAAAAACACGTAAATTAAAAAAAAAATTAACGGTTTCCAATGTTTTCTTATTTTGGTTTTGAATTTAATACCAGTATCCAATTTTTTTCGGTTTCAGTTTTTATACCGGTTTCTGAAATCGGTTTTGAAAACGGTTTCAAGCCCTGAATTTTATAGATATTTGGGATTTTTAAGATTCTAATAATAATTTTATGGTTCAAGATGTTTGAAAATTTAATATAAGATTCCTAATAATTTTTTTATTTACCAAAATCTCATTTAAAATTATATAACAATGAATAAATTGAACAAAAATATATTGTTATAGAACGGTCAACTCAACACTTGTCTAATTATTTATCTTTTGGTTTCTTTAAAAAAAAACTGAGTGTTGTATTGATATTATATTATTTTTTAAAATATGATAACAGTTATATTCGTTTATTTTCTTATTTGACTAATTTGTTAATTGTCAAAACTCTATAGCTAAATTTTACATACCTAGTTTTTTCTTTAAAAACATTTATTTTATCCTTTATGAACCTAAAAAATGTACCCCTTCTTAATAGCAGGACATCTTCGAAAAGTAGAAAAAAAATATGTTGATTATCGAGTGTTAGATATTCAGAAGTTTCACTGTATTTTTAATCGACATTTAAAAAAAAAAGAAAATTTGAAATATCATTAAATATTTAAATAAATTACAAAAAGTTCATTTTTTCAAATTTGATATCCTAAATGTAAAAAATCATAACAAACATTGATGGCAATTTAACTTATAGTTTATTTGTAATCAATTTATCCCCAAACAATAAAATAAATTTTGTCAAAAACTGATTCGTTTTTTCTCATAATTTTAAAGTGTTTTTTACAATTATTTTAAAAAACACTTAGAAGTTTTTCCTCTCTAGATAAATTAGGTACAGAGTATATCCAATTCGCTATCAGAAACTATCCTAAAAGTTGAAACTTGAATCAATTTTTTTGACAGTTACCTTATTGTGTATATATAAGACATAATAAAAAAAAAAAAGTATACGTATAGCATTATAATAAACGTTTCTTTTTCGATCATATTCTAATCAATGAGATATTTAAATAAATATTCAAGTACACATATTTTTGCTTACACTTTTGCAACAACTTTTTAATATTGTTGTCTCAATGCAAGTACTAAATATATTTGTATAATCAGAGTAATAAATGCGTAGATAAGTAACAGGGGTTTAGCGTCGCATAATATTATACACCTCTAATCTCGTACCCAAACTGAAATTTCCGTCACACTGTTGCAATATGCTTATAAAACTAAAACATAAACAGTTTGTACGATTTCGTGGTTTTCACCAGTTTTTCGAACTATTGATACACGCGTCAGTTAACTTTACTTAACTTTTCTCAAATATTGTTATTAACATGGCATCCGCTAAGATATAATACATCGATATCAAAACTGCACATAGTAAAACATTCATGTGCGATTCGACGTAATTTATTATTTTAAAATCTGTTACTTACACAATTACAACTAATAATTAGTGTGACACTTACGAGTTCAGACAAAATTGAGTGTCGTCTTTGAATTATTGACAGAGGCACAGAGCTGCTTATATAGTTCGGCTGACATACCCATATGTATCATGTGCTCTAGCTTTTGCTATATTTTGTATCGTCATCAGCCATGGCTGATCTAGGAAAAGTTACCCAAGGAAGAAATACCCGAGGAAATAATAGTCGAAAATAAAAAAATAAATACATATTATAAGATAATATTTATCATAGTCACATAATAATAATTTAACAACTTTAAAAAAAAAAAAAAAATAGAATGCAGATATTTGTATTGATTAAACATAATAGAAAAAGATAGTACCTAAAAACGCCGATATCATGTAAAGGTCGTGTGTGTTATCGTAAGTGATCAAGTATCGTCAGTTGATTTCCGATGTTATTATTTTTAATTGTTTTGTATTACTAGAATTATACTAAATAATAATATTTATTTAACTATCAATAATAATTAATATAATGCACTTTAGGCTGATTTCTTTTTAACCATTATATAATTTACATAAATAATAATTATTTATTTCTGAGAGACATAAGAGGCTACCAAAGTGTATTGAATATTAATCTTTTTATTTACGATAAGAATGAGGGACAATTTTATTAGTACCTATGGTTTTATATGTTTTTTTTTTTTTATATTATTTCCATCGGGTATTTTTTCCACGCGTATTTTTCAGTGGGTTTTTCTTACTCGGGTATTTTTACCGATTACTGGCATGGTGGTATACACATTTATGAAGCGAACTCATTGACGTGTATTTAATGTGTTCTCAAATTGAAATATCATATTTTTTTATAGCAAAATACTTAGAGTTAAAGCGATGTATACATCGTTAATTGGATCTACATAGTTCAGTTGTCTTAAATCGCTGTGATCTAAAATACCACCTTATTGATCCATAAATTTGTAAACATGTTAAATATTATGATTTTAAATTTATCAGGTAAACTTAATTTTTTATGTATTTTAATATTTAAATATTCAGTGAATATAATCTTTATAGCTACCTACACAGTATTATACAGATTGTACTTTTTATAGAATATATTCTAATTAAAATATTATGAATTATGATATACAAAATCAGTATATTACTATTTATCAAACCAGACCATTTATTAAATAACTTCACGTGACATCAAAATAATATAAGACCATAAGAAGGTTTTATTATAAGTTATAACAGATTGTTTTGTTTATCTATTTTTAATTTTTATTCAAGTAGATATTGACTATTCTATTCGTATCATAATTTTCTAAGCTTTGGAACACAATTATTTAAGTGTCCAATAATGAGAGACGTACAAAACGCCGAATCCAATTACCTGACAGTCGAATTCATTTTACAATATAGATGTACTAACTCCTGTTGACACAAATTCTATCATAAATAAATAATTTATAAGTAATTATGATGTTGTTTATTCAACTTTCCATGAAAATGGTGCTAAGTGCTAAGTAAATATATATTATAGTAGGGTAATTGTTTCAGAAATTTATTATTCAACAAAATGAAATGATGTTATATTAATCGATATTTGATTTGTGAAAACTTTATTTTAATTTAAAAAAAAAACACACACATAGTATTATATGTATTTCCAATTCTTATTATATAACATTGCCACTATTAAATCAACATTTCGATAGTTTAATACGAATAATTGAATCTAATGAACCTTCATATTATACGTCATGTTATATAAAAACATAAATGGGCGTAACACGTTTCCACCAAAAGTAGACCTTTTCCTTTTCCACCAATACCCGTTTCCACCAAAGGTGTATCTTCCCTTTTCCACCAATTTATGTTTCCACCAAATGATAGATCCTCCTAATTGTTTGGTTAATTTACCAAAATAATTTGTATACTATATGCTTATATTAAAACCTTTAATACAGTAATAACTAATAAGTTTATTAAAAATACTAATGCTGGATTGAAAAAAAAATGATATATTAGTGTATTTAGCTATGTATATATTGTACCTACTCATATATATATTTTTTAAATTAATTTATTAAATTTCAGGTACGATTTTGTGAAAAGTATATCCTACAGTTTAAAAAAAAATATCAACTAATTGTATATATAGTTACAATTTACATGACTAATGTATTGTATACCATAACATATCATTGTTTTAAATTTTTATATTTGACCATTTACAATTTATAACATAATAATTATTATATATCGATTTTTTTCAAATTTTTATGTCTGACCATTTATAATTATACCATAGTATAACTATTTTATTTTATTTTTAAATTTTTTATATTTGACGATTTACAATTTATACCATAATAACTGTTATATCGTTTATTTCACATTTTTATACTTGAATATTTACAATTATACTATAATAATTATTATATCGTTTTTTATTTTTTTATTTTATTTGGTGGAAATGTATATTGGTGGAAAAGGGAAAGGTCTACTTTTGGTGGAAACAGGTATTGGTGGAAAAGGGAAAGGTACACTTTTGGTGGAAATGGGCATCGCCCACATAAATACAATAACATTTCTAAATTGATTTAATTGTCATAGTATGACCTTCATGATCTTCTTTTTTTAAAAAGGCTGGTTAACTACATTTATTTACTAATTTAACAATAAATATTATTGAATATTATTTTATTAATTATTTGTTTCCACGTAGCCCGTGCCACATACCTCTGTACAATTATTATTGTACTTTGAAAGGAGATGCTTATGATATATAACATTTTTTTCTCGCGGGAGAGGGGGTATAGGTAAAATTTAAAAACATTTCATCTTCACAAACATAACCAAATCACACCAATGTATACTAATTGAGTCCTGAGTATAAACGAGAAGTATACTAATTGAGTCCGCGGCTAGAAAGCCAAAAATATACTGATTATAGTGATTGAGTCTGAGGATTATTTCGAATAAAATATAAAACCCACCATAATATATAGTAGGTAATACACATATTATACAGAGACTATTACGTGATAATGTTCATATCATTTGTATTGGTGATGTTCACCAACAGTTGTGAATCCTATTGAATACCATTCAAAATTCAATGCTATGCATTATTCGCCCATTAAAACATTTATCAATTTATAAATGTGCTATGCGAAACATATTATATTAAAATTAAAAGTACTCAATACTCATTATAAATACAAAAAATTAAATAAAAAAGAAATCGAGGAATAAATGCAGCTGTTGCAATCATAGAAAATAACACGATTTGAATACAATACAATGTTTATCAGTTTTATCATATACATTTTTAGGTACCTACCATTATAAAAAATGCAATTTTATCATCACCTTTATTAATTTAATTATAAATAAGTAACATATTTGTATCTATTAATTTATTATTCAGTTCATATTTATTATTTAACTGTGATATTTTCTTCTAAACCTATCTACGGTAAATTGCTACTGTAACCGTAAGTTAGTTTCAATAAATAATAATTTAAAAAAATAATAATTGCAAATATTATAATATTAAAATCAACGTTTATACTTTTGTTTCTCAAAAACTCGAATAGTTATATTAAAAATCGGGATCATTAAATAATAGCCGACAATAAAAACATATAGTATAGAAAACTTGTGTAACGACTAGAATACAAGATGTTCAAAATAAACTTTATAGAAATTAAAAAATTTAAGGTAATAATAATAAGTTGTAAACGGCCAATAATATGTAAAAATTATGATGAAAAGCCAAGTATTTGTCGTCATCATCATTATTAAAACATAACATACGTTATGATATACGAGTACTCGTACATCAATGACAGATAAAATAGTTATGAATAACTAATGATTTTTTGATTTTGTTTTACTATCTTTTTGAATTGTTTAATTGAAAATTTATTTATAAATACCTTTAGATTATTGATTAAAACATACAAATATCGTGGTAGTGGATTAACGTTTGGTTTTGGGAGCCATGCCAAATCCGTATATTGATTTTCATCGAAAAGTACCAGTCGTAGGAAATACTTAATACTGATATTTTCTCGGTTGTTGTGTATAGGTTTTCAACCCATCGTATTAACGATGATAATATCGTCTCATAGAGTTTTATCTAATGTAAATGTATCTGTTTTTCACCAAAATTATGACTGTTATTATTACATTTAAATCCAAAATGTAACTTGTTGTTCTATACGAATTTATTATTATGTACATAAGTGATAGACTGTTTATTTGAATGTTGCATGTTTAATATGTAACATTCGTGTGCATAAATATTGGTGTTAGTAGTAAGGTGAGTAGTAAATTTAATAGTCTTTTGAAAATATGAAAAATACTATTAATAAAATAAATTTATTTCGAAAATTATATAACTGAAAAAAATATTAACATAATAATATGTTGATCAATATTTTACACATATCAAAAATATTAAAAAAAGCGGGTAAGTGAGTATCGCTCTGCTGTACATTAGGGGGTGGGGTGGACCTGGGACTAGGGTAGGTTAAATTTGAATGCAATGATAGGTATCATTGTATACGAAAAACGATTCTGAACGGAGATGATTTGTCAGTCTAGGATATATTATAAAAAAATCGTAAATTATTTATTAGTAAAACGTTATTTTACACGTGTATTTTTGATTTCAAATTAAAATTAAAACTTTAAACACTCGTAAATTTTTTTTAATTGAATAATCCTCAAACTTTTTTATAATTATTCTAAGCTTAACTTATGGACAGCATAGTATTAAATTTTCAATTCTTAGCTTTTGATAGTAAAATATTTATAAATTTTTAACTACCAAATAGTGAAAATATTCATGATTTTGACGAATTTTTGTCAATATTTGAACTTCAAATGCTAATAAAAAAAAATTGTGCCTATGTATTTTTATCATTTTTGAATGACAGTTAGAAAAAGTTATGTGGACCCTTCAATTAAATTTTCAAGTAATTTGTCCCAGCTAAATTTTTTTTATCAACATTTATAAAAAAAAAATAAAAAAAAATTGAAAATTTCAATTGTCTATAAATAGCTCAAAAAAAGTCAAAATGTTTTGAAAATCAAATCACGTAAAGAAAATTGCAATCTATATAACTGGTAAAATTTTCAAGTATTTACGATTTATACTGTTTGAATAACAACAAATATCAAAAATTGTTTGAGGCTAAACCGTTATTTAACGCAGTTTTGTAAAAATTTAAATTTCAATCACTCATAAAATTTTTTTGTCTTAGTCCGGTAGAGTTTTTTTTTCAGATAGTTGAAGAAAATTTTATGGAGAACATTGTACCAAGATTTCAAATCTTAGTTATAAAAGAAAAAAATTTTACGATTTTTCAACCACAAAATTACTTGCCAATTTTCGCAATTTTGACATATTTCGTATAAATTCGAACTTTAAGCACTTATAAAAAAAAATTGTGATTAACGATTTCGGATTTTTTTTTTATCACTTTAAGAACAACTTATGAGAAACCTTGTATTAAATTTTCAAGATTTTCTGGCCGGCCAAAAAATTTTTATCGTTATTTAAAAAAAAAATACTAAAAAAAATTAAAAATTTCAATTGTCTATAAATAGCTCAAAAAAAGTCAAAATTCTTTGAAAATTTAACTGTGTATGGAGAACTCTAATATAAACATTTGGTGAAAATTTCAAGTATTTACATCTATTAGTTATTGAGTTATAGTAAAATAAAAAATTCGATTTGGGCGAAAACTGGTTTTGCGTAAAAATTCCCGTTTTTCCGTCATTTTTTTAAGGTTTTTCCCGACTCACTTAAAAAATATTGAAAATTTTTAACTTTTGACCCCCCAAAGTACCAACTAGATCCGATTTCCTTTTCAAAGAGGGGCTGAAGTCAAAAATCGAAGCATTTTTATTGCCCCAAATGTTGTCGACAGACACAATAATACACAATAATATAATAAATCACCATTATCTGTTATTACATTGTATAAAATAATATGTAACCTGGTGTGAATTAAAAACACGATTTACGTTTCTCATTTTTTCACAGAGTATCTTAGATCTTAAGAAGATATTGTACCCGAAAATTGAATATTAGAGGGAATAAACTTATTAGAAAACCCAAGGTAATAATATTGTCCAAGTTCTTTCGCTGTAATTTTACTATATTATAATTTTTAAATGAATTATGAGTACACCAATATATAAGATAAATATTTGAAATTTTTCATAATTCACTTAAAAACTAAACAATGATAATGATATTATCTTTAAGTTTTATGGAAAATAGTTAGTCGATTTACTCTAATATTTAAGTTAACAAGATAACAACAAACAATTTAAGCTGCTTGACGTATATTTTAGTACCTATGTCATGTTTTAGTTAAGCGGAGACACGCTTAAGTATGACTAACTCTTAATATAATAAACATTATTTTACATTAACGTTAAAATACAAGTATTTATTTATATTTATATCTACGTTCCTATCATGCATATTTCAAATATATATATATATAAATATATATTGAATGGACATTTTATGGTAAGATGGTTCATAAAACGACATTTGTTTGTTCAAAAATACATATAGGTAGAGGTGACAGTCAAACCTGAAATGTATACCTATAATATAACTGTATAAGTAATATGTAAGAATATGGTTAGTTCCAGTAAAACACTACCTAATCAATATTTGTTTCAGGTTATAGTGCCCAAAGTATAATATACACTCCAAAAACCATGTTTGCTCATTAAGTATTTTCAAAAAATAAATTAATTAAAAAAATATTGTTTTCCTAGATTTTGAAATACATATTATATTTGTTTTATTATTATTCTCACTGATAAAACGTCATGGTCTGTGTGATAACTAGAAAGTTAAGATTCAACAATATAAAAATATTGTTCTTTCTTGTTTATAACAATGTTCAAACATTTCAAATTTCATAATAACGAGGTTTCTAAAAATAAGTTTAAAATGCAAAAATTAAACATCATAGTAAAATTATTTTATATTATTAATAATAAGTAGATATTCAAATATTTTTTGAGGAATTATATATGATATAAATCATGCATTCTTATATGAGAATATATTATTATTAATTATAATCAATTTTTAAAAATATTTTAAAGTATATTGCATATTTTGAATTTCAACCTAAACGTCAAATGAAATAATGATTTCGACTACATTTTTTTCAAATTATTAAATTTTATTATAGATAGATTATGTTTTAAAATTATTTTAGTAAAGTCGTTTAATTAAAAAAATACACTATTATTTTCTATAATAATTTCAGTTGAAATCAAAAAAATATATACTATATTATTTTTATAATGTCATTATATGAGATCAAAAAATAATAATAATAAATCCGAACTAACCGTTAGAGGTTAAAGTTCTCGAACCATAACAGCTGAACAATAATTGCAAATAACAATTCTATCCCTCTGTTGTACTCTATAGCGTGTTACAAAGAATTACAAAGTTTATTTTTACTCTCCGGTAAATTGGCTTAAAAGTTAAATGCTACAATCAAAAGGAAACTTGTGTGCCCACCGCGATAAACGATTTCACTCACGTCTTTACGTATATCCTCTTCTTCTTATACTTTTTTCCACATCTATGCCAATTTATTTGCTGTAACTTTTTTCTTTATTTTTCTTCTTCTTATTATTTTTACAAGACCTTTGGCTTTTTTTAACTGTTTTGCCGCGTTGTTAGAATGAGTCTTATTTATCTTTAAACACTGGGAACGTCTACTTGAGCCATAAAAAAAACCATGTACCTATACCTCTTTTCGAAATTCACTATTCTTATGACTAGGTACTATTATATTAATTTAAAACTATCTATTTGTAGTAGAATACATAGGGTTGATTTAAAGTGTGTTTAGCTAAGATTTAGTTATTTCATTATATTTTTAATTGTTAAGTGTTTCCTTTTTTTTTTTTAATGTTTTTTTTATAGATTGTGGTTATTACACGGGTTTGTATAATATGGAAAGATTGGCTGTTGAACATAATAATCGATATGCCAATCTAAATCTCTAAAGTTAAATTTTATTTCTGTATGCCTTATTCTGGTTAGATTATTTTATTTTAATACTTATTCGAAGATTATTTTATTGTATGTTTATGTGTCATTACTCATTGTAAGCTCTTTTGATAAAATCTTAACAATTAATATCAAACTTAGACTTCGTATAACATAGTCACGGGCACCACGAATTATTGATAATAGGCACTTTAAAAATTTATAGTATGTACCGAAATCCTTATAATTAAAATGTACTTCAATTCAAATGTGAATATTTAATAATTTGTTTTATGGAAGAATAATCTTATAATATTACAACTTTAATTAAAATTTTAACAACTGTTGATCTAAAGAAAACACGTCATATTAATCTTGATCGCTATCATTGTACTGTGTATTTTATAATATAATACTTATTATTATATTAACTTATCCTAAGTTAGTTACTAATTCTTCAAACAAAGGTGACACTTAATTTGTATATAACTAAGTTTTTGTATATTTGAATAAATAAATAAACTTAAAGCATGGATACCAAATAGATACAGAGTATCTTTCATAAGCAGTATTCTATGTAGTTAAGTTTTTCCTTATCTTAAGTTTCCATAAGTAGATCAAACATCAGCCTCAACATTATTTTAATAGTATTAAGTAGATATAATTGTAGATATTTTATGTATGTTTTAAAATAATTTAAGCAGAATTTAAATAGAAAAACACAGAAAAAATATATATTTAATAAATTTATAAACATTATACTAAAATTATTGAACAATAAATATTATTAAAACAATCTGTTCCTTTGACTTAAATACATAATATACTTTTTGGATAGGTACTTATTAATTTATTAATTGTTGCAAAGTTTTAATTTGTATAATTGTATGTGCAATTTAACTGTAAATAATATGAGAAAAAGCGGGTTAGTGAGTTCGCTCTGCTGTACATTAGGGGGTGGGATGGACTTCAGACTAGGGTAGGTTAAATTTGAGTGCAATGATAGGTATCATTGTATACAAAAAACGATTCTGAACGGAGATGATTTGTCGGTCTAGGATATATTATACTTAAATATTGTCATATATTCTATTTTGAAACAAATTCAAACATTTAAGTAAAAGTTTCAATATCTTAATTAGTAAAACGTTATTTTACACGTGTATTTTTTATTTCAAATTAAAATTAAAACTTTAAACACTCGTAAATTTTTTTAAATTGAATAATCCTCAAATTATTTTATAATTATTCTAATCTTAACTTATTATATACAGCATAGTATTAAATTTTTAATCCTTAGCTTTTGATATTAAAATATTTATAAATTTTTAACTACCTACCAAATAGTGAAAAATATTCAGGATTTTGATGAATTTTTGTCAATATTTGAACTTCAAATGCTAATAAAAAAAAATTGTGCCTATGTATTCTTATAATTTTTTTATCGCCAAAAAATAACTTATGAGGAACTTTGTATTAATTTTTCAAATATTTTGACTCCACCAAAAAATTTTTATCAACATTTCAAAAAGAAATACTTAGGAAAATTGAAAATTTCAATTGTCTATAAATAGCTCGAAAAAAGTCAAAATTCTTTAAAAATGTAACTGTGTATGGACAACGCTAATTTTAAAATTTGGTGAAAATTTCATGTATTTACATCGATTAGTTATTGATTTATAAAAAATTTGATTTTGTCGAAAACTGGTTTTGCGTAAAAAAATCCCGTTTTCCCTCATTTTTTTAGGGGTTTTCCCGACTCATTTAAAAATATTGATCATTTTTAACTTTTGACTCCTCAAAGTACCAACTAGATTCAATTTCCTTTTCAAAGAGAGGCTGAAGTCAACAATCGAAGCATTTTTACTGATCCAAATGTTGTCGATAGAAACAAAAAAAAAAAAAAAACACACATCATTGTAAAATCAATACATTCATCACTCCGTACAGAATCTAAAAAATGGTTAATTGTTTATTTCGAAGTAATATCAAGAAAATAAATGGTTATCTATGTGATGCTATAGCTGGCTGTTATTGGTTGTTAAATCAGTATAGTAAAGTTGAGTTTGACAAGAAGATTATTTTTAAAGGTTTAGTTAAAATGAGAGACAATCTCTACCTTTTTCTAGCGGCAATTGGTGTGTCAAAATGCGTTTGGCATGGTAAAGGAATAAATGATGTATATTTATGCAAACATATTACAAATGTTATACTATATTATAATAATCTTTGAGAAATATATACTATATACATAGTACATCACAACATGTAAATGTAATATACCTATTTCAATACATTGTAAATTAAAAATATAAATAAGCATTATTGAAGTTAATTTTTTCAAATTGAATATAAGAACAAACAAAATACCAAAAATTATTTAAATACAGATATCAAAATTAACAATATGTTTCATAGCTACGATATGCCTATTTATTACTATAAACATCATTGTAGTATGTATTGATTGTTACAATATGTCTGTTATAAATGAAAAAATGAAAAAATGAAAAAACTCATAAATCAAATATTATTTTAAAAATTAAAAAAAATGGACAGATAGGTACCACTTAACTGTACAGTAGGTGTCAAGTGGATCACTGTAATAGATATATCAAATTGAAATTAAATTATATACCATTGTAAAAAAAAATAATAATAATAACAATATATAATATTTTGAAGCGAATCGGATAAAAATCACTAATTGATGTGTATAATTTTTTAAATAATCTTTAACCTAAAATCCTGATATTAATTTTATTTAAGTTTTAAAATACTCGTGCCTATTCATATTAATGATTCAATTTAATTTTTCCTTACAACTAAAATATGTCATTATTTAGTTTTTCCTATTGATCAATTGACTAGTAATAATTAAATGTGCTTAATAGTTTTTAGCTTTGATAATTTTAAAATTACATTATTTCGTACCTTTAAAAATCATTAAATGAACATTTGTTTAACAATTATTTATGGTTATTAAACCATGGATTACAATAATATCATCATTCGTAGAGACTGCTGTTACAATAGACATAACTGAATACCGATTCTTAAAATAGTACTAACTAAATAAAATTTCCCACCGAAAACTTCCCTTTATATAATCAAAATAAAGGCAAGAACTATACATTTTGAAGATATTTCAATAGATTTACTCATTGTTAATATTCTTAATCTGGATATTAATACTTTAATGGTTTATCAATCTATATTATACATATACATATTAAATTATTATTTTTTTTATCATAAAATAGTATAGACTAGTATATATATAATCATGGTACCCATAGACATAGTATAATATCGTTAACTTGCGGACGAGTTTGTTCTGTCATCCGGCTATCTTCAGAAAGTAATCGAAATAATTATTAACAACGAATATGTTGATTACATACACTACTGATAAGTAATATTTGTGAACATGGTAATCCTGATAATTCGTATAATAATATAAGACACACGTAATGCGCGTCATATAATATGTATAGATTATGTGTATACCTACGAGTAATAATTATTATTTCAAAAATTTCTTGTCAGTTGGACACATTTTGATTTGGTGACATAATATTATGTATTTGTATAATTCTAAATAAAATAAAAAGATATATATTTCTTGAATTGTTTTTGCACTAATCACGTTTACTAAACATTGTGTGTTGAATTACGTTTTATCAATGCCTAAAATACATCTGATTTCAGGGGACACACTTATTAATTTAGCTGTTACTTTTGGATTTTGATAGATTTATATAGCGATAAATAACCTATAGAAGTTTTAACTTCCAAAATCGCCTCTTTTATATTTACCATTTACCTTGTAAATTAATATTATTTATATGATACTGGTACTAAAAATACATAAAATAAATAAAAGTATAAGTTGAAAATATTTTAAATTGTGTTGAAATTCACAAGTGTTTGTTATTACTTATTTTTGCAATCAAAACTAAAAAAACACGTTATAAAACTTGGGACACAAATTTGTCATTTAGGGGACACGCCTTGATTTTCAAAAGACGCAGTATTTTAGCCCCTAAGTTTTACTCAACTTGTAAATATACTAACTGCTTAATTTTAAAATGTATTCTTAACAATTTACATGTTAAATTTAACATTTTAAATTCTTTTGCACGTTTACCACTAATATTTATTTAGTACACATATATCCAATACAATTTATTTACATAAGGGCTGAATTAATGTAACACACATTTGTTGCGCTTTGACTATGAGTATGCAATAATACCATACAATATTAAATTATGAAGAAACTATAAATCTAACTCGTTTATAAACTACTTTTTCAAAGTGTGAAGAAACTTTTTGGTGCCAAATTATATTTTATCGTATAACTGT
The DNA here is from genome assembly GCA_020882235.1 of Schizaphis graminum. Taxonomy (NCBI): domain Eukaryota; kingdom Metazoa; phylum Arthropoda; class Insecta; order Hemiptera; family Aphididae; genus Schizaphis; species Schizaphis graminum. The sequence continues at coordinate 96,515,860 of CM037033.1, forward strand.
CACCGAAATGTTTTTAAGAGACAGTATAAAAATATCAAGAAGTTTATTATACATTTTAAACAAGTGATATCAATCTATTTTCCAACATGTTTGCATAATATCGAAGCAGTAAAAAGTTCATTAAACGCATGAATATGTCTTTTCTGTAAAATTGAATTTTATCAAAAAACTAAGTTGCACATATATATAAATTGTCATGTAAACACTTAGCTCCCAGGTTAATAATGTCATTATTTAAACATAATAATATAAAACAAACATTTCTTAACCTTAGCATGAGACTTTTGAATAAAACATAAAACTAACTAACTCCTTAATAAACTAAAGTCGTTTATTATCGTATAATGTTATGCTATTGTTTTCGTTTAGAATAGCCTTATTATGGAGTAATGATATGATATTTCAATATTATTATTTGTAAAAATGTGTTGGTCGCATTTTACCGTGCCTGAAAGTTATGCGTTAATTGGGGTCCATTTATCAAAGATACACGATGCCAAATCCACGGATTTCGAAAAATTAACCATAACGTACGGTTAGAATAATATTGCTACGACGACGTAGGTACAACAAAATATCGTTACTGTCGGTATGCGGTAAGATTATGAGCCGTAAACGTGCGTTTTTATATATCGCATGCAAGTTAATACTATTACTTGCCGCGGTGATAACGATTGACGTTCACGACGTTATAATAATAATATCATAATAATATTATTCGCGTAGATACGCCGTAAATGCGAACGAGCACGTTTGGTTGCTGTCCGGTATACCGTAAAAATATTGTAGTACTGGCAGGTATCATTGAATACGCATTCGTCTTCCTTTTTATACGATAGTAGTGATTTATTTGGTTCAATTTAAAATAACTGTCACTTGGACCGTCTATTCATCCCTTAAATTACTGGTTTGATTACACCTTGCCTTTAGTTTATAATACATCATGTCACGTAGTGCATATAAATATTATGTAAACATGATTAGATAATCGACTTTGCAATACGAATAAAGCAAAGCTTACCACAATGGGCATCATATTATGTCAATTGCAGTGCAATGTTGACAAAATATCGACAGTAATAAAAATTTCGTTAATTTACAGGGGTTTTCAACTGGTTGTTAAATTTGTTTTAGCGTATCATTTTTTAATATTATAACATTTTAAACATAAACATTACTCTGTTGACATAATGTTATGTTGGTAAATTTCGCTGAATATATGTATAGCATGATGACAAAGTGGGCTATCAAATGATTAGTCAATTTTAAGTCAATGACAAAAAAAAATGAGAGTATTTAAAATATCAAACTAATAATGTAGTTATACCTAGCTATAATAGTTGAATGTATTCTTTATATGTTTACTGATATACACATATTCTACTATGAACCACACCATTACCTGCATAAAATGTGTTAAAATAGTAGCAATAATATTTTATACTTTTATAGTATTGTTATGACAGTGGTTGTGGTGTAGGTGCAAGGGGCACAACTTTAGTTTTGCGACTGTGGTTGATAGTCGGAAATGTATTTATAGCAAAAACCATTTTTTTGGTATTAACTATTAAGATTTCCAGACATAATAATATATTGATAAGTTCATGTACAAGACTGTGACATACGGATTAGGAGGATTATGGATTTTGTCTATCTAATTTTAGCTTAACAATAAAATATATTTATTTTTTTTACTGTATTAATGACCTTTTACGTCCTAACGTTTTCACCATACAATGCTCACTATTTAATTACACGTATATTATAATGTAAGCAGTTTCATTATATTTTTTCTGGTGTTGATTCCCAGACATTAAACTGTTGAAAACTAGACATATTAGTTTATTTTTCAGTTGTCATTATTTCCATTATTTAGATCAACATAGAACAAAACATATTCATATTAAATTCTAGGTTATAACCACTATATATTATTATTTACAAGGCCTTTTAGAATGGTCAAACATTGACTATTCGCATAAATCAAATGCTTTTAAAACAACGTTTATGACTCAATTACGTATATGTTTCTAAAACAATTAGTTAACGTCATATAATCTCACAAATGCCAATAATAGTCGTTCGAGATGAATTTTTCTTACTTTACTTATTTTAGTATCGCAGTATTCCAATATTGAGCGTCATTCGTGAACGATAATTCGAAGAAACTATATTTAAAAAAATATTACAACGTATATTTGTATTAATTAAAACTAATTAAAAAAGATAAATAAATAATAAATAAACGTACATTTTAATTTCAGTTTGACTTTCGATCATTTTCATCTTTGAAGCGGACAGCTTGAACTAAATAACATTTTGAATGAATTGTATAAAATCAAATAATAATAACAGAAACAAGTGACGATGTACGTCTTGGTTTAATTTTCATATATGCAACTAATAATGATTTACACTGTAGAATTTTCTAAGAAATTTAATTTATTTTTTTCTCAGAGATGAATTAATATGTCAAATTAATTTATTTTCTGACATAAAAAATTGAACCAGCACTATGGTAATTAGATTATCAATAAGACATGGAATCATTTTAAACCGTTCTAATTACGTCAGCAAACTTTATGTCAACTTACAATTATAAATGCATAAGTGTTTATATTTTTCTTAGTTATAGACTAAGTAGAAGTGCACGTTTCGAAGTTTGGTTACCTAATTAAATACTATTTTAATAATAGTAGATCAAAAGGTCACCAAAAAAATCAAATATTAATACGTTTTTATTTACGCGTTGTGGAAATTGCACTCGTCTAATGAAAAATATAAATAAAATTTTTTAACGGTAACATACAATATTATAAAATAGCATCGAAACCTTTATTAACATATGAAAAAAAATAAATAGCACTTATGGATTACGACCGTAAACACACGTAAAAATAACTATTACATTAAAAAATAAACATTGCACATTTTTATAAATTACTTGTTCCTTATCACATGAATAATAATATCGGCAGTGTTAATCAGAATTAAACAAATATTGAAATTAAAAATGGAATATTTTGAATTTAAAACAACAAATAAATTTACAATTTTTATTTGATTTAATTAGTACAAGCTAAAACATACATTTATTCAATTAATAAATCTTTATTTTCATCGCACCAAGAGTTTATGTGGTTCAAATGTTACATAGATATTAAATATTTTTATACAGAATAATAGATTTTGGTATGATAGTGTTATACGTTTTAGCCTTTTCCATGTAGTTATCGTAAATAATATTAGTAACGATGATAATATATTCAAGTATTATTTATATTAATAAACAAACTTTAATGAAATTTAATATTATTGTGTTGTTTTTTTTGTATTACACTATGAACGCAGAGAAGAAAATTCACAACAAAACAAAACAACTCTGTAAAATATCCTCTATTTGATATTATATTATAATATGGTTTATGAACTGTATATATAATTTATAATTGTTTACCTTTATGTATACTATGTATGTAAATGTATAAAAATAAATATATTTAAAATGAATACTTTATGCTTGTAAAATGCTTCTGTGAGTTAATGATTCTTTTTATTATCATTGTTGTTTGGTTATAAAACAAAACGATAAAATCAACACAGATAAATGTTTTTTACGAGACCAAACGATCCACAATTTTTATATTTTTGGCGATTCACCTACGTGTAATGTTTATAAACCAAAATGTGTTATGTAAAATTGTTGACTTTGAAGTGTTATTTTTATAGTTTTTTATGTCATTTTGATATGACACATGATGTTATTTAGATTTATGTGCGCTGTATCTTATGACAATGCGAACAGTCGTGTAACTTATTCATTCATCCTGTTATTGCAGTTTTAAACTCGCGGAAAAAATATTATTTTTATAGAAAACAATTTAGTTTTTAAAAATAAATCTATAACACATCAAACACTTGAATAATTTATAGTTAAATATTATTTTAATGCATTGCCAATACTGAATAAAATATTTAGTATAGTTACAATTTCATACAAAGTATAATAATAATAATGATATAAATACATTTTAATTAGTTGTTTACAATTAATAGGACAATATTTAATAAGGTAATAATTCAATTTAATTATAATATTAAATATATTATAATATATAATCTGATACTTACTTTAACTATGTTTTTTATTTCTATTACTGAATATATTAATTATAAAAAAAAAAAATTTTTTAGTTATTACTTATTAGTATTAAGTAATAACAATTATAAATAACTTTTAATTTACGAGTGTTAATAATAATCAAATTTATCAACTTAAAAACGTGTTACGAAAAAAATATTTAGTAGTACAGAGTTTATAATATCTATGAAATATGTGAATAACTAGTAAAAACAATTACCAGCAATAATACCTATATCATTTTAGATTCTGAACGGAGTGATGAATGTATTGATTTTCAATAATATTTGTTTTTTTTTTTATTTTTGTGTCTGTCATCACATTTTAGGAGTAGTAATAGTATTTTGATTTTTGACTTAAGCCCCTCTTTGAAAAGGAAATTGAATATAGTTGGTACTTTGGGGGGTTAAAAATAAAAAAATTCTAGTAGTTTTCAAAAGCGTCAGGAAAAACTCTGAAAAAATAATAGAAAGACGGGAACCACTTTTCGACAAAATTAATTTTTTGATTTTGTTGTAACTTAAAAAACAAATCATTGTGACAAATTCATGAAATTTTCACCAAATGTGTATATTAACGATTAAATTTTCAAAATATTTAGAACTTTTTAAACTATTTATAAACCATTGAAATTTTCGATTTTTCTAAATTTTTTTTTCTTGAAATACTGATAAAAAAAATTTGGCTTTCCAAAAAATCTTTCAAATTTGATACAAGGTTTATTTTAAGTTGTTTTTTTAGTAGTAAAAAAAAAAATCAAATATCATTAGTCATAATTTTTGTTTATAAGCATTTAAAGTTCAAATATTTACAAAATATATCAAAATCGCAAAAATTTGCAAGAAATTTTGAAGTTGAAAATTTATAAAAATTTTGTAATTTATACTTAAAGGTAAAAAATTCAATACAAGGTTATCCATAAGTTCTCCTTCAAGTAACTGTAAAAAAAAATTCCAGCGTCAATATAAAAAAAATTTTATGAACATATGAAATGAAAATTTTTTTGAAATCAAGTAAAATAACGATAGGTATATTTCAATTTAAATATGGGTAATAATATAATATGTCCTACTAATTATCATCTCCATTCAAAATCGTTTTTTGTATACAATGATACCTGTCATTGCATTCAAATTAAACACACCCAAAAATGTATATGCATGTTTAAAAATAAAAATATTTTCTATTTACAGGGAAAAACTATTCACTATTTTTATAGTTACACGAATAATAATATAAACATATAAATTTATAATTTATCAAAGTTGAAAAATAGTCATTGTTATAATATATACACATTTATTTTATATATATAAATCATTTAATGGTTTTTATGTTTATATGATATCCAATTATATTTTGTTTGTTGTTTTCATGTTATTGGACACTTCTCAATAAACTGGTGTTGGTCAGCTTTTATCCTTTGATTATTGTGTGAATTTCTGTATAGTAACTTCTTGTTATCGAGTATGCGAGTTATATGGTAACCATTACACATGTTTGGCAAACAAAATACTAAAAATGTAACTGTCTGTAAACAATTGTTTATATTTCAACCAACTATGTTAAAGTTTTTCAAACACTGTTTCTGTTTTTAGTTTCTTATAAATAACAAGTAATAGAACAGTTTCATAAAGGAGAATAAAGATGAATCCAACCTAATAAATTCAATGTTATAATATTGTGTTTATTTATTTTGTGTAAGAGCTAAAATAGTTAAAGCTTAAGTAATTATTCAATTTTAAGTAACAACGAAATTAGATTCTTCTTCTATTTCACTGTTCTCTCCTAGATTCCAAACTATACTACATGTCAACCCTTGTCCACAATTATATCCAGCTACTTTATTTTTATGCATTTACGTATCATTTTCTATTATTTTTATCTAGCTCTTCTTCGGTTTTACTCTCCCACTATATCATTCTTAACTTAAAAAAAATACTGTACGTGATTAAATCACTAATAAATTAGATAAAAATAATTGTCATAATACATTCAAATCGTAAATTAAAATATAATATTGTACTATTTATACCACATTAAAAATTATAACTGATAATTTTATTTAAATTCAACGTTTAAAAAATAAGTTATGTTCTTCAAAGTTTTACAACAATAATCAAGTTAATATTAGTATTATATTTTAAAAACAAAATTAATTTAAAATATAATATTAATTTTTATTATCTATCCAACATCGAGTTTTCGTTTATACAAATATTTACTTCATGCTTATTCGAGAATAATTATTACTCTGACTCTAATGACTATTATTAGCTATGTTTATGGCTTTTTATGCTAAGATACTTTAATTTTCCTAAAATATTTATATTAGGATTTTCTCCTTATAGAATAATGTTCAAAATAATAACTTTTGAGCTATTTATAGATATTTAATTTGTTTAGTTTATTTCTATACATAACATTAAAAATTATATAACGTGAAAAATGTTTTAAAAATTTAAAACAATATTCCACATATTATGTTGTTATCCAAAATATGATCTACTTACCATATTAATAATAGTAACAAATAGGACTGATTTTTATACCAAAACCCATATCATGAAATAATATATTTCTTCACGTGGGCTGATCGAATATTTCTGTTCAAAATCGTTTTTTGTATACAGTGATCGAAATAATTGAATTTAAATTTAATACATTTATTACAATTAACAGATTGTCATATAATTTATAACAGGGCAGTGCTAATCTGTCCACCTTTTTTTTTGCTATTAAATTTGAAAGAACTTTATTTATTTAAATTATTTTCAAGGCGAATACACTCTATAGACATAGTATTTTTAGCTTATCTTAATGTATAGAAAATAAAATATTTTAAATCTTAACTTTACCCAAAAAGTACTATGTTGTTATAAATGTAATGGATAAATAGTATTATTCTATACTACACATCACACGTATATAATATTATAATGGGGTACTCTGGGGTACCTAATGGCTAATACCTTGTCCAATGCCCCACAATACCTAGTTCCGGCACTAGTCAAAGGCGAGATTAAAAAAACTATGCAGATCGTTCATGCAATAAGACATAATAATAAGATATTAGTTATAAACGTTTGTAAAAAATTAAAGAACGTGTATTAAATTGTGTTAAAAGAAAAAAGTTAAATCAAATTACAATATTTATTCTAAGAAAAAAGGTGTAATTATTTTAATATATAAATCAATCACCTCACGTTACATCTTGAACGCGAAGTGTGAACTGCGATTTCAACAAGCAAGTCGACACAGGAATCAGAGAGGTAATATCACCAAGTTATAATCATTTAAATAAATAATGGATTTATAAATATATAATTGTCCCTGATTAACTTAGGGTCGTTTTTCGTTCATTATACGGTTATTCTAGAATAAAATGTATAATAAAAAAAACAATAATCGTCAATAATCACATTATATCATCTATTTTTATATCATCCATACAGCATACGTCATATATTGCTTGGTTAAATACATATAATCTTGCTATCGTGCTACACTAAATACCTATAATATCGTAATAGTATACTATAATAGTAACAGTGTGTAGTGTGCGTCATTATAATATACACGTCTATGCGTTCCATATATTTTATTTTTAAGAAAATAATGTACAATATCAAATATTATTATAATAATATAATGTACCATTGTCGTCAGTTTTATTTTATATTGATGCGACGAACCATCACCATTACTACCGCTTCCGCCACCGTTTGAGCGCCACAAATCCACATCGCCGTCGCACTGCAGATATAATATGCTTTTTTACCTCCGCTATATATTAGAGAACGCATTGTTGTATTATATTTTATACGACAGTCGTATAGTAAGAATCCGGTAATAATATTATATAGTATACAACAACGGCAGCAGTGCGTGTGACTGTGTGAGACAAAAATACTTACGCGATAATAAGTTGTAGTAAAACGTGTGCACCGTAACTGCATACGTTATTATTAGGGCCCTAATACGAGTATAATACGTATATGATATATAAATATATTTATATGTATATATAATATAGGCTGTTTAGCAGGTAAGCAGCGTTTAATCGTAGGAACAGTAGCAGTTGAAGTTATCTTCGCTGAAGAACTCGCGAGAACTCACATATGCCCTAACACGCCCACATGCACCCATGTGCACGCAAAAGTGTCAAGTCTGGGCAAAAGCAATGACACGTCTATACGATCGTGACCGGAATCTTCGCGATCCGTAGGTGGCTTCTTTTCGCGGGGTATGCTTGTCACATACAATCCATTACACGGCAGCGTCGTCAGTGGGTGACTTGATCTTACTTCTATCATTTTTTTTTTCAATTTCTGTTCGATTTATTATTATATAATACGTAGTTTTCATTTTGAAAAAGACTTCCTCAATAAGTGTACACGAATAAGACTACTGAACATGATCGTATTTTATTGTTATTGTATATTATAATAATATTATATAACACCAAAACTACACGTTGACTTATACGCTTCTAAAATATAGAGATTTTTTCCTTCCCTGCACCCGATGGAGTGCGATGCCAACGAAAGCCAAAATATAAGTATAATAGAGTTCTTTTATTCTATTTTAGTCGCCTTAATTGAATACAGCTCGATAATAATAAAGAAGAACTTATACAGTATATCTATTTGTTGGATTGGTTGGTACTGCAGAAATACCTACCACATTAACTAAGGTTAGAGAATGATTTTTATTTTAGTTTATAGTACAAAATACTGAAGATGACCTATTTCTGCATGCTCTGATAGTTTCATAGAATATTTCAAAGACAACAAAATCAATTAGGTTATCATACATCCACAACTTGAGACGCCAAGATTTTACTTGGTGCTATACCCAAAAATTATTTTCTAACAAAGTAAGAAATTTATTTATTTATTTTTTTATAAAAATATTATAAATTTGTATGCGTTAACTTTATTCAAATCAGTTTACAGTACCTTTTTATACAAATAATATGTCAGTTTACTATATTATTTTTATAATTAAATTATAACCTAACCTAACCTACTTACAATACGTAAGAAGAAAACAGAAAACTATGTATACACATCTAAGTATAGTTAACAAAAACCTTTTTTTTTAAATATATTACCATTTTTTAGTTTTTATGTTTACAATATGGCTACATGCGAATTCGTTCCCAATATTCTAGGTAGGCGGCATACGTCCGAATAGATTCCCGATAAAGATTTTCGAAAAAGCAAAATACGATATAAATGATATAATATAAATTAAATATTTAAATTAAATATAATATATTTTATAGAATGTTGTCTATAAACGTTGTTTAAGAATAGCTAGGTTAAGTTATCTGTTACATTAAGATATTGGCTATTAATCAAACATATTATTATTCTTAACAAAATCAAGTTACATTAGTACTTTATTAATATACCAAACTATGTAGTTTGTATTCATCGAATTAAATATAATTATTATTCCTATATTTTCACTATCATCATTTATAGGTATAATAACTTTATTACATAAACATTTTAATAACTCATAAGTTTTAACAAATCACTCACAAAACAAATAAATTAAAATAAATAAAATAAAATATTTGTTAATAGACAATAGTCTACAAAATGCACTCAGCTGGCATAATAAGGTTATTATTTAGTTCAAAGTATTAATATAATTATTAGTATAGTTGATAGAAATAAAAACTTTTTAATTTAAAACTAACTTATAAATGTACAAAATATAGAGGTATATTTTCTACTTAGGTATAGGTAATATTAAACATACCTAACTCATAAGAATAGTTGAACATAATATAATAGTTGATATTACATTAACTAATATTATTATAATTACTTCATATAATTATAGTATAAATATGTACTTCAAGACCAAGGCAGAGTAATAATTTATTTTGACCAAAATCGTAATAAAACATATTTTATATATACATATTATACAAATATATTTAATTTGAATGCAATTACTAGTTCATTAAACGTAGTAACTTTCGTGCGATACTAATAAAAAATTCTTCTAGGTATGCCCCCAAGGGTCTTGAAATTAAAAAATTAACATGAAAATGCTTCCTTATAGTTTCTTTATATCTATAGCATATATCTAATAACGCCTTTGTCGTTTTTTTTTTCAAAGGGTACAAAATAACAACAATTTCACTATCTTTTAATTCTGATAATATAATTTTGGAATTGTGATTATAAATTTGTACAAATTGTATAAACTATCCTGCTGTAGTTTTGAAGTTAAATTTCAAACTTACTGGTACTAGCGTATTGGTAATAATATTGACATGATAGACGTTTTAAAACCACGCTATGTGCTGTATCTTTTTATGTTACTCCATTACGCGCATAAGTAAAGACGATTTTGTTAGAGTTTGGTGCAAAATTCTGGTTTACTTTAAAAATAAAAATAAAAATAACATGTACATAATATTGTCAAGGTTTGATATTAAAATTTAAAAGTAGTAGTGCTAACGTAAATAACTCCTAAAAAGTTAATTTTGTTCAAAGACTGAAATATTTTAACGATATGTGTATAGTAACAATTTAAATCCTTGTGGTAGTAAAATATTAAAAACCAAAAAGTCATTTTCCGATTCAAAAAACATTATCAACCACACAGTTCTCCAACACGATATTAGGGATTTTAATATTCTCTCAAGATTCAATTAGATTAAAAACTATACGAGTGCTCATCGTTTTGGAAACTCGCTAATTCATTACAAAAAACGTTTCCATTCCAAATAACTTTCTAAGAATAAACCAATAGAATTTGATTTGGATTCACTGAAAAGTCACCGTTTTTGTAATTTGCACATAATACTTTAGAATTTATAATTTTTTTGCCGTGAAATATGACCTTACCGTTTCCAAGAGCAGAACCGAATAATTGAATTTGTTTCCAGAAAACGGAGGTTATAATTGTCATACAATTCAACCGTTTACAGTGTCTGCAGTTACTATATTCAAGTTCCAAAGCAGAACGGAAAGTAGGACAATAATTACAATAGGTATGTTTGAAATATTATTTTGAATAGACTATGAAAATAAACTTATGTAATTATACAATTTTTAAAAGTAAATCTAGTTACAACTATAGAAGCTGTGGAACGCACACTTTATTGTAGTTTCCCTGTCGTGCAATTATCATTTAGCAATAATGACCGACTTTTATTTTTCTATACTCATTTTCACTAAACGCTTTCATAAATAATTATTCTGCTCTACCTTAATGCTCGAAACGTAACTGTAGAAAAAAAAACATAATACGCTTATATATCTTCACATCTTCACAGAGTACAAACATTTTGTTATCATATACAATTTTACTGCAACGTAGTTAAAAAAAGAGTTATCTGAAGAATTATTATTTTCGCTGATATTTAAAATTTAAACACATTTATCATTCAACTGGTTTAACAATTATAAAATATAGACATTACAGCAAGGACACCGGCTAGAATTGAATATGTAAATACTAGCTAGTATTAATTGGCGTATTTTTTTTTCTTTTTAACCATAGGATTTTTAATACAATATGATAATAACATACATGATATAGATAATACTATTATATTAATATACGCTAATATTGTTATATTCAGTTGTTCGTACTTTTAAATACTAATGATATGCAAATATAATGAACTATACTATAATAACATGTACACAAGCAAAGTTGTTGCTTATTAAAAGTTCAAAACTGAATGTTAAAGTCTGTATGAATAGGAATATTATTAATTGTATACTACTATAGTTAATTTATTTAAGAGTGTCAAGATATTAATTATTTAAAAAACTATTGATGTTTTTAAAAATATTTAGTTTGCATAATTTTATGTCGTTAAAAACAACATTTCTAATTAAATTATATTATGTTTTACTATTTTTATCGATATCATTTTTTTATAAGCAGGATATTCTTAAAAGTGTTTTGAGTATACAAATTAGAAGGTCTCTCCTAAATATTGGTCCATTAATCAAACACTTGTCAAAATTTGATTTATATGAACAAAAATACTCTGAATATTATTCATTTTCAAAATATGAAATTAAAAATGTATATTGTCCCTTAAAAAGTATAAATATTTAAAAATTATGATGATAAAAACTCTATAAAATTATGTAAAAGAAGTATTTTAAGATAACGTTATTAGTGTTCCATGAAATAATGAATATTTTAAGTTAAATGGATCACCTCATACACACATTTTATTGTGTGTATTATCAGAATAGATACTTTGTTTTATTATTCATAAGCTATTGTCTATTTTATGTTTTATTGGCTAAGATATTAAATACTATAACCGGTAGTTGCTTTGGAAACCAGAGTCTTTAAGCTAAATAAACTATACTCGTTGGTTAGGATTTATACTAAGAGAGTTAAATTTCTTCGGTTTGAGTTTAACTTTTTAAACTTAATTTGATTTTTATCATTTCATCTAATACATAGTATTAAATTTTTTTATATTTTTAAGTCCTTTGTACAATATATGCATATTAGACTATAATATATATAATATATGATTATATTGATGATATAATATGACTAATTAGAAGTAAATCAAAATGAAAAAAAAATAACAAAATAATTGTTTTTAAAGGCTTAATAATACTCGGATTCATTGTTCTATAACATAAAATACACATGTAAAAATAAAAAGTGGGTAAGTGAGTATCGCTCTGCTGTATATTAGGGGGTGGGGTGGACCTCAGACTATGGTAGGTTAAATTTGAATGCAATGATAGGTATCATTGTATACGAAAAACGATTCTGAACGAAGATGATTTGTCAGTTTAGGATATATTATATTTAAATATTGTCAAATATTATATTTTGAAACAAATAGTATAGTTTTTATATGTTACTATGGTTACTATGGCCAACATTCGCATTATGAGCGTATGAAATTTAATTTAAATTTTGACATATTTCGTATAAATTCGAACTTTAAACACTTATAAAAAAAAATTGTGACTAACGATTTCGGATTTTTTTTTATCACTTTAAGAAAAACTTATAAGAAACCTTGTATTAAATTTTCAAGATTTTCTGGCCACCCAAAAAATTTTTATCGGCATTTGAAGAAAAAAAAACTTAGAAAAGTCGAAAATTTCAATTGTCTATTAGTAGCTTAAAAATGGTCAAAATATTTTGAAAATTTAACTGTAAAGAGATAACCATAATATAAACATTTGGTGAAAATTTCAAGTATTTACAATAATTTGTTTTTGAGTTACAGCAAAATCAAAAAATCGATTTTGTCGAAAAGTGGTTTTTCCGTAAAATTGCCATTTTTCTGTCATTTTTTTTTTGTTTTTCTCGATTTTTTTGAAAACTATTAGAAAATTTTAATTTTGACCCCCCTAAAGTACCAACTAGATTCAATTCCCTATTCAAAGAGGGGCTGAAGTCAAAAATCGGAGTCAGACACAAAAAAAAAAAAAAAAAAAAAAAAAAAAAAAAAAAAAAAAAAAAAAAAAACACACATCATAGTAAATGCAATACATTCATCACTTCGTTCAGAATCTAAAATGTACTTATTATACTGTTATAGTATGGCATAGTCAGTAGGTTTAATGTTTAAAATAATACAAAGTAATTTAATAACGATTGTTGAACTACTCAACAGCGAATATTATATAGATTATTGATATTTTTTTTTATAATGTATTAAAATTGAAAAATATACCTTGGATGTAAAAAAAATGCAAACAATAATACTTCAAATGTTAATGAAATGATATAATATAATATTTATAACTTCGATACTAAATAAACGGCATTCTGTTATGTTTTGACAAACTTACAACAATACCCAGCAAAATGTAGGTTACATAAATAGAGTTAATTTTGTTTATTCGATTTTAATAAATAAAATAAAATACAGCAATCAATTTAAAATGACTTAATGTAATATTATCTTTAATATTAAAGAATGCTTTGCATATTGCAAGTTTTTTTTTTATTATTATTCGTATTAGTATTATAGTTTAGTGAGTCCTACACTTGTCCGTTTATTTACCATAGTTATTTAAAAATAACCGTTTGTCATATAAATATCCATCATTATAGCAATGGTATAATGTTTTTATTTTGTTTAATACTTTTTTTTTATTATTATTTAATATTAAGCAAATTTTGAAATTATATTTAGTTTGTGAATAAAAACTTTGATGTGATGTGATTTTCACTTGAAAAATACATGTATTACAATAATATAAAACATAATATACTATTCTTGAAATAAAAGTAATAAATAAATGTCACTCAATCACTGTACAAAATAAAAAGCCGGACATGGTCTGTTGACACCAATAAGACATTTCACGCGCGCGCTGCAAGTGTGTGTGTGTGTGTGTGTGTGTGTGTGTGTGTGTGTGTGTGTGTGTGTGTGTGTGTGTGTGTGTGTGTGTCGATATTTCAGTAGAAGTTGTATGCCCCTCGGGCTGATATAATTGTAATTCACACAATATATTCAGTTGTTGTTTCAAATTTCAAACGTACGTTTACGTTATTAAAATGTTCTAAACATAACCACGTAACCAATAATTGTAATGTACTTGATAAACATTTTTAATTTTAAAAATAAATTAAGTTTTTTCATAATATGAGAGTATATAATAATATGAGTGATAGAAAAAATGTATAATAATCAGTTAAGATTAATAAAAATAAAATAAAATTATAACGTACAAGTATGATTCATACTTTGATTATTTAAAATAATATACAAATATTCAGAACGTTTATTTTTCAATTTAAATTTCAGAATTAAAGTAGTAAATGTATTCAAACTTAGTGCACTTCTACAGAACTATAATGCATAATCATTCCCGAGTAATGATGACTATACAAAGACTCAAAGTAATAGATAGTGGATCGGTAAGCAAGCATAACGCCTTGTTACACGAAAGCTAAAGTAGAATCCCTCTTACCAGGTTAGATTAGGTTTTTTGTTGTGAATTAAAAATGTATTATTAAGCAATATTATAAATCCTGAAAAAAAGTTTTTAGCTACCTATATAACTTAATTTTTATATTGTATTATTGTAATTGTCGAACTATTATAGTTGTATAAACTGAAAGTTCTAAATAAATAAAAAAAACTTAATTTGAAAACATTATAATCCATTCGCAATTCAGAAACATTCAGAGTTCATGATTTTAATATAAAATAAATAACAATAGTTTACCGAAGATTTTAATCGTAAATTATTTCAAAATCTTAAATTAATAATCAAGACGATTTATTGCATATTATCATTAAGTACTTAAACAGAATAAAATATATGTTTATTATCGGCATTGTTTATTGCAATTAATCTCATTTATCACTTGAAAGAACTCAAATTGTATGAATACCATGGTTTTTTCTTCATAAAGTTTTTATTATAAAAATTAAACATGAACATAATATTATGTCATTTTTTTTATTACATTTTGAATCGAATATAAAATATTTAATTATAATGGTGGTGTTTTTATATAATTCTAGCTGAATAATCCTTTATTCAGCTTTGCTCATGTGTTAAATAATCGATTCGTATATAAATTGGTTATTTTATTATAATTAAACTATTTAAAGCCCAGCCATATAATCTATAATATTTTTTATAATTTAACTTAGTTCATGATATTTATAACTGGAATGACAAATAAAATGAAATTGGAAATAATAAAAAGAGTGATTTATTCATATGCTCATTTGGTACAACTTTTGAAAAAAAAATCATTTAACTATTTAAATGACACGCTAAAAAACCGTAAGTTTTAAATACAAACTCCTCTCTTGAAAAAATGAAAAATTGGGTGACGTGGTGACACTCAGAAGAGTAGTTGGAACTAAGGATCAAAATATTCCGGAAATCTAGAAAATATGAAAAAATTGAAGAATATTAAAATAATATACTTCCAAAACTGAATTTTCGGGAAATTAAAAAAAAAAAAAAAACAATTTTGATCCCTATTGGCTATTTGGAACATCTCTGTGAAAAAAATTAAAAAAAAAATTATATAGTGTCATCACAAAATAGGAACATAAAAAAGCATGATATTCTTCTTTTATATAATATGTAAGGATTAATAATTATATTTAAACTAATAATTTCGGAAAATTTTAACTGTATTCCTAACATTTTTTCTTCTCTATTTAATGTAATTGTAAAACTTAATTTTCGAAAAATTTCAATTTATTTTATATTTTTTTTACTTTTTAGTATTATAATTTTCTGATGTTTTTACTTTTTGAATGACAACATTCGTTTTAAATTTCATATTCTGATGCAGAATATTTCTTGTAATATTTCTATCAATAATAATTGAATTTGAACTTTAACTAATAATACATTTAAAGTTCAACAAGCAGAGTACATTGGTAATGGAATATACCGTCAAGCATTGGTCCACTACTTCTAGTTCCAATATTACTTACAAAATTAACCACTTTTTCAAAATTTAATTTCTATCTATCGGAATGAAGGAATATTGCAAATAATATTCTAATTCAGAATTTGATAGTAAACAACTAAAAATAAATGTTTTCATACAAATAATAAATAAACAACTTAAAAATGATAATAATAAAAACGGTAAAAATATAATTTTCCTACTCCCCCCCCCTGAATGAAAAATGTTGTTTGGATAAAATACTTTCAAAAATTTTTTGAAATTATGATTGTAAACAATTAAATATATAACTTCGTGTATAAATGTGGTTTTAAATTCGTATTATACAGTATTATACATTATATTATAATTGTTATGTACACCTTTTAAATACCTTTTATATTTTAAGAATATAGACTATACAGTTTTTTATTTAAAAGTGTATTTAACAATTATTTATATAAGCCGAAATAAATACTTGCTAACGACAAAATAACTCGGTATAGTGTATAGCCTATACTGTGCCTGTACTATACCTACATATATGCTATATAATATAATATACAATATTGTATAGATACTATCCTAACTGCGGACTGCAGCTGCAGTGGGTACCAGTCATGAGCCATGACTGTTCGCACTCAGTCGTGTTTGCTGCAAATTATGCCCTTATTAATGTCCCATGACTGCTGAAAACCTATTATACCCATTTCTCTGTGTCACAGCTGCGTAGTAACGACAGCGACCATGGTCATACGCTTCGATTGTCGCTGCGATATGTCCGGATCATTGGCACGTCTAATCTGGCGCAGCACGCGCGTGTAATTCGCTCTGTGGTGCGTCCGAATCATTTCACACACGACACACCCCCACGCACGCAAATAATATACTAAAATAAATGATTTATATGTATACATTGGTATACTTACTACTATAATTATTAAAGAGCAGATTTTTAAATTCTTAAAAGTATAAAAACGATGCGATAAGTTCTAAAAAAAAAAAAAACCATGAAATACTATTTTCGGATTGAATTTTTGAATGATGTAAGTAATGTTTACAATTATAATATTATATTGTTAATATTCAATAGTTAAATATCTATTATTCCTGAGTGGAACCCAATTTGAAGACTGAGTAAAAAAAAATATTATAACAATTTTGTTTGTGTTATAAAATGAATTTCAACTCAGGAAGTGAACAATATTGTAATCTATTTTTATATACAATAAAAATATGATGTATTCGTAAATATTAGAAATAGACTAAGTATTCTTTAAACTCCAATATACCTCGGTATATACGTATGTATATTATATTGTAGAGTAATTTTTTTTCAATGGATTCTTCACATCGTCCAATATATTTAATCACGTTAAACTGGGATAAGCCTATTCGAAACCCTGAAAATAATACTAATATAATATGCGAGTTTAACAATATCATAATAGTAGCGTTATGATATTTTGTTCCATTGCTTTCCTAGGCACATAATCGTGTTCACGGTATGTAAGCACATATAATAATAGATATACACACGGTCATATTGTTTAATCAATTATTACTATTGTAATTGTATTGTCATATTATAATATGATTGAGAGTTAATTAAACCGCATAATGAGATAATAGGTGTAAATAAAATAACAATGATAGAAAGAAAAAACAGGCGAAATCTCAATGTCTTGTGTGGCCATTCGTAGCTGCGCAGATATATTTGTATTATTTAGGTGTAATTGTACAGAAAAAAAATTGAAATAAAAAGTGTTTTCGTCACACTTACTTTACTACTTGTTATCAATCTGTGATCAATCGTACGATAACAACATGTGGTTTGTGCGCGCATATTATAATATGCAATGAGTTGAGCAAGAAAACAATTAATGATTTTCCGAGCCGTAAAATGTTTGTTCATTTATTCATTTATTTATTTATTTTTTTTTTTGTTCAACGAATTGCTAATTGCTATGACAATTACGAGTTTGTTTAACTGTACAAGTCACTGACTCACGATTTTTTTTTTTATAACTTTTACATTTTTCGTTGAATTCGATCTGACGTATTCTCGTGCGTATTGTTTAATCATTAAATTACGAGTATATTGTTTTTTTTTTTCATTATCCATTTGAGCGTATCTACCGTCAATAATAGAAGACGTCCCATTTGACGTCGACTGTGCTTATACTATTGAAATTGAATGCCAGCATCGTTTATAACCAACAGACAACCTTTTATAACCACTAATTTTTCATAAATTATTAGACTATGAAAATCGTTAGTTTTTACACACATTTGACCGGCAATGAAAATACTGAAGCAAAATTGCACAAATAAAATTATTATTTTTACTCATAATATAAAAATAATCTGCAAATTAAGGACACAAAAATATAAAACTAATAATAATAATAAAATATATTATATTATATGATTTTGTAAACTATATCCATGTGCACCAGTAAAATATATTTATTGGTTTATAATTAAAATAGAGATTTAGAAAAAAAAAACTGAAATAATAAAATAATGCATTTGAAATAATACAATGATGGTTTGCAAAATGCTGAAAAGCAATTAAGTTAATTTATTGCTGAAATACTACCATTTAAAAACCAAATGTTCAATAAACAGAAAACCGTTTTTAAACAATCTATTATATAACATATAGGTATAATTTAACTAATAAAATAGAGTGAGCTAATTGAATAATAATTTAAAGTTTACGCTTTTTGTACAGTCATATAATATATATATATATATATATGTACCTATACATACTAAATCGTTATTTATATTTTGTTTGAAATATATATCTAAACGTCGTACACTGTGTAATTTTCGTGAAAAAAGTTTTCAATTACCAGCAATGAAGCTTGGCACACTAATAAGAATAGTACTGATAAAATTGGCCGTGGGTTAAAAATCCAACATGACGGACAGAAAACTTTTTTAGACGAATGTTTCTAACTGTAATAAATAACAACATTTCGTCGGGTGAAAATACTTTTCGCAACCTAAAAAATGACTGTGAATAACAAGCTTAAAGAAGCGAGATATAGAAAAAAAACCACTCGAAGCAATAAATAAGGGATGTTATTGCAAGTTCCGATAAAAAACACAATCTTCTGATGATCGCTAAATTGTTCGCATACATTTTTTTTTTATATATATAATACGTACATATGATTTCCATAATTATTTTTAAAATAATGGAATTAATAAAAATGATTAACCAAACTTGTTTGATTATTGTAATTTAACTTGTATATTTATAATGTTAAACAATAAAATAAGTACTATGTAATATATTATTGTAAGAAAATTGTATTATGAATACTGAATAGTAAAACTAATTTGAACTGAAGTGTTGTATTTCGAAATTTATCATCACGTATTCATTATAATGCCAGTTGATATAATAATAATAATTTGTTTCATATTTTTGTCTATTTCAGATATTCGTGATAAAACTAGGATATAATAACTATAATAAAACTAGTGTGTTAGACGTTAGTATTATATATTAAACAAATATTATTTTTCAACGCCACAAATAAAATAGTATGCTCCATTTTTCTATTGGAATGCGATTTAAAATACGGAATAAAATGATGTTGGAACACTTTATAAAAATATTATTAATTCCTTATATTGTTATGCATAATAATATGATATTATTTTTAGTTCGTATTATAATAAAATATTTTATAGTACAATAATTTTGCTTCAATAATAACTTCGTTCAATAAATTGTATAAAAGAAAACTCAAAAGAAAATTACAATCATATTAACCAAAATATACGTAAGTATAACTGATATCATTATTCGTTTTCAATAAAATCTATGAATAACAATTCATTGAAAGTAGATGAAATATTTAACTAGAACGAAGAGGTATAAATTACTTTCTGAATAAAATCAAGTAATCAAATTTAAATTGCTTTATTCACCCGATCAAATAAATAGCATTTTAGTCAATTTTGTCGATAAACTAAAAATGATAAGACACCTTAATAATTAAATGTTAGATTGTATTTATATATTTTGTAACTAATAATTATTGTATTGGATTTTATTGTACCATTTTAATAAAATATAACCATACATTTTTAAAACTACACGACGATAATTCAATATACTATATTTTCTTATTAATTTACTTAGTTCATTATTAGTCTTATTTATTTACGTAGCATAATCTATATATCGACTTATAAAGGTTTCAACAAGGCAAATATTTAGTATTTAGTGTGACCATTCCTAATTTATCAATCAATCAATATTTTATGAATACATCTTTTATTAATCTTTTATTAACACACTTAACATTTGTATGATATCATGTTTAATAATGACATAATATTTTATTGTTATCAAATATATAAGTATATAGCATAAAAATAATTTCTTTTCATTTTTTGACACCGATTGTATCTGTCGTGTATAATATAACAATGGTAGGTATAGAGTATAATGAATACGACACTTTGCACTTATGATTATGATTATTTCATTTGTAGTAAATAATAATTTTTAATTAAGTTTAAGATATCTATATAAAGCCATTTGTAGTAAACTAGTTAAATTCTCTAGTACTCCTCCTAAAATTTAATGTCCACAAAATCGGTGTGTAATGATCACAATAATATGATGGTAAATATAAATTATTTACAAGATATTGAAGGTATTTATTTATTTTTTTTTTAATCCTAATTTAAAGTTATTGTCAACGTGGTTTTAAAATGTTCATCATTTCATCATTAAATATCACACCATATTAATATATATTTAAAAATTATAATGGTATTTGTTATAGGACTATACATATACGTATCCCATATAAATTATTCATTGGATGTTTATTATACAGTATTGTTATAGATGTTATTGAAAGTATTTTCTGTCTGTGATTTTGACATCTTTTGATCATACGTAACAAATAACGATGCAGTCATGCAGGTAGCAAGTGTAATAATTCGTCGTGTCTCTTGAATTCATGCTATCAGTTTCCAAGAACAGGTAATATTATACAGGTAATGTTTGTGACATTCGATTAAGATTCTGAATCTGTTGAATTTGTTTTTTTTTTTATCCTTCTATTATTTTTTTATTGTTATTGCCTATGTTTGACTTTATACTGAGAGAGAGTCGTTGAAAAATATCACATATTTTATATTTTTAATAAATCGTCAGCCCGTTATTACTATTTTTAAGTAACAATAATATTTTAGAATATTAATTAACATGATACAGGCCTCTCTGTAGAGATTTCACAAGTTTAAATTCGTTTATCAAGTATGCTTATATATATTAAATTATAATTATGTTTAATTTGTAATTAAAAATAAGTTTTTTATTGCATCAGCTAATATGTTTTACGGTAAGATAAAATCTGTAAAAAATACAATATATTCATATTATAATATTATGTATTTATTTTAACTAACAAATTAATTTTTTTTTTTTAAATGTCTAGAAACCATGCAGTTCAATAATAAGTATAGTTCATGTATGATATAAATATGTAATGTATAATTTTTTTTAAATACACATCTATCAGTAATATACGGAGCATATAAGAAATTATAAGCACACATCTGGGTATATTATTTATTATCAAAATGGAATAATAATATAAATCCAGTCACCCCAGAAATTCTAAATCAGCCGTAAAAAAGTAAATACATAGTTATGTAGATAAACTAATATATTATTAAATATTTTACAAAAAAAAAAATAATAATAATAATAACGACAAATGTAATTTTACAATTTAACCGTTTTCCAGGACGAACGTTGCATAGGTAATATTAAGTATATATCTATATTTTTATTAATATTATGATTGGCATCGTCGTCTATAAACCCGTTACGTACACGTGATTTTCGCAATTTTATGTACAAACTCGATTTAACGGTAATCACACTGTGACCGGATGAATTTCACTTTTGCCTCTCTTCCTCGTCCCATCGAGCAGCCCCGCACGACCACGGTTATATTATACCTTCGGCGTATTTGATGCTCTCACCACTGCCGTTACGTTTCCTCAGCACACTGTACTGACCGGTTGATTATAAAATTGAAGTAGACGATATAACGGCAGAGGGCAGGAAAAAAGTAAAACGAAAAATAAAAATCCATCACTGACAAAACTTGATTTTGAAATGTTTTATTTTAATTTTATTTTTGTTGCCCGATAACATCAGGATTCGAAAGGAACTACATTAATTAAGAGAAGCAGTCCGTCGTAAAACTTTGAATGGTTTGAAAATAAATTGGAATATAAAAAAAAGAAGAAAAAACATAAAATCTAAAACACGTTCTCTGTATTATTTTTATATTAATATAAGGTGAGTGAGATCGACACAAAAGGACAGCAGGTAAACAAATAAAACAAAAGTATCGTTTTCGAAACATATCAAACATATTATAATATACTAAATTATATTATATTATAAAATATGTATATATATATATACAAAAAACAGTAAATAGTACATACCTACACTAGTCTACCAGTCTAAAAATGCTAAGACCGATAAAGCGGGCGATATATTTTATCTACAAAGTGGGTGTTTACAAAACAGTATAACGAGGATGAGAAGACGTGATATCGGTGACCGGTCATCGAAACCGATCAGAGATCATGATTAACGCAGTTTCTCGTAGTTATAATATTATAATAGCGTTATATGCCTTTGACATTGTTTTTGGGTGGTTTGTACTATCTTCTACCGGCCCATCATTCCCACCTACTCACCTCATCCCGCAGACAACTGTCACACCGTCCGTTTCTATCGAAACGGGAACTCCTTCCGCCTGGCCGTCCGACCAAATGTGCCGTTTAAACGCACGTTAGGACTCGACTGCCGTCGGGCTTTTAGATCGTTTAGGATATTGCAACCGCTGAGCTAAATCTAATAACCGCCTATCCAACCCTGCCGTATATCAGTGACGACGGGGAATGGAAATCGGCGGCGACGATGGCATCTCCAGTCCGATCGACTTATCGCTGTAGCACACCCGCTCGTGCAGCGCATATAGGGGATTTAATGATATTTTCCAGACGCATTTCAGTGTAGGTATGTTTACGAGTTTTTTTTAATATAATTTTTTTTTTATCCCATCATCACGTTACACGTATAAGACCTTTACACGACCGTGTCTGTCACCGTGATGGGTTGAACAACACGAGACAATGTACAATGTATAATATGACTAGGTGTTTTCAATCGAAATTCGATCTACATTATTTCGCCAGAT
This sequence comes from Schizaphis graminum, assembly GCA_020882235.1. Lineage (NCBI taxonomy): Eukaryota > Metazoa > Arthropoda > Insecta > Hemiptera > Aphididae > Schizaphis > Schizaphis graminum. The sequence continues at coordinate 96,539,665 of CM037033.1, forward strand.
GTGTATGACAAAACGAAATTCTAAAATAATTTTGTCTCAAATTAACTAGAAAGAGTGCACAGTCTTACTTTATAATTCGATTGTATTTGAAAAGTTTTCAAATATCCATGGTGTACTAGCACAGTTGTACCTCAATAATTATGGACTCTGGTATTGGTCAACCCCTTCATTGGACGTAAAATCAAAAGTCGACTGCTGTTGTTGAAAATTTAAATTTGAATTTGAATTCAAATTAATTTGTTTTATTATTTTTGATGTTTAATCTTACACAGACACGGATATAACGGTCTAAAATGTAAGAACAGTCAACGCGGCTGTTATTAAATAATCGCCAGTTGGTTATTACAGAATGAAAACTTCGAACTTTCTAATAAATTAAATTTCTCGGAACTACTCTTATCGAGTATAATATACGTATTAAAATATGAGTTACTGAGCGTGAACAAAATTATAAACTGGAACTTGACCAAATAATAAACTTCGATTTGGAAAATATAAAAGGTCAAAAATCTTAAAGTTCGAAAATAAAACTTCACGAGTTAAAAAGTTTTTTAAAAAAAATTAGACACACCTAAAAGGATTCATATATTGGTTTAAAGATTACGTATATATAATTTTGCTAATTTACTTCTTAAATTACTTCTAAAGTTCTAAATTTATCATTATTTTAATTGTCAAATTTGAAATGTAACATGTGGTAAATAATCAATTAGACTGTGTTTATGAAAAAAGGCATAAATCAAAACTTGTTGTATTTCAGGAGAAATAAAAAACTTTAATTTCGACATAGTTTTGCTTATTATAATTATTTAAAACTTATTTTTAATCAATTTTTTAAAACTAATGCTAATATTTTTAATTTAGTATTTCATTTTTTTAAATTTTTAAATTTTTATTTAACACATTACATTTAATAATTATATGACTAGTACTTTTTAACACTTACCTACTGACTTGTATATAATCGCACATGAATAAATTCATAAGTTGTATGATGAAAAACACTTAAGTATAATAATACTTAGGTATTCTCTTAGACACAAATAAAATAATACATAATAATCAGATATTTATTTAGATACCAATGATTTATTTATTAAATATTTTCAAGATATCTATGATAATATTTTTATACAACAACACAATTTAAAATTATGTTATAAATATTGTTCAACCTATTAATAAGTAGAACAAAGATATAATTACCTTGGTTTTAAGAATAAATTCATAAACTTCATTTAAATGATAATTTATAAAATAAATCGTTATATAAAAACATAAATTCAACGTTTAAATAAAATATAATGATTATTGAGTACAAACCAAGGTGAATATAATATAATATATCCAGTATCCATCCTTTTACAAACATAAGTGTGTATAGGTATGATTTTAGTAAATAATTTGAAATAAAAAAAAAACAAAACATAACATAATTGATTATGTAAGCTGATAAATAAATTACAATTTAAAAATCGCAGGAACATGAGTAGGTAATTAAAAAAAATAAAAATATATATTAATGATACATATAAAATACAATGTCATACAAATTAATTAATTTCTTCGTTTGAGAAAATTGGGTCATTTATATTTTGTTCAATTTTGTTTCAATAATTGTTTACTTATTTTAAAATTCATGAAATTATACTTATAGCTACTAATAAATATTATTAAAAACATTTAAAAATAATCAAATAATTGCATCAATTAAAATAGTCTATTAAAAATAATATAAATATTATAGATAACTATCAAAACATTAGACAAGGTAACAGTGAGCTGATTTTATTATAGTTATAATGCATATAAACGTTGACTTATGCCCTTTCACACAAACACATTTCTTTTATTTTTAATCATGGATAAATGCACATGAACAATTTACGGTAGTATCAAACGATGATGCAGCTTGGAAATTACTACTGAAAAGGTCGAACAATTGCTTATGCACTTTCTTACGAATGCCGTTAAATGTAGTATATAAAATGTTCAAGTATACAACGTCTAAAATGTAATTATTTTATAAGAAACATGCATTGATTCACGACCTATATGGTTAGGGCTATAGCAAAAGATTATAATAATAATGAATAAATAATTTTAAATTCACAGTAGGCGTTTGGAAAGCCTACAAACAGTACAAACAGGTATACGGTCGTGGTCCACTATAATATGTAAATGTTTAGTACCTATCTACAATAGCACCGATTATAAGTATAATATTATATTTAATTGTGTACTACAAAAACTGCATATTTTATGGTTGTAGTTTCGGCAACGGACTCGCACATTATTAAATCATGCAGATGTCGTGATGCACTACATTTTGTATCCGTTATAATACCTACATCACTATTATCACTATGGCGAGGACCATTCTATTATAATATTATTATACTCTATTGCGCCTCACTAAACTAAAGGACACGCGCCGTCCGCTATGAGTAGGTAGGACCCGTTCGTCATGTACAACCGGTCATCTCGTTATCTTAAACCCGTTCATATTATTATATCGGATCGCTCTTTTCCGTTACATAGACACTCCCGTGTCCTCTTTACCCTTTTTCCGAAATACAGATACTATAGGTATAAGTATATAATACTCGTTATCTGGACAGTACTTCATAATACTATTAAGTCTCTTGAGCTTCGGTCGTATTCTACTGACGTTCGATAATAATAATAATATGTAACCTACATGTTTGTCGATGACAACTTTTTAATTCATAATGACGTGCACACGTATATGCATAATGTGATTATGGTTCGTATAAGGCTACAGAAAATGTTGCGATTGATCCATCCCTAATCAGTGAATAAAACTATGGCTATCACGATTTACATAAAAAAAAATCGAAATGTGTCGTGTAGTTCCGCTTAAATCATTCTCATAATAGTTATACACGATTTAATAACATTTGGTTATACGTTTCCATTATTTTCATTACTAAATGATTCCAAATTTCAGGTTAATTTAAATAACTATTTATTACCTTTACTCGAGCATATCTGTATTTATACCTATAGTATAATGTCTATACAAATGCTTGGTCATTCATATACTTGCAATTCATTTTCTAAGATAATAAATAAAAAATGTCCTACAATCTGAAAAAATTAAAATTTTAACCTCACCTACCAAAATGGAATTACCATATTGATAATTTAACAAATATTGTATTAATGGTATTTTTTTTTTTTATGGTGTACGTCATGTATTTAATGTTAATAATATGATATTTTTTGGGGGGACAAGAATATAATTCTCATTTTATTTCTTTAAAAATTACTTAAATAAGTATATTATAATTAAATTTATTTTTAAGACATCTAAGATTAAAAATAATGTATTTGCTTATTACTCGTTATATTTATTTAGTCTTTTACTTAATATTAAGAATTTATATCATAAAAAATATGCTTTTATCTTCTTTAATCAATTTAATATAAAAAGCTCTAAACTAATAGCAACATAGAATACTTAAAATTAATTTAAATGATTTAGTATAAATACACTTCAGTTATACATAAAAATATTTAAATTACTCATAAATTATATTTTACTTATAACTAAATGTAAATCTCATTAGATATATCAAAACTCAATTAAAACTCCCCAACACAAGCTATGCTTATAGTTGCAAATCTTTTTATTATTATTATTATTATATTTGTGTTTTCTGCTTGTTGATTTGCTAAAAATTAAAAAAATACATATATTATTATGATTATATATTTTTTTTAATCAGATAATGATTAAAAAAAAAATCAGAATGGACAATACAAATATAACGTGAATTTTATTTCATGTTGATAGTGTAACCTAACCTAACATTGAATTCAAAAATATATAATTTAATCCCCTTTATTTAGAGGTAATATAGGTATACCAACGTTTAGCATATCTTTTAATTCATATCTAATTGTCATTTTATTTTAAATGTAATTGTCTTCTTAATAATATTTATAATTCAATCTGTGATAAAGACATTTGAAAAAAGTGAACAACGTTAAGCATGCTATCAATACGAAAAGATAATAATGATATATTTCATGCCGATATAACATATTTATTTTTACAACATAAATATTATGTGTTTGTGAATATATGTTTTATTATAATAATTAAATACATGTAATTTTTGTTATTATATTGATTAAAAGAATATATTTTTCAGTTTATGATTGAATTTGTAGAATAATGTCAATATTTATCGAAAATTAATATTTAAGAAACCATCAAGTCAATAAATTGTCTGCCACCAACACATTTTCAATAAACCGTGCCAATATATATTTTCTTAACAAAACAAAAATAATAATGAATAAATGAACAAATTATCTCTTGATAAACATAAAGTTAAGCTATATATTATAATAATTGTATAACATTTTGTATATTATCTTATATAATATGTTATCAAGATATTATGAAAAATAATTTTATTTTTTTTAATTTCTAAAGAGTGACAACTGACTACAAGATATTTATGTTAATCAATTTAAACTTTAATCTATCTACAGTAAACATAAATATAATTTGAGAACATTAAAGTTTATAAAATGTTTAAAAACAAAATATTTTTTTAAGTTACAATTTTAACTTAATATTAATAATGCAACGAAAAAATTACATCACTTAATATACGACGTATAAATTAATAAGCGTTGGTGACAAGGGAGAAGGAGCTCATGCATTGGCTCCATATCGGGAATTTTAAATTAAAACTATAATTACCATATGTTATAGAATGAAAACATGATTAATATGATAAATTATATTATAATATAGTCTTAAAAAATATTAGAGAAACTTTTTTATATATACATATAATTATGAAAAAAGGGTTTATTATAAAATTTAAAGTTCTAAGAAAAAAAAAACAAGAAATATGAATTTCCTCTTCAGAAAAAATCATACAACTCTTTTTATTACTTGCACCATTTACGCTTGAATAGTCAACAATATTTTTGACGTGACTTACAATTAAGTAGGTAATAATAAAGAAAAAACTAAAATTTAATAACTAAAAAACGAATAATTAACATTTATTTATGACAGTTTTAATTTTTAATAAACGTTTTTAATGAGCATGATGCACGATTCCAGTCATAGTGATGGATAATGAGTGATAGTGTATAACTTCTTCTCAATGCATTTTAAAGAAAACGCTCTTTATAATTCTTCAGTCAATCATAAAATAATGATTACCACCAGACTATCTTATATTTTTTTTTAATTTCAGAAATGTATTATTATCAATAACAATCTTATGTTCACTATATTATATTATATTATATTTTTCCAAAACTTATTTTTTTTTATTGGTTAAATTGTTTAATTAAAATAGTGAATTAAAGTTAATATGGATGTAATTCTTTTTTAATAGTTATTATGATTATTGACCTAAATAATAAAATATTTATTTTCACCTAAATTTCAAAAAACTGATTGTTACATGGACTTTAATTAGTTGACACTGATATTTGGATTTCAAAAGTAAACGAGTTTGATCGTGATTAAAAGGTATCGATACAATTTCATAATATGATGTATATATTTCTATTTTTTTACTCCTTCTTATAGTACCTATAAATAGTAATTAAAATAGTTTGACTGCAGACTTTAGAATCATCATTATAAATGCATGAATTATTCTAATAAAACCAAAAAAAAACTTTTTAAAAAACGTCTGAACAAGAATCTGAAAAAAAATTCTTATAACTCGCTTAGAAAATTAAAAATACCGTAATAAACCACTAAAAAATATAAACAATATAACTACCTTTATGTCTTATAATAAGTAAATTCACTCCACCATTATATACCTTACAACACAAAATCAAAACTGTTTAACATACATTTTTCATACTACGAAAACAACATAGACGGTGTGGCATTCTCTTAAAAAGAAAGACATATAATTCACTTAATTAATACACTCGGTATATTGTATTATTAAGTATAAAAATATGAATATTTCACAGTTTTAAGCTATTAATATATACAAATAAATATAAAATAACATTTTTCCTATTATAAAATTATCATTGAAGTATAAGTTAATATTACATTAGTAAGTTAAACCTCAAAACTTTAAATTAAATTAACAATAATCACAAACAATAACGTTATCATTAACTTTAAAGCGATATTACCGTTATTTGAGTTTCAGAACATTATGAAATAATTTTGATTTGTTTTTATGAAAAGTATTAAATGTTTAGATTATGTTTGTGATTTTTGATTAATAACTCAACAGCCAAAAAAAAAATTGTTGTTAAAAATGCACAATCTGTATCACAAAATGTATAGTTTTTATATTGGCAATAAATTGGTATGTAATTTTTTGACTTCGTTTTTAAAACTACAATGAAATCTTAAAAATTCATTTTTAAAGTACCAAAAGTGCTCTAATCTTAATCGAGAACTTTAACAACTATTTTTATTCACAGGGAATATAATAATTATATTAATATAATATTTTAAAATCAATAGACACATTATTTTTGCATTCAGTATAAAATAATTTTAATAAAATTTTGCAGTAAATTATTGAAAATAAAACAGCTTATAATAATGATCTATTGCTATGTGATTTTTTTCACTTGTGTAAACCAATTATAATTATGATAGTATTATGATATTATATTTCAAATTGAAGAATCCCATTGACCTTAGTTTTCAATAGCATATTGAAAATAATTTGTTAATATCAGTAATTATTATTAATTAATTATTTCCTATTATTCAGTTTCATTCGTGTTTATGATTGTAACCAGTAATTTTTAATTATAAGAAATTCTCTGGAATAAAATATTTTGAAACATATTATAATTTATTGACTTTCATACTTGCATCAACCTAAGCACAACATATTATAGTAATATTGTGAACTGATGGCAGTCAAATAGTATTTTAAAATTAATACTATGATTATGTTTTTACCATGAAAAATGTTGTAGGACTAAAGCCAATCACTCAAACTTTAAAAATATTGTAAAACGATAAACTATTGTACTACATAATAATATGTAAATAATATTTATTTAATATGAAACAAACATCTTAATATACGTTTATCAAAAACACTAACTTTAAAAAAAGTATCAAAATAAAAAATAATTCAATAACAATTAAACGTAAATTTTTATTGATAACAATAATCAGTTTTAGTAAGGGATTGTTAAACATAAACTATAAACTTATCATTTCGTATTTTTTCTAATTTATATAAAAAATTATCATTATTTTATAGAAATCAGGAAGAAAATTTTGCTCGTAGAGCCACGAAAAAAAACCCATAAAAAATTAGCCTTGTAAATTATCTGGAATAAATCCAGACATATAAGAATTGTATAGTAAAATGTATACAACATATATGATAAAATGTATTGAAGTTTTATCATATTTATAATATATACATATTACATATAAATGGAGTCAATATAACTAGAATAATATATTCTATTACACTATTGACTTCAAGTTTCAAATTAATATTGACTTCTTTATGATTACTAAATTTATTTTGGAATAGCGATAACTGATAAGTATGTTAAAGTAGGTACTAATGACTAAGAAAATTATAAACTATATTGATGTTTCAGCACCAATTCCATTACAAATTATTTAAATTGATTGCTTAATACTTATACTATAAGTTCGAGTTTTTGTATAGGTTTAATCAACATTTTCAAAATAAAATGTTATTGCATTTCAAACTAAATAATTAATTAAATAATTAATCATATTATATAGATTTAATATATAATTTAGCAAACATATACATTAATATTTAAGATAATTTGGTTTAAAACTTTACTACCTACCAAACCTACCATGAACACAAATATTTGTCGTTAACTATTTGGTTTAAAACCGGATCTAGCCCTGCAAGTTTTGTAATATATTTATAAACAAATTAAAATGGTTCAATGAGTTTAATTAACGATTAAATAAATGCATAGATACTAATAAGTAATATTATATACAAACAATCCATAATAATTCTTGATTAAGGTTTGAAGAGCATGGTGTTTTGAGGAAAAGTATATATATACATGTATAATGATCATCAATATTTTAAATTAAAAATAAAAGTTAAACTTTCAAAATAATACAATTTATGCCTCAATTTTTCGTATAATTTTCCCCCACTCCTAATAATATATCAAAAGTTTAATATCTCTGAATTAACACAATTAAAACGATCTACACGTATGTGTCAATTAAGTTGCATTATTAAATATTTTTTTTTAAATTAGAATTGTTTATAATTTAAAAATCAAGGGTTAAATTTTTCTCTCGGTAAATTCAATAAGAAATTGTTATCAATCGTTTTGCTCTTAATATTCAAACATTTAATTTTTTCAAAGGTATTTAACTATTAACAAATCTTAAAATATTATTTTTAATACACAGTACATACTTATTAAGGTTGAATTTTAATTAAATTTATTTTTTAAACTATAAAATATAAATGTTTGGCTCTTATAAATACGTAAATACAAATTGGGAAAGTGACTTGAAAGTAGATTTGAATTGGTAACAATACAAAATAATAAATAATGCGGTGTTGGCTTTTATTTTAGATAAATACTTTGTTTAAGACTTTGTAAATTATAACCCACGTTTTCACTTATATAGGTGGTAAACCAGTGGCTGTATTATGGGTGAATGGAGTGTAACATGATGAACGCTCGTCAACCAATGATTTTTTTTGTTTTTTAATTATTACTAAATTAATGAATGTTTATTAAAGTATCAATAAAAAATCCTTCACCCCTGAAATATTTTTTCAATTATATATTATTAAATAGCCTTATTACCAGTTTGTTAACCCCCTCCCCCTTAAATAATTTTTAAATCCATCACTTTTACAACCCAATATCAAATTATTAATAGTTTTATTTAGTGTTATTGTTAATACCTATAAGAATTATTTTAGATTTTGAAACAGCAAAGTATTAAGTAGTTATTTAAAGTAGAGGTCATTGGTTGTCGATACAATATGAAATAAGCTAAGTTTCATAAAATTTAATTGAAAATATATAGGTACACGCCATAACTGAAAATAGCAAATAACGATGTAGGAAAATGGCTAATGCATATTTTTGGACTTCCTTTTCTCAACCTACAGAAAATGAAAGAATAATTTACAGACTATTTTTTTTGGCAAATAAACCTGAAAATTCAACAATAACAAATAAATTGTTGTAATTATCATTATTTAATAGATTTATAATACATTAAATGATAGTGTTTTTTCATCTAAAACGTGTACACAACAATTTTCTGACAAAACACATACAATAAATTCATGTACAACTTTATTTCAATCGGATTTTAATCTTCTTAATTTTTATCACCAACATCCACAATCCATAAACTTTTAAAATTATTGAAATTCTAAAAACTGTTTCAAATAAATACATACATAAAAATAATAATTACAAATAACACAAAAACTAAAATCAGTCAAAAATTTACCGAAAAAAGGAAATTTTATAAATAACAACATTTTAATTTCTTCAACAAACACAATTAATCAATACGATTATTCTAAATATTTTGTTTGCAATGTTAACCAAATAAAATATAAAAATTTTTTTTCGCTATTAATAAATTATATATATAATAACAGATAAACAATTAGTGTAGAAACTTAATACGTACTTTTTTTGCAGTATATACATATATATTTTTTTTTTTCGTCGTTTAGAAACTATACATAAGTGTTTTTTTTACCTGATAGGTCTCGTGTAAGAACTTACTTTCGTCTTTGCATATAACTCCATTTCAGATTAAACATGAAAATATAACGGCATGAATCGTTTCAAGAAAAATACCTACAGTCACCACTCCGTAGCAGTAGTTTCTTTTAAGTTTAATTAAAATAATGTGTAATCAATTTTCATCACATTTTATGATGTGTCGAGAATTCCTTTAAGGTTTCTGCTAATAATATTTAAATAACAACTGCTGTTTTACAGCGTTCACCGTTATTAATCAACTTAGTTAATTTATCCCGCACCGTAAAATAAATATTAGGAGCGCACCCTTCATGAAAATATAAATACACAATATATAATACGAGCTCATGTCTGTATGTGCGCAGTTCAATAGAATATCTACCGTGATGGTTTTTACTGTTTTATGTTCTCGGCAAAAACCAGTAATATTTTATGGTACCGTTGTAGACTTTGGCAAAAATATAGGTTAGTACTATATTATATTTTATTTATTTTTTATTTTATTTTTATTTTATTCTTCAAGAAGATAATGGGCCCCACTGAACATGTTCGTGTGGGGGCCCATGAGTTCACAATTTGAAATATAAATACATTAAATAGTTCTTATAAATTAAATACTTACAATTTGCAATATGTCGGCCAAGTCTGAGTCCTCGTACATGCTTATTTAATTTTTATCATTGTGCCGAATAAAAATTAAAACCCTTATCGGACTACGATGACTATACGGCTCCCTTGGGTTCGATTCAATGTAAACGCGCTCACCGATGGGATAACGCGACTCTCATACACGTGTAATGTACACACGAACACACTGCGCTATTACGAATTTGAATAGATCGATAGCTTTTGAGAAAAACAATATAAACAATTATAGTAATATCATAATATTATATATATTATCAATTACATGCTGAACATTGATAACAAATCATTCAACAGAAGAAAAAAAACCCACTGTATAGCTTTTTCGAAAAGCGTGTGATTGGTATATAATTTCCGTATATTATTATTGGAGTCGTACAATTTGTAATCGTAATACCGTCAATATGTGTCGCTTTGTTAAGTAAATATTATTATGGTTTCAGTTCGTATACACACTAGAAAGCAGCGCATCTCGACTCGTAATTCTAAAATGTGTGCTGACGAAATGTCCGATATTATTATTATTATTAAATACACTATGGTGGGCAAATGATCAAGACTTGATGACAGTAGACCGCGGATGTAATCTAGTATGTATCCAAGACAGCCACACTGTAATACATTTCCGGTGTAGATGAAATCGAATATCTTATAGGTACTCCGTTATATGTATAATAATATTATTATTATATACATGGCGCGGCGTGGCAGCGACGATGAAGAAATAGCCGCTTCCGTTTCGGGTTACACGTATCGGCGAATCAAAGCCGATCGATTTTCACCGCAGCGAATTCACAAATGGATTAGAATAATATATTATGCCACTTTCGAAAGTTAATATGATTTTATTGCATTTAAAATATTTAAAAAAGTTGCATTTTGTACATCTTGTAATTTTTTATGCTTTGATTTGTTACTTTTATGAACGGTTAATGGCATAAATATTATTTAATTAAAATTACAATTGTTTTCTTGTAATTCAAAATACATTTCATTATCCAATGAGACAGAAAAAGGTTTATTCTTTTGAAATATATAATTTTTTAAATGAATAAAAACAAATTATTATAAGATCAAATTGTTTTTTGTAGATGTATCTTCTAATATTGGTCAATATTTGAATCAGTGAATAACAATAAGCATATTAATGTATTTTTAATTTTATGTCCCAAAGCAAAATATACTTTTAAAAACTTTTTTCCACGAAAATCAAATATTAAACGATAATTAATTCAAGTGTAGAAGAATGGAGTATTAATTAACCTATATTTTGCTCTATGCCAATATTCTGTTTATCTAAATTTAAAACATTTATATTAGTTAAGCAACTGATACAAGACGACATTAGTGTAAAATGTATACACATTATATGCATATTATATACAACAATTAAGTATACAGTACTATAATATAGGTAGCAATTATATTCATTTTTAAATAACTTAATATTGATCAGTTGCATAATGATAATCGACATAAAAGAGAAGTTAGAAGATATGATTGTGTAGTTAAATTAACTAATAAATCTTTTGATCATACATATTTTGTAGATTACCAAGGCCCGACTTATTATAATTCTATGCCTCTGGATCTTAAAAGAACTATTATTACATATCAAAAAATTAACATTAAAGAATTACCATACAAATATTTATTTTTAGATTTGAAAAAATAATGTGTATTAATATTATATTTTTATTGTAAATTATTGAAGTTCTGTTTATATTTATAACAGTGTATTTGATTGTTTAAAGTTGTATCATCTTAATCTATTATTAATATATTTATGTTAAAACTTTGTTTCATTTTGTTTTCTTCTTATTATTATATTTTTTTAAAGTAACATTGTTCCTCGATTTTCTTTTCAATAGCATTAGGCAAATAAATAATTTATGTGTTTAATAAAATAAAAAATAACCTATTTGTATTATTTTATCGGTAAATTGTATAACTCCCTACCTCCAACACAAACTTTTTGCTTAAAAGAGGTAGATAATCAAAACTGTATTTGATTAAATTGTTAATTTGTAACCATTTCTTTTGGTTTCTAAATGAAAAAAAAAATTCATAATCGTTTTATCGATGAAGTTTTAATTATGTAATTAAATATTATAACCAATCGCAATAATTTGTATTGTATGACAAAAAACTTACTTGTGTTTTGATACTTCGTAATAATATAATATCACTAAAAAAATTGTATTTTTGCAAGTATTAGACATTCGATATTCTTTCTATTTGGATTTCAAAAAGTATATTTATATAGTATTTATAGTATAGAAATCATTTTTTTGTCACTTTATAATGCTTGGGCTACTGAATGGTTGACTATGCAAAACATCAGGTAAACTACTATTGTTCCATAACTTACTAAGAACACGTCGCACACACGCCAAACACAAAGTATTATAATAAGATGACGTGAAGTCTGCCGTGCGTACATGATGCCAATCAAATCGCAATCAATCGAGACAATCGCAGAGATTTTATTGTAAACCCGCGGATAATGATAAACATTACGAATAATTACGAAGAAAGTAGGTATCCGTGTACATAAATAGGTACCTAAGCTAAACACTTGTAGCCACCGCGATACGCAGAATCATCCGTTAAGTGTGGAGAAAACATAATGCACACTCGAAATCACCGAAGATCTCTTTGTAGAAACGATAATTCCCAACGAGATTATTGGTTTGCACTCGGTTTCGTTTTTCAATCACTCGCTTGCGTGAATACCCGTTTCCTACAATATAATGACTTATTGGCGGGTAAATTATACATATATTGTTCGCATATTATACACAATAATATTATTATGTGTATATGTATAGTGAACGTTGGCTCGTTAAACGTAATGGGGTTTCGATCTTTGTGGATTACACACCAGAAGTGCTTATTTGGCATCGTCGCCGGCCGTGTTCTACGCGGCTGTATAACAAACAATATCGTACCCGGCCACCGTTTGTCCGTAAAACGTAACGACGCGTTATAACGTGTTTGAGATGTTTGATTAATCTGAACCAAACCCGTTGACAATAAGTGAGTATTTTGGTTTTCAGAGCGTGAAAGCTGATGACATAAAAAAAAAGAAAAAGAAAAGGAGTATATAAATATACATCAAGAAGCCTATTCGTCGTCAAGTCACGCTCTTACGATTAACATTAACGTATTTTTTCATTATTTTTACGCGTTCACTTTGTATAAATCAAGAAATGAAATAATATGCATGCGTTTAGAGAACCGGGTTACGATCGATTTCTAATACACAAACGCATCGCTAATACGTCATAATATTATACGTTGTATGAATATTGAGATAATATTATCATGTTATTATACGCGCTATACAAATTAATAATTTCATTAAAACTTAAATATTTAAACATTTTTTATGAAATCATACGAAATGACACGATTCGTGTGCATAATATAATATAAAAATTGGAATATTTACGAAACATAATCATATTTTAATAAAAAATATTTACATTTTTTCATTTTTGTTGTATTTTGCAAGGAACAATAGTAATTTAGAAAATTTAATTTTTTACCAAATATTTAGAACGCTATTTTATAGACATGATAATAACATTTTAAATTTATTTTTGTTACCTATAAATCGATATTTTAAGTATTCAACTTTTTTTTTCAAATTAAGCAAAAATAATGTTTTTTCTTAGTTAAAAAGTTTAAAAATCGATTACAAGTTTTCTCATGACTATTAAGTTTTACTTATATTACTTCAACAGTATCAAATACGTATACGCCATTTTCTTAATAAATGGCTGAATTTTAAATATCGATGTTAAAAATTAAAATCACAATGAAGATTTTATTTTGTTAAAAATACTAAAAAAGTTCAATTTTAATATCTAAATTCTAAAGTTTAAACGTTGAATACAATAGGCTCCTAATAATTCATTATTAAAAATATTATAAATTCATAAATATCAAAAATGAATCTTAATAATAAAAAATATTTTTATATTATTGTTGTAAGTTCAGTTTTTGACAAAATTCGATAGATAGGGGAAAATTTTTCCATGGATAAATTCAGTTATTTTAATGAAATTTAAAAAATGTTACTTAAAGACATTATTAATTTTTCACGGATATTTTTAAAAGTATTTTTTTTGGACAACCAAAATATTTAGACTTATTTACTAACATCTTTTGAAAATAATAGTTCTATCTAGCGAATTCACTTAATAATAATAATAACATAAATTATTCTAAAAATAAAATATGATAATCTATCCATTTTTCTTCACTTTGACATTTTTTTTCATATAAGATGGTTTATCATTGAGTTCAAATTTAATACTTTCATCGTGATCTTTTCAATTAGGTTGTAAACTTAAAATCTACTATACAGCTAAGTGAATTCATTAGTTTTTAGATTACCAAAAATAGTTTATTTATTATGATACCAATAACAATTCAAGATATTTAAAATTAACAAATTATAAAAGAAAAGAAAAATAGACATCTTAAACATAAAAATAAACCATCCCTATAATCAGCTAATATTATGAGTTGTGAGTGTTGTGACACATTATATTCTGCTAGTACCTAACCCCTATTTTACAATATTCTGTCTATATTACAGATTTACAATAATTATTTACCATACCTTATTATAATATATAGGCTCTTGTTTTAATCAAATATTATAATTGAAATTATTGTATACTTATAATTACTTAGGTATATATTATGTATAAATCCGATAAATTATTTGTCCAATAAAATCAAAATATCATATAAACGTAATAATAAATTCATAATATTATAATAAGACATTATTCTATGAAAAATAAAAATATAAGGGCATCATTAAAACGTAAAATTATTAATATGTAACAAAAGATAGGTACCTACTATCAATTTGCAGCATAGATATGCACTTCATTGTCAGTATTCAATTATCCAAACATGAGTACACTACAGCGTTCACAAAATAATCAATGTATAATGACCTGAAGTTCATTTTATGCCTGTTGATTTTCATTTGATTCGTTAGCTAAATAATCATTTAATTACATTCTGAGTCAAGATATAATAAGCAATGTTCATAAAAGAGTGATTTTATATATATATATTAAATAATAAAATTTACAAATATTATTAAAAAATGTTTATGATTGACTCCAACTCTCGCATAATATTAGTATGCTCTGTAGATACATTTATATTTGTATTTCACTCTAAAACTTTTGAATTACGAAAATTTGATTACAAAATGTTAATGTAATGATTCAATGCACTACTTTTCATCACAATATCGAACAATAATTAGATCATATTATTATACAATTATCTAAAGTAGCAGTTTTATTTCAGATACAAAGAAAATAATTATTTTTTTCTACATTATTATTATCTAGTTATTATGAACATGTTTTCAAATAATTTATATTGTAATCATCAGAAAAAAATTAAAGTTGACAGTTTGTGTTTCCTCGAAAATTAGTCTCAACTTCAACTTCGTCATTTTTTTAGTTTCATCGATCAGAATGAGCTAAAAAAGGGGAAGTAATTAATTTTATTTAATTACTATTGTATATTATGTTTGCTTACTTAAAATCAGTGTAGAGTATATTCTTAGATGTATTATTCAAATGATAAATATTATGACCAGAATAGGTAATTAATATTTATAAAATTTGGAAATTTTTTATAGGTAATATTGTAGACAACTGTTTGTATTTTTCCTACAAATAATAATTGAATCAATCAGTTCGATAACATAAAAACGTAATATAAATAATATTTAAGTATTATATTATTATAATATATTTTATATAATTACATTGGCTAATAAAAGAAAAAGAAAAAAAGAGTTTTTGTGCAAAAAAATTCATTATACTATTTTAACTATATTATTTTGTTTTAATTCTAATAATTAATTCTAGGGAAGTCACAGCAAAGCATAGTTCCTATGATGGTAATTTTCTATAAGAAACAAAATATAAACTGACATATATTGTGTGTACTCAATTCCATTTTTTCGTTATACACCATATATATATTTAAAAAAACAGTTGTATATTCGATTATAGTAATAATACATTAGTCTGGCGAATAAATTAGTCGTTTGAAATATACGGTTATTCTTTTCACCGAATTTTAATGACAATACTTCAATACATCTGTTATTAGTATTATTATTAATTTATTCATATAGCTTAAATAAATACAAATCAACATTACGATGGTCTAATATTATTATTTATAAGTAATGATAATAAATTAATAAATTATAATAAAACTATAAAGATATGTGAATTATTATATCTATAGACATACATATAAATATATAATTGATACTTGCCCAAATACTCAGAAGACTGTTAAATTCTTAACAATCTGTCCTAAATACAACAAGCTCTCAAAGAAGAAAACACCATAAAAATTTACACATTATTTAACGCAATTAAGTAAAAACTTTAAAAACTTTCATCCAATATTTTTACTTTATTTTTTTTTTAGATTCGGAGTGATGAATGTATTGATTTTACAATGATGTGTGGTTTTTTTTTTATTGTTGTGTCTGTCATCATGTTTTGGGAGTAGTAATAGTGCTTTGATTTTTGACTTCAGCCCCTCTTTGAAAAGGAAATTGAATCTAGTTGGTTCTTTGGGAGGTCAAAAGTAAAAATCCCATTAGTTTTCAATAGTCTCAGGAAATTCCTGAAAAAGTAACGGAAAAACGGGAATTTTTACACATAACCATACTTTTCGACAAAATCGATTTTTTGATTTTGCTGTAACTCAAAAACGAACTATTGTAAATACTTGAAATTTTCATCAAATGTTTATATTATGGTTATCTCTTTACAGTTAAATTTTCAAAATATTTTGACCATTTTTAAGCTACTTATAGACAATTGAAATTTTCGACTTTTCTAAGTTTTTTTTCTTCAAATGCCGATAAAAAATTTTTGGGTGGCCAGAAAATCTTGAAAATTTAATACAAGGTTTCTTATAAGTTGTTCTTAAAGTGATAAAAAAAAATCCGAAATCGTTAGTCACAATTTTTTTTTATAAGTGCTTAAAGTTCGAATTTATACGAAATATGTCAAAATTTAAATTAAATTTCATACTCTCATTATGCGTATGTTGCCAAATACTTTTTTATTAATAAACAGATACTATAAAGTAACTATAGTAACATATAGTAACCATACTATTTGTTTCAAAATAAAATATATTATGACAATATTTAAATATAATATATCCTAAACTGACAAATCATCTTCGTTCAGAATCGTTTTTCGTATACAATGATACCTATCATTGCATTCAAATTTAACCTACCATAGTCTGAGGTCTACCCCACCCCCTAATATACAGCAGAGCGATACCCACTTACCCGATTTTTTTTTCTTGAAATACCGATAAATAATTTAGCTTTTTGAAATTTAATGCAAGGTTTATTATAAGCTGTTCTTTTTGTAGTAAGAAAAATCAAAAATCGTTAGTCACAATTTTGTTTATAAGCATTAAAAACTTAAATGCTTACACATATGTCAAAATTTTAAAAATTAGCAAGAAAATTTGAAGTTGAAAATTCATAAAATTTTTGGGATTTATATCTAAGGTTAAAAAACCCAACACAAAGCTCTCCATAACTTTTTCTTTAAATAACAAAAAAAAAACTCCAGCGTCAATATAAAAAAAATTGTATGAATCTATGAAATTTATTTTTTTACGAAATAGAATAAAATAACGATATATTACAATTTAAATATAGGTAATAATATAATATATCTTACTAATTATCCTATACTTACAAATTATCTCCGTTCAGAATCGTTTTTCGTATACAATGATATATCTATCATTGCATTCAAATTTAACACATCCATTATAGTGACGTATAGTGAGTAAACAAATAATTAATATAATTCAATAATAATATACAAACAACTTATTATCTAACCAAAACGCTTATTATTTGGTTATTGCATCAAGTTAATTATGGTATATAATTTGTGTAACAATTCGTATAGTTTTTATAATTCACTGCAGACACACGACCAATTCTAGTGCCACCAAATTCTATTATCCATTTTATTGTCGTTATTTTGAGGCTTGTTCATATTTCTCTCTGCATAACTGTACACATGTCTTGGTTATATTGAACGAAGATTAGTGTATCAATATTACCACCCTGCGCTGATTCTCATCCATAATTCAGATACTCAATATTCGTTATTGAGTCGCAGTCAATAAAATAATAAAGTAGTATAAGTTAGTCGTATAAAAATTATACATAAAAAAAAATCTCGAGCTTAAATAAAATTTCTGCGTCGCCGCTATGACCATATTTGGACGACTATCTATTATGAATATAGTAAATATACTTAATATATTATTATATTATATTTATTATTTTTAATTAAACGTTGCAAATGCGTGTCCAGTTCCCCTCACCTGTCGTCCTATTTCCGGGGCAACTTTTACGCATATGCGTCACGGAGATAGTAATAATAGTAATAACAACAATTATTTCTACACATCGGCGTTATTATTATAATATATACATAATTTAAGCTCACAATAGACCTCCGCAATCTCTTTCGGGGAACGGTGATCAGCGGTGAACCACCGAATTTCTCCAAACCACCACTACAATAATATTATTGGTCATGGTCGTTCCTGAAATCACGAATCACGAGCAATTGATAATTATCATTTTTGTTTTTTCGTCTCACTGCAGTCTCCGGTCAAACCACGAACAACCGAAACTAGGGCGCTATCGAAGGGTTAAGCCGCGCGCGACCGGTTCTGAATAAGTCAACGACCCCGCGGCACAGAAGTCGGTGGCAGTGGCATCACGACATTTGTGTCAGGTCCGGCGCAGTTCGCGTGTTTGTGCACGTCAAGTACATCGTATATACCTACACAATAATAATATGTATAACGCGACAAGATTGGGTCAAGAACGGCGTCCGTGGCGGAAACACAAGTGGAGGGCGTAGGCGGCTGTGGCTGTGGGTCCTGATGGTGGGGACGCGGAGACACGGATATGTGCCGTCCGGAGGATCTGCCGGTTCCGCGCGGCGACGTGTTCGACTGCAGCCGAGTCACCGCTCAGTGCGTCTTCTGCCGTGGGTCTGTCCGTAGATATTTCGCGTCCTCGACGTAACGATTATAATACAATTGTACAACTACTGTTGGACTCGTGCCGTGGTATAAGACACAAGTGACGACGCAGTAGTAGTCTGTGCACCCTGCAGACGTGCTTGACCGCCGACTGTCTATAATTGTACCTCACATTACTCCAACAATATAATTGCCGCACGCGAACGAGTAGGACGAGTTTTCTGATGAAAATGTCCGCTAACACTGCAATGGTCAAATTCATCGCGGTTGCCGTCGTTCTGTTTTACATATCCGTCATTTCCGGTGAGCATGATGTTTAATATATTATTATTATTATTATTATTATTATTATTATTGTACACACGTGGTCTTTGCAGGTCTTACGATATTATTACGACTATCTATTGTTAATTAATTATGTTGCGATGAATTATTATTTATGTATAAAATCTCCCAATATAGTATACCTATACAGTCCGCCGGCGTAGATTTTATTTTTCCGAATAATATTTTACGTCCGGTATTCTTACATTGCGTAGCTGTAGTAGTTATATTGTGTACTATTATTTTGACCGTAATTCGACGATTTCGTGTAATTTTAGTGGATGCGGGTCACCACAGACGGGGCAAAGAACTGTTGGACACTGACGACAGCGACTTCTTCCGGTGCAAACAAGCCAGCAGAAAGGTAAACCATTTACATCGTGTATTTTTATGCCATTTGACGTATATACTTTCAATATAAACACACTAGGACGGAATAACCGGTATAGGTATACTCGTATGCGTTATTAAAATATGTTTACAAATAAATATGTTTACATACGACTCTTACGCGACAATAATATTTTCAAACATCAAATGTTATCCGGTATAATGAAATATTCGAACTTAACTTAGGTATAGCCTGACCGCGCTCGTCGACAACAATTTGGCCTGGTTTTCAAAAGAAACGTTAACTTTCGCCTGCAAAATCCGACAAAAGCACTTTGTTAAGTGTAACAGATTTCTCTGTACCTAGCGCGTATATTATGTGAACAGTATAATAATGCCGTGTACATAATAATTTATTTACATTACACCGTAAAAATTCTTATAAATGTATTGTCATTTTATAACAATATTGATACAATAAATACACTCATTGTGATGCACATAAAATGTGTTGGACGTTTTTGGAAATAGTAATTTTAGTCCATCGTCCTAGTTGATTTAATTGAAAAAGTAAAAGTTCTTTTGTTAGAACTTCTGTCCAACAATAAAACCATTGAGTTTTGTTTGAAATTGGTCTCCGAGTTTGTATCATAATCCAAAATGAATTAACTTTTAAACTATAGTAGCTAAAAGAAAATAATGCATTTTTACAATTATTATCAATTTAAAGTCATTTTTAGTTTAATATAAAGCTTAACATCGGTTATGGAATAGTAATAATAAAATAACAATAATAATAATAATAATAATAATAATAACAACAATAATAATAATAATAACAATAAAATATAACATACTTAATACGTGTGTATTACTGTCTTCTTTGTACGGTATACGTCAAACAAGTATTTTTTGATAATTTTAAAATAAAATATTAGAAAATTTAAAACTAATATAACTTGGATACAAGTAATAATTATTGTTTACATTCTAGTAGTTTAGTTGTTATAAATTAAAACTGTTACAATTTTTATCTTAATTTAAACTGAACTGCCTTTTTCATAAAATAAAATATAGGTTATAATACAAGTATAATACAAGACTCTAAAATATTTGAAAATGTATTGTAAATCGAAAAAACGTATATTTTTAAATTATATGATATAAGTACTTGTTTAGTTTTAAACACAATATTTATATTGTACTAAGATTATTTTAATCGAAATGTTATTGAAAAATAAAATGTAACTTAATTTAAAGTTTTATTTTGTAGAAAAAAATTAGCATTCATTTTATTATTTGAATCCAATAATTATTTGTTTAGTTGGGTACCAATCAACTTCTGTTACAGCATAATATCTTATAATTATAAATTTAAAAGAAGTTCGGTTGGGGGAAATAATATTAATATTTTTTTGTTTTAATTAAACAAAATATAATTCAATATGTTTTATCCAGTTCTTGAGAAGTAGGTTTACATCTGATTGATATTTTAAATTGTTTATATTGTCTTTTTATCTTAAATTTTATATTATTTAAATTTAATTCAAAAGTAAATACTTAAAACAAAAACAACCAAATTGAATAATTATTTAAATTTTTAATTAATTCTTATTAAAACCATACACTAAAGACTTTTGAAATACTCATGTAAAAACTTTAGTCTGATTTAACTTAGTAAAATATTCGATTGAGTAGTCAATTTTAATTAACTTGTCGAGTACAGTTTGGGTCAATAAACTTGGTTGAGAAATTAAACAGAAATGCTTGTTTTTCCTTTAACATGTTATGTAATTTATATGGAAGAGAAGACAAAAACAACACAATTGTGCTTATCGAATTTTTTTTTTTTATTAAATCGTAAATGGAAAATATATTAAAAAAATTGAATGAACATATATATTTTTAATTATTTAACATTTAACCATTGTAAATAAAATATTCCGAAAAAAATATAAAATATCGAGTCTTTTCGTTATTAATATAAAATATTTCAAATATTTAAATAAGTATTTATTTGTAATAATTATATACTTTTTGCATAATTAGAAAATATTTACTTGTAAAATGTTTAATTAGTTAAGAAAAATAACGAAATTATTTTTTAATTTTCGATAAACATTTAATAATATAACTATGTTACTTAATATAACAACAAAAACAGTAGGTACACATTAGACATTATAATTTCAAATAAATACGTTAATATAATTAAATTATTTTTAAACCACCTATTGTTTAAGAATAGTTTGCCAAAATACTCTCAAGTAGCACTTAATTTTTGTTTTAAATCATCTAGGTCGATACTAGGTCAAGTCGGTTAAATTTTGATTTTGTTACCGACCACTCATCGCAAATTTAATGAGATTATTTAACCACGATTCATCCTTAAACAAAGTCTTATAAAAATAGAAGTATTTATAAGCTAAAACAAAAATCTTTAGTTTTTAATCAAATCTTGTATATTTGCAAAAAAAAAAAATAATAATAATAAAAATAATTCTTTTTTTTCAAGTCATGTTGTGGCCCGGATAACGCAATGAAACGATTCGGTGATAAAGACAAAGTAGCAGCTGACGAGTGTTACGCACAAGTAGCTGAAAAGTTTGCAAAAACTACAGGTAAATTTAATTATATTCAAAATTGACTAAGTAAATTTAGTATTTAGTGAGCCGTCTATAAATTAACTTCACAAAGATAAATTATCGTTGGTTGTGTTAAAATATGTACATTTTATTATTTTTACCATATTTTGCTTTTTATGTCAATTTTATTAGTGTCATAATAATCCATATTATAATATTAGGTAGGTATAGCAAATATTTTACTATAAAAAATATTTCTATCTTTTATATTGAATGTTATTTTACAGTGACATCAAAAATCAATAGTATTATTGTAGTATTATGTTAAATAAATTTACTATTAATTACCAATTTCCTATGTTATAAAACAATAGTTAATTATATAATTATTTAATAATCACGAAAAGAACGTTATTAACCATAATTCTGAAAAACTGGTTGAAATAAATCAAATAATTTTGATCATAGGTATCTATGCGAGAAATTATTTTAATAATAAGTAAGAACACTAAGAACAATGATACGATAGCAAAATATATAATAGATTTTACAATCTAAAAACGTTATTAACCATAATTCTGAAAAACTGGTTGGAATAAATCAAATAATTTTGATCATAGGTATCTATGCGAGAAATTATTTTAATAATAAGTAAGAACACTAAGAACAATGATACGATAGCAAAATATATAATAGATTTTACAATCTTCTCATTGTTTTATGATTTTTTCGCATTATTTTGAATAATATGATAGAATTGTAAATAATAATAATAATAATAATAGTATATGAGTTTTTAGTAATCTAATCACATCACGATAAAAATTCTGAGCTGAAACTTTCTATATTATGGTTTCCACTCAACTATGAATTTTAAGGTTCTGAGTTTCTGACCTCTAAACTTTCTCCGTCATGTTTATAATAAGCGGACATTCAACTTAACTAATTTTTTTGAAACGAAAATGTTCATGAAGTACAATACGTTATGTAATTAAAAATATTCTAAATCAACTATTTAAAAAGTGGTTTTAAATATTTTTATATTATGATAATGTACGTTATCTCAAAATTAATTTTGATTAATTAATGAAAAATCTTATGATAAAAATGAATGTTTTTTTTTATTTAAGTGAAACATAAAATATTTAACAATATTCCTGCATAACCACGTGCATTGTGTTTTAAAAGTATTTTTTAATCAAATAAATATTAAAATTAGAACAAAGTCTACTTTTTATTCCATAATCTAGTTTAAATAAAAACAAATATTTGCATTAGGATTTAAATCTCATACTAAATACGTAAATCGTCTCCCAAATGTCCTCAAAATATGTATTTTGATTCTTATAATATAACATGTAAGTAATAATATATTAATTATTATAATGTATTTATACAGACAATTATTTACTGTATCATTTTTATACTAGTCCGTACAATGTAGAAGTATCAATAAACAGAAAATCCACAGATTTTCTTTATTATTATCATTTCATAAATTCAAAAAACTCTAATTGGAGGTGACAATATAAAATTCAAACTTGTTTAATAATATTGTGTAGTGCAAGTATGAGTATCGATCGTGTGCTGTAAAATATTTATCGTTGACACTTGTATCTCCGTGCGTAAACCTATACATTTTATATGAGATGGTCACTTGTATTTTTCACAACCCCGTTTGGTATGTACAGTAGGTAAGTTTCGAATTAATTAAAAAAAAGGATCAGTAAAAGGATTTGAATAAAATTATCCCCTTCGTCTAAATTGACAAGTTCGGGATTAAAATCTAGACTATACAAGCGCATGTGTTGCAAACATCATGTTAATATAATATCGAAGTAATTTTTTGTTGTGAAATTACTATTGGATAACACGGATGTCATTTTAAATTAACAAAAACTAATTTTCGGCGCTCGGTCAGAGACGTTAAATCTCCAGTATACATATACACACAATGTACAATATAACGAGTACATGTCCAGATAAGTAAATTTTGACTTTCGAGTCTACGCTTCGGTGTGCCGATATATTAGGTTCATGATTAATATTTTGTTTTTGAAAATTGTTGTACATAATAATAGAATAATATCATGCTGCTACGCTGGTATTATAAACGTACACGAAAATTAATTTGCAGTATATTTTATATGTAAATTTATGTCGTATATTCGAACGGGGTTATGAGCGTATTATGTTTTAGATGTTCAAGATTCAAATTAATATTATACTTTTGACGGTTTTCTTTATTTTATTTGAAATTAATGAATTTATATCATATTATATAAATATATAAATATATATTTTAACGAGATTCATATGCACATATTATACATATGAATTATACCTATATGCAATAATTATATTACACTAGTTCAATACATTTTTTTAATGTAATACGATTATAGACAAACACTTGAATCAAAAATAATTAGCATCAAACTACATTTAATAATTTAATATAACATTTAATCTATGTAATATAAAAATAAAAAGTTAATAACAACAACAATAATAAGTAATAAATAATATGATTTAAGAGAAAATATTTCAAATATATTGGAATAATATCAACTATTTAAATTAAATATAACAGTAGGTATATTCGATAGTTTATTTTTAGTTGATTGTAAAACACGTCGTAAATAAATGGGTAGTTTTATTACAAAACAAAATATCTCATACCTTCCCAAATAGTTGAATTGTAAATCATAATCAATTTTAATTTAATCACGCTTTCTCCTCTCACCCACAAAAAAAAATATAAAAATACAGTTATAAAAAATATAATTTAAGATAATTATTATCTACGTATAACAATACAACACAAATTAATTATAATTTAACAGTGTTTAAAAGAAGATAATATATTAATCATAATCATTAATCACACATTTAAATATGTTACAATCTCTTTTTCTATTTTATTGTATTACAGCTACATTAAATTAGTTATTTTTGATTATTTATGCTGACATCTCATTTTTAACAGTTGAATTTGTTATTCAAAATATTTTTGTATGATTGGGAAGACTAATAATATTTAATAGTTAAAATGTTTTGACAAAAAAATTAGTGATAATTAAAAAAATAATAATAATGAAACGTAATATATTAGATAACTTAATAAAATAACCGATATTAATTTAAAGAAAAATAGTTGATAAAATATCTGAATTTCATATTATTGTATTTGGTGATTTTACAGTTACTACACCAAAACAAGACTTGTTCTCCAGTGAAGCTGTAAAGGTCACCAAGAAAAAGCAATTCGTGAGTGTTTTTTCTTAATCAACTTATTTACTTTGTGTTTTTTAACTCAATTACTTACTTTTTAACTTGCATTTCAGTGCCTTCATGAATGTATTGGAAAGAAAAACAAATTGGTAAAGAAATTAATATTGAATATAATAATAATAATAATAATAATAATAAAATAAAAAAAAAATAATATGTAATTTAAAATGAATTTAGCTCACCGAAGACGGTTCATTGAACAAAACTTTTATAGCTGATTACGCAATGAAGAGCATCTTCAAAGAACAGTGGCAGAAACAAATAGGGCAAAAGGCCTTGGACAAATGCCTCGAGGAGACCTACAGTAAGTATACCCAGTTACCCACACATCTTATGTATGTAATTTTACACGGCAGCGAGCATCACGAGAAACAATACGCCCGATGACCATAATACTGAACAAAGCTTTTATCAGAATTTCGAAAAATAACACGTAAAAACCAAAAAAATATATAATATTCAATCGTACCTATTATAGTATCTATGTAGCAATAAACGTCACAGCCGTGTCGTGAACCGGTACGAACGTATAACGTATAATATAACGTTTTTCGGGTGTATGCATAAATAATATGTTCCTTAACCTAATTTTTAAATTGATTTAATTGATTTATAACCATGGAAATAAATGGTACGTTTTGTATAACAGGCTATTTTTATGATAGTTAATGGTAATACAAATTGTATATTCGTATGTTTTAAAAATTAAAAATATTAAAATAGTACATTTTCGAAAATAATATCTGATACCAGTTATAATAATAATATCTTAACAAAACGATTGTTTTTCATTTAAATAGTACTTTTTGATAAAAAATTACGAAGCAAATATAAAGGTTTAGAAAAACAGCTAATCGTTTGATGTATTTTTGAGTATTAATAATAATACGTTTTCAAAAAAAAAAAAAAACGACGGTACTTTCCTTGCTATTTTTTTAAATATAATCTGATAAATAACACAAAATTTAAAATGTTACTTTTCGTAGTTCAGTCGAGTAGGTATTACACAACCACTGTATGGTTAGTCTTTCCCGGACAATTTGGAATTTAATATTAATGTTAAACTCGACATTTCTAAATTATATTAAAAATTGTATTTGAAAATAAATATCGGTGTTTATATATTATGTGTAAATAAAAATATATTTATTTCTTCTATCAAAAATGTGTTTTAAATCGAAAACCCATCAATGTTAATGATCTATACAAAAAAAGTATAAATAAACAATATACGACCAAAAGGCTCAGAAACGCCGTTATTTACGAGCAGGCACTTTCTTTACACCTACCTAGCAAAACGATTTACACATTATAAGTTCTTTGTAGTATGAGCTTTGTAAAAACTGCAAACTCCCCATTATGGTTAACGGTGTTGGTTAACATAGGTACCGGTAGTACGCCGGAAGTCCCTCAAAACCGGTATTATATAAAACACTTTTCAACGTAAATTTTTTCTAGTAATTATCATTGTAATTATTATACATATCAGATCTTCAAAATATCATTCATTTAGTATGAATTCTATGTGTGCGAACATGCTTTTCATTTTAGTTTTTTATTATTGTTTATCAGAAAATTACATTAATATTAATATCGTATTTTTAAAAATCATACTATACTTTACTATAGTCTATAATAATAATTGATTTTTAATAAATATGAATATGAAACCATTCACAACGAGTAACGTATATTCAAAAATTTGACCATATCCAAAATGTAAATAAACTGTAATACAATATTAACAAATGAATATAACTTAATGTCACGTGTCGTATGAACTTACAAATCTTAGGAATTGTGTAATAGCCGTTCGAATAATAAATTGTAATGTTAAAATAACTACATTATAGTTGTTTATGAATATAAATTAATTTACTATACAATCATCTAATCTGAATGAAAATTCATTTTTTGGAATAACATAATGCACTGCTATATTGAATACGGTGGTTCATTTGTATTTATTATTGCTACCTATTCGATAATGAAATTATTGGGAAAACATAATAGTGTAATAATAACAGAGTAAATTATTATTGAAAACATCGAATCCTATACAATATTTTATTTATTTATTGTAAAATTTTCTATATTTGATGATGAAATTAGATTCTATGACATAGCTTCAGCATAATGCACACTGGCGTAATATTTGTATCATTACATTAATTCATAAACATAAACAAATAAATACTATTGCAAAACCCTTTTATTTTTACATATTGCTATTTGTTTTGAATTAATTTAAAAAATTTAGTATGCAAACTTTTGACTCGAATTAATTTATAATATTGTTGATTCAATCGAATCTATATAACCGACTGATTATGTTGTTGCGTTATTGATTAATCATTTCAACACTCTTAACCAAATAACAATTTACACGTCATAATAATATAATATTATAATAGGTACCAAAATAATACAATGTATCAAGTACGTAAATAGGTACTATATGAACTTATCGTAGGCACGAAAATGAAAATGGTTCAATATTATTACGAAACTATGCATTTTGTTTCAGTTCCGTGGCCAGCAGAAGAAACAGAAAACAAATGTAATCCAGTATACGTACAATTCCAACACTGTATGTGGTTTGAATACGAATCGGTAAGTTCAAAACACTGTCGTTTATTCCATTTGTTTTTTACGCTTGAATTAATAATTTTTTCGGTAATCCGAAAAGAATGCATACAAGCATCATACTTACCTTGCTTACCTACATATTATGCTAAAATGATGTAATAGTAATATTATTTCATGACGTACGGATACAATCAACCAACGCTGAATGCTTCTCGCGTTCCTCCACACGTAGAAAACCAGACAACCAAACGTTAAAACATTGATTTGTGATTTAGTCATCGGAATTCATTCCACGAACCTATATAATATAATAATACTTACATTTTAGACGACAATTGTTCAAATAAAATAATAATAACAACTTAAAAACTCGTGTATAGAATTTAATATTCAACACAGAACAAATCATTGTACTTCAAGCACAC
This sequence comes from Schizaphis graminum, assembly GCA_020882235.1. NCBI lineage: Eukaryota > Metazoa > Arthropoda > Insecta > Hemiptera > Aphididae > Schizaphis > Schizaphis graminum. The sequence continues at coordinate 96,568,727 of CM037033.1, forward strand.
AATTCAGTTTCAGATGTATTCGCGTTGCATCAAAATTCTCTTTTCAACTTTTAACTTTTAAGCTACCATTTTCTGTGCATTTTGCAATGTGCACTTTTTACTCAAATTTTATTTTTCATGCTTTTAGCTCGTAGCATTTTATTGTAGGTACTATAGAAAATGTACGTTCTATTTCAAAAGTTTTTGTCGATTCTTTATTCGAACAACAACATAAGTTGTATAAACTACTAAGTATAAGTACTAATTACTAATTAGTCTATACGGTTTTTGATAGATTAGAGAATCGAACGAACGTGTTGTATAAAGAAAAGTAGCATTTGCATTTGCAATTTAAAATATAATGTGTATTCTACGTAATATTACATAACATTCATTAGGAACTTAAAAGTTTATAAAAAAGCATAAACTTAAAATAATAATTAGCTTTTGTTATTACTTTATAACATGTTCTCATTAAAAAATAATATATATCCAGTAATACAAATAATAACATCATAACACTTGTATGTTAATAAAAGTTAAATTTTTACTATTATTTTTTTTATTTAAATAATTATAAAAATCAAAGTATGTTGTTTTTCTACTGTAGATACGTAGATTGGAAATTCTTACGAATTAATATTTGTATCAGGTATTAATGCTTATTATTTTATGAATGATATTATAATAATAATATTTTTAAAAATGTAAAATTAAATTATTTTAAAGTTGTTAACTTAAAACCAGGATAAATAAATCATATTGTTTTTTGTCTGATTAATGATCAAGATAATATATTATATTGTTTTACTGGTATTTAGTGCATTCGTAAATAATATAATAAATATTATTTATCGATGCATAATTATGCTATAAATTTGAATTAAATATAATATATTTTGATTGAGTTATAAAAAATACAAAATATATTTGTAAAATAATAGAATATTTAATAAACTAAGAAATTAATAATAGGCAATAGTGTATTCATTTAATTTGACAAGGGACTACAAAATTTTAGTTTTTTTAAGAAATAAACTAAAAACATTTATTAATATTCATATAATACTGACATACTTATTTGATCATTAAATATACATACATAAATAGTAATAATATCACATTAAATGTTTCATTAAAAGTTGCCCCCCCCCCATATAATTTATAATAATTAATAACTAAACAATATACGTAATTATACATGTGAAGCATAACATTTATAGACGATTAATTTTGTACCACTTTTTTCATTATACAAAATAATATATTTCACGACGAAATTCCTCTACTGAGAGGCCTCTTCACTCCATAATTTCTATAGTATTATTTTATTTTATTTATTATTTTATCAATCTTATTGTTCAAACTAACAAAATTTGCCTATAAATAATTTAAAAAAGGCAAATTAATATGTCACATATAAGTTAGATTAACAATTGAAATTTAATACCTGGAATTTAAATTTATAATCATATTTAAATTAATATGTTTTTCACATTGTTCTGTACGTAATAAATGATTGTTTATTTTTTTTTTCAGAACTGTCCAAGTGACAAAATTAAGCTCAGTAAGTAAATTTATTTATTTTACCATATTTCCATAACATAAAAATAATAATTTATTTAATTATAATTTATAGCCAAAAAATGCGAGAAGACGCGAAATCGATACAGGATGCAAAAATCACCATCAAACTAATATTCCGAAAATTAATGATACCTATTACTACTCTGATTGAAAAAAATTGCAATACATAAAATATATTACACATGTTTTCAGTCAGTTTGTTAAAATTCAAATCTATCGTTTAGTTTTATTATTAATTTGTTTTAAGTACCTACTTTTGGACGGTTTAAAAAAATAATAATAATAATTAACTGTATGGTGTTACGATCCCACCATAGTCATATATTTTTTTCATTATATACTATTGTTTTTTTTTAATTATTATACCCATCAAATAATTCTGTTGTTTTTTATATGAACTATGTTGAGGAACTCGTATTTATATATTATTATACTATATTGTATTATGATGTCAATATCACGCATATACATCCTGTACACTATTATTATTATTATTATTATTATTATTATTTATAACTTTGATAGTTTTATTTAATCTATAACATTTTCGAGCCATCATTTGACTTAGTTTATTTGTATTAATAAATCATGTTTATTTGATGATCTTAAATACTATTTATCAAAAATATATTTGTTGTACTTATAATCGTTTAACTGGTTTATTTATATGTTTTGTATGGCAGTATAAAAAAATAATGCTTTTAATACTTAATGAGATTATAAAATTAGTTAAATTAAACTAATTTGGACTTATTCGTGAAAAAATGACAATAAATGAGGTCAGTAGGTACCATAGTCATAGTGTTTATTTCTGTTACATACCTATTCAATATTAAGCATAGTTTTGGCTACTTATATTACGTTTAAATTAGATTTATATGAATATCTTCATCTTGCGGCGTTCCGTTATACCAGTGTCCAATTAAATACTAAATAATATATATGTACGAGTATATGTATAAATAAAAACAAAAATGGGGAAAAGTTTAACGACCTCTGTGGCAGTCGTAATGGACGTTTGAAAAGCGCTAATATGCGTCCCGAATCGTCGTCATTATCATTATCCTTATTATTTTGATCATTGTCGTAATTATATTAGTTCATTATCTAGATGTTAATTGTAACTATTATTATTGTTTTGATCGTTATTATTATTATTATTATTACTATTAATCAGATAACTAATTTTATTAGTTTTTTACTTTAACTTCACTATGCTTTACTCACAGTTATATTATTTATTATGGCCAATAATATGCATTACCTACTAGTCTTTTATGGAAATATAAAAAGTTCAATATGCACCGTTTGATTATTACGTACAAAAAATGTGCATTCTATTAGTTGGCCCCAAAACATTTTTAGTAAATTAATTTAGATACAAACAAAACACTGCAATTCAATAATAAAGTTATCTTCATATATTTTAATTAACTTATTATTTTTTATATATAACACATAAAATATTTGATTTTAAAAGTACAGTAGTTACCGCTTATACCAAACAAATCAGATAAAGTAGTTTTTTTCTATAGATTCAGTGTTTTTTTTTAAGTTTATTTTGGTCCTAGGAATTTTGTTTGTGTTATATAGTGGTCAATATTAACTACCATATTTCATTATGCATCCAAATATGTTTTTAAGTTAATTAATATTTATTCGATATAATACATATATTTTAAAACAAACTATGAATAAATTTATTAAAATATTATTAATTATACACATTACACACGGTTATTAAAAATCTAATGAAAATTCACATTAAATTAATTTGAAGTTTCAATATTTTTTATTAATGAATTAGACTTTTCAACGCTTCGTTATTAAGGGCACTTGGTATTTATTAACCAAAGTTTACAAATGCATTAAATAAAAATCAATAAATAATACAATGTGCCTATGTTGCGGATGCACCTATATGTACCTACTAAATATTATGAAAAAAACACGGTGCCACGGTCAATATGAGGGATTTATATTATAAGATTTCTAACATTCTTTTAATCTGCAGTTGGATAATTTATCATAATAGTTTATTTATTTTCCACCAGCTAATAAAAAAAAATATTTAACATAAAAGTAGGTACATATCGTACAAACGTGCAATTCAACTTTTTACCGTAACGATAAAAAATTATTTTTGATTTCCAACGTGATTTATTTTAATATTTATACTAATATTACTAATATTATCAAATAAATAAGTAAAATTTAGTGTTTTAAATATGAAAAATCTAATCTTATTATTTTTTATACCAAGTTCAATCAGAATTTCATAAGAAGATAAATTGAAAATGTATAGTATTTTGATATTCTAATGTAAAAAAGGAACCTATTATTATTATTTTATAGTTATTATAGTATTATTTATAGTTATTATTATAGTTTCGAAAAAAAATCCGTTCGCCAGCCGCACGAGCACGCGGGCTACATGTTTGATACAATGATACCACTATCGCACTATGGCACTAGAAAAAATATTAAAAATTAGGAAAATGATAAAATTAAAATGTTAAAACGTCAATATTTTCAACAAAAAAAACTCTAAAAAATGGCTATCTTCTATTTTTTTTTTTAAATAATCAAAGAAAAAAATACATTTTTTTACTTTTTTTGCCAAAATATAAAAATAAATTAAAACATGAAATATTTGCAGTTCTTGTTCCTGTGAATCTTATAAAAAAACCAGAATTATGATATCTCCATTATTTCAGGATATATCACAATGGGTAAATTCTCGCGGGACACTGTGCATATTCGGTTTAAAATCATTTTTACTCATTTAGAGTATTACGATTTTATTAAGCAACATAATAAATACCTTTCCAGCTTTCTTCTTTTTCTTCTTCTTCTTCATCTTTGCGTTTTGCTTCCAGCCATTACACGGAGGCAGCTGTATATTCCCTAATTCTATAATAAGGCTCTGTCCCCGATCTACCTCTTCTTTATCTATATGTCATATCTGATGTTCTCTGGCCATTCACCATTTACTTATCCGTGTTTTTTCAGTCTTATTATTTATTTTTTCCTTATTTCTATTGTCACTCTCACTATCTAAAAGTCCCTTTCCTCGTAGCTCTTTAGTTTTATCCCTCTATAATTTCCACGCTCTTTTAAATTTCTCTCGCTTTAAAATGATAAATACCAAAATATTGTTTCTATAATTCTTCGATGTTTTTCCTTTCACAAATAACTCTAACACATTTTCATTTCCAAATGCTTTTAAATTAGTTTTCACTGCCAGGCTAAGTATTTTTTTCAATATCATCAATGAATTTTTTATATTAATAATTACTATAAAAAAAAGTTAGTAAGTAACATCTTGGTATATACGTTTATCACATAGTTATAATACGTGACATCACGAAAGTAGGTAGTATTTTATAGAATTATAAATATACAAATACATACATTATACGGACCTGCAAAATGTACATCGTAGACTCGTAGACAACAAAAGAACGTAATCTGCGATTACAGATAATATAATCAACCGATGAACTACGATTTATCATGACGATAGCAACTAATAACAATATACTGTATCTAAACAAAAAAAAAAAATATTAAAAACCATTTAATGTCAAAAATTCGATTTTTGATATATTTTATGAAGTACTTTAAATTATACATCATATTTTTATATCAAGTTACCAGATTTTAATATAAGCAATTGAACGTCAACAAGTAATAATCTATTAATGTAATTAATTACTTTTGACGCATATCAATGATATATGATGTATAATGGTGATGTAGCCGGTTTACCACTTTATGCCTAAATTTTCCAACAGCATCAATCATCTAATTACTAGTCTTTTTAACGGCACTTCACACTCTTTTCACCAATCACATCAGCAATACCATAACCATACCTAGAATCCGTCTTATTTTTTATGTTTTTTTTTTTCAAGAAAATTGTTCTTTGGCATATTTTTTATTCCCTTTTCACCTACTCGTAACTGGTTAGAACTTAATTAGTTTAATCTTTCATACACAAAATATTTTGAAAATCTCTGGACACTTTCTTTCGATCTTTGTCCACTTTTATACTTACACCTGAAACCTTCCATTTTTTAAATTAAAAATTTCTCTTGTTTATATATCTTCCTATGCTATGTTACTACAATTTTTTCAGAAATTACTTGACATACATTTCTTTTAAGATTTCTCAATTTCCAGTATAAAACAATCTATATGTGGCCTATTTTTTTCATTCTTAAAAGTTATGTAATAATTTCTATGAAAAGTATTTATAATCACCAACTCATACCCGGGTAAACTTCAGTACTCTTTCTCGCGTTGCATTCATTTCTCAAAAAAACATACATTTAACTATGTACTCGCTTTCTAAGTATTTATTTGTGTCACCACCAATTATAATGTCCTCAATTCAACAACGCATGATATTTCTTGCACTATCTCATCACTATCCTTCCAAATTTCATTTTTATAACACTACCCGCATACTAATTGTACTGCACAGTCTGCACATAATATTAAATACTTAAAGTAAATGTAATTTAGCACTTTATTCTCAAAATTAATCAATCATTATCAATCTATTACTTTTCATAAAAACCTTTGCGTAATTCCTTATATGTCTTCTTGTCTTTTATCACACCCAATTAATATTTGTAGTCTTAATGGAGGATATTATCTCATAACTTTTTTCAAATTCCTTTATATCACTTTGTTAACTTATATATTCTTACGAACAACAAATATTCATATTACTTTTCTTTAATATCACAAATAATTTCCAACTTTTAACTGTTAACAAATATAACGATCCTACATTACAACAACCTACTCTTACTCTATACAATATACATCTCACCCAAAAATAAAAGTAGTTTGAAACGTAAAGGTGTATAATGTGATTCCCTATGCTGTAGGTAATTTGATTTATTTTCCTGCCATTTTACCTCTATTGAAGTTGATGTTAGTCATTTTATCTAATACAAAAAGTTTAAAAAAAATACAATATTATTTTAAATAATTAACAAGTAGAAATCTTGTATTCAATATTTAAACTTTCTGACCGAAAAACAACAATTTTTTCTATAAAATATATAAACCGAAAAAAAACTATTATGCATTACCTGACATTAATAGTTTTTTAAAATAATTTTTCTAGAATTAAAACTTAAAATTTAAGTATACTGTTATTAAACTTAAATTCCACAAGCCATTAAAAATAAGTTTTCGTTTAATAAGTTTTAAAAACTGTTGATATAAAATGCAACTTTTGCAATAAATATACGGTACACCAACTTGTTTGTTTTATAATTTTTTTTACTTCGATAAAAAAAAAAAATTTAATTTAAACTTAAATTTCGACTAAAAACTTGACAATTGCTTTTGGTTTTAAGGGATCTGAAAGTTTTCGTAATTTATAGCGTAATATGCATATTTTAATTATAATATAGTTGTACGTGATAGTAGTTGTTTGAATAGTAATTACTATAAATATTAAATCATTTATACGTTTACATTTATTTACAGTAGCTCACTAAATATATAAATATAAATAAATAGAAGTATCGATAAGCAATGATCATATTATGTTCTATTTATGCGGCCAAGGTCATTATTTTAGATTCTGAACGAAGTGATGAATGTATTGCATTTACTATGATGTGTGTTTTTTTTTTTTTTTTTGTGTCTGACTCCAACATTTGGAGCAGTAATAATGCTCCGATTTTTGACTTCAGCCCCTCTTTGAATAGGGAATTGAATCTAGTTGGTACTTTAAGGGGGTCAAAATTAAAATTTTCTAATAGTTTTCAAAAAAATCGAGAAAAACAAAAAAAAAATGACAGAAAAATGGAAATTTTACGGAAAAACCACTTTTCGACAAAATCGATTTTTTGATTTTGCTGTAACTCAAAAACGAATTATTGTAAATACTTGAAATTTTCACCAAATGTTTATATTATGGTTATCTCTTTACAGTTAAATTTTCAAAATATTTTGACCATTTTTAAGCTACTAATAGACAATTGAAATTTTCGACTTTTCTAAGTTTTTTTTTCTTCAAATGCCGATAAAAATTTTTTGGGTGGCCAGAAAATCTTGAAAATTTAATACAAGGTTTCTTATAAGTTGTTCTTAAAGTGATAAAAAAAAATCCGAAATCGTTAGTCACAATTTTTTTTTATAAGTGTTTAAAGTTCGAATTTATACGAAATATGTCAAAATTTAAATTAAATTTCATACGCTCATAATGTGAATGTTGGCCATAGTAACCATAGTAACATAATATAAAAATTATACTATTTGTTTCAAAATAGAATATTTGACAATATTTAAATATAATATATCCTAAACTGACAAATCATCTTCGTTCAGAATCGTTTTTCGTATACAATGATACCTATCATTGCATTCAAATTTAACCTTCCATAGTCTGAGGTCCACCCCACCCCCTAATATACAGCAGAGCGATACCCACTTACCAACTTTTTTAGAATTGTTTTGACAATAATTTTTTCATGATTTCATCCAAAAATAAAATAATTTTAAAACATTATATATTTTTTTAGAAATTTTCAATGTTTTTATTTATTTTTTTTTTTACTTAAAATTTTTAAACAAAATATTTTTCATAAAATTTAAACACAAATTTATTTTTGAACTAGCAGTAGTTATTTCTTAAAGATCTTTAAAGCTTTGATTAACAAAACTACATCGATGGTCCATTAATTTTCTAAACCAGTACTACTTAAAAAAATCAGGTTTATTTTTAAAATAATTACCTACTTATTCTTATACTAAAAAAAATTTTTTCTAAAATAATTTCTTAATAAATATAAGTACATGACTAAATTATCATCATCGATTTGTGAAATTCAACTGACTAAAATATAGGTAGTAAGCATTTCTTAGTTATATTTTTGTTTTATAAATGCACAGTATAATTAATATACATAATTTATCATAAATATTAAAATTATTTACTACCTATGACATATTGAGGAAATTAAAATTTTAAAGAATAAGCTAATAAAAATTATATATTGCATTGATTTTAAATAATATTATTTTACTAAAAATGCATTTATAATTTCGATTTCGGATTTAGAAAGTAAATACACAAGGATATTTAAATTTCAGTAACTATAAATATATAATATATATATTGTATGATTAATAGTTATTGATTATATTATGCATATAGGCATGGTAGATGGTACACAATATAATAGAGTATATATCATAACATGATATATTTTTTATGTATTATTAGTTTGTAACAGATTAAAATAGAAACAATTATATCATAAACAAATCATTCTTATTCCAAAATTTAATAATTAAAATAGTTATTTTAAATACAAAATTAAAAAAAATAAATTAAAACAAATTGTGGTTATTCTGAGAGTAATTATATTGGATATTTATAATACCTACTATTTATTTGACATCGCTTTTTAGAAAAAGCTACACAAAATATTTTTACAGTACAGTTTATTTTAATATTCATTTAGTGTAGTGTCTTTATAGTATATTCATAATTCCAATATCCTGTGATAGATTTCAAATTTTATATTTATGTATGAAGTTATTTATTAGTTTTTAATAATATCAAACAATCATATTTTTTTCCATTTCTATAAACACAGAAAGCTCTAATATAATATAGTAGTGAATGAATGCAGACTTAAATTACAACTAATTATAATACTCATATAAGTAAAAACCTTTTACAAACCCTTTATAAAAATTAAAAATAGTGTTTTAAACTATTTTAATGATCTATAAATACATATTTCAATAATACATACCAACATATGTCATTTGTGTAACGATTGACAGAATAATAATATTTAATTCATTAAAAAACAATAAGGTACTACGTTTTTACAATATTAATATATTTCATTAGTTTTTAATTATTATTAATATTTCTTTTTTATTATAACTGGACACAATTTTTTAGTCAATTTTTGAATAACAAAATTAAATTGTAATAAGACCAAAATCATTATAATATCACAATCAAAACAAATCCTAATGATAATTCAAACAAATCCGTCAGCCTAAGTACATTGCATGTATGTAGTTCATAAATCTTGTTGAATAATATGAAAGGTGTCTCATTAATATTTTATCCAATGTTTCGTTCAAAAATGTCTATAAGAATAATTTTTCTCGGTGATATTATAACAGTCTTTTCCAAACTAATAATATAATTACTAATTATTAATTTGTTTCCATAATATAAGTAAGTTGTAAATTTCTTCTCACTTAACAGATGTTCAACATAATTTTCAATTATTCAGATGACCTTTGTGCTAAACGTCGACACATGAAGAATCTTCAGGAAATATGATTAAAATGATAACCTAACGGAAATAATAACTGAGTTACATTGTGGACGGAAATACAAAGTCTCCGATGGCCCTCTTCCTATCACAGTACTGGATGGCGTATGCAAATATACACGATGTTCGAAATATCAAAGACGAACGTTATAAATGCACGGACATGTGAATATAAATATGGAACTTTAAAGTAATTATATTATACGTCCACGGGTAAAACGAGTTTGTCCGTGGTTAAATAATTGTATGAATAAAACACGAACCGATAATACATGTTACCAATAGATAATAATACCTATAATCGTGGTTTTGTAATGATAAGTGTACGAGTATTTTAATTAGAGAGTTAATTACATTTTACTTAAATTATTCGATAAACATTTTCATCGATTTTGACAAAAATAAAATTCTTAAACCATTAATTATATTGATTGTTAACTTGCGGTTTATAAAAACAAGTGCCTACATTATATAATACATATTTAATTCGGATTAATTACCAGTACTCATAAGTCATAGATATAGTATAATACAATTATTTTAGAGAGAATATAAAAACCACAGAACAATAGTTTTTCCTATAAGGATGGAACATTTTTTATTTGATAATACGACTCACCCTTATTCGACTTCTGTTTAACAAGTTATTTCTCTATGGTGGTAAGTCGGCCCTTTCAACTTAACGCTAAACACCATCGTCGAATATATCTACTTACGAGACATTATTCCGCAGATCCAATTTAGTAATCTTTTCAAGCGTATAACTGACCGAAAAACAAAAATAAAGGAAAACTTCCACCCACAAAAAAATGTCGGGACAATCGATTTGGAATAATGTGAATAGGTACACTCATTTACAATACAATGCACCTGCCACGTACTTGATTGTTGGGAAAAAAAACTTTTCATTTTCGATTAAAAAATAAATGCGAATAAATACTCTGAAAATGCTATATAGATACACCGGTATAATAGATGTTCCACAGGGCGACAACCAATTTATTACTGCTTCGTACTGTAGTCGTTTTAACTTCAGCTTTTATTCTCCCAAAATAAGAAATGAAAACCTATTTAAAAAAAAACCAAATTCACTTTGAACTCATCTGTATCATCTGTACCCATGGTGTTTAGACTTCTTATGAAAAACTCATTTAAAAAAAATGTCAGATGTGACAAATTGAATAAAAGTTTGTGTCCCGTGGCACATATTATATAAATTCTACCAGTTAAGTTAAAATAAATCTTTCAAACTTTATTTTTCTTTTATATTTTTTTTTATAAAATATAGAATATTATTTTGTAACGCCACAGTAAACATACATTATCATGGATATAAAAAATGATAAACCATGTTGTTTCAAACGCCAAAACTGAATGTAGGTACTTACTTACAGTTCTAACTCAATGAAAACTGTAACGATATCATACATATCAAAAATTAAATAAATATTTAAAAAAATATATTAAGTAAAGATTTCAATAAATATTAAATTACAGCAAATGTCACTAACTACACTTAGTTCAAGTTTAAATTTAAATATAATAATAATAGTTTAATACGATTTAAGGAACCAATACTATGCAAAATAATGGATATGAGTAAAGCAGGAAAAATAGATATACCTAACCAGACACTATCTATTAATAAATGATAAAATACTAAGTATAGGGTCATACTCGTTATGTTTATTATTATAAAATGAAGCAATGAGTACTGTTATAGCACATTGTTCTACCTGAAAATAAATTCAAACCATAAAGCTATCCTTACGAGCTTCTAAAGTCGAATAACTTCATGTCATTGACGAATCAAAATAAGCTCAACACATCTGTATGATTCAATTTCCATATAGTCAATATAATAGACGCGTAATTCTGTTATTAAAATACATAAAATAAATGGTTATATTTATGAAGTATGAATATACTGAATAAATACATTAATATAAGTTTGTGAATACGTTATTGTAATAAGTAGGGAACTGATTTAAATGCAAATTTCATTTTTTCTGAACACAACATTGTGTAGCTATTAAAAATTTATTGGAAAAAAACAATTTTAGAAACCACTAATCTAAAGAGCAATAATAATTTATACAAAAATAATTATTATTATTCCATTGTCATGTGTTTTAATATTAAAATTGATCACACGGCACCTTAGATAGGCAATTTAAGTGCAACAATTTCGTGTTTATGATTTTCTAGATGGTATGTTAAAAGTTTGATATAAATCAAAGAAATATATAAAATAAATGATTTAATATAACTTTCATAATTTAGTGAGTATTAGTTATTAATAAGATGTAATGATAAACAAAAGTTATTAAATATATTTTTATAAGATGGCGTAGTATCCGCATGTGTTGTATACGTGCGACATAGCAAATAATTTGCGTTCACCAGTTTCAATATTGTGCTGTTAGTTTTGATATTAGAGTGAACTGACCTATTATAAAATGCAAAGTTAAGATTATTATCCAGCCCCCCTCCCCCGCGTATCATCTTATTGATATTATTTTAAGTAAGTTATAATCTTTTTGAAACTGTACATTTTAAAATGATCATAACTTACTTAAAAATAAAAATATCAATAAAAAAAACTACTTGGGGGCCTGGATAATAATCTTACCTATAAATTTTGTAAGAGGCTAGTTCACTCTAATATCAAAACTAACAACACAATAATGAAACTGGTGAACGAAAATTTGCTATGACACACGTGTGTAAGACGAAGACAACACATTCGGTTTCTACGTCCTCTTAAGGATTTAATATAAATAAAGGATAGTAGTTTAAATTATTAGATATTTATAAAATAAAAGCAACACATAACCAATAATATTAAGTTATTTTCAGTAATTACTTCTTTAATATATTTTATAATATTGAATAGTAAATATTATCAAATCGTGTTTATAAATATAATATCACTCATATTTTAGAAACGTAATGCATGTATCATTAAAATTCAGAGAACTGAACAATATTGATATGTTTCTTATTTTAAGATAAAAACTCTGACATTGCTCTATGGTTAACACGAGAATGAACAAGTTTCCTATTTTTAGTTTAAAAAATAAAAGTGAACGCACAATGTCTAACTTTCATGAACATTGTAAGATGTCAAAACGTCAATTTGATTATTCTACTCACATTAAGTGAACCTTATCGAAACGGGCTAGTCTTCAGATTAATATATTTACATAATATAATACTACTCAAATGATTACATTTTTAAAATTACGATTTATGATATAATTCATACAAATAAAGGAAAAAAAAATATGGACATCATACTATTAAATCTTCTAGTACCTACTAAGTTTTGAATTTTAGCAAAATAAGTGCACAATAATCTGAAATATATACTAAACTACCATAAAATATGATGATCACATTTCATATTGTTAAAACATTTTTAAAACTCGAACTAATTAAAAACTTGTCTCTCAGTTTCATGTTTATAATTTTTGCTTTAAAATATGGTATACAATATACATATATAATTGTATTAAAAATAGCCGGACATACTTTGCAGTTTTGCACGTTGAGCAAGCAATTAGGTCACGTGCGTCAGAGGTGTATGATGATAAATCGTGGTATTCACAAAAAATATAATGAATGACGATAGTTTAATGATAAATAAATCACGAAGGTACTTTATGAAGTGTTTTTAAAAGCTTAAAAAATAATATATTTTTTTTTACAAACGGTTAAAATATAATCAATACAAACTATGTTATGAGTAGTAATATTATGCACGATTGAATAATTATTATGATTTTTTTATAGACCCTGTTGTGATATAATAGGTAAGTCATTTTATATTTATTTAGTAATTTCTTATACTATCAACAAGGCTACTATAAATCATTGATCATAATACAATGTTTTGGTTTCTCGTATAAGAATTGAGTGATATAAAAATAATGATTGAAAATTTAGTTTAGGTTAAACCAATAATTTAAAAAAATATAATACGTATTTAACACGAATTATTTATTTTAATTAATCATTTTTTCTTGTATGGAAATTATGTATATATGAAGTAGATGAAAATTTCTATTCAAATAAATTTAAAAGTAAATTACATTTTTTTTTTTTTTTTATGACATTTTATTAGTTATAAAAACGAAATATAATAAATTATTATGTAAATGGTTTAGTTCTCACAAAATGAACAAATAACTATACATGATGACATTAATTAATATATTATTAAATCTTAAATCATATATTTTTTTTTTTTTTGTAAAATTAAATTATATAGTAAGAATTTAGTTTGCGCACTTACGTTATATTAGCTCATATATACTGTTTTAAATATAGTTGATATTTATAATATTGCCTATTTGTTAGATCATATCCAACTACAGTAGTATTTTGATGATTTATTTTTTATGAAATCATGGGATATAATACTTGGTTGTATATTTACGAGAGCTCTATCATAACGTTGATTTTTCATTTTTTTTCATTCAATATCAATATCAAAATAGAAAAAATGTCACAGGAGAAAAAAATTATCGAATACCTATGAACGCAAAAATCGGGATTTATAGATTATAGAAAAATTATACAAATACAAAAAAAAAATAATTTGAGTAATTAGTGTGAAGAACAAACTTTCAGTTGTCTAATGACAAATCGTTTTCCATAAGAACACTACGAGCTACACATTATTCTACGTATGTATACATACTACATTGTATGACGTGTTCACATTCGAATTTTCATCATAAAGCATTAGTGTTAAAATTGAAAATTAAGTAACTAAAGCCCGAGACAATGACAGTATGCTAAATACTTAAGTGAACGTAACCGTTTATAATGTATACAGTATACTTATAAACAATGTTGTTGGTGTAATATAAATGGTAAATATAATAGTGCAGCGTTTTTCAAAGTGTGGGTCGCAATTTTTGGTGGGTCGCGAACTATTTTTGAAATCATGATATCAATGCTGTTATTAATCAAAACAGAAGACAAGCAGACATTTAGTATACACCTTATTATTAAGAGTACATTTGTAAAAATATATTGATTGTAATGTATACATATTTATATAATACGAATTTTGTTTTTAATAACTACTTTTTGAAAAGTGAAACCATAATATGACTATATGAGTCACGAAAAATTGTTGGGGGGAAATTTGGGTCGCGGTACTAAAAAGATTGAGAATCACTGTAATAGTGAGTTGTCACTTATTGTTCGTGATATAATAATATTATAATAGTATTACGTATATACGTACGATATACCCCACGTGGTGTGATGTGCGTGTGTGAGTGGCACGTACATGCGTCTGTCGTATGATTGTATTGTCTGAAATGTATACAGTATATCTGTATGTCTTTTTTTTTTTTGCTGCGACTTTTAAAAATTCGATTAGTTTTGTCCACAAATCACCTCATACACATCATAAATTATCTATTATTTTATATAGCATTTTTGAACAAAATTAAATTAAATTTTACTATGGTATGTCAATTAAAAGCCCAGCCCTATTTATGACTATATATATATATATATACGTATAAGTGAAAAACATCTTAAATGCATCGCACGACTGCGACTGGATTTTCGATAAGATGCCCCGTGCCGACCATCGTCATTTAACTGTCGGTGAAGAGTTAGCGGGTGAGCATATATATAGTACAGGCCGTGCACCATGTAAACGGTACAGTGGATATTATTTGGCATGTGGTCGTATATAAGATTTATTTGAAAATATTCACGAGTCGGACACGGGGCACCGTTTGTTTGTGTTTGTGCGCACGTGTGTGAGAAACGCTACGTGTGGTGGGTGAAATGGTTTTTGCAACGATAGGCGGGGGGAGGTGCACTTGAACGGTACATGTACTGTTTGACTCGGGCGTGAGGTGGCTGGTGTGGTAGTGAGACGCGTGAGTGGAAGAAATCGAGAGAGTGAGAGGGAGAGAAAGCGAGAGAGGAAGTATGGTATAAAAATTACGGTTAGCCTTGAGGGTCCATTCATCACGGGCTGAAAACTCGCACTGACAACACAATTTCTAGATAAAACTCGTCCGAAAGTCCCTGGCGGCGGCCGGAACCGAGCAATTGGCTATGTATATACGGCATACGCGGATGGTGTATGCGCGCGTGAATGGCGGTGAGGTGGAGGAGGATTTGCGGTGGTTCACTGGCTGACGAGGGCGGAAACGCCGAGCGAGTGGTCGTGGTGAAGGGATAACGTCCGGGGTTCCTGGCATAACGGTGGAGCGGTCGGTTTCCGGGTGGCCAGAGGGGTACTCGTGGAAGGCGGAAAAATTCAATCCCCTTGGGCGCGGAAAATACGTTGGGACGTGCGTCGCCGAATTTCAATTTGATAAACGGTTACCGGGTATCCGCCACCGTCGCTGTATCTCACGGCAGCTATATTCCGCGGGCCACGGTTGCATATATAATAACACATATATATATATGTATATATACATAGATTTTCGAGACGACTTGTTTTTCTATTTTTTTTTTCGCACCCTTTGGTTGGACTTTTACAAAAATAATAAAAACAGTTGGTGCTCCTTAAACGGTATACACTTAAATCGGCAAGGGCGATAAATATTGTGGGTTTAGATGTCAGCTATACCTATACATAATAACGATAGACGAATACTGGTTTTTCGACGAGCAATAAGAAATACAATAAAGGAACATAAAAAAATAAATAAATAAATAAATATCTCTCGTTTTTGGAAAAAGTAAGAGCGAGAAATTAGAACCGAGGTTTTGGAAAAAAAATTACCGCTTTCTCACGCTCACTCTCCCGCAGTACATTTACATCTCGTATTAATTATAAATCAATGTAATTTATTGCCCCCATCGTACTCCACTCCGAGGACACTTTTTTTTGTAACCAAAGTATATATTATAATATACATAGGTATACCTATATAAAAATGAATATATAACAAACATAAAACTCCGAATAACTATAATAATAAAGGGACTTATATCGTATATTATAATACACATTTAAACGGTGTAGGTATTCTGCAGTTACATGATGGTTGTTGCAGTATTTTTTACTTATTGCGCGCATTATATACAATCCTTAGGACATTTTTATAATCTCGGCACTAATATTAGTTTAAAACGGAAAACGACGTAAAATATTAAACGAGACAACGCGCACCGAATCGCTTATTCTGAAAAACCGCTATTTATTACGATTTTGGGCTGACTATAATAATAATATAATGCATTTACGCGTTGGTCCTTTATTTTAATTCAAATACCGACGCGTATTAAACAAATTGCCATCTTTAGCTTCATTAGTTCGTACACTTATTGTTACCGGATAATTTCCATTTACTGTAGAGGCAACACTTGCAGAGACATGGGAGTTGCATTGTAAATGGTGGTCATTCGTGACTCCAAGACTGGAAATAAAATTATTAATTATGTTTTACCGAAAATTTACTATTCTTTAGAGATGTTATAAATTCAGGATTAAGACATCAAATGCATTAATAATTGTAACAAACCTAATATGACTTTTGGTATGTATTTTGACATTAAAAATATAGAATTAAATTGACTATTCGGTTTTTATTTCCTATTTTTAGTGTATTTATATAATTTTAAATTTTGAACGATTTGATTTATTTTGAACAGTTGTGTCGAAAAACCCATGCTCAAAATGTCTACTATACAGTAGTGTACCGTTTATTGTTCTATCAACATTACATCAAGTTGTGTGTACATCTAATAAATTCCTTGTTTTAGCTTATTCAATTTTAGAGACTAAATAAATTTAATCTATAGCTCGTAGATGAATTAATAAATAATTACTAAGAATTACAATTACTTATTTAAAAAAAATGTTGATGAAAATTATATGTAAAAAAATGTTTAGTTATTTTCAAGGACAATGAAGAAAATACGCCCAGTATGTATATAAATTAAATAGGTTAATTGTTATGTCCTAAGTGTGTTATTACCCAGCTCGTTATTTAATAGCAAAGAAGATTTATGCAAACAATTATATTTATACGAATTACACAGCTCTACTTTTGCCCATTTTGTAAATTAGATGTAGCATTTGTGAAGGTTTCGTTCAGGATATTTTACTATAAAATTTATTGAATTAAAAAAATAATATTATATTATAATGTTTAAAAAAGTTAGTAATTTTTTTAAAAATGTATTTTATTATCATTGCGTATTTAACGAGTAATCTTCAATCACTAGTAATTGGACAGAACGCGTTCATATTGTACGAACTTGACATGAACGAGTTTAATTATCAAGAAATGAACTTGAACGTGAACTAAATTATTGTTTATTATGATCTTACACGATTTGGGTTTGTTTATTAAAAAATTATTTTCATAGACCATAGTTATATTTATAACATTTATAATAGGTACTCTTTATCGTAGCTATTATAGTCACCTATAAATAACACAAAAACATAGACAAACTCAAAGACTTTATACTTATTATAAGGTATATGAACAAAATATGGTTATGCATACATGAATACCATTAATTATAAATACTATAATAAATCATAAATTATATTCTAATAAATCAATAAAAATTAAAACTGATAAAGTAATAACATCTCAACGGAAAAAAAGGCAATGATTTATTTTATCAATTAATGGTAATCAGCTTATTAATTATTTCTTTGACTATGAACTTTAACTTGAATTAGCTCATTTTTTAAAGAAACTTTACCATAACTGGTAATTGCCTTCTAATACTTAATACGATTTATTTGATATCATAATATAATATAAGGTTGAACAAACATATGGACATGAAGTGTAATACTACGTTATGAAAGGTTAAGCCAAGATATCTAAAAATACATTATTATAATATTTGTCATAAGGTATATCAATAAAAAAAATACATCATTACTACTGATACAGTGATACATAGTTTAGATCTATGACAGAATAAATAAATGACTATTTATTAGTTGTAGTATTTTCATACTTACTACCTTAGTATACTTATACTTACTATCCGAACAAATAAAACACAATCAATAAAACCAATGTCCCACAATTTTTTTTTGATTTTATTACTCACATTCTGACAAGATCTAGTACAATTACATATGTTTAATATTTTACGTTAATAAATAGTTTAAATGCATGAATATTAATATTAAAAAGATTCAACAAATAAAATAAAAATAACAAAACTTCTAATTTTTCTATTGGAAAAATATGATATCTAACCTGACATTTTGTAAAAAAAATAATATTTTAAATACCAGATGAATGTTTCAAATTTTTAGTGTTCATATAATTTTAATTAAAATAAAATAATAATTATTATTTTTCCATTCAAATATCTAATTTTGAAGAATTTTGAAATTCAAACATTTAGAAAATAAAATTGTGACTTTATTTTTAATAATACAAAAAGAACAAAAATATTATGATAATTATATCATATGTATAAGATATTAGACATTATATAAATATTTCGTGAAAAATTAAAATCTCAATTTATCTAAATTATTTTTTAAAAATACTTTATTTTTAATTAACATTTAAATTCTAGTTCCAATTTTCAATTAGTAACTCTCAAAGTTAAAAAACATTTGTACTGCTCGAAAAATTGATGAAAAGTTATTGCAAAACCAATAAATTAATTATTTCATCCAGAATTAATTTATAAATAAATAACAACACATTATAAATCATACATATATATACAATATACATATATATAAGTATTAAAGTATGTATATTAATGATGTATTACACTATAATATTATATGATGAATATATTTTAAGTATTTTTAAATTCTATACCTCCTATTCTAATAAACCCTATTACACTACTAAAAGTCAATCATATAAGATTAGGAAACCTCCTCTGCTACAATTATACAGCCACGCAATTTTGGCCATTAACAAGTTTAAATCTATTTAACTCAACTAGATAATTAATTTTCTAAGCAACTTAATAACTTGACTTTAACTTTTAATAACTTAGCTTTTTCTAATTAAATTAAATTAAATTGTTTTTTTTTTTTATTATTAATTTAGTCTATAATTTTTGTTAAAACTTATTCATTGATTAAATTTTGTTTAATCATACTTTATACAGTTTTTTTTAAATAAACCATACAAATAAATATAACTTGATTAGGTAATTTAGTTGACCTTAAATGTGTTACTAATCTATAATTTTGAAAGCCACTGCAACAACTAGTATTCATTAAAAGAGTATAGTAGGATTTATTTTGGTAAAACATTTGGTTACCTATTATATAAAAAAATGTAAGTTGCGCAAAAAATTTAATTTGGATCAGACTACATTGTGTATAACCCAAACTTAAATATGAAAATTAATTTACTTAATTTTTTTCTAAATTATTCCATGTACTTATGCTAATATTAGGTTTAAACTTTTTGAGTTAAAAATATTGCTTGTTAACTATTAACTTAAAATATTAACGTTAGCTTAACAATTAACCTAAGAATATTTTTTCATGATTTTGTAAATACGCTTTATCCTTATTTCGTCGAAAATCAGTTGAACGGCCCTCGGAAAAATATTATATTTTATAATTAATGCGGTCTACTCATCGTTGAAACCTCCGCTTTCGCCATAATAACCAACGACTACTGTATTATTGTTATGATTATTGTTATTATTATTATTATTATTATTATTATTATTGTTATTAATTTTATTGTTGTTGTTTATTGTGTAAAAATTATCTTATCCACGATGGCGGGTAAAGATTGAAAAAGAAAAGCCGGCCGGATGGTTTTAAAAACTGTAAATGGCAGGTGAGATAGAAAAAACTAACGAACTTGACGGACGTGGTGAGGCGTAAAGTTCTTAACAATTTGACGCGCTCCGGCTATTCATCAGAGCGTCGAAGAGACGCGGCGCCGCCGTAGTGCCGAACGCAAATCCTCGTGTCGAGAAAGTTGTAAATTATAACGAGATAAAAATAAAAAAAAAACGTATATAAAAAAGAAAAAATAGCTGGGTTGATCCCACACGGCAGGGGGTTGCGGTGGTGGTGGCTACAGAACTGCAAAGGGGTTCTACAGGGTTAAAGGTCTACCCCGAGCGCCTATCAATCCTCATCGGTCACCCGGCAGCCAGCCCTCCGCCGACGCCCATGCTTGAGCCGTGAGCTCTGCCACTCTGGTCGTGGCGGCTTATTCGGTGATAATATCAAAAATGTTTTTGCCCATTAATTTTGTGCGTGGAGAAACTTGGTCCGAAAACTGTTCGACCTCTCTCCATATTTATATATATATATATATGTATGTGTAGAGCAAGAGAGTGAGAGAGAGAGCGCGCGCGAGAGGAATATACGTATATATGTATATATTTAGAGGGGTGATCACGAAACCCACGAGCCACCACCGGTGGATGTTTACGAAGTCGAATTGACGCTTATTATAGTTTGTCCACATTATTATATCTATGTAGGCACGTGGAAACCTGAACAGTTTAATCACGCGCACGCTCATAGCATCGACTCACCTGATCTAACCGCGACGTTCCGGGAAGATTTCTCACGGACTGACAGTTGACCACGGCTGACTACAAGTACGCTTTATAATAATAACATAACATAATATGAGTTGTTTTTTTTTTTTTATCTTTGAGTTTTTCGTAGTCACAGTCTATAGGTACATAATGGTAATTGACCATTCCCGTGATCCCACATTACCTCACCCATATTTATTCAAATTCTAATTTTGTAAATTATTTAAATATTCTTAAATATTAAAGACCATATATTTTTAAGAGCTTAGATTATTTATATATTTTAAACAGTGTCATGTGATGATAGAGACTTTTTTTACTTCAAATGAGAATCGTGCTCTCTCTTATAAATCAATAAGACTTTTTGGAATAAATTGATGCATCTAAATTGATATTCAAACTAATAGTTATTAAGTTACTATTCTATAAAAAAAAACTTTAAATTATATAAACAATTTCAAAAATGATAAATTGAATAAATCTATTAGATACTAAAGGAAAAACTGATGTGAAACATGCTTAGTTAATCGTCCTGTATGATATACAAAACATAGTATTTTAAAGTATTTTTTATTCTTTTATTTATAAAAAACATAAAATAATATATAAATACAATTATATTATTTACTCCTTCAATCTGAATATTGTGTTGGAGTAAAAAGTTAACTTTTAAAATGCTTTGGAAGAAATATGAAAAAAATAAATTAATAAATTAAACTAACAATAAAGGATTTACAATTGTATAGTTTGACGAAATAAAGAAGTTATTAGAAATAAGTATACAAATAAATATAAAACGTAATTTCATAGTTTATTACAAGAGATATAACTTAGCATTAAATTATTTAATTATCAATACGTGAAACTTATTTTACAATATTTTATAATGATTATATTTTGAAAAAATCCAATAATTATACACTATAATTATTATTGTTCTCCTATTAAATAATCTAGATCAAATAACTTTCTTGGAGGTAATAGGTATTTGGTTATTTTTTTTACTGGTAGATAATATGCCACCTCTTGACCATAAGATAGAATTTAAATACAGATTGATAAAATACAAAATATTATGTGTTTTTCTCATATTTTTGCTTCCTTGAACAAGGGTTTGATAATAGCTTAAAATTATTCAAGAAAATACTATTCGGAATACTTAAATTATAAATATATACAAATGCTTTAACAATTTGTTCAGAAATATTTTTTAAAATTTTTATTATTACGTGTTCGTATCCCGTAGCGTCTCTGTAGTTGTTTATAATCAATTGCACTATTCTAACACGTCTATATTGGATTTGGATGCTTTTCAATTTTGGAATTAGTTATTGCTAATGACGTGACATAACAATCTTTTTGAAATCTAATCTTTTAATCTTAAACCTTTTATTTTTTAATTAGTCCAATTTTTTAAGCTTAGAATAGATTTTATTGTATCGTGGTTTTTATAATATGAATTTTATATTCAGTAATTTAAGCTATTTCCATAACTGGAATTGATACTATAGTTGGTATCTGTGATATCAATTAATAGTACTCCTTCATTTGTTTTATTAAAATATTTATTTTTTTACTTTTAATGAATACATGATTTAAACACAAGTTATTTTGTCCCCTTGGCAATATAGTAAAAACGTGTATAAATAAACAAAAAAGTTATCTGATAAATAGTCTAGATCAGTGATTGCTTACCATTTTTTAGTGAATGCTCCTTTTAGATTTTAAAATATATCATCCCCCAACTCCCCGGACAAATTTAAATAAATGACTTTGTAAATAATAGTTCTTCCATTATTTTTCTGTCATTGCTACATACCGCACATACACAAGTAACAAGTCTTCGTTATCTCTTAAAATTGATTCATAATTTTGGAGTGAACATTTTGTAAATTTTAAAATAATCGCACACAAATGAATTTCTACATTATTCGCATTTTATCGATTCACCAGGACACAATATTATTATTATTAAGAGGAACAGATGAAATTATATCAGACACATTTTAGCTTTGAATTCAAGATTTCTTCAACATCAAGTAAAATAAGTGTTTCGGCGATAGTATGTGGTTTACTGTCGGAAATATTCGTATCACAGTAGGACTAAACGAAACTTATCGACATTGATATGATTATGGATAAGACAAAAACTTGGTCCTAACTCCTATTATTATGTATATATTCGTATGGAAATATCCTAATATTGTAGTGTGTATACATATTTTGCATAACTAATTAGTCTATTGTGAACACCTATTAAATATTATATCCAAATTACACAGTATTTTATGAATAAATCGTTATTACGTTACTTACTGTAGGTAACAGTACAACTGTGACAGCAGTCAATACCCAAATAGGATGCTGGATCAATGAAAAACAAGGATACACTGTTTTAACTTTTTTAATGATAAAATAACAATTTACGGTAAAAATAGGAGACAGCAGAGAATTGAACGGAACGGGAAGTAAGAAATAGGTTGCTTAAAATGGTTTGTGGTTCCTCGGTAAAGTGATTTATATGCCGAAATTGGTATAATAAGTCTTTGCATTACATAAATCGTACATGTCAATCTGCCTTCGATTATCCAAATCCCTAAGATCGTAAATAGAATACAGCACCTATAATATGTCGATGGTTCACTATTATAATATGCACATTATACGTATAGGTACGTATAGGTACCTATATGTATTTGTAAATAACTTGCAGCCATTTTGACATGATTTTGTTTATGTTTTCACTTTTTTTTTTAATTTAATCAAAATTTTTCATTTTTAAATACACAGTATAATATTCATCATATTATGTAATTACCACACAACAACACACATCACTTATAAGTTATAACCATATATTTTATAATTAGAGTTATAACCTACTGATAAACCACTATATGAGGTTTAAGTTTTGAATTAATATGTACGTGGAATATCTATTTTGAAATTGTATATTATTTCGGGGGTATTTTCGTTTCGGGATATTTTTACGTGTCAACTAAATATAATACTCTATTAACTTATCAAAACACTGTATCTCTAATCCCTAATCTTTAGAGTATAAAGTTGGTGTAATGGTGTATGGTTGTCGAATCAATTACATAACTTGGTCAAAACATACAATGCCTTGTCCTGATAGAATTTTCAACGGGGTATTTATATTTTAACGATAAATTATAATAGTTATACTATAATAGTGTATAGTATTTACTAAGAATTTTTTTTTCATCTATCTACACCAAAAAGTCCAATAAATGTGTTTGTGAATTTAAATTTGCATATCAAAATTAATTAGCTCATATAATTGAACCATGGTTTGTAAAAACTACTCTAATCCTGTTTTTATATTATATAGAGGAAAAAAATACATTAAAGTAAGTCAATTTATTGAATTTGTGTATTTATAGAAACAAATAATGAGACATTCGTTTCAAAAAACAAGAATAAATTTTTCCTTAGGTTAAATTAGTTTCCGGAAAAATATTTAGAAAAAAACATTGATGGAATATTATTCTAATCATTTTTTCGACTGGAATCAGATAGTTTCAAAGTAACTTTGTGTAAGATAAACTATTGTAGGTAGTAGTATAGAAAAATAAATTTTGATAATAATCTAAAAATAAAATAAAATCTAGAAATATAAATAGAAAGCAAATTCTATGACTTTAGGAGTATTTAGCATAAATTACACTTGCTAATTTACCAATAACACAAATAAAATATTTCTTGGTTTGTTTCTCTCGTTGTATCTCACTACATTTTGATATACAAGTATAGTTAAATTAACAAAAATATTTTGCCATATCCTTATAAATAAACATGAATTGTACTTGTTAAATCTGTATAAATAAGTTAATAAATGGGTTGCTTACGTTCAAATGTATAGTTAGATACCAGTAATTTTGGTGCTTATGTTACGTATTAAAAATAGGTTACAATTTAAACACCAATTTTGTTGATGTATGTGACTTTTATCTTGTTTTATAAGCATATGTGTGGCAGCTAATTTCATGAATTTTATGTCTCCTAATCTATTATAATAGTCTTATAAATTAACACTTTTTATGGCGATGGTTGTGGAATATGTGAGGCTTGTGAAGGACAAGGGTATAAATACATTTTTCTTGAATTTAAAAAAAAATATTCGCAAACGTGTAATCAACTCAAAATTCATACGATTATTTCAATAATATTGTATTAGTGTAGTAAGTAAATGGAACACATCAAAACTAGATTTATTATGTTTACAATGCTTACATTGAGCAGCGTTAAAGATTACCACGTTACTAAGACTTGTATAAATACGTGTATTAAGTACACCAAGTACTAGGAAAAGGGAGTTATAATAGAACTAGACTATTATTCTATTTTGTAGGACTATTTTCCTTGTCTTCAACTTTATCATAGCCATATTGCCACAAGTACTTACAGCCATTACTAGTTCTAGTAGAATTATAAAATTTAACTTTTTATATTATTATGTTATTGTGTTAATTAAACTATTCAATTTATCGTTATTTTAATTGCAAATATTCTTTTTCGTTACCTACCTTTCTCAAACAACGTATACCTACCTACAATTAATTTTGAACATCCTACATTGCTTAAATAATTATTGTCACAATAGTCGCAGTTTTCTGCCCAGCATTCACTACAAGCGCCACTGGTTCTATGATTTAACAAAATAAATAACAAAATTCAATTTATTAAATATATATATGTATAGTATATTGTATAAGATTGTCATACGTTATTATCATCAAATATATACTAGATTTATAAAAAAGTACATATTTAACTAATTTTGTTCAATTCGGATTAACCATATATTTTTATATATTACAAATATTATACTATAATTTGAAAATACAAATAAGTTAATGACTTTAGTAATTGTATTCAGTGGTTTTTCTCCAATGTTATCCGAGTAAATACGTCTCTCTTTTTTGTTTAAGTTCTAGTAAAAATTATGATATACATGTGGAATTATTATTATTATTTTTTTTTTTTTTTTTTTTATTTTTTTTTTTCTAATGATAAGTATGATTTAGTAAATTTATGTAGATTGATGCTGTATTTTAGATGATTTTTTTAAATGATAAAAGTGTTATTATATTATAAACATAAATATAGGCTCTAAACATTCCAATTTACACATTTGATTTTCCATTTACTATCTCTTATTAATATTAAACAATGTTATAATGTTTAAACAATACGGGATCAAAATCAGTATTATTAGCATAAAGTGTACTACCTATACTGCCATTACCTTTACATGAGTGTATACGCAATTTAAAAATTAAAATCAACGTATTAATTGTGTGCATACTTAAACATTAAATATTATTAATATCAATATCAATAAATAATCAAAAAATATAATATGATAATTACTTTAAAATGTTGATGATCAATCAAATGCAAATGATTTAATGACACCTAAGTCATTTAGTTTTTACTACATTACTATTTAAATTTAAATATTCAACTATTATCACAAAGTCAAGTATAAGGGAATAAATTAATGATAAATCATTGAAAAATCGTATTATCAATAAATTTGGCAGGTTATTTATTTAAGTTCACCGTATGTAAATTATGTTTTTATGACAATAATTATGTTGCTGTAATTGAAATTGAAATTAATTAACTTATTTTATTTCGATTGATACCGTTTAAAACCATATTTGTCGCTTAATCCGTCATCAGTGGCTTTGGCCTTTTCGACTGTCAATTTTTTTTATAGTTATTTGTTTATTTATTTATTTGTAGATTAATGGGTTATGCCCTTTTTACAATAAGTTAAAAACTGAAGTAATAACATGTGTGTAGAAGATAAGGGGGTAATTTATAAACTTAATAATTACTACTTAACACAATATAAAAACTAAAACTATAATGATCTTATTAATTCTAAAGCCTTAAATCTAAATATGGTACGAGAAAATACAAAAAAATCTAATTTGATTGATATATTATTGGCCAAAACAAGAGCTCTTGAAGAGAACGTACTATTCCCACTATTGGTATTATACTTGGGAATTACGAAAAGATCCATGTTCCTTGTGTTTGTACAAGGGACGCGAAACCCAATTTCGGATAATAAGTAGGACAGTCAATGAGGTTGTTTAAAATATCATAAACTAACATAATGTCGGCTGTTTAACATCTGATATTAAGTGAATCTAGGCTCAAAAAGTTTTCAATAATGTTAACGGTGTCTCTAGTGATATGTATATTAGTAATATAAGAAATTCTTTTTAAAAATTTATAATGGACATTATTAAGTTCATTTATGTATTTAGAATAATTAGAAGACTAAATAAGTGATCCAAATTCAAGGTTAGATTCAATTAAAGACATATACAGGGTTTTTAAGTAAATAGGGTTTTTGAACTCTTTCGTATTTCTATTTATAAAACCAAGCATTTTAATAGTATATTGTGTGGCAAGAGCGGGAGGTGAGCCATTTCAGTCGCGGGCGTTGTGTGCGTTGTGTCGCCCAAGACTGAAATGGCCTTCCCGCGCGAGCCACACATACTATTTTTTGTCACGCCCCTGCGTTCATGGAAAATGTTATGCAGGGATCTATGCAACAATTATAGACTATTCTACAGACTTACTAACGCATCGTTCGACGCACTTATCTAGGAACAGTGCAAATTAAATATGTTTAGATGTTTATGCGTCATGCAAGGAGGTTATACTATACATTTAAGATGTAACCAAAAGTTTATGTTTTGTAAGAACCGTGGTAGGTATACATTTTAGTTTCTGTTTGTGCAGGGGATACGCGCCCGGCGGCCAGCACTTTTGGGGATTTCTTCTTTTCCGCCCGGCACTTTTGGGGATTTCCTCTTTTCCGCCCGGCACTTTGGGGATTTCCACTTTACCGCCCGCTGGACGGAAAAAGGACGCTTTCGAACGCTTCTACCGTGGTCGAAAACCAAACTTTCGGTGCAGGCGTGATAAAAAAGATTTATTTATAATTTTACTGTGATTTAATTTAAATGATAAATCACTGTCAAAGTAGATACCCAAATCTTTGCCAGAATTAACTCTATCTAGATAATGGTTATTAATATGATATTGAAATGTAATTGGATTTTTATTACGTGAAAAATATATAACTTGGCATTTATTAATGTTTAGTGGAAGAAAATTACGATCACTCCATTGAAAAAATGTATTAAAATTGGATTGTAACCTATTTGCATCATTAATTGATTTAATATCAAAGTATAATTTAGCATCATCTGCGAACAACAAAATATTGACGTTAGTATTAAGGACCAGTGGAAGATCATTAATAAAGATTAAGAATAGTAACGGTCCTAGGTGAAAGCCCTGAAGAACACCCGAGGTCACCGCATACTCATATGAATAGTAAAACAAGATTTTAACTGATTGTCTACGATTAGTGAGATATGAGTAGAGCCAATTAAGAAAGTTGCCAAAAAATCCGAAAGCTATACATTTATGGTATAATAATGTGTGATTGACTAAGTCAAACGCTTTTTGAAAATCAGTATAAATGGTATCTACTTGATATCCTTTATCTAATGATGATCAGGTTCCGCCCCAATTGCTTCATTTAACGAGCCAAGTGTATCTAATATGTCTGTTTCGGAGATACCACACGAATTTAAATTAAGATCATGACAATAATTTGTATACGGTAGTTTTTGTGTCACGATAGGGGTATTGTTATTCAAATACACTGAAGAAAAATAATTTGCAAATAACTTGGATGTATTCTCGATACTATCAGCAACCATACCGTCCAACATAACGGAGGACGGATACCTAATTTATTGGACTTGAGAGTTTTTATGTACTTCCAAAAAATTTAGAAATGTGGTTAATATTAATTTCGATTTTTGAGATATAATTCGCGTGAGTACGGATAGATAAATATTTACATTTTTTCCGCTATTGCGAAAACTCTAAATAATCTGAATTATTATTAGTTTTTATTTTTATTTTTTGTGAGCTACCTTTTTTAGTCTAGTCAGTTCTCTGAACTCTGAATTAGACAAAAGTATATTACGTGGCTTATTATGGTTAATGTTTATTTTTGGAACGAATAGATCAAAATAATGGTTTAAAATTCCATAAAATTTGGAGATAGCTGCATTTAAATGCAAATTAATAAGATTTGGGATCATATCAATATTGGCCAAAAATCGAGTAATTTCATTAAAATTGCATGCATGAAAATTATTAACAATAGGATTTTATTGGTCATTTAGTGTGTGAGCTAAGTTGAGTGGATAAAAGAAATCTAAGGGAGAGTGATAAGAATCAACTAGTGGAGTGAATGAACAACCGGGAAATATAGTATCTAAGGGGGAATCAGAAAAAATCAAATCCAAGATATTATCATTACGGTAATTAGGAATATTATTAAACTGACCTAAACCTAAATAGTTTATATAAGAACTAATTATGGTATTTGTTGATGGATCATTAATTAAATTGTTAACACTCAGGGAAAAGCCAGGCAGGTTAAAATCACCGATTATAAGGATATTATCAAAAGAATAATTAGCTATAATATTTTTAACAACCTCGCAGTACTCATAATATTTATCCGAATGGGTATTGGGAGGTATATAAACACATCCTAAAAGTAATAAACTATCATTCAATTTTAAAGAAACAAAAACTTGTTCAATACTGGGAACATTTTTTACCGGAATTCGTATACAGTTCAAGTTACTATTGACAGCCAATAACACACCACCACCACAACGTTTCTGATAAAAATAATAAATCACAATTAATATTGAAAACAGAATTACGAAAAAAAGAGAGTTTGGTTTTTAGACCAAGGACATTTTAGTAAATTACGTTTAATTTAAAAAATTTTGAGAACTAGCTTGTTTTGCAATAGAAATCGGTACAATTTTAGGAGTGTCTTTAAAAAACTTAATAGTTAATCCAGTTTCGCAACTTGAGATACGGGCAGTCAATTAATCACGGAGTTTCTTCATACAATTTCTCTGGTATTGTGTCCAATCAGTACTAACATTGACAGAAGAAGGAGGAACAAGTTGTGATTCTGAACAATATATACTTGGAACAACTTAAATTCTCGTTGACTTCAATATCGTTTACTCTACCTGTATGGATTAATTTATTTGTGTTTTGTTC
This sequence comes from Schizaphis graminum, assembly GCA_020882235.1. Classification (NCBI taxonomy): domain Eukaryota; kingdom Metazoa; phylum Arthropoda; class Insecta; order Hemiptera; family Aphididae; genus Schizaphis; species Schizaphis graminum. The sequence continues at coordinate 96,599,296 of CM037033.1, forward strand.
TAATCTTAAATCGTGTACACAGAATATTATAAAAATAATAGATATACATAAACATGTGCATAATTTGTTGTTAAATTATATTTTAAAATCAAATTAATTAAATTACACCTTATTTAGAGACTTTGTTCCTCCTTGAGTCGTGTTCTGAGTGTTTAATTCTTTTAATAGCCTGGAAATAAATTAAATACATTTAAAAAAATAATAATAATTGAACGCATTATATGTTACATACTCTTCGACTTCCGTTATAGTGTCCACCTCTGTGGCTTTTTTTAATATTTTTTTCAGCGCTCCAATCACGAACGCTTTAAGTTTAACACGTAAATATAAGTTAAATTATATACTAAATTAATTAAAATAAATATCTTAAATTTATCATTATTACATTGTGAAGTTTTATTATCTTTTTTACAGGGTTCGGCTTTAGGTTTTCGTTTACCCAATTCGTTCAATTCTTTTATACATCTAGGTTCTCCAGATATTCGGTCCATTCGTATGGTAATTGTTTCTAGTTTTTTCATTATATCATTTTCGTTAATGTATAAGGCATACTCATCTAACATTTCAAAATTTTAAAATAAAAATATGTATATTAGTATACGCACATTAAAACAAATGTTATATACAATTACATCACAACAAATAAATTATTACATCTATTATAAAATGTTCATTAACTAAATAAATATGTTTTGCATTTCATAGTTTATATTTCAATTCATGTCTGGTATATAAAGCTATTAAATATAATTCGAAATTCAACAACTATACCTTTATTTTAAAAATCATAAAAAAAATTTAGTTTTTGACAAAATTAAATTAATTTAAGGGTCCAATGCAACAACCAGTCAACTCCATTTTTGAGCGAAATCGTTTTATTTATTGATAAGATAAAGTATAAAATTATTCACAAATGGGTGCAACAAACGTATTTCTCCGTTAATTAATAAATTAAATATGTGTAAAATGGAATTTACTGATTGTGAATTTAAGCGAAACAAAAAGATAACTCCCGGAGTTGTCTGGTTGTTACACTAAAATCATTAAATAAAAAAATGACAAGAAGTCATAATTTATTCAATATTTTCAATATTTTTTATAATACATAAAGAAAGGTAACATATCATGTTATATTTAAATAGTTAAAAATATTTATTAATTTATTCCTAATAATTTTTGTTTCAGAATAATTACAAGAAGTCCTAATTTATTCAATTTATAATTATTTTTTTATTTTTCATGCTAATAAAAAGATTTACAAAGTTTTTCATCATATTTTTATATTCTTTACATACTATACAAAGATGTTCTAACCTAACCTAGGAAGTTAATATACAGAAAGATTATGGCAGAAAAATCTGCGAAACTCTCAAAGTACAAAAAATAACTCTTAAAAAAGGGAGGAGAGGATGTTATACGGTGGATCTGGAAAATGATTAGTAAAGTATAGATAACCGAAAACTTCCAGATAATTGGAAAGTGGCGGTAGTATGCCCAATTCACAAAAAAGGAGACAAACAAGACTGTAACAACTACCGCAGAATATCCTTGCTTAATGTAGTGTATAAAATATTCTCGAATTGTGTTTTAGACAGAATAAAAGAAATAACGGATCAAATAATAGGACACTATCAAGGAGGGTTTTAGAACTGACAGATCCACAACGGACCAGATATTCATAATTAGGCAATGTATCAAAAATCTTGGGAGTTTGATAAAGAGATTCACATACTTTAATGTTGTGGACTTTAAGAAAGCGGATGATAATATTCATAGAGAGAGTCTATTGAATATCATGAAAGAATTTCATTTTCCACAAAAACTGTTCAATCTAGTATCTATCAGCGTCATGGAGACCCTGATAAGGGTTCAAGTAGGAAATTTAGTAACTGACCCGAGACCCGACAACAGTGAACTCGAAGCTAAGATAAGGTGATTCGCTATCGCCGATTCTGTTCAACGTGGTGTTGGAAAAGGTTATTAGGGAAATGAAGATTGGTCCTAACGAGGGTATTAGACTACAAGACACGTCGATAAGCCTACTTGCTTATGCTGACGATATAGTATTGATGGAAGAGTCTCAGGATAGATTGAAGATTTTATTCAGTAGACTGCATAAAGCAGCATCAAAAGTAGGACTATACGAAGAAAAAAACGGAGTATATGTTTTTGAGTAGACGGGGACTACCTTTTTGTCAGTCAATAAAAATAGATCAATATGAATTTAAAAGGGTAGAACAGTTCAAATACCTAGGTTCTATTTTGTTTGAAAAGAACAATGTAGCATTAGAGGTAGCAGCAAGAATCCAAGCTGGGAATAAATGCTATTATGGACTGACTAAGGTACCAAGTTCACGAGCAGTATCACGAAGATTGAAAGAACAGTTATATACGTCCTTATTACGACCGGTGGTACTGTATGGATCGGAAACATGGCCACTAAGAAAAATAGATGAGCAAAGATTCATGGTCTTTGAAAGAAAAGTGTTACGGATAATATATGGCCCAGTCAAAGATGAAATAACTGGGGAGTGGAGACGAAGAAAGAACTCAGAGCTGGAAACATTATACAGCAGTTCAGATATAGTGGAGGGCATCAGAAGCAGAAGACTACGGTGGGCTGGCCATGCTTGGAGGAGCCAAAATCCACTATTACATGCAGTGAATGCACAAAACCCTGTAGGTAAAAGACCTCTGGGAAGACCAAGAATGCGATGGGAAGATGGTATAAAGAAGGACAATGAACATTTATGTGGTACTTCCAATTGGAGAGATCTGGCATTGGATAGAGAAGGATGGAAGCTTGGTTGTGAAACGGGATGGTATTAAAGGCACAATAACCCCCCCCCCCCCAAAAAAAAAAAATATTTTTTATTTTTCATGCTAATAAAAAGATTTACAAAGTTTTTCATCATATTGTTATATTCTTTATATACTATACAAAGATATTCTAACTAAATAAATTTAGTATTTTTAAATGATTTTTGAACTTATATACTTTCAAAAAACATGATATATTTTGGGCAGCAACAAGACAACTCCAAGTAATTCTTAACTTCCAAAAATTATTGAGCCTAATGGAACTCGCATAAAGGTTATTATCATATTTCATATGATGCAACAAGTAATTTATAAATAAATGGTATAAAATTATTCTATAAAATGAATTTGTTCATTAAAAGAGTTTATAAGATCTCTTGAAAAATACATGAAAATGGAGGATTGTTTGTTGCATTAGACCCTTCAATTACAAAATTTATATATTTTATAAAGTATAACTAAATTTAAGATTTATAATAATTTTAGTTCTTCTTATTATTATTTTTTTTCTTTAACTTAATGAAATTTGATTTAATTCTAAAAAAAAATTCAAAAACATTAATTTAATACATTCAAAATTTAGATGGCTACACTTTTTGTTCACCTACATCTAACAAAATATAAAAAATAACTATACATTTTATTAAAATTTTTACAAAATCTATCAAAGAAAATTATTTTTAATTATATTTAATAGCTGATAAAATGCAACAGCTTTTTCTAAAAAATTTAAAAAAATTCATACTAAATATTATGTAAAATGTGTTCAATACTACAATAAAATAGAGAAATAATAAATATTAATAACAGGTATATTGTTATACTCATATAATAATAAAGATGTAATATATTTAATTTCTTTATATTTTTACGACTTTTTTTTGTTTTTAATTTGAATTTGACAAAGCAACGTTTTTATTATTTTTAAGAGTTAACAATTATGTTAATAAAAAAATTAAAATTTATTCATTGTAATAAAAAATTTCTTTCAGTAGGTACGTTCATAAAAAAATTTGATATCATCAATAATGTAATTACTAACTTTTTGAATCGCTCATTGAATCTTTTATTTCAACGCTTGGTTCCTGCAGTTTCGCCTTATACTGTATTATATTAATTTTTGAATAAAGTTCTATCATAACTTTTTCTATCGTTTTTACAATATTACCAATACTTTCTGGGTAATTATAATCCACTTTTAAACATTTCAAAAACTCTAACGCCCATTGAATTTGATTTATCCCTAAAAGATATGAATCAAACAAAATTAACACATTAGGCAGTTTTGTGTCGTTAATATCATAAATTCTGCTAATACATTTAAATATCATCCGTCGAAAAATATAAATAATACATTAGTCGAAAACCTAATTATAGTCACTATTAATTATAGTACCGCTTTTAATTTTTGTTTCTTTGTTGTACAGAGACCACAAAACTGCAATCAAATTGTCAAATAGAGTTGAAAACGGCATTTGTAGCGCAAATTGCTTGATGTTACCTCTTACCGGAGCTACTCGAAATTTGTATACCTGCGGTATTAGTTTAACCCTTTGTTTACCAGAAGTTTCTGCAGTGAATCTATAATAAAATTTATTATTTGTGAAATTTATCTGCTCAATAAATAAATAATCATACTCTTTATTTTGCTCAGTGTCCGCCATATTCTCGTAAAAAAAATTTAATTTGTGTTGAGTAATAAATTTAAAATGTTTGATTATTTATTCAAATATCACGGAATGTGCAAAGAATAATTTTGATACGTTACTATATTTATTTTTGAATGTTTATTAGTGTGGCCAGAAAAACGAATGACATAACACACTCCATTATCAAAATATAAAATAACCATTTTTATAATATTAAATTAAATAAAATTTAGATTGCAAAATTAATTCCATAATTTTTAATTCTTAATATAATATACGTAGAACAAAGAGTGTTTTTTTTAAATTTATATTATTATCAAATCTATCTAATTTCAAAACTTGTTGTTAGTAATTTCTTTAAAACATCAATTATACCTATTGCTAATTTTTCAATAAATTTAACACCGTTATATTAATAAAACTATTTAAAAAATTTGTTTAATTTATACAGTTTAAGGATTTGCTCAGTATAATTTTAAATTTTTTAAGTAATGTATTTGGGTAATAATATAGTACATTAACAGAGTTTTTTATTAACTTCTACTGTATATTTACTTAATAAATATTTATATTTGTGTTTAAGTATTTTAATATAATTTTAAAATAAAATAATCAACTTAATATTTTATATGACAGTATTTCATTTACAAAATGTCTTTAATTGAATTTCACTATTTCAAGTACTTCAACAAAATCATTTTTTCACTTATTATGATACTATGAAAGAAATAAAATTTACAAAACGTCTTATTTTCTGTATTATAATGTAAATTATTATAATGTTTAATGAATTTTAGACTTAATTACAACTTCAAAATTAAATGTACAGTTAAGCATAAAAACGTAATAAAATGGTTATATAAAATAAAAATAAAATAAATTTTGATCAGAGTGAATTTGGGATCATAGAGATTGATGAATAAATAAAGAACTGAAAACAGCTAAAAGGTATGGCAGATAATAAGAAGTAATAAAGAATAATCATAGGCGTGACTAGATAGACAGCAAATCTTCTTTAATAGGATAGTACTCAGTTGAAAATGAAAAAACAGATTGAAGTAGATAGCTCAGGAAATAAATACTAAGGCTGGTAATGCAAAAGGTAAATCCTGCGGATAAAAAAATCTTTGGTAGAAAAAATATAAAGACATTTTTTCTTTACAGAAATCAGCCGAATATTTGTTCCGAAACGTAGTATACTGAAAATTGTTCAACAAAAAATGAGCAAAATAAATAACACTTTACTCACTCCAACTTTTATATTACACACATGTTCCTACCAACTTCTGTTTGATGATAGCATTGTAAGTAGTAAGTACCCCTACGGCACTTACCGACGAAATAACTTTTTAATACAATTTATAAATATTTATTTTTATAGGCATTATAGTATATTGTCAGATACATAAATTATAGTTGTAATTTTATTTAATTGTTCATAATTAATTTAAATTATTCATTTTTTATTTATTTTTTTTAGTGTTAAGAAAAAAACTAATATTAACATAATATATTTTTTTTAATTTTGTGATTAAAATATAAAACCTAAAAAATATAAATAATATACAAGATTATTCATTAATAATATTAAAACTAAAAAAAAATATCATTCTTATTACATATTGGTAGATATAATGTATGTATTTTAAGCAAAAATATAGTTTATTATTCAAAAAATGATTAGAAGTCTATAACATTCGTTAAACACTTTATAAATACCTATTATATATTTAAGTATTAAACACACTATATGATTAACTAACATAAGATTATACACTCAACACTTTTTACACGTCCGAATTATTACTTAATATATTAAAATGACACACGGCACCAGTTCGACACTGACCATCAACGCAAGCGAACTCAGCAATACAATTATTAACAGCCATCTACTAAACTGTAAAGTACTCGAATATTTTAAATATATTATTATTATAAATATATACAAACCAAACGGGTATTATTATTGACAAACAACTCACACACAGTGCTCTAGCCCCCAGCAACGGAAAACCTTCCCTGGATAACTAGTATCGTAAAAAGGTTCCATCGACCACATTAAACTTGCTTAAATCACTATATTATATAATTTTTCACAATATACCGATCCCGCAATTTTGTCAAATACATTTTTAAATAATTAAAATAGACAATATTCGTATGTATTTGAACTAAAAAGTGCAGTGCTCGAGTTAAATACCTACCTAGTTCAAAACAGAAACATAGTTATCATTTTATAAATATACAATAGCCAATAGGAAAATTATATTGTTTGATGAAAATTTTCTTTAAAGCTTTATTAAAATGTCAGTTATAAACAGTGGCGTATAAACGGGGAGGTTCCCGGATTCAAGCCCCCCCCCAGAACAAAAAAAACATGGATTTATGCACATACGTGTCGTAGAAGTTTTTAATTAAAATATCTAACTAGTATGTGTGTACAGAGTTATCGATAAACAAATAATAAAAATATTGTCCACAATCCACAAAAGCCATAATAGTAGAGCGCCGGTGACCGATGTCGACACTTAATATACCAGGCAGAAATTCGTTGCGGCGATACAGTATAACGGCTCGACAACATTTTTTCAGTTATAAATTAATATTGTTTGTATTCATTTTATTTCTTTATTCCTAGTTTTAAATTTAAAGTAAGATGAAACAAATAAGCTTTATCGTAATATGATTTTTAAAAATTTTAAAATCCCCCCGCCCTCCAAGAAATTATTGAAAATACGCCACTGGTTATAAATAATAATTTAAAAAATATTTTTTAGTAGTTTAGAACCTCTGCAACTTCTACGAGTTGTATTACTGTTTTTATCTAATTTTTTTTTTAAAAAATAACGATTTAAAAAAACTTAATGATAAGTTATAATGTTGCATACTAAATACATTTGTGTGTACATTGTAACAACTGTAATACATCTTTAACTAAACCTAACCTACATATAATAATTAGAAAGTTTGATAAACTTGAACAGATTATACAACGAAAAATATTTAATTAGTATGTACGCGATTGCTTAAATTAATTACATACACTATTTATTAATAAAGTCACATAGTATATTAAAATTTAATAGTATTTTATAATCATTACAAAATATTGTGAAATGTACTAATTCACGATCATAATTAGTTTACATTTTTAAATTTAATTTTGAAATATAATAACGAACTGAATATTAACTATTAATACATATTTTAAGTTTTAATTCAGAATTGATTATATCAATGGAATTTTAAAATGTTTATATAACTTTTTTGTGAATACTTTAAAATGAAAAAAAAAACAACAAAAAATACTTGTTGTGTATTGAGATTTACTTATTATAATTTTCGCATGGTATAATACCATAATAATAATTATTATTATTATAATTATATGTATAATAATAATGATACAAAAACCAAACTCTTTGTTTAAATGTTAACAATTTTTTTTTTTATTATTATTGTTCCATCGCAAAACCGGCACATGATAAAATGTCAGCTTATTGTCATAAAAAAATTTAAATACATACTAAAACTTATAGTATTAATTATAAATAATAAAACATATTGCATATAAATATTTGAATAGTGAATTACTGTCTGCTGATAATACTTAATACATATCAAAATCCTATACATATTCATATATTGAAAACAGTGTTGTCCTTTATTTTTAAACGAGTGTTTAACACTTAAAACTGTTGAAAATACTTTATAATCAGAGCCATAACGATCGATCATTGTAAATGTTTTTTTTTCCATGTCACGTGTGAAAGAGACAAATATAACAACAAATAATGACATGACGTACATATTGTTAATCATAGTTTATACAAAAGAAAATAATCCTCTTGATAAGGTTAAAATCGTAATCTGTAAATAGGTCAATAATCTAAATAATATTTAAGATCTTTAATTTTCATATTAAACAGTAAAATAACAAACAAAACAATAATTAAAGAAAGACAATTTAATTTTTTTGTAGGTATCTTAATTTTTCTGACAGTTAAAAATCGACAATTTATTAGAAAAATATATTTTCGTTATTAATAACGTTGACAAAAACAAATAGCGTTATTCAAACATTTTTTATGCTTTTCATATAATATTAAACAGTATTAATTATTGTCAATATTAATATTGACATAAATGTTATGCACATACATGCATTCGTTATTAGATTCACCTTTAAAATAAACGAGACATTTATCTAGTAATAAGAAAATTTTATATTTTTCAATCTACTTGATTGTTTTTATTTTTATTTTTTGTAATCAAATAAATTATAATTATAAAACTATAATTTGTAATATTGTTTGTATAAATCAATTTGATATAATATTACACCGTATTTAAACACACGGACTATTAGAGGAGTTTTTATAAAACTAATCATTGCTATTTAATTAGGATTTACGGTATTAGATGTTACATAATATTTGTATATACCATTCGTACTTCAAATAAAACATTTGAATTTTTTTTTCTTACACTCGACTATGGCAGGTAATGTACAGACTTGGTCACCGTATAATATATATATAGTAATAATGTATGCGACAAGCGTAAATCTTATATGATACGCAATATTATAATTCTGTTATTATGCTCGTCGACGACGATGGCTAATGCAATAATACTATTTTCAATGTTGTCGCACCGAAAACCGCATATTAATGTATTAGATTATAATATTTTATAAAGATGCGCGTGGTCTGTGACCAGTTCACGTTGTCAACTATTGCTCTCCTGGTATTAGAGGAAAAATTTATGTGCGATGCATCTCATACTATAGCTTAATAATATGAAATATCCGATGTATACTTTAAATATTAAATTATAGATGCTGTTATTTTTATTACTTGTGTTATAAGCTTCGCGTGCGAAGAGTGATGCTTTCGAGAGCTTTCATGCTACACCCGTATGCATACGTCCGTGATATTGTCACGTACGATGCATGCGTGTATCAACTTTACAGTGTTATACTTAGGTACTTGTTAAGCCATAACACTCTACAGTGTGTTTCAAATACCAAAATATACGATATACGCGTGGGTAGGTCTTTTGATTATTTTCAGAATCCATATATTATATCTAATGTACAATATGTTTCGATACTTATATAAGTACATGGTTAATATTACACCGAGAAAATATCGGTGTGTAACAAAAATGTCTATCATATTAAATAATAATCGTTTTAAGTATTAAATCACCAGTAAACTTTTTTCGGAGATCGTTAGCAAAAGAGCACCGCCGCAAAAACTTAGTGTTTAATTATATTATAAGATACAGTATCGAGCAAGCATCGTCTTAGTTTTATAAGCAGACTTTTGAGAAGTTGCACTATAGCCATTAATGCGGTTTGATTCAACAGAGAAAAATAAATGTGTCTTTCATATTTTGTTTCAAGTGTCATTTACACCCAAACAAAAATGATGTTGATATTGTGTAAAGATTTGTCAAAAACTAAATTACTTCTAAAGAGAATCTTAACAGTCTTGTTTATGTCTATTACACACGATATCAGAGTTTATTTTCATTAAACTTCTATCATAGTCGTATGTTTACGTTTACCATAACACTAAATATTATATTATATCATAGTAAATATTAATATACATATTATGATACTAATATTATTTATCTATTTATTTGTAATATAAGTGCCAGGCTATTTTTATAATAGTGGTACATGTTGAAAAACAATACATAATTAAATAGTTATTACGACACTAATGGTTAAAAAAAAATTTATTAGGTGCATAATTAGGCCAAGATATGAACGAACTGGTCTGCCGTCTACGAATTATATATAAGTACAAATACTATTAAAAATGTCCACCATGTGATAAGAGGTGCATTTTTAGCAAAAATACGTTTTTTGATTGGTAGAAAAAAATATAGAGAACCTCCAGTTAGTCAGGAAACGGATAAACAGCTGTTGAAGTAGACGGGGGCATTAACTTTACATTTTAGCAAATCCAAAGTAAAAAGATAGATCTTGTGCCGTTTTTCAAATGCCTCAAATTCAAGAGCATTGCAAATAGAAGACTATAATCGCGAGGCAAACATACGATTTTTAGATAGTAGAAATGTGTTTAATAATTAAATAATCTAATATATACTCCATATTAATACGAAATAAAAGACAATGTTTAGAATAAGGGTCCTTAAATCTATTTTAAAATGTATTGAAATTAAGATTACCAGAATAATAAATAATATAATAAAATTCTTTATCAACAAATGAAATCGTTGACGCAATAACGCCGATCCATCTATAAGGAGAATTCAAATAGCATTTAAAACATTAAATTATCATAAATATCAAATATTTTTCCACAAAAATTGACAAAACTCTTCTTAAATATAAGAAATGCGAAGAAATGTTAGATGAATTCAATTAAATATCTCATCATTTTATTTTAAATGCTTAAAACTATACAGGTGCATTAGCCCAGTATGAAATTATAAAATCGATATGCATATTTTGTATGAAAACTGAACAAGTTCTATTACCATAACAATGCAACACAATTTATAATATTATACATATAACTATGTTCAACTACATAAAATCGGACAAAAATAATTGTGTAAAATGTTTTACTATTCATTGACATTTTTTTAATGCATAATAATATACTCACTTTAATTCCGCGTACCGTCTTCTATACACATATATATATAAAAAAAAATTTAATTTTTCATTAAACTGTACAGTACCGATTACAAGAACACCATTTACTAAAAATTAGTAACTAATACTTAGAAAGTCATTTCAAAACTTAATGTGTAGCTATTGTAAGCTAATTGACAGCAACATTTTTAGCGACTATTTGAAAACAAATATTTAAAAAATCATTCTTTTATTTATAAATATTCAACATACAAATTATTACATAAATGATAAAGTTAAATTAAATAATATAGTTTCATAAAGTTACTTTAAAAAAAAATGTATGTCTAATTTGCTTAACTTTTTAGTATGCAAAAAATTAAGTCTTTCTACATAGTATAATATTATTGATCTTGAAGTTTTCTAATACTTTTAATCTATATAGTTCTGATCAAAAAAATTTTATTAAACAAGAAGCAAAATCATATAACTAATGAAATGTAAGCATTTAATTATTTTGATATCCGTTTTATAAGTATTGGATATATCTTGAAAATCCATCCACTTCGTAGTATTAGTATTTAATGTGTGGTGTCATGAATTATTATGTTATTATTGTAATATTATTTTCAAAAGTCAAAAATAATTTAAAATATTTTTTAACAAAGTTTAATTTTCAACTAACATTTTTTTCTTATATGAAACTTAAGCGTAGAATAACGATAAAATTAAGAATGAAACATTTATTCATATAATAAGCATGTTAATTATTGTTCGACTGAATAAAATGAAACCATTTGACCTACATAAAACAAGATAGTGAATATTTATACATAGAACTTGAAAAAAGAATTTGGTAAGAAAAGCTTATAATTTAATAATATTTTTCTACCAAAACAAAAATGTATGAAAATATATATATTTATAATTCATTCCTAAACCAAACATCCCTTATGTTGATGAAATTGTCTTTTTATATTATATTCTTATTCAAGTGAGAAAAAATGTTATTCTGTATTAAACATTTTTAAAAAAATATTTACGTCATAAATATACAAAGAAAAATTAACATCATTAACAATATAATTTTTAAATAAAAGTATAAGTTACCAAGAATTAGATAAAATACCGACCAATGCTTAAAATTTCAAAACTGGAAAAAATATTGATATTTTCGAATTGCACTTGGGTTCAAAAAAAGATATTTTATAGTTAGTTTAATTTTGAGAGATGAAATATTTTTGAAAACAATTATTTCCGTATTATACCCACTTAAAGGCTTATTATTATTATATGTAATAATATATAATATATATCTTATAAATTTGACATGATTTTTTTTAAATTTGCCAATTATTTTTTTATAGTGATCATAAAAAACTGAATTCAAAAACTTTAACTAACTGGTTTATTAGTATACAGGTCAATTTATTTTAAATTTTGTTCGTATTTTTTTTTTTTTTTTTTTTTTGGTACATTGTAGTTTTAAACTTGCAACTCTTAAATCAGTATTATGTATTAAAATATAAGTATATATATTATTTATAATTGTGTTCCAAATGTTCCAATATGAAAATGGTTTAGCGAACTAGTGAACTATGCGTCGAAGGACTTAAATATGGATGTTGTCCTTTTGCTCGAACCATATTCGGATATTCCGAAGCCAAAATATTAGGTGGTATGAATGCCTCGTTAGAAATATAATTATCTGCTAATTAGTTACTAAAGTAATTCAACCGTGACCTGATAAAAATCCGAGTGTATTTCGACCGTTATCTGCTTTTTAGTCGAATGCAGTTTGACCAATATTATTTTTTAACTATAACTGCAATTCGACCTTTTATGAATTTAGTTGAAATAATCAATTTGACCATCTCAAACAAATGTTTCTGTAAGTTTAATGTAAATAATAAATCATTATATTGTTAAAATACGGTTTTAGTGTGTTTCAAATACACTGTTTACATGAATAATTTCTATTTAATTATTTACATAATACTTGTTTTAACTAACGTTTCTTATCTGCGCGGTCGTCGAAACCAAACAAAATATAATTTCGTTTTCACGCGTCGAATATATGGTTTCGTTGGCACTAGTGCACTACCTATAATAATAGTCGATGATAATACGTTATAATACGGTGCAATCGGTAGGACATCATAAATAATAATAACAATGACGGTACAACGACAACTACAACAACAACAACAACATTGAAGTTGATTTGGCGGCGTCGAGAGTTCGGATCACCTATCTAATCTCTGGCGCGCATGTGTGTGGTTTACGTGCATTAGAAAAAATAACCACATTGCGTGCACGCGGTCATATTGAAATACCGACGGTCGGTTGGTCGCAGTGACATTTGCAACGACACGCCAGACGAGTCGAAAGAGTTCGATCGGACCGACGACGACCCAAACGTTTCGCCGACCCCGCGGGTGCGTACGCGCGTTTCCAGGCGGCGATCGTCCGTCATTGCGATAATAATATTACGCCGTTAGCGCCGCCGCCGCCGCAGTCTCGTAAGTCCCGACCATGAACACTGGCAGCGACGCCGCGGCGACTGGACCGCCCGCCGACGGCACCACCGTCGGCAGCAGCCTGTCCGACCTGTTGGCCGGTTCGCTGGCCGGCGTGGCTGTCGTGCTGGTCGGCCAGCCGCTGGACACGGTCAAGACCAAGCTGCAGACGTTCCGGGGGCTGTACGCCGGGCCCGCCCAATGTCTGGTGCACACGTACCGGAAGTCCGGTCTGCGGGGCCTGTACGCCGGCTCGTCGCCGGCCATGGTGGCCGGGGTGGCCGAGAACTCGGTGCTGTTCGCGAGCTACGGCCTGTGCCAGCGCGCGGTGGCCGCGGTCACCGGGGCCCGGGACGCCAAGCAGATGGACGCGTTCAGCAACGCGGTGGCCGGCTGCGCGGCGTCCGTGTTCTCGTCCGTGGTCTTGTGCCCTGCCGAGCTGGTCAAGATCAAGCTGCAGGCTGGCCGCGAGCTGGCCGAATCCCGCGGCCAGCGGTTCCAAGGTTCCGTGTACCGCATCACCAAGGTAAATGCGTATTTCAGTGTTTTATTTAAACCGATGGAATAAGCGTCTCCCGAGTGTGTGTGATGTGGTCTTAAAAATTTTATAATTTCAAATGATGTGTCCAAGTAGTGTGTGTCCTTCGATGTATTCGTTTATATTTTTGGTGGGTGCTCATATTTTGCGTCCGTATAATTGTATTTTTAACTTGTTATATTTAATTCATCTCACCCGGACATAAGTGCAATCGTTTTTGGAAATAATAGAAAAAAATTCAAACTTATACACGATTTTGATTTAATTAACCTAAAAAAGGTATATCGAGGAACCAGAAAAATTGTACATTAACAAATTGAAAATTATGTCAGATAATTCGAAACACAAATAATTAATTTCGTGAATATGTCATAGATATAAAACCAATTGACAGCAAATTGTTGATACAATCTCTCTGTTATATAAAAAAAAATATATGTACATTAAATTATTAAATATTTTAAATATGGTTAATCGACTCGTTGATTTAAAATACATTTCATGGCATATCGATTTCATAATATATGTGCAGGTATACGCGGTAGTATATGACAGAAAAAAAACAATGTAATATTTAGAAATGAACAATATAATTACAGTGTACAATATGATTTTTAAACAAAATTATAAAACTTAAAAGGTTATTATTTTTATAAAATTTGATTAAATCGTCATTTTATAGTGTTTAATGCCAGTTATAATATAAATTAGTTATTTAAATATAATTTATAAAAACCATGACGCGTTGATACATTAAATATAGCCTTAGAATAATTTCAAATAATAAAACATATTTTGAAAAAAAAAAAAATAACTAAAGGACAAGAGGTTGTCAGGACCCAAGAACTAGATATGTGCGAATCACAGTGCGTGTACAGTGTGTACACACTCTACACACCCACTTTTCCAGCACCAGTTTTGTGTCACGTAATAAATAACCGAAAATAAACCCTAAATCTACAGTATAATATTATTTATTACGACTTAAATATATTTTGTATTTTTTCATGTAAAATAGTTCTGACTTTTATCATGAGGTTGGCCAATTAGATATTTTAATATTTTATGGGTTTTATTTTTATTTTTATAATAATTGCTTTGCTTATATTATTTTGTTAAAATGATTATAAACTCTTATTATGTTTGTGAAGATTTAAACGAAAAATACAATGATTCCGTCCCAATTATTCCGACCAAAGGAAGGGGAATCGATTTTAATCAAGAATCATACCATTTACTACTACAGGTCTGACAATGATATGAGATCGTGATAATCGATGATAACGTGTCTAAACTCTAAATCCCATTGAGAACCGAAGTTCAGTAATTCCAATCGCTAACGAGATGATTCTTGTATGGGTTTTATGAGTTCGTCTCCTGACTACACGCAGTAAACGGTTTTTGAGTGTTGAAAAATAACGATGTTTTGAAACTAGATTAATTTATTTACATACCTGTCTAGTTGAAAATAAATATGATTCACCCAATATTTTTGGATAGTTAGGTATATCTTATGATACATTTCCATGAAGGCATTACTTAAAATACTCTCTATCACATTTAGGTTTTGGCTTCATTTATCGGGTCGACTGCTTTCTGAATGCCGATTATCACGGTATATTAGCAGCAAGTGAGCTGAAGTACATCGTTGAAATAAAATTGTTTGCAGCCGAACAACCACTATTAGATTGAGAAAAAGTTCAATAACCACAATAGTCTCTTGGTGTATTTATCCTGAGTACTTATGTGAAAATAGAACTTTACATCACTTGAATTTGTAACCTAATTTAGCTACAACTATAAAAATGCTTACGCATTAATATACTTCGATATACTCATAAAGTCATAAATGACAATGTTTTTCTAAAAACAAGACTATAGGTAAAGAAAAACATTCTACTCAGTATTTATGAACATGACTGATGACAGTATTTATTATACCTATATATATATGATATTTGTACGGGAATTTGAATTTTCTTTTTATCTAACTGGTATTCTGGAGAAGTTTACAATCGACCATTTTACAGTAATATTGACTTAAAATTTAATAACAATCATACAGTATTGCATAAGCCATAAGTAATAAGTATATTATACTATAGTAATGATTAAATACTAATAATCCGACGTTTTTGAAAAAGTTAAATCAACCTACTGTAGTTCATAATACATTACTTTAATTACAATATCAATAAACATATCGAGAAGTTTCCGCTCAGAATCGTTTTTCGTAATAAATGATACACAATTGAACTCAAGTTTACCTAATCTATTACAAAGACACCTACTAACAGTACAGTAGAGCAATACTCACATGCACATCTCTTAAGTCTGCAAATTTATATAAGTTACGCAAACGCCAAAGGTATTATGTATTATGACGTTTTAGAATTTATCATGAATAGTTAAGTGATTATGATAGGAAGAAGACAACTAGAACATCTGTCCTAAATCGGAAGTTGTTTTTACACACTTGGCACAGTTGCTACTTAATCTTAAAACCCATATGCGTGTAGTTGAAAAAGAAAAAAGTTCACCGGGAAACACTACGAGACAGTGAATTATGATAAGATTTATGACAAGGTTGACTACTAAGAAAAACATAAGAATAATTTTTCAAAAGTAACTCTATTCTATAAAAATATGACTATAGGTACAAATGTTGTTGCTTAGAGTTTTCATTGGGTTTTTGTAAAAATGCGGGTCTTATTGTTTTCTTATTGTTTCAACAAAAATATTTTCAGACCCTATTGCATTATATACAACGGCTTTTTCCCTGTTCACTAAAACGTTTACCTAAACATAATGTAATCACTATAGCCACAAGGAAAACTATCGTTGATTGAGAAATGTTGACCCTAAAGTTTAAACTAAATACAAAGGATTATTTTAAGAGATTATCATTAGACGAAAATTAGGAATTAATTAGTCAATTAATTCTTATGATACTCACAATTTAACATACCTAACAGTGTGGTAGTACTTTGATAATTTAAAAAATATAATTACGATGTTATTAATTTCATGGTTGAATCTAGGTACTTACTTACTTTGTCAATAAATCCCGAATGGTATTGAGAAAGGTTTTAATAAAAAAATATATTTTTTTTTATTAATACATTAATTTCTCCTATAGTAAACATTTATTATACATTATATTGAAAATATTATTTGATAATTGAATGTAGGTGGGAAATATAAATTACTCATACGATCGATATTAAACTATTTTGATGGTAACTTAAATTGTTTACGACGGTCGACGGCATAATATACAGATATGATAACTATTTTCTCATTAATGTTCATTCATAAAAAAATAATAAAATGTTTGATTTTCAATTTCAAATACGAAACTAATGATATATAAAAGATTTCTATTTATAAATTAATTATAAAGACCAAATTTAAACTACACATTTGATAATTAATATTGAATAGCCCAGTTTCATTACATTGATGTTGTAATAATGATATACCACATGGTGAATCTATTCAATTGCTGTAGTTTTTATATTTTCTTTTACCTACTACAACAAATATCATAAACAACATATTAAATATTTGTGTTATAACACTATTTTAATTAATTTTAATTTTATAAAGTGAATATTTCTCTAAAAAGCTTTGGCAAGTCAAAAGATATAATATTATGCTCAGAATATGTATACACAATACTATACTACACAGTTGTAGTTTTAATGCTCTTAAATTTAATCATATTTATGTGTATGTTGTACAATCCTTTATTTTTAATACAAATAAAAATCATTAAACTAAAAATTAATTTAGTTTAAAATCATTAACACTACTGTATATACAATTAAATTCCATTGCATTCAAAAATAATATGATCAATTAAATTAATCACATGATATATTTAAACGAATTATAGCTATAATTATATAATATTAAGTATATTTAGGTAAGTTTATAAAGAAAGAATAATCTCAATTTTCAATTTAGTATTATAAATTATAATTGTATACCTAAATATAAATAAAACTTTCATTAAAAAAATAAATATATGTATATATAATATAATATATATATATATATTAACGTGCACTCACACATTTTTTTATCTAACTTTTATATTTCACAATAGTCTTTGCATGTAACTGTAATATTATTATTATATAGGTACCTATATTTTTTATTCTTATATTTGAGCAAAAATATTTATTTGAATAACTTTAATAGATATTAATTAATACACATTACTGATCATTATTAATTTTGAAACTATATTTTTATTCTGTTATGATTACTGATGAACAAATAAAAATCTATTTGAAAATTATATCACTATAAGTATAGTAAGTATACTATAAGTAATACTATAAGTATTTATTAACATCATTTCTTTATCAATGTATTAAATTCAATTTTATTAGCATAGGTATTTTAAGTGTTACTGTACCCAGTTGAAATTAGTTGTAATATTATTTAAAACATTATTGTAACATACTATTAGCTATACATTGTATCTACTTCTTCAACTAGGTACATACGATGAGTGGAATAGATAAATATTTATATTTATTTTATTTAAATATATGTCATGCATAATATGATTATCGAGTATTATAATATATATATATAATATATATATTATACATAATCAATAGTTTGATTATCGTACATACTTGAAATAATATTATAATACATATAATATAAGCTATTAAATTGTATAATACTATAATGGTTACATAATACTAAATTTTGAAACATTAATGTTAGAACCGTTTCAAAAATTAAAAGTTGAATGATTTTTTTTTTTAACTAATAGGTAACTAATAAGTAATATGTATTAATAACCATAATTACATAATTAATGTTGTACAAAAACATACAAACTATTTATAACTATTTATTAGTTGATTGTTTGCTAGTGAATCGCAATTATTAACAATCGAACACATAAACATACATTTTTACGAAACTTTAAAATATAGGTATACACCACATTTCATTAGTTAGATATTTATTCGTAAATTATTACTACTTTTTTTCTTCATGGGTGTTTTTGTAAAATATTTTCAAGTCTTGTATTCGTGACAATTTAATAATTCATAATCTAGTGATTATAAAATGTGTAAGTAGTGTAATATTTACTGTGTCTACATAAATAATCTTATTGTGATTTATTTTATTTAGTTCACTTAAACTTTTACAATTCTCCATAAAACTTCGTTAAATATTTTAGAGCATAGTGTTTATTTTAAACGGTATGTATTTTGAAATAAATTAACGTTTTTCATACTACTTAAACGGGTATAATTGGCTCAGTTTATGAGTTTATTTTAAGATTCGTTCCTTTTATTTTGCACAAACACCGGTGGGGCTCATGAATCTCAAATACGTGAGAGTAGTTAAACATTACTTATTTATATAAACTGCAAATATTGTAAAGGTATTCGACTTAAGACAATGCTACATCTACATTTGTTGTCTCCATCTTATGAAATTTATAACATAGCAAATTATTACGTTCAGCAATTTCATATTTAGTTTTGTTATAGTTAAATTAAAAAATATTGAATTGACATATTAAAGGGAACAATATTATCTAGGTATTTTATCTGTTTTCTTTTTTTAATATTTCAAATTTGAAATAAAATACAGGCATTTTAATATAGCACTTATTACATTACACGCTTAATTTAAAATTAAAATATAGCAAAAAATAACGATACGACAACACAGATAATATTGTTAGGTACCTCCAAGTTTATAGATCATGAAAATAAACGTGAACTGCTAAATGAAAATTTGTTACGGACCTTGTACAAAAGAAATATTAAACAAGAGAGTATACGAGACATATTATAGATAATTTATCTGTTTAAATATTATATTTTATTTAAATTTAAAAAGTAATATATTTATTTCAGTAGGTACTAAGCTCACCCAATATCGTTTCTAAAATCGTTTACATGAATTCGTCATTTTTTTCGAATATATTATACTATTATATTATTATAATATTAAAACAATATTGTCTCAAACAATTTAATTGGGGGAAAGCCTTATCGTAATTTTTATAGTACTTTTTTTTAAAAAATTAAAATAAAAAAAATTAGTACAGTTTGAAATGTATTGAGTGATTAGTGACTTTAGATTTTTAATTAAAAATAAAAATATTTTTTTTATATCATAGTTCGTATAACATTTTCATTGGCCCGTAACAATGTCATTGTCTAACGAGCTTTGACTGTTTTGAGCTCTGATAATTTTAATACGCATACCCAGTACCCACCTATAATTTCTCGCACAATAATATAATTTAATCCTAATCCATACTGATTCTTCGCTGGAATCGAAGCCAGGTCAATTTGACAATATTTGCCAACAGGCAACAACCCTTTCAGTATAATATTACCCATAAAATGTACATTAATTAATTATCAGACACAAATGGGAATTTGGCTTTACGTTTCGGATGGTAACATATACCTAATCCTCTTGATATTTTGATCATAGATAAGTAATTATTTTCATCCTTCAAACAATAATAGTGTTATCTTTTGATGTAGGTACCTACCACGAACTATGTACTTACCATATGACTATCATTAACTAAATAATATATTATGTAATGTTCAGTGTTAAAACAAAATGTATCAATATAATTTGAAAATGAATCTCAACGTAAAATTATACATTACATAGATAACATATTATTATAATACGTATACATAAGAATGTTTACTATATTTGTACTGTTATTGATTATATAAGTATAATATACTTGGCCAACGAATTTCATGTAAAAAATATAGATAAAATGTATGATTCATATTTTTTAGTATTATAATTAATTGTACAATGAATCTTTATTATTTTTAAAAATATTAAATTTTAAATTTTACTTTGGATCTTAAAACTAAAATTGTTATACATTATAATACAAAGATAATCATACCTACACAAAAGTTGCATATAGTTAGCCATCTACAGAAAATATTTAATGAGTAATGACTGATATTTTGAATCTATAATAGCTTTTTTAATAAAATATTATGACTGATAAGTTATATTTTTATAATTTTAACAAACGAATGTTGTTGATTTAAAACTTCTACGAAAATGGCCTTAAAAATTCATGTCTAGATTGAGAAAAAAATTTAATTATACATTCCATAAAAGTAATAAAAAGTTCAAACATCTGAGCTTTTTTATACCTAGTTATATTAGAGTTTAAAAGTTAACAATATAATAGACAATTGAACTCAGTATTATATAACATTTAGTAAAAAATATAATTAAAGATATAACTAGGAACTTCAGTTTACACAATAAACTTTATTTATAAAATAATCAGTTATGTTAAAGTATTATGAAACATAAAGGTATATTTATATTTAAAATTAACAAAGTATAATATTTGTATAACTAAAAAATATTTTGTTGATTCGACCTGTAATGTTATATATATATGGGTGTTTTAATTTCAGTTTATAAAATTAAGTAATAACATTTAATAAAGTAAACATTTATGTTTTGTCGTTAACGAACATATAAGTAAATTAGCTGTTTCGAGTATTAGTATTTGTTTAAAACATTATTGAAGTCGATATAGTAAACACTACAAACTTATACAGAATAAATTATTTAAAAATAAATATGACGCTATTAACACCTAATAAATAAGAATAAAAAAAATAATTATCGAACCCCTTTTACAGGCGTTTTTTTACCTTATTAAAACCTTATGTACTTAAAAAAAATGCTTACACGGTGACGCAAATAGATTAGATTTGGGGTTCTAGCTCCACTCTCTTCTTGAAACTCTATTTGATATTTTGATTATTATTGATATCAAATGTTGGATTTTATTGGATATGTAACTACTAATGGCAATTTCAATAATAACATCTTAACTACATAATACTATATAGGTACAAGGCATAAATAAAATATATCATGAACACCGAAAAGATTATTTCCTTCAAGATTTGTTGGTCACCTGTTCTTGAATGAAATTTTTTCACATGTTTAATCAGGCACGTATACAAAAAAAAATTTCGGAAGGGTTTACAAAATTTAGCAATACAAATTGTGCCACAACATAATAAAACAATTTTTTCCTCGTTACTCGAAAATATCTCGGGGAGAGATTTGACCCCCCGCCCTATATACGTGCCTATGTTTAATGATCGGTCACTGTTCTAAAATACAATAATAAAAATAATTTTTATGCCATTACAGTATTTATGTTTATATGTATATTTATATTGTATACTATTATAATGTATAACATATAATATATTTATATCATATATACGGCTAGACACATGTGTTAGCTTACATTCATTCTGTATCCATACAATTTTAGCCATACAAGTAGGACTAACTATATTTTGATTACTTATTTACTTAACGAAATGTATTATTATTATAACAATGTAATCCTTCGGCCTACTACATATTCGTGTGTCGAAGTAGTCTCATTCCATGACTTGCTCTGTGTATTGCTACCAGGCCATCGGTAAAGTAACATAAATTAATTGAAAAATAATTTCAATAGACGTTAAATTGTACTCGATATAACTAAACGTGTTTTTTAATATTATTAACATCTCCTCTTATATTACCTCGTTTAGTATTAATCTGTCACTACTACACCGTATCACATATAGACAACGTTTAAATTGTTATCTACCACATATAATCATAATAATTCACAGTATTGTGTTTAAAACTAACCAATAGCTAACAAACTACTTAGTTTCTCTACTAACTCGCTCCAAGTATGATTGGTGCGCTTAAATATTATAAACCAACCATAATCGCATCTCTATTTAGAACACAAAATTTGCTTATTTCATTTTTGCGTCATACACATTACGTGGACTTGAAAATATTGTGCATAAAAATCTAACGTTTTTGCTGTAATATAAATCAGTCAACTTGACTGTACAACGTTTATATACTTTTACTTGACAATAATTGAGGAAACCCGTTTACTCACGAATATACACAAAACAATTTGTATGCACAAATGTATGTCTTGAATCTTTTAAAGGCAGTGTGCAAACGGGTTTCACAAATGTGCGTAATAGCCTGCGTAATATATTATATGAAAATGCAAACAGTGTGCGCCCACCGTAATTTATTCCTATTATTTTCATGATGTAGTTTATACTACACATAGCCATTTTCTCTAAACAAATTTTGCCTGTGACATTCCTACAACATTTTTGTGTTTTGAGTATAAAATATGTCAAGTAGAAAAACAACACATATTTAATATAATATTTTAAAAATAATGTTTAGGTTAGGTTAGATCAGTTGTAGTTTATAAAAAGTAATTTGTACATTTAAATATTAGGTATGTTCAACTTTTTAAACGTGAATATCGTCTATTTATAAGCTTATAAAGCTATTAGTTACTGTGCACAAATTTCATTGAAAATCGTATTATTATAATGTTTTGTTGTTTAAACTTATGTACTTGTAGAAAATCACCTACATGACTAAATGTTTTATTGTAAAATTTTTTAATAAAATTACCATATTATGCGCTTGGATAGTTTTAATTCTAAAGAGATTATATAAGTAATCTGGTTAGTAAAGACTTTAAATGTTATACAAACTGTTAATATTTTAATAACTTTACAACAGAATAAGGATTTAATAAGTTTTTTGCAAATGGCTATGTAATTTTTAGTGAATCAACTACAGTAGTGTTAAATACTTTTTATCCTATGAATATTTAGTATTTACTAACATGCTATGTTTGTAGACCTATTCAATTCCCTACCATGCAGTTTATACAACTTGTGATGGGTCTAGTATGTAAAATCAGGATTATCTGAAATTGTTCATAATTATTTATTCTTTTAGATTCTGAACGGAGTGAAGAATGTATTGATTTTACAATGATGTGTGTTTTTTTTTTTGTGTCTGACGACAACATTTGGAGCAGTAAAAATGCTTCGATTTTGGACTTCAGCCCCTCCTTGAAAAGGAAATCGGATCTAGTTGGTACTTTGGGGGGTCTAAAGTTAAAAATTTTCAATATTTTTTAAATGAGTCGGGAAAAACCCTAAAAAAATGACAGAAAAACGGGAATTTTTACGCAAAACCAGTTTTCGACAAAATCGAATTTTTTATTTTGCTATAACTCAAAAACTAATAGATGTAAATACTTGAAATTTTCACTAAATGTTTATATTAGCGTTTTCCATACACAGTTAAATTTTCAAAGAATTTAGACTTTTTTTGAGTTATTTATAGACAATTGAAATTTTTAATTTTTTTTAGTATTTTTTTTTAAAATAACGATAAAAATATTTTGGCCGGCCAGAAAATCTTGAAAATGTAATACAAGGTTTCTTATAAGTTGTTCTTAAAGTGATAAAAAAAAATCCTAAATCGTTAGTCACAATTTTTTTTTATAAGTGCTTAAAGTTCGAATTTATACGAAATATGTCAAAATTGCGAAAATTTGCGAGTAATTTTGTGGTTGAAAAATCGTAAAATTTTTTTCTTTTATAACTAAGTTTTGAAAATTTGTTGCAAGGTTCTCCATAAATTTTTCTTCAATTATCTATAAAAAAAACTCGACCGGATTCAGACAAAAATTTTTTATGAGTGTTTGAAATTTAAATTTGTACAAAACCGCGTTAAATAACGGTTTAGCCTCAAACGATTTTTGATATTTGTTGTAATTCAAACTGTATAAGTCGTAAATACTTGAAAATTTTACCAGATATTTATATTGGCATTTTCTTTACGTGATTTGATTTTCAAAATATTTTGACTTTTTTTGAGCTATTTATAGGCAATTGAAATTTTCAATTTTTTTTTATTTTTTATTTATAAATGTTTTTTTTATTAGCATTTGAAGTTCAAATATTGACAAAAATTCGTCAAAATCATGAATATTTTTCACTATTTGGTAGTTAAAAATTTATAAATATTTTTCTATCAAAAGCTAAGAATTGAAAATTTAATACTATGCTGTCCATAAGTTAAACTTAGAATAATTATAAAAAAGTTTGAGGATTGTTCAATTTAAAAAATTTTACGAGTGTTTAAAGTTTTAATTTTAATTTGAAATCAAAAATACACGACGTGTAAAATCACGTTTTACTAATAAATAATTTTCGATTTTTGTTATTTTTAAAAAATTACTAAACGTAAGATCTTGAAACTTTTACTTAAATGATTGAATTAGTTTCAAAATAGAATATATGATAATATTTAAATATAATATATGTATCCTGGACTGACAAATCATCTCCGTTCAGAATCGTTTTTCGTATACAATGATACCTATCATTGCATTCAAATTTAACCTACCATAGTCCGAGGTCCACCCCACCCCCTAATGTACAGCAGAGCGATACTCACTTACCGGCTTTTTTTTAATCGTAAATCTAAATAGAAATTGTATTCATAAGAATTTATCCGTATAACTTTACTGTATAATCATTTTTAATTTGTAGGCTTAATAAAAATTACACGAATGAATATCTTACAAATAACATACCTATGAATAAAGTTATCATAACATTCATAACAGGTTTTTATATAAATGAATGTATTAATTATAATGTTAATTGCATATTGTAAGTAAGATAATTATAACAACCAATGAGCTATGAGTGAAATACAAATATGTAAAATTTACTAATAACAAAGACTATTTAATTTTTATTGTGAACTTTGGATTTAACATGGGAATTAAAAATGTATAGTTTAATGTACTGTATATGTATCTGCGATCTGCCGCACACTGAAACAATAGCTTGACTTGATCCATTTAAGTAATAATAGACTTCAACTGAGAGACTAGTTTAACAATTCCCTTGAGATCTACTACTGTACATCAAAGGTTTTTGAAATGAATAACTAAACAGTCTGATAGTGCAATTGTGCAGTCGTCAGATATTTGTATTTAATCATATTACTTTTGAATCGTTGAAATGTATACAAATGTACATTAAACTGTAAGTATTGAATATTGATTCGTATCAAATTTGTCATGTTATATTATAATAATAATATAGTAACAGTGATTTAACATACACCTTTAAACGAGTTTTACGCAACTTAAATACACCACCTATATTAAATAATGCCTAAACTTTTTAATTACAATAATTGTACGTTTTTTCTGTGAATGCAATGTTAGTTACTATATTAACGGAAGTAGCCCAACCGACTATTTTAAAAACGAATGTAACTCCTTTTCAAAAAACCATATGGATTAGTTTTTAAAAACAATAGGTACTAGTAAATGTATTTAAATAAATATTTTAATATATTTTTTAAACCTACTGATTTTAAATAATCGTATTTGTAATAGGTAGTAATATTGCATTAGTCTTAAGCTTGAAACTTTAAAAATGTTTTATTTTATTAGAGTATGAATACTATAAAACATTATAATATAAAATGGATATTATTACCAACATCATATTAATAGATATTGGTAATACGAGTATGAACGTATGTACTTTTTATTCAAACGATTGCCAAAATCAATTTTTGTGTGATAATACGTACTATGTACAAAACAATACATTTATTTTAAACTTTACTTCTGAAAGGTACATATTATAGTTATGAATCATTGTAAAGTATTAATTCTCTATTTTATTCACTTGAAATATTATCATTAAAATTATAGAAACAATATGATGAATTTATATCAAAATGTACATTGTTTAGAAGGAATAAAATATGATAATGAAAAAAAGCAAAACAAATAACAGAAAAAAATAGACAATCAACAAGACTGAGTGTTTGAATGTTAAGCACTCTTCGAGACAGTCGAGTTGTCAACTTCAAAATGTTCAGAACTCACATTATAATGATTACCTATATCAATAAAAAGCTACGTGGAGCCTTAGACAAAAATCTTACCTTTAAATTTGGTAATAGGGAAATTTATTCTAATATTAAAGCTAACATCAAAAAATGAATTCTGCTGAACGAAAATTGTCCATATTGTATGTATGTAAAACAGAGACAGCACGTCATGCGAGTATAACGTCATCTTAAATGATCACATGAAAGATTTGTGGGCAGAAATTCCTAGAAGTTTTCTTGAATACATAAAAGAATTCAACTATATTTAATATCTATTCTATCAACGTTATATAATTTAATTTTGATTTTGATTTTAGATTCTGAACGAAGTGATGAATGTATTGCTTTTACAATGATGTGTGTTTTAGATTCTGAACGAAGTGATGAATGTATTGCATTTACAATGATGTGTGTTTTTTTTTTTTTTTTTTTTTTTTTTTTTTTGTGTCTGACTCCAACATTTGGAGCAGTAATAATGCTCCGATTTTTGACTTCAGCCCCTCTTTGAATAGGGAATTGAATCTAGTTGGTACTTTAGGGGAGTCAAAATTAAAATTTTCTAATAGTTTTCAAAAAAATCGAGAAAAACAAAAAAAAAATGACAGAAAAATGGAAATTTTACGGAAAAACCACTTTTCGACAAAATCGATTTTTTGATTTTGCTGTAACTCAAAAACGAATTATTGTAAATACTTGAAATTTTCACCAAATGTTTATATTATGGTTATCTCTTTACAGTTAAATTTTCAAAATATTTTGACCATTTTTAAGCTACTAATAGACAATTGAAATTTTCGACTTTTCTAAGTTTTTTTTTCTTCAAATGCCGATAAAAAATTTTTGGGTGGCCAGAAAATCTTGAAAATTTAATACAAGGTTTCTTATAAGTTGTTCTTAAAGTGATAAAAAAAAATCCGAAATCGTTAGTCACAATTTTTTTTTATAAGTGTTTAAAGTTCGAATTTATACGAAATATGTCAAAATTTAAATTAAATTTCATACGCTCATATTGCGAATGTTGGCCATAGTAACCATAGTAACATATAAAAACTATACTATTTGTTTCAAAATAGAATATTTGACAATATTTAAATATAATATATCCTAAACTGACAAATCATCTTCGTTCAGAATCGTTTTTCGTATACAATGATACCTATCATTGCATTCAAATTTAACCTACCATAGTCCGAGGTCCACCCCATCCCCTAATGTACAGCAGAGCGATACTCACTTACCAACTTTTTTTTTTTTTTTTTTTTTTTTTTTTTTTTTTTTTTTTTTTTGTGTCTGACTCCAACATTTGGAGCAGTAATAATGCTCCGATTTTTGACTTCAGCCCCTCTATGAATAGGGAATTGAATCTAGTTGGTACTTTAGGGGGGTCAAAATTAAAATTTTCTAATAGTTTTCAAAAAAATCGAGAAAAACAAAAAAAAAATGACAGAAAAATGTCAATTTTACGGAAAAACCACTTTTCGACAAAATCGATTTTTTGATTTTGCTGTAACTCAAAAACTAATCATTGTAAATACTTGAAATTTTCAGCAAATGTTTATATTATGGTTATCTCTTTACAGTTAAATTTTCAAAATATTTTGACCATTTTTAAGCTACTAATAGACAATTGAAATTTTCGACTTTTCTAAGTTTTTTTTTCTTCAAATGCCGATAAAAAATTTTTGGGTGGCCAGAAAATCTTGAAAATTTAATACAAGGTTTCTTATAAGTTGTTCTTAAAGTGATAAAAAAAAATCCAAAATCGTTAGTCACAATTTTTTTTTATAAGTGTTTAAAGTTCGAATTTATACGAAATATGTCAAAATTTAAATTAAATTTCATACGCTCATAATGCGAATGTTGGCCATAGTAACCATAGTAACATATAAAAACTATACTATTTGTTTCAAAATAGAATATTTGACAATATTTAAATATAATATATCCTAAACTGACAAATCATCTTCGTTCAGAATCGTTTTTCGTATACAATGATACCTATCATTGCATTCAAATTTAACCTACCATAGTCTGAGGTCCACCCCACCCCCTAATATACAGCAGAGCGATACCTACTTACCCGCTTTTTTTTTTTAATTGCACGCAAAAATTGAAAAAAAAAATTTCGTACAAAATAAATATCTTTAATATAATTCGTAAAAATAATAAGTATTAAATATTGTATAATATGTGTATGTGGTATACACTAATGTGTAATTGAAATCATACATAGACAAAAGGTAACATATTATTTCATATTAAAAAAATCAAATTTTAATAAGTCATTAAAATTATATTTAAACGTTTAGTGAATCTATATAATATTAAGTAACTATACAAGAAAATTATTAACATTTCAGTCTAGTTTGAAAAGAGTCTAATGCGCATTTAAATAATAATAATATATTATTAATATGTATAAGGTACTAGGTATTATATCGATAGCTTAGTGTTTATTAGTTATAAGTTACAAAATTAAAATTGTGCAAGAGAGCTATTTAACATTTTAACTTTTTTTACATCCGCATTATAACTTAGGTAATTTTTAGTCAATTCGTTTTTTCTAAATTAAAATTAATTTAAAAATATATGTAGTTTATTTTTAATATATAAATTAAATTCATGTAACATTTATTTATTTATTTTAATGACATTTTTAAAAACTACATGGACTTATAATATAAAATAGACTTATAACAATTACATTACAAATATATTATTCTAATGTATTTTTATAAATCTTTAAAATACAAGGAAACAATTTATTGACAAAAACTCTTCAATGTATTCTAATAAAATAAAAATAAAATGTTTCTGTACTCGAAAAATTGAAACATAAACATTTATTTATAAAATATAATGCTCAATTGATTAGTTTGATAACACTTATTGATGATCTTTATTTATATCATAATATTATATTAATATTACAAGCTAAGACATCATAAGAGTAGAAATACTCGTTATTTTATCAAAACAATTGAAAACAAAATAATATCACTGCATTTCTTTTTTTAATCAAACATGAATCATTATAAGTTCACTTATTTACAGGTAATGTTTATAATAAAATATTATAAGTCCTACATCTAAAATATTTCAATTGCACTCATATAATATGCCCAGATTTATAACATGTAAGCAATCATTAAATTAGGAAATACAAACTAAATGTATGTTAAATTCGGACATATAATAAGTGTACAATAAAATAACTGTTCGAGTACAAAAATTAAGGACTTATCAATAAAATTTGAGGATTTAATATTATAATTTATGATAAGTAAAAATAGTAAATATCACATGAAATTACTAGTTTTAGAATATAAAGAAATTGTATAAAGGTTATCTATTAGTATCAAAAAGATGAACATTAGTCATTACACCAGCCCCCTTTTTTAAAATTAAATTTTTTTTTTCGGTCTAACATTAACCGTCAATTAAAAAATAAAGAAGTGGGGGCTAGAGAAATGTTCTTATCAAAAAGTATATTTTGGAAAAAATGGACTTATAGCTAGAGTGCATTAAGTCATCGATATTAGGTATTAATGTATTATACATTTATACATAATAAGAGCTTTATTTTTTTTTAGTAATAATTTGCTAAAAATGTCTCATTGAAACGAATTTTAAATATATTATGCAAACAGCATGATACGATTAGTATAAATATTTTTTTTTATGAATCGATTACCTTGTTTTTGTTGAACACCCTTCTTTAGAACACATTTTGGTAATTAATTTGATTATTTTTAAAAATATAATTTTAAGTAATTAATGGCATTATGTAGATAATTATATACATTTTTAACAACTAAAATGAAGCGTGTCAAAAAATAGACACGAATATTATGTTCCAGTAATAATATTATAATATTGATGAATGGAAAAGTGTACTTATTATTATCACAATGGTGCTTATTTAATTTTAAAATAACTCGGATAAATTAGAAATGTTTGTGAACTCGCTGTAAAATACTTTGTAAGCTATCAATTTATAGGTACTAATGAGAAATATTTACTTTTTAAATATGACATATGGGTTTAAAAAAAAGGACTTATAAAGAAAAAACGGTATTATTCAAGAGAACATTGGCTGTTAGTAATATCACTCAAAGTTCTTAATCCCAATTAATGTTTACGAAATATTATTTAATCTTTACTTTCAAAATTATCGTTCAATGTGTGTTTTTTTTTGTTATTTATTTATGTATAGCTTATTTAAATCAACACAGTATACTCGTATTTTAGTATAATCTAATCACTCTATTTAAGAATGCTCTCCCTCTTTCTCTCTCTCTCTCTCTCTCTTTTCCGAAGGGTTAAAACTTTAAGTCCCCAGTATATACGTTCAGCGTTCATAATTTGAAATTATCGAATCCCAGCGGATATAAGTCGAGCCCCGAGGGTAGCTTCTATAGCTAATTTGACCATTCTAGTGAATTTTATTGACCGTAAACAAATTAAGGGGGAGTTTTTTGCATCCTTGCCGTTATTAACATATTAATACAATATCAAAGCGTGGGGAAATTAAAGAGAAAAAACCCCCATATATATAACCACATAGGTCATTAATTTTCGATAATGTCTGTATTTAAAAAGTCAGATAATCGTAAAGTATATATTTTTTTTATTCTAAGCCCACAATGTCTTATTGCATTTTTTTTCTGTTTTTCGTTTAATTTCTGAATTATTAGATATTTGATATTTCGGCTTTTATTAAAAACTTTACTATGGTAAGGTATTCACCATTTGCACCATGATATAAAATTCCATGGACACCACAGCATTCCTTTTAAGCATCTTCATAATTTCAAAATCCTGTGTGGATAGTACCTAATATATAATATATTATTATGTAATTGTGAGGTGAAGTTCACGCGTACTACACATACCTACATAGATGTCCATGTTAAGCTATTAATAGTAACCGTGCGTCAATATTGCATGACCAGACACTTATATACGATTTATTGTGGTTTCTTCTTTTCTATTTAATTTAGGGTCGTACCATTTTTCAATTGTCTTCTTATTTTCATCGAAATTATAGTGCCGTTTTATTTTTAGTAGTTTCGCCATTCACTTTGGATGTAATTTTAATCAAAAAATGCTTTACACTGTTGACATATTTGTTTGTTGAACCTTAAGTTTAATATTAAATATACGAAATACTTTAAACAATACAGCCCTATTGTGACAATTTATAATTTACATATTTTAATATTTTACAATAATGTCTTTAACATTAATACTAATACAATCATTAAATATCTCAAAAATAGTATCAAGTCAACTACCAAATATGTTCCGAAAAAATAAAATAAAATAAAGACAAAAGACTTCTAATACTTTAATACCTAAGTACTACACGTATGTAAAAAGAATAATTATGTAAAATACTTATTTTATAGTTATAATTATCATATAATATTTATACCTTACAAAAAACAAACTTCATTATAGGTAATAGGTATAAGATATAAGTATATGAGTAGTTTTATTTTCGTACAATATATTATATACTTATACTTAAAATTTTTTTTTTTTAATTTAGCTAATATCAATCACTCAGAATATCAACCACTTAATACTTAATAGGTACATTTAACCAACAATTTAAGCGTTTAAGCTATTAATATTGTAGGCGGCGTTATACTTTTACGCCGACCCATTATTAATTAACATAAATCAAATACATAAGATATAAAAGAAAACTATATTTGACATTAGAATACTAAAAAATAATTCATATTTGATAAGTAAAAAAAACACGTTCATATGTGCTTTACGTACTTAAGAAGAAAAGAGACGTATCGAATTACTCACACACACACAAACAGTGCGGCGTCTGAGTGGAGCGTCTCACGCCAGCATGCCATTTTGGCATCCGGTGTGCGCGCATTACGGCGGCTTCGGTCTCTCGTGCGGCGGCACGTTATCACGTTTTTTTATTCTGTGATAATAATAAATAATTAAATATAGTATAATTAAATATAAATATATATAATTAAATTATATTAACAAAGATTTGCATGAAAAAAAAATAATATAAGGAAAAAGGTGCACCGAATGAGATACATTTATTATTATATAGGTAATATATTATAACCAGTGGCGCAACTAGGATTTTTTCAAGGGAGGTGTCCGCCAGTACATTATAAATATAAAAAAAGATTGAACATTTTTTTTTTCAATGGTTATTGAATATAATTAAATATAAATTTCCTATTACACGGTTCAAGGGGGGTGTCCAGACACCCAAAACACCCCCCTTAGTATCAATAGTATCATACATATGAATGATCGAAAGTACTATGTATATTGATGCTTTCACTATTGTCATTTTCAAGCCCAGATACAATAGCATTAAATTCATTTATTGTAGGTTTTAGGATAGATGGGTCGCGACATTTTCTCTTCTTTTTAGTCGAATAAAGGCGCGTTTGTTGTACAATTTTCTGTTGGGAATTAATATTTGCGACAGGTTTTTAAATGATTTTTTTAGTAGCAGAATTCATGAGAGCTATCACTTCTAACATTTTCTTTTCTATTTTTTCCCGATCCTGATCATCGAAATTATTCTGGCTCAATCCCAGAATAAGTTCGGCTTGACTCTGAATTTTTCGGTTTTTGTTGACAATTATTGTTGATACATTCATTTCTAATAGCATTTGCTGCTCTACTACACTCGCTTCGTGGTTGATGTTATACCTGCAATCATCAATAACTTCGTTGAATTCTCGAGCACAAGCATGGATGTGCTTGCAAATATTCACTCTAATAACATAATCTAAACAATCACAATGATATGAATGGATGCAGATATAACACTTCCTGCATTTCAAACATGATGCATGTTCACATGTTTCCCCAGCCTTAACAATATGATATTGCCGTGATGGATCTGATGATGACGTCATCAAATATCCTGCTCCATCTTCGAAAATTTGAATTTGATTTAATTTAATTGACTCACTTGCTTTATGACTTTGTCGAACTTTTTGCATTTTTTCAGTTGGGACATTTTTAGCGAGGTGAATTAAACGCTTATACACACTGTCTCGACAAATTTTCATCAGCGCGTTAATAGTTTTATCTAAACGTTTTACTTTTCTTCCTTCTAAATATATATGTTTTAATATTTTATGAAAAGATTTAAGGTACATATTTGTATTGATTCCGAGCATTAATCTAAAACAGTAAGCCCACAATTTTGGTCGTCGTGCATAATATTTTTCAAAATAAATTCCGAACGCTTTTGTATCATCGTCACTCATCAAATCTTCGATAAATTTTGAAAGATGATTTTGAAAATCTTGCACGGACGTTTGATGCATTAAGACACACAATGTTTGGGAAACAAGTTTCTTTTTTTCAGGCCCTCCGCTCACCTTGTTCAAATTTTCTTGCCAGTTTTTATTAACATGCCAAGAACATAAAAGTTGATGCTTAACAGATCCCATCACCCCACTCCAAGCATTATAAAATGCTGGAGCATCATCTGACATAAAAACTTTGGCGTTGATAATTCCCACTTTCACTTTAATTTTTTCGAAAAACAACTTGAAAATAACTTCGTCCGATCGATTAGAGAAGCAGAAAGCCACTGGACAGCCTGATCCAAACTCATCAACAGTCATCATTGTATACAATTGTATATCATATCCATTTGTACCGTGAGTGCCATCAATACAAATTTTTTCCAAACCAAATTTTTTTAACTGCTCACCTTGGAAGTCTGTCATTATTATAAGAGCAAAATCTTCTTTCTTCAAAATCCTTTGCTCTCCGAGTCCATCATCTTCATCCTGGCCTTTAAAGTACAAAATTGGAGATTCTGTTAATGCTTTCATTTCATTGACCCACAACTTTACACTGATCGCATCATTTTTATGTCGTTTTGTCGAATAATCAATATTAAAATCACGTGTGACATTGTGTAAATCTTTACGTTCAAGGAGTAGCAATCTTCGGTAGTTTTCATTATCGGCTGCGGGATCACGAATCGTGTCTATGACATGTTGGAATGTCACGCCTACCTTTAATTTAGCTGAATAAAGAAAAATGAGAAAACGATCATTCGTGATTCATTGCATATATATTTTAACAATAGAATATATTACTAATTAGTAATTAGCAGTCTTGTAATAAATATTCGAATACAAGTATTTGAATAATTTTTAAAATATTTTTATAGTACCTATTCTAAAAAAATGTTGTAAATCTTTTGAATACTTTTTAAAAGCATATTCTAAACAAAATTTAAATACTTGTAACTAAATACCATAAAGTCAGCTTCATAATTTATTTTTGACAACAATCTTAGTATATACTTTAAAGTTTGTATTATTTTAGATTCTGAACGATGTGATGAGTGTATTGATTTTACAATGACGTATGGTTTTTTTTTTTAATAGTTATTTTATAATTGTACTTCTGTAAATGTAAAATAACATATAATTTATTCTTGTATAATATGTAAAGCATAATTATGTATGTTGAATTATACATTGATAGTTTTGAAGCCCCAATATGCACATCATCAGCCTTATTTATAAGACTTAACACCAGTCTCCAAAAATTATTAATAATATAAATATCATGAGTATAAAAGAAGAAAATAATTCTATCTTATTGACTAAGCTATATTATAATAGAATAACGAAAAAAACATCACGTTAATGATGTTTAATTTATAAAAACAGAAAACATTTTTTATACTAAATAAAAATGTTTAAAATTAAAAAAAAAAATCGGGTAAGTGAGTATCGCTCTGCTGTACATTAGGGGTGGGGTGGACCTCGGACTAGGGCAGGTGAAATTTGAATGCAATGATAGGTATCATTGTATACGAAAAACGATTCTGAACGGAGATGATTTGTCAGTCTAGGATATATTATATTTAAATATTATCATATATTCTATTTTGAAACAAATTCAAACATTTAAGTATAAAAGTTTCAAGATCTTACTTCAAGTAATTTTTTAAAAATAACAAAAATCGAAAATTATTTATTAGTAAAACGTTATTTTACACGTGTATTTTTGATTTCAAATTATAAAATTAATACTTTAAACACTCGTAAAATTTTTTAAATTGAATAATTATCAAACTTTTTTATAATTATTCTAAGCTTAACTTATGGACAGCATAGTATTAAATTTTCAATTCTTAGCTATTGATAGTAAAATATTTATAAATTTTTAACTACCAAATAGTGAAAAATATTCATGATTTTGACGAACTTTTGTTAATATTTGAACTTCAAATGCTAATAAAAAAAAATTTTGCCTATGTATTTTTATAATTTTCGAATGAGAATTAGAACAAGTTATGTGGACCCTTCAATTAAATTTTCAAGTAATTTGTCCCAGCTAAATTTTTTTTATCAACATTTATAAAATAAAAATAAAAAAAAATTGAAAATTTCAATTGTCTATAAACAGCTCAAAACAAGTCAAAATATTTTGAAAATAAAATCACTAAAAGAAAATGGCAATCTCAATAACTGGTACAATTTTCAAGTATTTACGACTTATACTGTTTGAATATCAACAAATATCAAAAACCGTTTGAGGCTAAACCGTTATTTAACGCGGTTTTGTAAAAATTTAAATTTCAAACACTCATAAAAAATTTTTGTCTGAATCCGGTAGAGTTTTTTTTTACAGATATTTGAAGAAAAATGTATGGAGAACCTTGTACCAAATTTTCAAAACTTAGTTATAAAAGAAAAAATTTTTACGATTTTTCAACCACAAAATTACTTGCAAATTTTCGCAATTTTGACATATTTCGTATAAATTCGAACTTTTAGCACTTATAAAAAAAAATTGTGACTAACGATTTCGGATTTTTTTTTATCACTTTAAGAACAACTAATAAGAAACCTTGTATTAAATTTTCAAGATTTTCTGGCCGGCCAAAAAAATTTTATCGTTATTTTAAAAAAAAGTACTAAAAAAAATTAAAAATTTCAATTGTCTATAAATAGCTCAAAAAAAGTCAAAATTCTTTGAAAATTTAACTGTGTATGGAGAACGCTAATGTTAACATTTGATAAAAATTTCAAGTGTTTACATCGATTAGTTTTTGAGTTATAGCAAAATAAAAAATTCGATTTTGTCGAAAACCGGTTATGCGTAAAAATTCCCGTTTTTCTGTCATTTTTTTTTATGTTTTTCTCGATTTTTTTGAAAACTGTTGGAAAATGTTTACTTTTCACCTCTATAATGCACCAAGGATATCCACTTTGCCATCGGAAACCACCCCCAAAGTTTGAAATTGAAGCATTATTTCGACTAGTTATGCTGTACACAGACACAAAAACAAAAAAAAAAACAAAAAAAAAAAAAAACACACATCATTGTAAAATCAATACATTCATCACTCCGTTCAGAATCTAAAAAAAACAAAAATATATTCATCACTCCGTTCAGAATTTAAAAGTAATACATTTAAAATAGTTTCATATTAACACAACATTTTATTTATTGTTGTGTTATCTAATTATTTCAATATTAGTTGAAAAATCAGTGATTAAAATATTGAGATAAATTAAATATGTAAACATGACGTGTTTACCATTAATTCACCAGACATATTATAGTGTTTTACAAGACTGCTAATAATTAAATTGTTGGGTATCTATATTATACTCTCCCTATTTTTACATCCGTTTTTGTACATGTGAATTACTTAGTGAAAACCCCATTAAATGTTATAAATGTAATAACTAATAACTAATAACAAATATTTAATTATATTTTAAGATCATTTACAATACCTGCAATCTTTGTTTTTGATTCTTGATCTAATCCGATTCGTCCGATTTCCTGTTGATGTCCGCAATGTGTCTTCCAATATTTAACATGGACTTTTTCTGTTTCATCACATTTAAGAATTGTCACCTCGAGCATGGATGGACATACTCCACCAATTTTATTCGTCCCCATTGATTTTATTTCCCTTATATCGGACCCTTTCTTTCGATAACTATAAGATCGATGGCAATAATAAAATTGTTTTGACTTCAAATAATTTATTTTGGCCATGGCTCTATCTGCGACAAACTTAGAAAATGTTGCTTGTTCCTCATTGAGTTTTCATGATTCAAACTCTGGAATACGCATGAAAAATGTAATATAGGTACCTAATTTAATTATATAATTATATAAATTACTTAAAAAAAGAGTTTATACAAACATTATTTACGATATAGAATTTAGGAAAAATATCTCAGAAAGACAGAAAACCAATTATTTTTTGTTATTCAGAATAACAAATTTTGGAATAGGTACATACAAATACAACGATAACTTGTCGAAATAATGCTTAAATTTACAACTTCAGAGTTATTAGTTTCCGGTAGCAAATTGAATATCCTTGGTGCATTATACCTACTATATTTGATATATGATTTTGTTATATGGTTGAAACTCAAAAATGAATCACTATAGATCTTTGAAATGTTCACAAAATTTTTATATTAGTGTTATCTATATAGACAGTCAAATTATCAAAATATTTTGGCTTTTTTGAATTATTTATAGACAACTAAGATTTTCGATTTTTCTAAGTATTTTTTTTTTATTTTTTTTCGATGTATCGATAAAATAATTTTGGGTAGGTACCCAAAAACACTTGAAAATTTAATACAAAGTTTTTTATACGTAGTTAAGCTAAAAAAAATCAAAAATCATTAGTCACAATTTCTTTTTTATAAGCGTTATTGACAGTTCAAATTTTCACAAAATGAAAACTTAACAATGATTTTGTAGTTAAAATGTATTAAATGTAAAAATATTGAAAATATAAAATAATAGGTTACACGTAAGTTATTAATTCTATAACCAAAACATTTTAAAAATATAATAACACAGTTTCTTATAATTTTGTAAGTTCAAATTTGGAAGAAATTATTTATTTAAACCAAGAATAACGATTTAAGTTACTTTGTTACTGCCAGATATTTTTTTATTATTTTATTATTTTATTTTATATTTTAGATTCTGAACGGAGTGATGAATGTATTGTTTTTACAATGATGTGTGTTTTTTTTGTTTTTTTGTTTTTGTGTCTGTTTACAGCATAACTAGTCGAAATAATGCTTCAATTTCAAACTTTGGGGGTGGTTTCCGATGGCAAAGTGGATATCCTTGGTGCATTATAGAGGTGAAAAGTAAACATATTCCAACAGTTTTCAAAACAATCGAGAAAAACAAAAAAAAAATGACAGAAAAACGGGAATTTTTACGCGAAATCAGTTTTCGACAAAATCGAATTTTTTATTTTGCTAAAACTCAAAAAATAATCGATTTAAATACTTGAAATTTTCACCAAATGTTTATGTTAGTGTTCTCTGTACACTGTTAAATTTTCAAAGTATTTTGACTTTTTTTGAGCTATTTATAGACAATTGAAATTTTCAATTTTTTTTTATTTTTATTTTATAAATGTTGATAAAAAAAATTTAGCTGGGACAAATTACTTGAAAATTTAATTGAAGGGTCCACATAACTTGTTCTAACTCTCATTCGAAAATTATAAAAATACATAGGCACAATTTTTTTTTTATTAGCATTTGAAGTTCATATATTGACAAAAATTCGTCAATATCATGGATATTTTTCACTATTTGGTAGTTAAAAATTTATAAATATTTTACTATCAAAAGCTAAGAATTTAAAATTTAATACTATGCTGTCCATAAGTTAAGCTTAGAATAATTATAAAAAAGTTTGAGGATTATTCAATTTAAAAATTTTACGAGTGTTTAAAGTTTTAATTTTAATTTGAAATCAAAAATACACGTGTAAAATAACGTTTTACTAATAAATAATGTTCGATTTTTTTATTTTTAAAAAATTGCTTGACGTAAGATCTTGAAACTTTTATATTTAAATGTTTGAATTTGTTTCAAAATAGAATTTATGACAATATTTAAATATAATATATCCTAGACTGACAAATCATCTCCGTTCAGAATCGTTTTTCGTATACAATGATACCTATTATTGCATTCAAATTTAACCTGCCCTAGTCCGAGGTCCACCCCACCCCCTAATGTACAGCAGAGCGATACTCACTTACCCGCTTTTTTATTATTACTTTTTTTTGGGCGATAACGGTCCAAAATTTTTTTTGGTGGGGCATTAATGTATGGCTA
Organism: Schizaphis graminum; assembly: GCA_020882235.1. Taxonomy (NCBI): domain Eukaryota; kingdom Metazoa; phylum Arthropoda; class Insecta; order Hemiptera; family Aphididae; genus Schizaphis; species Schizaphis graminum. Next base: position 96,639,444 of record CM037033.1, read on the forward strand.
CTCAGAAAACGGTAAAAAAATGACACGAAAAAAAATGACACGTAAAATACAATAAGGTGAAAAACGTTAATTTTGGTTAAAATTTATTAAAATAATTGCAGTCTTAAATAAAATTATTCTTAAATATACCTATAGGTACAGAAATTCGAAAGCACGTTTGTGGAAATAAACTATTTACATTAGTTTATATTAATTTTTGCACTTACGGTTTTGATTTAGTAACGTTAACACCTATTTTAATAAGTTACTTATTTAAGTTATATTTGTAAAATACAATGATACCCGATGGCGGCCATCATATATTTATCGCGGCGACAAACCAAAATTTAAATTACGACTTTTGACATTTTTTACATTCTCGTTTTTTTTCCATCTCATTTTTTCTAGGTTACCATATTTTCAGGAAAATACCTATAACCTATTGCTAAAAATGTTATGGTTATAATAATATGTTATATTTCTAAATAAATAATCCACTGAGTACTAATTCCTAATAGTAAAAAAAATTACTTTAATAAGAATAATAAATTATATCATCATATGTACTAATATTATAAATGACAGACCGTCTTCGCTCAAAATCGTTTTTCGTATACAATGATTTTAAATCATTGAATTCTAATTTAACACCATGCATTACAGTGATCCATTCACCCATTCACCTTCCTACTGTGCAGCTGAGAGACATCCAATTCCCGTTTATAAATTTTTTTTAATTTTTTCGTATGTATGATTTAGTCGATCAAATAATGAATAAAATAAAAATGAATGAACGTGTAAAATAATGATTATATTAAGTTTGCACCTTTTCTTGACCAGTATAAAAAAAAATCTGAATAGTAAATATTTTATATTTATATTCTAAACTTAAGTATTTAATTAGATTAGTGTGATGGTATTACCTGAAATGCCACAAAATTCAATTATTTCGAACTTTACTTTCACTTTATGTTCTTCGAATAAATGATATCTAAGATTCTGAAACGTAAATAATTCTTTTCTACACGTTTCATAGGTACAAATTATTCTAGTCGTTTTTGGTTTTTCAGGATTTTCACTACTTGGGTGATACTTCGTGATGTGAGTATTTAACGACTTCTTATTCAAAAATCTTTTGTCACAAAATTGACAAGAACAGTCTTTAGCGGGTAAAAGATCCGACATAAGTTTTTCATCGTGGAATCTTCGCACATGACAATACAAACTTTTTCTTTTTGTAAAATTAATGCCACAAGATGGACATTTGATTTCGGAATCTTCATTTGATTCCATGACAATCAAAATTCACAATTGCTGTAGAGTTATAATATTTATATCGCAAAATAATTACAGTTCTAATGACCAATCAATACTTGTATTACGCCTACGAGTAATAATATTATTGTTGTGTTTGAATGATATAATTCTATAATAACACATCATAACATGATAACACGCCGCCCAAATGTGTGAATGGTGTGAATTATTCCGGTGTGGGATAATATTAAATCGGTCTTATTTAGCAAATTTGACATTTATTTTGAATATTATTTTGATTAATTTATTAATATTGAAATTTAAATTAATTTAATGCTATTGTATAGAAAAGAAAATGTTAGAAGTGATAGCTCTCATGAATTCTGCTACTAAAAAAATCATTTTAAAACCTGTCGCAAATATTAATTCCCAACAGAAAATTGTACAACAAACGCGCCTTTATTCGACTAAAAAGAAGAGAAAATGTCACGACCCATCTATCCTAAAACCTACAATAAATGAATTTAATGCTATTGTATCTGGGCTTGAAAATGACAATAGTGAAAGCATCAATATACATAGTACTTTCGATCATTCATATGTATGATACTATTGATACTGTTATAATATATTACCTATATAATAATAAATGTATCTCATTCGGTGCACCTTTTTCCTTATATTATTTTTTTTTCATGCAAATCTTTGTTAATATAATTTAATTATATATATTTATATTTAATTATACTATATTTCATTATTTATTATTATCACAGAATAAAAAAACGTGATAACGTGCCGCCGCACGAGAGACCGAAGCCGCCGTAATGCGCGCACACCGGATGCCAAAATGGCATGCTGGCGTGAGACGCTCGTCGTCTGAGGTGTAGGATGGTAGTATTGCCAACCTTATTCTAAAATATTTTAAACTATCTTCATAAAAATATATTGTTTTTTTTATTTACATTTAATTTAATCGTGCCTTGTCCTTTTCTATTTAAAGTTTCCTTACAAACTTAAATACCTACATGTTTTACAATTTTGAATATTTTTTAGGTATAATATACATATGCTACTATTAAAATAAATCTATGAAGTTATTTTAATAATAACATTATTAACACTTAGACGTATGTATGGATAATAATATTAATAATTGTAATTTATAATCAAAAGGGTTTTTAGTTTTCTAAATTTATTTAATACAGTTACTACCACAAAAGTTTTTTTTGGTAAAAAATGTTTTTAAATTAGTTGTTTCTATAAACTAAATAATTATAAAATATGTTGTAGACAAAATTGATTTTTTCATTATTTATTTATATTAAATCATTAAAATGTGCCAGAAAAAATGGATGCTTGTACTATGTATTCCAAACAGGTAAATAGGCCCTGCCTCATTTCCCGTAATAACAGATAGTTCAAAAATGACGATTTTATTTCGCATTTTTTAATTTTTAGTGCATGCAATACGAACCCAGTGGCGTATCCGGGGCTAGGTTAAATCCGGACATGCGCATACGAGTAGCGCGTTGAATGTTTTAATAAAACAATTATACTGTGCGGTTGTAGTTACATATTATTATGATTTTTGTGTTTGTGCATACAGGACATCGTGAGGCACCATGGCCTAGGAGGTCTGTTCCGTGGACTGGAGATGACCGTGGCCCGGGAAATGCCCAGCTACTTCTGCTTTTTCGGTGTGTACGAAGCGGTCAGGGAGGCTCTGAAACCAGACGGCCGAACCCGGGCCGACTGCGGCCTGCTGGCCACCACGGTGGCCGGGGCCGCGGGCGGCGTGCTCCTGTGGACGGTCACGTTCCCGGTGGACGTAGTCAAGTCTCGGATACAGCTGGATGACGCGATGCCCACGCGTGGCTGGACCATGTGCATGTTGCACGTGTACCGAAACGAGGGCGTAATCGCGCTGTACAGCGGCCTGGCGCCAACGCTCATCCGTTGCATTCCGTCGTCTGCCGTGCTGTTTCTCGTCTACGAGTACACCAAAAAGCTGTTCGACCCCTAAGCACGGATTGGTGGGGTGGAACGCACCTCTAATCGGGGATGGGCTCTCTAAGTGGTCGAACTATCGGATATCCCGAACTTTAAGAACTTTGAAAGGATATTCAAAGTTTCTTTAAATGAATACTTGAAACCGAATGCTTCATATCTCATTCGTTTCAAATGGTTCGCGAAAAATCGAATTTAATACCGATACTCTTATATTATATATATCATAATATCATTACATTCGTTGAATTGTACACCAATAACTTTAATACTTGATATTATAACTTTTTAATAGTTAAAATATGGTACCTATATATTTTATTTAAAAATAAAATGTATTTATGAATTAAATTTATAAATTGAACCTAATCTAACGTTAGAAAAGTTCAAAAAAGATTTGAATAAAAAATGATTCGATCTTGAACCGCATTATTTCGATAAAAAAACCAAGTTAAATTTCGAGTCGACAGTTAAAGAACATTTAAATTAAATCCATCCCTACCTACAATATACACTAATTATTTATTTAGATATGTAGTTACCTAATATAATGCAGGTAACTTATTTATGACACTGATGGAGTTTTTTTTTACTGTTCTCAAAAATAACATTTAAGACAAGTGAATCAATTATCCCTATTATTAACTAAATCTAGATCAAATAGTTTAAAAAACATTTTAAGACTAATTAAAATGTCGCTAAATAAATGTAGCTATGTAATAGTACATGTATATGTTCGTAGTTTCCTATTATTCATTAGTAAGCAGAATATTTAAAAAAATAAGGAACAAATAATTATGTATTATCTACTTGCTCATGATGATATAATGAAGAAAATTGTAAATACTGCAAGACATCATACTGTCGTTCAATGACTACTGTCTACTCACTTCGACCATTGAAATCGATCGTACATTGGTATACGTAATACTTATACTATATAAATAATATTTTATTTATATTATAGTTTATATTATATTTGGTATATTGTCTATGACATTTCTTTTGCTGTAATGAATACGTCTACTTTACGTTACTGTATTTGTGTTTTTTTTTCTACTATACCCAATAATTGTGATGTCTTATGTCATTATAAAATTGTATTTGAAAACAATTTTCTCAACATTCACTATGAATACGCTATTTATTATAATGGAATAATGACAATTTCATTTAACGGCTTCAATATATTTTATAAATATTATTTTAATATTACCTATGTATAATTATTTTTTTTTTACATTTTTAGCCATCAAAATTTAAAACTTACATACTATATTTATGTTATTTATTACTATTTAACTATTGTCTATAATATTATATAGTAGCTAAAGTCTATTTTGGAAAGTAACTGAAGTCAATTCTTGTCATAAAAAAAATTACATTTATAATAAAAATGAATTATTTTTATAGTACGAGTATCATTATTGTTGTTGCCATCGATGTAAAGATATGCCGTAATTTTAAATCTATATTATTCTAGTGTTAACTATACATTAATTTTTATAATAGTATTGTGATATATCATATATTATAGTGATTTAATTTGTTTAAATTTGTAACAGAACACCGTTACACATGCACTACACGAAAACCATGTCGCGCTCTACGATACAGTATCACACACTTCTATCCATCATTAATAAAAAAAATCCAGTAAGAGATAGCGCTACCGTGCAGTTTCTTTTCGGAACAATAACCGCCTACGAACATTAACTAGGTATTTAAAAACACTATTAATTAATAAATACATATATCAATTACATGATTCAAGTCAATTAATCCATCTAATCGCACAATCCCGATACCATTCACCAAATAAACCCTATATTTAACAAATCTTTAATTAAAACCGTAATATCAATATTACATACCTAATAACCAACCCGTACGAAAGACATAAATATTAGTCGATGCGACATTGACAACACAGCCCTCTTATGCTAATTTATAAATACAGCTAGAGACACGGTGAGCTCAGTATATTGTGAGTAAACCGGCAAAAACGTGCTATGGCGTGTTGCATTACCGTACTCAATAATCATTCTTAACGTGTTTACAGCTTCTCTTTTTCGTTACGTTTTCGTTCTGTTCCCGGCAACGACTATAAATTAATACAGCGTTGCAATACGGGACACCCAGGACCTGATTAAGCAATTGGTCGCCAGTAGGCTAGGGTTCATTTGGCGCCCTAGTATAATTAAAAAATTATTTTGTAGTGCCCCCAATTTAACATTGGACGATTGGCGCCCTAGGCTGTAGCCTACTCAGCCTATTGGTTAATCAGGCCCTGGGGACACCAACTTACGAACCGCGGCTATTCATCTTCCTCTAGTATCTACGTGTTACGACATTAGCATATTATAACGTGTTTCAGTACGTAACACTGTAGACACAAGTCCGTTTTTAATTCCACTCAGTGCGTTCTGTAAAACATATAGTGGAGGTATAGGCTAGTGGCTACGGTGTAGGCCGTGTATCGCGTTCATTACCGGAATAGTCTCAGGAGGATCATTACTTATAATACACTTAAACAGGTCTTAAATTATTTTATTATGTATATATTTTTTTATAAAACTGAATTCTTTTTGAATACATTGTAAACCGATGTCGGTAGGTATGACATATAAAAAAAAAACAATGTATATTCGATTTATATAAAAGTTAATGAATTGTATCAAGAAAACCAGAGTTCTTATAAAGTTCTAATATTATAATGTTTATTGTTCATAGTTGTATTTTTTTTTTATATTTAATTATGTTCAATTATCACTAATAATTTTCAAGTAATCAATATATTAAACATAATTTATATAATTTATATCTTATCACCAATAAAATCGAAGATAACATTTTGTAATGGTTTCTTTTTAAATATATTAAATGTAAAAATATCGAAAAATTTGATTTTTAATGGCCATCAATAATTTTTTAACTAAAAATCGTATACCATAATCTTTTAAGCTTTTATTACGATTATTTAAATACATGATAACCAGTTATTATAGCTTTGTTTTTGATATTTCTATTATAAAAACTGTATAACAATAAAGACGTATTACAAATCACAAATAATATAAAATACTTAATACTTATATTATTAATCAACAAGACCAATGTAATTATATTATAGTAAAAAATAATCTTATTTTTGATAATTTCTAATAATAAATAAAACATAAGCGATGTCACATAATATAAATCAAAAATGTCAACTGCTACATTCATTTCTTCAAATGAAAAACCATTCGAGTCTACAATATTTAAAAACAATGAAAACCCCTTCATCTAGAATAACATAAAGTATTTTTAAGATATTTGAATATGATTTTATAATTAAGCATAAATTTGGATCGGAAAACAGCAGACACCCTATTTAGGTTTCCCATAAATTAAATAGAGATAGAAAACTCTTCATAGAAATAAGTATGGAGGTTTTAGAAAGAGAACAATCAAAAGACGAATTATGTTCAAATAATATATTTTCTAATACGTATCACCTACAAACAAATGTAATGACAGAATTTATGAATAAGTTAATATATTATAATACTTTAACTCACTATGTAAACAAAAACCAAAAAGAATGGATACTATATTATTATAAATTAGTGGTATTCGCTTATAATACATACTCAAGCTCAAGACTAAAGGTAAGCTTTTTCTTTCTATTACACGGTATGGAAACCAACCAGCCATTAGACAATACGATTATACCAAACGATGACAATTTTAACCTAATTATTGGATCACTAGAAACATTACAAGAAATCAGGAAAGTTATACCAAACATAATACGAAAATAATAACTGACACAAAAATTAAATTACGATAGAACTCATAAGACTATTAACTACTTACCAGGTCAAAAAGTATTCATACAATTTCAGTTTCAGGAAGCAAACAAATCAAAAAAAAAATAGCATATAAATATAGAGGACCTTTTAAAATAATAACCAAAATATTTGATGCAAGTTAAATGGTAGAATTAATATTAAATGAGAAATCGGCTACTGATGTTATACAAGTACAATGAATAAAACCATTCACAGAGAGGAAAAAATATAAATTATAAATTAGTAATAATCAGTATAATATATCAATTTGTTTTATAAATAGGTATTGGACCCTAATGTTGTTAATAGCTACCTCAAAAATGAATGCAGATGAATTGTAATAACAATAAAATTACTAAAAAAGACACACCTTTCCTCAAACTTATTCCAACCAGACAATAAAGAAAAAAAGAAAAATATTACTATTAATATAATTTATAGTCTACTATTAAACTAAAATTAAATTAAACTTAATTAAACAGCATTCCTCCGTATTAAAGATATCCAAAATTCTTTCTTGAATAGAGAGGAAAAGATCAACATACTGCACAGATAACATAGCTATCATGTTCACATCCAAAAGATACAAGAAACATTTCCCAGTAAATAGTTGTGTATTCCGGGTAATATACGATTGCGAATGGAACGATTGCGAACGGACCTTTTCCGGTGACACGATTGCGAACGTTTTTACCCGACTTTAATTTTGCGATGTTGTCAGATTTGGTGTCAATAACAAATTTTTAAATAATAATTTTAAAAATAATCAAATAGTAATAATATAAGGGTTTTTTGCTATTACCTACACCACGCCGGGGCGATGCCGATAAGATAGATAGGTACGATGTAGAAAAGATACTAACATATTTAACAATATAATCTTTATTAATTTGATGAAAAACCAGCTCGATTCGTATAGTCGTCATAGGCGCAAATAGGGAATTACATTGGCGGGGGCTCAAGCCCTTTAATATATTCAACAAAAATCCCCCCCTCTTTCACACGTCACACCAAATAAAAATATTACTATTTTTTTTTTTTTTTTTATTAGCTACAAGTATAAAATTATTACTTATTAATGCACACTATATTTATGTTCTCAATGACAATGTTTCATAAATCAATTAATCTATAATTAAAATGTAAAAAAAAAAAGCGGGTAAGTGAGTATCGTTCTGCTGTACATTAGGGGGTGGGGTGGACCTCGGTCTAAGGTAGGTTAAATTTGAATGCAATGATAGGTATTATTGTATACGAAAAACGATTCTGAACGGAGATGAATTGTCAGTCTAGTATATACCTATTATATAAAAATCGAAAATTATTTATTAGTAAAACGTAATTTTACACGTGTATTTTTGATTTCAAATTAAAATTAAGACTTTAAACACTCGTAAACATTTTTAAATTGAATAATCCTCAAACTTTTTTATAATTATTTTAAGCTTAACTTATGGACAGCATAGTATTAAATTTTTAATTCTTAGCTTTTGATAGTAAAATATTTATAAATTTTTAACTACCAAATAGTGAAAAATATTCATGATTTTGACGAATTTTTGTCAATATTTGAACTTCAAATGCTAATAAAAAAAAATTGTGCCTATGTATTTTTATAATTTTTGAATATGAGTTAGAATAAGTTATGTAGACCCTTCAATTAAATTTTCAAGTAATTTGTCCCAGCTAAATTTTTTTTATCAACATTCATAAAAAAAAAATAAAAAAAAATTGAAAATTTCAAATGCCTATAAATAGCTCAAAAAAAAAAAAAAAATTCTTTGAAAATTTAACTGTATGTGGAGAACGCTAATTTAAATACTTGATGAAAATTTCAAGTGTTTACATCGATTAGTTTTTGAGTTATAGCAAAATAAAAAATTCAATTTTGTCGAAAACTGGTTTATCGTAAAAATTCCCGTTTTTCTGTCATTTTTTTTTGTTTTTCTCGATTTTTTTGAAAACTGTTGGAAAATGTTTATTTTTGTTTATTTTTCACCTCTATAATGCACCAAGGATATCCACTTTGCCATCGAAAACCACCCCCAAAGTTTGAAATTGAAACATTATTTCGACTAGTTATACTGTACACAGACACAAAAACAAAAAAAAAAACAAAAAAAAAACACACATCATTGTAAAATCAATAAATTCATCACTCCGTTTAGAATCTAAAATATATTGACCATATTCTACACTTTTACAGTCATAGTTAGTAATCGAAAACAACATTTGATTATTAATGGGGACATTAAATTTTAATATTAGAGTAAATATTGGGGGGGCTTAGATGGAATCAGGGGGGGCTTAGCCCCCCCAAGCCCCACCCTATTTGCGCCTATGCTATGCAGTATTATTTGTGATTCATTCGTATCATAATCGTTTCGTTTTGTTCTCTTCAATATGGAAATTCAAATAATTATGTCCGAAAAAGGCAAAGAGTTAGTTCTCTTAAATAATTTTAAATTTTGTTTTGTTAGAAAACGTAAAGATGGGTATATTAAATGGGTCTGTACAGACAAAAATTGCACTGCAAGTATTTTAACAACTGCAGATAAGACCTCTCTACATCAATCGACTGGTGAGCATAAACACTTAGTTAATAGTCAACAAAAAATCGAACGACAAATACACGGAAAAAACTGTATGGTTATCAATACCATTTAAATGTTTATACTAACCAAATTCAATGGTAGGTATAGGGACTACCATTTAACATAGTTCAGAGTACCAAACCTATTTGGTTGTCGTAATTCAGTTGATGTGACCAAATAATTAGGTTGGAATTTAACCAATCAACATGGTTCCGTCAACCATAAACACGGTTATCCCAACCTAAATTGTTTTGTAAATATATAGCAATACATAGTATCATCAACAATATTATAAGGTTATGGTAACAAATATCATTATTTGTAGTAACCATAATGGAATGGTTGTATAGCAACTAGGAGATTGGATTTAGGAAGAAATTATATATAATATATTTATTATAAATGTATAATGTATATATTATATCATGAAATAAATAAAATATCTTTAAGTAGGTAATACATTTTATTATAAATAAACAATTTACAACATAATATAGGTAATACAATATTATTATCTACCTATTATTTACACATTTTTAATACAATATAATTATGTGTAAAAAACATTATATTATACATTATACATTACAATTATGTATAATACAAGTATAATATAATATGTGGTAATGTTTTAAAAATTACAAGATACATAAGTACAACCATCAGACATTGTGCTACAAACACATGGACTTTGTTCTATAAGTAGACTATCAAATGAAATACATAATAGTTCATCACTATTTTTTATTTCATATGCTTGTAGATGTTCATTAAACCCTATAGTATTTATAAGCTGACCAATTAAAAATGGTATGTCACATTGGAACTTAAAGAAAATATATTTTAGTATGACAAATATGGGCATATCCTTAATATCAATTATAATAATCATTCTCTGCTTGGTTGTATAACGAGTACCTTTCACCTGAACCCAAGAAACAAAACTCATAGAATTTAAATTTAAAGTCTGATTAAATATATTATTTTCTATTTTTTCTATCTCATTTCTGGAGATATCTATTACTTTTCCTATGTTTGATGCTTCAAAAGACAAAGATAGTGCATTAGTTTTAGATAATAATCGATATGCAAGTCTTAGTTGGTGTTTTACACTCAAAGTATAGCAAATATTTTTTCTGCTTGTAATTGAATGAGCTGTTAGTTTGGACTCTCTATGTTTAGACTCATATCTCATTGACCATAAATGAGATACAGGTCCTACTTTACTCATTATTAGTGGATAATGTAATAAGTGGTGATACTTTGGTTTTAAGTTAGTAGGAAACAATTTCAAATACAACTCATGGTGTTCAGTAATAAGTGTTTTTAATAATAAATCATGTCCTGGTTGAATTGATTTTAATGTTACAACCTGTATAATTTGTCGAAGTAATACATACAATTGCCAAAATTCTGAATTAATGGGAACAAGGTCACCAATTATAACACCTAAGTGTCTGCTAAAACATAACATTTCACTAGCACTCATTTTTAATTTTTTTTTATTTCTTATTACATCTATTGATATTGACTGAGGTTTGTTTTGGACTTCTAAAGGACCATAGTTAAAATACTGTAAACGATTATTCAATGTATCCAATGTAAAGTATTTTAAATTAATTATAAATTCAAATAATATACCAGATAAATCATAAGAGCAAACCCCCTCCAAAATGTCATGCATTAGGTCAACTGAGTAATTGTGAACTGCATCAAAACCATCAATTTGGTTCCATACACACAATTCGTTGATGCCTGTAAGTGATAAGTTATCTATAGCTATACCCTGTGAATAATTTTCTATGTTTCTCATTTTACTATCATCTTGTGTTACTAAATAATTGCAGTCAATTTTAGAACACAAACAAAAACGACATGGATAATTTGCATTAAAGCTTTCACTAAAACCTAGCATTGAGTGTAAGCCCAAGTTATCGCCAATGATTAATGCCAATGAAAAGTAAATTGTGTAATTTTGATTTTCTAAATTCACTATTATACCATTGCTTTGTAAGTAGTTAATTTCATTAATTAGTTCTTTAAATATATTTTGATTGCCAAACTGCTTACGGTCATTAGCAATAAAAAGTAAGGCAAGAAATATGTAATTTAATGAAGACTGGAATTCGGGAGGGAAGCATGACCCAAATGATACATAAACTGCACCTAATTTTTTTTTACCAGCATGAGCTCCAAGAGGATTGTTAGTCTCATATTCATCAAAATATAAAAAAAATGGTATGATTATTTTATCTGGGTTATTTTGAAATTTACTTTTCCAAACTTCACTCTGCACAAAACTACAAATAATTCCCCCAGTCATAGAATTTAAATGTTGAAAATACTTAAGAACTGTTTTTAATACATTAGGTTGTTCAAAAAACACTTTAAAGATACATCTTAATGGAATAAAACAAATATTTACATTAACTAAATTAATTACAATGTTATCATTTTTTGTGATGTTTTTGTTTCTACTACCTATAGCAATTTCAATTGGTTTTATGAAGACTCCTAACTCTTCCAAAACTTTTAATCGTTTATACTCAGTTTTTAAATGTATAAATGGATTATTAACAACATCAAACATACCTGATACTTTCGAAATTGAATTTTTATCACTATTGTTTTTTTCTAAATGACCTAAAACTTCTTTTTTTAGAATTTGCATATATTTATCATTAAAAACATCTATGTCATTTATAAGAATTTGCACTTTGTTCCTAGGTACAACCATTTCATCATACCATTTTGATACAAGAATTATTGCATCCTTAGTAACTAGATCCTTAAATGCCTGAATAGATATTTCACTACAGGGAATTATATCTGGTTCTTCATTTGTATTTTCATGCAAATTATCAACAATCTGCATTGGTTCAATATGTGAATTACTAGTAAACTGTTGGTTTACTACAGTATGGTTTAACAAATGTCTACTAAAAGAATCAAAAGAGTTATAACTTCTTATGCATGATGGTTCTATACATTTGTACTCTATAATTTTTTCAAAAGAATGAAAGAGTTTTATATGTCTGATTAGAATTTTAAAAGAATTTACAGAAACAAAACAAATAAAACACACAGGCATTTTGAAATTGTTTTTTAAATATAATTAAAATAATAATATATTTTGATACAATAAATAATTAGAATAGTGAAATGCTTTAAAATGTAAAATAAAAGTTTTATCTTTAACAAATATTTTGAAAAATTTTAAGTTCTTGATTAAAATGGTTATTAAATATTGGATAATTAACACTTATTTAAGTCATTAATTAAAGTATTGACATTTGGACTGCAATTTTTGTCAAACTTAGTAATAATTTCATAAATAAATGTTTGTATAAAATACCATATTTGATCACATTGTGGTGTATAATGTAAATTAAAAACAAAGAAAGATTTAAAGCATATATCTAATGCTTTTAAGGCACTCTCAACTTTATAATAAAACTTGTTGATTATAATATAAAAATAAGTCACCTTACTATCAGTCTCTACAAAAACCATGTACGGTTGGAGTCTTTCTCCTGTTCTGAATGCCTTGTTTGATTTTTCATCATCTACTTCCTTCAACTGTGAAACATTCTAAATATAGGAAAACCAATCAATAATTATTTATTTCAGTAAATTAGTATAGGTTAAAAAAGAAATTAAATTTATGAGTTCATACATTTATATAATAAATAAAAGATTGTTGTATTTCCAATTTAGATGGTCTAGTAAATTTTTTTTTTGATCCTGTACATGTTCTTTTAGATACATTGATTGGCTTGAATAATTCTACAAGAAATTTTAAAGCAGCAACTGTGTCAATACCTACATCACATAAACATTTATATTTTAAAAATTAATTTAAAGTACTTAATTAATTTTACAACATTTATAGAATTTTTAGATAGGTATTTATAGTAATTATATTATTATGAGTAACATTTCACGTAATAATAATTTGTTAAATCTTACCAGAGTCTGGAGGATTTACGATCGCATCAATCAAATTACTATCAATTCCTTTGATAGTATATTTTTTAATATAGATTGGTAGTTTATTTTTTAAAATTTCAAACTTGGTAAAGAGTATCAGTGTTTTTTGAGGGTATAGCTGACTGAAATCCAGATCAATCTGTAATCAAATATGTATGATTTAAACAACTGGTAGAAATATAGATTAAGTAGTTTTAGACGTTTTAGTTATATATATGTAAATTGGATACTAACCAATGTGAAACCAAGCGGGCTTTTCAAAGGAGGATACTCTGCCAGATAACAACTGTTGGTATTATCGTTTTTTAATAAATAATTGTGTCTTTCATGAAATGTTTTAAGCCATTTTTGTTCAACAATATTCCATGGTGATATATTATTTTTGAGCCATATTATATCTTCAGGAAATTCTTAATCAAACAAAACACATATATAAAACATTAATACATATTATATTGATATATTGATGAAAAAATTGCACAGTATTTACTATACCTTCACTGGGTATAAAATTTTTTTCAGGTGTTATCTCTTTAGTTGACCCTTGGTTAATTTTCCTAATTTCTTTTCTTAAATTATTGTACTTGTCCCACAACTTCCCTCTAGCAGACGATACTAAATTTGCCTCTTTTTTATAAGGAGTATAATATGTCTCTTTGTGTTCTTGAGGAAATAAAGAACAAATTTCCAGCGATACTGACTTAAACTTTTCAGTAGAAATTTTTTTGTCTTCGTTTTGTTTAAGTAAATGTGTTATTATAATATGAGACAATTTATTTCTCAACAATCCATTTAATTCATTAGTCTTTAAATAACTATCTAAAATGATTTTGCCTTCATGATAACTATTTAAAATAGCTTCTAAGCTAATTGATGCATCTAATGCCTGTAACAAAAATTATTAATATGCTTTTTAGTATGTAGAATAAATTATTATTATTTTATAACACAATACCTTTAGCAGTTTTAATAAAATCATAGTTATAAATTACATACAGTCATATAGAATATACTACGTAGATACTTAATAAACATACTTTAGCGTTAATTGTATTTTTTTTAGCATTCGTAACAACATTATCAATGGTGCCAGGTGTATCAATATAACTGTCACTAGGTGTATTCATATATGAGGTGCTTGGTGTGTTAATAAAGCTGGTGCTAGGAGTATTAATAAAGTTTTCAAGTGTTGTAAAATCCTGATTGATAATTTCTGTACCTACATTTTAGTTTAATTAATTAATGTGCTCAAGTATTACATTTTAAAAATAACAAGAGTATACTTGATTCTTCATTAAAGTTTGTCGGCAAGGTTTCCTGGGAGTTAAGTATATTATCAATATGACTCAAATTACCATCAGCAAAAACATTAAAAACAGGCATCTCCAAAGAGGAATTACCTGAGTTCTATAGTAAATAAAACAGTTTATTGCACACAATATAGTATTAAAATAGGTATTAACTATTAAGTATACCTAAGTACATAATTCATGAAAATAAAAATAAAGCCAGGTTTGAAAATTGAAAGAAGGTTCAATTAAAATAGGTAGGTACTTATTATCAGTATACTTTTATTACTTGCACATTAGATGATAATTTTGACTTCAATTCTGATATTCTTTTAACTATTTTGGCACGATGGCCCATAGGTATACAAATCTCTCGCACCATAGATTCGCTTAAGCATAAAAAAGCTTCTTCATCTACTCCATGATCTAACCATTAGAAACATATAGGTAGATAAAAATCATAAATTATTTTTAATATTTAAATGAAATATTACCCTATTGTTTTCTCAAAAAAAAATGTAATGTATTTATACTTTAACACTTATACTAGTTATACTCTCTAAATATAATATATTATATAAGAGTAAAGTAGAATAATTTATTACAAAAAAAAAAAAAATTTATGGTGATAATGTCATATCATGTTAATAATTGCTTGGCTGAACTATAAACGTTGTATATTAAAATTTTATGTTACGGTATATCTATCACTGATAGATTACAATATTTATTACCAAATGGTGCATACAAGAGGATATTGATGTTAATAAATTTGACTAGGCAGTAGACACTTAGTTATACAGAGAATAATTTAATATATATTTAAATGTAAATAGGTATTAGGTACCTATAATATATTTTACTTTACCAACTGATGACCTGGTAGGAATATACAGATCTAGTGATTAAACAATACTTATTACATGTACTTGCAACAAGCCAAAGGATTATATTATTATAAATGTATAGATTTTGTAAAGTAATCAAAACCACTATGTAGTGTGATCAGTGATAGACAAAAGTAAACGAAACATGTAAGATGACAAAGGAGATGACACATGTGTATCTATTATATACCTACACGAAATATAAATTATGAATACTGAAGATATACCATTTTTTTTATTATTTATTAGAAAACAAGAATATATACAATCTGTAATAATTTATACAATAGATAATGTGGGAGGAAGGTATATCTTAGTATTAACTTGTAACAAATACTTAGGTACCTAACTATAAAAACAATAATAACTATTGACTAACTCTAGTCCGTATAAGCTACAATGCTAGGTATATTAATTTAGTTTGTATTTAGTTTTAAGAAACTTACCTTTAAATTCTTGAACTATATTTTGCGGAATCTTCAGTTCTTTTAAGTTGTTTATAACAAAATCATCCATGGTAAAAAAAACCAAATATACAATAATTACTGTACGTCTATATTGTAGTACCTACGTACAAATCGTACAATTTATAGACGTCCGCGTATGAATAGCGTATACAATTGTCACTCTATGACCAAAGAAGTCGAAAGACGAAAAACAAAAATGCGAAATACCGGAGATGTATTGCACAGGACGCGGAGTAACAACTAACAAATAACTGTTTATTGTATGGACATGTGAAAATAATTACATTAAAATAATAATATTATGTATACGATATGGATATGATATTAATAAAATTGTCAACTATAGTCTATAAATATAACACACAACCCAATTCAACTGCAGCTGCAAAACTATTTTTAAATTTATAATTATATTCGTATTGTTATTTACAACCACGTCACAAAAGTAGACGCAACCTATTAAAATGGTTAAAAGTAACCTTTTAAATGGTTGGACCAACCGAAATAAAACAACCATTAACCATAACCAAATTATTTTTTTCCGTGTATTGAGAGAGAATTGTAAGAGAAAAGCCGACGATGATATTTCTACCAGGCCATTAAAAATTATACGAAATGAATTAATTAAAAATAATCCGACTGACATTAGATATAGCGATATACAATCTGTGCGTAAAGCGATGTACGATAAGCGACGTAAAATGTATCCTGTTTTTCCCACATCATTCAATGAAGCAATTTCTCAACTTAAACTAGTGGAAAATGATTTTTGTTTATTTAACGGAGATCAATTTGTTTTTGTTCCGGAAAATGGTGAATTTGTTTGTATAACTACAAAGGAAAATTTAAAATTTATGACAACACAAAATGAATTTTTTGGAGATGGTACATTTGATTACGCACCAAAATTTTTTTTACAACTTTATACTATACATTCTTACACAAATGGTTTTTATGTGCCTATTGTATATTTTTTTCTTACAAACAAAAATAAAGAAACTTATTTGAATACGTGGAAATATCTTTCGGAACTATGTCAACAATTTTTTTCTTCAACTTTCAATGTTCAAAAACTACATTTTGATTTTGAATCTGGAGCTCATGAAGCTGCCAAAGAAATATTTCCAAATGTGATAATTGTAACATGCCGTTTTCATTTAGGTCAAGCTTGGTGGAGAAAGGTAATATCAAAATCTCATCTTATTTATAAATAATGACCGGATTTATATGCATTTTAAATTGTAAAATATGGAAAAAATGCAAAACATGCAAAATAAAATTTCAATTTTTATTCAATTTTAAATTTATTAAATTTTTCATAAACAAAAAGTGACATTATAATATAGTACAAATATTTTTACGAAAAACGTATTATTATTATCATTGAGGTACACCGGTTAGGAAACGTTGAATTGTCTACAATAATTATTCGCTAAATATGCAAAAATATGCAGTATAAAATTTTAATATTTAATCAATCAAGTAATGATTTGTGAACACTCATTGACTGCATATATATTTTATGCAAAATCCGGTCTTTATTTATAAATTAATACTCTTTACGACTTTGAAGCATTATTTTTAATGAAATAAAATATCTACAGATTAATGGAGATTCAAATTTGAGAAATGCATACAAAGATAACAACAATGAATTAGGTCAATGGCTAAAATTATTTTTCGGCTTACCGTTTTTACCCAGTGACGAAATTGAAGATGCATTTTTAGCATTAATAGCCGAATGTCCCAACCTAGAAGAAGCTCATGTATTTACAGACTATTTAGTATCGACATATATTGCACCTGATTCATTATTTCCACCATATCTTTGGGCACAAGAACCCTCAGTAAATCCAAGGTATGGTTTTAAAATTTTTTAAATTAAATTCTTGTTCTTTCCTATGTTAATTTTATTAGTAAATTCAAAATCTCTAAGTTTTTATAATTACTTTTTAGAACTACTAATGGTCCAGAGAGCTTTCATAGGACGTACAACGGTCAGTTTTATAGCCCCCATCCTCCAACACATGTAGTTATATAAGTTTTAAAAGAAACACAAGCTCAAACTTTGACAATAATTAATTCAATTAAAAACAATGTACATAATCCTATGGCCAAAAAAGATAAATCTAAAATTGAATTAACTCTACAAAATTATAATGATTATAAAAAAAACAAGGACTTAATTTTATATTTAAGAAAAACTGGAAATTCCTACCAAGGAAAAAATTAAAAAAAAAAATAAAAATTTAGAAAATTTTTTTTAAAAACTATTATTTTGAATATATTTTTATGTATTATTTTATTTTTGATTCAGAACTCAGATCTATGTATTTATGTATTATTTTATTTATTTTTCAGTTTCTAACGTAACACTAACATGTGTAATTTTAAAACTTGTATTTTGAATGTATTATATTATTTTTTTATTCAGTTTCTATAACGTAAAATTATTAAGTACATTTTCTAACAGTATTATTAATATTTATACAACGAAAATTGTTTTAATTAATCAACATTTTAAACGCTACATACCTATTTGTATAATTTTATTTTAGTTTGTAACGAAGAGTTGTTGTTTTAATTGTATTATTAATACCAATAGTTTATATTTAAAAAAAAATGTTTATAATAAATGTTTAAAATATTCAGAAATTATAAACTTGGCAACAATGTCTAAAAAAACGTTCGCAATCGTTCGATTTTCGGCTAAAATACAAATTTTCTGATAAGAGTTATTCGTTCGCAATCGTGTTAAAAAAAAGGTAAAACGTTCGCAATCGTGTTCTACCCGTGTATTCCATGATAAATTCAAAAGTGTTTTTTCGGTCGCCAAAAATCCACATTCCATATAAAAAAAATGTAAACATTGTCTTATCTTTCATTTCGAATATCAATTCAAATACTTAAATTTTCCAGTATGTTTACCAAAGCTCAGCAAAAATGTAATAACTTTTTAACAGGTTAAATTATATTTGTAAAATTATAATCAACATAGTAAAAAAAAAAAATTTAATAACATACTTAAATGTACCAATAACATAAGTTATATAATTTATTATAAAAATGACAATTAAATGTAAAAAGATGTACCAGACATGCATTAAGCAAACAATATTCTCAATATTGTACATATATGAATATATTTATAATGTATATTGTATTATGCACATATTCATACACCAAAATGTATGAATGGTGTTGATTATGTAAGCTAATAATAAGTAGAGTTATAGGAACAAAATTGTTTAAATAAATTTGTAATCATTGTAACACAAAAGTATAAATAATTATGTATCGACTTTTTTTTTTTTAATAATATAACTTTGTTAATAAACTATCTTCTATTTTTATCAATTTCACTACTTAAAATATACTATTTTCCGTATCATACATATTATCTAAATATACCTACATTACTTCTATATTTTATTAATTATATTGTTGTATAACTATTAATTATTATTAAACAACTAATTGTAAAGTTGGTATGTGGTAAACCAACTTAGACATACTATTTATAATATTTCTGTGAATTACATTGAGCTACAGCCTATAAATAAATAATAACAATAATTAAGTTTAGTGATTATAACATGTATACTTCATGTAAAGACAATTTAAATCGTGTCATCTTCCCGCGACTTCCACCCGTGCACGGATAACCATGGTGGGAGACAGAGGTATCATCTATACTATATTACTGTCATCCCGACAGAATATTTAACATCAACATCTAACAGCTGACCACTGGCTAACAACAATTATAATAGAAAAATAACAATTATTGAACACTTCCATAAAAAGTAAACAACATACCACAGAACTCAAATAGAGTTGATGTAGCTGAACTATCAATAGTTTATGATAGGTATATTGGTATATATATTATATAAAAAGAGACTCGGCTTCGTTTATTCAAAAATCATCACAAAAGATACAAATGAAGTGGAATATTACATAGTAAAATAAAAAAACTATAAAATATAATAGACAAACAAAAGAAGAAGAAAATATGGGACCATCAACATAAAAGTCAGAAAATACAATAACTACGAAGAACCAATGATAACACATTTCCAACTGTACAATTTTACTTCTGTTTCTAACATAGGTAAGTAAAATAAAATAAAAAATTAAATATACAATCGTTCAAAGGATTTATGATAATAATAATTAAAATATGAGGTAATATTTTTGTTATTTTGGGAACTGTTGTATTAGTTGAATTAATCGTTTAAGAAAAATACTTGTTAAAATAGGTACCTAATAATAGGAAATATTAGTATTTAAAACTAAGTTAATAAAACAATTGTGTAACAATATAATATTTATTTATTTCAGCCAAAAATTAATTACAATTATATGATAACAACAAGTAAATTATTTGAAATAAATAAATATAATAGCCCATTTTTTAAAATTACCGATACTTGATAGTCGATAGTAATAAATAATAATAAGGAATAGTGAACTATTTAAGACAAAGGAAATAGGAATATAATGTAGTAAATAGTAACATACGATTAATGTTTTTCAATAAATAATGTAATTGAAATAAAAACTTTCATAAACGCAAATTACACAATACGCCAAAAATTATAATATCAATAGTTAAGATAACAAATCGTATGGAAATAAATACGAAATGATCAATTCGTTACGTAGGTACAGAGGTTAGCGAACGACGAACGTTGATTACGAATATTTACGTAGGTATGCGTTTCGTTCGACAAGTTTCAAGAATACGAAATTTTGAAACATTACGTAAAAATGGCGGATTACGTACATTTTGCTCGTTCGTTTCCCTTACCTACGTAGTTTTCGAGAATAGACCTCCCGTATAATCATTTTTAAGCATATTGTAACTAGGGTAAGATAACAATAATATTACAATATTAGACAATTAGTCTAATTGTATGTGCATACTCAAGAAGATAACTAGGCTGGAAATAAAATCAACAATACAATATAATTAATATACATATTATAAGGATAATGAGATGACCAAATGGTGGAAATAGTGGTGATCGTGTGACTCGATTGATACTATAGACGCCGCGTGTTAATAAAGTATACGACTCTATAATGTATTGTTTCATACAAACTATATTATATAGTCCTTTTTTTTTTAACTAAAATCAAATGTATTTTTCAAAATTGAAATTGAATACAGCTTAGTAACTTAAATATTGGACTAAAGTTTATAATAGAGCGAATTCCTTAAGCTGTATGAATCATTCATAACTTTTATGTTAAATGTAAATAGGTATATTAGGTATAATATAATAATATGTTATTAAGTAATTATATTCTGGCATAAACAATTTGATTATAAGTATGTATGAGCTGTCGTATATTTCCCAAAGTAGTAAAATGAACAGGTTTTCTTTAAACAGTATTACTACGTGATCTTTCATCAAATTAATTGTAGTTTATACAATGCTTACATCCAAGATTATTAGGTCTTTGTGAGAGACGGTGGTTGGTGTACCAGGGAAGTAAGGTCTAACCTGAAATCGAAATAATATTCTACTGTGTATGTGTAATATTTCTTAATTGCGTGCAAAAGTCATTATCTAGGAAAAATTGTGAGCGTGTATTATTATCAGCGACGGCTGAGAATGTGTTTACAGTTTTACTCTGTCAGAGCTGTATTACGTAGAATAATAGTTACATATTTTTTATTAAGTAAATATCAGCACATTTGATAAAAAATAAAAACAAAACAAAATGTGAAATATAGAAAAATTCATGTGGACATAGGTATAAGCGTGTTTTAATTAATTTGACAACAAATTGCGTATCAGAATACATATTTTGAAAACCAAGAAATAAATTAACACTTTAATTTAATTTGAATCGAATATAATGAATACAAACAGATACACAAATCCATTATCGTTTGTCATGCGCAAGCGATCTGGTTGCCAACTATAAAATACATTATTTTATGTACTTTCATATTTATCAATTTATTAGTATGACAAAACGTATGATATATTAGTACCACACAACATAAAATGATAATGATGAACTGCAGGTTGACCCAAAACCGTTCGTTTTTTTAAACTTTAACAATGTTCGACATTGTAACGAAAAAATATACGAACATTTATACCATTTACAACTTCTCATTTTAATTGTTTGTCATCCTAACTAGTTACGTAAATAGTTACTATACTCTGTCCAGCGAAAAAACGCACCACTAACCGAACAAAATCAGTTTTTCTAGGAATTCCTCAATGATACCCAGCCATAATAAGCGAACCAGTCTTGATAGTATGGTGACGCAGGGGATGCATAGAGTCGGCGCCGTTCTCTCGGGAGATTGTAAATTCCGCCCAAAAAAATATACAGGTACAAAAATGGATTTGTAAAATCCACCCGGAAAAATAAATATTTTCAAACTAAGCGTTCCGTGACTGTACAACGCGACCATGCAGTTCGGGACGCGGCGTGTTATACTATTTGAAAGTCACAAAATGTTCAAACCAACTCGGAAAAATCGTATCTCAGACGAAAATCGTCACTCATGTCATATCTTATCAGCTTTGCCACAATTGTGGATCTAATAATTGGAAATATCAGATAGAAATATTATAAATTGTCTTCAGTACACGTCCTAGAGTCTTATACGCTGATACGCTATTATAGCCTATAGGTATTATAGCTCAATAATATATAATATTTTGACTAGTATTTATTATTATAATTAATACTATTTTTTATGATTTTTAACTATTTAATATGATATATAATATACATAACTTATAATATGTGCTAATTATTGATTATGATTTAATATTTTACTATAATATTATGAATTATGATTAGGTAGGTATATTTACTTTTATAATTTTATACAATTTATGTTGTAATTATTGACTTAATATGTAAAATATATATTTATTTAAATAGGTAGGTACCTACTTTTATAATTTGCTTATTAACAGTAAGTAATAAATGACTAGGTATTGTATTCTTTATAAACATATTAGCTATTACACCTATACAGTTTTCATTGAAAAATACAAATAAAAGTAACTTTAAACTTTTAAACTTCATTAAATAATAAAAACTTCATACCTACTTATAACTTATAGGTAAGTTATATTATGTAGGATGTGTTTATTAACTATCAATTTTTTTCGAGCGGAATTTACATGAATGTTTCTTTAACTGAATTTTTTTTTTTGGCAGAATTTATATAAACCTTATTTTATCTGTAGTTCATTTTGAGCGGAATTTACATGCGCCCGTTCTCTCGCTGGAAAGACTATAGTTTACTCCCTCCACGTACCTTATGGTGTTATTTAAAAAATCCTTTTTATTAGATAATAAAACATTTTTTAGACAACTCTTCGAACGGCTCCCAAAGAACATATTTGACGGGTTTCCATGTACACCATTAATGGTACAGATGTGTAATAGTTATCAAAATAAACTTTATAATTCATATTTTTCAGAACTATTCTACATAGTAAAATGGCTACATTTCCGGAAGCATCAAAATCACAGATTCCATGAATGCCTATTTCATTGTTTCTTGGCAACTAGGTATACAATTCAAAATTATATAGGAAAAATCAAATACACCACTTAATAAAAAATATATATTTAATACAAAAAAATTCATGTAGCCATGTAGGCATACATATATTCGAGTGTTTCAATCTATTTGATATAAAACAAAATACGTATAAGAATATTTTGAAAACCAAAAAGACTTTAATTTAATATTGATTCAAATTTACATCAATGCAAGCAGCAGATACACAAATCCATTTTTGTTTGTCATGCGGGCGATCTATATGCCAACTATAATTTTACCATAAAACCTGCAATAATGTATGAACAAACATCGTTTTCGTATAAAGATAATGTATACCTGTTGATTTCATCTGCATCAATATTATTTGAATCATGTTGAATATTATTTAATAAATATTCATTTTCATGTAAGACATGTATTATAACAGTACTGACCAAAGTTCTGCAATAATAGCATTGGTACTTGGTAGGTGTATAGAACTTTATATTTGGTTCTCTAGATGGTCCTGAGTTAGTTTGTAATTTGAATGTTAGTAGGTTAGTCATATTACCTTCTTCTCTTAGTATTTGGTAAAACTCAAGAACATTTTGTATGTCAAGATCAAGAATCATTCCAATAAAACCAGTCTTACATTAAGAACATACTATTCTTTTGTACTAATTTTATTACAATAATTATGATTTGTTAAAATTTATAATTTTCAGTTTATAGCAACATAGTTACCAGTTCATGGCAAATAAGATGAAATGTTTTAACTGTTTTAAGTGTTTCGTAGGAACTATAGTCCTTTTTTAACAGAAATTTTGTTAAAAATTGACTATTGACCTCGTATTAATGGAAGTAGCTAGTTCCAAGGTGCGTGTCATACATGTTTTGTGTGTTAATTATATATAAATAAATATTATAAAATATGTTAATAAATTTGTGCATAATGGCATACACAATTTAACAATAAGTATAGATTAGCTGTCGTTTATTTCACAATGTAATAAATTTAACTGGATTTTTGTAGTAACCTTTATTACGTGATCTTTCATCAAGTACTTAATAATACATAACATCCAAAATGATGTGCTCTGTGTGAGTGACAGAGATTTACCAGGGAAGGAAGGTCGAATGCGTAGGTAATCAAAATATTCTACTGCTTAAGCGTAATATTTCTTAACTCTGTGTAAAAATCTAGATCGAATACAAAACGTGTTTTTCTGAAAAGTACAGCTGAAAATTGTTTACAGTTTTACTGCGACAGAACTGTATTGCGTAGAATAAGTGTTACAAAATATTGGTATCACGGTTATCTACCTTGGTTGTTACACAAATAAAATGGGTAAAAATGAAATTATTTTAAAACCTTCCCAAAATATTATGAAAATAACTCTAAACTGACTAAAAAACTATTTTCTATAATTATACAATATAAATAACCAAACAAATGATTGAACATATTTTATTTATACTATTCATTGTTAGTAGCAGCAATATAGCATGAAGAGCATCCTATGTGTATAATAAACCATCATAGCTAGGCTGTTATATTGTTCAATTAGCTAAACTATAAAATACCAAAAATTCATATAATTTTACTCAACATTTACCAATCTTTTAGTTGTATGGTTCTATGTACATTTATAATAAAACAAACACCATAAAATACTTTTGTTTAAAAAATACATTTATTGTATAGATTTTTAAAAAAATTTTGGAACAATAAAAATTCAAACTATTTTGATATTTTTATTTTGTACTTTTAATACAACATTAGATTTGATTTAAACAACAATAACAATAAATAATATAAACTTCCATTCAAATATTTAAATTTCTAAAATATTATTTAGTAAAATAATTAAAATATTTTATTGCTTTGATAGAAATATAATTAGGTATGCCAATAAAATCTACTCTTTTGTATAATCATTAATAAACCTTGTTGGTACTTGATTAATTCACCTAAAAATCATATAATAAGATATAAACAGACAAGATGTGAGTGTGAGTGTATGTGTATGTGTCGACTGTAGATCTTTATATAATATATATAATATAATATGATACATAATTAACATACATTTTATAATTTGATGATGGTAGATATTGAAGCAATCTCTAACATAATAATATAATAGTGGAATATATTTGACAATGTATCATAACAGGAATTAACTTGTTAAGTCTCTTCGTGTAAAGTGGACGTATAATACCGTATAATTACAATTATTAAAAAAAAAAATTATAATATTCATAATGTCTATATAATAATAAGATATTTTAATAACTGGCTTCATGACCAGCAAGGATGTACAAGTCTGCACCATCATCGGCTTTTTTGGAGACCATGTGTGAATCCAATATTAGAATTCTATAATAAAAAAGAATTATACATTTATTAAACATGTGAAGGTTTATTATTAATAAACATTTATTAATATATACTATCATAATTACAGAATGTTAATTATTGTCTGTTATATAATGAATAAAATATATATCATGGCAGTGCTTAAGAATTCAAATTTCAGTATACCAAAAAATTCTTTGCCTGTTAGCGTTGTTATAAGATTTGACCATTAAATATAATGTTATGACATTAAATGAGATTTTTTTATGATCAAATAAAATAGATGTTAATATTAAAAAAATTGTTGGTTGATAAATATTTGTTGATAATTTGTTAATAAGTAGGTAGAAAAGTAATAACATATAATAAAAACTAACGCATATAAGAAATAAGATAAATAATAGTATTAATTAGGTTGATTTAAGATTTACTGTCTTAAATTTCATAAAATGTAATCTGGCAATATTAATATATTATGTACGAATAATAGACATTACATGAATATCACAAATTAAGCTAAGCGTTTATTTTGTGTATTTAATGATTTAAATTTAAATTGAGTGCTAAGAAAGTCTTATAAAGTATTACTAACAGGAAAAATTTTTTTGTTAATAATTAATTTATTACAGATAATGATTTAAAAATTATAATTATTTTATAAGTCTACCATTAATTTTTGTAGGAAAGAATTAAACAAAACTAACATGATAATACCAACAATTTGTTGTACCTACTTGAATATGAACATCATGATTTAATTAATAATAATTATAAGACAAATAATGTATTAAAAGTATAGTATCATCATAATTTAATTTAATTTCTATCAAAAATATATAGATATTATAATATTGCGACAAAAAACCAAAAATAAAACACGTTTTCAAATATAGTGACTGACTTAAACTAATTATCCAATATAATATATATCATATAATTTTGTGAATTACTTGTCAGAGCCCAAAAGACGATAGGTTCTACTTTTGTCAACAATTTCTTGGGTGACTTCACCATTTATAAGACTACGACCTTGAACTCCATTCTTATGGAATGCCAAAATGCTGTCAGATAATCGAACTGAAAAACAAAATACAAATAAATTCAGTAGAAAACATTTATCAAGTATGTATCAATTTAAAGTAAACTAATTAACAAACCTATTGACTCTACAGTAAAATCAAAATAAAGCTGATTTATTTGATTTTTATCTTGCTTCAAGTTCCCGTGTAAATTAATTATTTTTACAACATCTGTAATTTGAAAAAAATTATTTTTAAGTAAACTACATGATAACTATTTTTCAATACTATTATGATTCAAATTAATAAGCTACATAGGACTGAACATCATTTTCTACCTGAAGTAATAATTTGTATAAATCAAATTTCAATAAAATTTAATAATACACTGTCACAGAAAATTATTTAATTCTATTAATTTTCTAGCGTGTTATGCTAATTTAATATTTTTAACCTTTAGTGATGTGCGCGGGATTTTCCACACTCATATGGACCATGCCATCTTATTGTGACTATACTACAGTCACAAAAATGAAACAATCTGGATTTAATTAACATCAGTACATGAGTAATCTTAAGTAAACTTAAGTGGTTGTATTTGTAGTTTGGCAAAAATTTACCCCGCACGAAGATGTAATTTTGGGGACCACTCAAAAGATCTTAAAGCTACAAAAATATGGACTCATCTGCAGAAATCATAGAATAGAGTTGTTACATAATTGCTTTGACTGCTTTATGGTTTCATAGTTTTAATATTTATAAATATCAAGGAAATAAAAATTATGTATTTGTTTAAGATATCACAGAAGTTGTTAGTATATATTTTTTTAAATTAACATTTGTAATATACACAAGTAAATTAATTAATAAACATTTTAAAAAAATGATTAAGAAACTTATTTTATAATTTATATAATTTAAAATCTGCAATAAATAGTCATTAATAATTGAATAATGTAAAAAAATAAAGTAATTTTATTTAAATGGAAAATAATTACTCTGTGTGCGCAACTTTATGGTCTGAAACCATGCGCGTCACTAAGGTTGAGATAACTTATTAGGGTCTAATGGTTATTGTTTTGAATTTACAATTGTACCTATAAAAATTTGTTTTTTAAAATCTATTTTATCGTTTTGTTCTCTTTGTCTATTGTAAACAAATTATACAATAATATATGTTATATTGTTCAATAACAAAAAAAAAAAAATTAAATTTATGTTAATATACAATTATACATACTCTTGTAACATATTAAAAATGAATCTGTATCCAACTGACAAACACAAACAACATCCATGATATCTCTTCTCTGAATAACAGTGCCTACAAAAAAAATAATAAATAAAAACCAATATTGTAACTAGCCAATTCATATAATATACATTTCATTAAAAATATAAATTATATAAAGTAAAGAATCATTCATTATTTTCATTATCTATTATTAACATAGAATTAACAAATATTAGTTTAATGTTACTAACCAGTATTATCAGAATCATCTGTTTCACCAGAACAAAACCAACATGCACCGGTATTGACATTGATCAGTTCTAATTTCAAATTCATAGACTTTCTAATAGGTCCAATTGGTTTTTTCACGCCAACACAAACAAGTGGATATTCTAATTCAGGAGTTATGACCATTTCAAAAATGTTTAAAGGTATTGGTAAATTACATTCAAAATGCTACAACCAAAAATTACAATAAAAATGTTTTACATCAAGCACATTCTAAATGTTAGTAAAATTTAACTATTAAATTTACCTTTAACAACATGAACTTATTAAGTGGATCATACCATTGCATTAAAAAAATCCCACTGGACATGGCGCCACATAAATATTTATAACCATTGTATGGATTACGACCAACACAACATTTTATACAACCTTTGGTATCAGGCACTTTGGTGGTAAGTGCAAATCTTCTAGGCATTAATCGTTCAGGAATTCTAGTCATATGCTGTGAAAACCTATGACTTTGTTTACCATGAAGGGCTAAGAGATCATGCCTAAACAACTGGGTGGTTTTTCCTGTTTTATTAAGAACAAAATTTTAATTAATAAAAAACATTTTCAAATAATATCTTTATAATGTTGTTAAATGTTTTACCTGATAAGGACATCAGAATATCCTTTATAACATACAACCAAATTGTACGTCTATTATATAACTGATCAATAGCAGTTTCGTGTAGTTCATTTAAATTAAGATTATAGATTCCTTCTTCAGCTCCAATAAATACATGTTGATCTCTAGTTACAGGATGGATCCAACTAGCCGTACAATATATTGTTAAAGGGCATCCATTAAATACCTAAATGAATAAGTTTTACAAAAATTTGTTCTTACAAAAATATATTTCATTTCAAGTTCAACAATGTTCTTGATATGATATATTCCAGATACATGATACAAATTATTCAACTAAAATAACCTTATGATTTAATCTTCTGTTAATGAATAATAAGTTAATTTTTGTCAATTTAAATTAAATACCTTGGAAAAACAAGCACCCATGTGCACTTTAGGCGTGGGTGGTAAGCCGTTACTAATTGGTTTAGGAGGAGAATTTCGTTGTTTACGGTCTCTTCGACGTGGTGGTACTGGAGGTGTATCAGCTAATAAATCTGGTTCAGGACCTTCTCCTATTTAATCAAAATACTATAATAGTTAATTTAATATTAAAAGGGAATAAATATTTTTTTTAATTACCTCCACTATCGCTAAATGATCGTTGACGTCCATTTACACTAACATTAGATGTAGTTAATGCAATAATTTCATCAAGTGAGCTATGTTGTCTTGAGGGCGAAGAACTATCTAAAAAGTAAATTTGATAAATATTTTAAAAATACATATCAATATTATTAATAAAAATAAATACGATAATTAATATATACAATTTTCAATAACAGTGATAAATTAAACAAATAAAATATGAAATATATTTATCAAATAAGGAATTAATAACTAAGATAAGAAAAATAATAATAAGCAAATCATTTTTTATGAACAATTATTAAATTATTGTAAATACTAAATTGTACAACAAAATAAACTAAATTCAGTAAACATTATCACAATGAATATAATAACAATTCAATTTCAAGATAATGACTATAGATTTAATAAATAATTATTTTATATCAATACCTCTTAAATTTTGGTACACACAGCCTTTATTAGGAAAATTACATTTTTGACTAGATGAATGTGGCATGGAGCATTTGTCAGTCAGTGGTAAAGTAGATCTGAAAAAACATTTTTTTTCAGTTAACAATTTTTGTTATGAAATAACTTGTTATTAATAAACAGAAATAATAAAATAATATTATTTTTAAATTCTATAAACAATTTTTCAGATATTAAATTGTAGTATATGAAATATGATTACTAATAAATAAAATAATCATAAAATTTAATATTATACTTATATACTTATTTTATTACTTATAGTATAAACAATAGTGTAACTTTTTAAAACTACTAAGTGAATACACAAATGAGTTCTTATTAATGTCCAATATTAAATAAAATAATAGTTTAAAATATTTATACTTACACATCTTCATAACTTCCATTCCTATCTTCATTAAATACATGACTATAATCTCCCCTATTAAAAAAAATAAAAATTATTAAAAATTATTAGCAATTTAAAAATAGTTTTACAAAAAAATATAGTTATAGATAAGGGCCAGCTGTACAATGTTTTATAAGTTTATATCCTTTCTTATATACAGGATACCCATGACAAATAACAAAACAATATTAAGCAAAGTATGCCCAAAGCTCACAATTTTATTACTGTGGTAGCTCAAAAATATTAGTAAAGCAAAGCAGCATTATATTGTAATAATTTTAATTATATAATATACAATTTTTTAATTAATTAAAAGTACATAAATATTTAAGATAATAATTATATTAATTTCCAATGAAATTTGATATAAGCGTAAATTTAGTGGATCACAATCAATGACACCATGAGCCAAATGATTTTTTTCGGCAATGTGATAAAATAATAATATATTTAATTGATTGATCCAATTATATTAATTGTGCGAAATTAAAAAAACAAAATCTATTAGGGTTTCATACCTCAATTTAAGTTCTTCATCTATGTTTTGCAGAAGACTCCTGTAGAAATTAAATGACTCTAATAAATTTTAAGAATTTGATGAGTATACAAATATATTCAAATTGTACAACGGCCCTAATGGAAAATCTCAATGTTAAAATATTTTACCTTTTATTGTTTATTTTTATACAAATAATTAAAAAATATAACTTAAATTTATCAATTTAATCAACTAATCCTTAGAATATGAATTCAGTTATATATTAGTAAATAATAATTTTAAATTTTAATACATCTAAATAAAGTTAGTAAGGTAAATTACTTATAAAAGATAAATAATAATTATTTGTAAAAGCTTAGATCTAAGGCTAAAATGCATTGAAACCTCAAGATTATTTGATATGAATAAAACATAGACCGAATAATTCAAGTCTAACGATGGTAAGATATGTAAATTTTCTGAATGATTAAATATGGGCAATGTTTGAGTTCATAAAATATCTGTAAAAATTCTAGATATTTATACCAAAATTCAAAAGATTAAAAAAAACCAGGGATGAAAAATTGTTAACTAAAAATTAAAAATATATAATTTACACAAAATGATTAGAACAGACAATATGTTTTAAATTATTGATGATTTACTATCAGTAAAGGCATTGTATTTAATTAATACAATTCTTTTTAGTTTCTGAAACTTTGTATGTTATTTATGTTTCTACGACATGCTATGATGATAAATTTAACAGTTTAAAAATTCATAACATAAGGATAACAATTTCAAAATAGTTTAGTGCATTACAACTACATAATATAATAGGATTTGAAATAAATGAATAAAATAATGACCTGACCAGATTAATAAATTAGTAACACAATTAAGGAAATGATAAAAAAAGATATTAAAATAATTATGTTAATATTGTGATTTATAAAATAGACCATGATCAAAACATTAAAAATATTCAAATAAAAATTATATTTGATCTGAAGAACACTATATGATACTATTTTGAGATTAATTCTATAATATAATGAGTGTTGTAAAATTAAAATGTTACATCAAAAAGAATAAATAGATAAAGTTTTCTCTAAAATAAAAATACTGTGAACAATGTAATATAACAATTTAAATAATTCGATTTTATTATGTAAACATTTAAAATTTTAAAATCATAATAGCAATTTATAGATTTAAGTAAGTTATGCATTTTAATAAAATTGGTAAGTATATAATGATTTATAATTTATGAAGTATAAAAAGAAAATGTCAACACATTATTTGTATCTTTTCCTGGCTATAGCAAATAATATATTTCCAATAAAATCAAACTTATATTGTTAGCTTTAATATTAAAGTTAATGAATCTACTATCAAAGTTAAGAACACATATATTTATTCGTATATTAGATTTATTTCAATTTTTCTGGAATTAATGAGGATTTTTAAAATTTTTATACTTTACAATAACTTGCATCTAAATCTAAATTTTGTAAAATAAAAAACTAAACTACTAACACTGATAATGTTTTTAACTTAAAGTTTGATCAATCCAGTGTAATATTACAGGTAAAACATAAGATTAATTCTGCTTAATACAAATTGATATCATATGAGTATGAAAAGGTAAACAAATAATGTGGTAACATTATTTTAAGTAATATAATTTAATACAATTAGACAAAAAAAAATAATTAGATTTAACATTTTTGAAAATATTTATTTATGTTAGTAGCGTGTATCATGTTTGAGTATACCTGATGACTGAAAAAGTTCAGATTTATTAATGATATACTTAATAATATAAGGAACATAACATTAATTAATATCATTCAGCATTATATACAGATTATGATAATTTAGTGTTATACTCAATGGCGTGTTTATATACAAAATATTTGTAAATATTTTTGGCAAGTCCGTTTTAAAAGTAAAATAATCCATAATAGGCAAAAGCATATACATATTTGCAAAATTATATATTAAGGTAGTAGTAATGATTTTATAGTATATCCCCCTAAATTTAAGCTATTTAATACTATTTGCTATTTGCTAAAATAAAACAATAACAAACAAAAATTGTAAATTAATCACTAATGTCACATTTAAATATAAGTTAATGCGTTTTTCAATTGAAAATGTTTAATTAAGCATTAATGACTACAAATATTAAAATTAAATAAACTACATTTAAAAATATTAATTTTTATTAATATTTACTTTTCAGTCAAAATACAGTCTAATCTTCCAAAATTATCACAGTCATCATTGCGCTAAGAATAATATAAACATTATTATACATCATAATACTTAAAATAAATAACAATAACTATTACTTACTAGTACGCTTTTTTTTATATTAACCATTCCCAGATTTCTAGGTTCCAACAGATTAGGTGTTTCATTTTTACTATTGTGAGGTAATTGTGTTGATTCAGATAGATTTGAACCTTCAAATATTAAATATTAAAATAAATTTAATAAATTAATTATTATTTTATAATACAGTTTGGTATACAAACATATACATCTTATGTACAGTAGATTAATTGTACAAATCATAATTATACAAGAGATGTGTATAACAAATACTATACAAATTGCAAAATTTAGAAATATGTAACAAAAATCGGTTTTAACTATGTTCATACAGTTTTTTTTTTGCATAAAAATAGTTAATATTTTAAAATGAAGTACCTACAAATATGTATATTATTTTTTTTTTTATAAATTATAAAAATATGAAATAATAATGATTGAATACTTAAAAAAAAAATGTCTTGAATAGATGTATTTAACTACTTGATAAATACAGAACTTACTATGGTATTATTATACGTTTAACTATTACATTTATTATACAGTATTGTAATGAATTCTTAAAAACAAATAAATAATAATTACGAGTATACATAACATGTGAGAATCTATAACTGTTATTGCAAACACAATATGTATAAATGAGTACAAGATCAATAACATATTTTGTTTCCTACGTTAATTTATTGGCATCTATCATGTTCACTAAACAACTTCACGATTTTAGACATTATTGTTCAGATTTATGACAGTGGCGTAGCCAGGATTTTTTTTTTTTGGGGGGGGGGGGGACTGATCAATTTTTTACACAACGGTGGTTTATTAATATATACAATAAATTATTTTACCTGTTAATTTTTAAATTTTCTTAACTTTTCGGGGGGGGGGGCTGCAGCCCCCTCAGTCCCCTCCCTGGCTACGCCACTGAGTTATGACTTAAATAAACTAACTAGAGTCCGCGCAATGAAAACTGGCTTGTGAGATCTAGTTTGAGAACCCCGCAGTTACCAGCAGGTTTATGGCAAGTGAGTTTCGGGGTTACCAGCCAGTTTCTGTTGAGCGGACTATAGTATACTACACTGCAGTATTTTACCTTGCATATGTTTTAAAATTATATAACCAAAATCAATACAAATGATAATCTTTGTGGCTTTTAAAAGTTTATTTGAGAACAAACATTTTTATTTAAGTAAAAATTTTATATGGGAACACACCACTCTAAAAACCAAGGAAGAGTGATTTAGAATAGTTTTTAACTTCAAGTAAATTAAATATCAAAGAATTTTCAATTGTGCGCGATAAAATAAAAAAAATGTACATTCGTCATATCACTAAGCCAAACAAATAGTATTTCAAAATATTCAGTTATTTAAATTTATACAAGTATCAGATGTAGATAAGAGCAGGATATTTAAAAAAATTTTAAATAAAAAATAATTTTATAATATTATAATATATAATTGTAGTAACCACAAATATGCTTTGCAGTAATACTATTAAAACTGAATAAATAAAAATTACATTTTAGTAGGTATTTTCATTTACAAATTTTGTAAGTTTAATAATTAAAAAATTATTTTTTACCTAGTATAGTTTTATAAATTTTATTTTTATTTTAAAAAGAAGACTTATTGCGACCCAATTTTAAAATTTATGTGACCCAAAAATGGGTCGTGACTCACCGGTTGAAGACCACTGATCTAGTCTATCACTTAGATTATTATTTTATAGGTACATCTTTAAATAAATCAGTAGATAGGCCATAAATAATTCAAAAAAAGTTTTTTTATGTATGTTTATCTAATGAATCTTACATGATAATATCATATATAATTAGATTATTTATTATGATAAAATTAGGAATGAATTAGGTACTTAGCTATATATCCAATATAACTACTGTGAGAGATAATGGGGTATCATATTTTTTGAAATCAAAACAATGTTAAACCATACTTTTAAAATTATGTATATACCTAGATATAATTTTAAATTATCAAATAAAAATTGTCTTCTTCAGTAATTATCAATCCATATAACTATTATCGATCATAAAAATATAGTAAATATTTAATATATATAATATAACAATAAGTTTAAACATACGTAAAATAAATAGTTACTAAATTTAGTACCCTAATAATATGAATTTTCTTATGCAATAATACTATAATACTATAATAATATTAGAAATAAAATGAACATAGTCTTTCCTATCACTGCAGAAAAATACTAATGTACAACCATAAATCATACATCCGTTTAATTAATAATTCTAGTGTTATTAATATATTACATTTTAAAATATTTTTTAAAAACTTACCTCTATGATCAACAGTTGCTCTGGATGCAATACGTCGAGGAACATCAGAGATTATCTAATATACATTTAAAAAAAAAAATCATAATTAAAATAAATTTAAATCGCTTATATCACTTTTGATCATTTTTCAAAACTTGAATTAAGAAGTATGTTAACCAATAGATTAATATTCAAATTATTAATTTACAACAACATGCATAGCAATACATATTATATATAGTGAGCATTGTACATATCACATAATTGCTAACATAATAATCTAAGCTATTCAAATTTCAAATTTCTTATCTAATTATACTTACATCATCATCAGGTTCAATTTCTGCAAATGATTGAGTAGTAGGATTACTTGCTTTTTGTAAAAGGTCAATAGCAAGTCGTTTACTCATATCTTGACAAAAAAATGAATGCTATAAATAAAATATTTCAACATTATATTGGGATATTTTAAAAGAATAACATATCTTTAAAAAAAAAAAAAAATTCTCCCGTTATGAAAAATGTATATAATTAATATTAATAATACTTAAACATATAAATATAAATATCAATTAGTAATAAATTAAAGTAAAAAAGTAAACACAAAGTAAAAAAAAATTAATAAACTTTTCAACTACTATTATTTTTAGTTAATACTAATCTAAATAATATATATATATATACATTAACTAATCTGTATTTTAAATGCCATTTTTTTTTCATACAGTTATTATTAAGTAAAAAATATTTGATGTACAAACCATTAATAACTTGTCTGCTGTTGGTCTTTTTTTTGGATTTTTAGTCAGTGATATTTTTATAAAATTATGAAATGTTGGACTCCTAAAAAAAATAAATTTTAAATATAATATTATCATATACATAAATTTATTTGTATGAATAAAAATAAAATACCATTTATCTCTGTCCTTTAATGTTGGAGGTTTAAAACCACTTTTAGACATTAAAAATAAAGCTCTCATGGGATGAAAATCAAACATTGGTGGTTGTAATTCAGCTAACTCTATAGCAGTAATCCCAACTGCCCAGATATCACATAATTGGTTGTAACCACCTTTGCGTTCTACAGCTGCTACCTAAATTATATTTTAATTAGTAAAAATATTAGACTACATTAGATATATAATAATTTTAATCAAACATGAATATAGAAGTATATTATGTTAAAATGTGTTCTATATACAGGGTGATTTTTTTATCAAACAACATTCATTATTTCAAAAAGTATTCATGTTTTTTAAAATATTTTTTTACATAGTTTCAAATTGTTAAAAAAACAACGTTTTTATTAAAAAATTATAATTTTAAATATTTTTTATCCTTATAATTTAAAAAGTTTTAATTTCATATTCCGAAGCAAAATAATTTTCTGAGTATTTTGATACATAAAAATCAAATTTAGAACGATTAGTTTATGAGTTTTACTTATTTAAAGGTTAGACAAGCGGAGTAGTGGACAAACATTTTGCGGGGTAACCCCATACCACTCCACTCCGCTTGTCTAAACTTTAAATACATATAAACATGAATAACATGATTACTTTTTGAAATGAGTGTTGTTTGATTAAAAAATCACCCTGTATAGGTACAAAGTTCATCAGGAAAATCTGACAATTTTTACATTGAAATTAAATCTTAATGTGTCAGATCATAGTTATTCACCTTGTCAATACATATTGAAGATGAATTATATTATGTATAATACAATAGACTCTCTATAATCCAGCCATGCTTTAATCCAATACCATCTAGCAACCCGGCACTATTTTAATTAATGTTTTCATTATAATAACTAGGGCTGGGATTTCAATGCACTTTTCATTTTATTCCAGAGGTTGCTATACAATACTCGCCTAGTCATAAATCCTTAATGTTTACTTTTAAATAAAAATAAGAAAATTTATTTTGTATTTTTTGATTTTAACATAATTTCCTTAATTTTTTTTAGGGCAATATATAGTTTTTAAGGCATTATTGGAGTTTTTGGGTCTACAATTCAAAACTTAAAATTTTATTTTAAGATTTTACATGATAACGCGAGTCTTATATAAATGAATATATATTTTTTTGTACAACAATAGGTAGGTACCTACTTTTATCTTGTAGGACAACTTAGATAACAAGTTTGCAATTGGCGGCATGGCAAAGTATACAGGGTGTAACCGATAGAACTGACTTTTGGAATAACTTTTTTTCTAATCAATTTTTTTTTATTTATCATTAAAAGACCCTAGCGCTACATGTACAATATAAAAAAAAAAAATTTATTTTTTAATAGAAAAAATAAAAAAATAAAATTTGAATAAATTTTTATTGGAAAAATTCAAAATAGCCAATTTGTTAATTTAATTAAAAGAAAAATTTTGATGGTACAAATATTTATCTAAATCAATTAGTTTATTTTTTAGAATTTTTTAAAATATCACTATTTTTTTGCATAAATTAATTTGGAGCGTTATAACTCCTTTCAAAATATTATTTTTGGAAATTTCCTGAAATTAGTATATTTCTTAAATTAGTTATTAATTATATAATTTTCACAATTTTTGTTGTAAGTTTAATTAGCATAATTTTTTTTTTTTTTTAGTCAGTTCTATCTGATACACCCTGTATTTAGAATTACTATAGTAATATATTAATCTATTTAATAATCTGTCAAAGCAATAAAATCGATACTAACATCTGACAATATCGTTCATTACAAGTTATTTTATTAATTAATTTAATCAAATATTATTTAAAATTTATACTAAATTTATTAAAAATAAAAACAATTTACCTACATTTTTTAGTGCGTTATTTAGAATTTGTGGGGCATTAATTTTTTTTTAAGGTTTTATAGCGCATTACATTCCCAGCCTTAGGAATAAATAGGGAGCAGTTTTTAATTTAAATAAAAATGTTAAATACCTAGTTTAAATATTGAAAAGTTTTTGACATATGTGTTTCATTTAATTTTGAATAAGCTGATGCTAATATTATTTTAAATATTTTATAAATAAATAAATAATAATTAAATATTTTACAAGAACATAAATGATAATTAAATATTTTATAAATAAATATGTAAATGTAATCACGTGGACATGTGCATGTACATTGAGTATAAGTTAGTCATTGTGTTGTATCACGAGTTATCACTACTCCAAATTTAAAAAATAAGTTTTATGGGATAAATGTGAAAGTAATGTATTTCAACCCGTAAATCGTGGTAAGCGCGGCGCAGTGCTCAACTCATTAGTATTTTGAAAACCACTCGTTTAATATTATCTTGATTTATTTCATACTACTAATTATACCTTCAATTGTATTTATAATTAAAAAAAATCGTATGATTGTAAACGTCTAAAATATAAAGAATTTGGTGTTAGTTTCAATATTTTATGTTTATTATATAATAAATAATGATGAACAAACAATAAAGTGAGCGACGCTCACTCGATACCAATAGCGGGACGTTTTTAATACATATATATTATATTTAACAACTAATAAAGTAAACTTCTAATAACTAGTGTTATTATTGTCTAATTTGTTTTATTAGGGATTTAAAAAATACAAATTTATTTTATAAATGTTATAAACACACAATAATAAATAATAAAATATAAATAAAACCAACCTCAGGTGCCATCCAATAAGGAGTACCAATAAATGATTTTCGTTTATTTATTGTAGCGGTAATTTGAGCAGAAACCCCAAAATCTGCTAGCTTTACATCACCATATTCAGTTAACAATATATTAGCTCCCTAAAAATATACACTACATTTAATCAATTGTTAACAAAATAATTTTTCAGCATTCTTCAAAAAATTTAAATCTACATAACTTAAATTAATAACTGATTCTTTAATCACAATTGACAACAATGAAAAAGAGGCAAAATACAGATTGTGATTATTATACTTACATTTCTATTATTATTATATATATATTATATACTATAAAGAATGTTCATAATAAGAGATACTACTATATATATTAGTATTTAGCTGTAAGATCTCAGGTAAAAAAAGTTTTCAGAAGGTTAGAGAGATTACTATAGTCTTTTCAAAATGATATTGATACAAACGGCCAATTTATGCCCATAAGCATGGCTTTGTTCTGCAGGACAGGATATATAAATTAGTAGGTGGTAGACTTTGTGGGGACAGCCTATCTGTGCGCCGTCAACAAAAAGTGGTCACCGTCCTGTACTTACCTCATTTTGAATTGACTATAGAGTACAAATTTAAACCCTAAATACGTTCATGCACGATAACATATTAACTTTTATTTAAATTGTAGCACCAATTTTTTTCTAGTTTTTTTCTAAATAATATTTGTACTAAAAGTTTTTCTTAACTGCAAAATTAACAAACGTAAGTTAGTTTGAGTATGTTTAAATTGAAATAGCAAATAATAAAGCTTTTTTACACTTATTTTTCATAATTTATGTTCATTTAACAAACACTTTAACACATTACAAAATTATTTATTTTGAAGATTTTGTTATTTACGTATTAAGAATTAGTGTTTATTAACATCTTCACTGTATATTAAACAATATGATGTATTGAGTATAAAATGAACATAATTAAAATATCGCTAAAATATTAATTGTCTGTACATTTTACCTTACTCTAAGTCAATTTCTCAATAACTAAAAAACATTTTATACAAAAATAGTTTAAAAAAAATAAATCGTCTATCCGAATCTGTAGAAAGAATTTTTACAAAATGTGTCTATTTGATAAATTTGAGCAGAAGTATTTAGTGGTATTTTTTAACATGAACATACTGTATATAATAATATATTATAATATATAAACATACTATACTTATACGTGTATTAATAATATATATATATTATTTTTACAATTATATTATAGATATATTCAATAATAATAATTTATGGTTAAAACCTGTTATTAACTATATACGTGTGAATTGTTAAGCTTTTAAAAAAATACTTAAACACTTTTTTTAGATTATTACCTTAATATCTCTGTGCATTTTACCCACTGTATGTAAATATGAAAGTCCTTTAAGT
This sequence comes from Schizaphis graminum, assembly GCA_020882235.1. Lineage (NCBI taxonomy): Eukaryota > Metazoa > Arthropoda > Insecta > Hemiptera > Aphididae > Schizaphis > Schizaphis graminum. The sequence goes on from CM037033.1 coordinate 96,680,431, forward strand.
GTTTCTCTACACATATATGCTATTTGAAGTTCTGTAAGTGGTCCGGTTACTATAAAAATAAAGACATAAATATAAAAAAATGTATCATCTCCATACTTAAAAATACATAGATAGTTATTAGTTATTACACTATTGGTTGGGTTTTTTTAGGGCCACATTAGTAAACACTAAAAATTTGATAATTTTTATCATCAACCTTTAAAATGATTTATTATTTTATCAGAAACAATGTCCAAAGTAGAATCTTGTAAAATAGATAGTATTTAATATATATCATACATGGATTTATACAATTAAGTTATATATTATATAAACATTATAAACACATATTTACTTATAGTCCAAGAGACACTAAAAATCTCTATTTTAAAGTCAACAAATAAAATATAGTCAATAATCTACAAAAGCCAATATTGAAAAAATTTACAATTTATTTTAGTCTGGTGTTAATCATATTTTAATGGTAATCAACTAGGTATATTACACTTGAATAATTAGTTTTTACTTAAGTAGGTATAATACAATACTAAACTAAAAATTAATAACCTATAACCTCTTGGATGAATTAAAAAAAAAAACAATTTTTATCAGGACATGGAAATATACAATTGAGTAGATGATGTTTTAAGCACACCACACGTGCATGTGTTGTCTCTATATTTCAAACATACAAGCAATTTGTGTTTAGGAAAACTGATTTTGAGTTGTTTTTAGTACAATTTTAGTACTAGAGTGAATTAACTTGGCTCTCCCTTTCCTATGACAAGTATCACATCCTCCTTAAATTTAGCATAATATTTTGTCTATAAATATATTATACATAATTAATTTTCAAAACAAAATAATACTTATAATGATAAATTATAATTAATTAAATTAAATAGTAGGTTTCCTAAATATTTCAATTTTAAAATTCTCATAACTTGCATTAACACTTTAACCGCCATATGAAAGCTGGCGGTCATACTACACTGTTCAAATTTTGTACTTTTATGTCCACCAGATTCCAAAGTTGATCATTATTACCACGCCACATGACCGCCGGCGACCATAAATGAATTTGGTTTTATATTATTAACTTATCAATGGCGCTACATTGTAGCGGCTACAATAATACACTAAAATAAGGCCACGACAAAGCAGAATCATTACAAATTTTTTTAATACATTTTTTTTTTTTTAATTTTTTTCTCAATAAAAAACTAAAACGCACTTGCCTTACATAAAATGTTTACTTTTACATTTGATAATATATCAATTCAGGAATTAATTCACTCAATTATTAAACCTAACATAACCTAACATTGATTATACTGAATATAAATTTGGTGTGTTGTATATTTCTAATACAAAGATAAGAAATAAAAAGGTTGTAACATCCACTTAGTAATTGGCAAGATAATTTTCACTTTAAAAAAAAAAAAGAAATATGCTTCTACGGCTAAATAATAATAAATGTCCTTCTAAAAAACAATAAATTAAATGTATTGATTATTTATTATTTATTCAAATTTCATGCTCAAATTCAACATTAATTTAAAATTGAAGGAAATATTAGACTATTTTAGTATAAATGTTTATTAAATAACATTCAGTACCTATAGAGCTTCTTATTAAAAATATTGAATATGAATTAAAACAAATATAATAGTTAACCTCATTCTATGAAAACATTAAATATTTAAAATATTGTTAATCAGTTTAGGGAAACTTAAAACCTTAATTTCATGCCAACAACTTATGTAGTTATTTCTTTATTACTTTTAATATACTCACTGTGATAAATATCTTGCAATGATCCTCCAGAACAATACTCCATACATATCCATAGTTTGTCTCTACGTAAATAGCTACCGTAATATTCTATAATATTGGAATGTTGACAATCTTGCATCATTAATATCTCTTGCTGTATTATTGAAAAATCATCACCTATGAATATAAGTAAAATAAGCAATATTAAAATTGTGCTTATGTAAACACAATATTATTCTTGGTAATCAGTCAAAGTATCCATTTTTCCAAAAATAAGTGAATTACACTTTAATTTCTAATAAATATAATAAAATATAAATATATTATACTATAATACATAAATTACGTTAATAGTAATAATATCACAAAATATACTGCACACGCATTACTCAAATAATATAAAATAAATTAATGTAAAATATTTTTTTTTTTATATATAGATACAGTATACTCAAATAATAACTAAAAATTTAGTATATGTTTTAAAAAATAGAAAATTGTATTTTATTGTCGAAGAAAATTAGCTATAGTATTTAAAAAATTTGGAATGTCCCTAGTGCCATCATACAATCATTGTATTCTTCACAAATATGTTTAAATAAATCTTTTCTTTTCTTTTTCGTTGGTGGTCCAATGGTACCCAGTTGACGCTGTGCGACTTTAGTTTTGTCTGCAGCATTTTCATGTCGCATCGCCCTATAAGACATTTCTAAATACGCTCCTGAGATATATATATATATATATATATATATATATATATCAACAAGTAAACTAATAACTAATAACAATTAAAAGCTCAACTCAGGCCTCAAGGGTGGATTGGGATATGGAATTATATAGAAACAGGATCAGTTCCTAGATCCTTTTCTATTATATTACACATTTTTTTATTTATAGAATTTTATTTTTCTTGTCAAAATGCTTATATTATTTGAGCTAATTTTATTATCAAGTAAAGTTTAATGTACTTATTTTCAGAAAAATGGATTAATTTGATTAAAAACTAAGATTAATTAACATTTTATTTTATTAATTGATGTATTATAATATAATATATTTATATTTTATTAAATTTATTAGAAAGCAAAGTGTAATGCACTTATTTTGGGAAAACGGATACATTTGGATATTTTGTCCTAGATTCACACATGTACATTACATGAATTCTTTTTAAATATTAAAGACTAATATTGATTAGATATTGAATACAACCTATAAAAAAACCTTTTAATAAAGCTAAACATACCACGCTCGATTACTGATTAGGACAAATCTAAAAAGTTTGGCAACTGTTTGCCAATCATATAGGTTAAATATTAGCAACATTGGAGACAATTTCACTTACCGACTTCTAATTTGATAACTTTGATAGCCGCTAAGCCTGATGTTGAAATTCGCTTTGCCTGTAATTAATAAAACCGACCGGTGTTAACAGCGGCAGAATTCTTTTTTCCACATCAAATTGTATTAGAACATATCTCACTTTATAGACATCGCCGTACGTGCCACTGCCGATCCTCTGAATAAGCTCGTATTCTTCCTGAGGATTTCTGGTACTTATGTCCGAGCTCATAGTGTTCGGCGGGTACAGAGGACTGTTACTTGTCGTGACGACAAAACGGGTGCGTGACAATATGACGCGATATCGACATGGACGAGGGACCGACGTGAAATATTTGAAATCACTCTCGCGCCACACTCAATGCCTTACCACGAAAACGTCAGTCTCGTCGACGGTAAAGATTGGCGTGCACAGTTGGGCAGCAGCAGCAGCAGCAGCAGCAGCAGCGCGCGCGACCGGAGAACGGATTGATATGGTTCGCGCGCCCAACCGTGTGTGTGAGAGTGTGTGTCGTTCGTCCGCGGCGCGGCGACGATTGATCCGTACGGCAGGACGTACGCGCTAGCGGTATTCGACAGCCGCGATCGATTCGTTTCAAAAATTTCGATTCGGTACGAGAGAGGCCCGTGTCGGTATCGTAATATCTGTAATGTTATAATAATAATAATAATAATACCTAACGTAGGTATGTGTGTGTTTACACGTTTTGAGATTAGGCAATGTTATCACCGCGGTTTATCACGTACGCTGGATCAATGGAGGAGTGGTTTTCGACGGTATTTGGAGGCAAACGCCGTCGCGTTTAAATCCCGATATGGGAGAGGACGACGTATCACGGAGTGCATACCGCGCACCGATGTCATAAAAATATATCGTTATGTATAATAATAATTAATATTATTATGAATTGTACGAACGTACGTGACGATCGTCGATCGGTACAAAGCGATTGCTATACGCGCGCACACGCATACACTGGCCCGCTCGAATAGGGTACTCGAGCGAGTCGAGAGAGATTCGTCGTGCGCTCGACGCGATGACTCGTTCGCAACGCGTGTACGTGTGTGCGTGCGCGCGCTCGTATCCTTGTGTGTGTGCGCCCGCGCGCGTGTGTACAAGTGTGCATACTGTGCCCTGTACGCGGCGTTATCGTGTTGTAGGTATATGTTCTACTAGTCGTATGAACCGAACTATTTATTAATAACATTATTATACAATCAGTGGCGGATCTAGGATATTTTCATGGTGGGTGCTATTTTGTTGATAATAAATAATAACAGTCCTAAAGTACGTCTTATTATGTACAATTTGGGGGGGGAATTAATAATATGGTATTTAAACATATAATAATTATATTTATTAAGCATTAAGCAATATAAAAATGTTATATAGGTAAACAATTTAACATGATATATTGTTTTTTTTTTTTTTTAATTGGGGAATTATTAGTAATTTTTAATAAAAAATACGCGGAACGGTGGGTGCTCCCTAAATCCGTCACTGATTATAATTACATAATTTTATTTTTGTTTTTTATAAAGTAAAACAAGAGCCTATTTGTGTACCTATTTGTAATCGCATGCCTACGTTTTTATAATGATATATATAGGTACTTTAGGTACTGAGTATAGTGTGTACACATACCATATAGTACCTACCATACCTAATGGCTAATAATGTATAATGGTATATAATATATATATATATATATAAACCATCAATTGAATCTGCTTAGTTATACGCAATAGACGTCCTGCTACCGCGTGCTCGTCGAACACCGTTGATTAATTATTGTTAGGTACCGGTACCTACCTACCTATATAACATTTAATCGGCCGTAAATTATTATGATGATTTAGACGGGTATCTCTGCGCAGAAGCGCGTTCTCCGCAGGAAGGAGGGCGGAATTGGGCATCTGCAGTGACCTTTGTGTTTCCATTAATTTTTGTAATACAGCAAGACTTCCGTTAACGGTGACCTCATCAATGTATAACGATCAATATTTTTGGCCCCGTCGAGTGTTATGAGAAAAATACATTAACACCTCTATATACAGCGGGCACTCTTATTAACGGTCAACATTTATAAATATTAGGTATGTCAAACGGAAATGTAAAAATGGAAAATTATTTGTGACAGTTCATCTTAACGTGCGTAACGCGATGTCGCGACTCGCGATGAACACTTTTCTGTGTCGTGTATTTTATTATTAGTAGGTACCTATACCTAAACTATTCAGTATACCTATTATGTTGAAAACATTTCCAAGTACCTAATACGTACAACGTACATTCTATTAAACATTAAAGTTTTAATGACGTACAAACGAAAATATCCAACATTAGCGGCAAAAATCAAATTGTTACACTTTTACCAAAAAGAAAATGTGAGTGCACGTACCCTTGCAGATAAATTTGGAATAAAAAAAGCAGGTAAGTGAGTATCGCTCTGCTGTACATCAGGGGGTGGGGTGGACCTCGGACTAAGGTAGGTTAAATTTGAATGCAATGATAGGTATCATTGTATACGAAAAACGATTCTGAACGGAGATGATTTGTCAGTCTCGGATATATTATATAAAAATCGAAAATTATTTAGTAGTAAAACGTTATTTTACACGTGTATTTTTGATTTCAAATTAAAATTAAGACTTTAAACACTCATAAAATTTTTTAAATTGAATAATCCTCAAACTTTTTTATAATTATTCTAAGCTCAACTTATGGACAGCATAGTATTAAATTTTCAATTCTTAGCTTTTGATAGTAAAATATTTATAAATTTTTAACTACCAAATAGTGCAAAATATTCATGATTTTGACGAATTTTTGTCAATATTTGAACTTCAAATGCTAATAAAAAAAAATTGTGCCTATGTATTTTTATAATTTTTGAATGAGAGTTAGAACAAGCTATGTGGACCCTTCAATTAAATTTTCAAGTAATTTGTCCCAGCTAAATTTTTTTTATCAACATTTATAAAAAAAAAATAAAAAAAAGCGGGTAAGTGAGTATCGCTCTGCTGTACATTAGGGGGTGGGATGGACCTCGGACTAGGGAAGGTTAAATTTGAATGCAATGATAGGAATCATTGTATACGAAAAACGATTCTGAACGGAGATGATTTGTCAGTCTAGGATATATAATACTTAAATATTGTAATATATTCTAATTTGAAACAAATTCAAACATTTAAGTAAAAGTTTCAAGATCTTACGTTTAGTAATTTTTTAAAAATAACAAAAATCGAAAATTATTTATTAGTAAAAAGTTATTTTACATGTGTAAAATAACTTGTAATTTCAAATTAAAATTAAAACTTTAAACACTCGTAAAATTTTTTAAATTGAATAATCCTCAAACTTTTTTATAATTATTCTAAGCTTAACTTATGGACAGCATAGTTTTAAATTTTCAATTCTTAGCTATTGATAGTAAAATATTTATAAATTTTTTACTACCAAATAGTGAAAAATATTCATGATTTTGACGAATTTGTGTCAATATTTGAACTTCAAATGCTAATAAAAAAAAATTGTGCATATGTATTTTTATAATTTTTGAATGAGAGTTAGAACAAGCTATGTGGACCCTTCAATTAAATTTTCAAGTAATTTGTCCCAGCTAAATTTTTTTTATCAACATTTATAAAAAAAAAATTAAAAAAAATTGAAAATTTCAATTGTCTATAAATAGCTCAAAAAAAGTCAAAATATTTTGAAAATCAAATCACGTAAAGAAAATGGCAATCTCAATAACTGGTAAAATTTTCAAGTATTTACGACTTATACTGATTGAATAACAACAAATATCAAAAATCGATAGAGGCTAAACCATTATTTAACGCGGTTTTGTAAAAATTTATATTTCAAACACTCATACAATTTTTTTGTCTAAATCCGGTATAGTTTTTTTTACAGATATTTAAAGAAAAATGTATGGAGAACCTTGTACCAAATTTTCAAAACTTAGTTATAAAAGAAAAAAATTTTACGATTTTTCAACCACAAAATTACTTGCAAATTTTCGCAATTTTGACATATTTCGTATAAATTCGAACTTTAAGCACTTATAAAAAAAAATTGTGACTAACGATTTCGGATTTTTTTTTATCACTTTAAGAGCAACTTATAAGAAACCTTGTATTAAATTTTCAAGATTTTCTGGTCGGCCAAAAAATTTTTATGGTTATTTAAAAAAAAAATACTAAAAAAAATTAAAAATTTCAATTGCCTATAAATAGCTTAAAAAAAGTCAAAATTCTTTAAAAATTGAACTGTGTATTAAGAACGCTAATATAAACATTTTGTGAAAATTTCAAGTATTTACATCAAGTAGTTTTTGAGTTATAGCAAAATAAAAATTTGATTTTGACGAAAACTGGTTGTGCGTAAAAAATCCCGTTTTTTCCGTTATTTTTTTAAGGTTTTTCCCGACTCATTTAAAAAATATTGAAAATTTTTAAACCTAACCTAACCTTACCCCAAAGTACCAACTAGATCCGATTTCCTTTTCAAAGAGGGGCAGAAGTTGAAAATCGAAGCATTTTTACTGCCCCAAATGTTGTCGACAGACACAAAAAAAAAAAAAAATAAAAATAAAAAAAAAAACACACATCATTGTAAAATCAATACATTCATCACTCCGTTCAGAATCTAAAAAAACACACATCATTGTAAAATCAATACATTCATCACTCCGTTCAGAATCTAAAAAAAACACACATCATTGTAAAATCAATACATTCATCACTCCGTTCAGAATCTAAAAAAAAATTTGAAAATTTCAATTGTCTATAAATAGCTCAAAAAAAGTCAAAATTCTTTGAAAATTTATTTGTGTATGGAGAACGCTAATATAAACATTTGGTGAAAATTTCAAGTGTTCACATCGATTATTTTTTGAGTTATAGCAAAATAAAAAATTCGATTTTGTCGAAAACTGGTTTTGCGTAAAAATTCCCGTTTTTCTGTCATTTTTTTTTTGTTTTTCTCGATTTTTTGAAAACTGTTAGAAAATGTTTACTTTTCACCTCTATAATGCACCAAGAATATCCAATTTTACATCGGAAACCACCCCCAAAGTTTAAAATTGAAACATTATTTCGACTAGTTATGCTGTACACAGACACAAAAACAAAAAAAAACAAAAACAAAAAACACACATCATTGTAAAATCAATACATTCATCACTCCGTTCAGAATCTAAAAAAAAGAACTCTAGCCACCGACTTAATAAATAATAAAAAAACAAATTTAAAATTATTTAAATCAGAAACAATCAAATAAAAACTATAATAAAACGTCATAAAACCGCAGAAATTTATTTTGAAAAAAAATTGTTTAAATAATAAAATTAATCTATAAAAACAAACTATAATATAACTCAATTTGTTTAGGTAATTTTAAACTGTGTACAGTAGGTATACCTACATTATTTTGTAAATACATTTTTTAATACCCATTAGGTATATTCATACGCGTTATTTATTTGGTATGTATTTTATTTTTAAAATTTGCATGACCTTTAGGTATATAGCGGTCATCATCTGGAGGATATTGAACTAATTGAACTTATCTATTACCTACCGGTCACCTCTGTAGAACAGGTGCTTCTAAATAGCGATAATTATTTACGGTTCCTATGGTGATTGTTATAATATGGAAGTGCTACTGTAATTTATATCTGCACACTAAGTAAATTACATATAGTAATCTTCAGGGACGTAGAAAGAAAAGTTCAGGTCCGGAAGAAAAATGCTCAAGGGCCCCTATCGGCTCTATCAGTGGTGGTTACAGGAGCTACCACAGAGATGTGATATTATTTTATCATTTGGTTAACATTATACCGTCTGCTAAAATGTATAAATAAGTAAAAAAAAGCGGGTAAGTGAGTATCGCTCTGCTGTACATTAGGGGGTGGGATGGACCTCGGACTAGGGTAGGTTAAGTTTGAATGCAATGATAGGTATCATTGTATACGAATAACGATTCTGAACGGAGATGATTTGTCAGTCTAGGATATGTTAATATATTATATTAAAATATTGTCATATATTCTATTTTGAAACAAATTCAAACATTTAAGTAAAAGTTTTAAGATCTTACGTTTGATAATGTTTTAAAAATAACAAAAATCGAAAATTATTTATTAGTAAAACGTTATTTTACACGTGTATTTTTGATTTCAAATTAAAATTAAAACTTTAAACACTCGTAAAATTTTTTAAATTTAATAAACATCAAACTTTTTTATAATTATTCTAAGCTTAACTTATGGACAGCATAGTATTAAATTTTCAATTCTTAGCTTTTGATAGAAAAATATTTATAAATTTTTAACTACCAAATAGTGAAAAATATTCATGATTTTGACGAATTTTTGTCAATATTTGAACTTCAAATGCTAATAAAAAAAAATTGTGCCTATGTATTTTTATAATTTTTGAATGAGAGTTAGACCAAGTTATGTAGACCCTTCAATTAAATTTTCAAGTAATTTGTCCCAGCTAAATTTTTTTTATCAACATTTATAAAAAAAAAATAAAAAAAAATTGAAAATTTCAATTGTCTATAAATAGCTCAAAAAAAGTCAAAATATTTTGAAAATCAAATCACATAAAGAAAATGGCAATCTAAATAACTGGTAAAATTTTCAAGTATTTACGACTTATACTATTTGAATAACAACAAATATTAAAAATCGTTCGAGGCTAAACCGTTATTTAACGCGGTTTTGTAAAAATTTAAATTTCAATCACTCATAAAAATTTTTTGTTTTAGTCCGGTAGAGTTTTTTTTGCAGATAGTTGAAGAAAATTTTATGGAGAACCTTGTACCAAATTTTCAAATCTTAGTTATAAAAGAAAAAATTTTTACGATTTTTTAACCACAAAATTACTTGCCAATTTTCGCAATTTTGACATATTTCGTATAAATTCGAACTTTAAGCATTCATAAAAAAAAATTGTGACTAACGATTTCGGATTTTTTTTTATAACTTTAAGAACAACTTATAAGAAACCTTGTATTAAATTTTCAAGATTTTCTGGCCGGCCAAAAAATTTTTATCGTTATTTAAAAAAAAAAATACTTAAAAAAATTGAAAATTTCAACTGTCTATAAATAGCTCAAAAAAAGTCAAAATTCTTTGAAAATTTAACTGTGTATGGAGAACGCTAATTTAAACACTTGATGAAAATTTCAAGTGAATACATCGATTAGTTTTTGAGTTATAGCAAAATAAATAATTCGATTTTGTCGAAAACTGGTTTTGCGTAAAAATTCCCGTTTTTCTGTCATTTTTTTTTTGTTTTTCTCGATTTTTTTGAAAACTGTTGGAAAATGTTTACTTTTCATCTCTATAATGCACCAAGGATATCCACTTTGCCATCGGAAACCACCCCCAAAGTTTGAAATCGAAGCATTATTTCGACTAGTTATGCTGTACACAGACACAAAAAAAAAAAAAAAAAAAAAAAAAAAAAAAAAAAAAAAAAACACACATCATTGTAAAATCAATACATTCATCACTCCGTTCAGAATCTAAAAGTTGTTCGAATTATATAATTAATTACGGTGCCTCTTTTTTTGAGCCCCTTAAAACGTTCGGACCCGGGAGGAATCCTAACTTTCCTCCTCCCCCCCCCCCTATCGACAGGCCTAGTAATCTTTGTTTTTATATATTACCTATATATTATATAATGTATGAAGTTCACCTCCTCCCCATATGAAAGGGTTTAAGGGCGTCACTGTCTATGCACCTAATTATCTAAATAATCTAAGTACATGAATATAATATATAATAATTATATATCAGTCGTTAATTCATCATATCTAATAATATCTAATATTATATGGCGTTGTGTCTACTGCCTGATCATATAACTGTAATACAGGTATTAATGTATTATTATTTATTATATAATACAATATTGAATATATAATTATAATATATATGTATATTATAGATACATTACGCATAAGCCCGACTAGCTAGTAAGTAGTAATTATACCGACTTGATGAAACTCACAAAACTGAAAATATTTAGGTCGACTTATAGTAGATACCTAGCTAAATGATTTTTGCATGTCTTTTCTCTTTCCTTTATTAGAGTTTTATATATTTTATCAGTAGTTCTTATTACAATTTACAAATTGTATTTGACATTTGTTACAAACTAAAACGACAACATTTTTTTTTAAATATATTTGTGTAGGTATATATACCTATATATTTGAAATGAAAACTTTAGTAATAATAAATGTTGTCAACCACGAACCTTGTGTTGTTTGGTAAGCAAATATCAATTTTTACCTATCTTGTACAGTGGCGAATCTGGTACCTATATTTTTTACCCAGAACAAAGTATAAAATTAACCCTCCCTCATAATTCTATTTCTCCCTTATTATGTCTATAACTATTAATTATATATTCATTATTCACTTATAATTTGGTTATGCGGCGTTTTCCGATCAAGACTTCCTGTTCATACATATGGCCTGTTCACCCGTCGCCCCCGCCCTTAAACCGGCCCTGATCTCCTATATCGTTTTTAATAAGAGGTAAACTTTGTTGTCCGTAATCTTGTTTCTGTATTCTGTACCAGCTTGGTCTGTAGGTAGAAATTAGGTTGGAAGATAAAAAAGTTATAATAAAATCAGAACATGCAACATTACTATTTGGTATTGATTTGATGATTGCAACATTTTTAATTATTTCAATAGGTACGTTGTATATTATAACATTTAACTATACTCAAATAATAATATAAGTACACGATGGATATTGTTGAATTTATTTATAATATTTATAACACAACATTTAACAATGAATATAAAAAATAAGTAGGCCAACTGTTGCTAAAATATTATATTAGTTGAGTATAACCGCGAAAGCGGTAAAATGATATTCATAATTTATATATTACTAAAGCTTACACTCACCAAACGAGACCTATACGAATTATGAATAATATAATACAGACATACAGTAGCTTTACTTACAAATACTTTACCTAAGACCTAAACTACTCGTATATGGTATATACCTATATGTGTTTTTGTGTTAATATTCTTTCAGTTCCTAGGTTATGAGATCGTATAAATATTAAAATACATTACAATACTGCTGTCTGCTCTGCTATAGACCTATAGCATACAATAATATATTAATTGTAATATAATATACTTGTATCCAGCGCTTATTGTAATGGATATTTAAGTATTATATTATGTAGTGTAGCCAGTGCCAAGTATACCGACAACCAGGTATCAAATATTACTCATCTAAGCCCCTATAGCTGCAGGTAGGCATAGCAAAAAGCAATTATATTATATCTAATATATTTTTATATTCTAATGTAATATTCAATGTGCACTAATGTGCACTATACGGTCTATATACGTTATGAACGACGCACGTTATATAGATTATAAGTTTATAACCGTACCCAGTGGCGTAGCCAGGATTTTTTTTAGGGGGGGGGGGGGTTTAGTAATAAAATAAAATAAATCTACAACCGTATTGAAATAATAAAATAATTGAATGATAATGATTATTATCACCAGTGCAGTCGATAACGTGAATACAGCATAACAGAATACATTTCACCTCGAATAAATGATTGTATTTTTATATTATAAAAATTATATTTTTGATAAAAATACGGCCGAAGGGGGGGTTTCAACCCCCAAAACCCCCCTCTGGCTACGCCACTGACCGTACCTACTGAGTTTCTGAAAAAGCAATTGTGCATACTGCATACACGACATTAATACATTATTAGTTTATTACATTTAGATGTAGGTACACATATATTGTATAATATCTAATATTAATAAATAATATTTACCTACTGACTATTGTTACAATACACCACTCATAAAGACATACTTAAACGTCTTAAACATCATGCTATAATAAAATATGTAGGTGATGCCTATAGGAAATTGTAATAATTATATTATTTATTTTCCTCACCTATCATTATCAAATAAATGTATTATTGCTGATTCTGAGCGTCCGAACCATATAATTGTATCTACTGATTTTACAACAGTGTGTTTTTTGTTGGGTGTAGTAATTTTTAACTTTAAGGGTGATTTGGTTTTATAATACTACCTATACCTATACTGTAATTACATTACAAAGAAATTATTAATTTTGTCAATATAAATACCTATACCTAGTATTTACTACAATTAAAGATGCCTCAATCAATAACAGTCAATAACAAACTAGGTAATAACTAATAATGATAAATAAAAAAAAAATTCTAATTTAGTAATGTACTTATCAAATTTAATAATAATGTATAATATAATTAATAATAATATCCTAAAGGTGAAAAATTTTAAAAAAAGAGCCAACGGCACGTAGTGTTCCCAAGCGGTCACCCATCCAAGTACTAACTACGCCCGACGTTGCTTAACTTCAGTGATCGGACGAGAACTGGTGTATTCAACGTGGTATGGTCGTTGGCGATAATAATACGCTCTCCGAAATAATATAGGTAAAATATTGGTAATAAACTAATAATTTGATAAAACACAGTTATAATATAATTACAATAATACAATACCTATACCTATTTTATAATTTAATGACAATTTTTAATACTCTGGGTTCTGGCAACACACTCACAAGGTTTTAGAAATGCAAAGTTTTATTACATTAGACTATTAAAGAAACACAATAATAGTAAAATCATTGATTATACTAATATAACGTCTGTACCGACTGTACCTATGTAATTTTTAAATTACTTATAAACATGATTCCCTTTAAAGTTTAAAGCATACAAACAATATTTTATTTCATTTATTATTGGACAATGATTTCAAAAAAGTTGTATGTATATTTTTTTAATAAGAAAATTATGGTAATTTTCTAGCCAAAGAATCGGTACTTATAATATATGCAGGCTCTTAACATATAAATCAATATAAATATTTTATTTGCGGACAATAGTCGTCACATTTAATGTAGGTAATACTATAATATGTATGGGCATAAATAGACTCCAATTTATTAAGTATCTAATTGTCTATTTAATTCCTTTAAAATTTTAAATCAATTATTATTTAATAATAATTTGTTGTGATTGTTGTAAAAAATACTATTTTTAAAACCTAATTTAGGTATAAAATAATATTTGACTAGAAACTTTTAATAATAAATGTTGTTAACTACAAACCCATTTTTATACAAACATTTGTTTTGTTTTGCTGATTATAGTTAAATAAAAATAATTAAAATCTAGATACCTAACGCATAAGTATAATATGCTCTTAAAAAGCAAAAACATTAAAATATACTAAATACAATTTTGGATTAAGATTCTTTATATTCCAAATGTTATAATACCCAGCTACTACAACTTATAGTCTATAATTAAAAAGTAAGTAGTCACTACTCCACACCAATAAAATATTTTCAAAACCAAATTTTGTCAGTTAATTAATAAAACTTTTATTTAGAATAGCACCTATAATATCTATAAGCCATAATATGTAAGATGTATATAAAAAAACCTATGAATAGACAACGGTCAGTGGTCTATCTTCCTGACTATGCTATGTGGCGTGCACACAATGCTATCTGCAAGTTAGTAGTTACTATACTAGAAACAGTGCACTTCTATACAACTATTTTTCATTAGTTTATTTTCAGATACTAGATACCATTTGGTAAACTTCTCATTTATCAATTGAATGGCCAATATATAGATAAATAAAATACCTATATATACTTGATCAATTGTCGACATAGGCAATATGAACTTTTTAATAAATACTATCATGATAGTACCTACTAATCAAGATAGCATAAGATAAATTGTTTTTCTTAATCACCTGAACTAATATCTAGCATATTATATTTGTTGGAGCTGTTAACGAATAATGATATTAATACATAGAAAATGATCGTAAGTTTAATAATATACCTACTTTGAAAAATGATCACTTTATTGCTGTCTGCATAAATTGGTGATTCTCAATACTTCAATAAAGTTCTAACTAATATAACTATTTCTAATGAAATACAATTATTTTGAAAGAATATTAACATATAGTATCTCATAATAAAATATCAGGCATTTAAATTATAACTAAAAAAGTATTTATAAATATACTTCAAAAATCAAAATGAATAGGTACCCGCATGTATTGTCTCCATCTTATGCACAAATGACATAGAACATTTTCGTTCATCAGTTTTAAATTTCAATGGTATACTGTTAATTTTGATATTAGACTGAATTGACCTATTATACAATTTAAAGGTAATACTATTATCAAGGGCCACCCGTAGCTAGGATTTTATTGATGTTATTATTTTTAATTAGGCTATGATCGTTTTGAAACTGTAAATTTTAAAATGATCATAACTAAATTCAAAATATTAACAAAATCCTATGGTTGGCCCTAGATAATATTATTATCTTTAAATTGTATAATAGGTCAATTCACTTAAATATCAAAACTAACTGTAGGTACCGCATTGAAACTGGTGAATAAAAATTTGGTATGTCGTACACTTAAACGATGGAGGCAACACATACGAGTACCACGTTCTTTTAAGCTAAATTTTGTTTAGGCAAGTTTCATATAACAATTATAAGTTGTAAGTGTTGTATATAGACAGTGGTAATTGGCTATTGATAATATGAACTAATATTAAAATATATGTTTTCCTATGTTTATCGATAATCTTTTCAGTAATATCTAATATCCAGCAAACAATATGTGATACTAAATACATCTTATAAAATATATACTTGAATTAAGTATATTATATGTATAAACAATTAATTTTGTTAATTATGCTAAATTTTTAAGTCTACTAGTAAAATTAGTGATCATTAATTTTAGCCAAAAATTGGTCAATGATAAACTTTTTTAAAAATTAAATTAATACCAAACGCTATTTATATTTAACAAATAACTATAATAACTAATAAGTATAAAACTTTGATAGTGTTTGTATTGTAAATAAAACAGTATTTATAGTTAAGAAATGCATTGTTAATTTAAAATATTTACTTTATTCAATTTAGTTTTTAAAATAAATAAATATCAATCTGAAATTACATATTATTTATTTTGGTTCCAGAAATAAGATTTCATTATATCATTCAATCTCTCTATTGCCACCTGAGCGTGTAATTTGATAGTTTCATCTTTGTCGCACTGATATTGGAATTTGAGCATATGATAGATATCTTTTATACTGTCTGTCAAAATCTGTAAATATTGAATTAAATTAGTACTTATTAAATATGTAAGCTAATGTTTGAAAATCTTTTCAGTGAAGGTTAAAGTACGAGTATCAAAATTTAGTAGAAAAAATAAAATATTTGTATTCAATAGGAGTTAAAAAGAAAACATAATATTTAAAATATTTAAACCAGAGATCCCCAAACTGCAAGTTTGTGAAGAGTCACATGGTAGTATGCAGGTCACATATTAGTATAGAAAATAATTTTTTTTTATTATTCATTCAGTTAGTGGTGAATATAATACATGTTACAGTAGAACCCCTCTCGTCCGTCCTCGGCTGGTCTGCCGCTCCGGTTGATCCAACCATAGTATTATTGATATGAATACTACGTAATTTAAAAATACAATTTGGATTGCCCATTGTGACAAAGAGTGTGAAACTAGTGAGGAGCTCAATGACGACCAGATTATTACTGCTGTTTTGAAAAATAATGGTGAAGAAACTGTGAACGAAGATTCGGATGGTGATGGTGACAAACCCCCTAACCGGATTTCACACACTGATGCCAAGAACGCGTTTGATACTGCCCTTCAGTACATAGAGCAAAATTCAACCTCAACACCTATGGATATTTTGTGGATCATGAAATGGAGGAATATTACAGTTAAGTCTAAAATGTCATTTGCTAAACAAAAATACATAACTGACTTTTTCCTAAGTAATGTAAAATATAATAAATTTCTGATCTAATCTTGTATATAATATGTAAATAAAAAAATGTTCTGTATATTCTGATAATCTGACCTTTTTCGCGTTCCGACCACACCCCCAATCTTGAAGGTGACGGATTAGAGAGGTTCTACTGTAGTTTAATATTTTGTTTTCAATTATTATTCAAAATTAATTAGTGATTCCGAATCAAAGAAAATATATCGATTTATAATTATGGACATACACTTCGCATTAAGTACAATCTCAAACGTATTTTAGTCGTTTATTGTCATAAATTTCTAATTTTTGTGGTTAAGTAATGTTTTGTTGTCTTAACATTTTGAATTTTTGAACAGATTTATGTTTAGTCATTAGTGGCATGTAACTAACTCACACCTAATATGAAAATGAATGATATGCAAAAGATAATTTAACTCTGGTTTAAATATTATGAAAATCATTAATATTAAAAATATAATAATATATATTTTATTTATTATATATTTATTTTCTAACAATAATAGTAGTTATGATTTATTGTGAACTTACTTCGAGTAGTTCTGAATCTGCTCCTTGAATGATCATTTGTAATAATAAAACAGCTGCTCTACGAGGTTCAATTGCTGGATCATATCGCAGTACATAATCCGCACAGTTAACAATTTCAGAAACAATTGATCCAAGATTGTAACGCAAGAGTCGACAAATGTCAGCCAGATTCGAAAGACTTGATGCTCTGACTAAATGGTCATTGTCCCTGACACCAGCCATAAAAGTGTTTAGAAGTCGGTTTTTATACAAAGGAATAGTCTCATCTAGAATGTTATACCATTAAAGTTTTTCAACTTCTAGTTTTTTTATATAATTAATTTATTCTTATATGTTTTCTCATACTTAATAATTTTACGGTTTTCATTAAAACTTCACCAATTTTTAATCTAGTTTCCGGTGAATGGTTGTAATTTGTTGGCATACTATACTCTTCACAAAGTATTGAGAGAATGTCATTTGGAAAATATGAACATAAAGAAGACAAAGTGAATATGGCGCTTAAATACAAATATGAATCAGTATTTTTCAAATTTTCCTAAATACAATATTACATTTTAGAATAAAAACTTTATTACTAATATTATTATATTAAAACCAAATATTTTACTTGAATCACGATTAATATTGCTGTTTTCTTTGCAGGAACCATTTTGTCACCGGAGTCTATCATTTTTTTTAATTCAATTAATGCATGTGATCTACAAGGTAATAATGGGTCTCGGGTATCAAATAATACGTCATCAATTGTACGTTGAACAGCTGATGGTTGTTTTGTACAAATATTATTAATTTGTTTAATTTTCTCTTGTGTTTCTAGAATTAAATCTTTTAACATGCCATCCTCTACATTTTTGGAAATTGTTGTGAGAGAATCCATGAAACAATCGAATTGACAAATTCTATTAGCGTTTTCTAGTACACATCTAAGTACCATCAATGCAGTAGTAAGAACTTGGATATTAATTACATTGTTTTCACTTATAACTTTTAGTATTGACTTAATGAGATTTAAAACTATTTCTGGATTAGTAGATATTGATTTTTGCACATCATCTTTTTGAATTAAATGATGAATAGCTTTAACGATGAATAATGTTTCCATAATAGAATATTCCTTTGATGGTACATCTGTATACATATCAAGTAAAGTTATAAAAATTGTTTTCATCAATTTTGAATCTTCACGATTGTCAATTAAATTTAAAATTAAATCAACTTGAGTTTCTAAATTTAATTGATGTTCTTTTTCAACATATTTTATTTGTATATTTCCACCATCATCATCATATTCTACAGAAATTTGGTAATGGGAAAATATAATCAGTTTTAAATGATCTTTACAACTAGAAAAATAAATTAATATTAAGAAAACTAAATCTTCTAGTTTAGATTTCAAATAATATACACCATTAGCAGTGGCTGTATACACATTATAAATAGTTGTAGCAACATGTGTCAATAACTTTGGATTTAAAGACCAAATTTCATTCCTGAATAAATAAAAAAGAGAATGCAAATCTTCTATACATCTTGACACATTTTGAATTTTACTTATTTTCATTAACTGTTCAATTGGGCTTATGTAGAATGCTAGAAAATCATTATAATTTTCTTTTGACATTAAATGAATGCAAAAAACAGCAATACTACGAAATTGAAGTTGATGGAAATTTTTGTTAGATCTTAATAACTCCCATATCTAAAATATTTTAATACAATATATAAGAAAAGATAAAACAGAAGTTGAATATTTAATTATTATTAAAAGTATATAATAATCAATTCTGCCTTTTAAAAAATAGGTATTTTTAAATTGTATTCAAATAAAATACATTTAAATATTTTTATAGTACTTAATACTTCACAAAAATTATAATATTATTTACCTGAGGAACAATATAATTAGTATATTTTTCTTTTGATTTTAAGTAATAACTATGGATTAAATTTGACCATTCTTGCAAACCATGGTGGTTAAAGTTTTGTGAAGTTTCAGAAATTAAATCACAAGCCACTCTTAAAAAAGTTTGAATTCCATTAGACTGCATCAATAAATCTGAAAATAATTCTCCAAGACCAAACTTTATATGTTTCTGGCAATTCTGAAAATAATAATTACTTTTACTTATAACATATATTTAAATAATGTAAATCATAATATGTGTATAAAGTCTTTTTAGGATTACATTAAACAACTAAGGTCAAACACTACTCCTCTTCTATTTTTCTCAACCAATCAATTAATTATATTGCTAATTCCTAATGATTATTTACTACATATTTCTCCTCTTTTTATGTTGATAAAATTACATGTAATGACCTAGATAATATTCTATCTATTAAGTTAGTCAATAGGTAAATTAATTCTTATATTAAAGCAAATAGCATAAAAAGGATTTTACTGAACACAAATTTGCTACAAGTAAGATACTAACCTAGTAAGATGAAAACAGCACATGTAAGTAAGACGTCCTATAAAATAGTTCTATTAAAAATGACCTTGGAATTCATTTCATTTCTAATAATTTTTCTAAAATAAATCATAACATTTTCATCAAAAAATCTTACCAAATGTTAAGCTTCATAAATGGCCATGCTCAAAAATTAAAAATTCTATTATAAAAACACTATATTGTTTCTTTGTGCAATTTATTTGACTCAGTAATTTGATCCACTTAAATAAATGATATTGATAATATTTAGTTTTAACTATAAGAGAATTGCTCTTATGACCAACATACTAATTTCTAGAAACTTTTACATTTTAATAAATTTAGTAAATTTAGACTCTCTTGTATAGAGATATCAAATGACTGACACGTTACATCAGTGTTTCTCAATCGGTGTTCCGTGGTACATAAGTGTGTTATAACGGTTACATGTTTGTACATGATTTATTCAATCATAATACTATTTATATTTTATAGTACTATTAAATACTGACTACTAGCTATTAGATCAAATTAACTTTCAAATTTCATCCTATTTTACTCGAAATTATGAATTTTAATAAACCATAATTTAAGTCTAAAAATAGTAATAATTCCTTTTTGGTTAGAAAAATGAAAATTGCTGATAATATAGTCCCCACTGCTTTACATTTTTTATGATATACCTCAAAATACTTTTATATTTAAGGGAAGCATATTAATAAAAAAATATTATAATATAGAAAGGCCATTGTAAACTAGTATCATCTTGATCATTATTTTATGTGTATTTTAATTTTAAATATTAGTATTATTGTTATTGTACATATTCTTTTTATATATCTTGTGTAACTATCTTTTAAGCAGTGCTAGAATGGGGGGAGGGGGTGCCCAGAAGAACAAAGCTCTTTTTATTTTTTATTTTGCGTATCCCAACTTTATTTTTTCACAGGAACGGAAGACGGCACAAACTTATATCCACAATAATTTTTATTAAAATGTGGATTTAAATGTACAATAAAACAAATTTTACAATTTTTAGTATCAAAATAAAATTATTATTGACAATAGTTTAATAATTCACTATTATTATTATTATTATCACTTCTTTGACCCTATATCTTTTTTTTGTAATTTGCTTATTAATTAATTATAATATCACACTGTTCTTTGCTTATAATTTATTGTAGATATCTATTTTGTGGACTAGTATAAAGGTAGAATTAAAATATCTGTGTGGTTAAAAAGTGGTATTTAAAATATAAGTAAGCTTAGTAAGGGAGACAAAGCCACCCTCGGGTCTATGTTAAGTAATTATGCACTTAGAACGCAGTTTTTAAATTGTTGGATTGAGCTCCTCTAATTAATATTTCCCAATTCGAGCACTGCTTTTAAGTTAGATATATACATAGGCATATTATAAATTATTCTGATTAAGCACATGCACAACCTGGAAAATTTGACAAAATATGTGTTAATGTGATTAATGATATTGTTCCTTTGTTATACTAATAAGTAATAATAATAATTATTAATATTTTTTTCTTGTAATAAAAATATTACAATAATCATCTTTTATTTTAATATTTGTTTTTAAAATTCCTTAGTTCTATCTGGTTTCCAATTTTTATATCAAGGTTATGCAAGACCTGCATAAAAGGCCTGGACACATATTTCTATGTATACCAAATTCTTTATTGTAAAAGATATAGTTTCATTGAATTATAGATAAATACAAATGTGCTTTAAGGCAAGGCGCAGAGCTATAGTGTGCTCATCTCCTAACAAATCAAACTAAAGATAAATACAATACATAAAAACTATTTTTAGAGATCAAGATTTGGAAAAAAAATTTAATTAAAATAAATAGGAATACTTTATAACATACTATTAAAGAGTAGTGATGAGAAATTATATTAATATTTTGATATAGTATAATTTATATTTCGACAGCAAATTAATTTAATGATTTAATCATATATTATTCTATCATTACTATGAAAGTTTAGTAAATGCTTTCTTGTTATGGTTCAATAACAATTACATACAAATATGTCTAATGTTAGGTTAGTTAATAAAATGTTGATCTCTAAAATGTACATTTTTTTATTAATTTAATAATAAATACCTTATGACCAAGAACAAATATTATTTCTCGAATAAATAAAGGATCTCTGTTTATCAAAATGAGATTTTTGAGAATGTTTTTAAATGTATTCTGTTCATTTATCAATTGCTCATATTTTATTTCATCTATAGTACTTTCTGTTGCAATTGCTGTACCAGGTTTTGCAATGGGTAGTAAAGATAATTGACATAATCCTGCTAGTATAACATTTGTATGTTTCACTAAAATGAGTCTTTTTAATGTTGGCTCTTTTATCAGATCAAATAATGAATTCACATAAAATTTTAATTCTTGATATGCCTGAAATATACAATAAATAAATAATTATAAAAGTAATAATCTATATCAAATATTAATTTAAACATAGGTACCTAATAAAAATATAATAAAATTAAAAAGAAAATCCTTTATACTTTATACTAATATCTAAATTAAATTTTACCAAGTAACAGTACATGTCCACTTACATCATACAACATTTAAGCTATATTTAAAGTCCAATTAAAATAAACATAATATTATTTACACGAGTGTCACACCCTTCAGTGTTATATCTGTCTTACAAATGTAGGAAATTTATGTTTTCAATTTGTTTAGGTATAATATTAAAATATTATATTTAATAGCAAGTTAAAAACTGTATTTTGAGTATATAAAATGTTAGTATCTAAAAATGCTCATAGCTTGTTTAAAAATTAAAATATATAAAGCAAAAAAAAAAAAAAAATCATAAAAGAACAGACAGTAATTCATAGACCTTAAACTTATAAATGGAACATCTTTCCGTGTATAATTTGAACTAGTCCAGATAAGTAAAATTGCGGAGATGAATATTCTTAAAACTTTTATTATTGTGATAATATCAATGCATAAAGAACCACTAACTGAGTACAGTTTTATTGTATATATATTTATTAAGGGGCATATAAGTTAATACTTGGTAGTTGTGAATTTGTGACAACACCTTGACATGGATCTGTTCTTACTAACTTTTAACCTCTTGTATAGGCTTAATTAGTCCTTTAAGTTAGGGGAGCTAAACATTTTTTATAGCAATTTTTTTTAAATTAAATTATTATTTATTGTTTCTATTGATGATTACAACTGATTTGAATGATTATCCATTTATATAAAACGTTTTATTTTTTTATATTGTAGATAATAATAAAATTAATACTAATACGTTTATAAGCATATACATTTACCCAACAATTCTGAGGGCCCACCCAATCCCCCTAGTTATACCTATGACCACTTGATACAACTTGAATAGTTTAAAACAAAGTTAACACTTTTTGTTTTTTTGATTAGTTCAAGTGTAATTCATTTTTCAGATATTGCTGCATATTTCCAGAGTTGAAATAAGAATAAAAATTAACAAAATTTAAATGGGCTACAGCTACCATACAATTGGTAACAATATTAGGTAAATCAAAACCAATAAATCTACACTTTTCACGTACTCAAGTACACCTATTATTGAATAAATCAATATTTTTGTTAAACAGTTCAAGTTGGGTCAGGAATTGTTCACGAGAGAGTAGTTGTAAAATCAAATAAGGTACTTATTTTATAGGTAGTAATAGAAAATGTAGCAGCTATTATCATTAGTCGTGTCCTGCTAAAGTTATTAAAAATCAATACTTTAATTAATACTTTACATTATTTATATATTGTACATTTCTTTTTAAGAACATATTGGTCCCGATTAAAATAATTCTTAAATGAATATCAATTAAAGCAAATATTGTATACTTTTACAAACTTATTTTTTCCTTTTTTTAATAAAAATAAGTATTAAAGTAGTTTTATTTTCAAATTTAATATTTAATGTAAAATATTAATAATTAAAATTGAATATACTTATATTTAAATAAATACAAGTAATTTTATAATGATATACAATCTTGCTAATTTATAATTATACACTGTAAATTTTTATTTCACAAAATGAAAAATCACACTGAAAAAAGAATACATTATGTCAAATTAGAGATGCCATTTTTTGAAAAGATTTATTTAAAAAATTGGCTATAATATATGCTTACTAAAGAAATGGAATTTAAATGATAATTTTATCATTTATTATGTATCTAAATTTTTTACTTTTTCAAACAAATTTTTATGTGTAGTTATAAAATATCTGAGTAATAAATGTTGTATAGTGCATCGAAGGAGCAATAGCAAACAAGGACTTAAAAATATTATTGAATTAAAATAAAGCAATAGGAGTATAATATTTTTAATTACCTTAATTTTAGTTTTCAAACCGAATCAAATATTTAAAAAAATATTATTATAGTTATAATAATTTTTGAAAATTAAAAAGAGTCAATCACTAATCCTAACAATAACTTATATAATATTAATTTTGAACGATTCAATTTTTAGCGGTAAATAAAATACATATCAATAGACAATAAATTATTGTAAATAATTATCATTACTGTATCAGGTGAAATTTTTTGGATGACTTGGATATGTGTATGATTATTCTCAAATGATTTCCATATACTTGGTATAAGACATGGAATGAAACCATAAGTAACCACAGAATTTAAGCATTTTGATACTGTAGCACAATGAACGGCGCTTAAAATTATATCAGTAGAATCATCAGAATGCTTTAACAGACATTCTTTTAGACAAGATAATAGTTCAATTGTCTTCTTAACATTAATAAATCTGAAAATAATAAATTCTCATCAAAAAATAAAAAACAATTACAATAAAAAAAAATACATTACCTAAGACTTTGATTTTTGTATTCATGGTCAGATGAATCAGAATTAAGATCCAAAACCCTTTTAAACGTATTGTCACAAAATATATCACCTAAAATGTTTATAGACTAAAGATAAAATAATAACATTAATGTTTATTTCTTTATACATTTATGACAAGTATCACATCCTCCTTAAATTTAGCATAATATTTTGTCTATAAATATATTATACATAATTAATTTTCAAAACAAAATAATACTTATAATGATTAATTATAATTAATTAAATTAAATAGTAGGTTTCCTAAATATTTCAATTTTAAAATTCTCATAACTTGCATTAACACTTTAACCGCCATATGAAAGCTGGCGGTCATACTACACTGTTCAAATTTTGTACTTTTATGTCCACCAGATTCCAAAGTTGATCATTATTACCACGCCACATGACCGCCGGCGACCATAAATGAATTTGGTTTTATATTATTAACTTATCAATGGCGCTACATTGTAGCGGCTACAATAATACACTAAAATAAGGCCACGGCGAAGCAGAATCATTACAAATTTTTTTAATACATTTTTTTTTTTTTTAAATTTTTTTCTCAATAAAAAACTAAAACGCACTTGCCTTACATAAAATGTTTACTTTTACATTTGATAATATATCAATTCAGGAATTAATTCACTCAATTATTAAACCTAACATAACCTAATATTGATTATACTGAATATAAATTTGGTGTGTTGTATATTTCTAATACAAAGATAAGAAATAAAAAGGTTGTAACATCCACTTAGTAATTGGCAAGATAATTTTCACTTTAAAAAAAAAAAAGAAATATGCTTCTACGGCTAAATAATAATAAATGTCCTTCTAAAAAACAATAAATTAAATGTATTGATTATTTATTATTTATTCAAATTTCATGCTCAAATTCAACATTAATTTAAAATTGAAGGAAATATTAGACTATTTTAGTATAAATGTTTATTAAATAACATTCAGTACCTATAGAGCTTCTTATTAAAAATATTGAATATGAATTAAAACAAATATAATAGTTAACCTCATTCTATGAAAACATTAAATATTTAAAATATTGTTAATCAGTTTAGGGAAACTTAAAACCTTAATTTCATGCCAACAACTTATGTAGTTATTTCTTTATAACTTTTAATATACTCACTGTGATAAATATCTTGCAATGATCCTCCAGAACAATACTCCATACATATCCATAGTTTGTCTCTACGTAAATAGCTACCGTAATATTCTATAATATTGGAATGTTGACAATCTTGCATCATTAATATCTCTTGCTGTATTATTGAAAAATCATCACCTATGAATATAAGTAAAATAAGCAATATTAAAATTGTGCTTATGTAAACACAATATTATTCTTGGTAATCAGTCAAAGTATCCATTTTTCCAAAAATAAGTGAATTACACTTTAATTTCTAATAAATATAATAAAATATAAATATATTATACTATAATACATAAATTACGTTAATAGTAATAATATCACAAAATATACTGCACACGCATTACTCAAATAATATAAAATAAATTAATGTAAAATATTTTTTTTTTTATATATAGATACAGTATACTCAAATAATAACTAAAAATTTAGTATATGTTTTAAAAAATAGAAAATTGTATTTTATTGTCGAAGAAAATTAGCTATAGTATTTAAAAAATTTGGAATGTCCCTAGTGCCATCATACAATCATTGTATTCTTCACAAATATGTTTAAATAAATCTTTTCTTTTCTTTTTCGTTGGTGGTCCAATGGTACCCAGTTGACGCTGTGCGACTTTAGTTTTGTCTGCAGCATTTTCATGTCGCATCGCCCTATAAGACATTTCTAAATACGCTCCTGAGATATATATATATATATATATATATATATATATATCAACAAGTAAACTAATAACTAATAACAATTAAAAGCTCAACTCAGGCCTCAAGGGTGGATTGGGATATGGAATTATATAGAAACAGGATCAGTTCCAAGATCCTTTTCTATTATATTACACATTTTTTTATTTATAGAATTTTATTTTTCTTGTCAAAATGCTTATATTATTTGAGCTAATTTTATTATCAAGTAAAGTTTAATGTACTTATTTTCAGAAAAATGGATTAATTTGATTAAAAACTAAGATTAATTAACATTTTATTTTATTAATTGATGTATTATAATATAATATATTTATATTTTATTAAATTTATTAGAAAGTAAAGTGTAATGCACTTATTTTGGGAAAACGGATACATTTGGATATTTTGTCCTAGATTCACACATGTACATTACATGAATTCTTTTTAAATATTAAAGACTAATATTGATTAGATATTGAATACAACCTATAAAAAAACCTTTTAATAAAGCTAAACATACCACGCTCGATTACTGATTAGGACAAATCTAAAAAGTTTGGCAACTGTTTGCCAATCATATAGGTTAAATATTAGCAACATTGGAGACAATTTCACTTACCGACTTCTAATTTGATAACTTTGATAGCCGCTAAGCCTGATGTTGAAATTCGCTTTGCCTGTAATTAATAAAACCGACCGGTGTTAACAGCGGCAGAATTCTTTTTTCCACATCAAATTGTATTAGAACATATCTCACTTTATAGACATCGCCGTACGTGCCACTGCCGATCCTCTGAATAAGCTCGTATTCTTCCTGAGGATTTCTGGTACTTATGTCCGAGCTCATAGTGTTCGGCGGGTACAGAGGACTGTTACTTGTCGTGACGACAAAACGGGTGCGTGACAATATGACGCGATATCGACATGGACGAGGGACCGACGTGAAATATTTGAAATCACTCTCGCGCCACACTCAATGCCTTACCACGAAAACGTCAGTCTCGTCGACGGTAAAGATTGGCGTGCACAGTTGGGCAGCAGCAGCAGCAGCAGCAGCGCGCGCGACCGGAGAACGGATTGATATGGTTCGCGCGCCCAACCGTGTGTGTGAGAGTGTGTGTCGTTCGTCCGCGGCGCGGCGACGATTGATCCGTACGGCAGGACGTACGCGCTAGCGGTATTCGACAGCCGCGATCGAGTCGTTTCAAAAATTTCGATTCGGTACGAGAGAGGCCCGTGTCCAGTGCCGTCCCGAGGGCAGGGCAAACGGGGCACTTGCCCAGGGCCTCGCGCCTTCATCAGAGGCCTCGCGTATACACAATAATATATATTGTGTAAATAAAAGTATTTCCAAAAATTTTAGCAATGACTTAGAATTTAAATATGCTTCAGATATTATTAATGTTTACAAAGTAAAAAACGTTTTTGTAATTTGTAAACGATCAGGCCTGTATGAAGAAGCTAATAATATATAATATTATAATGTGATTGCTTTTTTATTTTTGTTTAATTTTAGTGTTGATATATTTATTTTTATTTTTTTCACGAAATGACCATAGAGTACTCTATGGAAATTACGACGCGCGACACGTCGTCGAATATCGATAACAACATACCATATATACATATTATATTATTATTGTTACTTAAATATTTTCTGATTAGCGTGTTCTTACGGAACTCGGAGTGATTGGAAAAATATAAAATTATTTTTATCACTTTTTGAATTTATTTTTAACTATTATTTTGTTTACGATTATTTTTTCTTCTATTGGTGGTAATTCTCATTCGTGAACTCCCAAGCTCGTTTATCTTTTTTTCTTGAGCATTACGCACTGAGATAGATAAGAATATACTGGAGCGCGGACTCGCCCATGCTCGTACGTTGCGAAAAACGGGCCGACGTATTTTTCGTTACCCCCACTCCTGTATGGCAAGAAATTGAACTTCCATACCAATAACATTGAAAGACTACACATTTTAACTTGACATAACTCTGGGGTGCGTTCAGAAACGTTTTCCGGTATCATCGAGTAATTCCCATCGTCGTTCATAAAGTATTATGGGCGTTTCGGTGAATTAGCTGACACGCCCCTTTCGCGTTCAAAAACGTAGATAACTATCTAGATAAGTCATCACCTTTAACGCACTCCGTTAACCGTCACAACAGAATGGTTATAATGGTTACTGGTTAGAACCTACATTTTATTCCCGCCAAAATAGTGAACATAATATTATTATAAAATTAAAAATAAATTAATAAATAATAATAATCGAACAAAGGTCAATACTCAATAACATAACAAAGACAATGCTGACTAGTGATTATTGTCAATTGTCAAATAGGTACTCAAATGTCATAAGTCATTTGTTTATTTATGTTGAACAAATCCTGTTTGATTTAATATTTTTAACAATCTAATTGAAATGTTTCCTCAAGTCACAGTAGTGAGTATCAAAATATATTACTAATTTCAACACACCATTTAGGCTCTTAAGTACAAAGTAGGTACTAGGTAGTAAGTAATTTTAATTATGTTATTGTTTCAGAAAAAATGTCCCATTTGCAATGGCTACATTGTTTCAAACCAAATGCCTGAACACTTAAAAAAACATAGGTAAGTTAAATTGTTAAAAATAATATATATACACAGTGGGATCACAACAATAAGTAACTTGAATTTTGAATAGTATATAATTAACCCGATAATTAATATAATAACTTATATAATTATACCCATTAATTTATATCTCATATAGAAAGCCAATAATTATACTTTTTTTTTGGTTATAGCCAAGAACACCAATTAAAGAAAAATGAAAATATATCTAAACCAAATAAAAAAACCAATTTATTTGATGAATTTTGTACTGAAACAAGGTAAATAAGTGTATAGTTGATATTATTATTAAGTTTTGGAAATATATTGAATACTTACATTATGTTATAGCTACAATAGAGCTAGGAAAACTTCTGAAACTAATACAATTCATATAAATTTTATTGTACTTTCTTGGCTCATTGCTGATTAACAGGGCTAGGATTTGTATGCAATAAAAAATTGTAAAATATGTATTTTATTTACCCAAATGTGCAAAAATATGCATTTAAATTTTTATAAGATTTTTTTTATTATTATTAAGAAACTTGGTCTGAACCATTAGTTTCGACAATTACAATAAACATATAAATATATAATAATTAATAAGCTACTAAATTAGAAAAACATTATTTTTTTTTTTAATTATGAAACCAGCCTGATTGAATAAATTAAGTGTGGATAAAATATTTTTATAAGATAAATACAAAAATAGTAACAAAAAAAATTTGTCTGTCTTTATATAATATAATTGAGAAATAAAATAAAATTAAATAATTTAGAAATAAAATTATAATTCACATTCAATAGGTACATGGTACGACAACATATTTTTTTAAATTTTCGAATATAAATGAATTTAACCCTAAATATACTATAAAATATGTATTTTTCGCATTATTATAATCGTCATCATGAGGTGATTCCAACACAACTGACAAAATAAATAATCAGAAGTCGCAAAAAAAACATGCTGTTGCATATAAATCCTAGCCCTGCTGATTAATAACTAAATAATATACTTTACTTTTATAGTCAAGACCAACAAGAGAAAAATGACAACAATAATGTATCTAAATTGAATAATAAAACCAGTTCAATTGATGAGATCTGCACTGAAACAAGGTAAACAATGAGTTTAGTTGTTAAAAACTTTTTTTAAACTAAACTGGAGTTAAAAAGTTAAATGTTGGTTTTTGTTAAACTTAAATCAATTGATCGACAATTTTGGATTAATTTTTGACTATTAACTTAATTTAGATTTTAATTTAACTTAACTAAAAATAGTATTACCCTGGCCCAGCCTTGGTAATTGGTAGTATGTTATTAACATTTATTTCAATTTAAGAAGTTTGAAATTTTTTTACTGTTTAGTACAAATGAAAAACGAATAAAAAATTGGACCAAGTCAGAAACACTTAGCCTTATTGAGGCATATGAAAATAATATTTCGATATTTGAATCTAACTCAAAAAAAAATCGCACAGGTTGGATTCAAGTTTCAAAAGATTTAAAGAAGTAAATTTTTAGATATTTGTTTAACATTTTGTAGTATAATACCTATATTAATAATATAAATAACTTTTATATCATTAGAAAGCAAATTGACTATACTGAGGATCAATGTCAAGGAAAATTTAAATATTTATTATTGTGTTACAAAAAAAAACTTGATAATAGACATGAAACAGGAAGTGCCAATTATGAGTTTGACTATTTTGATGAACTTGATGGGTTATTCGGCAGAAAACCAAACATCAAACCAAAGTATTTAGCATCTTCTAGTCGCATTTACAATGGTTAGTAATATATTTTTAATTTTTCTATAAAAATGTTATGAAATACATTATTTATTATTTACAGGCCTCAATGAAAAAGGTATCTTTAACAAAGATAATGTATCAGCTTCAACTCTACATACTTCAAACACTCCTCCAGAAGCAAAAAAACAAAAAAAAAATCCTAGTGTCCACGAAGCTGCAATTCAAAAGAGACACGATGAAAAAATGGCCATGTCTCAACTTGCACTTGATACATATAAAAATTATATGGATAAACTTTTGGAAAAATTATAAAATTCTTTTTTAATGTTTTACAACAGATGATTCAACTCAATCAAAGTAGATTGTAGGTGCTATGTCTGTATATATTTTTATTTTTTAAAACTAAAGATTTATGTATTTTATAATTATAAAACAGTAAATTGTGATATTATTTAATTTGTACAGTTGTTATAAATGAAATATTAACGTTTCAATTTTGTTAATCTATAATACATATTGTATAATATAAGTATTATTAACTAGACCTATCTCAATGATCAGTAATTTTGCTTGAAAAATAGTATTTTGCTAAAATACTTGAAAAAGTTATAAAAAGTAGGTAAATCCAATTTTTAGAAAAAATTATTTTCTGTCTACAAACCAGTTCAGTTCAGACTAAAATTAGGTACTGAAAATGTGTTATTCTGTTATTCAATGCGACATAATTTATTTATAGTGCACTTGATAACAGTAAAAAAGCAACAGGAATTTTTCTTGACCTAGCTAAAGCTCTTTTGACACGGTGGATCATATTGAACTTATCAAATTACTTCCAAATTTTGGTATAAAAAATAGTCTTAAAAGACTATCTTCAAAAATATCTAATCTTAAAATCTTCAAAAGTTATTTAGACAAAAGAAAACAAAGTAATAATCAATGGCATTTTAGGGGATGCAATTACTCGAGGAGTACTTTAAGGGAATGTTTTGGGTTCTACTCTGTTTTTATTGTATATTAAAAGTATATGTGATCTTGATATCAATGGGCAAGTCATAACGTATGCAGATAATACTTGTTTGCTTTTTTCTGGTGATACTTGGGATGACATGCAAACCAAAGCTAAACTCAGTTTCAAAAAAGTATTAGGTTACCTGAATCGAATAAAACTTACCATTAATTTTAATAAAACAAATTTTATTAATTTCTGTATTCTTAAGGATGAAAATAACTTTGATCATATAAAAATACACAATTAACCTTGTAGTGAATTAAATTGTCAAAATATTTTCAGTGTCATAATTTTTTTTACCAGTTCATACTTTAAGAATAATCTATCTTGCGTTTTATAGAGCAATACTACAATACGGCCTGTTGGTTTGGGGAGGTACAGCTAAAAACGCACTACAGCCACTAATAATACAGGAATGATTAATAATTAGGATCTGTCTTAGTAAGATAAACCTAGAAAGATCAACAATAGAAAATGTTAAATGTTAATAACTATATTTTTCATAATTAAAAATTATAATCTATGGGTGGACGTAGTTAACATTTATGATAAAAGAGAAAATAGAGCATATGATGCAAAAATACTTTAATCTAAAAAATCTTTCGGACATAAATTTATTAATAATTATCTTCATATTTTGTAACTTGTTCTTTGATCTCTGTCTAATTTATAATAAATGATCTATTAAACAAACAAAAAAAAAAAAAAATTTGTACAAAATAAAATTTACCATGTTATAATTTAAAGGTATCTACAGTATTAAGCATTGTATAGTTCACACATTGCATCTCGCTTTAATTTCCCATCTGTGCGGCAATGATCTTCTGATGATGCTCTTGTAGGATTTGTACATTCGATTCTCTGGTGTCTTAAAAAATTCATCCCTTCTTCAATATATACATTTATATTAGAATCTGTTTTGTTTTTTAAACACAAATTATGTAGTACACAAGCTGCCAGAACTGTAGATGGGATGAAGTCTGTCCTTGACATATCTAGGTATTTAAACCGTCTAAATCTACCAAAAAATAGAGCGAATGAACGTTCTACGGTTTGTCTAGTTCGAGATATATTAAAATTAAAGTGTTTTTGAGCTTCTGTCAAACGACCCCTGTTTATATATGGTTCAACACACCATGTAAGTGGAGGATATGCTTTGTCGCCTAAGATATGCTCATCATTTGGAAAATAAAATTTTGGATTTTTCATAATATTTATATATATATCTGAATTTCGAAAAATACGGGTGTCACTCACAGAACCCGGATAGCCAACAAAAACATCGGTAAACTTTAATTCGGCATTTGTAATTGCTTGCATGGTAATTGCATAGTTGCATTTTCGTGTAACATATACTTCAGCATCTTCTTTTGGTGCCTTAATGGGAATGAAAGTACCATCTACAGCTCCAATGACATTTGGGATATTTGCCATCCGAAAGAATAATTCTTTTTGCCGTTCCAACTCTTCTCCGTGCGGCCAAATTATAACGTTGGAAGCATTCATTATTATTAAGTTGACAATTCTAAAAAATGATACTGAGAGTGATGATTTTCCCATATCAAACTTTTCTCCGACTGATCTAAATATTAAACATTAAAAAAAATAAATAAAGTTTACAAATTTTATTTTAGTGAAATTTTACATAATACAAATAGTTAATAGTAGGTAGTTAAGTACATAGGGTAATGTTACGAAATGTTTAAGAGCAATATATGACAAACAATTAAAATTAAATCCTCATATTTATAATATAATACAGAAGTGGCCACAGAAAGGCCCATGCAGCTCTAAAATCAGTTTCGTGTGACTCTTGATACCATGTTTAAAGTAAAATAAATTGAAAAATGTGTCTTCATTTTAAAAACATCTCTTAACAATGTGATGTTAACATATTGAAACAATTGCACATTTGCACTAATAAGCTACTAAAAATACTTTAAATATTAGCTATTGAGTAACACTATGATAAAGAAGGAATAAAGAATGTGTACTTAATATAAAACACTAAAACCAATATAGAATAAATAATAATATAAAACCTACTAGAAATGCAAACAAGGTAAACTTTCACCTATTTAAACCTAATGATACAATAAAAAAAATATTGTAGAACAATACAACTATACAACAAAAGTGTCAAATTAATTTATAATAATTAATAACTTAAAATATTAACTTTAAATAATAAATAGGTATATATGAACTAAATAATAAATATAGAAATGAACGTAGTACATTTAATATCATGTAATTACTAATTACTATTATATTATTTCATCCTAATTGTATATTGAATTAAATTGGAAAACTATAAAATTATTAGACAATATTACAATAATATAGTAGAAGGTAGTTAATTTTAAAGTTATAAATATTATAATATCAGTATTTATAACCCTAGGTGATGATATATTATATCAAAAATTGAAAAATGTCTATAGTATGGTTTTAATAAATGCCATGCTTTTTATTATCATCAATGAAACTATTAGGTAAGTAGTAAGTACTAAGTAGTATTATATTAACTATAACTATTTACCTATATGAATCTGGAGTGGCAAGTATCCAAAGAACAGACAACAACTGTTTTTCAATGGGAATTTCAGGTCTTCCTGTTTTCTTTTCTCCATTGTTTACTTTGTTTTGACTAATTTCTATCATTGGTAATAGAGTATTATGGAACACTGATCTAGATATTCTAAAACGAGTATAAAGAAATATATTCATTTCGTTTTTGTAATTTACCTACCTGCAGTACACATAATATTATACACTTTTTATTTGATAAACTTTTAATTACCTAAAGTGGCTTTGAAATACATTATCTGAATAATGAACCACAACATTTTCAATGTAGTTTTTTATCCTGATTGGTAAGTCTTTCTCGATGGTTAAATCTGTATCCTCATCATCATCATTGTCGTCGAAAGTGAATAGTCCACAGTCTAAAAGTAATTTAAACGAACTACTTGCTGCTATGGATAGAATTATATGATTAGTCATAATAAAATAATAATCACAATTATTAATTTCAAAATGATGTACACATTAAAAACGTATAAAAAAATATTTAGTTTATTTATTCATTATTGTACAAACTACAAATCAAAATAAAGCTATAAATAGTATAAAATATATAATTATGTATTATGATTATATTATCACTTTAATGTTACCAATTATTGAATTATGGTTCTTCTAATAAGGTATATGGTTGATAACAGAATGGTTCATTGAAATGGGTGGAGTCATATCGTTCCCCAGCGAAAATCTTAATTCTACATGGAAAACGTTTCTGAACGCACTCCTGGGATAAATGGTCGTATTACGTTAACTATGGTATCAAAATTTTTGTTTTCATGTGTACTTCAAACTTATATTTACAAAAAATAAAAACGCTGAACAACATTTTTATTAATAACAAAATTGCTTACTGTAGTATAAATAGTATAATACTCGTCACGCGATACCATATTATAATTTATATTATTTATAATGAATCTTGGATAAAAAAGCCCCGGCTACAGGAAAAAGGCCCGTACCAACTAACTACATTTTTTTAAATTTTATAATGTACCTTTATATCAATTTAATTATGTATCTAACACTTTTAGATTCTAAACGAAATGATGAATGTATTGATTTTACAATGATGTGTGTTTTTTTTTTTTGGTTTTTTCGTGTCTGTGTACAGCATAACAATTCGAAATAATGCTTCAATTTCAAACTTTGGGGGTGGTTTCCGATGGCAAAGTGGATATCCTTGGTGCATTATAGAGGTGAAAAGTAAACATTTTCCAACAGTTTTTCAAAAAAATTGAGAAAAACAAAAAAAAATGACAAAAAAACAGGAATTTTTACGCAAAACCTATTTTCGACCAAATCGATTTTTTTATATGGTTTTAATTCAAAAACTAATCACTGTAAATACTTGAAATTTTCACCAAATGTTTATATATTAACGTTTTCTATACACAGTTAAATTTTCAAAGTATTTTGACTTTTTTGAGCTAATTATAGACAGTTGAAATTTTTAATTTTTTTTAGTTTTTTTTTAAAATAACGATAAAAAATTTTTGGCCTGTCAGAAAATCTTGAAAATTTAATAAAAGGTTTATTAAAAGTTGTTCTTAAAGTGATAAAAAAAATCCGAAATCGTTAGTCATAATTTTTTTTTATAAGTACGAATTTATACGAAATATGTCAAAATTGCAAGTAATTTAGTGGTTGAAAAATCGTAAAAATTTTTCCTTTTATAACTAAGTTTTGAAAATTTGGTACAAGGTTCACCATAAAATTTTCTTCAAATATTTGTAAAAAAAACTATTAGAAATATTAGACTATTATTAGAAAATCTAATATGCTTATCTCATGCATAGTATTCACTATTTTTGTTTATTTTTGTGTATTTACTAATTACATTTTATTAATTATATAAAGTAATTGAGACTTAAAGTTCATTTCCATATAAAAATGGTTTTGTTGAAATTACCTGTACAAAGTACAAATTATAAGTATCTACCTAACAATATTAAAAATGTTACACTATATTATTTTGTTATTTATAAAAATGTTTTTCAGAGTTTTTATTTTTATTTTTTGTAAATATAAGTTTGAAGTGCACATGAAAACAAAAATGTTGATACCAAAGTTAACGTAATACGACCATTTATCCCAGAGTTATGTCAAGTTAAAATGTGTAGTCTTTCAATGTTATTGGTATGGAAGATCAATTTTTTGCCATACAGGAGTGGGGATAACGAAAAATACGTCGGCCCGTTTTTACATCATAGTCCGCGCTCCAGTATATTCTTATCTATCTCAATGGCATTACGTAGTGATTAATTATCGACGTACTGCCGCTGTGATTATTATTGCGAAAAATTTATTGTAATAAACATAATATTATACAATATACGGGCATACGATTATACAATATACGTATATACCAGATACCTATACAGTATACGAGACACAGGTAATATTATACTAGTAAATATTTTTAATTTTTATATTTTAAATATAGATCGCTTTTATTTTTTTAATACTAAGATTGCAATATTAAGTTATTGTACACTAAGTCAAAACAAAAAACTAATTAATTAATAATTGCATACTTATTTTAAATTTAAGAAATAAAACTAAAACAATTAAAATTTATATAAAAATGTAATGTATGCATTTATTTTAGTTTAGTGTATTACTTTGTTACAGTTATTAGCTGTGAGCAATAATTATTATTTTGGTTGATTTTGGAATAAAAGCAAACATTAATTAAAAATAAACATAATATATTACATATTATACCTACGTGTTATTTAAGCATATTACTATATTAGATTTTATATAAATATAATTATATCTATATTTTATATTTATTTTTTTCGTCATCACTCATCAATTCTTTGCAAAAACAATTAAATTCGATATTTACAAAAAGTACATTGTAAAATGTAAATGCTAATTATACACGTTATACTCTCATATTGTGCGTTCTCAGTCTTACTAACGTACAACATAGCAAACAT
This sequence comes from Schizaphis graminum, assembly GCA_020882235.1. Taxonomy (NCBI): domain Eukaryota; kingdom Metazoa; phylum Arthropoda; class Insecta; order Hemiptera; family Aphididae; genus Schizaphis; species Schizaphis graminum. The sequence goes on from CM037033.1 coordinate 96,718,097, forward strand.
TTTTTTGCACAGGACAACTCACTATACTCGGATACTCACTCTGTATTTATACTTATACTATACTTTATAGTAGAATTACCAAAATTCCACCACAATTAGGGAAGAATTTTATCTGCATCGTAGAGATTTGTTTTTTGATAACACTAACCAATAATTTTTAATAATTAAATAAAAAAAAAACTTATGTTCTCAAACTTTAATATTGTATTTATCATATCTAAATAATATAAAATCCAAAATATATCCAAATATAATAAAATGTGGTTGAAGTGGGTGAAATTAAATAAATTCTTGAAACTACTACATATTTTAATTTTTCTAATTTTATGAATAATGATATTTCATGTATCATAATTTAGTCTAAAACTCGATTTAATTTATTTTAGCAGAATTAAAAAACAAATCAATTCCTTAAAAAAATTATGAGTGGCCGAGATAAATATCGTTCTCATCCATCGGGATATCAGAAAAGACTAAAAAAACAGGAAAAAGAAGAGTATTTAAAAAAACAAAAAGGAAATTTTCTTCAATACTTAACTATAAATCCCTCTATCGCCACTAATATAACGACTTCCACCACTACAAACATTGCAAAAATCAATTCCGTAACATCAACCACTACCACAACCACCTTCGCTGACAATTCAACTATCCTCACTAATAATGCAACTTCTACTACGACTACACAAATTAAATTAACATCAAATGTAAATGATAAAGAAACTTTATATAAAGACATTTCACAACCATTAAAAGACCAAAATGATTGTGTGGAAGAAAAAGTGCAAGACACTACAGTATTGAATGATAACCAAATTGCAAAATGTGTATTATTTTCTAATAACGATGAACTAGTTGTATCTAACAAAAATAAAGATATTGATATAAAAGATCCAGCCACGTGGAGTGCAGATAAAATTACTCAACAAATAAAGTACGAAATCATTAATTACGGACCATCAAGAGAAAAAGATATTGTTTATCCACTTCACTTAATTGATAATTCAGAAAGAAAATTTTCAAATAATTACTACTATAAAAAATTATCTAATGGGGAAATTGTGAATAGAAAATGGTTAATTTATTCAGTTTCAATCGATAAAGTGTTTTGTTTCTGTTGTAAACTTTTTTCAAATTCCAACTCAAATATAAGCACATTGGCTACAGAAGGTACAAATGATTGGAAACATTTATCAGAAAAGTTAAGTTTACACGAAACCTCACGATCGCATATTGACAATGCACATGCTTGGTCAATGGTCAGAGTTAAAAATAAGAATTTGTAAAAACGCAACTGTTGACCATAATCATCAAATGATTATTGAAAAAGAAAAACAACATTGGAAGGACGTTATAAAACGAATAATTGCAGTAATCCATTACTTGGCAAAGCACCATGATGCATTCAGAGGTTCGTCAGATACGCTATACACTAATAATAATGGTAAATTTCTCGGACTGATAGAAATGCTAGGTAAATTTGATCCTGTTATTATGAAACATTTAAAACGTATAACAAATAACGAAACTCATGTACATTATCTTGGACCAAGAATACAAAATAATTTAATCGAATCTATGGCTTCAGAAGTAAAAAAAGAAATTATAATAAAGATAAAATCAGCGAAGTACTATGCTATTATTATGGATTGTACACCTGATGTAAGCCATGAAGAACAATTATCAATTATTATAAGAATTGTAGATATGGACTCAAACAATGAAATGACAGATATTGAAATAAAAGAGTATTTCATGGATTTTATAAATATTCAATCAACCACGGGATTGCATTTGGCAGATATTCTTATAACAAAATTAAAAGAGTATCAAATCGATTTAGCTGATTGTCGTGGACAGGGGTACGACAATGGAGCCAATATGGTAGGCCAAAACCGTGGAGTTCAAGCACGTATTCTTAATCAAAATCCAAGGGCATTATTTATGCCATGCGCAGCACACAGACTAAATTTAGTCCTTGGTGATACCGCGAAAAGTTTTACAATAGCAGCAAACTTTTTTGGCACAGTAGAAAGAATTTACACTTTGTTTTCCGCATCTACTGGAAGATGGAATATATTTATAAGTCACTGTCATCGATGGACTGTTAAAAGGTGGTCAGATACTCGGTGGGAAAGTCGTTCAAATAGTATAAAAGCAATTCGATTTCAATTGAAAGAAATTATCGAAGCTTTGGACGAAATTGCAGATACTAGTAATGATTGTTTAATAACTAGTGAAACGCATTCTTTGATTAATGAAATTATAGGCTTTGAATTTTTAATGAGTTTGTGTGTTTGGCATACAGTCTTACAGAAGATAAACATCGTCAGTAAAAGTCTTCAGAGTCCAATGATGAATTTAGATATTCAACCAGTTTACTAAATGGACTTTTGGCGTTTTTAGAAGAATATAGGAAGAATGGATTTGAAACAGCCAAATCTGAAGCAAACGTCTTAGCAGAATCACTTTCAATTGAAGCAATTTTCAAACAGTCCCGTATCAGAAAGAAGAAAAAAATGTTTGACTATGAAGCAAATGACAATCCAATCCAAGACCCGGAATATAGTTTCAAGTGCTCATACTTTTTAGTAGTTATAGATGGAGCTATAGAATCAGTAACAAAAAGATTTCAACAAACTAACAAGTTCAATGAACTATTTGGATTTTTATACAGAATTGGCAAGCTTCGATACGCATCTCAGTCAGATCTATTAAAACATTGTATGGATCTTGTTTTATGTCTTACAGTAAATGAAGATAATGATATTTGTGGCGATGAACTGTATCAAGAATTGATTATTTGTAGAAATATTGTAGACGAGTCTGCAACACCAATTGAAGTTCTCTCTTTCTTAAAAAAAACATGTGGAGGCTTTCCAAATATTTGTATTGCGCTGCGTATTTTAATGACCATACCGATTACTCCTGCTGGAGCTGAACGTAGTTTCTCTAAATTAAAACTTATAAAAAACTATTTAAGAAATTCCATGTCTCAACAGAGATTAACAGGTTTAGCGACATTAGCAATTGAGAAAGATATATCAGAAAAAATAAACTATGAAACTATAATTCAAAACTTTGCAGCACAGAAAAGTAGAAAAATCAATTTTATATAGTTATTTTATACATTTTGTAGATAGGTACAACTCCAATATTATTTCGTTTTAAATTTTCATTTTATCTCAAAAATCTATTAAAATTATGTTATTTAGTTATTGATGTAGAATTATATTTTCATCTTAATTTTATTCATGTTCAAACATTGGTCATTATATTTAAATAAAATAATTTTGTTTTTAATCTAAATTTATAATTATTCTAAGCTCAACTTATGGACAGCATAGTATTAAATTTTCAATTCTTAGCTTTTGATAGTAAAATATTTATAAATTTTTAACTACCAAATAGTGAAAAATATTCATGATTTTGACGAATTTTTGTCAATATTTGAACTTCAAATGCTAATAAAAAAAAATTGTGCCTATGTATTTTTATAATTTTTGAATGAGTGTTAGAACAAGTTATGTGGACCCTTCAATTAAATTTTCAAGTAATTTGTCCCAGCTAAATTTTTTTTATCAACATTTGTAAAAAGAAAATAAAAAAAAGCGGGTAAGTGAGTATCGCTCTGCTGTACATTAGGGGGTGGGATGGACCTCGGACTAGGGAAGGTTAAATTTGAATGCAATGATAGGTATCATTGTATACGAAAAACGATTCTGAACGGAGATGATTTGTCAGTCTAGGATATATAATACTTAAATATTGTAATATATTCTACTTTGAAACAAATTCAAACATTTAAGTAAAAGTTTCAAGATCTTACGTTTAGTAATATTTTAAAAATAACAAAAATCGAAAATTATTTATTAGTAAAAAGTTATTTTACACGTGTAAAATAACTTGTAATTTCAAATTAAAATTAAAACTTTAAACACTCGTAAAATTTTTTAAATTGAACAATCCTCAAACTTTTTTATAATTATTCTAAGCTTAACTTATGGTCAGCATAGTATTAAATTTTCAATTCTTAGCTTTTGATAGAAAAATATTTATAAATTTTTAACTACCAAATAGTGAAAAATATTCATGATTTTGACGAATTTTTGTTAATATTTGAACTTCAAATGCTAATAAAAAAAAAAATTGTGCCAATGTATTTTTATAATTTTTGAATGAGAGTTAGAACAAGTTATGTGGACCCTTCAATTAAATTTTCAAGTAATTTGTCCCAGCTTAATTTTTTTTATCAACATTTATAAAAAAAAAATAAAAAAAAATTGAAAATTTCAATTGTCTATAAATAGCTCAAAAAAAGTCAAAATGTTTTGAAAATCAAATAACGTAAATAAAATGGCAATCTAAATAACTGGTAAAATTTTCAAGTATTTACGACTTATACTATTTGAATAACAACAAATATCAAAAATCGTTTGAGGCTAAACCGTTATTTAACACGGTTTTGTAAAAATTTAAATTTCAATCACTCATAAAATTTTTTTGTCATAGTCCAGTAGAGTTTTTTTTACAGATAGTTGAAGAAAAATTTATGGAGAACCTTGTACCAAATTTTCAAATCTTAGTTATAAAAGAAAAAAATTTTACGATTTTTCAACCACAAAATTACTTGCCAATTTTCGCAATTTTGACATATTTCGTATAAATTCGAACTTTAAGCACTTATAAAAAAAAATTGTGACTAACGATTTCGGATTTTTTTTTATCACTTTAATATCAACTTATAAGAAACCTTGTATTAAATTTTCAAGATTTTCTGGCTACCCAAAATTTTTTTATCGTTATTTTAAAATAAAATACTAAAAAAAATTAAAAATTTCAATTGTCTATAAATTGCTCAAAAAAAGTCAAAATACTTTGAAAATTTAACAGTGTATAGAGAACACTAACATAAACATTTGGTGAAAATTTCAAGTATTTACATCGATTAGTTTTTGAGTTTTACCAAAATAAAAAATTCGATTTTGTCGAAAATTTTTTTTGTTTTTCTCGATTTTTTTGAAAACAGTTGGAAAATGTTTACTTTTCACCTCTATAATGCACCAAGGATATTCACTTTGCCATCGGAAACCACCCCCAAAGTTTGAAATTAAAGCATTATTTCGACTAGTTATGCTCTACACAGACACAAAAACAAAAAAAAACAAAAACAAAAAACACACATCATTGTAAAATCAATACATTCATCACTCCGTTCAGAATCTAAAAAAAAGAACTCTAGCCACCGACTTAATAAATAATAAAAAAACAAATTTAAAATTATTTAAATCAGAAACAATCAAATAAAAACTATAATAAAACGTCATAAAACTGCAGAAATTTATTTTGAAAAAAAATTGTTTAAATAATAAAATTAATCTATAAAAACAAACTATAATATAACTCAATTTGTTTAGGTAATTTTAAACTGTGTACAGTAGGTATACCTACATTATTTTGTAAATACATTTTTTAATACCCATTAGGTATATTCATACGCGTTATTTATTTGGTATGTATTTTATTTTTAAAATTTGCATGACCTTTAGGTATATAGCGGTCATCATCTGGAGGATATTGAACTAATTGAACTTATCTATTACCTACCGGTCACCTCTGTAGAACAGGTGCTTCTAAATAGCGATAATTATTTACGGTTCCTATGGTGATTGTTATAATATGGAAGTGCTACTGTAATTTATATCTGCACACTAAGTAAATTACATATAGTAATCTTCAGGGACGTAGAAAGAAAAGTTCAGGTCCGGAAGAAAAATGCTCAAGGGCCCCTATCGGCTCTATCAGTGGTGGTTACAGGAGCTACCACAGAGATGTGATATTATTTTATCATTTGGTTAACATTATACCGTCTGCTAAAATGTATAAATAAGTAAAAAAAAGCGGGTAAGTGAGTATCGCTCTGCTGTACATTAGGGGGTGGGATGGACCTCGGACTAGGGTAGGTTAAGTTTGAATGCAATGATAGGTATCATTGTATACGAATAACGATTCTGAACGGAGATGATTTGTCAGTCTAGGATATGTTAATATATTATATTAAAATATTGTCATATATTCTATTTTGAAACAAATTCAAACATTTAAGTAAAAGTTTTAAGATCTTACGTTTGATAATGTTTTAAAAATAACAAAAATCGAAAATTATTTATTAGTAAAACGTTATTTTACACGTGTATTTTTGATTTCAAATTAAAATTAAAACTTTAAACACTCGTAAAATTTTTTAAATTTAATAAACATCAAACTTTTTTATAATTATTCTAAGCTTAACTTATGGACAGCATAGTATTAAATTTTCAATTCTTAGCTTTTGATAGAAAAATATTTATAAATTTTTAACTACCAAATAGTGAAAAATATTCATGATTTTGACGAATTTTTGTCAATATTTGAACTTCAAATGCTAATAAAAAAAAATTGTGCCTATGTATTTTTATAATTTTTGAATGAGAGTTAGACCAAGTTATGTAGACCCTTCAATTAAATTTTCAAGTAATTTGTCCCAGCTAAATTTTTTTTATCAACATTTATAAAAAAAAAATAAAAAAAAATTGAAAATTTCAATTGTCTATAAATAGCTCAAAAAAAGTCAAAATATTTTGAAAATCAAATCACATAAAGAAAATGGCAATCTAAATAACTGGTAAAATTTTCAAGTATTTACGACTTATACTATTTGAATAACAACAAATATTAAAAATCGTTCGAGGCTAAACCGTTATTTAACGCGGTTTTGTAAAAATTTAAATTTCAATCACTCATAAAAATTTTTTGTTTTAGTCCGGTAGAGTTTTTTTTGCAGATAGTTGAAGAAAATTTTATGGAGAACCTTGTACCAAATTTTCAAATCTTAGTTATAAAAGAAAAAATTTTTACGATTTTTTAACCACAAAATTACTTGCCAATTTTCGCAATTTTGACATATTTCGTATAAATTCGAACTTTAAGCATTCATAAAAAAAAATTGTGACTAACGATTTCGGATTTTTTTTTATAACTTTAAGAACAACTTATAAGAAACCTTGTATTAAATTTTCAAGATTTTCTGGCCGGCCAAAAAATTTTTATCGTTATTTAAAAAAAAAAATACTTAAAAAAATTGAAAATTTCAACTGTCTATAAATAGCTCAAAAAAAGTCAAAATTCTTTGAAAATTTAACTGTGTATGGAGAACGCTAATTTAAACACTTGATGAAAATTTCAAGTGAATACATCGATTAGTTTTTGAGTTATAGCAAAATAAATAATTCGATTTTGTCGAAAACTGGTTTTGCGTAAAAATTCCCGTTTTTCTGTCATTTTTTTTTTGTTTTTCTCGATTTTTTTGAAAACTGTTGGAAAATGTTTACTTTTCATCTCTATAATGCACCAAGGATATCCACTTTGCCATCGGAAACCACCCCCAAAGTTTGAAATCGAAGCATTATTTCGACTAGTTATGCTGTACACAGACACAAAAAAAAAAAAAAAAAAAAAAAAAAAAAAAAAACACACATCATTGTAAAATCAATACATTCATCACTCCGTTCAGAATCTAAAAGTTGTTCGAATTATATAATTAATTACGGTGCCTCTTTTTTTGAGCCCCTTAAAACGTTCGGACCCGGGAGGAATCCTAACTTTCCTCCTCCCCCCCCCCCCCTATCGACAGGCCTAGTAATCTTTGTTTTTATATATTACCTATATATTATATAATGTATGAAGTTCACCTCCTCCCCATATGAAAGGGTTTAAGGGCGTCACTGTCTATGCACCTAATTATCTAAATAATCTAAGTACATGAATATAATATATAATAATTATATATCAGTCGTTAATTCATCATATCTAATAATATCTAATATTATATGGCGTTGTGTCTACTGCCTGATCATATAACTGTAATACAGGTATTAATGTATTATTATTTATTATATAATACAATATTGAATATATAATTATAATATATATGTATATTATAGATACATTACGCATAAGCCCGACTAGCTAGTAAGTAGTATTATACCGACTTGATGAAACTCACAAAACTGAAAATATTTAGGTCGACTTATAGTAGATACCTAGCTAAATGATTTTTGCATGTCTTTTCTCTTTCCTTTATTAGAGTTTTATATATTTTATCAGTAGTTCTTATTACAATTTACAAATTGTATTTGACATTTGTTACAAACTAAAACGACAACATTTTTTTTTAAATATATTTGTGTAGGTATATATACCTATATATTTGAAATGAAAACTTTAGTAATAATAAATGTTGTCAACCACGAACCTTGTGTTGTTTGGTAAGCAAATATCAATTTTTACCTATCTTGTACAGTGGCGAATCTGGTACCTATATTTTTTACCCAGAACAAAGTATAAAATTAACCCTCCCTCATAATTCTATTTCTCCCTTATTATGTCTATAACTATTAATTATATATTCATTATTCACTTATCAGTGGCGTATTTAGTTTTTTGGCGCCCATAGGCTAAATTATTTTGGCGCTCCTATTTTCACCTCGTGCCGCTCATGGTACCAAGGAATCAACAATATTTGGTCTGAACCTTTCATGATACATTTTTGTATGCACATTTTTATGAAAATAATTTATATTAAATCTTTAAAACAAACAAATTTAAAAAAATACATATTTCTGCAGGCCTAATAGTTTTTTTTACTTGTCAATTTGATTCTTGTACAGTTCCATAACAATGGAAATTAAAAAATCAACTTATATAATCATAGTAAACATAAATAATATTAATAGCAAAATCGTATAAAAATACCTCATATTGATTATGCAATATTATACATTTAAGACTTTGAAACTAAATTTACAAAAAAAGGCAACTGATTATAAAGCAAACACTCATAAATTTTTTTCACATGAACCTGATAAACGACATGTCGCATGTATATCAATAATCGAAACATATTAATTTATAAAATGTATTAAAATAATTTTCCCAAGTAACTATCTCTTGATTTCAAAAATAAGCCGCTCCTCCAAAAAAGCCGCCTTAGGCTCTAGCCTCATAGCCTGCCCCTAAATACGCCACTGTCACTTATAATTTGGTTATGCGGCGTTTTCCGATCAAGACTTCCTGTTCATACATATGGCCTGTTCACCCGTCGCCCCCGCCCTTAAACCGGCCCTGATCTCCTATATCGTTTTTAATAAGAGGTAAACTTTGTTGTCCGTAATCTTGTTTCTGTATTCTGTACCAGCTTGGTCTGTAGGTAGAAATTAGGTTGGAAGATAAAAAAGTTATAATAAAATCAGAACATGCAACATTACTATTTGGTATTGATTTGATGATTGCAACATTTTTAATTATTTCAATAGGTACGTTGTATAGGTATTATAACATTTAACTATACTCAAATAATAATATAAGTACACGATGGATATTGTTGAATTTATTTATAATATTTATAACACAACATTTAACAATGAATATAAAAAAAACACACATCATTGTAAAATCAATACATTCATCACTCCGTTCAGAATCTAAAAATATATTATTTAAGTGCATTGACTTGATAACACAATAATATTATAAGCTAAACAATTTTAATATTAAATTTTACAATAACTGTTTTATTTTTAGATTTAAAAAAGCGGGTAAGTGGGTATCGCTCTGCTGTATATTAGGGGGTGGGGTGGACCTCAGACTATGGAAGGTTAAATTTGAATGCAATGATAGGTATCATTGTATACGAAAAACGATTCTGAACGAAGATGATTTGTCAGTTTAGGATATATTATATTTAAATATTGTCAAATATTCTATTTTGAAACAAATAGTATAGTTTTTATATTATGTTACTATGGTTACTATGGCCAACATTCGCATTATGAGCGTATGAAATTTAATTTAAATTTTGACATATTTCGTATAAATTCGAACTTTAAACACTTATAAAAAAAAATTGTGACTAACGATTTCGGATTTTTTTTTATCACTTTAAGAAAAACTTATAAGAAACCTTGTATTAAATTTTCAAGATTTTCTGGCCACCCAAAAATTTTTTATCGGCATTTGAAGAAAAAAAAACTTAGAAAAGTCGAAAATTTCAATTGTCTATTAGTAGCTTAAAAATGGTCAAAATATTTTGAAAATTTAACTGTAAAGAGATAACCATAATATAAACATTTGCTGAAAATTTCAAGTATTTACAATGATTAGTTTTTGAGTTACAGCAAAATCAAAAAATTGATTTTGTCGAAAAGTGGTTTTTCCGTAAAATTGCCATTTTTCTGTCATTTTTTTTTGTTTTTCTCGATTTTTTTGAAAACTATTAGAAAATTTTAATTTTGACCCCCCTAAAGTACCAACTAGATTCAATTCCCTATTCATAGAGGGGCTGAAGTCAAAAATCGGAGCATTATTACTGCTCCAAATGTTGGAGTCAGACACAAAAAAAAAAAAAAAAAAAAAACACACATCATTGTAAAAGCAATACATTCATCACTTCGTTCAGAATCTAAAATAAGTAGGCCAACTGTTGCTAAAATATTATATTAGTTGAGTATAACCGCGAAAGCGGTAAAATGATATTCATAATTTATATATTACTAAAGCTTACACTCACCAAACGAGACCTATACGAATTATGAATAATATAATACAGACATACAGTAGCTTTACTTACAAATACTTTACCTAAGACCTAAACTACTCGTATATGGTACATACCTATATGTGTTTTTGTGTTAATATTCTTTCAGTTCCTAGGTTATGAGATCGTATAAATATTAAAATACATTACAATACTGCTGTCTGCTCTGCTATAGACCTATAGTATACAATAATATATTAATTGTAATATAATATACTTGTATCCAGCGCTTATTGTAATGGATATTTAAGTATTATATTATGTAGTGTAGCCAGTGCCAAGTATACCGACAACCAGGTATCAAATATTACTCATCTAAGCCCCTATAGCTGCAGGTAGGCATAGCAAAAAGCAATTATTATATCTAATATATTTTTATATTCTAATATAATATTCTATGTGCACTAATGTGCACTATACGGTCTATATACGTTATGAACGACGTACGTTATATAGATTATAAGTTTATAACCGTACCTACTGAGTTTCTGAAAAAGCAATTGTGCATATTGCATACACGACATTAATACATTATTAGTTTATTACATTTAGATGTAGGTACACATATATTGTATAATATTTAATATTAATAAATAATATTTACCTACTGACTATATTGTTACAATACACCACTCATAAAGACATACTTAAACGTCTTAAACATCATGCTATAATAAAATATGTAGGTGATGCCTATAGGAAATTGTAATAATTATATTATTAATTTTCCTCACATTATTAAATAAATGTATTATTGCTGATTCTGAGCGGAACCATATAATTGTACTGATTTTACAACAGTGTGTTTTTTGTTGGGTGTAGTAATTTTTAACTTCAAGGGTGATTTGGTTTTATAATACTACCTACCTATACTGTAATTACATTACAAAGAAATTATTCATTTTGTCAATATAAATACCTATAGTATTTACTACAATTAAAGATGCCTCAATCAACAACAGTCAATAATAAACTAATAACTAATAATAATAAATGAAAAAAAAAAAATTCTAATTTAGTAATGTACCTATCAAATTTAATAATAATGTATAATATAATTAATAATAATACCCTAAAGGATTATGAAAAATTTTAAAAAAAGGGCCAATGGCACGTAGTGTTCCCAAGCGGTCACCCATCCAAGTACTAACTACGCCCGACGTTGCTTAACTTCAGTGATCGGACGAGAACTGGTGTATTTAACGTGGTATGGTCGTTGGCGAGAATACTATGCTTTCCGAAATAATATAGGTAAAATCTTATATTATAAAACGCTAATAATAGTTGCGTTCACGACGGCGGGGAGCGCTTGCTGTACTAACCGTAGTTGCGTTCGCTGAAAAAAGAATGCGCTTCGGTCGCCGCGGCCCGCCGTTATCGCGCCCGGCCGGTTATCAAACCGACGACGTTGGACAACTGTACGATTATTATTATTATTATTTATTAATTTTTCACTTTTCTACGGTTTTTATGGCTTTTTCCGAGTTTTTCCGTATTCGCGTAATATACGATATTATTATACGTACCAAAACTCAGTCGTGTGATCACGAAGAGCGTTTGAGTGTAAGACAAAAGCCGTTTAATACATATATATAGATATTATATATATAATAATAATAATAATAAAACGCATATTGATTACAAATATATTCAATAGAAAATTACCAAGAATGTCTGTGTGTGTAATGAAATACGAATTAAACAGGTAATGAGGTAAAACGATGTATAACACAAATTCGGTGACAGTTCGGAAACGGTTTAAGTGCTCGAGATTTGACGAAAATAATCAACTCAAACTGTAGTCGATAGGATTAGGCGTTAGGATAGGATAGGATTTAGGTAGGTGTACCGAGGTCGAATCCCGCAACGGCGATTCTTTCGGCGGCGCTTTGATAATCAGTGCGAATAATTTTTTGCATTTTTTTTCACTTTTTTTCTCATGTTATTCTAATTATTTTTTCATATTATTATTTTATTATATTAAAGGTTGACTTACCAAAATTAATTACACTAATAGGTGCATTGCCATTATTTATTTGATTTTAAGTATTGTTCAACTTAGCACCGTTTTACAATTTATTTTAATTTTAATTTGCAAACATTATGTAGTAGGTTTTATTTTATTATAATAAATATATATTTTAGAATATACCAAAACAGAACTTGACCTGAATGAAATGGGAAGCAAATTTTATATTTATTACATATTATGTGTAGATATATTAAAATATTGTAATTATTTGTTTATTATTTAAAATAATTCAACAATTACAATAAATTACACGGACACGATTGTATGTACCTATAGATATTTATAAGAGTTAATAGTGAATAGTTATTCCTTACTCACTTATAGTTGTAATTACATATACCTTGCTCACTTACTTATTGGTAGGTACCTAATTAAAATTACATAGACACTAGACAGTCATATGAGTACATTACACACACTTTTGTTTTATTAAAATGTATTATAATATTATATTGTACTGCAGTATTATGAAAATAAAATAAAATATAAGCTGTTTGAATACATAATACAGATTAGACACACACAGTGACTTACGCATTTTACTTACACTCTTCAATAAAAGTGCAATGATGAATTTATATTTTTATAAATTATGTTGTTATTATTAATTATAATTATTATTTACATGAATGGTGTACCTATATACTTATTGATGTTCCTATTGTCACTGTCATTGGCTTGCAGAAAAAAACTGACAATATCTATATTATAAACTATATATGTGATAGGCTTAATGTTGAATTGTCGAGTCAGTTAAAATGTTTAATATTTATTACTAACGGTCAATTGTACATATCTTTAAGAAACTACTAAATGTATTCTGTAGTTAGATTTTTATAATTTTTATTAAATCAATCAAAACCTGTGCTTAATTAATGATAAATAAAATATTATATCTTTCTTTTTATGTATGTAAACACTATATAATGCTAATTGTATTAAACATATGACTTTGATGGCAACAGTAGTATATTTTTGTAGTAGAAAGCAACATTTGACATCATGTGATGAGATAAATTCAAGTATTGAATGTTTTACTCATAATATATTTCAATATAGATAATTATAGCAGATTACCAAATTAAATAAAATTATTTTTCTGTGGTAGGATTTTTATATTATTCAGATTAATTACATATGCTCCTATTGTATAATAGTTACTGGTTACTCAACTAATAAAAAACAATATTTCAATATTTATGTACTAATTTTCTTTTTGAATCAAACACATAATATATTGTAAATGTTAAATATATTTTTTGGTATCAGCTTTGTTATTATGTTTTTTTGTAATAGTACTTATTAACTACCACTGAGTATGTTAAATTTGCTTATGATCAAATAAAGATTAATAATTAGGTAAAAAAAGTTTAAAAAAATTTAATTATATTTCTAAATAATATATTATATTGTAAAAAAGATTGGTACCTACCTAATGACACACAATATATGTATGTATGGAATACTTGGGTAATATTTTAAGAGACTATGCTATAATGTATTTATTAAAGTTATATAGATCAAGGATGCACATTAATATTTAACTCATTTAATAAATTTGGTATGTTAAAATAGTGTATATTCTATACTAAGGACAATATATATATATATATATACATATAATATAATAAAAGCATGACCTATTGTAGATAAATACATTAAAAAGACAATTAATACAAACATCCAAGTTTCATCAACGTTTTATGCAAAATTACTAATAACTTTCAGATTTAAATTTTAAAGATAAAAAAATATAATACATTAACAACATGATGTAATAAATGTATTGTGGACTATTTCATTTATTAAACTCACAATACTGACATTGTCCGCGATCCGACGCAGTCGGATTGCCTACCTGAGGGGTATTAGTAACACATAAAGTATATTCAATTTTTAGCAAATAAAAAATTCAGATTTCATTAATTGCGCCCACATAGTCTGTAATTCGACGCAGTCGGATTGCCTACCTAAGTGATTGTGATTTAGTTGTGTATAAATCGATTTTCCCAAAATATAAGGCGTTAAAATTTCGTTCGACTTAAACTTTTTCTCCTACAATACAACATCAGACTTACGACGTCAGGAGGTATAACAATCCGCCGTAGGCGGATTGCCCAGAACAACTATCGATTCACACTGGTTGATGACTAATTTTGCTAGACCCTCAATTACCATTATTTTATTTATTTATTTTATTCTCATGCAAAAAAGCACCGGGCAAACTATACGATATTTAATCTATCCATAATTGCTCAGCCAGGTATATATTTGCCCAGGTTGAGGACTGATAGCTAGACGCTCAATTACAATTTTTGATATGTTATTTTTTTTTTAACATACAAAAAAGAACCGGGTAGGCGACGGGAAGCGATATTACACCAAATTATGACTGATAGCTAGACACTCAATTACCATTTTCGGTACACATTTATTCTTATTGATTTCAAACAAGCACCGGGCAAGCGTCAATACAAACTTTTACATCGAATGATAAGTGATAACTGATTACTGATATCTCACTCAAGAGTAATCAACTCTATGACTATTTTAGTGACCGATTTCTAAACACCCGACTATCTTTTCCAACCAAATTTCCCTTGAAACAATTTTCACTCGACCCCTTCGAAGGCGCCGGAGGCGGCTTCTACAAGCCTGGAATCGAGGCACACCAGCCGCTATCTTATCTTATATTATAAAACGCTAATAATAGTTGCGTTCACTAGGGCGGGGAGCGCTTGCTGTACTCGCCGTAGTTGCGTTCGCTAAAAAAAGAATGCGCTTCGGTCGCCGCGGCCCGCCGTTATCGCGCCCGGCCGGTTATCAAACCGACGACGTTGGACAACTGTACGATTATTATTATTATTATTTATTAATTTTTCACTTTTCTACGGTTTTTATGGCTTTTTCCGAGTTTTTCCGTATTCGCGTAATATACGATATTATTATACGTACCAAAACTCAGTCGTGTGATCACGAAGAGCGTTTGAGTGTAAGACAAAAGCCGTTTAATACATATATATAGATATTATATATATAATAATAATAATAATAAAACGCATATTGATTACAAATATATTCAATAGAAAATTACCGAGAATGTCTGTGTGTGTAATGAAATACGAATTAAACAGGTAAAACGATGTATAATACAAATTCAGTGACGGTTCGGAAACGGTTTAAGTGCTCGAGATTTGACGATGAATGTCAACTTGAACTGTTGTCGATAGGATTAGGCGTTAGGATAGGATAGGATTTAGGCAGGTGCAACGAGATCGAATCCCGCTTCGGCTGTTTTCCCGGCGGCGCTTTGATTAACATTGCGAATCATTTTTTGCATTTTTTTCCACTTTTTTTTCTCATGTTATTCTAATTATTTTTTCATATTATTATTTTATTATATTAAGTATGAAGTTGACTTATCAAAATTAATTACACTAATAGGTACATTGCCATTATTTATTTGATTTTAAATATTGTTCAATTTAGCACCGTTTTACAATTTATTTTAATCTCAATTTGCAAACATTATTTAGTACGTTTTATTTTATTATATTAAATATATATTTTAGAATATACCAAAACAGAACTTGACCTGAGTGTAATGGGAAGCAAAGTTTTTTATTTTTATTGTATATTATGTGTAGGTATATTAAAATTTTGTAATTATTTGTTTATTATTTAAAATAATTAAACAATTACAATAAATTCCACAGACACGATTGTATGTATAGATATTTATAAGAGTTAATAGTGAATAGTTATTCCTTGCTCACTTATAGTTGACATTACATATACCTTGCTCACTTACTTATTGGTAAATGGTAGGTAATTAAAATTACATAGACAGTCATATGAGTACCTACATTACACACACTTTTGATATATTATTAAAATGTATTATAATATTATATTGTACTGCAGTATTATGAAAATAAAATAAAATATAAGCTGTTTGAATACATAATACAGATTAGACACACACAGTGACTTATGCATTTTACTTACACTCTTCAATAAAAGTGCAATGATGAATTTATATTTTTATAAATTATGTTATGTTATTATTAAATTATAATTATTATTTACACGAATGGTGTGCCTATATACTTATTGATGTTCCTATTGTCACTGTCATTGGCTTGCAGAAAAATCTGACAATATCTATATTATAAACTATATATGTGATAGGCTTAATGTTGAATTGTCGAGTCAGTTAAAATGTTTAATATTTATTACTAACGGTCAATTGTACATATCTTTAAGAAACTACTAAATGTATTCTGTAGTTGGATTTTTATAATTTTTATTAAATCAATCAAAACCTGTGCTTAATATAAAATATTATATCTTTCTTTTTATGTATGTAAACCCTCTATAATGCAAATTGTATTAAACTAATTTAAACATATGATTTTGATGGCAACGGTGGTATATTTTTGTAGTAGAAAGCAACATTTGACATCATGTGATGAGATAAATTCAAGTATTGAATGTTTTACTCATAATATATTTCAATATAGATAATTATAGCAGACTACCAAATTAAAGAAAATTATTTTTCTGTGGTAGGATTTTTATATTATTCAGATTAATTACATATACTCTTATTGTATAATAGTTACTGGTTATTCAACTAATAAAAAACAATATTTCAATATTTATGTACTAATTTTCTTTTTGAATCAAACACAATACACATAATATTATATTGTAAATGTTAAATATATGTTTTGGTATCAGCTTTGTTATTATGTTTTTTTGTAATAGTACTTATTAACTACCACTGAGTATGTTAAATTTGCTTATGATCAAATAAAGATTAATAATTAGGTAAAAAATGTTTAAAAAAATTTAATTATATTTCTAAATAATATATTATATTGTAAAAAAGATTGGTACCTACCTAATGACACACAATATGTGTATGTATGGAATACTTGGGGAATATTTTAAGAGACTATGCTATAATGTATTTATTAAAATTATATAGATCAAGGATGCACATTAATATTTAACTTATTTAATAAATTTGGTATGTTAAAATAGTGTATATTCTATACTAAGGACAATATATACGAACATCCAAGCTTCATCAGGGTTTTATGCAAAATTACTAATAACTTTCACATTTAAATTTTAAAGATAAAAAAATATAATACATTAACAACATGATGTAATAAATGTATTATGGACTATTTCATTTATTAAACTCACAATACTGACATTGTCCGCGATCCCGACGCAGTCGGATTGCCTACCTGAGGGGTATTAGCAACACATAAAGTATATTCAATTTTTAGCAAATAAAAAATTCAGATTTCATTAATTGCGCCCACATAGTCTGTAATTCGACGCAGTCGGATTGCCTACCTAAGTGATTTAGTTGTGTATAAATCGATTTTCCCAAAATATAAGGCGTTAAAATTTCGTTCGACTTAAACTTTTTCTCCTACAATACAACATTAGACTTACGACGTCAGGAGGTATAACAATCCGCCGTAGGCGGATTGCCCAGAACAACTATCGATTCACACTGGTTGATGACTAATTGCTAGACCCTCAATTACCATTATTTTATTTATTTAGTTTATTCTCATGCAAAAAAGCACCGGGCAAACGATACCATATGTATCCAATCCATAATTGCTCAGCCAGGTATAATATATTATATTTGCCCAGGTTGAGGACTGATAGCTAGACGCTCAATTATTTTTGATATGTTATTTTTTTTTTACATACAAAAAAGAACCGGGCAGGCGACGGGAAGCGATATTACACCAAATGATTACTGATAGCTAGACACTCAATTACCTTTTTCGGTACACATTTATTCTTATTGATTTCAAACAAGCACCGGGCAAGCGTCAATACAAACTTTTACACAGAATGATAACTGATTACTGATAACTCACACTCATAGTAATAAACTCTATAACAATTTTAGTGACCGATTTCCGGAGGGAAATTCCAACCGAATTTCCCATGAAACGATTTTCACTCGACCCCCTCGAAGGCGCCGAAGGCGGCTTCTACAAGCCTGGAATCGAGGCACACCAGCCGCTAGTCTTATATTATAAAACGCTAATAATAGTTGCGTTCACGACGGCGGGGAGCGCTTGCTGTACTAACCGTAGTTGCGTTCGCTGAAAAAAGAATGCGCTTCGGTCGCCGCGGCCCGCCGTTATCGCGCCCGGCCGGTTATCAAACCGACGACGTTGGACAACTGTACGATTATTATTATTATTATTTATTAATTTTTCACTTTTCTACGGTTTTTATGGCTTTTTCCGAGTTTTTCCGTATTCGCGTAATATACGATATTATTATACGTACCAAAACTCAGTCGTGTGATCACGAAGAGCGTTTGAGTGTAAGACAAAAGCCGTTTAATACATATATATAGATATTATATATATAATAATAATAATAATAAAACGCATATTGATTACAAATATATTCAATAGAAAATTACCAAGAATGTCTGTGTGTGTAATGAAATACGAATTAAACAGGTAAAACGATGTATAATACAAATTCAGTGACGGTTCGGAAACGGTTTAAGTGCTCGAGATTTGACGATGGTTGTCAACTTGAACTGTAGTCGATAGGATTAGGCGTTATGATAGGATAGGATTTAGGCAGGTGCAACGAGATCGAATCCCGCTTCGGCGGTTTTCCCGGCGGCGCTTTGATTAACATTGCGAATCATTTTTTGCATTTTTTTCCACTTTTTTTTCTCACGTTATTCTAATTATTTTTTCATATTATTATTTTATTATATTAAGTATGAAGTTGACTTATCAAAATTAATTACACTAATAGGTACATTGCCATTATTTATTTGATTTTAAATATTGTTCAATTTAGCACCGTTTTACAATTTATTTTAATCTCAATTTGCAAACATTATTTAGTACGTTTTATTTTATTATATTAAATATATATTTTAGAATATACCAAAACAGAACTTGACCTGAGTGTAATGGGAAGCAAAGTTTTTTATTTTTATTGTATATTATGTGTAGGTATATTAAAATTTTGTAATTATTTGTTTATTATTTAAAATAATTAAACAATTACAATAAATTCCACAGACACGATTGTATGTATAGATATTTATAAGAGTTAATAGTGAATAGTTATTCCTTGCTCACTTATAGTTGATATTACATTATGTAATTTACATATACCTTGCTCACTTACTTATTGGTAAATGGTAGGTAATTAAAATTACATAGACAGTCATATGAGTACCTACATTACACACACTTTTGATATATTATTAAAATGTATTATAATATTATATTATACTGCAGTACTATGAAAATAAAATAAAATATAAGCTGTTTGAATGAATAATACAGATTATTAAATGTATTCTGTAGT
Organism: Schizaphis graminum; assembly: GCA_020882235.1. NCBI lineage: Eukaryota > Metazoa > Arthropoda > Insecta > Hemiptera > Aphididae > Schizaphis > Schizaphis graminum. The sequence goes on from CM037033.1 coordinate 96,738,151, forward strand.
TAGATTTTTATAATTTTTATTAAATCAATCAAAACCTGTGCTTAATTAATGATAAATAAAATATTATATCTTTCTTTTTATGTATGTAAACACTATATAATGCAATTTGTATTAAACATATGATTTTGATGGCAACGGTGGTATATTTTTGTAGTAGAAAGCAACATTTGACATCATGTGATGAGATAAATTCAAGTATTGAATTTTTTACTCATAATATATTTCAATATAGATAATTATTGTAGACTACCAAATTAATAAAATCATTTTCCTGTGGTAGGATTTTTATATTGCTCAGATTAATCGCATAAATGCTCCTATTGTATAATAATTACTGGTTACTAAACTAATTAAAAACAATATTTCAATTATTATGTACTAATTTTCTATTTGAATCAAACACATAATATATTGTAAATGTTAAATTTATGTTTTTTTGTAATAGTACTTATTAACTATCACTGATTATGTTAAATTTGCTTATGATCAAATAAAGATTAATAATTAGGTAATAAATGTTTAAAAAAATTTAATTATATTTCTAAATAATATATTATATTGTAAAAAAGATTGGTACCTACCTAATGACAAACAATATGTGTATGTATGGAATACTTGGGTAATATTTTAAGAGACTATGCTATAATATATTTATTAAAGTTATATAGATCAAGGATGCACATTAATATTTAACTCATTTAATAAATTTGGTATATTAAAATAGTGTATATTCTATACTAAGGACAATATATATATAATATAATAAAAGCATGACATATTGTAGGTAAATACATTAAAAAGACAATTAATACGAAAATCCAAGCTTCATCAGGGTTTTATGCAAAATTACTAATAACTTTCAAATTTAAATTTTAAAGATAAAAAAATATAACACATTAACAACATGATGTAATAAATGTATTGTGGATTATTTCACTTATTACACTCACAATACTGACATTGTCCGCGATCCGACGCAGTCGGATTGCCTACCTGAGGGGTATTAGTAACACATAAAGTATATTCAATTTTTACCAAATAAAAAATTTAGATTTCATTAATTGCGCCCACATAGTCTGCAATTCTATGCAGTCGGATTGCCTACCTAAGTAATTTAGTTGTGTATAAATTGATTTTCCCAAAATAAAAGGCGTTAAAATTTCGTTCGACTTAAACTTTTTCTCCTACAATACAACATCAGACTTACGACGTCAGGAGGTATAACAATCCGCCGTAGGCGGATTGCCCAGCACAACAATCGATTCACACTGGTTGATGACTAATTGCTAGACCCTCAATTACCATTATTTTATTTATTTATTTTATTCTCATGCAAAAAAACACCGGGCAGGGGACGGGAAGCGATATTACACCAAATGATGTCTGATAGCTAGACACTCAATTACCATTTTCGGTACACATTTATTCTTATTGATTTCAAACAAGCACCGGGCAAGCGTCAATACAAACTTTTACACAGAATGATAACTGATTACTGATAACTCACACTCATAGTAATAAACTCTATAACAATTTTAGTGACCGATTTCCGGAGGGAAATTCCAACCGAATTTCCCATGAAACGATTTTCACTCGACCCCCTCGAAGGCGCCGAAGGCGGCTTCTACAAGCCTGGAATCGAGGCACACCAGCCGCTAGTCTTATATTATAAAACGCTAATAATAGTTGCGTTCACGACGGCGGGGAGCGCTTGCTGTACTAACCGTAGTTGCGTTCGCTGAAAAAAGAATGCGCTTCGGTCGCCGCGGCCCGCCGTTATCGCGCCCGGCCGGTTATCAAACCGACGACGTTGGACAACTGTACGATTATTATTATTATTATTTATTAATTTTTCACTTTTCTACGGTTTTTATGGCTTTTTCCGAGTTTTTCCGTATTCGCGTAATATACGATATTATTATACGTACCAAAACTCAGTCGTGTGATCACGAAGAGCGTTTGAGTGTAAGACAAAAGCCGTTTAATACATATATATAGATATTATATATATAATAATAATAATAATAAAACGCATATTGATTACAAATATATTCAATAGAAAATTACCAAGAATGTCTGTGTGTGTAATGAAATACGAATTAAACAGGTAAAACGATGTATAATACAAATTCAGTGACGGTTCGGAAACGGTTTAAGTGCTCGAGATTTGACGATGGTTGTCAACTTGAACTGTAGTCGATAGGATTAGGCGTTATGATAGGATAGGATTTAGGCAGGTGCAACGAGATCGAATCCCGCTTCGGCGGTTTTCCCGGCGGCGCTTTGATTAACATTGCGAATCATTTTTTGCATTTTTTTCCACTTTTTTTTCTCACGTTATTCTAATTATTTTTTCATATTATTATTTTATTATATTAAGTATGAAGTTGACTTATCAAAATTAATTACACTAATAGGTACATTGCCATTATTTATTTGATTTTAAATATTGTTCAATTTAGCACCGTTTTACAATTTATTTTAATCTCAATTTGCAAACATTATTTAGTACGTTTTATTTTATTATATTAAATATATATTTTAGAATATACCAAAACAGAACTTGACCTGAATGTAATGGGAAGCAAAGTTTTTTATTTTTATTGTATATTATGTGTAGGTATATTAAAATTTTGTAATTATTTGTTTATTATTTAAAATAATTAAACAATTACAATAAATTCCACAGACACGATTGTATGCATAGATATTTATAACAGTTAATAGTGAATAGTTATTCCTTGCTCACTTATAGTTGATATTACATATACCTTGCTCACTTACTTATTGGTAAATGGTAGGTAATTAAAATTACATAGACAGTCATATGAGTACCTACATTACACACACTTTTGATATATTATTAAAATGTATTATAATATTATATTATACTGCAGTACTATGAAAATAAAATAAAATATAAGCTGTTTGAATGCATAATACAGATTATTAAATGTATTCTGTAGTTAGATTTTTATAATTTTTATTAAATCAATCAAAACCTGTGCTTAATTAATGATAAATAAAATATTATATCTTTCTTTTTATGTATGTAAACACTATATAATGCAATTTGTATTAAACATATGACTTTGATGGCAACGGTGGTATATTTTTGTAGTAGAAAGCAACATTTGACATCATGTGATGAGATAAATTCAAGTATTGAATGTTTTACTCATAATATATTTCAATATAGATAATTATTGTAGACTAGGTACCAAATTAATAAAATCATTTTCCTGTGGTAGGATTTTTATATTACTCAGATTAATCGGATAAATGCTCCTATTGTATAATAATTACTGGTTACTCAACTAATTAAAAACAATATTTCAATTATTATGTGCTAATTTTCTATTTGAATCAAACACATAATATATTGTAAATGTTAAATATATGTTTTGGTATCAGCTTTGTTATTATGTTTTTTTGTAATAGTACTTATTAACTATCACTGATTATGTTAAATTTGCTTATAATCAAATAAAGATTAATAATTAGGTAATAAATGTTTAAAAAAATTTAATTATATTTCTAAATAATATATTATATTGTAAAAAAGATTGGTACCTACCTAATGACAAACAATATGTGTATGTATGGAATACTTGGGTAATATTTTAAGAGACTATGCTATAATATATTTATTAAAGTTATATAGATCAAGGATGCACATTAATATTTAACTCATTTAATAAATTTGGTATATTAAAATAGTGTATATTCTATACTAAGGACAATATATATATAATATAATAAAAGCATGACATATTGTAGGTAAATACATTAAAAAGACAATTAATACGAAAATCCAAGCTTCATCAGGGTTTTATGCAAAATTACTTATAACTTTCAAATTTAAATTTTAAAGATAAAAAAATATAACACATTAACAACATGATGTAATAAATGTATTGTGGATTATTTCACTTATTACACTCACAATACTGACATTGTCCGCGATCCGACGCAGTCGGATTGCCTACCTGAGGGGTATTAGTAACACATGAAGTATATTCAATTTTTAGCAAATAAAAAATTTAGATTTCATTAATTGCGCCCACATAGTCTGCAATTCTATGCAGTCGGATTGCCTACCTAAGTAATTTAGTTGTGTATAAATTGATTTTCCCAAAATAAAAGGCGTTAAAATTTCGTTCGACTTAAACTTTTTCTCCTACAATACAACATCAGACTTACGACGTCAGGAGGTATAACAATCCGCCGTAGGCGGATTGCCCAGCACAACAATCGATTCACACTGGTTGATGACTAATTGCTAGACCCTCAATTACCATTATTTTATTTATTTATTTTATTCTCATGCAAAAAAACACCGGGCAGGGGACGGGAAGCGATATTACACCAAATGATGTCTGATAGCTAGACACTCAATTACCATTTTCGGTACACATTTATTCTTATTGATTTCAAACAAGCACCGGGCAAGCGTCAATACAAACTTTTACACAGAATGATAACTGATTACTGATAACTCACACTCATAGTAATAAACTCTATAACAATTTTAGTGACCGATTTCTAGACACCCGACTATCATTTCCAACCGAATTTCCCATGAAACGATTTTCACTCGACCCCCTCGAAGGCGCCGAAGGCGGCTTCTACAAGCCTGGAATCGAGGCACACCAGCCGCTAGTATTGGTAATAAACTAATAATTTGATAAAACGCAGTTATAATATAATTACAATATATTTTATAATTTAATGACAATTTTTAATACTCTGGGTTCTGGCAACACACTCATAAGGTTTTAGAAATGAAAAGTTTTATTACATTAGACAATTAAAGAAACATAATAATAGTAAAATTCATTGATTATACTAATGTAACGTCTGTACCTATGTAATTTTTAAATTACTTATAAACATGATTCCCTTTAAAGCATACAAACAATATTTTATTTTATTTATTATTGGACAATGATTTCAAAAAAGTTGTATGTATATTTTTTTAATAAGAAAATTATGGTAATTTTCTAGCCAAAGAATAGGTACTTATAAGTTATAATATAGGTAATGCAGGCTCTTAACATAATATAAATCAATATAAATATTTTATTTGCGGACAATAGTCGTCACATTTGATGTAGGTAATACTATACATATGTATGGGGCATGGGCATAAATAGACTCCAATTTATTAAGTACCTAAGTCTAGGTATTTAATTCTTTTAAAATTTTAAATCAATAATAATAATAAATTGTTGTGATTGTTGTAAAAAATACTATTTTTAAAACCTAATTTAGGTATAAAATAATATTTTGACTAAAAACTTTTAATAATAAATGTTGTTAACTACAAACCCATTTTTATACAAACATTTTTTTTGTTTTGCTGATTATAGTTAAATAAAAATAATTAAAATCTAGATATCTAACGCATAAGTATATGCTCTTAAAAAGCAAAAACATTAAAATATACTAAATACAATTTTGGATTAAAATTCTTTATATTCCAAATGTTATAATACCCAGCTACTATACAACTTATAGTCTATAAGTAGAAAGTAAGTAGTCACTACTCCACACCAATAAAATATTTTTTAAAACCAAATGTTGTCAGTTAATTAATAAAACTTTTATTTAGAATAGCACCTATAATATTTATAAGCCCTAATATGTAAGATGTATATAAAAAAACCTATGAACAGACAACGGTCAGTGGTCTATTTTCCTGACTATGCTATGTGGCGTGCACACAATGCTATCTGCAAGTTAGTAGTTACTATACTAGAAACAGTGCACTTCTATACAACTATTTTTCATTAGTTTATTTTCAGATACTAGATACCATTTGGTAAACTTCTCATTTATCAATTGAATAGCCAATATATAGATAAATAAAATGCCTATATATACTTGATCAATTGTCGACATAGGCAGTATGAACTTTTTAATAAATACTATCATGATAGTACCTACTAATCTAGATAGCATAAGATAAATTGTTTTTCTTAATCACCTGAACTAATATCTAGCATATTATATTTGTTGGAGCTGTTAAGGAATAATGATATTAATACATAGAAAATGATCATAAGTTTAATAATATACCTACTTTGAAAAAAAATCACTTTATTGCTGTCTGCATAAATTGGTGATTCTCAATACTTCAATAAAGTGCCAACTAATATAACTATTTCTAATGAAATACAATTATTTTGAAAGAATATTAACATATAGTATCTCATAATAAAATATCAGGTATTTAAATTATAACTAAAAAAGTATTTATAAATATACTTTAAAAATCAAAATGAATAGGTACCCGCATGTGTTGTCTCCATCTTATGCACGAATGACAAAGAACATTTTCATTCATCAGTTTCAAATTTCAATGGTATACTGTTAGTTTTGATATTAGACTGAATTGACCTATTATACCATTTAAAGGTAATACTATTGTCAAGGGCCACCCGTAGCTAGGATTTTATTGATGTTCTTATTTTTAATTAGGCTATGATCGTTTTGAAACTGTAAATTTTAAAATGATCATAACTAAATTCAAAATATTAACAAAATCCTACGGTTGGCCCTAGATAATATTATTATCTTTAAATTGTATAATAGGTCAATTCACTTTAATATCAAAACTAACAGTAGGTACCGCATTGAAACTGGTGAATAAAAATTTGGTATGTCGTAGGCGTGAACGATGGAAGCAACACATACGAGTACCACGTTCTTTTAAGCTAAATTTTGTTTAGGCAAGTTTCATATAACAATTATAAGTTGTAAGTGTTATATATAGACAGTGGTATTTGGCTATTGATAATATGATATAACTAATATTAAAATATATTTTTCCTATGTTTATCGATAATCTTTTCAGTAATATCTAATATCCAGCAAACAATATGTGATACAAAATACATCTTATAAAATGTATACTTAAATTAAGTATATTATATGTATAAACAATTAATTTTGTTAATTATGCTAAATTTCTAAATCTACTAGTAAAATTAGTGATCATTAATTTTAGCCAAAAATTGGTCAATGATAAACTTTTTAAAAAATTAAATTAATACCAAACACTATTTATATTTAACAAATAACTAACAAGTATAAAACGTTGATAGTTTTTGTATTGTAAATAAAACAGTATTTATAGTAAAAAAATGCATTGTTAATTTAAAATATTTACTTTATTCAATTTAGTTTTTAAAATAAATAAATATCAATCTGAAATTACATATTATTTATTTTGGTTCCAGAAATAAGATTTCATTATATTGTTCAATCTCTCTATTGCCACCTGAGCGTGTAATTTGATAGTTTCATCTTTGTCGCACTGATATTGGAATTTGAGCATATGATAGATATCTTTTATACTGTCTGTCAAAATCTGTAAATATTGAATTAAATTAGTACTTATTAAATATGTAAGCTAATACTTGAAAATCTTTTTAGTGTAGGTTAAAGTACGAGTATCAAAATTTAGTAGAAAAAATAAAATATTTGTATTCAATAGGAGTTAAAAAGAAAACATAATATTTAAAATATTTAAACCAGAGATCCCCAAACTGCAAGTTTGTGAAGAGTCACATGGTAGTATGCAGGTCACATATTAGTATAGAAAATAATTTTTTTTTATTATTCATTCAGTTAGTGGTGAATATAATACATGTTACAGTAGAACCCCTCTCGTCCGTCCTCGGCTGGTCTGCCGCTCCGGTTGATCCAACCATAGTATTATTGATATGAATACTACGTAATTTAAAAATACAATTTGGATTGCCCATTGTGACAAAGAGTGTGAAACTAGTGAGGAGCTCAATGACGACCAGATTATTACTGCTGTTTTGAAAAATAATGGTGAAGAAACTGTGAACGAAGATTCGGATGGTGATGGTGACAAACCCCCTAACCGGATTTCACACACTGATGCCAAGAACGCGTTTGATACTGCCCTTCAGTACATAGAGCAAAATTCAACCTCAACACCTATGGATATTTTGTGGATCATGAAATGGAGGAATATTACAGTTAAGTCTAAAATGTCATTTGCTAAACAAAAATACATAACTGACTTTTTCCTAAGTAATGTAAAATATAATAAATTTCTGATCTAATCTTGTATATAATATGTAAATAAAAAAATGTTCTGTATATTCTGATAATCTGACCTTTTTCGCGTTCCGACCACACCCCCAATCTTGAAGGTGACGGATTAGAGAGGTTCTACTGTAGTTTAATATTTTGTTTTCAATTATTATTCAAAATTAATTAGTGATTCCGAATCAAAGAAAATATATCGATTTATAATTATGGACATACACTTCGCATTAAGTACAATCTCAAACGTATTTTAGTCGTTTATTGTCATAAATTTCTAATTTTTGTGGTTAAGTAATGTTTTGTTGTCTTAACATTTTGAATTTTTGAACAGATTTATGTTTAGTCATTAGTGGCATGTAACTAACTCACACCTAATATGAAAATGAATGATATGCAAAAGATAATTTAACTCTGGTTTAAATATTATGAAAATCATTAATATTAAAAATATAATAATATATATTTTATTTATTATATATTTATTTTCTAACAATAATAGTAGTTATGATTTATTGTGAACTTACTTCGAGTAGTTCTGAATCTGCTCCTTGAATGATCATTTGTAATAATAAAACAGCTGCTCTACGAGGTTCAATTGCTGGATCATATCGCAGTACATAATCCGCACAGTTAACAATTTCAGAAACAATTGATCCAAGATTGTAACGCAAGAGTCGACAAATGTCAGCCAGATTCGAAAGACTTGATGCTCTGACTAAATGGTCATTGTCCCTGACACCAGCCATAAAAGTGTTTAGAAGTCGGTTTTTATACAAAGGAATAGTCTCATCTAGAATGTTATACCATTAAAGTTTTTCAACTTCTAGTTTTTTTATATAATTAATTTATTCTTATATGTTTTCTCATACTTAATAATTTTACGGTTTTCATTAAAACTTCACCAATTTTTAATCTAGTTTCCGGTGAATGGTTGTAATTTGTTGGCATACTATACTCTTCACAAAGTATTGAGAGAATGTCATTTGGAAAATATGAACATAAAGAAGACAAAGTGAATATGGCGCTTAAATACAAATATGAATCAGTATTTTTCAAATTTTCCTAAATACAATATTACATTTTAGAATAAAAACTTTATTACTAATATTATTATATTAAAACCAAATATTTTACTTGAATCACGATTAATATTGCTGTTTTCTTTGCAGGAACCATTTTGTCACCGGAGTCTATCATTTTTTTTAATTCAATTAATGCATGTGATCTACAAGGTAATAATGGGTCTCGGGTATCAAATAATACGTCATCAATTGTACGTTGAACAGCTGATGGTTGTTTTGTACAAATATTATTAATTTGTTTAATTTTCTCTTGTGTTTCTAGAATTAAATCTTTTAACATGCCATCCTCTACATTTTTGGAAATTGTTGTGAGAGAATCCATGAAACAATCGAATTGACAAATTCTATTAGCGTTTTCTAGTACACATCTAAGTACCATCAATGCAGTAGTAAGAACTTGGATATTAATTACATTGTTTTCACTTATAACTTTTAGTATTGACTTAATGAGATTTAAAACTATTTCTGGATTAGTAGATATTGATTTTTGCACATCATCTTTTTGAATTAAATGATGAATAGCTTTAACGATGAATAATGTTTCCATAATAGAATATTCCTTTGATGGTACATCTGTATACATATCAAGTAAAGTTATAAAAATTGTTTTCATCAATTTTGAATCTTCACGATTGTCAATTAAATTTAAAATTAAATCAACTTGAGTTTCTAAATTTAATTGATGTTCTTTTTCAACATATTTTATTTGTATATTTCCACCATCATCATCATATTCTACAGAAATTTGGTAATGGGAAAATATAATCAGTTTTAAATGATCTTTACAACTAGAAAAATAAATTAATATTAAGAAAACTAAATCTTCTAGTTTAGATTTCAAATAATATACACCATTAGCAGTGGCTGTATACACATTATAAATAGTTGTAGCAACATGTGTCAATAACTTTGGATTTAAAGACCAAATTTCATTCCTGAATAAATAAAAAAGAGAATGCAAATCTTCTATACATCTTGACACATTTTGAATTTTACTTATTTTCATTAACTGTTCAATTGGGCTTATGTAGAATGCTAGAAAATCATTATAATTTTCTTTTGACATTAAATGAATGCAAAAAACAGCAATACTACGAAATTGAAGTTGATGGAAATTTTTGTTAGATCTTAATAACTCCCATATCTAAAATATTTTAATACAATATATAAGAAAAGATAAAACAGAAGTTGAATATTTAATTATTATTAAAAGTATATAATAATCAATTCTGCCTTTTAAAAAATAGGTATTTTTAAATTGTATTCAAATAAAATACATTTAAATATTTTTATAGTACTTAATACTTCACAAAAATTATAATATTATTTACCTGAGGAACAATATAATTAGTATATTTTTCTTTTGATTTTAAGTAATAACTATGGATTAAATTTGACCATTCTTGCAAACCATGGTGGTTAAAGTTTTGTGAAGTTTCAGAAATTAAATCACAAGCCACTCTTAAAAAAGTTTGAATTCCATTAGACTGCATCAATAAATCTGAAAATAATTCTCCAAGACCAAACTTTATATGTTTCTGGCAATTCTGAAAATAATAATTACTTTTACTTATAACATATATTTAAATAATGTAAATCATAATATGTGTATAAAGTCTTTTTAGGATTACATTAAACAACTAAGGTCAAACACTACTCCTCTTCTATTTTTCTCAACCAATCAATTAATTATATTGCTAATTCCTAATGATTATTTACTACATATTTCTCCTCTTTTTATGTTGATAAAATTACATGTAATGACCTAGATAATATTCTATCTATTAAGTTAGTCAATAGGTAAATTAATTCTTATATTAAAGCAAATAGCATAAAAAGGATTTTACTGAACACAAATTTGCTACAATTTACGTTAATAAGATGAAAACAGCACATGTAGGTAAGACGTCCTATTAAATAGTTCTATTAAAAATGACCTTGGAATTCATTTCATTTCTAATAATTTTTCTAAAATAAATCATAGCATTTTCATCAAAAAATCTTACCAAATGTTAAGCTTCATAAATGGCCATGCTCAAAAATTAAAAATTCTATTATAAAAACACTATATTGTTTATTTGTGCAATTTATTTGGCTCAGTAATTTGATCCACTTATATAAATGATATTGATAATATTTAGTTTTAACTATAAAAGAATTGCTCTTATGACCAACATACTAATTTCTAGAAACTTTTACATTTTAATAAATTTAGTAAATTTAGACTCTCTTGTATAGAGATATCAAATGACTGACACGTTACATCAGTGTTTCTCAATCGGTGTTCCGTGGCACATAAGTGTGTTATAACGGTTACATGTTTGTACATGATTTATTCAATCATAATACTATTTATATTTTATAGTACTATTAAATACTGACTACTAGCTATTAGATCAAATTAACTTTCAAATTTCATCCTATTTTACTCGAAATTATGAATTTTAATAAACCATAATTTAAGTCTAAAAATAGTAATAATTCCTTTTTGGTTAGAAAAATGAAAATTGCTGATAATATAGTCCCCACTGCTTTACATTTTTTATGATATACCTCAAAATACTTTTATATTTAAGGGAAGCATATTAATAAAAAAATATTATAATATAGAAAGGCCATTGTAAACTAGTATCATCTTGATCATTATTTTATGTGTATTTTAATTTTAAATATTAGTATTATTGTTATTGTACATATTCTTTTTAATATATCTTGTGTAACTATCTTTTAAGCAGTGCTAGAATGGGGGGAGGGGGTGCCCAGAAGAACAAAGCTCTTTTTATTTTTTATTTTGCGTATCCCAACTTTATTTTTTTCACAGGAACGGAAGACGGCACAAACTTATATCCACAATAATTTTTATTAAAATGTGGATTTAAATGTACAATTAAACAAATTTTACAATTTTTAGTATCAAAATAAAATTATTATTGACAATAGTTTAATAATTCACTATTATTATTATTATTATCACTTCTTTGACCCTATATCTTTTTTTTGTAATTTGCTTATTAATTAATTATAATATCACACTGTTCTTTGCTTATAATTTATTGTAGATATCTATTTTGTGGACTAGTATAAAGGTAGAATTAAAATATCTGTGTGGTTAAAAAGTGGTATTTAAAATATAAGTAAGCATAGTGAGGGAGGCAAAGCCACCCACGGGTCTATGTTAAGTAATTATGCACTTAGAACGCAGTTTTTAAATCGTTGGATTGAGCTCCTCTACTTAATTTTTACCAATTCGAGCACTGCTTTTAAGTTGGATATATACATAGGCATATTATAAATTATTCTGATTAAGCACATGCACAACCTGGAAAATTTGACAAAATATGTGTTAATGTGATTAATGATATTGTTCCTTTGTTATACTAAAATACTAACTATAAAAATATTACAATAATCATCTTTTATTTTAATATTTGTTTTTAAAATTCTTTAGTTCTATCTGGTTTCCAATTTTTATATCAAGGTTATGCAAGACCTGCATAAAAGGCCTGGACACATATTTCTATGTATACCAAATTCTTTATTGTAAAAGATATAGTTTCATTGAATTATAGATAAATACAAATGTGCTTTAAGGCAAGGCGCAGTGCTATAGTGTGCTCACCTCCTAACAAATCAAACTAAAGATAAATACAATACATAAAAACTATTTTTAGAGATCAAGATTTGGAAAAAAAATAAATAGGAGTATTTTATAACATACTATTAAAGAGTAGTGATGAGAAATTATATTAATATTTTGATATAGTATAATTTATATTTCGACAGCCAATTAATTTAATGATTTAATCATATATTATTCTATCATTACTATGAAAGTTTAGTAAATGCTTTCTTGTTATGGTTCAATAACAATTACATACAAATATGTCTAATGTTAGGTTAGTTAATAAAATGTTGATCTCTAAAATGTACATTTTTTTATTAATTTAATAATAAATACCTTATGACCAAGAACAAATATTATTTCTCGAATAAATAAAGGATCTCTGTTTATCAAAATGAGATTTTTGAGAATGTTTTTAAATGTATTCTGTTCATTTATCAATTGCTCATATTTTATTTCATCTATAGTACTTTCTGTTGCAATTTCTGTACCAGGTTTTGCAATGGGTAGTAAAGATAATTGACATAATCCTGCTAGTATAACATTTGTATGTTTCACTAAAATGAGTCTTTTTAATGTTGGCTCTTTTATCAGATCAAATAATGAATTCACATAAAATTTTAATTCTTGATATGCCTGAAATATACAATAAATAAATAATTATAAAAGTAATAATCTATATCAAATATTAATTTAAACATAGGTACCTAATAAAAATATAATAAAATTAAAAAGAAAATCCTTTATACTTTATACTAATATCTAAATTAAATTTTACCAAGTAACAGTACATGTCCACTTACATCATACAACATTTAAGCTATATTTAAAGTCCAATTAAAATAAACATAATATTATTTACACGAGTGTCACACCCTTCAGTGTTATATCTGTCTTACAAATGTAGGAAATTTATGTTTTCAATTTGTTTAGGTATAATATTAAAATATTATATTTAATAGCAAGTTAAAAACTGTATTTTGAGTATATAAAATGTTAGTATCTAAAAATGCTCATAGCTTGTTTAAAAATTAAAATATATAAAGCAAAAAAAAAAAAAAAATCATAAAAGAACAGACAGTAATTCATAGACCTTAAACTTATAAATGGAACATCTTTCCGTGTATAATTTGAACTAGTCCAGATAAGTAAAATTGCGGAGATGAATATTTTTAAAACTTTTATTATTGTGATAATATCAATGCATAAAGAACCACTAACTGAGTACAGTTTTATTGTATATATATTTATTAAGGGGCATATAAGTTAATACTTGGTAGTTGTGAATTTGTGACAACACCTTGACATGGATCTGTTCTTACTAACTTTTAACCTCTTGTATAGGCTTAATTAGTCCTTTAAGTTAGGGGAGCTAAACATTTTTTATAGCAATTTTTTTTAAATTAAATTATTATTTATTGTTTTTATTGATGATTACAACTGATTTGAATGATTATCCATTTATATAAAACGTTATATTTTTAGATTCTGAACGGAGTGATGAATGTATTGATTTTACAATGATGTGTGTTTTTTTTTTTTTTTTTGTTTTTGTGTCTGTGTACAGCATAACTAGTCGAAATAATGCTTCAATTTCAAACTTTGGGGGTGGTTTCCGATGGCAAAGTGGATATCCTTGGTGCATTATAGAGGTGAAAAGTAAACATTTTCCAACAGTTTTCAAAAAAATCGAGAAAAACAAAAAAAAAATGACAGAAAACGGGAATTTTTACGCAAAAACAGTTTTCGACAAAATCGAAATTTTTATTTTGCTATAACTCAAAAACTAATCGATGTAAACACTTGAAATTTTCACAAAATGTTAAAATTAGCGTTCTCCATACATAGTTAAATTTTCAAAGAATTTAGACTTTTTTTGAGCTATTTATAGACAATTGAAATTTTTAATTTTTTTTAGTATTTTTTTTTAAAATAACGATAAAATTTTTTTGGCCGGCCAGAAAATCTTAAAAATTTAATGCGAGGTTTCTTATGAGTCGTTCTTAAAGTGATAAAAATAAAATCAGAAATCGTTAGTCACAATTTTTTTTTATAAGTGCTTTAAGTTCGAAATTTTTACAATCGGTTTTACAAAACCGCGTTAAATAACGGTTTTTGATATTTGTTGTTATTCAAATAGTATAAGTCGTAAATACTTGAAAATTTTACCAGTTATTAACATCGCCATTTTCTTTACGTGATTTGATTTTCAAAAAATTTCACTATTTGGTAGTAAAAAATTTATAAATATTTTTCTATCAAAAGCTAAGAATTGAAAATTTAATACTATGCTGTCCATAAGTTAAACTTAGAATAATTATAAAAATGTTTGAGGATTGTTCAATTTAAAAAATTTTACGTGTGTTTAAAGTTTTAATTTTAATTTGAAATCAAAAATACACGTGTAAAATAACTTTTTACTAATAAATAATTTTCGATTTTTGTTATTTTTAAAAAATTACTTGAAGTGAGATCTTGAAAATTTTACTTAAATGTTTGAATTAGTTTCAAAATAGAATATATAATAATATTTAAATATAATATATCCTGGACTGACAAATCATCTCCGTTCAGAATCGTTTTTCGTATACAATGATACCTATCATTGCATTCAAATTTAACCTACGATAGTCCGAGGTCCACCCCACCCCCTTATGTACAGCAGAGCGATACTCACTTACCCGCTTTTGTTTTTTTGATTAGTTCAAGTGTAATTCATTTTTCAGATATTGCTGCATATTTCCAGAGTTGAAATAAGAATAAAAATTAACAAAATTGAAATGGGCTACAGCTACCATACAATTGGTAACAATATTAGGTAAATCAAAACCAATAAATCTACACTTTTCAAGTACTCAAGTACACCTATTATTGAATAAATCAATATTTTTGTTAAACAGTTCAAGTTGGGTCAGGAATTGTTCACGAGAGAGTAGTTGTAAAATCAAATAAGGTACTTATTTTATAGGTAGTAATAGAAAATATAGCAGCTATTATCATTAGTCGTGTCCTGCTAAAGTTATTAAAAATCAATACTTTAATTAATACTTTACATTATTTATATATTGTATATTTCTTTTTTTTTTTAAGAACATATTGGTCCCGATTAAAATAATTCTTAAATGAATATCAATTAAAGCAAATATTGTATACTTTTACAAACTTATTTTTTCCTTTTTTTTAATAAAAGTAAGTATTAAAGTATTTTTATTTTCAAATTTAATATTTAATGTAAAATATTAATAATTAAAATTGAATATACCTATATTTAAATAAATACAAGTAATTTTATAATGATATACAATCTTGCTAATAATTATACACTGTAAATTTTTATTTCACAAAATGAAAAATCACACTGAAAAAAGAATACATTATGTCAAATTAGAGATGCCATTTTTTGGAAAGATTTATTTAAAAAATTGGCTATAATATATGCTTACTAAAGAAATGGAATTTAAATGATAATTTTATCATTTATTATGTATCTAAATTTTTTACTTTTTCAAACAAATTTTTATGTGTAGTTATAAAATATCTGAGTAATAAATGTTGTATGGTGCATCGAAGGAGCAATAACAAACAAGGACTTAAAAATATTATTAAATTAAAATGAAGCAATAGGAGTATAATATTTTTAATTACCTTAATTGTAGTTTTCAAACCAAATCAAATATTTAAAAAAATATTATTAGTCATAATAATTTTTGAAAATTAAAAAGAGTCAATCACTAATCCTAACAATAACTTATAATATAGTATTAATTTTGAACTATTCAATTTTTAGCGGTAAATAAAATACATATTAATAGACAATAAATTATTGTAAATAATTATCATTACTGTATCAGGTGAAATTTTTTGGATGACTTGGATATGTGTATGATTATTCTCAAATGATTTCCATATACTTGGTATAAGACATGGAATGAAACCATAAGTAACAACAGAATTTAAGCATTTTGATACTGTAGCACAATGAACGGCGCTTAAAATTATATCAGTAGAATCATCAGAATGCTTTAACAGACATTCTTTTAGACAAGATAATAGTTCAATTGTCTTCTTAACATTAATAAATCTGAAAATAATAAATTCTCATCATAAAATAAAAAACAATTACAATAAAAAAAAATACATTACCTAAGACTTTGATTTTTGTATTCATGGTCAGACGAATCAGAATTAAGATCCAAAACCCTTTTAAACGTATTGTCACAAAATATATCACCTAAAATGTTTATAGACTAAAGATAAAATAATAACATTAATGTTTATTCTTTATACATTTAATAATACACAATAGGAGTTTATAATTTACATTCTTACTGCAAACATGAGTTTTGTATGTAAGTACAATATACATAATGAGCCTATTCATTATAATTATTAAATTGAATTAATAATTATATTAAATAATATAATAAACTAATATTATTAATGACTCTATCAAACAGAACGCATTATATGGCTTTAAGAGGATGTCAGTGCACTGTTTGTTTTCTCTCTCTAGCCCACGCGCAACATAGACGAAACGCATTTACACAGTCTGAATAGAACTCGCTCAATTTTGATTCCAGAGTAAATATAGCTATTTAATTATTTTAATAATATATCTGAGTTCAAGACAAAGAGTTCTTTTCATTATTTCCAATACAACGTTAATTATATCGTTTAGAAATAGCAATAAATTACAACTTTTTTAAATAACCTTTCAAAATTTTAATTTAGGTATATTTATTTTACTCTAGAACCAAAATTGAGCGAGTTTTACTCAGACTGCGTAAATGCGTTTTGTCTATGTTGTGCGTGGGCTAGAGAGAGAAAACAAACAGTGCGCTGACATCCTCTTAAGAAATAATATACAATGCACATACAATTGAAAGTAACATTAAAAAAAAAAAAAAATTAAAATTGAATAGACTATAGAGTATAGACGATAAACTTTAAAATAGTATGAAATAATTTGAAAATGTTGTACAGGCCAGATAAAAAAGGCTCATGGACCGCCAGTTTCTCATCCCTGGTATATAGTATACCTCTTCTGAACCATCTAAAAACTACTTTTGCAACGAGATAAATTAAAAAATATTGATTTATTATGAAGTAAGTATAATAAATTGAATTAGCAGTTCAAGTCAATAGTGCAATTTACTTTGGTTTTGTACTATCACTAGCCTAATATACCTAAGTACTGCATACTTATTGAAGTTTGTAATATTATTTTTAAATAATCCGTAGAACAATTAAGAATATTTAACAGTAAAAACTCACCAGAACAATTCGTAGAGGTGATTGTGGACATCGAATTAATAATGTTTTGGATTTCCATGACAAACAATCGTTAAGGTATGTACAAAAAAAGAAAAGCTTGCTTAAAGATTCATATAATGAATAATACTCCTATTATCGCTACTACTATAGTTAATTTAGTGATTTACAAAAAAAATGTAAATGAAAAACATAAGTTCTAGCTTTAATTACTATTGTACCATGACAAAATATGTGTCATGTATTGTACGGTAAGTCACAAGTTCTTAACTTACGAAACGGCGGGATGCTTGTTGATAAAAACCAAATAATATGATAACACGCGAATCATATGTTTTATCAATAATAAATGATAAGCTCGTACATAATACCATGACAACCGAATGTACATTAATTTGCCGAATTTTAAAATTTACGGTTTTTATGTTTTTTTTTTTTTTGTCGGCTTGTACTGCTTGTAGTAGATATGTATTTTGTTGTGTTCACTGGACTGGACAACGATTTACGAATTTACGATAGTGTTGATGTGTTGTTGTCTTTATTCTTTATTCTATACCTCCGTTGTTCTATAGACCGTACAATTTTGTTAGTATTTTGAATTTTCAGTCTTCACTTTTCACCAACAAATTTGCATTCATTTTGTTTTAATTATTGATATTTGATGCACATAATAAATTAATTACAAAAATGGTAAGCTAAAAAAAAAAATAATGTATAAGAAATATCTGCCTATGAGTTCGGCGGAAGATATTCTAAAAAATTCATCCGAGTGCTTGTGATGTTTTAATATTAATAGCTTATTCTTATTTCATACTATGTTTCACTGTTTGTAGGTTTCATTGAATCCTGTACGCATTTTGAAACACCAAGCTGAAGAAGACCGAGGGGAAAATGCACGTTTATCTAGTTTCATTGGGGCTATTGCCATTGGTGATTTGGTCAAAAGCACTCTGGGTCCAAAAGGTATGGACAAGATACTCATTTCTGTTGGTCGTGGTAGTATGGATTCCAAAGTTGAAATTACTAACGATGGTGCAACAATCTTAAAAAATATTGGAGTAGATAATCCAGCTGCTAAAATATTGGTTGATATGTCTATGGTTCAAGATGCCGAAGTTGGTGATGGTACTACATCTGTTACTGTTTTAGGTAATTTTGTATTTAGTTATATCATGTATTATGCAACTAAATTTAATAAAAAAATTAGTAAGTTATAAAAATGGGCAATGGCTTTCAAAAATGTGTACCTATTAACTTTTAGCTTTCTAGTTAGTACTCACAGCTAATAAATACATAATAATTAATAAATAATATCTATCTATTCTTTTATTTATTTATTAATATAATTAATAAAATCTGAATTACCTATGTACCTAAGTAAACAACAAATAATTTGGTAGATTTTAATTACATACGTAACTTAGGGAATACAATTGTATTATCATATAAAACATATACTTACATTAAAGTTTAAAAATTAAAACCTTCAATGTCTTATACTCTAAGTAGTCTTAAGTTAAACCAAAATTGAATCACAAAACAATATTTAAATAAATAACAAGAAAAAATCTTTATAATCAATAGAATTAATATTCAGTATTGTATTATATTAACATTTAATAATAAAATTACTTATAATAAAAATTAAAAACAATATTTATATTATTATATAATGATACTCAAATGGTATACTTAATTTTTTGAGCTAAAGAATAAATAGGTTAGTAAACATTAGTCTATAGTATACATCATTAAATAATATATTTAATATTATATCATTTAATAAATTACCTATTTAATTAAATTTAAAATTTAAATATAGTATTAATTTCTATAAATTGGTATATAGGATTGATATTATAATGATGAACTTGTGTAGGAATATCTAATATTAGATAAAATTTATATATATATTATATTTTTATTTTATAGCTGCTGAATTATTACGCGAAGCTGAAAAATTAGTTGATCAAAAAATTCATCCACAGATTATTATTGCTGGATGGAGAAAGGCAACACAGATAGCACATGAAGCTTTACTGGCAGCTTCATTAAATCATAGTAAAAATGAAGCTGAATTTCGAGAAGATTTATTAAATATTGCTCGCACAACATTAAGTTCTAAGATCTTGTCTCAACATAAAGAACATTTTGCCAAATTGTCGGTAGACGCAATCTTGCGTTTAAAAGGATCTGGAAACTTGTCAGCTATACAAATTATAAAGATAAAGGGTGGTTGTTTGGAAGATTCATTCTTGGATGAAGGTAAGACACATTTTAATTGAACTCTAAAAAAAATATGTACATTAATAAATAAATTAATAATTGCTTATTATTTGTATTTAAATAGGTTTTCTTCTTGACAAAAAGATTGGCCAACATCAACCAAAACGTTTAGAAAATGCTCGTATATTAATAGCAAACACTCCTATGGATACTGACAAAATAAAAATTTTTGGATCTCGTATCAAAGTTGATTCAATGGCAAAAGTTGCAGAACTTGAATTAGCAGAAAAAGAGAAAATGAAAGATAAAGTTAGCAAAATACTTTCCTACGAATGTAATGTGTTCATAAATAGGTAATATGAAAATCTTTTAAATAATTTGTATTCAAAAACTAATTGAATTAATTTATTGTTAAAATAAAATCTCTTCTTTGTTTTGCCCTTTTCTCTCAACTATATTATGGGATTGGACGCCCTTGTACTGTATTTCTACACCTTCACAGAGAAAAAAAAGAACTTTCCCTCCACATTTTCTTTACTTACATCAGCTATTTTCTGTTATTCTTTATTGTATCTATCATTGTTAAAACAATTTGAGTAATCAAAATACAAAAAATAAAATAATATGTTCTTGTGTTTCTAATATTATGCATTATTAGTTATTACCTAATCTATTGTCAGAAAAACAGCTTATTATTTACTACTATTGTATTAGTTTATTTTATGTATTATTGTCCAGTGACTTTACATACTTATTATAATTTTATAAAATGTCATGATTAAAAATATTAAAATAATATTTTATCTCTTTAGGCAATTGATCTACAATTATCCAGAACAACTTTTTGCCGATGCTGGTATAATGGCTATTGAGCATGCTGATTTTGATGGCATTGAACGTCTAGCTCTAGTAACTGGTGGGGAAATTCTGTCAACTTTTGATTCTCCCGTGAAAGCAAATTTGGGCACATGTAAACTTATTGAAGAAATAATGATTGGTGAAAACATATTGTTACGTTTTTCTGGTGTGACTTTTGGTGAAGCTTGTACTATTGTTATTCGTGGAGCCACTGAGCAAATTATTGACGAAGCTGACCGTTCTTTACATGATGCCTTATGTGTTTTATCATCTACTGTCCAAGAGCCAACTGTTGTTTATGGTGGTGGTTGCAGCGAAATGTTGATGGCAAATGCTGTAAGTGCTGAAGCAGCCAAAACTCCCGGCAAAGAAGCTGTACCCATGGAAGCATTTTCTAAAGCATTACAATCTCTTCCTATCACTATAGCTGACAATGCTGGTTTAGATTCAGCACAATTAATAAGTGAATTAAGAGCTGCTCATGCTCTTGGAAAAAATAATATGGGACTAGGTCAGTAAGAATTAAGTAGATTTTATAAAATACAGTATTTATGATGTTTATATTTTTTATTAAGATATGGAAAATGGTTGTTTGGGTTGTATGCAAGAGATTGGAATCACTGAATCTTTTGTTGTTAAAAGACAAGTACTTGTATCTGCTGCAGAAGCAGCTGAAATGATTCTTCGTGTCGATTGCATCATCAAAGCTGCTCCGAGACAGCGAGTTGAAGATCGTGGCCATTGTTGAGTACAGTATCATATTGCTTAAAAGTTAATTTTAAACAAACACATTCTGATTGTCAATATAGGACTGCTTTAATTTTTTTTTCTTTAAATCCATTCATTTTCAATTTTATATACAAATATCAATACTAATTTTGAAGTAATTTTTAATATTTATAAACATTTATCATATTATGTTTGTGTATATTTTCTTTTTATTCAAAATATATTTGTTAAGATAAAACATATTAATTAAACAAGTTTTAATTTTATTTAATAGTTAATCTTTTTTGTTTGAGTATAAATGTCAAATTTTTGCCATAAACTTATAGTAAACGTATAATTTTATTGTATATTTAATTGTAAATATTAAATTGTTTGACCAGTACATAAAAGTATTTCACAACCTATAGGTTTATGAAATTTTTTAATGGGTCACAAGTAAACTAAACTATACAATTGTATAACTGTACTAGAACCTACTACAGTAAAACTATTTTTATTTATTTATATATTTATTTATTTGTATATATTGTTCAGTTACAAGCATAATTATTATAATATTAACCTTTTGAAAGATATCAATTGACATATTATATTGTATTTCTGTTATTTCTGTTTTTAAAAAATTGTTATTAAAAGACTGCTGATGTATCCTTTATGATGTATGTATTGACATTTGTGCTGTCATCTATTGGATATCATAATAAATTGATAATTTTTTTATAATACTTGGCTTTATCGAAGAATAAAATATTTTCTTATAAAAATAACCAATTATATTACCAATAGCTAATTACCACTATCTACATATAACACTTACAACTTAAAATTATCATATGAAACTTGCCTAAACAAAATTCAGCTTAAAAGGACGTGGTATTTGCATGTGTTGTCTCCGTCTTCACGCGTACGATATAGCAAATTTTTGTTCATCAGTTTCAATGCTGTACTGTTAGTTTTGACATTGGAGCAAACTGACTCATTATTAAATTTAAAAGTAATACTATTATTTAGGCCCCCCTGTAGAATTGTATTGATGTTATTATTTTTAAATAAGTTATGGTCATTTTAAAATGTACAGTTTCAAAACAATAAAATGTGCACAGACTCAAGAACATTTCTATAAAAATAAAATTATATATGTAAATATATATATATATATATATATATATATATATATATATATATATATATATGATGTATTGAAAGATGTGAAGACTGGATATTGAAGTATAAATATCGTTTACTTTACACAATTGTGCGTTTGGCACATATCAACAAATAATATACCTAAATCAAAAAACATGCCTATCGTAAGCGCGGTTGTTGTTTATATAAATTTACCAAATTATATCTAATATCTGATAATATACTAATGAAAAATAGTTGTAAAGAAGTGCACTGTTTCTAAACTTCTAGTATAGTAACTACTAACTAGCAGATAGAATTGTGTGCACGCCACATAGCGTAGTCAGGAAGATTGACCTTTGACCACTGACCATTGCCTGTTCAAAGAAACTTTTTATCAGTGCCGGCACTAAGGGAGTACAAATGGGACAAATGTTCAGGGCCCCGCGATTTTTAATTATCATCTTCTGTGAGACACATTGACATTTTACATAATTACAATTTAAATTAACAAATGATATGCCTATAAATGTATTATTACTACACATCACACATGTATAATATTAGAATGGGGTACTCTGGGGTACCTAATGACTAATACCTTGTCCAGGGCCTCGCAATATCTAGCGCCCGCACTGCTTTTTATACATCTTACATAATAGTATGGATATTGGCTAATATATTATATTATAGGTGCTATTCTAAATAAAAGTGTTATATAATAACTCATTAATTAAATGACAACATTTGGTTTATAAAAAATATGTCATTGGTAGGTATGGAGTAATTAGTAGTGACTATTTACTTTTTACTTATAGACTACAAGTTGTAGTAGGTACCATATCATTTGAAATACAAAGAATCTTAATCCAAAATTGTATTTAGTATATTTTAACGTTTTTGCTTTTTAAGAGCATATTTATGGGTTATTCAGATTTTAGTTTTTTTATTGAACTATTATCAGCAAAACAAAACAAATATTTGCATAAAAATGGGTTTGTAATTATTAACAACATTTATTATTAAAAGTTTCTACTCAAAATATTATTTTATACCTAAATTAGATTTTAAAAGCAGTTTTTTTTATAAAATTTACAGCTGTTTGCCTGTTTATTATTAAATAATAATTGATTCAAAGGAATTAAATAGACCAGCGATTCTTAACCTGTGGCAGCTTTAAGAATATTAAAAAGCGGGTAAGTGGGTATCGCTCTGCTGTACATTAGGGGATGAGGTGGACCTCGGACTAGGTTAGGTTAAATTTGAATGCAATGATAGGTATCATTGTATACGAAAAACGATTCTGAACGAAGATGATTTGTCAGTTTAGGATATATTATATTTAAATATTGTCAAATATTCTATTTTGAAACAAATAGTATAGTTTTTATATTATGATACTATGGTTACTATGGCCAACATTCGCATTATGAGCGTATGAAATTTAATTTAAATTTTGACATATTTCGTATAAATTCGAACTTTAAACACTTATAAAAAAAAATTGTGACTAACGATTTCGGATTTTTTTTTATCACTTTAAGAAAAACTTATAAGAAACCTTGTATTAAATTTTCAAGATTTTCTGGCCACCCAAAAAATTTTTATCGGCATTTGAAGAAAAAAAAACTTAGAAAAGTCGAAAATTTCAATTGTCTATTAGTAGCTTAAAAATGGTCAAAATATTTTGAAAATTTAACTGTAAAGAGATAACCATAATATAAACATTTGGTGAAAATTTCAAGTATTTACAATAATTCGTTTTTGAGTTACAGCAAAATCAAAAAATCGATTTTGTCGAAAAGTGGTTTTTCCGTAAAATTCCCATTTTTCTGTCATTTTTTTTTTGTTTTTCTCGATTTTTTTGAAAACTATTAGAAAATTTTAATTTTGACCCCCCTAAAGTACCAACTAGATTCAGACACAAAAAAAAAAAAAAAAAAAAAAAAAAAAAAAAAAAAAAAAAAAAAAAAAAAAAAAAAAAAACACACACATCATAGTAAAAGCAATACATTCCTCACTTCGTTCAGAATCTAAAATTAAATAATTTATATTACAGTTTTATGAAAAATTAAGTTTAATAAAATGATTATAAATGTGTATGTTTTGTTATGTCTACTTCTACAATTTGTAATATAAAATAATTATTATAGTTTTGGTTATGATAACATCAGATATTTTGTAAAAAAATGTATTTAATAAAAAATTAGTAGGGGGTCTGAGATTTCTAAAAATCTTTCATCGGGGATCCGTGTTTATGTTTAAGTATGTTATGTTTGTGTTATTATCATTTTGTTAGTATTATCATTTTCATGTGCATGTAACGGTGCGGTCCGCCGTTGCAGCCTTGTCGGCGGAACGTTATCACGTTTCCGTTTGACACCGGCCAGCTGCGTGATCGTAATCAATTTGTTTTCCAAGATTCGTTATTGTTTAAAGTTACTTTATGTTAAGTCATGCTTTCAGTGTCACAAAGTTCTTAGATTTTCCAGTTTTCATTGTTTTAGTGTGGTGACACTGAAAGCCTATTCGTATAGTTTTCGTCATTTTGTTCGTTAAGACGTTAATGTAATAATGTCACTTTTTTCTCAGCCGTCATCCCGTCAAGGCGGTCTTTGTAAGCGCAATTCATGTGCAAGTGTTTCATGTCATTAGTCAGTTGCAGTCGTCCCAAACCACGTTGTTTGTGAATTTGTGTTTTTCTTTGTCATGAAAGTCGTCTGGTAACTATCGTTCATTGCAATAACAATTGCTCAAATTCATATTTTATTATTCAGTTTAGGGTGTTCGAAGTTTACCAGCGATTTGTCTTTGTGATTCGACGTGGTGTGGTGTACCTATTGGGGACAGTAGTGTTCAGCACTTCGTACTCCTGTCCTGGCTGCATTCATTGTTATAGTATTGTGAATTCTTCGTAAACAGTTGTAGGCACACATTCGCACGTACGCAGGGTCAACTTGTTTTATTTTGTATTACTGTTGATATACTTACAGGCCCTGGTGCGGTAGCGTGGGTGTAAAACCAGATGTGTGTCCCAGCTGTTATGTGAGTATTGGTCGACCAAATATTTATGTTAACATGGCCGACGGGCTTTAATTTAGTCATACATATATATTTATTATTATTGCTACAAATGTTATTTTTATATTATATGCCATCAGGCAATTGTTGTAGTCTATTGTAAACCTACCTGGCAATACATTATATATATTTATTTATTTATAAAATCATATTTAAAAAATTATTGTTATTATCATTGCACAATAAAATGCAACAAAGTCAATATTTATTTTGATTTCAGTTTTTTTGCCCTAATATATAATATAATTGTATTCATATAGGTAGTGCATCATTTTATGTTGCCTACCTATTCAGTCGTGAAGGCACTACTTATTTACAAGAAAAATAAGAGCTGACCGCGGCTACATTTTGGTGACCTCGACGTGATCCTCATTTTCTTTTTATATTATATATTTTTATACACTTTTTATATTTTATTTATATGATATATGTGTTGTGTGGCAACAGAAACTTTTAGTCAAACATTACTATCTAGTCACTAATTTAAAAAATTGTTCAGGTTGGTTTGCATTATTCATGAAGTATTTTAAAAATTGTTTTTATTATATTTAAACATTTGTTTCATTATTTGCTAGTCATTATTATTATTATTTTTTTTTTGCTACTATAAAAACAAAATTGTTTCCATATATAGGTGATTTTTATTATTATATTCTAACATCAAGACATCACAACTGCTCAAGTCCATTACCAAGACATCATTCAACTCAACAACACCATGGCTACTAATCCAACTTCTAATGAGCTGCGCAAATGTACCAGAAAAATTGAAACATTACGTGCTATCATTGAAGATTACTTTACCTTTGCATCTGAATACAAGACTGAATCAAATAATGTTTCTCAGGTTAAGGTAAGACTTGAAGAAATAACTGAGTTTTCTGAAAAATTTGAAGAATATCAAGGAGAGTTGGAAATGATTCAAGACAAAAAGGATATTGATTGGATTAATATTCGAAGAACATTCAGAAATAGATTGTGTGATGTTAAGGCTGCGTTACTCAAAATCGTAGATGACCATGTCGCCCAGGCAGACAATGTATCTAGTCCATCTATGAGCTCAGCCACATCTCAACAAGTAAACGCAACATTCAACTCCATGAGGTATCCACCATGTGCTCTTCCCACATTTAGTGGTGATTGGCAGCAGTGGACATCCTTTATAGACACGTTCAACTCAATGTTTCATAACGAGCATTCAAAATTACCTCTCGTACAACGCTTTCATTACTTAAGGTCATGCCTTTCAGGGCAAGCTAGTGATGTCATCAAATCTATACCCACTACTGCAGAGCACTTTCAATTTGCTTATGATCTGTTGGTCAATCGTTATGAGAATAAGAGTGCTATAATCCAGTCTCACATTCGTTCTTTACTGGAGACACCCAAGGTTATCACACCGTCTTGTAGTGAATTACAAAAGCTGCATCATCATGTCACATCCAACATTAATGCCCTCAAGTCTTTGCAGCAACCAGTCGACCAGTGGGATGCTTGGCTGGTTACACTATTATGCAGTCGTATGGATAGTGCTACAGTAGGCGAGTGGTATCTACAGTACAAGAGTAAAAAATTGCCTTCCTATGTAGCTGTGGAACAATTTTTAGCAAACAGAATAACAGCTTATGAGGCAGGAGACATCAATAATTATCAGTCACATGAACCAAAAAGAATATCAACAAAAAATTCAAATATCAAAACACATGATAAAAAGGCATTATTTCTAAAATCCAAAGAAAAAGTTTCTGGCAAATGTCCTCTATGTGCTGAGCATCATAAACTATATGCGTGCAGTAAATTCAACAACATGAGCACAAGCGATAAAAGGAACTTTGTGATGAAATCAAGGCTTTGTTTCAACTGTCTTAATTTTGGCCATCAAGTTTCTTCTTGTTTCTTTCCTCCGTGTCCTCATTGTGGGGAAAAGCACAATTCAAAACTTCATGAGAAACAAACAAGTACTAGTAACGCAGATGCTCCTGTCGCCAATGATGATGACAGACCTCAACAACATGCAACAGCAATGTACACGGAAATATTAGCTCCAAAAACAGAAAATCTAAATGTTCTTTTAGCCACTGCCGTTGTTAATGTATGTGACACTTTTGGGCGCATGCATTCTTGCCGAGCTGTCCTTGACTCTGGTTCTCAATTAAATTTTATTACAAATTCTTGTGCTAAAAAACTAAACTTGTCAACTGATATGCATACACTTAACATTGTTGGAGTCTCTGCTATGTCATCAACAGCCAAACAACTTCAAGAAACGGTTATGTTCTCATGCTTTGGTGATTTTAAAACAAATATCAAGTTTTACTCTTTGCAGACTATAGTCAGTGCCTTGCCTTCTCAACTACTCATTCGGGACAACTTGCAAATGCCCCATAACATACAAACCCAGTTGGCGGATCCAAATTTTCACATTCCTGGTCCTATAGATGTATTGTTGGGTGCTGATATATTTTATGATGTACTTTATGGTGAAAGGTATCCATTATAAAATCTAGCTAGCTTGAATCGTACCAAGTTAGGATGGATAGTCACAGGCAAAATATCAACCATGTCAACATCCAATATATTATCAAACCTTATGATTCATAGTCAATCTGCATTATCGTTCTTCACGTTAAAGACCAATCAACGCTTTCTTGAAGAGTTCACGGCCGAAGAGCATTTCCAATCAACATTCAGTCGTAATTGCAATGGGAGGTTCATAGTGAAGCTACCAATGGCACAAGATCCCAAGGTGCTTGGTGATTCATTAGACATGGCTCAAAAAAGATTTTTAAATCTAGAGAGACGACTCCTAAAAGATAAAACTCTCGCTGATCAATACGATAATTTCATTGCTGAATATATTTCCTTGGGTCACATGGAATTAGCATCAGCAACCGTTGATAAACCTACTTACTACCTGCCACATCATCCAGTGTTTAAAACAGATAGCACCACTACTAAAATGCGCGTTGTATTTGACGGCTCTGCGACATCCAAATCAGGATTATCACTGAATGACATAATGTTCAAAGGCCCAAAAATGCAACCAGACATATTTAACATATTGTTGCGATTTCGTCTACATCGTGTTGCCTTAACTGCTGATGTAGAAAAGATGTACCGGCAGGTGCTGGTATCTGAAGATGACTGTGATTTGCAGCGCATTGTTTATCGTTCGCAGCCTGAAGAACCATTAAGGCATTATAAACTTAAAACAGTCACATATGGCACAAAATCAGCCTCTTTCCTGGCCACACGTTGTCTCCATGAACTTGGTGTATTCGTTGAAAATACACCAATAGGCCGAGTCATACGTCAGGACTTCTACGTAGATGACCTTATAAGTGGGGGTGATACTGATGAAGAATGTTTTGACATCCATAAGCAAGGTCACTCCATCCTTGGTACTGCTGGATTTCCATTGCGAAAATGGTGTTCAAGTTCGCCAGTCCTTCTTAACAGCCTTCCACATAATCAAAAGGATCCCAACTTTATGGTAAATATAACTGAAACTGAGGTGTTGAGCGCGTTGGGACTTCTATGGCAACCATCTATAGATAGTTTTCGGTTTACAATGAAAGATTGGATTCCTTCTCAACACATAACCAAGCGTACTCTCCTTTCGGATATAAACAGTGTCTATGATCCACTTGGGCTATTGTCATCAGTTTTAATCAAAGGCAAGATCTTTATCCAGCAAGTATGGAGTCTTAAAGTAGGTTGGGATGACCCTTTATCAGCAGACATAAGATCAAAATGGTCAAAATTTTATTCAAGCTTGGTTGCACTCAATGAACTGATTATACCAAGACTAGTATTACTACCTGAGTCTGACAATTATGAACTTCATGGTTTCTGTGACGCATCTCAGCATGCCTACGGTGCTTGTATTTACATTCGGTCTAGTAATCAAAGTGGCAATGCAGAAGTTAAGTTATACACGGCTAGATCTCGGGTTGCGCCAATCAAAACCACCACTATTCCTCGTCTTGAGCTGTGCGGTGCATTACTACTATCAGAATTGGTTGCAGAGATCAAAGATGAATTATCAAATATAAACATTAAATTGTCTACAGAAAATATACATTTTTGGACAGATTCAACTATTGTTCTTGCATGGTTAAGCAGTCTGAAACCACTTCAAGTTTATGTTGCCAACAGAGTTGCACAAATAAGTGAGCTCTCGTGTGTAGTTCAATGGCATCATACACCCACAGCTGATAATCCTGCAGACCTCATATCCAGAGGAGTTGATGTTCAAACTATGATCTCATCTGAGCTATGGTGGCATGGGCCAAGGTGGCTCAAGAAAGACAGGTCCTGTTGGCCTGACACACCGATTTTGCCAGTAGAGTTACCAGAACTACGCAAAATCAAATTAATTTTATCAACTACAAATAAAGAACCTTTCTGGCTATTGCAGGAATGTTCAACTTGGTCCAAATTATTAAGAACAACTGCTTTAGTTCAACGTTTTGTTTCCAATTGCAAGGCCAAACGGTTAAATCATGAACGGTGCAATGGTTTCATTTCTGTGGATGAAATGAATAAAGCCCGTTGCTTTTGGTTAATGCAAGCTCAGTCTGAGTCAATGTCTAACGAAATAACAGATTTGCGTTCTGGAAAGATGGTCCATCGTGGTAGTTGCTTAAAGGCTCTAAATCCATTCATAGATAATCATGGATTGGTCAGAGTAGGAGGACGACTTACTTATGCTCCTGGCCAATACAATAAAAGGCATCCTATTGTTCTACCATCAAAATCATTGATTACTAAGCTAATTTTTCACTATGAGCATATTCGGCTCATGCATGCAGGACCCCAGGCATTACTTGCCCATGTAGCATTAAATTATTGGCCAATCAGGGGTAGACAAATTGCAACACAAATTGTTCGTAAATGTGTGACCTGCTTCCGAGCTCGCCCTCAATTTACTACACCATTAATGGCGCCTCTACCTAGTGTACGCGTTACAATTGCTCGACCATTTGCCAATAGTGGAGTAGATCTGTGTGGCCCAATATTTGTTCGTAGTGGGCTGAGAAAAATTTCACCGGCAAAAAGCTATATTTGTGTGTTTGTCTGCATGGTTACTCGCGCCATACATCTAGAATTAGTGTCATCACTGTCTACTGATGATTTTCTGGCTGCACTATCTCGTTTTATGTCTAGGAGGGGTCAATGTAGAGACCTGCACAGTGACAACGGCACAAATTTTGTAGGTGCAGACCGTATACTCAGAACATATTTCAAGGCAACTGTACACTGCAATAAAGTACATGACTTTCTTACTATGCGAGAAATAACATGGCACTTCATACCACCAGCTGCCCCACACTTTGGTGGTTTGTGGGAGAGTGCAGTCAAATCAGCTAAAAAGCATCTTCTTCGAGTGTCAAAAGGAGTGTTGCTAACATTTGATGAAACCAGAACTCTATTATGTCAAATTGAAGCTGCATTGAACTCCCGACCACTTTCTCCGCTTTCATTAGACCCAAACGACTTCAATGCACTGACACCAGGTCATTTTTTAATTGGTAGTCCGCTTATGCTACCTCCTGAGCCTGATGTGTCATCCGTACCACAAAACCGGTTAAAGCGATATCAACTTATGCGGCAGCAAATGCAAATATTCTGGAAGCGTTGGTCATTAGAATATTTGCCACAACTCCAGCGAAGAGGTAAATGGATCAAACCAAATCGAAACTTTTCCATTGGTGATCTTGCAATCTTGCGTGACGACAACATGCCACCTCTGAAGTGGCCATTAGTCCGTGTAACAGCAGTGCATCCTGGGACTGATGGTTTCGTAAGGGCAGTAACCGTGCGGAATTCTGCTGGTTCTGAATTTCGACGTCCAGTAGTCAAATTATCATTATTACCTACCGAAAAGGACCATGAGGATGAAGATGAAGATTAGGCATACCAAAACTGTATTTTTATTCACTTTGTTATTATTTTATAATTTATATTATTAGTATTTCATAATTCATATTTGTTATTTGTTTCTTACAATCACATTTGTTACTATTTTGTTATTTATATTGTTATTATTTATTTGGACTGTGTTAGCCATATCTCTTGGAGATGAAATGTTGTTCAAAAATCATGTTAAAAACGTTTAAGTTTCATATTTAGAAATGTATAACCCTCTGTCAGTTTTAAATTAGTCAGTATTGTAGTATTTCATGTATGAAATTTGAAAGATAGATACTTTCAAAGGGGGGAGTATGTTTATGTTTAAGTATGTTATGTTTGTGTTATTATCATTTTGTTAGTATTATCATTTTCATGTGCATGTAACGGTGCGGTCCGCCGTTGCAGCCTTGTCGGCGGAACGTTATCACGTTTCCGTTTGCGACCGGCCAGCTGCGTGATCGTAATCAATTTGTTTTCCAAGATTCGTTATTGTTTAAAGTTACTTTATGTTAAGTCATGCTTTCAGTGTCACAAAGTTCTTAGATTTTCCAGTTTTCATTGTTTTAGTGTGGTGACACTGAAAGCCTATTCGTATAGTTTTCGTCATTTTGTTCGTTAAGACGTTAATGTAATAATGTCACTTTTTTCTCAGCCGTCATCCCGTCAAGGCGGTCTTTGTAAGCGCAATTCATGTGCAAGTGTTTCATGTCATTAGTCAGTTGCAGTCGTCCCAAACCACGTTGTTTGTGAATTTGTGTTTTTCTTTGTCATGAAAGTCGTCTGGTAACTATCGTTCATTGCAATAACAATTGCTCAAATTCATATTTTATTATTCAGTTTAGGGTGTTCGAAGTTTACCAGCGATTTGTCTTTGTGATTCGACGTGGTGTGGTGTACCTATTGGGGACAGTAGTGTTCAGCACTTCGTACTCCTGTCCTGGCTGCATTCATTGTTATAGTATTGTGAATTCTTCGTAAACAGTTGTAGGCACACATTCGCACGTACGCAGGGTCAACTTGTTTTATTTTGTATTACTGTTGATATACTTACAGGCCCTGGTGCGGTAGCGTGGGTGTAAAACCAGATGTGTGTCCCAGCTGTTATGTGAGTATTGGTCGACCAAATATTTATGTTAACATGGCCGACGGGCTTTAATTTAGTCATACATATATATTTATTATTATTGCTACAAATGTTATTTTTATATTATATGCCATCAGGCAATTGTTGTAGTCTATTGTAAACCTACCTGGCAATACATTATATATATTTATTTATTTATAAAATCATATTTAAAAAATTATTGTTATTATCATTGCACAATAAAATGCAACAAAGTTAATATTTATTTTGATTTCAGTTTTTTTGCCCTAATATATAATATAATTGTATTCATATAGGTAGTGCATCATTTTATGTTGCCTACCTATTCAGTCGTGAAGGCACTACTTATTTACAAGAAAAATAAGAGCTGACCGCGGCTATAATCCGTGTTCTACAAAAGGTTAAGAACCGCTGACATATACAAATATACAATTACTAAATTGCAGTAATGCAGTCTATTTATACCATACATATAATACTACCTGTGTTGTGTAAGTTACTTTTTAAAAGTAACTAAGTTATATTACAAGTTACAAAATAAAAAAGGTAACTAGATTAGGTACTCGTTAATTACTTAAGAGGGCGTCACACCCGCATGTGTTGTCTCTGTCTTACAAGTACGTAACATGGCAAATTTACGCTCAGCAGATCACGTTTAGCTCCGTCAGTTTAAAAATTAGAGTGAATCGACCTATTATGAAACTTGATGGTAAGAAAATTATCTGTGTTTGTATGTTGGTTTTTTACGATAGTTCAATTTTTTAGCAAGTTATGCATATATAACATAGCGTAAATTAAAAATGCTCATAACTCACTTAAAAATTTAATAATCGTAATAAACCAACATACAAACACAGATAATTATCTTACCATCAAGTTTCATAATAGGTCGATTTACTCTAATATTTAAACTGACGGAGCTAAACGTGATCTGCTGAGCGTAAATTTGCTATGTTACGTATTTGTAAGACAGAGACAACACATGCGGGTGTCGGGGTGTGACGTCCTCTTAAAAACAAAAGTAATGTGTAACATTATACTTTTTTTTACTCAAAGTAACTAGTTACAATGACGTTACTCTTATGTTATTTAAGTTTCATAAAAAAAGTCTTTTTTAAATCAATCCCCACACAGCAATTTGAAAACATTAATATTTTCACAATATTTGATTTAAGTTACACCGCAAATATTTATTTAAGAATATTATACATTTATTTTGAAAATATTTGATTTTAAAATATTTAAAACCAAATATAGTCAAAACATTCTCAAAAAATTACATACAAAATATTATTTATCAATTTTTTATCCTATATTTTGAAAATATTTGATCTTAAAATATTTAAAACCAAATATAGTCAAAACATTCTCAAAAAATTACATACAAAATATTATTTATCAATTTTTTATCCTATATTTTGAAAATATTTGATCTTAAAATATTTAAAACCAAATATAGTCAAAACATTCTCAAAAAATTATATACAAAATATTATTTATCAATTTTTTATCCTATATTTTGAAAATATTTGATCTTAAAATATTTAAAACCAAATATAGTCAAAACGTTCTCAAAAAATTATATACAAAATATTATTTATCAATTTTTTATCCTATATTTTGAAAATATTTGATCTTAAAATATTTAAAACCAAATATAGTCAAAACATTCTCAAAAAATTATATACAAAATATTATTTATAATTTTTTTATCCTATATTTTGAAAATATTTGATCTTAAAATATTTAAAACCAAATATAGTCAAAACGTTCTCAAAAAATTACATACAAAATATTATTTATCAATTTTTTATCCTACATTTTGAAAATATTTGATTTTAAAATATTTAAACTCAAATATAGACTATATCATATATAATATATATAAATATAATATATACGTGTGTGTGTGTGTGCGTGTTTCAATAATTTCTCTGAAAAAAATTGGTATTTACGTTTTTACAAATATTTTTCAAACATAATTTAGTAAGTCATTACAACATATTTTTTAATAAAATTATATTTTTACTATTTTTTATCGTTATCATAATTTATTATCTTAAGTTTACTTTTTGATATTATTTAAATATTCATGATTCCAAAAAAGAATATTAGTTGTCGGCTTAGATCATATACTGTATAGTATTGTATATGATCTAAGGTTGTCGGAGTACTTTATCAGTATATAAAAAAGCGGGTAAGTGAGTATCGCTCTGCTGTACATTAAGGGGTGGGGTGGACCTCGGACTATGGTAGGTTAAATTTGAATGCAATGATAGGTATCATTGTATACGAAAAACGATTCTGAACGGAGATGATTTGTCAGTCCAGGATATATTATATTTAAATATTATCATATATTCTATTTTGAAACTAATTCAAACATTTAAGTAAAAGTTTCAAGATCTTACGTTTAGTAATTTTTTAAAAATAACAAAAATCGAAAATTATTTATTAGTAAAACGTGATTTTACACGTCGTGTATTTTTGATTTCAAATTAAAATTAAAACTTTAAACACTCGTAAATTTTTTTAAATTGAACAATCCTCAAACTTTTTTATAATTATTCTAAGCTTAACTTATGGACAGCATAGTATTAAATTTTCAATTCTTAGCTTTTGATAGAAAAATATTTATAAATTTTTAACTACCAAATAGTGAAAAATATTCATGATTTTGACGAATTTTTGTCAATATTTGAACTTCAAATGCTAATAAAAAAAAATTGTGCCTATGTATTTTTATAATTTTTGAATGAGAGTTAGAACAAGTTATGTAGACCCTTCAATTAAATTTTCAAGTAATTTGTCCTAGCTTAATTTTTTTTATCAACATTTATAAAAAAAAAATTAAAAAAAATTGAAAATTTCAATTGTCTATTAATAGCTCAAAAAAAGTCAAAATGTTTTGAAAATCAAATCACGTAAATAAAATGGCAATCTAAATAACTGGTACAATTTTCAAGTATTTACGACTTATACTGTTTGAATAACAACAAATATCAAAAATCGTTTGAGGCTAAACCGTTATTTAACGCGGTTTTGTAAAAATTTAAATTTCAATCACTCATAAAAATTTTTTGTTTTAGTCCGGTAGAGTTTTTTTTGCAGATAGTAGAAGAAAATTTTATGCAGAACCTTGTACCAAATTTTCAAATCTTAGTTATAAAAGGAAAAATTTTTACGATTTTTTAACCACAAAATTACTTGCCAATTTTCGCAATTTTGACATATTTCGTAAAAATTCGAACTTTAAGCACTTATAAAAAAAAATTGTGACTAACGATTTCGGATTTTTTTTTATCACTTTAAGAACAACTTATGAGAAACCTTGTATTAAATTTTCAAGATTTTCTGGCCGGCCAAAAAATTTTTATCGTTATTTTAAAAAAAAAATACTAAAAAAAATTAAAAATTTCAATTGTCTATAAATAGCTCAAAAAAAGTCGAAATTCTTTGAAAATTTAACTGTGTATGGATAACTCTAATATAAACATTTGGTGAAAATTTCAAGTATTTACATCTATTAGTTTTTGAGTTATAGCAAAATAAAAAATTCGATTTGGGCGAAAACTGGTTTTGCGTAAAAATTCCCGTTTTTCCGTCATTTTTTTAAGGTTTTTCCCGACTCACTTAAAAAATATTGAAAACTTTTAACTTTTGACCCCCCAAAGTACCAACTAGATCCGATTTCCTTTTCAAAGAGGGGCTGAAGTCAAAAATCGAAGCATTTTTACTGCCCCAAATGTTGTCGACAGACACAAAAAAAAAAAAAAAAAAAAAAAAACACACATCATTGTAAAATCAATACATTCATCACTCCGTTCAGAATCTAATATTTGTAAAACAGAAAAATTTTATTTTTAATATCCTAGGCTGACAGACGTATATAGAGAGTAGAGACTAGAGACTTCATCGCTCAGAATCGTGTTTTTTATAATGATAATAATATATATTATATCGAATTAAAATTTAAAAAAAATATTATAGTAACCTACAATAGGGTTCACTTGACAGTCAACATATATTATAGGTATTAGGTAAGGTACCTACATCAAAGCGATTTCCCCGGTTTTTATTTTCTTGATTCACGAATTAACCCTTTCGTTCTCCTTGCACATTGCAATGTAGGTAATCAAATTCGTATATGATTTATATTTTATTTTATCTATATCCAATCAACTTCTGTGATAATGGTAGATTTTTATAGTACAACTTATATTGACCGGAGGCAAAAGTAACATTTTGGCATTTTGCACTTCTTTCCATTTTTAAAAAAGTGTTTTACAGATTTTTTATTTTAAATATTAAAATTTGATTAAGTAAAATAATAGCTATTAGCTATTCAAATATATTACAATAAGCTGCTGAAATTTAATTTAAACTTTTACAATAAATATTTTTAGTTTAAAAAATGTTACAATTGTCCCAGACCCTCGGGTTAAATGCAACACTTTTCTTAATTTAAGCTTTCAATTTTAAAAGAGGGGTGATATTCAAAATTATTTGACAAAATTATACACATCAAATTATTAACTTTATGTATACTTTGTGTTTGTACAAGCGTACGATTGTATGAGAAAATGTTTAAATATTTTATTAAAAAACTAAATATTCTATTATATATTTTATTATTATTAATAAAATACAAAAATGTAATTTTTAAGTCAACTTTATTCAACGAGTTTTTAAAGCTAGCGTATCAATTATTCTAAAGCTATATATTGCAATGAATGTTAATAAACCGTTTAACCATTTAAACGATTTTCACCAGTTGTATTTCTTAAATAGGTTTTTATTATTTTTAAGCATTGTAAGGTGGAAAGGACCTTTCACTACTTGTTGTTGTCACTGGTAAAGTAATGAATACCTATATAAAAGCCGATGAATATATATTGTACGGAATATTTATTTATTACAGCCATGAGGGCTTTCGTAGTATTTTTAGCCGATTTGTTTTTTATATTACGTTTATTATGCCATATTGCTTCATATTGCAGTATATTCACCAATGTACCTACCTATTGCAGTCTGCAGATACTTCATCTGCTTCAATATCTGAATAATATGACCTTATTATAGAGTAGAGTTATTTCATTTTATTTTCTCTGTTTCTCGTGTGAATTTATTAAACAATAAAGTTATTAACCTTCCGTTATTCAACCAACTACCAATTAATGGTACCTAAGTACAATACAAATTATTACAACATTCATTCAATCGTGGTGTATGCCGTATAATATAGTGACTATTATATTATTATATTATTGTATTATTATATTATATTATTATATTACTATTATATTGTAATCACACATTTCTATACTAATACTATTAAAACTTAGAAGCACAGCCATATAGATTTATATGGCCGTGCTTAGAAGTATACCTAGAAGTCTGTGATAATAGTGCGCACTACTATATACATGGGCACGTAGACGCTGGATGGTAAATAAAGTGGTACCTAACATTATAAATAATACATAATAATATAATATAGAGTAATTAATTAATATACGATATAGTATATACCTACCAGTATACCATTACATACACTATACACACAATAAACGCGTATTGATATTTTTTGAAATTATAAATGAATAATGATATCATATTATTATTATTATAGTGGTATTCTATTTTGGTTGATACTATATTAATATTACCAATACTTTTATGTGGGTAATTCCAAAATAATTGTTTATCAGTGAATCTGATGGCCCGACCGTAGAGGGCCGACGCGCGTGTCGCGTCCTCCACCCCTCCGCCACCTGTACCATTGCAATAAGCTAACGGAGTAACGGAGATGACGACCGAATCGACCGATGACGATTGCGCGAGCTTATAAGTTATAATTATTGTTAATCTTTATTCTTTTATTCTATGGCACGCGTTTGGCGTTACGTAGCCACGTAAATAATTAAATAATTGCTAGTTGTTACCAGACACCAGTTAATACGCGTAAGTACCTATAAATACAAGTACCTATAAATACAATAATATATTATAATTATTAATTATTATCATATTTAATATTTACTACAGAGCTTGCGCTAAAGAAATATTTGAGCTGCACATTCTGTTTTTCAGAAGTGAAAAAATTTGATTTTCGCTTCGCTCGCGTATAATACATAACACATACTATATAAAAATATATATTAAAAATTCAAAACATATTATTTTTTATGAACTGCACAACATTTAAATAAGAACTGCACATTTTAATTTAGAACTGCACATTTTAATATTTAGAACTACACATTTTATGTACAACTGCACATTAGCGCAAGCTCTGATTTACTATGTAGACATTTAAATTATTAAGAGGATGTTATAATAGCAATAATCTCATTATTAAACAGTGCTCACTGAGCTGCACTGTTTTATTTCTAACTCTTTTAGTCTAGAGTGTCTAGACTACTCATCGCAACTTAGACAAAACCCCGGACAAATACATCTAATAGTTATCTATTTATTGTTTATAATTTAACCAAGTTTTCAGATTTAAAAACTAAAAATTGTGGTTGATTAAACTATAAAACAATAATTTAATCTTCAAAAAAAAAAATTATTAAATATGAGTTGCTGGTAGGAGGTGCCTATAAGTTATAATAATATGCTCATAAATTATTTATTTTTATTTTAATTAACTGTTTATTTTATGTTGTCTAAATCATTTGTTTTAAACATATAAACTCTGATAGAAAGTTTATAAATTAGAACAATATTAAAGAAGAAATACAACATTAAAAAATACAATCAGTATCTCATACCTATATGTGTATAGAGTTGATAAATTACAATAAGAATCTTAAATTAGTATTATAATATTATTTATTATATTTTTATATACTTCACTATACAGTATATACTATTATTTAGGTAATAATATTGTTATTACAATTAATAAGTACCTATATAATTTTTCATATCATCTTTATAAAGGCTTTTTTTAATAATATTTAGTAATTATATAGATTGGTAGGTCATATAAGTATGTATACATTTAAATGTTACATTATTATTTTAAAGGTGAACAAATAATCAATTTTTCTATTAATATGACATTACTTATTTATTTAATAACAGTCTATTTAAAAATACTTTTTAAATGTATTCAGAACACATATTTAAATACTTGGTGAAATTTGAATATAAGTATAAATAATTTTTTTTTAAATTTTATATTGAAATTTTTATTTTTATTGTATAATTAATTTATATTTATCATTGTTTGCAAATAGATAGGTACATATTTAAACTTATTTCTAAATGTTTGAGTCCTATGAAATATTTAAAGTTTGAGTAGAACATTAGAATGAAAAAAATTATT
Organism: Schizaphis graminum; assembly: GCA_020882235.1. NCBI lineage: Eukaryota > Metazoa > Arthropoda > Insecta > Hemiptera > Aphididae > Schizaphis > Schizaphis graminum. The sequence goes on from CM037033.1 coordinate 96,778,590, forward strand.
TTACTATTTTAGAGTAAAAATGTAATAATTAATTATTGTTATTATGCATTAGATATATTTATTATGGATTCTAAGTTAGTTGATCTTTGCATAGATATATTACTTTGTTAAATTATAGCAGATAACAAATACATTTGTTGGTACATTAAAATAGTACCAAATAATAATTATACTTTGTACTTTGTATCTATAATATGTCAATTTTTATTTTTATTTTTCAGATATTTTTCATATTGCTAATTAATTAAATTATAGACTAATAAATACATTTATTCACATACAAACTAAATAATATACAATTTTAAATTGTTAAGTTATAACATTAAAAAATGATTAAAACTACTAGCTATAGAACAAAACATAGACGATTGCAAAAAGAATTACAAATTTTAGAATGGTCATCATCTATAAAAGAAATTCCAGATAGTTGTCTTGTTGAAAAAACTGTATCATCTCCACAAAACGTTAATAATAATGATTGTATCAATGAATTTATTCATAGTTCTACCAGTAACATACCTGAACATAACAATATTACTAATACACAATTCTATAGATCATGTGATAATAATTTAGATCAAGATTATTTCAGTAATATAATTTGTACTCAAGATGATGCATATTCTAATTCGAGTTCTAATTCAATATCGAGTCCTCTTACACAACGTTCAGTATACTGTGAAAATATTAAAAATAAATTAAGAACATGGATGGTAAATTTCAATGTTCCCCAAAATGCGTCTAATGCATTATTAAAAATCTTGAAAAATGATACCAATCTTAATTTTCTTCCTGTTGATAGCCGTACATTACTTCAATCGGGATCAACCAAAATTATTAATATTCGAGAAATAGAACCAAATGGCATTTATTATCATTTTGGGTTAGAAACTGGTATTAATATGTATTCTAAAATATTTTCTCTGGATGATATTATAAGTATTGTAATCGGAATTGATGGTTTACCTTTAAGCAAAAGTAGTTCAAGCCAGTTTTGGCCAATTTTGGCTTATATTTTTCCTTATAATAATTATGTTTTTCCAATTGGAATATACTATGGCCACGATAAACCTAGAGATAGTAACATATTTATTAAAGATTTTCTTGCAGAAATGCTTAAACTATCTACTAATGGAATAATGATAAATAATATTATTAAAAAAGTAATTCTAAAAGTAATTTGCTGTGATGCTCCAGCCAGATCATTTGTGATGAGAATTAAGGGACATTCTGGTTATTTTTCATGTTCAAGGTGTGTAATTGAAGGAGAATATTCAGAGAATCGTGTCTGTTTTCCATTTATTGATAACTGTGAAAAAAGAACTCATTACGATTACATAACAATGAAAGACGAAGAACATCATACATCTTCAATAATTTCATCCCTTGTCATGATCCCTGACCTTGATATAGTTAATATATTCTCTTTAGATTATATGCACTTGGTTTGCTTGGGAGTTGTGCGGAAATTAATTATTCTTTGGCAACATAAGGGACCAATGGCTGTTCGGTTGCCTAGTTGGAAAATTAAAAAAATTACAAATTCTCTTTTGACACTAAAAAATAATATAACTAATGATTTTCCTAGAAAACCAAGGGCAATAGAAGATGTAGCTCGTTGGAAGGCTACCGAATTCCGTCAGTTTTTATTATATACCGGACCATTAGTTTTAAAAAACATCTTATCTAATGACTGTTATGAAAATTTCATGGCCTTAAGTGTTGCAATGAGAATACTTTTAAGCCCTAACTATAAACAATATGTTGAGTATGCTCGCAAACTTCTTGTTTATTTTGTTAAATCGTTTGAACAAACCTATGGAAGTCAATTTATGTCATACAATTTTCATAGTCTGATTCATTTACCTGATGATTATAATAGATTTGGGCCACTCGATTGTTGTAGTGCATTCCCTTTTGAAAATTATATGAAGGATTTAAAAAAAATGCTCCGTAAAAATGAAAAACCTTTACAACAAGTTGTTCGACGTTATGAAGAAAAATGTAAAAGTGGAAACATAGACCATAATAACGATATCAAAAAAGTTAAATTTACTACAAAAGAGCCAAATTGTTATTTTTCAACTCAAAGTGGTGAAATAGTAAAAATAACTGAAATTGTATCATCATCTTCCAATGATAAAATTTTTATTGGAAAAATTTTTTTAAACCGGGAAGAAATGTTTGTTAGCCCATTAAAATCGTCTAAGCTCAACATTTATAATGTAAATAATCTTTCTCAAAATGTATATAAATGGGGTTTATTTGATATTAAAAAGAAAATGATGATTTTTCATTTTGAGGGTTTAGTTACGGCTATCCCAATTATTCATTCTTAATTAATAAATAGTGAGTATGATGTAAAAAGTTGACCTCTAAGTATTTTGTGTTAATTTATATTTTATACTTTTGAAAAAAAATAATGGTAATAAAATTGTATTAATAATAAAAATAATAGGTAGGTAGTTTAACAAAAATTTAGTTCTTTAGCACATAGCTATAATATATATTATATTCAGTATTAATAATTATTAATTATTAATGAATGATTAATACTACTAAAGTAGTTTAAATATAACAAGTTTAATAATAATATTTACTTATTCCAATAAATTAAAATTAATATTTGAATAGCTTAGTATAAAATATATAATGTTTTAGAATTATGTGGACTATTGTCTGTTTTTCTGTGGACAATAGTGTGGATGTTGTACCTGATACGTGGTATCACAAAGGTACATGTGCATGGCCAAAAAAAAAAGGAAACCTAAAAAAGTTTTTAGAAGGACGTATTCAACCAAACAAAGAAGATTTTGACTATTATAATGCCCGTCCTCTACAACAAAATATACGTATGTTTTTGGTTTTTAATAAGTACAGCAATTGCTACATAATATACCTAGTTAATAGAGATACATATTCAATATATATATTTTAAATTTTATTACTAGAGAGTTTCCATCAAGCTCGTTTAAAATCTCAAAAAGCGCAAAATACGTCTGAGCTTTCCTCAAATGAAGATGACAAAGAAACCAGAAAAAAAAGAAAAAAAATATATTATTCATCTGATGCAGTAAATATAGAATTTAGCAATGATCATACATCTGATGTTTTATCTCCTCCAACATTAGAAGAATCTGAAGGTATGGAAAAATATACTATTATAAAAATGTATACTATTATGTTACCTATACATAGATACAGTCATAAAGATATTTTATTTCATTAATACAATTTAGTATATACGTTTAAAATTGTATATATTAGTTGTAAATAAGTTAATTAAATATTATAATCATATAAGCTAGTCCTGCCTATTTACTATTTGTGATATTATTGTAATTTTACCAATATTTTCAGGAACAACCATAGATAATTTATTGATATCCAATTTACAAAGCACATCAAATTCACAGGATATGCAAATAAATTATGAGAGTGTTAGACCTAATTCACATATTACAAAAGAAACAAATACATTAAGAAAAAATCTATTTGATAAATTCATTGATTCTGAATTTACTGAAGTTTCTATCAACAATAATTTATTGGATTCAGAAAAAGTGCTACGTACTCCAACTTTGATACCACAAGTAATAACTCCAACTAGTTCTGGTGATAATAGAGATGATGGTAAGATACAAATCGTGTAGCATGATGTTTTTTGTGTGATTAAGTAATATTTATGTGTATTATACAGGAAATATAGCTTTTCAAAAATCCATAAATAGAAATATTATTGTTATGAAACACGACTTGAAAAATATGCAAGAAAGTATAGATAATTTATTTGCAGTTCAACAACAAATATTAGATAAATTGAATAATATCCAATCAGAAACATTACATTTTGATAGTTATTTTGATAATATTGATGATATATTGCATATTAATAATGATGCTGATTTAGATATTATGGAAGATAAACTTACAAAGGAACAAACATTCAGAAACAAAGTGGTGATTATAAGAAAAAATTAAATATTATATAAATGAGTGACTTATTAATAATTTAAATATCTAACAGATTTTAGAATTGTCTCGTCTTACTGGTTCTAATATGTCTGAAACTGTACGAAAAATCATGCAGAAACTATTTACCGACAACTTTTTGGCAAATTATTCGTATATTGGGATCAAAGGAAAAAAACAGTTTTCAACTCTTCAAACATGCAGAATTATTTTTGGTAATAAGTAATGATAGGAAATTTTTTTTTTCAATTCACTTACTTAATATTTTATTACATTAATATTAGTTATTTATAAAATTATAATTCATGACAAAATCAAATAGCATATTATACTCTAATAATTATCACTGGATAATAATAGATATTACTGTAAATTTTTATTAACTTAATTATTAAATTTATATTTCTTAATCTTAAAATATTATACTGAATTGTTACATTACTAATTGCTCCATTATTTAGTTAAAACTATAGGCTCCAGATTTGTATGCACACAAAAAACTTAAAATAGTATTCATTTATGCATCAAAAAACTGAAATATGCACTTGATATGCTCTTATTTTTTTTAATAATTTGCAAAACTATGTTCTTGCCTAAAATATATGCATTTATAAATTTTTAAAATAACAGATATAAACTTAAAAATCATTAATTAAAGAACAGTAAATATTTGATTAGGAATAATAAAAATTAAAAATGTATTAAATCCCCTTATACCATTTCTTTGGTAAATATTTATAAAAAAATAAATAAATTTTATAAAAAAAAAAAAAAAAAATGTGTTGTTTTGCCATGAGTTTGTGATATTTTTGTCAATTAACTTCAAGGCAAAATGGCCAGTTTTTTTAAATTTGTTTTTGTGTGGATCAAGCCGTTTTGGCTCTACACACCTCAAATATGCTTGACTATACAGTCATCCCTAAAATATGCATTATCTATTACACAAATTGTCCATATTTCTTACTCCCATCAAATGCTTACACTCATTACAAATATGTAAATGCATACAAATCCGGACTCTGGTTATAACATACAATAACTATGTATTACCATGTACTAATTAGTGTTATTATAATTCATTAACTGTATGTATTAGAATCCATAAGAAAAATGAGACAATATAAAGATATTAGTGATATTGAAATAGAAAAACCATTGAAAAATTGGATGGCTCAATCATCAGCTCGTATTAAAAAAGCTACAGAGAAATGTTCAATTATTAGTGATAAATCATAAAATCAAATAACTATTATATTATAATCAGAACTATTTCTTACAATAAATGTATACTAAATGTTTGCCATTGATTATGTATTTTCACAGAAACTATTATTATATTAATTTTCTTTTATATGGTTATTAACAATGTATAATAATATATTCAATTATACTAATATAATTATATTTAAATTTGTACATTTTCATTTATGTATTCATGTTGTATGCAGTTTTATGTTATTAACTATTATAATATAATTTAATATTTTTATTGTCCATATTATCACACGAATAATATAAAACATTTTTTAAGTTGTATTTTCAAACAGACTAATATAGTTATATTTAAATTTGTACATTTTCATTTATGTATTCATGTTGTATGCAGTTTTATGTTATTAACTATTATAATATAATTTAATATTTTTATTGTCCATATTATCACACGAATAATATAAAACATTTTTTAAGTTGTATTTTCAAACAGACTAATATAGTTATATTTAAATTTGTACATTTTCATTTATGTATTCATGTTGTATGCAGTTTTATATTATTAACTATTATAATATAATTTAATATTTTTATTGTCCATATTATCACACGAATAATATAAAACATTTTTTAAGTTGTATTTTCAAACAGACTAATATTATTATATTTAAATTTGTACATTTTCATTTATGTATTCATGTTGTATGCAGTTTTATATTATTAACTATTATAATATAATTTAATATTTTTATTGTCCATATTATCACATGAGTAATATAAAACATTTTTTAAGTTGTATTTTCAAACAAACTAATATTATTATATTCAAATTTGTACATTTTCATTTATGTATTCATTAACAATATTATATGATATATTTTATTATATTGTGTACCTACTGCATGTTATATGCAGTCTTACATAATAAACTATTGTATAATTTAAAATTTGTATTATTTCTTTAAATAATTGAATAATACAAAACATTTTCTAAGTATGTATTTCATTTTTTTTTGTATTTGATATTTTGTATAATCTAATGAATGTTTGCTATAATTTTGTCTTTATTAAAACACTGTTATAATAAAATAGCTTAAAAAAATTATTTGTTTTTATTTGATTATTTGTATACTAATAATTTATTATACACATTTATACATAAATACCTAATCCAAATTATATATACATTATATCAGTAATATATAATATTATATATTAGCAACATTGCTTTTATTTCGTTTTGACAATATTCTCTCAAGAATCTATTACAAATATTTATGTTAATTTATTCTAATAATATTGTTTGTATTTTGTTTTAACAATATTCTCTAAAGAATCATATACAAATATTCATGTTCATTTATTTTAGTAATATTGTTGGTATTTTGTTTTGACAACATTTTCATTAAAAGCTTTTAACAATATTTGAAAGCAAACGTTTTAAAAACATTTTTTTCACTGCCAAAAAGTGATGTGACAATATTTTGAAAATATTTGAATATATTATCAAAATATTTTATGAATATAGAATCAAATATTTACATATATTAGAAAATATTTTAAAAATATTTCAAAAATATTACTTTGCTGTGTGGGTCATGTTTTATATTTATTTTATACAATAATGTATCTTCAAAATTTTGATCAGTAATACGTGCTCTTTTTTTTGTACAAATGTTTCCAGCTGCCAGCTACATTAAAGATCCACGAAAGTGCCCTGCCCTCGTAACATAACATCACGATATATATCACCCCAAAAAATTAAAATATAAAAATATAATTAAATTGATAATGTAACACGTTCTTCTGGTAAGTTACTTCTAAATAATTAACGTCTTTACTTTTGCTGTTACCTAAAAATATTAGCAACGAAGTTATCATAACGTTAGGTACTGAAAATTGTAACTATGTTACAGTAATCAGTAGGTAACGCACGTTACGTTACTACCTACATCAAGTATGACGATTATTAATTGTCCGCAAATAAAATATTAATATTGATTAATGATTTATAATCTTAAAAGCCTGCATTATATTATAAGTACCTATTCTTTGGCTAGAAAATTACGACCATACCTAGTTTTCTTATTAAAAAAATACACACAACTTTTTTGATATCATTGTCTAATAATAAATAAAATAAAATATTGTTTGTATGTTTTAAAGGGAATCATGTATATTAGGTGACTTAATTTCACTAAATATACTCAGCAAAAAAAAATAATCATTTTTGTGTAATTTAAAAAATACATAGCCACATACGTACAGTATACAATAAAAATATATTTTACTATTAATGTGTTTTTCTTATGTAGGTAATAAAACTTTACATTTCTAAAACCTTGTTAGAGTAGTGTGGCTATTTATTCAAATCATACAATTAAAAAAAAAATTTACGGAAGCATGAAAAGTATTGAAAATTGTCATTGAATTATAAAATACTAAATTATATTATAATTGCGTTTTATCAAATTATTAGTTTATTAGTTTATTAGTTATTATTACCAATAATATTTTACCTATGTTATTTCGGTGAGCATTGTTCACTCGCCAACGACCATACCACGTTGAATACACCAGTACTCGTCCGACCACTGAAGTTAAGCAACGTCTGGCGTAGTTAGTACTTGGATGGGTGACCGCCTGGGAACACTACCTGCCGTTGGCGTTTTTTTTATACTTCATAAATCTTCACGAAATACTTTTAGTATATAATATAGGTTACTATTAAATGTTGATAGATAAATTAGTATTTTTTTTTTTTATTAATTAATTTATTATTATTAGTTATTAGTTTATTACTGACTGTTGTTTATTGAAGCATCTTTAATTGTAATAAATACTATTTTGTCAAAATAAATAACGTATTCATAATTCCAGTAGTATTTACTATTTATGATTATAAATTATAATTATTAATTATTAAATTATACAATAAGAAAAGAATAGATATTGATAAAATATAAACCTAGTATTCTGATTGTGAGTTTTTAATACATATATGTACCTATTACAACTGTAAGATAAAGTTATTTAGAAAACAATTGCATATATTATTTATAAAAATTGATTGAAACGAGTTTGATTAATTACATTAAGATTCAGTCTGGTTCAAATTGGAAAAAAAATGTATTTTTTCATTACAATATATTGAAGTAATGAAGTTTAAATTAATTTTTTCAGGCTAATTTTTTTTTAACAGTACCTATTGCAAATGACGTATTGGTACTATGTGTGCGTGTGTGTCCAAGAACGGACGGAATAACCGAAAGACCCACTCGGTAATAATACCCGAGAACTATACATTATCCCTATACATTTTTTGATAGGGAAACTTTTATACACGTCCGATTTTGGGTGCGTGGGCAATCTAATCATCGCACGATAATATTACCAGAGCCAGAATAAAACTAAACATTAATTTTAAATAATATTACTAATATTAATTATTAGGTACTTATTAGTGTTACAATCTGAAATAAATATATACTTTACATCTATAATTTTTTAGATATTATCATATATTTTTTTATTGTATTTATTTTATTTTAAATAGGTAGGTAGGTACTAGGTACCTATTTGAATGAGTTGAATGTGCTATATATTGTGTTTTTAAATTAATTTTTTCTCAAACAAACGTGTAATTAGTAATAAATTGTAATTTATTATAATTAATGAATTTACCATAGTTATAATATTTATATACATGTAATTAATTTTTTACTACGTCATAACTCATAATATTATATATAGTTACCTATATTTTTGTTTACCTATATATTTTTATCAGGTTCATTCTACTCTAAAGTTAGGATTAATGATGGCACTACGTATTTTGGAGACCTTGATGATTATGGAACTAGATGGTGAATACTTCATTATTAATAATAAAATAAGTAAACACGCCCCCCCCCCCCTGACAACTGGGCCCCGGTCAATTGCACGTAGTGCCCCCCTCCCCTTAGCGCCGTCTTTTACGATATTTTAATTTTTTAACGAATTATGAGCATTTTCAAATATTTAATATTTTTCAATTAACCAACACAGATAATGTTCTTACCTAAAAAGTAAAAGTCTGATAATAGGTCAATTCACTCCAATATCAAAACTAAAAATACACTATTGAAACTTGTGAACGAAAATTTAATTTGTCATACGTGTGTAAGACGGAGACAACACGTGCAGGTTCGATGTCATTTTAATATAATATTAATTATTTAAATTATTATATCTTATAATGTACAAAAGGAAAAGAATAATTTGAAGGATAAGATGAAGAACATGATTTAAGCATCTACTTGAAAATTGAAATGTGCATGGATGTATTATAATATGCAACATATAAAGTAGACTTTAATGGTGGATTTTGAGAAAAAATAGTTACTTTCAATGTTGGTATTATTAGTAAGCACAACAATTATGAACTTACTAACTAAACATTTTAGTTTTATACGTATTTTTCACTGTATAGCATGCAATGCGTTCCTCTAGATGTCGTTGCGTATACTGTTTTTCTCCTGCTCTTGGAAATTAAGATCAGTATCACTGATCAGTAAGACAGTACTCTACTGTCAGTTTTAAGATTTACCTATCTAGATTCTAGATACAAATATATATTTTTCTACTTTAGATGAAAACTTCAGCCATCTATATAATATAATGATACAATTTTCATGCATATTTTTAATAAGACACATAGTGTCACATACCTACTATAATATAATATTTACACACATAAATATTCAAGAATTATGGAATCATAAGAATCATAATATTATAGGACATTTATTAATAATTAACTTAAAAAAACGGGTAAGTGAGTATCACTCTGCTGTACATTAGGGGGTGGGATGGATCTCGGACTAGGGTAGGTTAAATTTGAATGCAATGATATAGGCATCATTGTATACGAAAAACGATTCTGAACGGAGATGATTTGTCAGTCTAGGATATATTATACTTAAATATTGTCATATATACTATTTTGAAACTAATTCAAACAAATAGTAAAAGTTTCAAGATCTTACGTTTAGTAATTTTTTAAAAATAACAAAAATCGAAAATTATTTAGTAGTAAAACGTTATTTTACACGTGTATTTTTGATTTCAAATTAAAATTAAAACTTTAAACACTCGTAAAATTTTTTTATAATTATTCTAAGCTTAACTTATGGACAGCATAGTATTAAATTTTCAATTCTTAGCTTTTGATAGAAAAATATTTATAAATTTTTAACTACCAAATAGTGAAAAATATTCATGATTTTGACGAATTTTTGTCAATATTTGAACTTCAAATGCTAATAAAAAAAAATTGTGCCTATTATTTTTATAATTTTTGAATGAGAGTTAGAACAAGTTATGTGGATCCTTCAATTAAATTTTCAAGTAATTTGTCCCAGCTAAATTTTTTTTATCAACATTTATAAAAAAAAAATTGATTATTTCAAATGCCTATAAATAGCTCAAAATATTTTGAAAATCAAATCACGTAAAGAAAATGGCAATCTAAATAACTGGTAAAATTTTCAAGTAATTAGGACTTATACTATTTGAATAACCACAAATATCAAAAATCGTTTGAGACTAAACCGTTATTATTATCGGGGTTTTGTATAAATTTAAATTTCAAACACTCATAAAAAATTTTTGTCTTAGTCCGGTAGAGTTTTTTTTACAGATAATTAAAGAAAAATGTATGGAAAACCTTGTACCAAATTTTCAAAACTTAGTTATAAAAGTAAAACATTTTACGATTTTTCAACCACAAAATTACTTGCAAATTTTCGCAATTTTAACATATTTCGTATAAATTCGAACTTAAAGCACTTATAAAAAAAAATTGTGACTAACGATCTCGGATTTTTTTTTTATCACTTTAAGAACAACTTATAAGAAACCTTGTATTAAATTTTCAAGATTTTCTGGCCACCTAAAAATTTTTTATCGTAATTTAAAAAAAAAATACTTAGAAAAATTGAAAATTTCAATTGCCTATAAATAGCTCAAAGAAGGTCAAAATTCATTGAAAATTTAACTGTGTATGGAGAACGCTAATATAAAAATTTGGTGAAAATTTCAAGTATTTAAATCGATTAGTTTTTGAGTTATAGCAAAATAAAAAATTCGATTTTGTCGAAAACGGTTTTGCGTAAAAATTCCCGATTTTCTGTCATTTTGTTTTTTGTTTTTTCCCGACTCATTTAAAAAATATTGAAAATTTTTAACTTTTGACCCCCCAAAGTACCTACTAGATTCAATTTCCTTTTCAAAGAAGGGCTGAAGTCAAAAATCGAAGCATTTTTACTGCTCTAAATGTTGACGTCAGACACAAAAAAAAAAAAAATCACACATCATTGTAAAATCAATACATTCATCACTCCGTTCAGAATCTAAAAAAATATGAACAAATTCAAAACAGTCATAAAGTCCTTAATACCTGATAGACAATAGTCAACCGTTTGTAATTACTAATTAGTATTTAGTACCTAACTATTCGTTGCGATTGTTGCATTATTTCCGATTGATCTGCAGCTGTGATGTCGCGACATATGTGTAAACGATCCAAAACCACGTTTATCGCACGTATGGTTTTGAAATTATTTAGTACATAGACAATCCTAAAATCAAGGATGTGTACTTGAGCCAATTTTTTAAACTTTGCATTTTAAAAAGGACACATACAAGGATTTGATGACACATGAAAAACAAAAATATTTTTATTTACATCATAGGGTTGCCATAATTGGCCACACAATATAAGATAATTATTATAATTAGCCATTATCTTATATAGTGTTTATAGATGGACTATAAAGTGGAATAGAACGATAATAATAATATATAATAATTATTGTCCGGACTCCGGATTATACCACGGCGCAATTATAATTACACACAAACTATAAATCGGTCTGTGGTTGGCGACCGTACAACCCTATTCGAGGCGACTACATGACTCTTGACAGGGACAAAATTGAGTCAAGCAGTCACACAACTGTTGCAGACGTCGTTTTTTTATTTAATATAAAATTTAATATTAAATAATAATGATAATTGGGTATGTATTCGTGTCACAATGACGTCGAGACACAACAAAAATGATAACAATAATAATATAAATTATAATAATGTGTAACGACGAGAGTTGTTTACATGTTATTGAAACAACAAAAAAAGGGAAATGCTATGAGAGCGACCGTCTATAAAAAAAGATATATAATATAATAATATGAAAAAAAGGGCGTCGGCCGCTGAATAATAATAATAAGAATAATCAGTAATACGAATGATATAAAAAAATATGATAATAAAACATATGCAGCAAAAGGCTGACCAATAATTTTTTTACAGAAAAATATGTAAACAAAGAGAATAAATAACAATAATATTCTAAATTATAATAGTTACATGATTACAAGGACGAAGTGGAGTATGGGGAGGAAACAAGGTAATTAAAGACGGTGTCGTCGTTGCGCATAATTACATCGAGCGATAAGCAACATGTGTGACACGAACAGTGCAGATAGCAGATATTGAATAATCATTTTTCGCCGTAAATAAATATTATGTGATTTATGATAAAATATATACTGATACACATAATTCAAAATTGCTATGTTTTTCAAAAAAAAACTTAATTTACATATTTCATATACTCAAAACCATGTTCTCATTCGTGCTAATCCCCTTAATTCATCCGGTTCGAAGGACCATAAAACACGCACTAGCCCTTTTAATAATAATAAGGAGATTGGACACGCTGTGCGGGTTTCGTATTGACTAAGAGGATTAGGCAGGTAAAATATTCAAAACAGTATGTTGCTATCACGAGCGTAATATTTCACACAAATTTCAATAATGAAATATACAAATAAATACAAATAAATAACTCACGACACTGTGGCTATGAAAGTATGGTATGACGAGAGACCTGGTGAATTAAGTTGATGAGTATGGACGATGACCAGCGTAATGAGGCTTATGTTGATGTGGAAGATGGGTGTGTTGTAGGTAAAAACGCACGAACATAAAAACGGACTCGAAGACAGCGAAGCCACACGCACTAATCGACGTAATAGTTTGACCGTGAAGAAACCACGCAAGAGGTGGAGTATATGAATATACGCTGAAAAAAGTATTTGTGAAAACCACACAAGGAGGAATATTATACAAAAATACATTTAGGTACGGCGAAATTCTTGTTATGCAGCGACCAAGGCTAATAGTATACGCAACAATCGCGGGCACCGTACTGGTCTTGACATTATATTTTAGTCGATCATGTGGAACGCCGTACAGCCAAGTGTTGACTTTTGTTATAAGCGGATAACGACATCCTCAAATAGATATTTTACATATATATGCATAGGTCGGTTCACTGTGCTGTTTGTGCTATATTTATGCAAAAAATGGTATACGCTAGCACTTAGATACTTAATAACCTATTAAATAATATATTATAAAAACTAAGCATACAATTCGTGTATGATACACGCAACTTAAGGGCTACGCTAGTTGCCACTTCCGCTAATTTGAGGTCAATAGACTTAAGGATTCACAATTATTATTTATTGGCCTCAATATCTTCTTGTATATTACTGCAGATGGATTCAAATATGATTTTATTAGGGAAAGGAGATAATAAATGATAAGATTAGTAGATTGAGGTAATAAGAATATTTAATATATTTCGTAAAAATTAAAATATCAATTACATATAATGGAATTAAATAAACAACAAAATAATTCAATTAATCCGTAAATGGATCTGTTTGCGTGTATAATGCATTACAAAACAATATTGGCTCTTTACAATCACCTAAAAAATAATTGTAACATTTCAGTACGATTATGTTGTTTACTTTATGTATAACTGTACTACTGAATTATAGTTTTAATGCATATCATATTATGTGTGGACTATTTTTGAATTACATTTAAGCAATTATGTATCGAGGATCAATTTAATTTTTATTATAATATACATATAGACATTTATAATTTATAAATTACTTTTTAATTCATCCATTTCGTAATAATCGACAAATGTATATGTATAACCCATATCTATTAAATAAAATAAAAATAAACATTAAACATTACTGTTTAACTTTTAAATTGTATATTTAATTGATGTACAAGGTAAATATTCAAACTATTACTACTTACTTAATGTATCATCGCTCGCTAAATCAACAAAGTAATATTATATAATTAAAACGATTATGAATAATTTTATAACAAGCATTAATTATATTCAAATACACGTTTTATGTGGGTAATATGTATAATTCATAATATTTTACAAATCTTGACATACGTGGATCAAAATATTATCATATTAATTTATTTTTGGTAAATATAACTGTGCTCATTGTGTATATTTGTTTAAGGTTCCCATAATATTTATGTACATTATTACCCATAATATTGTCACTTTAAGCATGGAAAAATATTTAAATATAATGATATAATTAAAAATTAATATATAAGTACATACATGCTACTGAAATCGCATCATCTAAATCATCAACAGGTGCATAGGACTCTGAATTTGGATCTGTAAAATCACATATTTATATTACATATATACATAATTGTCTTTTTGGTACTCACTTTATTTATATTGCTATTTATTAAACTACACAATACTGTTTACCTCCTTAATTGTTATTATAGGTATAAGAAAAAATATAGAATATTTAAATTCAGTTCGTGTTCACAGTGCGTACACACAAGACGTTTCTTATCGACAGTTGCTATTCAAACAGCTACCATAGTAAACAAGTCAACGCAATCAATTAACTCAGATAGGTGATAATTTTGGTTTTTATTTTAATACTATAGTAATGCGTATTAAATAAAAATGATCAGGACGTAAGCTGAAAACAAAAAACATTTATTCAAAAAAACCACTGTTGAAAAGTCTATCAATTAAAAAAAAGCGGGTAAGTGGGTATCGCTCTGCTGTATATTAGGGGGTGGGGTGGACTTTAGACTATGGTAGGTTAAATTTGAATGCAATGATAGGTATCATTGTATACGAAAAACGATTCTGAACGAAGATGATTTGTCAGTTTAGGATATATTATATTTAAATATTGTCATATATTCTATTTTGAAACAAAAAGTATAGTTTTTAATTGTCTATAAGTAGCTTAAAAATGGTCAAAATATTTTGAAAATTTAACTGTAAGGAGATAACCATAATATAAATATTTGGTGAAAATTTCAAGTATTTACAATGATTGGTTTTTGAGTTACAGCAAAATCAAAAAATCGATTTTGTCGAAAAGTGGTTTTACGTAAAATTGCCATTTTTCTGTCATTTTTTTTTGTTTTTCTCGATTTTTTTGAAAACTATTTGAAAATTTTAATTTTGACCCCCCCAAAGTACCAACTAGATGAATTTTCCTATTCAAAGAGGGGCTGAAGTCAAAAATCGGAGCATTATTACTGCTCCAAATGTTGTCGTCAGACACAAAAAAAAAAAAAAAAACACACATCATTGTAAAAGCAATACATTCATCACTTCGTTCAGAATCTAAAATTACAAAGTACTATAAATCACACCATTATAGAAATACCTTTTATTTTATCAATATTTATAAAAAGAAATCGAATATGTACCATTTCAGCGCCTCTTTTCCTAACGTACATATTAGTATTTTGAAAAGAAAATTGTGTAAAGAAAATGCGAATCTCATCTACTTGTGGAAGTTTCAAGTTTCTACGACTTATACTTTTTAAATAACAACAAATATCTTAAATCGTTTTCTTTATTTTCTGCGATTTTGTAAAAAATAATATTTCATGCGCTAATAATTTTTTTTCAATATTTACGCTAGAATTTATTTTTGCAATTATTTGACGAAAAAGTTATGGGGAACTTTGTATTGGATTTTTTAACCTCAGGTATAAACCATACAAAATTTTAACTTAAATTACTATAAATAACTATTAATTAATATTGCAAAAACACCCAGTGTATTGAAACAATTATATTCATCGATAAAAAAAAAAAAAAAAATTAGAAAAATTGAAAATTTAAATTATCTATAAACAGCTTAAAAAATGTAATATATATTTTGAAAATTTAATCGTAAATAGATAAAGTTATTATAAATATTTTGTAAATATTTCAAATATTTACAATGATTCGTTTTTGAGTTAGGTACATTGATTTTGTTATAATTGGTTATGCATAAAATTTCCCGTTTTTTTGTTACTTTTACAGGGCTTTTTCCTGACGCTTTTGAAAACTACTGGACATTTTTTACTTTTAACCCCTTAAAGTACCAACTAGATCCAATTTCCTTTTTAAAGAGGGGCTTACGTCAAAAATTAAAGTATTCTTTCTACTCCAAACCGAGATGACAGACACAAAAAAAATTAACATACATCATTGTAAAACCAATACACTCCTCACTCCGTTTAGAGTCTAAAAGCAATTTGACACATAAATATGAAGAAAAATTCAAACTTGCAATAAAAACATAATAAATAATTATAAGTAAGAAACCTAACCATTGTTTGAGTAAGTTGAATTTAATGGTAACTACTCAAATTTATTAAGATCAGATGCTACGGGGATGATGAATTTAATATGTGTTCTCCTTATTGAGCTTATATGACTGTTGAAAAAATATGTACCTAGTAAAATATAAACAAAAAGCATAATACATAAAAATACAATTAATAGTTCGTTGAAATTCTGTTAAATAAAAAATCGTTATACAAAAATATAATGCAACTATATTTACCAAAAATTATCAATCCATAATTTTTCATATCATCTGTAAAAGGTTAACTCTTAAATATCAGAAAATAGAAAATATTTATTATATGGCATATTGTGTGGCAATGGCGAGAGGTAATATATATCAATGGGGGGAAAACGTTTGGAGGAGCTGTTGGAGAGGGTTGCGTATGAGCTATACATACTATTTTTTGATACACCTTTTGATATTATAAAACTCTATAATTGGATAATTATAAATTCCTCCTAAAATAATTAGGTAAAAATAAGGTCTGAAGTAAAATCCACACGGGAAAATATCCAGGTGTAAAAGGTAATTCTGTTCAAAAAAATATACAAGTACAAAAAAGCATTTGTAAATTTCTCTCCGAAAAAACAAACATTTTTAATTCATTTTTTACTAATTATATACTATTACTTATGTGGTAATTATTAAATTAATGTGTAAATTATATATTTATTGGAATACTTATAATGATTATACGTTATGATTCATATTATTATTAAAATAAATAAATCATTAAATGAATCATTGGACGGAAAAGGAAATATCCAAGGTAGTAGCAAGGCCTGATAAGCGTTGCTAGATCAAGATGTAGTGGTAAGATCTATGGAACTCCAGAGACAAAGTGTCATGGAGATAGAGATCATCAAGAGATTCATATGGGACTTTAAAAATTGGTGGAACTGTGGACCGAAATATATAAGTAACTATATGGTGCAAACCCTAACTGGGCAGAGATTCTTCCAGAATTATTTATGTCTAGAGTGGCCTTATATAACCCTAAGGAATGTACAGGCCTCAATATGCTGATTATTATCTTTCCATTCTCTCTTGAAATTTACTTCTATAGAATATATACCTTATAAGTTATAACTAATTCCAAGATGGTTATGGGCCCCCAATTATTTGTAATTATAATTTTATAATTATATGAGTATAATAATAATAATAATAACTTTATTGCATTTAAGATAAAAATTAACATGCATTATACAAGTAAAAAAATTTTAAATGATTTTCTTCAAAAGCCTAGGCTTGTGGAGGAGACAACAGTTCTAATTTTAAGGTGTGTTTACAATTTTAAGACAACTACATATTCTTATCAAAATTTATAACTTAAGTTTATACAAATAAAAGTTTATAATTAAACAATAAAATATAAGACAGGCACAATATTTAAGCTCAGCACAAATGTAGGTTTTATAAACAAGTTTTAATTTTATATTTAATATACTTTTTATAATGTTCAAAATCATTATAAAATAAAAATTGTTTAATAGGTATATCGTACTTCATACATAAATGTATACCTATTATAAAGGGATCTTTTTTCCCAAATTCCGTATTATATTTATTTAATCTAAAAATATTGTATCTATTTTGACGAGTAGAATAATTATGGTTAAAACTGACACTTTCAAATTTATAAAAATATAGATTTGTTAGTATTTCTTTTGCATGAGACTTCTCTACATTTAATATATCATAAGTATTATATAGTATATCAGAATTCGAATAATAGGGTTTCTTAAAAGCTATCCTTAGTAATGAGTTTATAGTCGTTCTAAGCAAACCTAAATATTTATCGAAGGTACCGCCCCACACACAAATTCCGTATGTATATACTGATTGTGCAATTGCACAGAAAACCATTTTAATATTGTTTGGTGATAAAATATTATTTAATATTTTGAATCTACCAAACATACTTCTTAATTTTTTAATCACTAAGTCAATATGAAAATTCCATTTTAAAAACTTATCAATCATGACCCCCAGATACTTCACTGATTCTACACCTCTTACACTTATATATAGTTACAATTACAAGTACCTATCAAATTTGTTTCTTGACATGAGTCATCATGTATTTTAATGGGTTCATAAATATCAAGACTTTTGACTTTTGATATGGAAAAGGGGATATAACATGTTTTATTAAAGTTTATTTCAAGTGAGTTTGCATCAAACCAATTTTTAATAAACGACATAATTTTTGCTGCTTTACTCATTAAATTAATTTAAATCACGAATTAGGATCGTAGTGTCATCAGCAAAACAGAAAATAGAGCATTCAAGATCCAAACTAAGAAGGTCATTTATGTATACAATAAACAATAATGGTCCTAAGACCGTACCTTGCGGAACACCATAATTCAAAACATTTAAGTTACTAAGTACATCATTTATACACACTTGTTGGCTACGATTTTCTAAAAAACTTTTAATTAGATTATTAGCGATCTAATACCATATTTATCTAACTTATTTAATAATATTTTATGGTCAACAGAATCGAATGCTTTTTTGACATCAAGAAATATGCCAAGTGTTAAATTACCCTCATCTAAATTATTATGTATACAACTGACGAGTGTTTGTAAAGCAATTGATGTATCTTTATTTTGCCTAAAACCAAATTGGTTTTTAGAAAAAACATTAGATTTCTCAAGGTACATAAACGTACTTTAAGACATTTCTCCAAAACTTTAGATAACGTATATGTTATGGAAATTGGACGATAATTTGAACAATTTTTTTTATCACCTTGTTTAAAAAGTGGTATAACTAGAGTATGTTTAAATAAATTTGGAAAAATTCCTAAAGAAAAAGGTAAATTAAAAATATACTCTAATGGATCTAAAATATAGTCTACTATTTGTTTCAATATATGGTTTGACAAATTACAACAATAAAAGGAAGTGCTATCTTTGCAGCTGAGAATATGTTTTTTAATTTCATCCTTAGTAATATTGCTAAGAAAAATTGAATTTTTGTTAACTTTAATTTTGGATTTATAATTAATAGCAGGTTTATGGGTTTTAATTTTATCAGCAATCTTTTCACCAACTGTAGCAAAAAATGTATTAAATTCATTAGCAATATCAGCATCATCAGTTATTATTTTATTTTTGGAATCAGTAACCGAAGAAATGTTTACATTTTTATTATTGTTCGCTTCATTTATTAAATTCCAAAGTTGTTTGGGATCGCCTTTTGACATAACAATATTTTTTGTGAAGTACATATCTCTAGCACATTTTATAACTTTAGTTAATAGTTTTCGATATGTTTTATATTTAATTTTAAGTTTAGAATTGAATGGTTGTTTTTTAATTTATGAAATAGCTTGTCTCTACGTTTTATTGAGATTACTATACCGGGTGTAATCCATTTTTAATTTTAATTTTAGATTTAGATAAACATATAAATTTTGTTAGTTTACACATTTTTATGTAATTTTCTATCTTAGAAAAGAAAAGTTCGACTGCAGTATCTACATTTGTCGAGTTTAACACGTTATCCCAATTTTTGCTGCTCAGAAAAAACCTAAGTTTATCAAAAAGTGTATACTTAATCGATTTTTTTACACTAGAAATATTATTATTTGGTATAACTAAACCGATTTTATTTAAAGATAGAATTGTACTATAATGGTCAGTTATATTATTTTGACATACGTACCCAATTATATTATCAAAATCATTAACATTCTTTAAAAAAATATGATCAATACAAGTTGAAGAACCACTCGTAATATTTACTCTAGTGTCTTTATTTATGCAAGATTTAAATCCATTAAAACTAAGAATATTTAGGTATCTAACTGAAACTGCATCTATTTTATTTAAATCAATATTTATATCACCACATAATATACACGAAATATTATTATCAAGACCATCCAAAAAAATTTCTAAACTATCTAAAAAACTTTCTTGAAGTAAATTTGGAGACCGATAAATACAAATTAAATTAAGAGCAGATTCATTAAATACAATGTTAAAATTCAGAGAGCTACAGAAATTAATCACACTAAAATTTATCGAATTAATTTTTATTGAGTTTTTAACGAATACTGTTATACCATCTGATTTATTCAATTTACTATAATAAATATAACTTGAAAAACCATCAATATGAAAATAAAAAGTATCTTTTTCCAACCATGTTTCAAACAAACATATTATATCAAATTTAATATCAGTAGTACTTAAAAAAATAATAAGTTCATTAAAGTGTTTGTGAATACTTCGAATATTCATGCTAAGAAAAAAGCAGTAATTTTTATTTTTGACAATTTAATTTAAGCTATTTATATTCTGTATATTATATTCTAAATTACTAATTATATTTAAAAATTTACTACTTGTAAACTTATACTTGTACTGAGTATACTTGTCATCTATTTGGCTTAATTTACGGAAACCAAATTTCCTTTCTTGCTTAAAATAAAATACAAAAATGAAAAAAAAGGATACAACACACGAATTTCAGACGTTATTAACACTCGCACAACAAATTACCATTGAGGCTTACATTAATATTCAAATTGTTTATTATTTTTTTGTATTTGTAAAAAATTCTTATTTTATTATATAATAATCTAAATTTTAATTATTACATTGCTTTGTTATTAAATTTAAAACATAAATATATTATATATATTCAGACAAGTAATATGTTAATTTTAAGTGTAGTGCTGATAATTTTTCACTTACTAAGGCATTCTGTGCGTACTTGAAAAAAAAACAACATTTTGCTTTAGAATATTATATTAATATATTATAATTATTTATTCTGTAAGAATAAGAATGAAGATTATCCATAAATATTAACCCATTGATTAGATTCTAATCATTAGAAGAAGAAATAACCAAATATACTTACTGGTCTCATATAGTTCGCTTTTAATTGGTTCTCCTTTACTAATAAAATGAAATGATAACAAAAATATTAACATAAAACTATAGTTATCCATGTCCTTATATCACTAATATGAAATAATATTATTGACTGCGTTAAATAACATACAGTAAAAAATATATATTATTATGATTAATAACAATATTTAACGACTAAAAATTCAATAAAAATAAACCCTCATCAATTGTCTGGTATTTAACATTTTTTAGATTCTGAACAGAGTGATGAATGTATTGATTTTACAATGATGTGTGTTTTTTTTTTTTTTCTTGTGTCTGTCGACAACATTTGGGGCAGTAAAACTGCTTCGATTTTTAACTTCTGCCCCTCTTTGAAAAGGAAATCGGATCTAGTTGGTACTTTGGGGGGTCAAAAGTTAAAAATTTTCAATAGTTTTTAAGTGAGTCGGGAAAAACCTTAAAAAAATGACGGAAAAACGGGAATTTTTACGCAAAACCAGTTTTCGCCCAAATCGAATTTTTTATTTTGCTATAACTCAAAAACTAATAGATGTAAATACTTGAAATTTTCACCAAATGTTTATATTAGCGTTCTCCATACACAGATACATTTTCAAAGAATTTTGACTTTTATTGAGCTATTTATAGACAATTGAAATTTTTAATTTTTTTTTAGTATTTTTTTTTAAAATAACGATAAAAATTTTTTGGCCGGCCAGAAAATCTTGAAAATTTAATACAAGGATTCTTATACGTTGTTCTTAAAGTGATAAAAAAAAATCCGAAATCGTTAGTCACAATTTTTTTTTATAAGTGCTTAAAGTTCGAATTTATATGAAATATGTCAAAATTGCGAAAATTGGCAAGTAATTTTGTGGTTGAAAAATCGTAAAATTTTTTTCTTTTACAACTAAGTTTTGAAAATTTTATACAAGGTTCTTCATACATTTTAGTTCAATTATCTAAAATAAAAACTCTACCGGATTCAGACAAAAATTTTTTATGAGTGTTTGAAATTTAAATTTTTACAAAACCGCGTTAAATAACGGTTTAGCCTAAAACGATTTTTTATATTTGTTGTTATTCAAACAGTATAAGTCGTAAACTTTAAAATTTTCCCAGTTATTTAGATTGACATTTTCTTTACGTGATTCGATTTTCAAAACATTTTGACTTTTTTTGAGCTATTTATAGGCATTTGAAATTTTCAATATTTTTTTATTTTTTTTTTATAAATGTTGATAAAAAAAATTTAGCTGGGACAAATTACTTGAAAATTTAATTGAAGGGTCCACATAACTTTTTCTAACTCTGATTCAAAAATTATAAAAATACATAGGCACAATTTTTTTTTATTAGCATTTGAAGTTCAAATATTGACAAAAATTCGTCAAAATCATGAATATTTTTCACTATTTGGTAGTTAAAAATTTATAAATATTTTTCTATCAAAAGCTAAGAATTGAAAATTTAATACTATGCTGTCCATAAGTTTAGCTTAGAATAATTATAAAAAAGTTTGAGGATTGTTCAATTGAAAAAATTTCACGTGTGTTTAAAGTTTTAATTTTAATTTGAAATTAAAAATACACGTGTAAAATAACTTTTTACTAATAAATAATTTTCGATTTTTGTTATTTTTAAAAAATTACTAAACGTAAGATCTTGAAACTTTTACTTAAATGTTTGAATTAGTTTCAAAGTAGAATATATTACAATATTTATGTATAATATATCCTAGACTGACAAATCATCTCCGTTCAGAATCGTTTTTCGTATACAATGATACCTATCATTGCATTCAAATTTAACCTTCCCTAGTCCGTCCCACCCCCTAATGTACAGCAGAGCGATACTCACTTACCCGCTTTTTAAAATCAAATGTGATAATCATTACTGAATATAAAATATGTAACTGTTGTCCTACACATTACAAATCAGTCGGAGTAAAACTGTAAACTCGTTTCAGCTTTCATTTAATAAAACACTCACTCAACTCAATTCGACCTAGATAATATTTTTTGCATACAATTAAAAAATATTATGCTTACGCCAGGGGTTCTTAACTGGGGGTCCGTAGATGGTTACTCAGAGGTCCATGGAGTGGCTGTGAGTTTTTTGTTAATAACCCAAAAATAATTACAGTCCAAGATTTCAAAGCAATATTGGAAACAAAACAACAGAAAATGTCACATTAAAATTTGTTTTTGACTATAAGAAAAAGTGATTATTCACAATCATTTAATATAGTATTAATTATACTATTTGTAGTATTACGTCTTAGATTTATTATCATTAAAACATATTTAAATAAAAATTATATCCTTTCATTTATATATTTATAAATAAATTATATAGTTTAAGAAACTATGATTTATGTATATATGTAGTTTTTTTTTGAGAGGGGTCCGTGATCATTTTTTATCCTTTAAAGGGGTCCATGGTTCAACAAAAGTTAAAAATCTGTGGCTTACGCAATAGAATATTTCGATAATGCATTCGACCTACCTTCCTTAATACATCACCGTCACTCATATAGAACACATAATTTCGGATGAAAGCTATTATTAATTCGATGAAAGATAACGTAAATGTAATACTGGTTACTACTCACAGAAACCTGTTAAATGTATCTTATGAAATACGAGTATATTACAGCTTATATACATACTGATTATTAAATGGTATATGCCAGAACTTAAAAAATTACTAATATATTAAATAATATATGTAAACTAAACATACAAGTCGTGTATGATACACGCAACTTAGAGATACGCTAGTCGCCACTTCCTTCAATTTGAGGTCAATAGACTTAAGGAATATATCAAACACTCAATAGCTTCTCGTAAACTACTACAGATGAATCCAAATATTATTGAATAGGGGAAAGGCGATAATAAATATTAAGGATAATAGATTAAGGTAATAGGATTATTTAGTAAATTTCATAAAAACTAAAATATCTAACATAATGGAATTAATCAACAAAAAATAATTTCAAAGTATTTTACTTTATTAACGGTTGTCTAAAATCCCTTATAGCTCTACAGTATGTGGTTGGAGTATTGAAATTTGCTAAAAAATAATAATAACATTTGGGTATGATTATGTTGTTTATTTTTATTATTTACTAACTGTACTAGTGAATTATAGTTTTAGTGCATATATTATATGTATTAGATTTAAGAATACTTTGAAACTGATTTAACAATATTACGTTTTATATTATTTTCTTTGCGGTTTTTTACAAATATATATACATAACCTTCACGTTCAGCTATATAATTAAATCAAAGTAAAAATTAAATATTATTTTATACGCTATAAATTGTATTTTAAAAGTATGTACTTGGTAAATATTCAAAACCATAACTTACTAAGTAATTCTTTGAGCAACTCAACCTCTAAATCAACGAAATATTATTATATAAATAAAACGATTATAAATTATTTTATAACAAACATAAATCTTAATTATATACACGTTTTATATGGGTAATAATATAATTATATAATTCGTATTTCATAAATATTGACATACGTGGATCAATTATCTTATTAATATATTTTTGGTTACATAACTGTGATACCTATGTGTATTTGTTTAAGGTTACCATAAACCATAATATACATTATGTATATTATTAAATATATTTCCTATATATCATTGGTAATACCAATAGGTAATATTGTACCATAACATCTCGTTTCAATACTGTTGGAATTGAAGCCTGAGCGAACTTGTTTATTGCGGTATTTAACACAAATGATAACACGACTTTATGATTATAATAACAGTATAATATAAAATGTAACATACAACTTGATATAGACACACGTCGTACAACGTACCGTGTCAATAAGTATCCGAGAGTGACCCAAGAGCAAGAGCAAGAGTCAGAGTGAGAGTGATTCTTGTACACAAAATGAGCCCTATATATACGCGTCATTGACGTCACATAATCATACCTATATATGTGTGTAGTATTAATAAGTATTGCTTGATGCTTCACATTACAATAGAAAGTTAAACTATGATATATAATATATTGATACGTGCACCCGTGTGCTTACAATGTATGCATACTAATATTAATTGTATATTTCAACACCCTCCCTCAATTAATAATTTCTTTGATTGTAGTCACTCCTATTGCTGACCGCAATTTTTCGAACCGATCTTTTACCAATGGCTTGGTCAAGATGTCTGCAATCTGGTCCTCTGTCCCAATGAACTGGAGTAGAAATAATCCGTCTTCGTACTTTTCTCTGATGAAATGATATCGTACGTCTATGTGTTTGGTCCTCTTATGAAACTCCGGATTTTTCACTAAACGTATAGCACTTTGATTATCAATATATAATATTGGTTGCTCACCTCCTGTAGTTGATAAGCTCTTGATCAAAAGTGTTATCCACATAATTCCCTTTACTGCTTCACTTGCCGCAATATATTCTGCTTCCGTTGACGATAATGATACACATTTTTGTCTTTGTGAAGTCCATGATATAACAGCTGATCCATATTTGAACAAATACCCTGACGTTGAACGTCGTGTTTCAGTGTCACCTGCATAGTCTGCATCGCTAAATATTTCCAATGACAACTGTGCGTTACTATCAAAATATAAACCATAATTAAATGTTCTTTTAATATAACGTATTATACGCTTAATTAAATTCCAATGCGCCCTTTTTGGATTTGTCAAAAAACGACTACCAAAGTTGATTGCATATGCAATATCTGGTCTTGATACTTGAGACAAGAACAATAAATTCCCCACTGCTTGTCGATAAGGTATCTCGTCATTTAATACTTCCGTTTCTCCCTGTTGATCAAGTGTATGTGATTTATCAATCGGTATTGATAACTCCTTTGCTTCTAACAAATTAAATTTGTTAATTATGCTACATGCATAATTTGTTTGGTGCATAAATAATGACCCATAATCCATTATGTCTACCTGCATTCCTAAAAAATATTCTACATTACCCTTTTTTACTTCAAACTCTTGTTCCAAGTTTGTTAAAAGTTCTTCAATTATTTCTTCATTATTTGCAGCAATTAAACCATCATCTACAAATATTGCAAGAATAATTTGTCCATCATGAGTTTTAAAAACACATGCATCAGCTTCACTAGATTGTAAACCAAATTTATTCAAAAAATCTTTGAATCTTTTGTTCCAACATCTTGGAGCTTGTTTAAGTCCATATAAGCTTCGTTGAAGTTAACATACTTTATTTGAACCGTCCTCGTAACCCGTTGGTTGTAACATATATATTTCTTCCTGTAAATCTCAATACAGAAATGCTGTCTTTATGTCGAACTGTCGTAATTTTAATTTTTCTACAGCTGCTACTGCGAAAATAGCTCTTATAGATTAGTAGTATGTTTTGGTATGTTCTGTATCCCCCGCAAATCCGGCAAATCCGGCTTCACCGCCCTCCCTATCGTGCGCGTGCCCCGCCATGTCTATCGCGGTCGTGCCTCTCCATGCCTATCGTGGCCGTGCCCCCTCCATGCCTATCGCGGCCGTGCCCCTCCATGCCTATCGCGGCCGTGCCCCTCCATGCCTATCGCGGCCATGCCCCCTCCCCTCCATGTCTATTGTGGACGTGCCCGGCCTTACCCCTCCCCTGTATGTTTTACTATGTTCTATATCCCCCGCAAATCCCATGAATCCCATTACCCCGCCATCCCTATCGTGCGCGTGCCATGCCCCGCCATGCCTATCGCGGCCGTGCTTGACCATAACCCCCCCCCCCCTCCATGCCTATTGTGGATGTGCCCGGCCTTACCCCTACCGATGACTTAAAGTTTAGAAAGTTAGTAAATGCAAGACCTAACTAGAAGCTATTATTTCAACAATTTAAATGTATCCTAAAATAATTGAAAATATTATCTGGATTTACCTTTTAACATGGTAAATTATTAAGTTATATTTTACCAATCCATGACCTAAAATGTTAACATTACCTAAATTTATTAAAAATTAATAATCGTCTAATTTAACATTTATTAATTTAGTCAGTACGTCTCCACTCGTATACTACACAGTGTACAAATGAATATCGTTCCGTCTTATTAGTCCTCCATCCCATCAATGTCTAACACATAATACCACACTAAAACCCTCCATAGGTTAGGTTGTAGAGTACTAATCCCTAATAAACCTACTCCACCCGCGCACCTACTATTGCGTAGGTACGTACGTGATCATATACATCATGCTACACCATAGGTACTTCACTACAATCAATGTCTATACTTCTATAGTATATACCACTGAATTAGTAAATTAAATAATACACTACTATCAAAAGCATGTAATTTATATTATATTAGGAAAGAATAACTATATATTTTATCATATTCATATAAACACTATATTATACTATACTGTATTATCAATACCTAGTACATACCACACCATACCCCCAACTACCATCAATGTCTATCACTAAAAATGTATATATTCTATAATTCTTAACATAACGATAGATAACTATATAGTTGTCTAAGACATTATTATATGAGGTATGTTGGTTAACATTTCACATACATATATGATTTATGTATATTATATTATTACAGTTTTAAAATATAGAATAATAACAGTATTATAAACATGATGAATGATTGACTAATAGTCATAAGAACATTCTTATTTCCTGATTTAACGAATCGTTTAATTATATACCTACAAGTATATACATACATTTGTATCCACATAAATAATATACCAACATAATTATTATTAATATAATATTAATCAATTATAAATAAATAATATACTAATAATACACCTTCATTTACCTCCACCTAAAAAATAATACTTCAAACTACTATACCAATATATCATTCATTCATACCTTATTTATCCAAGACATTATTAAAGGAGATATGTTGATTAACATTTCATACAGGTATATATATGATATGTGTATATTATTAATTATTATAGTTTAAAAAAATAGAATAGCAACAATATAACATAAACATGATTATTAACTAATAGTCTGTTTGGCAAGAACTTTCTTAGTTTCATTAAATATATCTTAGCATGATAATAACTATATAGTTATCCAAGACATCATTATAGATAGTATGTTGGGATATAATTACACCTCATGCATAACCATATACATCATACCATACCACCCCCCCCTTCCAATCAACGCATAGTCTACACCACATCATACAGTTCCCTCCCTGTAATGCTTAGTACATACCATACCATGCCACCCCCTTCCCTCTCATCAATGTCTATCACTTAATATATAGTCATTATATAATATACCTCCATTACCTACACCTTGAAAATTATACTTAAATCTACTATAATACCAGTATACCTATACCATTCTTCTAAACATACTTACATCGATATAGTTTCATAAATAGTATACATAATAAATAATATACTATTAATCAATCAATCATAAATAATATATAGTTAATATAACTCCATAACCCACACCTCAAAGGCTTAAAAACTATACTTCAAAATATTATACCTGTATTCCATAATTCCAAACATATATATATATTCAACATTGTTAGTTAATAAATAGTATAATAATACATAATATACTAGTAGACCCTCATTACAAACACCTTGAAAATTATACTTCAAACTTCTAGGTATATCAATATATCATACCTCCAAGCAAATGATACAATGATAGCTTATTAAAATTATTCACTTCAAACTACTACTACCTACTACTACTATACCATATCTCAAAACATACAAACGTTGATAGTTACAAAAATAGTATACATAATAAATAATATGCTAATATACCTCTATTACCCACTCCTTGAAAATTATATTTTAATCTACTATACCAGTATACCATATCTCCAAACATACATAGGTACATTGACAGCTAGATAAATAATATACTATTAATCAATTATAAATAAAAACATACATTGATATAGTAACATAAATATTAGGTATACATAATAAACAATATGCTAATATACTAAACATAGCTATTTCAGAGAAATTTTAAATATTTTTATAGTCCTTAATAACTCATTATACTATAATCATGTAAAATTGCATCCATAATTATTTCAAAATAAAATATTTTATTCGTTTTAAATAAAACATATTATTTCTCGGTGAAATGTTTACGAAAAATAGAAAAAAATCTTCAAGTGCAAAAGCCATCTCCGTTAATCGATTGCATGACATATGTACTGGATTTCGAAGAACGTAAGTTTTTAAATGTAGGAATCGTCGCAAGTTCTGAATTCAACTTCGGGGGTAGGAGGGTATGATGGAGAGGGTTTCGGTATTGTGATTCGTCCACTAACAACCAAGCGGTATATGGATATTAGATATGAGCTGTTAAATTGGATATTCCAGATGATGGGGATATCAGTCTCGTATATAAATAAGATACAAAGGTTGTTAAATACACCATTAGTTAATCATTCTTCAATGATTAAATACACCATTAGTTAATCATTCTTCAAGTGTCCGTGAAATTTCTTTAACAACTGTTAATTTTATCTAATTATTGTTAGAGCGTGTAAAATTTTATCCATAATTATTTCAAAATTAAATATTTTATTCGTTTTAAATAGAACATATTATTTCCCGGTGAAATGTTTACGAAAAATAAAAAAAATCTTCAAGTGCAAAAGCCATCTCCGTTAATCGATTGCACAACATATGTACTGGATTTCGAAGAACGTAAGTTTTTAAATGTAGGAATCGTCGCAAGTTCTGAATTCAACTTCGGGGTAGGAGGATATGATGGAGAGGGTTTCGGTATTATGATTCGTCTACTAACACCCAAGCGGTATATAGATATTAGATATGAGGTGTTAAATCAGATATTCCCGATGATGGGAGATATATTATCCATAATACCTGAGTCACATCCTTCACCCTCAATATCCATGCCTTTGAAGCGGGCTCGCGGAAGTAGCAATCTCCAGTTAATAGAAGAGTCAACGGACGTGATGGATTCTATATTACCTACCTCGATAATACTCATGACAGACATCGATAATGGTACGAATGAGAATGGTGCGGCTGTAGCACGGACCCTCGTCAGAAAAAAACGTAGTAAGGGGTGTAACGTGATTTCCATCGAGTCTAGAACACATCCCGAGTGCTATGTGCTACTGAATCGTGAAGATTTACTAGCCCTTCAAAAGTTAAAGTACTGTATACGTGACTCCGTCACACACAAAACTCTGATTACTCTACCGGCGGTCGTTAAGCAAGCGAGCTCTATGGTCAGATATCTGGAAACAACTTACGGACGTAACCCGAAAATGTATGAGGAGACTAAGTCATGTATCGAGAATATGCGCGAGGACTTCAAGCATTCAATCGCTCGGGGTGAAGGATGTGGTGATCCAGGGTATGCCAACGAGATAAAGACGCTGTCAGCGAGTGCATTAGCACACCTATGGTACGGGCAAGACGTGTGCGGGCGATATGGTAAGGGTGGTGGGTGTACAACAACCCCGTCTACCCTCATTACATAAACATACGGTATGATGATATATTATACATTTAAAATAAAATATGTATTCAAAAATAACTATTTATGATTTAATATTTATTTATTGATTCTCCTTAGATTTCTGAAACCCTCACAACAGTTGTTGTGGGTAATAATTTTGATACCTCGTATCAACCCCTTTTGATCAACCCCTTCATTTCCAGAGATCGGTGAAAAAAGGTGTTCTAACATGATATCACCACGGTGACCGATGTCTACCTCATCATTCCTAGCAAGATACGATTTCTATTAACTCATCGTTTCGATATAATGATAAATTTTGTATAAAGCTTTAAATTGGAAATATAATATATATGTATATATTCGTACTTGGCGTTGACTACTATTAATATTACAACACAGCTCTGAATATTCCTTTATTATGTAATATTAGTGAAGTATACTGTAGAATATACAACAACTGATCTGTCGTTTTATAATCAAATTTTCAACATTAAATGTTTTTAGTTAAACCTATTAAATCACGAACATCTATGTATTCTAAAATAAAATATAATATAAAGCGATGTTTAAATGACACAACCATTAACAATAATATTATGAGCAATTTGAGGGAATTATATTAATATTAACATGATGGAATAAGTTTTTTAATATTTTAATTATATATATATATATATATATATATATATAGAATAACAACAATATAACATAAACATGATAAAATAGTCTGTTTAGCGAGAACTTTCTTACTTTCATTAAATATATCTTAGCATGATAATAACTATATTATAGTTATCCAAGACATCATTATAGGTAGTATGTATACTTAGAAATATGGTAGGTACACTGATATAGTAGTTTGAAGAATAATTTTTAAGGTTTGGGTAATGGAGGTATATTAGCATATTATTTATTATGTATACTATTTATATTCTACTAGAAATAAGTGTATACTATTTTATAAAAATAATAAAGCTATACATTTAGTGAAAAATATATTTAATTATTAAACGTATATTATTTATGTATTATACAACGAAATATTGTTTACCACTGGTTAAAACTCTTGAAAATATTTTTAAGAAAAGTGAAAGTGCTTTACTTCCAGTTAGCCTTTAATGACTACTGAAGTGTTAACGGCGTCTGATTATTATTATTATTATAGACAGTCGAATTTTCTCTTTTAGTTTTTACAAAAACAAAGCTATTAAATCATAGTCCTTTATGTGTTCTGAAATAAATACAATATTGAGTGATGTTTAAATATCTTAATGATTAACAATAATATAATGAGTTAGTATCTTTCTGTTAACATATTCAAACAAAAACGACATTAGGAATTTTAATTAATTATAGTTATAGTGTATGGACTATGGAGTCACATCATAGTAATAGGATTAAATATAAAATATTTCTTCAGCTGTGTATAATAGAGTTTAAGTTATTAACATCCAATCTATATGTTGGAGGTGATAGTATTTGAGATATATAATATGTAAATAAAACAGTTGAGCGTAATGAGAGTAATATGATATTCTACTATTAATAAGTGAATAGTATTTTATAAATATTATGAAGCTATGAATTTAGTGGAAAATAATTTAAAGTGATATTATATAGGGGTAGGTTATATAGGATATATCTTATAGGGTAAATATCATTCGTAAATATATATTTATGAAAGCATGTATTACTATGTATTACATGTATTAAATAATATATAATATATCCCGTCATATATTATTAATGTAATGAAGTTGTCGAGGACGGAGGTGTTATCCTTATCCGATAATCAAATATTAATCGGGTTATCGACATATTTTCTTTATCTACCTATGTATGCTGTTAATTATAATCAGATATAAAACTATATTATTGTAGTTAGAAGATAATGTAAATATAATATATAGACTAGATACACACATTTAGCGGTGAACTATTGATTTTTCTATCGACCATAATAAATAGATAGTGAGTGAATAACCCGATAAAGGAATTTGTTTTCAGACTGTTAGATAACATGGTTATTACTAAATTACCGTTTATTAGGCATCACCCTACCCATAGTCATACACATTAAAATTATATATATACATATATATCGAAATGTTATTCTATCATGAAGGTGTCTATCCTAACTCGACCTCACCACACATCACATACTTTACATATCTATTTCGTATACGTTATCCCGCCTGACCATCACTATCACCCATTCTTGTATATATATATATATATATGATACGAGCGATATTAAAAATAGTTCCAGTGGTCGCTCGGTAGTAAATCTGCTCGATACAACGAATTGGGTGTATTATTACAAAAAATTCTGTAACCCGATTCATCTACAATATTATGATATCAGCTATTTTAGACGTTCATTATATTCTCGGAGTCAATAGGGGATACTTTATTAAAGAAATGTCTGTAATAGACATTGAATCATCGTTCAATCAACACTGGATATTTAGACATACGTCTTTAAAACAGGATACAAGAAGTCTAAGTGTAAATAGCTACCTTCAACGGATGCATCACGGTTTATCGTTAGATTACGGCGAGGTAGAATATGAAGAAATACATAAAATATTCCAATCGTTAAAATTCATAGGGATTTACGTAAAAGGAAGGTGTAAACGACAGATTATCGCCAACTTTATGCCGTGTGCTGTCGTGCTCAATTTGGAAGACTTTGAATGCCCCCGCATTTGTCGATTGACCCGCGGAGAAACACTGACATGCTGTGGTTTTCATTCAGATTTCAACCCACATCAGTGTACATTGAATAAAGTATTTGCATTGAAAAAATGGTATGTTAATAATCTTTAAGAATACGGAAATTGTTCTACCATGTATTATAAAATACAGTTTTAAAAAATAATTCTTAAACCCTTAATACAAACTGTTGAACAACCACTCGAGGAACGACACCGTCACTCACAGAACGGCACGTCCGCTCACAGCACGGCACGGTCACTCACGGAACAGTCACTCTCGGCAACCGTGAACTGATTCAACACGGATCCAGTTTAACATGATATGTATTTTACATCCGTATACAATAGTATACATATATATATAATATATTTCATTTCATAAATTACTATTAGGTAAATCTATTAAATGTATTTTTACCAAACTATGTAATTGTATAATATATATTATATTATATTATATTTTATTTTTATTATAATATATTATATTTATTTTATGTATAATCACACATAATACTATTATATTACAATATTATTTACATGGGTCTGTGAAATAAAATATAATTACTAAATATTATTCAATATATACTTACATATTATAGAGGTATTATAAACTAATTGATTCGACGCATGGGTATGTAAAATATATAACTGATTATCACTAACGAAGTAATTTAAAATAGTTTATCGCATGCGTTTACATATATCTACAATGTTATTCCTTTATTCACCATAATACAATCCTTTAACACTATGATGATTATAGATATGTAAACCCATCGCGGTTCTAATGAGGGGAAGTCGAATGAGTTTTAATGATAGAAACAAGTGTCATAAACCTTCCATCCATCTCATATATAGAAACATGTATAGTATGTCTTTGAAGTAGGGTATTTTGAATCGCATAAATACAGCCAGTAACGACACATTTACTATCAGTCGTCCAGCGTTTACTAAACAATTGAGAAGAATCAGCTACAAAGAAAACAACCACCAACACGGCTTTGACGACTACGAAAGCTGAATATCTATCGTTAGCAAAGGTATATTACAGAAAATTATCTACAACTTGATAACTATTGAGTGAGTATTTATTAGATATTCATATATTATATATTGTATAATATAAGTTATAGCCGTATATTAATATATATATATAGAACACATGATCGTTATACATTTCACATGTAATAATTATAAAATATGATTATAGACTATACTCATTATGGACTTATTGAAGAAAAGTTTGACTGTACAGTGCAATGTGAAATTTATCTCAGTCGGAGACTTACTCGTCGACAGACCTTATCCTATCACCCGAATGCGGAACATGGATACGCAGTATGGACGGACAGTGTTATGCACATTATCCGGAGAAGGAGGGGAGCTGCTAGAGATGTACCTTCCGCGATCAATCGAGCTGACTGATGAAGAGATTCTTGAGTTTAACTGTAGGGATCAAAAGGATCTCAATTTATTATTCAAGGGTCGTAGAGGAAGATCATTCAATATCACATTCGAGTGAAATATTTAATTTTTTCCATATAAAATAACTGGATATACTTGATAATTAATAATAATAACATAATTTAATTGGAGAATGTTTTCTATTTATTATAACAATCTGAGTGTAACCTCATTGTCTTCTTATGAATATATAAATATATCAGTAATTTTATCGTATGAATGATATAAGGTAATATAAAAACAATATAATATAATATAATATATATTAAGATAATAGTGTTTTAGTTATTAGCACACACATTATGTTGAAGGTGATAGTATTCGATATATTTATTAATTGAAACGATTGAGTGTAATGAGGGTAAAACGGTGGTCGACTCAACCTTCCATAGCTCGACACTTAAATACACGACCGTCACTATCACACGTTCTTGTATATATTATATGATACGAGTGATACTAAAAATAGTTTCAGTGGTCGCTCGGTAGTGAATTTGTTCGATACAATGAATTGGGTGTGTTATTACAAAAAATTCTGTAAACTAATTCATCTACAATATTATTATGACATCAGCTATTTTAGACGTTCATTATATTCTCGGAGTCAACGGGGAGTACTTTATTAAAGAAATGTCTGTAATAGACATTAAATCATCGTTCAATCAACACTAGATATTTAGACATACGTCTTTAAAACAAGATACAAGAAGTCTAAGTGTAAACAGTTACCTTCATCGATCACATCACGGTTTATTGTTAGATTACGGTGGAGTAGAATATGAAAAAATATATAAAATATTCCAATCGTTAAAATTCAGGGGGATTTACGTAAAAAACGGTGGTGCAAACGAGGGATTATCACTGACTTTATACATTGTGCTGTCGTACTCAATTTGGAAGACTTTGAATACCCCCCCCCCCCAACATTTGTCGATTGACCCGCGGAGAAACACAGCATGGTAGTAATTTATATTTTACATTACGTATAGTTTTAATTGTTACACATTACATTATAAAGTATAGTATATAGCCCATACCCCCCCCCCCCCCTAAATACGCTACTGTATATATATTACATATCATTTCATAAATTACTATTAGGTAAACCTATTAAATGAATTTTTATCAAACTATGTAATTGTATAATATATATATTATATTATATTACATTATATTTTATTTTTATTATACATATAGATTGGATGTTAATAACTTAAACTCTATTATACACAGCTGAAGAAATATAATATTTTATATTTTATCCTATTACTATGATGTGACTCCATAGTCCATACACTATAACTATAATTAATTAAAATTCCTAATGTCGTTTTTGTTTGAATATGTTAACAGAAAGATACTAACTCATTATATTATTGTTAATCATTAAGATATTTAAACATCACTCAATATTGTATTTATTTCAGAACACATAAAGGACTATGATTTAATAGCTTTGTTTTTGTAAAAACTAGAAGAGAAAATTCGACTGTCTATAATAATAATAATAATAATAATCAGACACCGTTAACACTTCAGTAGTCATTAAAGGCTAACTGGAAGTAAAACACTTTCACTTTTCTTAAAAATATTTTCAAGAGTTTTAACCAGTGGTAAACAATATTTCATTGTATAATATATAATACACGTTTAATAATTAAATATATTTTTTAATAGTATACACTTATTTCTAGTAGAATAATACCATATTATTACTCACATTACGCTTAACTGTTTCATTTACATATAATATATATATTTCAAACACTATTACTCCCAACATATATAGAATGAGGGTATGAACATAACGTATGGGTTATAAGATAAAACATATTTTCAATTAAATTAAATTAAATGTGATCTGTTTATTAGGATAATAAATAAATAAATAATAATAATAATTATTATTATTATTATTTATACATGTTTATATATATATATATATAAAGCATTATATGTGAAATTAGCTTCTACCCATATATCTTATAATTAAATAGGTAACATAAAATTATTTATTCCCTATACTATATAAGTATTATATACATATACTATATTATATTCATATCTATAAATAAACAGTTTTAAGGTATAATTTGCGATAGGATACTGATATTTAGATATGATATATGTTTTCAACATCAATATGTCCAAAGCATTTAATTAACATTCGAGTTGATAATGAAATAACGAATTAAAACTTTATTAGGTTCATTCAAAATCTATTTGAGTATAATTATATTATTATAGTTATTTTTCATTAAACTAATTATATATTATTATATTTTATTATATTTTTAATATATTTCATATCATTTCATAAATTACTATTAGGTAAATCTATTAAATGAATTTTTACCAAACTATATAATTGTATAATATATAACAGAAAATATAATATCACGCGTGTAGCGTGTGATGACGGATCCGCGCGTACGGATCCGATCGTCGTCAACAACACGTTTATGGTCAAAACGATTCAAGACATCATTATAGGTAGTATGTTGGGATATAATTACACCTCATGCATAACCATATACATCATACCATACCATACTCCTACCCTACCATCAACGCATAGTGTATGCCACACCATACACCCCCCTCCCTATAATGCTTAGTACATACCATTCCATACCACCCCCTTCCCTCTCATCAATGTCTATCACTTAATATATAGTCATTATATACCCCCATTACCTACACCTTGAAAATTATACTTAAATCTACTATAATACCAGTATACCTATACCATTCTTCTAAACAAACTTGCATCGATAGTCTCATAAATAGTACATATAATAAATAATATGCTAATATACCTCCATTATTCAAACCTTAAAAATTATTCTTCAAACTACTATATCAGTGAACCTACTTATATTTATAAGTATACATACTACTTATAATGATGTCTTGGATAACTATAATATAGTTATTACCATGCTAAGATATATTTAATGAAAGTAAGAAAGTTCTCGCCAAACAGACGATTAGTTAATAATTTATCATGTTTATGTTATATTGTTGCTATTCTATTTTTTCAAACTATAATAATTAATAATATACACATATCATATATTATGTTCTTGTTTGAAATGTTAACCGACATATCTCCATAGGCGGATATTGGGGGGAGGACTTGGGGGGGGGGCTTAAGCCCCTCCAGAACGTAGTCAAGCCCCCTCGGAAGGTTCTAGTATCTTTGAAGTGTCTAATAATGTGTTGACGCTAATGGATATGGTAAAAATGTTAAGCCCCCCCCCCACAGATATGACCAAATATCCGCCTATGCATACCTCCTTTAATAATGTCTTGGATAACTAAGGTATGAATGTATGATATATCGGTATAGTAGTTTGAAGTATAATTTTTTAGATAGAGGTAAATGGAGGAGTATTAGTATATTATTTATTTATAATTGATTAATATTATATTAATAATTATGCTGGTATATTATTTATGTGGCTACAAATGTACGTATATCAATGTAGGTATATAGTTTAACGATTCGCTAAATTAAGAAATAAGAATTTTCTTATGACTATTAGTTAATCATTCATCATGTTTATAATATTGTTATTATTCTATATTTTAAAACTGTGATAATATAATATACATAAATCATATATGTATGTGAAATGTTAACCAACATACCTCATATAATAATGTCTGAGACAACTATATAGTTACCTATCGTTATGTTAAGAGTTATAGTATATATACATTTTTAGTGATAGACATTGATGGTAGTTGGGGGTATGGTATGGTATGTACTAGGTATTGATAATACAGTATATTATAATATAATATTTATATGAATATGATAAAATATATAGTTATTCCTTCCTAATATAATATAAATTTATAATATATTATATATATATATATCTCCATAATATTGAAATCATGAAATACGGTGGCTGGAGGGGGTATTCAATAATATAATAAATTTTCATATCTTATACATGAAAATAGATAACCCTACACTGTATTGTTATATATATATAATATTATTAATCTGTTGTTAACCTTCCATGAAGCAAAATTAACTATTCTATTCCTGATTTTCAATATCAGCATATTATATTTTTAACTAAAATATTTTAAACCATAGATTACTAAAATATTATTTAGTAATTTAATATGTTAATGGATTGTTTCACATAATATTTTCAAATATTTTGGGGTACACTTAAAGCATTAAAATAATAGCTACTGGTAAGGTCTTACTATGTTAAAATATTACAATTGCAGGTGATATGATGTATGAAGATATACCTACATAGATCAGTGATTAGGAATCGTTTTAACAGTTTTGTTTACCATAACTTTTAAATCGTTATAAATAGCTGTCATGATATACATAATATGCACTTTCATACTTAACATCGATAAATGATAATGAGGTATCGTCAATAATTACTTATTTATATATATGTATATATATTATTAATCGACTACTAACTTTCTATGAACTAAAATTAACTTACGCACTATTTCAAAATGTTTGTATTCTATATTAAATATAGGAATATAATATTTTTTAAGAGGGTAACACCTAACATGTACCAAGGGGAGTGGAGGGGAGGGGTAAGGCCCAGCACGCGCACGAAAGAGAGGGTGAGGTATTTCACGTGAGGGAGAGCTATGTATGGTACGTGATCGGGGGTAAAAAATATACAGGCTACGTGATGGACAAAGGTACAGCACAATAGGAAGGGGGATATGTATAGGTTACGTGATGAGGGTATAAGACAGCGTGTGACATTGACTATAGGTTTCGTAATGGTGAGGGGGGGGTATGTAGTGAATAGGAATGGATGGGTGGAGAGGGGTACGGCTATGATAGGCATGGAGGGGCATGGCACGCGCACGATAGGGATGGCGGGGTAATGGGATTCACAGGATTTGCGGGGGATATAGAACATAGTAAAACATACAGGGGAGGGGTAAGGCCGGGCACGTCCACAATAGACATGGAGGGGAGGGGGCATGGCCGCGATAGGCATGGAGGGGCACGGCCACGATAGGCATGGAGTGGGCACGGCCACGATAGGCATGGAGAGGCACGGCCGCGATAGACATGGCGGGGCACGCGCACGATAGGGAGGGCGGTGAAGCCGGATTTGCCGGATTTGCGGGGGATACAGAACATACCAAAACATACTACTTAGATTCATATCGGACTACTGGTGAAAATGTCTCATGGTAATCTATACCATACTTCTGTGAACAACCTTTAATGACAAGCCTTGCCTTAAATTTGTCTATGTTCCCGTCCGATTTATACTTAGTTTTGAATACCCATGCATTACGTAATGCAACTTTATTCCGCGGTAAATCGACTAATGTCCACGTTTCATTTTTATTTAATGACATTAATTCGTCATTCATAGCACATCTCCATTCATTTACCCGATGTCCGGTTATTGCCTCATCAAATGTTAATGGTTCTACACAATCGGCAATGAACGACTGAACGTTATACCTGTCCGGTGGTTTTAATGTACTCCTGTCACGTAATACCATCCTATTGTCATCGACTACTACTTCGTCCTTGACTTGATTTTCATTTTCTTCAATCTGAGTCGACGTTTCTGTGAATTCTAATTTGTCAGTGATTATATTTTCAAATTTAGTACATTCTTTTTCGAATATAATATCTCTACACAAAGATATCTTATTTGACTTCGAGTACCATACTCGATAACCCTTTGTGTCATTTGAATAACCAACAAATATACCTTTTTCACTTTTCGGATCCCATTTTCGTCGTTTTTGTTTTGGAATGTGTGTATACACAACCGTACCAAATACTCGCTAATGTTTTATGTCTGGCTTGACTTTAAAATAAAGTTCATAAGGTAAGTTTAACCTTAAAATTTAATGTATAAGTACATACCGAGATTGCTCAAAATATCATTCGAATTTACTGCATCTTCCCATCGAATTTTAGAACTATCTGTAAAAAGACATATTTATATAACATATATACATAATTGTCTGTTTGGTACTTACTTTTTTTATATTGCTATTTATTAAACTAGACAATGCTGTTAACCACGTGACATGTCCCCAACCCCACCCATTCAAAATGTTGACATTTTTTTACAAGTCAACATTTAGCATTCATTTAGCAACAATTTTCAAGCCTATTTTTTAATCATAAAATATAAAAAACTTAGGGTGGGGCTGGAGACACATGTCCCTAGCCACTCCCATATCATTCAAATCACATTTTCAAATTTTTTCTTGACCCATCATTTAGCAGCCAATTAGCAATATTTTGCAAGGTAGTCGTCGAAATTTGCAAACCAATATTTCCTCTGTTCGCGCATTTAAATTGTTTAAA
This sequence comes from Schizaphis graminum, assembly GCA_020882235.1. NCBI lineage: Eukaryota > Metazoa > Arthropoda > Insecta > Hemiptera > Aphididae > Schizaphis > Schizaphis graminum. The sequence goes on from CM037033.1 coordinate 96,820,243, forward strand.
AATTGTTAAAAAAGCCTCCAACTTTCATAAAAAGTTTAAATTAATTAAAAATGTAATATTAATAAAATGTGTATATTCATGAAAAATATTCTTTATTGATTAAAAAATTGCAAATAAATAGAAAACACTAATTATCATAAAAATGCTCTTGTATAATAACCTCGGGGAAACCAATGCCATTCAAATTCTAAAAATTCCATAGCGAATTCAAGCAAATAAGTAGCAGGTAACTGGTAGCAACATTTTTTGGTTAAAATAGAATATTTTTTAAATTAACAATATTTTTCATAAATATACACTTTATTAATACTACATTTTTTATTAATTTGAACTTTTTATGAAATAATGAATATTTTAATTACCTTGAAGCTTCTAATTTCATAAAAATGATATTTATTTATGAATTACAGTTTTTTATTAATTTAGAATTTTTTATTTAATGTTTTATTTTGATCTACTTATTTAGTTTTTTTTAATTTATTTTTTTTTATAAATATTTCAGCTTTATTAATTTAGATTTTTTACAAGGCTGTGCATTAACGAGTTAATAAATTAAAAGTTAAGTTAATTTTAACTTAATAACTTGACTTAACAAGATTTGCTAACTTAATGGATGTATTAACAAGTCTATTAACTTAACTTTGAATTTAATTTAACCAAAACATATTTAACTTAACTCAACTGAGTTTAAAAATATCATTAATTTGCGCAGCCTTGATTTTTAATCCATAAAGATTCTTTTTTAATATGTATTATAGATTTTTTTATTAATTTAGGCTTTTAATTCAATTCATACAATTTTTTATAAACTATAAACTTTTTAATTTATGATTTTTAATAAATTTGTTAATTTTTATTTAAGTTTTTTAGATTTACTCATTTTAGATTCTGAACGGAGTGATGAATGTATTGATTTTACAATGATGTGTTTTTTTTTTTTTTTTTTTGTTTTTTTGTCTGTGTACAGCATAACTAGTCGAAATAATGCTTCAATTTCAAACTTTGGGGGTGGTTTCCGATGGCAAAGTGGATATCCTTGGTGCATTATAGAGGTGAAAAGTGAACATTTTCCAACAGTTTTCAAAAAAATCGAATTTTTTATTTTGCTAAAACTCAAAAACTAATCGATGTAAATACTTGAAATTTGTACCAAATGTTTATATTAGCGTTCTCCATACACAGTTAAATTTTCAAAGAATTTTGACTTTTTTTGAGCTATTTATAGACAATTACAATTTTTAATTTTTTTTAGTATTTTTTTTTAAAATAACGATAAAATTTTTTTGGCCGGCCAGAAAATCTTGAAAATTTAATACAAAGTTTCTTATAAGTTGTTCTTAAAGTAATAAAAAAAAATTCGAAATCGTTAGTCACGATTTTTTTTTATAAGTGCTTAAAGTTCGAATTTATACGAAATATGTCAAAATTGCGAAAATTTGCAAGTAATTTTGTGGTTGAAAAATCGTAAAATGTTTGTCTTTTATAACTAAGTTTTGAAAATTTGGTACAAAGCTCTCCATACATTTTTCTTCAAATATCTGTAAAAAAAACTGTACCGGATTCAGACAAAAATTTTTTATGACAGTTTGAAATTTAAATTTTTACAAAACCGCGTTAAATAACGGTTTAGCCTCAAACGGTTTTTGATATTTCTTGTTATTCAAATAGTATAAGTCGTAAATACTTGAAAATTTTACCAGATATTGAGATTACCATTTTCTTTACGTGATTTGATTTTCAAAATATTTTGACTTTTTTTGAGCTATTTATAGACAATTGAAATTTTCAATTTTTTTTTATTTTTTTTTTATAAATGTTGATAAAAAAAATTTAGATGGGACAAATTACTTGAAAATTTAATTGAAGGGTCCACATAACTTGTTCTAACTCTCATTCAAAAATTATAAAAATACATAGGCACAATTTTTTTTTATTAGCATTTGAAGTTCAGTGGCAATGAAAGTATGGTATGACGAGAGACCTGGTGAATTGAGTTGATGAGTATGGACGATGACCAGCGTGATAAGGCTTATGTTTATGTGGAAGATGGATGTGTTATAAGTAAAAACGCACAAACTTAAAAAGGGACTCGAAGACAGCGGAGCCGCACGAACTAATCGGCGTAATAGTTTGACCGTGAAGAAACACGCAAGAGGTGGAGGTGGAGTATACGAATAAACGCTGAAAAAAGTATTTGTGAAAACCACACAAGGAGGAATATTATACAAAATACACTTAGATATGGCGAAGTTCTTGTTACGCAACGACCAAGACTTAGGTCGTGGTATATTATTAATCGATCATATAGTTGAATGCCGTACAGCCAGGTGTTGACCTTTGTTCTAGACGGATAACGACAACCTCAAATTAGATATTTTACATATACATGTATAGTTCATTCATTGTGATATATTTATGCAACACTAATTGTTATTAAACAAGAAAAGAGAAAGAATATTTAAATACAGTTCATGTTTACACTGCGTACACACAACACGTTTCTTATCAACAGTTGCTATTCAAACAGCTGCTACCATAGCTACAAATCACACCGTTATAGAAATACCTATTATTTTATCCCACTGAATATTATTTTAACAATATTTATAAAAAGAAATCGAATATGTATTTCAGCGCCTCTTTTCCTAACGTCCATATTATTATTTTGAAAAGAAAATTGTGTAAAGAAAATGCGAATCTTATCTACTTGTGGAAGTTTCAAGTTTCTACGACTTATACTTTTTAAATAACAACAAACATCTTAAATCGTTTTCCTTATTTTCCTTATTTTAAAAATTCAAACTTGCGATAAAATCATAATAAATAAATACAAGTAAGATACCTAACCATTGTTTGAGTAAATTGAATTTACCGGTACCTAACTACTCAAATTTATTAATATCAGATGCAACAGGGATGATGAATTCAATATGTGTTCTCCTTATTGAGCTTATATGACTGTTGAAAAATATGTAGTAAAATATAAACAAAAAGCATAATACATAAAAATACAATTAATAGTTCGTTGAAATTCTGTTAAATAAAAAATCGATATACAAAAATATAATGCAACTATATTATTTACCAAAATACATCAATTTTCGTTTTTCCATATCACCTGTAAGAGGTTAAATAATAATTTAAATTTAATTTAGTACATTTATTTGATATTAAATTTAAAATTTAAATATATTGTATGTATTCAGACAAGAAATGTGTAAATTGTAAAATAAAGTGTAGATAAGTTTCACTTACCACAGCATTCACTGAACACTTGAAAAAAAACAATATGTTGTTTTGGAATATTATTTTATAAAAAGAAATATAATATATATTTAATGTTATAATTATTTAAATGAAATTAAAAGAGAGATCATACAATTAAATTATTAAAATTTTTTATTCTGTAAGAATAAGTATTAAGATTATCCATAAATATTATCCCGTCAATTAAAATATGAAATAAAAATAATGCACTTACTTATATCAAATTGTGTTTCAGCAGAACCTAGACTAATAAAATAAAACGATAACAAAATTGCTAACATTAAAGTATAGTTATCCATGTCTGTATATCAATAATATCAAATAATATTATTGACTTCGTTGAATAACATAACTTCATAAAATGATATAATATTAGGATTAACAACGGTATATAACGGATTAAAAATTCAATAAAAAAATAAATATTGATTCAATAACAACTGAATAAAAAGTTTGAAAAATGCAAGTAAATACCCATTTAGTTTAAGTTTGTATAGGTGAAATCTGTACGCTGGTGTTAACGTTCCGAAAACTATGTGTTGCAAATTAAACTTTATTATTTACAAAACTAAATAACATACTTACCAATTGAAAATCAAATGAAAAATTAATTTGTAAAATAACTCGAATTATTTAATAACAAGATTACCTATATAATACAAATTATAAAAAATATAAGATAAAAATATTTTCGTAACTTGACAAAATACAAATTCTACCGCAGAAAAACTGTAAATACATTTCACCTATCAACGAATTTAATTTCTCCCTGCAGATAAAAATTTTTGCAAGCAATTATAAAATATTACGCTTACGCAATAGAATATTCGTGTAAATTACAAATTGTGTATGATACACGCATCTAAAGGGCTTCACTACTTCCGCCAAATTTGAAGTCAATAGATTTAAATGTCTGACAATAGTTAACTAATAACTTACTAAAATTTATGCAATTATAATTATGAAAAAAGATATTTGATTTCAGTTTAGATAGTACTATTGATCGTACTATTGCTTTGGTAATACATTCATCCAATTTTACCTTGAATTGTTTATGAAAATTAAAACCATAATTGGATTAAAAATAAAAAAATCTATATTTCTCTGTCGGGGTGACACGTCAAAATATCCCTAGTAAAAATTTCCCAGTTAAATAATAAATGTTGACCTTTATTATAAAAGTTGCGATTATAAGTAATAATCGCACTTTATCTAAATAATCTACGTAATATTTGTCCACGAAATAAAAAATTTATCGACGCTTTACTCTTGCTTTTGCACCTGTGAATATTGTTATTTCTGCATTTGGAGAACTAATTAATTCCAACTTTTAGGTAGAAAATGAGGAAGATTTACAAACAGTTGTTGATTTTTTTGATGATACATGGATAGGGAAACCAATACGTGGTGGTAGACGAAGACCTCCTACTTTTCCAATTAAAATATGGAATATGTTTGATGCTGTAATGCAATGTTCTCCCAGGACAAAGAATGCAGTAGAGGGATGGAATAGAGCATTTAATTCTGCACTGGGAGCTAACCATATGTAACAGTGTGGAAATTCATAAACATGTTGAAGCGAGAACTAGGTCTACAGGAGGCAAACATATGGAACAACAAATAGCTGGAGTGACTCAACAGAAAAAAAGGCGTGACTATAAAGATTTGGACGAGCGGTTAGTTGCTGTTGTAAAAGGTTATAGTGACACTAATAAAAATAGATATTTAAAATCAATAGCGCATAACTTAATATTATAATAGGTACGTGTTTTATTGTGTATTATAAATACAATAATATCGTTGAACTCCGTATACCAGATACGAGCTTATAGCTCAGTTGGTATATGTATCAGCCATTATTAATGTATTTTATTGTAATTATTTAATTACAATTGTTTTAGCTGAATAAATAAATAAATAAATAAATAAGTATCTAATCTTTGACGAATATTTTTTTTCTATTCTATTAATGTATTAGTATCCATGTAACAGGTATAAAAACGTAAATTTTGAATTAATATTTGCGGGGTATATTATGTGATGGAATATTTTTGCGGGGATATTTTGGTTTGGGGAAATTTTGACCGGTATACTTTGTCGTGGAACCCTCTGTAGGATAAATGTACGTTTTTCTGATTGATTCAAATACAATTTACGGATTTAAAACCGATTAACGATCATCAACATTAATTTGGTAGAAATAATAAGCATATTGTTTACGTAGTTCGTGTTGTCACATTGTTTTGAGATGTTCAAATAGAAGTGACCGAATCAGGTTGGCAATATAATCAGAAAACATAATATTGTATACTACATATATTATATTTTCGACTACGTTTCAACCATAAAAAAAAAGTACGACCAATCACTCAAAACCAGTCAATATTTTGAACGGACCATTGAGTTTTACTCGGTAGCTCACCAGAACAAACCACCCTTTTAACTAACTATATTTCATAGGATTCGGAATATTATATTATTTAGACTAACAGTCGCTATGTGACGAACCCCGAACCAAATTTTATCTGGTCAAAAGCCATTATTGGCTATTATTTATATGATGATTCGATAACATTTATTTTTGGCTTTTAGAAATGTAATTTATCTTTTTTTAATATAATCAAAAATTTTTTTCAAAAAGTAGTCCACCTAAACAATTATGACTCACGACAGCAATTTTAGACTATAATATTTTCATAATGATTTATAATAAATCTATTGGAACGATTAATTTGAGAATATAAGTACTAATGTTGGGACGTAAACTAATAGTAGCTGCTGAATATACTGTCAAAATATTACATCGAATTAATCATAGTTTACATCCGAAATTATGTGTTCTGTGTGACAGACGGTGATGTACCAGGGGAGTAAGGTCCGACGCATAATAATCGTAATATTCTTTTACGTAATCGTAATAATTCTTAATTGTGTGCAATAATCATTATCTAGGTCGAATTGAGTAAGTGTTTTATTAAGCGACAGGTGTTCACAGTTTTTCCGCGGTATAACAACTGCCCAGGACGATACCCGTTTGCGTACATTTAACCTTTTTTGCGACTCGTTTGCGTACAAATATACAACTCGATTGCGCATACAAATTTTTAATACCTGTGATAAATGATCCAAAACATAGTACTCGTTTGCGTACATAAACTAGCAAAAGTCTACTAAAACCCTTAACAAAAATAATGTTTAAGATCACCTGATTTTAAAACACGAAACTCACTATACTTATAGTTTTCAATATTAAAACAACGTTTTCCTATGCGCGTTTCAAAAACATTTGATATTTGATTGTACTACACGAAATAAAATAACTCGTATCTCGATAGCATCACACGTTCTACTAAATAATAAGCATATAGTAACATCCAGCAGTTGTCAATAACGCACCCATTTATCTAAAATCACATTATCGTTTAGAACCGCACACTAGTTAATCAATTACGTGTATCTTATCGAAATTTGCTCAACAAGTAACAATATAAGTCTAATTTAATAGCTGTACGCAAACGAGTCGTCATTTTTCAGGTCAAAATTAGTATTAACCGAGTTTTCACGTTTTTTGATGTACGCAAACGAGTTGTCAGTTTACAGGTAAAAAATTGTGTACTGTGCGCAAACGAGTATCACCGACTGCCCAAAGCCTCAATCTTTATTTAACCAATATCCAATACTTCTCAATATTACGGTATTTTTACTTTTCATTAAAATAATATTTTTAAATATTGATTTGTAATATTAATACACGCATAAGCGGCACTTGGTAGAAACTCATGTGGGTGCAAACACTGCAAAGGTTTATGGTAAATGGTAATTCACAAACCTGTGCGGGGTGTTTCTCCAAACCACCTAATATTTAACTGCTTCTATTACAAAAGTAATAAAAAAAAATTTAATGTAAAACTGTATTTTATATTTAAATTAGTATAATATTTTTGACTGCTGTCTGTGGGTGCAAAATGATACTTTTTCCCCCTAGATACATTTTCGTGGGTGCAACTGCACCCTCATGCACCCCCCAGATGCCGCCACTGAATACACGATTGAATTGGAGTTATAATACAATATTAAAATCAAGGCAGTATATTAACCAAAATACTATAGGTAATTTAATTGTAATACCTATATTGAATATTCTAAGTTGTATTATTTGGAATATTGATTAATTATTAATATTATTGAATAAGTTAAATAATTATTATATAGAAAAATATTGTACAAAATGAAACATTTATATCGAGTACCTAAATTACTGCCCAAAGTAACAATGAGAACAAATAAATGTAATATCAATTAATTTCTTACTTCAGAAATTTGAAAAAAAAACTTTTATTTAAAGTCTGTTGGTGCAAATGGTACAATTAATTTTCAACTCAATAATATTTGTTAATTACAGTTGCAGTACTGGATGTGTTTATATTGTTTTATAATCACAACTTAGGCGTTATTTTCTTTAACATATGAAAAAATCAGATATAATAAATTTCATTTATCACTATTATGGAATATTTAGAAATTTGTTATAAAAATGTATTTGTAGATATACCTAATAAAAATAATTTTGAACTTTTTTTTAAATTGTGGACTGTAGTTACCTCACTTACTCACGTATTACTTCCCCTACAACCTTTCAGAAGATTGAGCCTAGTTGTGAATTTACAACTACCATCAATATATTATACACACAATAAATGATAGGTTATATAGAATATAATCAACTCCTCAACTGAATGTATAACCCCATATTTCCTTTTTATTCAAAATTTCTAATAATCATTTAAAGAATTAATAATTATTATATTAAAACAAGCTAATCCAAAATTATTACAAACAGATAATGGTACAGAATTTTATAATAATCAATTTCAAGATTTAATGAAAAAACGTCATGATTCAATTATTTAAAACTTTTGGATAATTGATAAAAACTGTATAATATAAATATTTTTGAAAATAATATTAATTTAAGAATAAGTACTTATTAAAATATATCATATATCTACTAATAATACAATTATAAAGACGGTTTTTTTCACTCAACGCATAGAAACACATTGTAACGTCACAGAATTTTGTTATTATATAATATTATTATTACAACGAATATACCTGTACCCATATTGCCACTAATGAGCATACCCTATTTATATATTATTATTATGATTATCGCGCGCTAATACCGAAATGACCGCAGTATTATGTAATAACTGTCCCCTGGCCCGCCACAAACCCGCAGTGTACGGTGTCCATACGTCGCCACACACGGCCGTCGTTGCCGTCGGCGCTTTGTCGCGTTCGGCGATACCGCACCGGCGGAACAACGCTGAAATCTCCCCGATTATTATGTATTCCCACAATATGACGACACTGATCTGCCCCACCAACATCGAAGATCTCCGCCGCCGGCACCAGGCCACCGCCGTCGCCGGGTCTCCGACAAAACGAAATCATTCTTTTTTCCAACTTCATTGTACCCGGTCGGTATTTTCTTCTCTGACGTCTCTGGACCCGTTCCGACCAACGGCCCTACACCTGTTCCAACGACGACACACAGAGCACGCGGTCAACAATTTTTTGGCACACTCACCAACTCGGTGAACATAATATGCTGATTGCCATTGTCATTTGACACATCTGCCGCATACCATGAAGATGGGCTAAGGTCATCCACGAGGGCCCGGGCGGCGGCCACAACTGCTCCAGCCACAACAGTCATGCAGCCACGTCGAAAGTTGTAATATGTTTTTACTTTCCCTGGTCCCCCCCCCTTTACGTTCGGCTGTAATAAGCCCGGCACATTTTCCGGTAACCCTGCGAGGGCACGCCATGGGTGACATGGTGTGTTGCCTCCCGTGGGCCGAGAAAGCATGCGAAAATTAAAATATTATTTCTGTAATTGCCATGTGCCACTTTAAAATATTATTTCTGTAATTGCCATGTGCCACTTTAAAATATTATTTCTGTAATTGCCATGTGCCACTTTAAAATATTATTTCTGTAATTGCCATGTGCCCCTTTAAATTATTATATTTTGTTGTTGCTGGTTATATCATTTTGTTATATTATAATGATGTCCAAACTAACTACATGTTATGCCACTTTATTATATAATTTTTATAACCAAAATTATTATTCTTATTATTTTTTAATATTATCTTTTTCCCCCCTTAAATAAATAAATCCTCGGCATTCATTTGCCGTTGTGTGTACAAAGCCTATGAGCTCCACCGACTTGGCCCTCAGGTCATCACGTGGTGCGGCTCATAGGTCACGGCAAAAGTGGTCCCCTTTTGTCGTGGGTGGTTTACGGAGCCCTAGAAAGCTCCGGATTCTCACAACATAATATGAATATAATAATAGTATACGCTTTTACTAACATCTTAATTTCATAAAATATACCTATGAATCGTGACGTTTCTACAAACATCGATTCACAAATGGTTTTACTGAGCATAATATTCAGTTTAGCATTTGAAAATTATTGAAGCATAAACTTATGATTATTTGTGAAAAACTATAAATAATTAATCAATATGAGACATGATATATAAATAAAAGAGATATATAAATGTGTATGAAAACAAGTCCCTTTCACATCGATTGCTAAAAACACACTAAATCAGAATTTACAATTTAAAATAAAATTTATAATCGACGAGTTGGTGCCAATAACTATAGAAGAAAGGAAGTTATAGAAATAAATGTATTTTGATATTTTGTTGAGCGTGTTAGCAATTACTAAGATAACGATTACAATTTCGAAAGTCTAAAAGAAATGTTAATGATGAAAATATAATATGCTATATTGCATTAAAAACATGATGTTACGAAATTACAGATATTGACCGTCAAATTAAGAAGCAAATAAATTCTTACAATAAAGAAAATGGTATAAATTTTACATTCGTTATTTCAGTTGACCATAATGATTTTAGATCATACATAAGATGTAATGGTATAATTATGTTTAATATAGTTAATGGAATAACATCTATATTGGGATTTGAAAAACGAGACTATTTTCCGGAGTATGCCATTCGTCGATCGGAAAAAGCTGTAAATTTAAACACAATTAATTCTATAAAAGTATTCTATCTCAAGGATCATTCCACAATCACCTTCAAAGTCATACGATTTACGAGTTTTTTCCGAGTTAAAAGATCTATGACAAAAGTTGTTCAATCACCAACAAATTTAATATACCTATTATAAATAAAATAAAATAAATATTGATTCAATAACTGTACAATTAGTTGATTAGGATTTTAATCAAATCGAAAATTTTGGCGAGACTTTAACAGTCGTGTTACATATTAAACGTAACGGTTCTTAAGATGGGACTAAAATTTAATATAAACTATTACTTGACGTTAATCGAGCTAGTCACACGACTAAAGTGTTACCGATAACATCGACTAAAGTAAAAAAATTAACGGTGAAAAATAAAAAAATTCTAAAGGCTCTTGATTATAAACTAAATCAAAATGCGTGAAAGTGATATTTTGGATATAAGTTCACGGTTCGAAATGGATTCTAAAATTATCAAAATTGAATATCATTCATTTACATCGTATACGACTTCATTTAATAAGAATAATGAAATACGTATACCGATCCAGCAAACAGATGTATATCCGTAGGTATCTGCATGAAAGTTTTATATTTATAGAAGGAACAATATCAGATGCTACAAAAGTAAAACTTTCTAATAATGGTTTTTCCTATCTCTTTGAACAAATAGGTACGACTTGAAATCAATGTGATAGAAGTAGATAGCACACGTGCACTTGGTATTACAAGCTCATTGAAAGGTTATCTATCAGGTACGCCAGATAACTTTAATTGTTATAAAAATGCAGGTTGGATTTTTAAAAATAATACAAACATAAAAGAATCAATCTGTTAATTGTATTTCCAAATTAATATAATTTTATATATTTTGTTTTATTTGATAGACGACAAAATAAATCACTATAAAGGCAGTGTTCCAACTTATAATTTTAATTGTCGTAAAATATTATGTAAAATGTTATACAAACAAATTTATAATAAAAAAATTATTATGTGTTATATTTCTTGTTTTTTTAAGAATATAATTTATGAAAATTAAACTACACAATTTTTATGTTTGCAAGAATGTTTGAGGTGGCTTAGTCCACTTAAGCCCCCTCAGATTTCCGCCAATGCCTTTATAGAGCAATACCTCCCAATAGGGCATACTACGTTCTTACGAATAATCTTAGAAAATAAGAGACAGAGAGAGACCGACACAGCAACTAATTTCATGACAGAAATTGAAAGCCTGTGTAGACAGGTTGATGGTAAAATTAAAGAACAAGATATATGTATTTATGTGTTAAAAGGACTTAAAGAAAATATATTACAAACGATTTCTATGCAGGACAATACGACTTTAAAAAAAAATTCAAAGAAAACCTTAATAAACTTGAATTGTTGCAATACAGAATCACCAATCGAGGTGCAATTACTAGTGAATTTACGGATATGCTAAATAATTTACAAGTAATCAAACGACAAAAATATTACGACGAAAAAGTAAGGGAAGAAAAAAATACCAAATAAGTGAAGAGGTAAGACGTTTAAACATATTGGGAAAACAATCTAATAAATCGGTTGAATTTGAAGGTAGATATGATGAGAAAAGATACATATCATATAATCCTGATAGAGATACAAGAGGGCGAAGTTACGACAGAAATAGAGACTATGGCAGAAGGGAAGAATACAGAGCCCATACCCAGGAAGGTTACGAAAAAAATTCAGGACTCAAGAGGCTATAATAGAGGTAGATCTTACTCGAAAGAAAATAAAAGAAGTAATAGAGACAGATCTTATTCAAGAGAGAGCAGAGATATTATGATAATTATAATAAAAATAGAAGTATAAAAAACCATAAACGACAAGATAGTAGAGATAGGCGCAATAGTAGAGACAGACAAACAAGGTAAAGAACACCGGAGAGATATAGGAATGAGGGACAAGCAAAGAGAAATGAAGGAGAACATGAAGTCAGTAATTTTTTATAAATGTGACCAAAGGAGACGTTATTTAATGCAATGCTACAGTAAAAAAAACTAGAAACGACCGGGTTAAATAAGGAAATCACACAACCAGCTCAGATAATAAAACGGACAAATTAATAAATAAAGTAGGGAACATGATATACCTACATTATAGACTTGGTACGAAAATAAATTAACAAAACACATTATATTAAATAAAGAAGAAGAAGCAATTAGGAAAAACAGAGTTTTATCAGTAAAAATGTAATTTGAAAACGAAGTAGAACATGCAATACTGGATACAGGTTCCGATATTTCGTATATAGGTAGTCTGTATATAATACTCCTTAAAAGGCCGACCAATAATTGTTTTACAGAAAAATATGTAAATAAAGAGAATAAATAACAATAATATTCTAAATTATAATAGTTACATGATTACAAGGACGAAGTGGAATATGGGGAGGAAACAAGGTAATTAAAGACGGTGTCGTCGTTGCGCATAATTACATCGAGCGATAAGCAACATGTGTGGCACGAACAGTGCAGATAGCAGATATTGAATAATCATTTTTCGCCGTAAATAAATATTATGTGATTTATGATAAAATATATACTGATACACATAATTCAAAATTGCAATGTTTTTCAAAAAAAAACTTAATTTACATATGACATATACTCAAAACCATGTTCTCATTGGTGCTAATCCCCTTAATTCATCCGGTTCGAAGGACCATAAAACACGCACTAGCCCTTTTAATAATAATAAGGAGATTGGACACGCTGTGCGGGTTTCGTATTGAATAACAGGATTAGGCAGGTAAAATATTCAAAACAGTATGTTGCTATCACGAGCGTAATATTTCACACAAATTTCAATAATGACATAGGTAATACAAATAAATACAAATAAATAACTCACGACACTGTGGCAATGAAAGTATGGTATGACGAGAGACCTAGTGAATTAAGAGGGCGTAGTACCTGCGTTTTCAGTACCAAAAACACTCTTGCTTAGATTCCAAATAAATAACTCTAGGAGGGTTTAAGGACAATAACACCTATGAACAAAATTAAAAATAACAATATTATTGAGGGCTTCACGTAGCCTTTTTTCAAAAGCTTAATTTTATGAAAAGTTATAGTCATTTGAAAATGTTATGTTGAAAATATCGAAACTTCTTAATGTTATGCTGAGTTATATATTTGGAATGCAGAAAAATAGCTACGTGGGGCTCTCAAAAATGTAGTTATCTTTAATTTTGTTCATAGGTGTTTTTGTCCGAAAATCATTCTTGTGCGTTTAACTTTGAATCTAAGTGAGCATGTTTACACGCTATAAAATGTTTATTTGTCCCATCTAGTGCTGCTTCTAGCGGGACTGTAATTTCCAACGTCGGTTTATGTTGGTGGCGCGGTGGTGGCGCGGTGGCATCTCCCCCCTCTACAAGTTCAACACAACTTGACCGAGTGATAAAAATAGCCCCGCCAAAGTGACGACAGTGTCCCGCATGCATTTTTCAATTATTTCTATTTCATTATTATTCTTTTATCGATAATGATAAAGTAGATAGTAATAATTTTGGGATAGACTACACAGTACACATTCTTATTATTTGAAGCAATAATTATGACGTATTATTACTATAGTCTATGGAACTATTTATATTTTAATTGACTTATTGAACAACATAATATCGTTTCCTTTTCGAGTCTAGACAACAGTCTTCACTTCTGTTTTGAATTTTTGACTCAGTGGTGGGTAATACAAGGTTTTACATGCATTATACTGTATTATACGTTATACACGTCTAAAAAGTTAAAATTATTTTACTGTTTTGTTCATTTTTTTTTAATTATGGCAAATAAAAAAAAACCAAAAAAAAAAAAATAACGGCAAGAAAAGGCTAAGTGGCCATGTACTTGTACATCGACGTTACAATAAAACTAACAAGTAAGTTCTTGTTTTGTGTATTCCTAATTATTTTATTTTTTCAAGTAATTTTGGTAGTTAAAATATTTATATTTTATTTTATTAGGTACTAGATAGGTAAATATTTAATTTTATCAAAAACGTAAACATTGATAGTTTTTTATTTTACATATTTTTAAAGTATTATTTTATAAATATTTAGCTCAAAACAATTTATCTTGGAAGACACTACTAATAATGTATTACCGAAATCATCTATCGAAACTAGTAACTTAATTGACAGTCAACCAAGTACATCAACATGCTCTTTCGTTCAAACATCGCCAATGTAGGTAATCACGTATTATATACATAGGTACGTGAACATGTAAAACTGAAAAAGGATATTTTTTGCATTAAAATGTTAAACTAATTATTTTATATTGTTCTGAATGTATTATGCAGGGTAAACTTATTATCAAATGATACTTCTATGGCTGGCATTAGTTATTTAAGTCCGATCAAAAATGTATTGTGCGAAGAAGAAGAATATAATAATTTAGATACAGAATCTCATAAATTAGCTGTTGATATAGAAACTGAAGATTTGTATAACACGTACCTATGTTTTATTTTTTCATTTTACATTCTAATTATCTGTTTTTAAAAATATTTTCACCTATTGAATTATGTATGTACCTTTTAAAGTGAAACATACAATCAAATATCTGGGAATAGAATTGTTGACATATCGTATGTATTCAATCAAATTCAAAATAATAATCACGATGGTGGATTCGGATGTAATTTTATGAATATGGATTTTTTATATGAGATTCGATTAGGATTTTATTCTGAATATTGGTTTAGTTGCAAAATGTGTAACATAAAACAAAAAATAAAATCCGTGAAAAATTCACCAACTAAATTTTTATGAATTTCTAACACTTAATAAATTTAATAATTAGAAAAAAATCATGCATCATTCTAAACTCAATACATTAATCGCACCACTCAGAATGTAAAAATAATATATCCATATAAAATATTAAAATATAATAGGTACCTATAGTGATTATATTTTATGATAGGTATTGGCTATACCCAAGTCAATGAATTTTGTGCTGGAATCGAAATACCATCAATGACTTCTAAGTCATATATTTTTATTGAAAACATATTACAAAAAGAAATCAAAAATACAGCTTGGGCAGAAATGCAAAAAGCAGGCGAAGAAGAAAAAAAAATAGCTTTGGATTTAGGAAATGTCGATACAGATGGCGTCCCTCTAATAACCGTTGTAGCTGATGGGCAGTGGTCCAAAAGAAGCTACAAAACAAAATATGACGCTTTTTCTGGAGTTGTAAGTAATTATTATAATAATATAATATGATTCAGAGTAAAATTAAACATTTTCAGACAAGTATAATAGGCTTCCAGACCAAAAAAATCCTATTTGTTGGGATCCGCAATCGTTATTGCGTAATTTGTGAGAGAGCAATAAATAAAAATACAACAACACAAGACCATGTTTGTTTTTTAAATTGGAAACAAGGAGCTACTAGCATAGAAGCCGATGCTATAGCAGAAGGGTTTAAAAACAGTATAGATATGCATGGTGTGAAATACTCTAAATTAAATGGTAAGAAATAAAATAAATAAAAATATAATACAGTATAAACTATAAACTATTTACGATCGATCTTTAAACTGGAAGCATCAAATATAAAATTTCAACAATTGTAAAAAATTTTAATATTAATATAATATATTAGGTGATGGAGACAGTAGTGTCACAAAAAGATTACACGAAATACTTCCCTATGGACAGGCGTTAAGAGTTGAAAAAATAGAATGTAGAAATCATTTGTTACGCAACTACTCACAAAAAATGATGGCCTTGACTAAATGAACCGAATTTCCAATTGAAATACGAAAGAAAATATCAAACAACATAATTAGGATGCGAACAGATATAACTTGTGCAATTAAATTTAGAAAATCTGAA
Source organism: Schizaphis graminum (assembly GCA_020882235.1). NCBI lineage: Eukaryota > Metazoa > Arthropoda > Insecta > Hemiptera > Aphididae > Schizaphis > Schizaphis graminum. Next base: position 96,836,462 of record CM037033.1, read on the forward strand.
AATAAGCCTTTACATCAAAAAATTACTGGTAAAACTTTAATATTAGTTAATAGTTTATTTTCTAAAAGTGTCACATTTACAGGTGGGCCCATGGGTCAAATTATAACAATAAAAATCATTAAAAAATGTATTATTATTCGTAAATAATAAAATAATAGTAGATAAAAATTAATAATAAATAATTTATTATTTAAAATATTATCAATAAATAAATTTGTATTGATAATAATATAATATATATTTATTATATTTATAATCTTAGGCTAATATATCGTCTTCAAAATCGTATTTAGTACCTATACAACAATACCTATTCAAAGCATTCAAAGGCTACACATCAATTATAACTTTTCGAAATAATAAGTGTACTCACTTAAATTGATCACCTTGTATGATAAATTAATTTATCAAATACTTTAACTTGCTCTATACTAGGCCTTAGATTTGATATTGCTAATGCTCCTAACCATCGAATATTTGACAATCACGAAAATTGTTCATCATATTTTTGTGATAAACAGTCAATAAATTCAAATAACAAAATAAAAAACCAGGATATTTCAAGAGAAATGGAAATAGTTGTGTCTCGATTATCAAATAATGCCAAGAGCTTGCTATTAGATGTTGACAATAATATTTGTGAGCAATTCAACAGTGTGATAAATAAATTCCTAGGAGGAAAAAGAATTAATTTTACTCAAAAAAGTTCTTATAGTACTCGTGTATATGCTGCTGTTGTTAGTTTTAATTCCTCACAATATTTGAGAACAGTACAAAAAAACATAACACAAATGAGTCCAGGTATTATTTTTCTTGAATGAATTTAAATGATAGAAGTAAATGCTTATAATTATAACACTGCAGGTAACAAATAATTTAATGATTTTAGGGATTGTCGGAAAAACATTTTTAAAAAGAACATTAGAAAAAAGATATAGATGCCAAAAGAGGAGAAAACTTCTATTAAATAAAAAGTCAAACCTAAAACCTAAAAAACTAAATTTTAGTAAAAAAGCCGACGAGAATTATAGCAATGCAAACAAATTAGATGTTCTCAAAGATGTTAATTGTGTAGAATTTGTGAATGAAATGAATTTATTTATCAAGTAATATTATTTAATACCTATCTCATTATAATTATATACAATTTAGTTTTACACATTTAAAAATACAAATATGTACATAAGTACATACAATTTAACATGTAATTCACGTTGTTTTTTAGAAAACTAGGAGAAGTTGATCGTACTAAAATTGAACAAGAGACCAGAGATCAAGCTCAAAATGATACTTGGATAAGTGAAAGGCTTTGTAGACTGACAGCTAGTAATTTCGGTCATATTTGTAAGATGCGTGCTAATACTAGCTGTAAAAGTACAGTTTATTCAATTTTATACGCAAGTTTTACCTCCAAGTAAGAACATATCTAAGCATAAATTAATTATAATTTATGAGCATTTTCGAATAATTAAACAAATACAAAAATAAGGTCAGTTCAGTATGGTAGAGATATGGAAGGGGTTGCTAAAATGAAATTTGAAGATATGTATACTGGAATTCAGATTAAACCTAGTGGTTTATTTATAGACGAAGAATTTCCATTCCTAGCTGCAACTCCAGGTTCGTAATAAATCATATAAATCATTTAAATGTTTACTAATAACATAATATGTATAATGTATAATTGTATAACACTGCAATGTATCATCATTGCGTTATGTAGATGGAATTATTGACGAAAAAACAATAGTAGAAATTAAAGCACCACACTCGGCGAAAAACAGCCAAACTGCAATTGAGGCAGTCGAAAGTGATAAAGTATGTCTGATACTGTGTCAATATTATACATCATTTAGGCATTTAGCTATAGTAATTTATAAATACAACTATAAATTTCATTATAATTTTGTTTAGTTACCTTACTGTAAAATTGAAAACGGCCAATTAAAGTTAAAAAATAACCATAACTACTTTTATCAAGTGCAAGGCCAACATCACATAACAAAAAGGGAAATGTGTTATTTTATTATATATTCTCCTCAGTGGATATCGGTTGAGAAAATAAAATATGAAAATGAGTTTTGGATTACGAGAATGGTCGATAAATTAAAAACGTGAGAATAAAAATTATTAAACTAGGTGCTAAGGTGCCTAATTTATTTTTAAATTATAATATATTACTTAACATTTACATTATTTTTTTTAGATTTTATTTGGACTGTTTGCTTCCGGAAATTGTAGATCCAACTTATAAATATCGTATGATGGTGTCAGATATTAGGGAATCAAACAAAGTAGAAGTATTGAAAATGAAAAATAAATCTAATACTTAATATGATAAACATTTATTTAGTATCATATTTTTCGTAAATATATTGTCAATTACCTATACCGGCTATACCTTTAAATTACAATGTTACGGTTTCAAATTGTATGTTTTTTATTTCACTTAAATGTAGGTACCTATAATGGTTTCGTATAATATTGATTAATATACAACATTAAAATGGATAATTCTATAAATAATGGTGTAATAGGTACCTAATGTTGAAAAAGTATTATTCTAGTATGTATCTACAGTTCTTATTACGTCTTTAGTATTTTGAGCAAGACATGCAGCTTTCAAGTAATTATATATTAAGTCGTATATTATATAATATATATAAATAATAATATATATAATTTATATTAAATTACACCTACTAATTGGTTTTATTTAAATATAATTATTATTTTAATAACTTATAAGCATAATTTTAATATAATATAACGTAAAAGACGCAACAACCTTATTAAATGTAAGGGTTTTTCTTAGACCGCGCTAACCGAGAAAACTACTGAACCGATTTGGCTGAACTCGACACTCTGCTGAAGGTTTTAGTACCACTATTGTCAATAAAAAAAAGCGGGTAAGTGGGTATCGCTCTGCTGTATATTAGGGGGTGGGGTGGACCTCAGACTATGGAAGGTTAAATTTGAATGCAATGATAGGTATCATTGTATACGAAAAACGATTCTGAACGAAGATATTTGTCAGTTTAGGATATATTATATTTAAATATTGTCAAATATTCTATTTTGAAACAAATAGTATAGTTTTTATATTATGTTACTATGGTTACTATGGCCAACATTCGCATTATGAGCGTATGAAATTTAATTTAAATTTTGACATATTTCGTATAAATTCGAACTTTAAACACTTATAAAAAAAAATTGTGACTAACGAATTCGGATTTTTTTTTATCACTTTAAGAACAACTTATAAGAAACCTTGTATTAAATTTTCAAGATTTTCTGGCCACCCAAAAATTTTTTATCGGCATTTGAAGAAAAAAAAACTTAGAAAAGTCGAAAATTTCAATTGTCTATTAGTAGCTTAAAAATGGTCGAAATATTTTGAAAATTTAACTGTAAAGAGATAACCATAATATAAACATTTGCTGAAAATTTCAAGTATTTACAATGATTAGTTTTTAAGTTACAGCAAAATCAAAAAATCGATTTTGTCGAAAAGTGGTTTTTCCGTAAAATTTCCATTTTTCTGTCATTTTTTTTTTGTTTTTCTCGATTTTTTTGAAAACTATTAGAAAATTTTAATTTTGACCCCCCTAAAGTACCAACTAGATTCAATTCCCTATTCATAGAGGGGCTGAAGTCAAAAATCGGAGCATTATTACTGCTCCAAATGTTGGAGTCAGACACAAAAAAAAAAAAAAAAAACACACATCATTGTAAAAGCAATACATTCATCACTTCGTTCAGAATCTAAAACACACATCATAGTAAAAGCAATACTAGTATAAAGTATAAAGTTCATAAAAAATCAAAAAAACATATTTCATACGAGTTTTCAATGAAATAACACATTTTATGTCTTTTGTTATTATGTTATTATGTTGCTAAGAGACGGTTGCTAAGGAATGATAAGTAACGCTTTTTCGATAACGCTTTTCCGATAAAGCGGTAGTTATAGGTAGTTTAAATATTTGGTATACTATACTTAATACATAATAAAAAATAATAATTTTATTTGGTGTTAGGTTTTACTGTGAATGTTTATTGCCAGAGATTGTCGACCCCCAGTATGGTAAACGATTTTTAATTAGCGATATAATAGAGCCAGAATACATTATGCAAGAAAAAGAAAAAGAAAAAACTTAGGCTATAGAGTATAAATATTACATATTATAAATAAGTAATAATGCGATAATTTTAATTTGAACTATGTTGCATTACAGGTTTTATGATCTATAAATAGGTCCATATATTTAGATGAGCAATGACTTAAATTATAATTGTTAGTTCATGGGTAAGCAAGGATATTTAAAATATTACGTCAAAATTTACGTGATTTTATAATGACGCGAAACGTCTTGAACGAACGTTCATAGACTAATAAACAGCGCTCCCGAACCTAGCAGTTGTCGGCTAGCCGACAACTGCGAATGTGGGCGTGGCTTAAACGCCGCGCGCTTTCGGATCACAAAAACACTTAATAGCGCATTCTCTTGGCCGTTGCATACGTTTCGCTTTTGGTAGAGCGTCCTCTTAAGTTGATGAGTATATGGACGATGACCAGCGTGATGAGGCTTATGTTGATGAGGAAGATGGGTGTGTTGTACTGTTGTAGGCAGAGCCGAGTTAAGGGGGGAGGCAAAGGGGGCAAATGCCCCCGGGCGCCGTAGTTTTGTAAAAATAATGGGGCGCCTTTATTTGCGCTTAATATACTACATGTGGCCTCGAGAACCAAATATGTTATAATTTTATTATTATATATATTTTAGTATTTTAAGGTATATTTTAGAATCATGTATAATATGGTACTGTTTGTGACAAATAGGTTGGCTTGGTGACGGCGACGGTGATAAAGAAAAACCCATTTCTCCGTATTTAGATATTATTTACCGATTATATAGCTAAATATTATTAAATTGATATATTAGTATCAAAGTTATCCTATCTACTACAGTAGATAACCGTTATTATTATAATATACTTATATACTATAATATTATTAATATTTTATATTACCATTGAACAATATGTCTGTTCTAACCATTACTATCTGACGTCTGTACACAGTGCTCAGTTATTTAGTATTGCCTATTGGACATTACCTAGTTATAAATTATTATACGCTGTGCGCGTTTTATTTTTATAATTTACGTAAATTACAATTGCTAATAATTTAGTAAGTATTTACAGTTTATTTTATATTATTATGCTTTTTTATGACTCGTGTAATTTGGCTTATAAGTTATATTTTATTTATATTGGCTAATGGCTTGTTGATAACTTGTTATCAATATTTTTAGTTAAAATAAACTAAAAAAATGTATTAAATATTGTATATTATATTTTAGTTAGTTTTCGTGGTATTTGATAATATGGAGATTTATATAATAAGAAAACGATTAATAGTTAAATTGTAGGGAAGGGGCGCGAAAAAATTTTGCCCCGGGGCGCTGAATAGCTTGACACGGTTCTGGTTGTAGGTAAAAACGCACGAACTTAAAAACGAACTCGAAGACAGCGAAGCCACACGCACAAATCGACGTAATAGTTTGACCGTGAAGAAACACGCAAAAGGTGGAGTATACGAATATACGCTGAAGAAAATATTTGTAAAAACCACACAAAAAGGCGGAATATACAAAATACACTTAGGTACGGCGAAATTCTTGTTATGCGGCGACCAAGGCTAATAGCATTGATCATAGAATATAGTCTAATATAGTCTAATATAGTCTAATATAGTCTATTCCATAGGTTCCCAACCCGTGGTACGCGGAAGGCTCGTAGGTGGTGCGCGAAGAAATTTTTTTATTACTATTTGCATTCAATATTATTTAGTTTAGTTTATTTGATATTAGCTAATTTTATAAAATTATTATTTTATCAAAATAAATTTAATGTCGATAACATGGGGTTTGTAATCGTGGCAATTTAGAATTTTAGATAATCTATTCTTATCGATAAAGCGCATTCTTATAGTTTTAACGTTTGTGTTATTAATATTATATTTTATATAATATGGTTATGGCCACTCAATTGGCGATAACGATTATTGGAAAATATACGTAAGAAATATCAATGAGTTATTTTTCATTTTGGATGTCAACAAAAATAGAATACCCATAACCCATCTCTTTTCGAGCAAGCATTACAATGTTTAATCCCATTTGTCACTACTTATTTGTGTGGGAGTGGATTTTCGGAATTGCTGTATTTGAAAAATAAGTACAGAAGTAGGCTCGATATTCAAAGTGACTTAAGAGTGAAAATTAGTTCCATTCAGCCTGATATTGATGACCTTGTAAAAAATAAACAACAACAAATATCACATTAATTTTATTTATTTAATTTTATTATTATTTATATTTATTATTTTTTTTTATTAATTTGAAAATTGTAATTTAAAATTTGAATATTTAGTTTTAACTAAAAATTATGATTTTTTTACTTTCATAAATATCAAATAATAAAAATGTAAAGAATTGAATAAATAATAAAAATATACGCTAAAAAAATTTGACTCCTAATTTAGTTTTAGAATTGAGGTGGTACGCGTATTGATTATAAAACTATAAATGTGTCTGGTGATACTCGATGATAAAAAGGTTGGGAATCCCTGGTCTATTCTATAATCAATGCTAATAGTATACGCAACAATCGCGGGCACCGTACTGGCCTTGATATTATATTTTAGTAGATCATGTGGAACGCCGTACAGCCAAGTGTTGACCTTTGTTCTAGGCGGATAACGACACCCTCAAATAGATATTTTACATATATATGCATAGGTCCGTTCACTGTGCTATATTTACGCAAAAAATGGTATACGCTAGCACTTAGATACTTAATAACCTATTAAATAATATATTATAAAAACTAAGCATATAATTCGTGTATGATACACGCAACTTAAGGCTACGCTAGTTGCCACTTTCGCTAATTGAGGTCAATAGACTTAAGGATTCACAATTATTATTTATTGACCTCAATATCTTCTCGTATATTACTGCAGATGGATTCAAATATGATTTTATTAGGGAAAGGAGATAATAAATAATAAGATTAGTAGATTGAGGTAATAAGAATATTTAATATATTTCGTAAAAATTAAAATATCAATTACATATAATGGAATTAAATAAACAACAAAATAATGCAATTAATCCTTAAATGGATCTGTTTGCGTGTATAATGCATTACAAAACGATAATGGCTTTCTAAAACCTCCTAAAAAATAATTGTAACATTTCAGTACCATTATGTTGTTTACTTTATGTATAACTGTACTACTGAATTATAGTTTTAATGCATATCATATTATGTGTGGACTATTTTTGAATTACATTTAAGCAATTATGTATCAAGGATCAATTTAATTTTTAATATAATATACATATAGACATTTATAATTTATAAATTACTTTTTAATTCATTCCTTTCGTAATAAACGATAAATGTAAATGTATAACCCATGTCTATTAAATTAAATAAAAATAAACATAAACATTACTGTTTAACTTTTAAATTGTATATTTAATTGATGAACAAGGTAAATATTCAAACTATTACTACTTACTTAATGTATCATCTTTCTCTAAATCAACAAAGTAATATTATATAATTAAAACGATTACGAATTATTTTATAACAAACATTAATTATATTCAAGTACACGTTTTATGTGGGTAATATGTATAATTCATAATATTTTACAAATCTTGACATACGTGGATCAAATTATTATCATAATAATTTATTTTTGGTTAATATAACTGTGCTCATTGTGTGTATTTGTTTAAGGTTCCCATAATATTTATGTATATTATTACCCATAATATTGTCACTTTAAGCATGGAAAAATATTTAAATATAATGATATAATTAAAAATTAATATATAAATACATACTTGCTTTTAATATAGCACGATCTAAATCAACAACAGGTTCATAAAACTTTGAATTTGGATCTGTAAAATCACATATTTATATTACATATATACATAATTGTCTTTTTGGTACTCACTTTATTTATATTGCTATTTATTAAACTACATAATACTGTTTACCTCCTTAATTTTTATTATAGGTATAAGAAAAAGATAAAATATTTAAATTCAGTTCGTGTTCACAGTGCGTACACACAACACGTTTCTTATCGACAGTTGCTATTCAAACAGCTACCATAGAAAACAAGTCAACGCAATCAATTAACTCAGATAGGTGATAATTTTGGTTTTTATTTTAATATTATAGTAATGCGTATTAAATAAAAATGATCAGGACGTAAGCTGAAAACTAAAAACATTTATTCAAAAAAACCACTGTTGAAAAGTCTATCAATTAAAAAAAAGCGGGTAAGTGGGTATCGCTCTGCTGTATTTTGTTATAATTGGTTATGCATAAAATTTACCGTTTTTTTGTTACTTTTACAGGGCTTTTTCCTGACGCTTTTGAAAACTACTGGACATTTTTTACTTTTAACCCCCTAAAGTACCAACTAGATCCAATTTCCTTTTTAAAGAGGGGCTTACGTAAAAAATTAAAGTATTCTTTCTACTCCAAACCGAGATGATAGACACAAAAAAAATTAACATACATCATTGTAAAACCAATACACTCCTCACTCCGTTTAGAGTCTAAAAGCCATTTGACACATAAATATGAAGAAAAATTCAAACTTGCAATAAAAACATAATAAATAAATATAAGTAAGATACCTAACCATTGTTTGAATAAGTTGAATTTACCGGTAGGTAACTACTCAAATTTATTAAGATCAGATGCTACGGGGATGATGAATTTAATATGTGTTCTCCTTATTGAGCTTATATGACTGTTGAAAAAATATGTAGTAAAATATAAACAAAAAGCATAATACATAAAAATACAATTAATAGTTCGTTGAAATTCTGTTAAATAAAAAATCGTTATACAAAAATATAATGCAACTATATTTACCATTAATTACTACCATTAATTAATACTCGTTCTAGTTGAAGACAAGCATCAGTTGATTGGGGATCCCATACAACTGAGCCGTATTCCATAATTGGACGTACAAGTGCACAATATATTGCTTTGAGGGATGAGGATAGCTTAAAGTCACTGGATATTCTTTTGACGAATCCCAAAACCTTAAGGGCTTTGCATGTAACTCTGTCTATGTGAGCTCTAGGACAAAGTGAGGGAGTAAAAGTAAAACCAAGATCACAGATGCTAGAGCCAGCTGGAATTAAATTAGAGCCATTCAAAGAGTAAAGATGAGTAATGGGAGAGCGACATCTTGTGAATGTCATTGACCGGCACTTTTCAATATTTAATGTGAGACCTAGAGATTCAGTCCATGCGGAGAAACTATTTAAATCATCCTGGAGTTTGAGACAATCATCGACAGAGTTAATTTCGAGGAAAATCTTCATATCGTCGGCAAAACAAAGAAGTTTGCTATGTTTGAGAGTGGAGCTAGCACTGTTAACAAACAAAGAGAATAGAAGAGGTGATAGATGTCCCCCCTGGGGAACGCCTGATGGAGATAAAAATGTGTCAGATTTAGTGTTAAATATATTGACCCATTGAGATCTATTTACTAAAAATGAATTTAACCAAGATAAGATAGGATCCCCAAATCCAATAGCACGAAGAACAGAGACTAGAACGTCATGGTTAACGGAGTCAAACGTCTTAGCAAAGTCGGTATATATGACATCAACCTGTGTTCCGTTTTTAAAAGATCCGAATATGTAATTGCAAAAGACAAGATTTCAAGTAACCGTGGATCTGCCTGGATGGAAACCATGCTGCTCATTTGATAAGATCAAATTTATGAAGGCTGAATAGCGTCTAAGACTAATGACTCAAAGAGTTTAGAAATATGCCCTAAACTAGAAATTGGTCTGTAATTAGAGACTAACGAACGGCAACCAGATTTTAAAATGGGAGTAATAGAACTAATTTTCCACATGTCGGGAAAAATACTATCATCGAGGGATCTTCGAAACAGGGACAAAAGAGGATAGAGAATAATGAATCTCGTTCTGTAGAGGAAATCACCAGGTATTCCATCGGGTCCAAGAGAAGACACATTTTTTAAAGTATTAAGCTTGAGGAGGACATCGTTTGCAGAGAAGTGACAGTTGTTAGGTAAGTCAAAGAACTGAATATCTAATGACTGAAGATTTGAAGTAACGGGCTTTGAAGAATAAACCGAACAAAAATGTTTAGCAAACAGATTAACACTTTCCTGCATACAAGAACTATTAACACCATCTAAAGAAACTGTGTTCGGAACAGCATTGTGGGAGCGATTCTTGCGTACGAAATCCCAAAATTTTTTGGGATTTGAAGATATAGATTTTTCAGACTGTTCGACAAATTCTTTATGACATTTTTTGGAAATATATTTACATTTAGCACGAAGCAGGGAAAATGCAGCGTAATCAGCAGGGTCAAAGGTAGATTTAAACTTTACATGAGCTTTATTCTTGCGATAGATTAATGATTTAAGGTCTTTAGATACCCATGTGGGAAAACTGGATTTATAGAAGCGTGACATAGGGACGAATCTTAGAATTGAATTATGAAGAGCATCAGTAAAGGTATAAACCGCAGTATTTAAATCAAGGTTGGATAAAGTAGAGTACCAATCGAAGGAAGACAAAAAAGAAATTATTGAATCATAATCGGCGTTTTTAAAATTCAGAAAGGAATGTGATGAATTACATATAGTAGGGGTGGAGATATACGGAAATGAAATTTTTAGAGGAGGATGATATGGGTCAGGTGGTACAAACGGTTCAAGAGATTGGGTAACAACAATGGAGTCTATGTTGCAACAAATTAGATCGAGTATGGAACCCTTAAAGTTTAAAATAGAATTTTTTTGGTAGAATCCATTGAAAGCAAGTAGTTCTGGAATACATGGTACACGAAGAGCGGATGAAGAAGTATAGGTAAGGCCATGTGAATCAGACCAAGTAATCTCAGGCAAATTGTAATCACCACAGAGCAAGAATATGTGTTCAGGATGGTGTTGATAAACCGTTTCTAAGACGGACATAAAATTTTCATATAAATGAGATGGACAAAGAGGAGGAAAATAGGCACCATTAATTATAAACTTGGAAGACCCAACATTGAGCATCACAAATAAGTGTTCAACATTGATTTCACGAACAACAACTAATTTAGAGGATAAATCTTTTCTTATACCAATGAGCACTCCGCCATCCCTTAAACAATTACTAGTATTAGAACATCTATCATATCTGTAGATAATATAATTGGAAAGACCAAGTTCACAATCAGTAAAAGAATCGGTCAACCAAGTTTCAGTTAAAACAAAAAAATCATAATTTATACAGGCAACATTACATTTAAAATTTACAATTTTTGTAAATTAAACATAATAATATTTTTTGTGAAGTACATATCTCTAGCACATTTTATAACTTTAGTTAATAGTTTTTGATATGTTAGATTCTGAACGGAGTGATGAATGTATTGATTTTACAATGATGTGTGTTTTTTTTTTTTTGTGTCTGTCGACAACATTTGGGGCAGTAAAAATGCTTCGATTTTTGACTTCAGCCCCTCTTTGAAAAGGAAATCGGATCTAGTTGGTACTTTGGGGGGTCAAAAGTTAAAAATTTTCAATATTTTTTAAGTGAGTCGGGAAAAACCTTAAAAAAATGACGGAAAAACGGGAATTTTTACGCACAACCAGTTTTCGACCAAATCGAATTTTTTATTTTGCTGTAACTCAAAAACTAATCGATGTAAATACTTGAAATTTTCACCAAATGTTTATATTAGCGTTCTCCATACACAGTTAAATTTTCAAAGAATTTTGACTTTTTTTGAACTATTTATAGACAATTGAAATTTTTAATTTTTTTTAGTATTTTTTTTTAAAATAACGATAAAAATTTTTTGGCCGACCAGAAGATCTTGAAAATTTAATACAAGGTTTCTTATAAGTTGTTCTTAAAGTGATAAAAAAAAATCCGAAATCGTTAGTCACAATTTTTTTTTATAAGTGCTTAAAGTTCGAATTTATACGAAATATGTCAAAATTGCGAAAATTTGCGAGTAATTTTGTGGTTGAAAAATCGTAAAATTTTTTTCTTTTATAACTAAGTTTTGAAAATTTGGTACAAGGTTCTCCATACATTTTTCTTTAAATATCTGTAAAAAAAACTATACCGGATTTAGGCAAAAAATTTTTATGAGTGTTTGAAATTTAAATTTTTACAAAACCGCGTTAAATAATGGTTTAGCCTCAATCGATTTTTGATATTTGTTGTTATTCAATCAGTATAAGTCGTAAATACTTGAAAATTTTACCAGTTATTGAGATTGCCATTTTCTTTACGTGATTTGATTTTCAAAATATTTTGACTTTTTTTGAGCTATTTATAGACAATTGAAATTTTCAATTTTTTTTTATTTTTTTTTTATAAATGTTGATAAAAAAAATTTAGGTGGGACAAATTACTTGAAAATTTAATTGAAGGGTCCACATAGCTTGTTCTAACTCTCATTCAAAAATTATAAAAATACATAGGCACAATTTTTTTTTATTAGCATTTGAAGTTCAAATATTGACACAAATTCGTCAAAATCATGAATATTTTTCACTATTTGGTAGTAAAAAATTTATAAATATTTTACTATCAATAGCTAAGAATTGAAAATTTAATACTATGCTGTCCATAAGTTAAGCTTAGAATAATTATAAAAAAGTTTGAGGATTATTCAATTTAAAAAATTTTACGAGTGTTTAAAGTTTTAATTTTAATTTGAAATCAAAAATACGCGTGTAAAATTACGTTTTACTAATAAATAATTTTCGATTTTTGTTATTTTTAAAAAATTATCAAACGTAAGATCTTGAAGCTTTTACTTTAGTGTTTGAATTTGTGAATTTTTTTCAAAATATAACGTATGACAATATTTAAATATAATATATCCCAGACTGACAAATCATCTCCGTTCAGAATCGTTTTTCGTATACAATGATACCTATCATTGCATTCAAATTTAACCTACCATAGTCCGAGGTCCACCCCATCCCCTAATGTACAGCAGAGCGATACTCACTTACCCGCTTTTTTATATTTAATTTTAAGTTTAGAATTGAATGGTTGTTTTTTAATTTATGAAATAGCTTGTCTCTACGTTTTATTGAGATTACTATACCGGGTGTAATCCATTTTTAATTTTAATTTTAGATTTAGATAAACATATAAATTTTGTTAGTTTACACATTTTTATGTAATTTTCTATCTTAGAAAAGAAAAGTTCGACTGCAGTATCTACATTTGTCGAGTTATCACACGTTATCCCAATTTTTGCTGCTCAGAAAAAACCTAAGTTTATCAAAAAGTGTATTCTTAATCGATTTTTTTACACGAGAAATATTATTATTTGGTATAACTAAACCGATTTTATTTAAAGATAAAATTGTACTATAATGGTCAGTTATATTATTTTGACATACGTACCCAATTATATTATCAAAATCATTAACATTCTTTAAAAAAATATGATCAATACAAGTTGAAGAACCACTCGTAATATTAATTACTCTAGTGTCTTTATTTTTGCAAGATTTAAATCCATTAAAACTAAGAATATTTAGGTATCTAACTGAAACTGCATCTATTTTATTTAAATCAATATTTATATCACCACATAATATACACGAAATATTATTATCAAGACCATCCAAAAAAATTTCTAAACTATCTAAAAAACTTTCTTGAAGTAAATTTGGAGACCGATAAATACAAATTAAATTAAGAGCAGATTCATTAAATACAATGTTAAAATTCAGAGAGCTACAGAAATTAATCACACTAAAATTTATCGAATTAATTTTTATTGAGTTTTTAACGAATACTGTTATACCATCTGATTTATTCAATTTACTATAATAAATATAACTTGAAAAACCATCAATATGAAAATAAAAAGTATCTTTTTCCAACCATGTTTCAAACAAACATATTATATCAAATTTAATATCAGTAGTACTTAAAAAAATAATAAGTTCATTAAAGTGTTTGTGAATACTTCGAATATTCATGCTAAGAAAAAAGCAGTAATTTTTATTTTTGACAATTTAATTTAAGCTATTTATATTCTGTATATTATATTCTAAATTACTAATTATATTTAAAAATTTACTACTTGTAAACTTATACTTGTACTGAGTATACTTGTCATCTATTTGGCTTAATTTACGGAAACCAAATTTCCTTTCTTGCTTAAAATAAAATACAAAAATGAAAAAAAAGGATACAACACACGAATTTCAGACGTTATTAACACTCGCACAACAAATTACCATTGAGGCTTACATTAATATTCAAATTGTTTATTATTTTTTTGTATTTGTAAAAAATTCTTATTTTATTATATAATAATCTAAATTTTAATTATTACATTGCTTTGTTATTAAATTTAAAACATAAATATATTATATATATTCAGACAAGTAATATGTTAATTTTAAGTGTAGTGCTGATAATTTTTCACTTACTAAGGCATTCTGTGCGTACTTGAAAAAAAAAACAACATTTTGCTTTAGAATATTATATTAATATATTAGAATTATTTATTCTGTAAGAATAAGAATGAAGATCAGAAGATTATCCATAAATATTAACCCATTGATTAGAAGAAGAAATAACCAAATATACTTACTGGTCTCATATAGTTCGCTTTTAATTATTGGTTTTCCTTTTCTAATAAAATGAAATGATAACAAAAATATTAACATAAAACTATAGTTATCCATGTCCTTATATCACTAATATGAAATAATATTATTGACTGCGTTAAATAACATACAGTAAAAAATATATATTATTATGATTAATAACAATATTTAACGACTAAAAATTCAATAAAAATAAACCCTCATCAATTGTCTGGTATTTAACATTGTTTTTAAATCAAATGTGATAATCATTACTGAATATAAAATATGTAACTGTTGTCCTACACATTACAAATCAGTCGCAGTAAAACTGTAAACTCGTTTCAGCTTTCATTTAATAAAACACGCACTCAACTCAATTCGACCTAGATAATATTTTTTGCATACAATTAAAAAATATTATGCTTACGCCAGGGGTTCTTAACTGGGGGTCCGTAGATGGTTACTCAGAGGTCCATGGAGTGGCTGTGAGTTTTTTTTTAATAACCCAAAATTAATTACAGTCCAAGATTTCAAAGCAATATTGGAAACAAAACAACAGCAAATGTCACATTAAAATTTGTTTTTGACTATAAGAAAAAGTGATTATTCACAATCATTTAATATAGTATTTATACAATTTGTAGTATTACGTCTTAGATTTATTATCATTAAAACATATTTAAATAAAAATTATATCCTTTCATTTATATATTTATAAATAAATTATATAGTTTAAGAATCTATGATTTATGTATATATATAGTTTTTTTTTGAGAGGGGTCCGTGATTATTTTTTATCCTTTAAAGGGGTCCATGGTTCAACAAAAGTTAAAAATCTGTGGCTTACGCAATAGAATATTTCGATAATGCATTCGACCTACCTTCCTTAATACATCACCGTCACTCATATAGAACACATAATTTCGGATGAAAGCTATTATTAATTCGATGAAAGATAACGTAAATGTAATACTGGTTACTACTCACAGAAACCTGTTAAATGTATCTTATGAAATACGAGTATATTACAGCTTATATACATACTGATTATTAAATGGTATATGCCAGAACTTAAAAAATTACTAATATATTAAATAATATATGTAAACTAAACATACAAGTCGTGTATGATACACGCAACTTAGAGATACGCTAGTCGCCACTTCCTTCAATTTGAGGTCAATAGACTTAAGGAATATATCAAACACTCAATAGCTTCTCGTAAACTACTACAGATGAATCCAAATATTATTGAATAGGGGAAAGGCGATAATAAATATTAAGGATAATAGATTAAGGTAATAGGATTATTTATTAAATTTCATAAAATTTAAAATATCTAACATAATGGAGTTAATCAACGAAAAATAATTTCAAAGTATTTTACTTTATTAACGGTTGTCTAAAATCCCTTATAGCTCTACAGTATGTGGTTGGAGTCATGAATTTTGCTAAAAAATAATAATAACATTTGGGTATGATTATGTTGTTTATTTTTATTATTTACTAACTGTACTACTGAATTATAGTTTTAGTGCATATATTATATGTATTAGATTTAAGAATACTTTGTAACTGATTTAACAATATTACGTTTTATATTATTTTCTTTGCGATTTTTTACAAATATATATGCATAACCTTCACGTTCAGCTATATAATTAAATCAAAGTAAAAATTAAATATTACTTTACACGCTATAAATTGTATTTTAAATGTATGTACTTGGTAAATATTCAAAACCATAACTTACTAAGTTTGTTGTTGCTCAACTCAACCTCTAAATCAACGAAATATTATTATATAAATAAAAGGATTATAAATTATTTTATAACAAACATAAATCTTAATTATATACACGTTTTATATGGGTAATAATATGTATATGATTCGTATTTTATAAATATTGACATACGTGGATCAATTATCATATTAATATATTTTTGGTTAAATAACTGTGCTACCTATGAGTATTTGTTTAAGGTTCCCATAAATCATAATATACATTATGTATATTATTAAATATATTTCCTATATATCATTGGTAATAGGTAATATTGTACCATAACATCTCGTTTTCACTTTATGGATAGATAAATATTTAAATAGAACAATACAATTAAAAATTAATGTATAAGTACATACCGAGATTGCTCAAAATTTCATTCAAATTTACTGCATCTTCCCACTGATTATTAGATCTATCTGTAAAAAGACATATTTATATTACATATATACATAATTGTCTTTTTGGTACTCACTTTTTTTATATTGCTATTTATTAATCTAGACAATGCTGTTAACCACGTGACATGTCCCCAACCCCGCCCATTCGAAATGTTGACATTTTTTTTCAAGTCAACATTTAGCATTCATTGAGCAACAATTTTCAAGCCTATTTTTAATCATAAAATATAAAAAACTTAGGGTGGGGCTGGAGACACATGTCCCTAGTCCCACCCATATCATTCAAATCACATTTTCAAATTTTTTCTTGAACCATCATTTAGCAGCCAATTACCAATGTTTTGCAAGGTAGTCGTCGAAATTTGCAAACCAATATTTCCTCTGTTCACGCATTTAAATTGTTTAAAAATTGTTAAAAAAGCCTCCAACTTTCATAAAAAGTTCAAATTGATTAAAAATGTAATATTAATAAAATGTGTATATTAATGAAAAATATTCTTTATTGATTAAAAAATTGCAAATAAATAGAAAATACTAATTATCATAAAAAATATGCTCTTGTATAATAACCTCGGGGAAACCAATGCCATTCAAATTCTAAAAATTCCATAGCGAATTCAAGCAAATAAGTAGCTGGTAACTGGTAGCAACATTTTTTGGTTAAAATAGAATATATTTTAAATTAACAATATTTTTCATAAATATACACTCTATTAATACTACATTTTTTATTAATTTGAACTTTTTATGAAATAATGAATATTTTAATTACCTTGAAGCTTCTAATTTCATAAAAATAATATTTATTTATGAATTACAGTTTTTTATTAATTTAGAATTTTTTATTTAATGTTTTATTTTGATCTACTTATTTAGTTTTTTTTACAAACATTATAATTTTTATAATAAAGTTATTTTTTTTTATAAATATTTCAGCTTTATTAATTTAGGTTTTTTACAAGTCTGTGCATTAACGAGTTAATAAATTAAAAGTTAAGTTAATTTTAACTTAATAACTTAACTTAACAAGATTTGCTAACTTAATGGATGTAATAACAAGTCTATTAACTTAACATTGAATTTAATTTAACCAAAACATATTTAACTTAACTCAGCTGAGTTTAAAAATATCATTAATTTGCGCAGCCTTGATTTTTAATCCATAAAGATTCTTTTTTAATATGTATTATAGATTTTTTTTATTAATTTAGGCTTTTAATTCAATTCATACAATTTTTTATAAACTATAAACTTTTTAATTTATGATTTTTAATAAATTTGTTATTTTTTATTTAAGTTTTTTAGATTTACTCATTTTAGATTCTGAACGGAGTGATGACTGTATTGATTTTACAATTCTGTGTGTTTTTTTATTTTTTTATTTTTGTTTTTTTGTCTGTGTACAGCATAACTAGTCGAAATAATGCTTCAATTTCAAACTTTGGGGGTGGTTTCCGATGGCAAAGTGGATATCCTTGGTGCATTATAGAGGTGAAAAGTAAACATTTTCCAACAGTTTTCAAAAAAATCGAATTTTTTATTTTGCTATAACTCAAAAACTAATCGATGTAAATACTTGATATTTGTACCAAATGTTTATATTAGCGTTCTCCATACACAGTTAAATTTTCAAAGAATTTTGACTTTTTTTGAGCTATTTATAGACAATTACAATTTTTAATTTTTTTTAGTATTTTTTTTTAAAATAACGATAAAATTTTTTTGGCCGGCCAGAAAATCTTGAAAATTTAATACAAAGTTTCTTATAAGTTGTTCTTAAAGTAATAAAAAAAAATTCGAAATCGTTAGTCACGATTTTTTTTTATAAGTGCTTAAAGTTCGAATTTATACGAAATATGTCAAAATTTCGAAAATTTTCTTTAAAATATTTTGACTTTTTTTGAGCTATTTATAGACAATTGAAATTTTCAATTTTTTTTTATTTTTTTTTTATAAATGTTGATAAAAAAATTTTAGCTGGGACAAATTACTTGAAAATTAATTGAAGTGTCCACATAACTTGTTCTAACTCTCATTCAAAAATTATAAAAATACGTATGCAAAATTTTTTTTTATTAGCATTTGAAGTTCAAATATTGACAAAAATTTGTCAAAACCATGAATATTTTTCACTATTTGGTAGTTAAAAATTTATAAATATTTTACTATCAAAAGCTAAGAATTAAAAATTTAATACTATGCTGTCTATAAGTTAAGCTTAGAATAATAATAAAAAAGTTTGAGGATTATTCTATTTCAAAAACTTTACGAGTCTTTAAAGATTTAATTTTAATTTGAAATCAAAAATACACGTAAAAATAACGTTTTACTAATAAATAATTTTCGATTTTTGTTATTTTTAAAAAATTACCAAACGTAAGATCTTGAAGCTTTTACTTAAATGTTTGAATTTGTTTCAAAATAGAATATATGATAATATTTATATATAATATATCCTAGACTGACAAATCATCTCCGTTCAAAATCGTTTTTCGTATACAATGATACTCATCATTGCATTCAAATTTAACCTGCCCTAGTCCGAGGTCCACCCCACCCCCTAATGTACAGCAAAGCGATACTCACTTACCCGCTTTTTTTTATTCTAATTAGATAAAATCTATGTTTGATAAATTATTCTTAGTTGGATAAATCAAAAAATAATTCTATATTAAATAAAACAATTTAAATGCACGAATTTCGAAAACGTTTTTTACCGATGAAATATTGGTTTGCAAATTTCGACGACTACCTTGCAAAACATTGCTAATTGGCTGCTAAATGATTGTTCAAGAAAAATTTGAAAATGTGATTTGAATGATATAGATGGGGACATGTGCCTCCACCCTAAGTTTTTTATTTTTTACGATTAAAAAATAGACTTGAAAATTGTTGCTAAATGACTGCTAAATGTTGACTTGAAAAAAATGTAAAAATTTTGAATAGGCGGGATTAGGGACATGCACGTCTGTTTACCTCCCTAATTGTATCACGCACCAATCCCTTTAATAATAATCGGGAGATTGGACACGCTGTGCGGGTTCCGTATTGAATAAGATGATTAGGCAGGTAAAATATTCAAGACAGTACCTATGTTGCTATCACAGGCGTAATATTTCACACAAATTTCAATAATTAAATAATACAAATAAATAACTCACGACACTGTGGCAATGAAAGTATGGTATGACGAGAGACCTGGTGAATTGAGTTGATGAGTATGGACGATGACCAGCGTGATAAGGCTTATGTTTATGTGGAAGATGGATGTGTTATAAGTAAAAACGCACAAACTTAAAAAGGGACTCGAAGACAGCGGAGCCGCACGAACTAATCGGCGTAATAGTTTGACCGTGAAGAAACACGCAAGAGGTGGAGGTGGAGTATACGAATAAACGCTGAAAAAAGTATTTGTGAAAACCACACAAGGAGGAATATTATACAAAATACACTTAGGTATGGCGAAGTTCTTGTTACGCAACGACCAAGACTTAGGTCGTGGTATATTATTAATCGATCATATAGTTGAATGCCGTACAGCCAGGTGTTGACCTTTGTTCTAGACGCATAACGACATCCTCAAATTAGATATTTTACATTATACATGTATAGTTCATTCATTGTGATATATTTATGCAACACTAATTGTTATTAAACAAGAAAAGAGAAAGAATATTTAAATTCAGTTCATGTTTACACTGCGTACACACAACACGTTTCTTATCAACAGTTGCTTTTCAAACAGCTACCATAGCTACAAATCACACCGTTATAGAAATACCTATTATTTTATCCCACTGAATATTATTTTAACAATATTTATAAAAAGAAATCGAATATGTATTTCAGCGCCTCTTTTCCTAACGTCCATATTATTATTTTGAAAAGAAAATTGTGTAAAGAAAATGCGAATCTTATCTACTTGTGGAAGTTTCAAGTTTCTACGACTTATACTTTTTAAATAACAACAAACATCTTAAATCGTTTTCCTTATTTTCCTTATTTTATAAATTCAAACTTGCGATAAAATCATAATAAATAAATACAAGTAAGATACCTAACCATTTAACGGTACCTAACTACTCAAATTTATTAATATCAGATGCAACAGGGATGATGAATTTAATATGTGTTCTCCTTATTGAGCTTATATGACTGTTGAAAAATATGTAGTAAAATATAAACAAAAAGCATAATACATAAAAATACAATTAATAGTTCGTTGAAATTCTGTTAAATAAAAAATCGATATACAAAAAAATAATGCAACTATATTATTTACCAAAAGACATCAAATTTTGTTTTTGCATATCACCTGTAAGAGGTTAAATAATAATTTAAATTTAATTTAGTACATTTATTTGATATTAAATTTAAAATTTAAATATATTGTATGTATTCAGACAAGAAATGTGTAAATTGTAAAATAAAGTGTAGATAAGTTTCACTTACCACAGCATTCACTGAACACTTGAAAAAAAACAATATGTTGTTTTGGAATATTATTTTATAAAAAGAAATATAATATATATTTAATGTTATAATTATTTAAATGAAATTAAAAGAGAGATCATACAATTAAATTATTAAAATTTTTTATTCTGTAAGAATAAGTATTAAGATTATCCATAAATATTATCCCGTCAATTAAAATATGAAATAAAAATAATGCACTTACTTATATCAAATTGTGTTTCAGCAGAACCTAGACTAATAAAATAAAACGATAACAAAATTGCTAACATTAAAGTATAGTTATCCATGTCTGTATATCAATAATATCAAATAATATTATTGACTTCGTTGAATAACATAACTTCATAAAATGATATAATATTAGGATTAACAACGGTATATAACGGATTAAAAATTCAATAAAAAAATAAATATTGATTCAATAACAACTGAATAAAAATTTTGAAAAATGCAAGTAAATACCCATTTAGTTTAAGTTTGTATAGGTGAAATCTGTACGCTGGTGTTAACGTTCCGAAAACTATGTGTTGCAAATTAAACTTTATTATTTACAAAACTAAATAACATACTTACCAATTGAAAATCAAATGAAAAATTAATTTGTAAAATAACTCGAATTATTTAATAACAAGATTACCTATATAATACAAATTATAAAAAATATAAGATAAAAATATTTTCGTAACTTGACAAAATACAAATTCTACCGCAGAAAAACTGTAAATACATTTCACCTATCAACGAATTTAATTTCTCCCTGCAGATAAAAATTTTTGCAAGCAATTATAAAATATTACGCTTACGCAATAGAATATTCGTGTAAATTACAAATTGTGTATGATACACGCATCTAAAGGGCTTCACTACTTCCGCCAAATTTGAAGTCAATAGATTTAAATGTCTGACAATAGTTAACTAATAACTTACTAAAATTTATGCAATTATAATTATGAAAAAAGATATTTGATTTCAGTTTAGATAGTACTATTGATCGTACTATTGCTTTGGTAATACATTCATCCAATTTTACCTTGAATTGTTTATGAAAATTAAAACCATAATTGGATTAAAAATAAAAAAATCTATATTTCTCTGTCGGGGTGACACGTCAAAATATCCCTAGTAAAAATTTCCCAGTTAAATAATAAATGTTGACCTTTATTATAAAAGTTGCGATTATAAGTAATAATCGCACTTTATCTAAATAATCTACGTAATATTTGTCCACGAAATAAAAAATTTATCGACGCTTTACTCTTGCTTTTGCACCTGTGAATATTGTTATTTCTGCATTTGGAGAACTAATTAATTCCAACTTTTAGGTAGAAAATGAGGAAGATTTACAAACAGTTGTTGATTTTTTTGATGATACATGGATAGGGAAACCAATACGTGGTGGTAGACGAAGACCTCCTACTTTTCCAATTAAAATATGGAATATGTTTGATGCTGTAATGCAATGTTCTCCCAGGACAAAGAATGCAGTAGAGGGATGGAATAGAGCATTTAATTCTGCACTGGGAGCTAACCATATGTAACAGTGTGGAAATTCATAAACATGTTGAAGCGAGAACTAGGTCTACAGGAGGCAAACATATGGAACAACAAATAGCTGGAGTGACTCAACAGAAAAAAAGGCGTGACTATAAAGATTTGGACGAGCGGTTAGTTGCTGTTGTAAAAGGTTATAGTGACACTAATAAAAATAGATATTTAAAATCAATAGCGCATAACTTAATATTATAATAGGTACGTGTTTTATTGTGTATTATAAATACAATAATATCGTTGAACTCCGTATACCAGATACGAGCTTATAGCTCAGTTGGTATATGTATCAGCCATTATTAATGTATTTTATTGTAATTATTTAATTACAATTGTTTTAGCTGAATAAATAAATAAATAAATAAATAAGTATCTAATCTTTGACGAATATTTTTTTTCTATTCTATTAATGTATTAGTATCCATGTAACAGGTATAAAAACGTAAATTTTGAATTAATATTTGCGGGGTTTATTAATAAATAAATAAATAAGTATCTAATCTTTGACGAATATTTTTTTTCTATTCTATTAATGTATTAGTATCCATGTAACAGGTATAAAAACGTAAATTTTGAATTAATATTTGCGGGGTATATTATGTCATGGAATATTTTTTCGGGGATATTTTGGTTGGACGATACCCGTTTGCGTACATTTAACCTTTTTTGCGACTCGTTTGCGTACAAATATACAACTCGATTGCGCACACAAATTTTTAATACCTGTGATAAATGATCCAAAACATAGTACTCGTTTGCGTACATAAACTAGCAAAAGTCTACTAAAACCCTTAACAAAAATAATGTTTAAGATCACCTGATTTTAAAACACGAAACTCACTATACTTATAGTTTTCAATATTAAAACAACGTTTTCCTCTGCGCGTTTCAAAAACATTTGATATTTGAATGTACTACACGAAATAAAATGACTCGTATCTCGATAGCATCACACGTTCAACTAAATAATAAGCATATAGTAACATCCAGCAGTTGTCAATAACGCACCCATTTATCTAAAATCACATTATCGTTTAGAACCGCACACTAGTTAATCAATTACGTGTATCTTATCGAAATTTGCTCTACAAGTAACAATATAAGTCTAATTTAATAGCTGTACGCAAACGAGTCGTCATTTTTCAGGTCAAAATTAGTATTAACCGAGTTTTCACGTTTTTTGATGTACGCAAACGAGTTGTCAGTTTACAGGTAAAAAATTGTGTACTGTAAGCAAACGAGTATCACCGACTGCCCAAAGCCTCAATCTTTATTTAACCAATATCCAATACTTCTCAATATTACGGTATTTTTACTTTTCATTAAAATAATATTTTTAAACATTGATATGTAATATTAATACACGATTGAATTGGAGTTATAATACAATATTAAAATCAAGGCAGTATAACCAAAATACTATAGGTAATTTAATTGTAATATATTGAATATTCTAAGTTGTATTATTTAGAATATTGATTAATTATTAATATTATTGAATAAGTTAAATAATTATTATATAGAAAAATATTGTACAAAATGAAACATTTATATCGAGTACCTAAATTACTGCCCAAAGTAACAATGAGAACAAATAAATGTAATATCAATTAATTTCTTACTTCAGAAATTTGAAATAAAAACTTTTATTTAAAGTCTATTAGTGCAAATGGTACAATTAATTTTCAACTTAATAATATTTGTTAATTATAGTTGCAGTACTGGATGTGTTTATATTGTTTTATAATCACAACTTAGTCGTTATTTTCTTTAACATATGAAAAAATCAGATATAATAAATTTCATTTATCACTATTATGGAATATTTGGAAATTTGTTATAAAAATGTATTTGTAGATATACCTAATAAAAATAATTTTGAACTTTTTTTTAAATTGTGGACTGTAGTTCCCTCACTTACTCACCTATTACTTCCCCTACAACCTTTCAGAAGATTGAGCCTAGTTGTGAATTTACAACTACCATCAATATATTATACACACAATAAATGATAGGTTATATAGAATATAATCAACTCCTCAACTGAATGTATAACCCCATATTTCCTTTTTATTCAAAATTTCTAATAATCATTTAAAGAATTAATAATTATTATATTAAAACAAGCTAATCCAAAATTATTACAAACAGATAATGGTACAGAATTTTATAATAATCAATTTCAAGATTTAATGAAAAAACGTCATGATTCAATTATTTAAAACTTTTGGATAATTGATAAAAACTGTATAATATAAATATTTTTGAAAATAATATTAATTTAAGAATAAGTACTTATTAAAATATATCATATATCTACTAATAATACAATTATAAAGACGGTTTTTTTTCACTCAACGCATAGAATCACATAATATGAATATAATAATAGTATACGCTTTTACTAACATCTTAATTTCATAAAATATACCTATGAATCGTGACGTTTCTACAAACATCGATTCACAAATGGTTTTACTGAGCATAATATTCAGTTTAGCATTTGAAAATTATTGAAGCATAAACTTATGATTATTTGTGAACAACTATAAATAATTAATCAATATGAGACATGAGTAGATTTATGAAAAAAAAAAAAAATTTTAAAAACAAAAAAATATGGAGACCAAATTATAATTACTATAATTTGAGTTTTATGTAGTATTATCAAGCTTTAAAAAATACCAACGCAAAGTGATATTTACAATTAAGCAAGCTCCACTAATATGGGCTATAATACCTACTATTAAAACAGAAGAAGGTGGCCCGGACAATATACAAAATAATATTAAATACATTTCATCCAAAATCAAAGTAGGTATGGATCTAGAACATGATATATCTTTCGGATCACCTCCCGTAAGCATACCACTGTACCTATGTAGTATGTACCTACTAGGTATTAAAATTATATACTTAAGTATTTACTTACCAGAAAAACAATGTAAGTATTTATTAGATATATAAGGTTATAACTAATCCGACCACGACATTTTTTTGTATTGCATTCGATACATCGCCAACTACTGTTTTTGTCAAATCTATATAAATATCCGTTATAGCACAGAAGGTCTCGACCTTTTTCACTTTTAATTATTTCCATTTTATTATTAAAATTATGATTTAAAAAAATTAAAATGTTAAGTAAAATAAATTGCGTAGTGTTCAGTATGCACGTGTGAAAATATGGTAAAGTTATCCAACGATAAGAACCTACGTTTACTGCTGCGTTATCGTGGTTGGAATTTTATTCTAATAAAAACGATTTGATAACACCGCGCGTATCGATACGATACGAACGATGCGGCAAATAAGTAATAACATTATCTGATTATCGTCAAACATAAAGATTATCTGACAGTTTATATAGGTATTCACAGACACTGCGAACAAATTCATTTCTAATTTCGTCATTTCGTATACAGCTTTTATGAACTTTTACACAGTTCAGTAGGTATAATATTATATAGCGCTCATTTGTCTCAGCGCTTAATTTTCGTAGCGCTCAATTATCGTGCGCTCAATTGTCTGTGCTCAATTGTCGCGCGCTCAATTGTCGGGACACCTAAATTTTGATAGATAAATTAGTATTTTTTTTTCTTTATTAATTAATTTATTATTATTAGTTATTAGTTTATTACTGACTGTTGTTTATTGAGGCATCTTTAATTCTAATTAATACTATTTTGTCAAAATAAATAACGTCTTCATAATTCCAGTAGTATTTATGATTATAATTATTAATTATTAAATTATACAATAAGAAAAGAATAGATATTGATAAAATATAAACCTAGTATTCTGATTGTGAGTTTTTAATACATTTATGTTAAATGTACCTATAACAACTGTAAGATAAAGTTATTTAGAAAATAATTGCATATTTATAACAATTGATTGAAACGAGTTTGATTAATTAGATTAAGATTCAGTCTGGTTCGAATTGGAAAAAAATGTATTTTTTCATTACAATATAATATTGAAGTAATGAAGTTTAAATTAATTTTTTTCAGGCTAGTTTTTTTTTTAACAGTACCTATTGCAAATGTATTGGTACTATGTGTGCGTGTGTGCCCAAGAACGGACGGAATAACCGAAAGACCCACTCGGTAATAATACCCGAGAACTATACATTATCCCTATACATTTTTTGATAGGGAAACTTTTATACACGTCCGATTTTGGGTGGGTGGGCAATCTAATCATCGCACGATAATATTACCAGAGCCAGAATAAAACTAAACATTAATTTTAAATAATATTACTTATTAGTTATTAGGTACTTATTAGTGTTACAATCTGAAATAAATATATACTTTACATCTATAATTTTTTAGATATTATCATATATTATTTTATTGTATTTAGTTTATTTCAAATAGGTAGGTAGGTACCTATTTGAATGAGTTGATTAGTTAAATGCGCTATATATTGTGTTTTTAAATTATTTTTTTTCTCAAACAAACGTGTAATTAGTAATAAATTGTAATTTATTATAATTAATAAATTTACCATAGTTATAATATTTATATACACGTAATTAATTTTTTACTACGACATAATATTATAACGTTATATTTTTGTTTACCTATATATTTTTATCAGGTTCATTCTACTCTAAAGTTAGGATTAATGATGGCACTACGTATTTTGGAGACCTTGATGATTATGGAACTAGATGGTGAATACTTGATTATTAATAATAAAATAAGTAAACACGCCCCCCCCCCCCTGACAACTGGGCCCCGGTCAATTGCACGTAGTGCCCCCCTCCCCTTAGCGCCGTCTTTTACGATATTTTAATTTTTTAACGAATTATGAGCATTTTCAAATATTTAATATTTTTCAATTAACCAACACAGATAATGTTCTTACCTAAAAGTTTGATAATAGGTCAATTCACTCCAATATCAAAACTAAAAGTACACTATTGAAACTTGTGAACGAAAATTTAATTTGTCATACGAGTGTAAGACGGAGAAAACACGTGCAGATTCGATGTCATTTTAATATAATATTAATTATTTAAATTATTATATCTTATAATATACAAAAGGAAAAGAATAATTTGAAGGATAAGATGAAGAACACGATTTAAGCATCTACTTGAAATGTGCATGGATGTATTATAATATGCAACATATAAAGTAGACTTTAATGGTGGACTTTGAGAAAAAATAGTTACTTTCAATGTTGGTATTATTAGTAAGAACAACAATTATAAACTTACTAACTAAACATTTTAGTTTTATACGTATTTTTCGCTGTATAGCATGCAAGTCAGTTTTAAGACTTACCTATCTAGATATTGAAGAACTATGGAATCATAAGAATCATAATATTATAGGACATTTATTAATAATTAACTTAAAAAAAAGCGGGTAAGTGGGTATCGCTCTGCTATATATTAGGGGGTGGGGTGGACCTCAGACTATGGTAGGTTAAATTTGAATGCAATGATAGGTATCAGTGTATACGAAAAACGATTCTGAACGAAGATGATTTGTCAGTTTAGGATATATTATATTTAAATATTGTCATATATTCTATTTTGAAACAAATAGTATAGTTTTTATATGTTACTATGGTTACTTTATAGTATCTGTTTATTAATAAAAAAAGTATTAGGCAACATACGCATAATGAGAGTATGAAATTTAATTTTAATTTTGAAATATTTCGAATAAATTAAAACTTTAAGCACTTATAAAAAAAAATTGTGACTAACGATTTCGGATTTTTTTTTATCACATTAAGAACAACTTATAAGAAACCTTGTATTAAATTTTCAAGATTTTCTGGCACCCAAAAAATTTTTATCGGCATTTGAAGAAAAAAAACTTAGAAAAGTCGAAAATTTCAATTGTCTATAAGTAGCTTAAAAATGGTCCCCCCCAAAGTACCAACTAGATGAATTTTTCTATTCAAAGAGAGGCTGAAGTCAAAAATCGGTGCATTATAACTGCTCCAAATGTTGTCGTTAGACACAAAAAAAAAAAAAAAAAAACACACATCATAGTAAAATCAATACATTCATCACTTCGTTCAGAATCTAAAACGGGTAAGTGAGTATCACTCTGCTGTACATTAGGGGGTGGGATGGACCTCGAACTAGGGTAGGTTAAATTTGAGTGCAATGATAGGTATCATTGTATACGAAAAACGATTCTCAACGGAGAGGATCTGTCAGTCTAGGATATATTATACTTAAATATTGTTATAATATATTCTATTCTGAAACAAATTCAAACATTTAAGTAAATATTTCAAGATTCTACCTTTGGTAATTTTTTAAAAATAATAAAAATCGAAAATTATTTAGTAGTAAAATGTTATTTTTACGTGTATTTTTGAATTCAAATTAAAATTAAAACTTTAAAGACTCGTAAAGTTTTTGAAATAGAATAATCCTCAAACTTTTTTATTATTATTCTAAGCTTAACTTATAGACAGCATAGTATTAAATTTTTAATTCTTAGCTTTTGATAGTAAAATATTTATAAATTTTTAACTACCAAATAGTGAAAAATATTCATGATTTTGACAAATTTTTGTCAATATTTGAATTTAAAATGCTAATAAAAAAAAATTGTGACTATGTATTTTTATAATTTTTGAGTGAGAGTTAGAACAAGTTATGTGGACCCTTCAATTAAATTTTCAAGTAATTTGTCCCAGCTTAATTTTTTTTATCAACATTTATAAAAAAAAAATTAAAAAAAATTGAAAATTTCAATTGTCTATAAATAGCTCAAAAAAAGTCAAAATATTTTGGAAATCAAATCACGTAAAGAAAATGCCAATCTAAATAACTGGTAAAATTTTCAAGTATTTACGACTTATACTATTTGAATAACAAGAAATATCAAAAACCAATTGAGGCTAAACCGTTATTTAACGCGGTTTGGTAAAAATTTAAATTTCAAACTGTCATAAAAAATTTTTGTCTGAATCCGGTACAGTTTTTTTTACAGATATTTGAAGAAAAATTTATGGAGAACCTTGTACCAAATTTTCAAAACTTAGTTTTAAAATAAAACATTTTTAGGATTTTTCAACCACAAAATTACTTGCAAATTTTCGCAATTTTGACATACTTCGTATAAATTCGAACTTTAAGCACTTATAAAAAAAAATTGTGACTAACAATCTCGGATTTTTTTTTTATCACTTTAAGAACAACTTATAAGAAACCTTGTATTAAATTTTCAAGATTTTCTGGCCACCCAAAAAATTTTTATCGTAATTTTAAAAAAAAATACTTAGAAAAATTGAAAATTTCAATTGCCTATAAAAAGATCAAAATTCATTGATAATTTAACTGTGTATGGAGAACGCTAATATAAAAATTTGGTGAAAATTTCAAGTATTCACATCGATTAGTTTTTGAGTTATAGCAAAATAAAAAATTCGATTTTGTCGAAAACGATTTTGCGTAAAAATTCCCGATTTTCTGTCATTTTTTTTTTGTTTTTTCCCGACTCATTTAAAAAATATTGAAAATTTTTAACTTTTGACCCCCTAAAGTACCTACTAGATTCAATTTCCTTTTCAAAGAAGGGCTGAAGTCAAAAATCGAAGCATTTTTCTTTTGTACTGCTCTATAAATGTTGTCGTCAGACACAAAAGAAAAAAAAACACACATCATTGTAAAATCAATACATTCATCACTCCGTTCAGTGGCGCAGGAACTATTTTTCATGAGGGGGGGCAAAACATAAAAACCTAATAACAATTCAAAATTAGTAAAAATACTAAATCGATAATAATAATATTATTATTACACACATTCAAGAAAATGAGACCACTTTTGAGTAAGTAAACGTATAAATTAAACGTATTACGTAATTTACGATTATATACCCTTTAAATTTAATGTAGTATGTGGGGGGGCAATAGTATACTTTTGCCCCTTTGGATTATATCTGAGGCGTCAATTGCCCCCTCTGCCCCCCCTTCTCCGACGCCACTGACTCCGTTCAGAATCTAAAAAAACATGAACAAAATTCAAAACAGTCATAAAGTCCTTAATACCTAATAGACAATAGTAAACCGTTTGTAATTACTAATTAGTAATTAGTATTTAGTATCTAACTATTCGTTGCGATTGTTGCATTATTTCCGATTGGTCTGCAGCTGTGATGGCGCGACATGTGTAAACGATCCAAAACCACGTTTATCACACGTATGGTTTTGAAATTATTTAGTACATAGATAATCCTAAAATTAAGGACGTGTACCTGAGCCAATTTTTTAAACTTTGCATTTTAAAAAGGACACATACAAGGATTTGATGACACATGAAAAACAAAAATATTTTTATTTACATCATAGGGTTGCCATAATTGGCCACACAATATAAGATAATTATTATAATTAGACATTATCTTAGACCTGTACTATATAATTGGTCAAAACTTCTCAAATAACTGTGAAAATGTAAATAGTTTTTATTTATCGGAGTTTAAGAAGGGCAAGAAGGCATAAGTCCATGCCCCATAAATTTGTCACTGGTAATGCGATGAAATATCAGCTAGCATAATAATAGTTATAAAATATTTGAAATTATTGAAATTATTCTTGAAACCAGTTTTTTCCACAAATATTAAACAATTATTTTAACATTTTTTGAGATACATTATCAATTTTTTTGTTATATAAATGTTTAAAATGGTTTTTCAACAATGGGTTTACACAATAACATAGATATTATGCTATAATAAATAATAAACATTTTATAGTTATTATTATTATTCTGTTGGTATGTTTAAAACAAATATAGGTATTTTATAAACACTAAAAAAACAAATAAATAAATAAACTGCTTGATCTATTTAACGTAAGACACTCGTTATTTCAAAAACATTTTGTACATTTTAGATTCTGAACGGAGTGATGAATGTATTGATTTTACAATGATGTGTGTTTTTTTTTTTTTTTTTTTTTTTTTTGTGTCTGTGTACAGCATAACTAGTCGAAATAATGCTTCAATTTCAAACTTTGGGGGTGGTTTCCGATGGCAAAGTGGATATCCTTGGTGCATTATAGAGGTGAAAAGTAAACATTTTCCAACAGTTTTCAAAAAAATCGAGAAAAACAAAAAAAAAATGACAGAAAACGGGAATTTTTACGCAAAAACAGTTTTCGACAAAATCTAAATTTTTATTTTGCTATAACTCAAAAACTAATCGATGTAAACACTTGAAATTTTCACAAAATGTTAAAATTAGCGTTCTCCATACATAGTTAAATTTTCAAAGAATTTAGACTTTTTTTGAGCTATTTATAGACAATTGAAATTTTTAATTTTTTTTAGTATTTTTTTTTAAAATAACGATAAAAATTTTTTGGCCGGCCAGAAAATCTTAAAAATTTAATGCGAGGTTTCTTATGAGTTGTTCTTAAAGTGATAAAAAAAAATCCGAAATCGTTAGTCACAATTTTTTTTTTCTAATTTTTTTCTTTTATAACTAAGTTTTGAAAATTTGGTACAAGGTTCTCCATATATTTTTCTTCAATTATCTGTAAAAAAAACTCTACCTGATTCAGACAAAAAATTTTTATGAGTGATTGAAATTTAAATTTTTACAAAACCGCGTTAAATAACGGTTTAGCCTCAAACGATTTTTGATATTTGTTGTTATTCAAACAGTATAAGTCGTAAATACTTGAAAATTTTACCAGTTATTTAGATTGCCATTTTCTTTACGTGATTTGATTTGCAAAACATTTTGACTTTTTTTGAGCTATTTATAGACAATTGAAATTTTCAATTTTTTTTTATTTTTTATTTATAAATGTTGATAAAAAAAATTCAGCTGGGACAAATTACTTGAAAATTTAATAGAAGGGTCCACATAACTTGTTCTAACTCTGATTCAAAAATTATAAAAATACATAGGCACAATTTTTTTTTATTCGCATTTGAAGTTCAAATATTGACAAAAATTCGTCAAAATCATGAATATTTTTCACTATTTGGTAGTTAAAAATTTATAAATATTTTTCTATCAAAAGCTAAGAATTGAAAATTTAATACTATGCTGTCCATAAGTTAAGCTTAGAATAATCATAAAAAAGTTTGAGGTTTATTCAATTTAAAAAATTTTACGAGTGTTTAAAGTTTTAATTTTAATTTTAAATCAAAAATACACGTGTA
Organism: Schizaphis graminum; assembly: GCA_020882235.1. Taxonomy (NCBI): domain Eukaryota; kingdom Metazoa; phylum Arthropoda; class Insecta; order Hemiptera; family Aphididae; genus Schizaphis; species Schizaphis graminum. The sequence continues at coordinate 96,869,554 of CM037033.1, forward strand.
AAATAACGTTTTACTATTAAATAATTTTCGATTTTTGTTATTTTTAAAAATTATCAAACGTATGATCTTAAAACTTTTACTTAAATGTTTGAATTTGTTTCAAAATAGAATATATGACAATTTTTTAATATAATATATTAACATATCCTAGACTGACAAATCATCTCCGTTCAGAATCGTTTTTCGTATACAATGATACCTATCATTGCATTCAAATTTAACCTACCCTAGTCCGAGGTCCACCCCACCCCCTAATGTACAACAGAGCGATACTCACTTACCCGCTTTTTTTTCACATCATTTTAAAATTTAACCTAACGTCATTTTTTTAAAATAATATATTTTTTATCGTTGTCATTCTTAATTTTTTTGATAATTTTTAATGACAACATGCATTTTTAAATCTTTATTCCAAAACTGAACATTTTAGGTTCTGAACGGAGTGATGAATGTATTGATTTTACAATGATGTGTGTTTTAGATTCTGAACGGAGTGATGAATGTATTGATTTTACAATGATGTGTGTTTTTTTTTTTTTTTGTTTTTTTTTTTGTTTTTGTGTCTGTGTACAGCATAACTTGTCGAAATAATGCTTCAATTTCAAACTTTGGGGGTGGTTTCCGATGGCAAAGTGGATATCCTTGGTGCATTATAGAGGTGAAAAGTAATTATTTTCCAACAGTTTTCAAATGAATATTTTTCACTATTTGGTAGTTAAAAATTTATAAATATTTTTCTATCAAAAGCTAAGAATTGAAAATTTAATACTATGCTGTCCATAAGTTAAGCTTAGAATAATCATAAAAAAGTTTGAGGTTTATTCAATTTAAAAAATTTTACGAGTGTTTAAAGTTTTACTTTTAGTTTGAAATCAAAAATACGCGTGTAAAATTACGTTTTACTAATAAATAATTTTCGATTTTTGTTATTTTTTAAAAAATTACTAAACGTAAGATCTTGAAACTTTTACTTAAATGTTTGAATTAGTTTCAAAGTAGAATGTATTACAATATTTGAGTATAATATATCCTAGACTGACAAATCATCTCCGTTCAGAATCGTTTTTCGTATACAATGATACCTATCATTGCATTCAAATTTAACCTACCCTAGTCCGAGGTCCACCCCACCCCCTAATGTACAACAGAGCGATACTCACTTACCCGCTTTTTTTTCACATCATTTTAAAATTTAACCTAACGTCATTTTTTTAAAATAATATATTTTTTATCGTTGTCATTCTTAATTTTTTTGATAATTTTTAATGACAACATGCATTTTTAAATCTTTATTCCAAAACTGAACATTTTAGGTTCTGAACGGAGTGATGAATGTATTGATTTTACAATGATGTGTGTTTTAGATTCTGAACGGAGTGATGAATGTATTGATTTTACAATGATGTGTGTTTTTTTTTTTTTTGTTTTTTTTTTTGTTTTTGTGTCTGTGTACAGCATAACTTGTCGAAATAATGCTTCAATTTCAAACTTTGGGGGTGGTTTCCGATGGCAAAGTGGATATCCTTGGTGCATTATAGAGATGAAAAGTAAACATTTTCCAACAGTTTTCAAAAAAATCGAGAAAAACAAAAAAAAAATGACAGAAAAACGGGAATTTTTACGCAAAATCAATTTTCGACAAAATCGAATTTTTTATTTTGGTAAAACTCAAAAACTAATCGATGTAAATACTTGAAATTTTCACCAAATGTTTATGTTAGTGTTCTCTATACACTGTTAAATTTTCAAAGTATTTTGACTTTTTTTGAGCAATTTAAAGACAATTGAAATTTTTAATTTTTTTTAGTATTTTATTTTAAAATAACGATAAAAAAATTTTGGGTGGCCAGAAAATCTTGAAAATTTATTACAAGGTTTCTTATAAGTTGATATTAAAGTGATAAAAAAAAATCCGAAATCGTTAGTCACAATTTTTTTTTATAAGTGCTTAAAGTTCGAATTTATACGAAATATGTCAAAATTGCGAAAATTGGCAAGTAATTTTGTGGTTGAAAAATCGTAAAAATTTTTTCTTTTATAACTAATATTTGAAAATTTGGTACAAGGTTCTCCATAAATTTTTCTTCAACTATCTGTAAAAAAAACTCTACTGGACTATGACAAAAAAATTTTATGAGTGATTGAAATTTAAATTTTTACAAAACCGCGTTAAATAACGGTTTAGCCTCAAACGATTTTTGATATTTGTTGTTATTCAAATAGTATAAGTCGTAAATACTTGAAAATTTTACCAGTTATTTAGATTGCCATTTTATTTACGTGATTTGATTTTCAAAACATTTTGACTTTTTTTGAGCTATTTATAGACAATTGAAATTTTCAATTTTTTTTTATTTTTTTTTTATAAATGTTGATAAAAAAAATTAAGCTGGGACAAATTACTTGAAAATTTAATTGAAGGGTCCACATAACTTGTTCTAACTCTCATTCAAAAATTATAAAAATACATAGGCACAATTTTTTTTTATTAGCATTTGAAGTTCAAATATTGACAAAAATTCGTCAAAATCATGAATATTTTTCACTATTTGGTAGTTAAAAATTTATAAATATTTTTCTATCAAAAGCTAAGAATTGAAAATTTAATACTATGCTGTCCATAAGTTAAGCTTAGAATAATCATAAAAAAGTTTGAGGTTTATTCAATTTAAAAAATTTTACGAGTGTTTAAAGTTTTACTTTTAGTTTGAAATCAAAAATACGCGTGTAAAATTACGTTTTACTAATAAATAATTTTCGATTTTTGTTATTTTTTAAAAAATTACTAAACGTAAGATCTTGAAACTTTTACTTAAATGTTTGAATTAGTTTCAAAGTAGAATGTATTACAATATTTGAGTATAATATATCCTAGACTGACAAATCATCTCCGCTCAGAATCGTTTTTCGTATACAATGATACCTATCATTGAATTCAAATTTAACCTAGCCTAGTCCGAGGTCCACCCCACCCCTAATGTACAGCAGAGCGATACTCACTTACCCGCTTTTTTTTTTTTTGTTTTTTTTTTTTTTTTTTTGTCTGTGTACAGCATAACTAGTCAAAATAATGCTTCAATTTCAAACTTTGGGGGTGGTTTCCGATGGCAAAGTGGATATCCTTGGTGCATTATAGAGGTGAAAAGTAATTATTTTCCAACAGTTTTCAAAAAAATCGAGAAAAACATAAAAAAAATGACAGAAAAACGGGAATTTTTACGCAAAAACAGTTTTCGACAAAATCGAATTTTTTATTTTGCTATAACTCAAAAACTAATAGATGTAAATACTTGAAATTTTCACCAAATGTTTATGTTAGTGTTCTCTATACACTGTTAAATTTTCAAAGTATTTTGACTTTTTTTGAGCAATTTAAAGACAATTGAAATTTTTAATTTTTTTTAGTATTTTATTTTAAAATAACGATAAAAAAATTTTGGGTGGCCAGAAAATCTTGAAAATTTATTACAAGGTTTCTTATAAGTTGATATTAAAGTGATAAAAAAAAATCCGAAATCGTTAGTCACAATTTTTTTTTATAAGTGCTTAAAGTTCGAATTTATACGAAATATGTCAAAATTGCGAAAATTGGCAAGTAATTTTGTGGTTGAAAAATCGTAAAAATTTTTTCTTTTATAACTAAGATTTGAAAATTTGGTACAAGGTTCTCCATAAATTTTTCTTCAACTATCTGTAAAAAAAACTCTACTGGACTATGACAAAAAAATTTTATGAGTGATTGAAATTTAAATTTTTACAAAACCGCGTTAAATAACGGTTTAGCCTCAAACGATTTTTGATATTTGTTGTTATTCAAATAGTATAAGTCGTAAATACTTGAAAATTTTACCAGTTATTTAGATTGCCATTTTATTTACGTGATTTGATTTTCAAAACATTTTGACTTTTTTTGAGCTATTTATAGACAATTGAAATTTTCAATTTTTTTTTATTTTTTTTTTATAAATGTTGATAAAAAAAATTAAGCTGGGACAAATTACTTGAAAATTTAATTGAAGGGTCCACATAACTTGTTCTAACTCTCATTCAAAAATTATAAAAATACATAGGCACAATTTTTTTTTATTAGCATTTGAAGTTCAAATATTGACAAAAATTCGTCAAAATCATGAATATTTTTCACTATTTGGTAGTTAAAAATTTATAAATATTTTTCTATCAAAAGCTAAGAATTGAAAATTTAATACTATGCTGTCCATAAGTTAAGCTTAGAATAATCATAAAAAAGTTTGAGGTTTATTCAATTTAAAAAATTTTACGAGTGTTTAAAGTTTTACTTTTAGTTTGAAATCAAAAATACGCGTGTAAAATTACGTTTTACTAATAAATAATTTTCGATTTTTGTTATTTTTTAAAAAATTACTAAACGTAAGATCTTGAAACTTTTACTTAAATGTTTGAATTAGTTTCAAAGTAGAATGTATTACAATATTTGAGTATAATATATCCTAGACTGACAAATCATCTCCGTTCAGAATCGTTTTTCGTATACAATGATACCTATCATTGCATTCAAATTTAACCTACCCTAGTCCGAGGTCCACCCCACCCCCTAATGTACAACAGAGCGATACTCACTTACCCGCTTTTTTTTCACATCATTTTAAAATTTAACCTAACGTCATTTTTTTAAAATAATATATTTTTTATCGTTGTCATTCTTAATTTTTTTGATAATTTTTAATGACAACATGCATTTTTAAATCTTTATTCCAAAACTGAACATTTTAGGTTCTGAACGGAGTGATGAATGTATTGATTTTACAATGATGTGTGTTTTAGATTCTGAACGGAGTGATGAATGTATTGATTTTACAATGATGTGTGTTTTTTTTTTTTTTGTTTTTTTTTTTGTTTTTGTGTCTGTGTACAGCATAACTTGTCGAAATAATGCTTCAATTTCAAACTTTGGGGGTGGTTTCCGATGGCAAAGTGGATATCCTTGGTGCATTATAGAGATGAAAAGTAAACATTTTCCAACAGTTTTCAAAAAAATCGAGAAAAACAAAAAAAAAATGACAGAAAAACGGGAATTTTTACGCAAAATCAATTTTCGACAAAATCGAATTTTTTATTTTGGTAAAACTCAAAAACTAATCGATGTAAATACTTGAAATTTTCACCAAATGTTTATGTTAGTGTTCTCTATACACTGTTAAATTTTCAAAGTATTTTGACTTTTTTTGAGCAATTTAAAGACAATTGAAATTTTTAATTTTTTTTAGTATTTTATTTTAAAATAACGATAAAAAAATTTTGGGTGGCCAGAAAATCTTGAAAATTTATTACAAGGTTTCTTATAAGTTGATATTAAAGTGATAAAAAAAAATCCGAAATCGTTAGTCACAATTTTTTTTTATAAGTGCTTAAAGTTCGAATTTATACGAAATATGTCAAAATTGCGAAAATTGGCAAGTAATTTTGTGGTTGAAAAATCGTAAAAATTTTTTCTTTTATAACTAATATTTGAAAATTTGGTACAAGGTTCTCCATAAATTTTTCTTCAACTATCTGTAAAAAAAACTCTACTGGACTATGACAAAAAAATTTTATGAGTGATTGAAATTTAAATTTTTACAAAACCGCGTTAAATAACGGTTTAGCCTCAAACGATTTTTGATATTTGTTGTTATTCAAATAGTATAAGTCGTAAATACTTGAAAATTTTACCAGTTATTTAGATTGCCATTTTATTTACGTGATTTGATTTTCAAAACATTTTGACTTTTTTTGAGCTATTTATAGACAATTGAAATTTTCAATTTTTTTTTATTTTTTTTTTATAAATGTTGATAAAAAAAATTAAGCTGGGACAAATTACTTGAAAATTTAATTGAAGGGTCCACATAACTTGTTCTAACTCTCATTCAAAAATTATAAAAATACATAGGCACAATTTTTTTTTATTAGCATTTGAAGTTCAAATATTGACAAAAATTCGTCAAAATCATGAATATTTTTCACTATTTGGTAGTTAAAAATTTATAAATATTTTTCTATCAAAAGCTAAGAATTGAAAATTTAATACTATGCTGTCCATAAGTTAAGCTTAGAATAATCATAAAAAAGTTTGAGGTTTATTCAATTTAAAAAATTTTACGAGTGTTTAAAGTTTTACTTTTAGTTTGAAATCAAAAATACGCGTGTAAAATTACGTTTTACTAATAAATAATTTTCGATTTTTGTTATTTTTTAAAAAATTACTAAACGTAAGATCTTGAAACTTTTACTTAAATGTTTGAATTAGTTTCAAAGTAGAATGTATTACAATATTTGAGTATAATATATCCTAGACTGACAAATCATCTCCGCTCAGAATCGTTTTTCGTATACAATGATACCTATCATTGAATTCAAATTTAACCTAGCCTAGTCCGAGGTCCACCCCACCCCTAATGTACAGCAGAGCGATACTCACTTACCCGCTTTTTTTTTTTTTGTTTTTTTTTTTTTTTTTTTGTCTGTGTACAGCATAACTAGTCAAAATAATGCTTCAATTTCAAACTTTGGGGGTGGTTTCCGATGGCAAAGTGGATATCCTTGGTGCATTATAGAGGTGAAAAGTAATTATTTTCCAACAGTTTTCAAAAAAATCGAGAAAAACATAAAAAAAATGACAGAAAAACGGGAATTTTTACGCAAAAACAGTTTTCGACAAAATCGAATTTTTTATTTTGCTATAACTCAAAAACTAATAGATGTAAATACTTGAAATTTTCACCAAATGTTTATGTTAGTGTTCTCTATACACTGTTAAATTTTCAAAGTATTTTGACTTTTTTTGAGCAATTTAAAGACAATTGAAATTTTTAATTTTTTTTAGTATTTTATTTTAAAATAACGATAAAAAAATTTTGGGTGGCCAGAAAATCTTGAAAATTTATTACAAGGTTTCTTATAAGTTGATATTAAAGTGATAAAAAAAAATCCGAAATCGTTAGTCACAATTTTTTTTTATAAGTGCTTAAAGTTCGAATTTATACGAAATATGTCAAAATTGCGAAAATTGGCAAGTAATTTTGTGGTTGAAAAATCGTAAAAATTTTTTCTTTTATAACTAAGATTTGAAAATTTGGTACAAGGTTCTCCATAAATTTTTCTTCAACTATCTGTAAAAAAAACTCTACTGGACTATGACAAAAAAATTTTATGAGTGATTGAAATTTAAATTTTTACAAAACCGCGTTAAATAACGGTTTAGCCTCAAACGATTTTTGATATTTGTTGTTATTCAAATAGTATAAGTCGTAAATACTTGAAAATTTTACCAGTTATTTAGATTGCCATTTTCTTTACGTGATTTGATTTTCAAAACATTTTGACTTTTTTTGAGCTATTTATAGACAATTGAAATTTTCAAATTTTTTTTATTTTTTTTTTATAAATGTTGATAAAAAAAATTTAACTGGGACAAATTACTTGAAAATTTAATTGAAGGGTCCACATAACTTGTTCTAACTCTCATTCAAAAATTATAAAAATACATAGGCACAATTTTTTTTTATTAGCATTTGAAGTTCAAATATTGACAAAAATTCGTCAAAATCATGAATATTTTTCACTATTTGGTAGTTAAAAATTTATAAATATTTTACTATCAAAAGCTAAGAATTGAAAATTTAATACTATGCTGTCCATAAGTTAAGCTTAGAATAATTATAAAAAAGTTGGATAATTATTCAATTTAAAAATTTTACGAGTGTTTAAAGTTTTAATATTAATTTGAAATCAAAAATACACGTGTAAAATAACGTTTTACTAATAAATAATTTTCGATTTTTGTTATTTTTAAAAAATTACTAAACGTTAGATCTTGAAACTTTTAATTAAATGTTTGAATTTGTTTCAAAATAGAATATAATATGACAATATTTAAATATAATATATTAACATATCCTAGACTGACAAATCATCTCCGTTCAGAATCGTTTTTCGTATACAATGATACCTATCATTGCATTCAAATTTAACCTACCCTAATCCGAGGTCCACCCCACCCCCTGATGTACAACAGAGCGATACTCACTTACCCGCTTTTTTTGGATTACTTTGATACATTATTTTGGTCGATTATTAACCAGTTATATGGATTTAAAGTTTAGACAAGTGAAGTTGAGTGTAACGAAATTAGATAACCCGCAAAATATTGGTCTATTACACTCGCATCTATACACTTAAAAATGTATAATTTACTAATATGCTAGTATGCTACTAATCCAAAATTTGATTTAGATAGATAAAAATACTCCGAATAATGTTCTACTTCAAATTAAAAATTAATGCTCTCATTCAAAAAAGTAAAAACTTATGAAATTATAACCATAAAAAATAGTAAAGATATAATTTGTTTCCAAAAATATTGTCTTGTAATGTCTTACAATTATTTTGAGTGTTTCTTTTTAAACATGTAGTTTGAAACAATTAGTGATGTACGAGTAATAATTTAACATTAATTTTAGATATCGTAAAATAGTATAGTCAGTATAGATTAAAGTAATATTGTTGAATATAATGATTCTCAGTGAAATTTTATTTTTAAATTTATCATATTTTGTTCTCGTTACTTTCCGAATGACTGGAAACAAAAAAATCAAATACATTTTTAGAAACCTATTATCACTTATCTATTACGTTTTTACGTAGTTTTGGTAATATGTTATAATATTGCTGAATAAATATCCTAAAATATTGTTTTATTATTATGATGACTAGAGTACGGATTTTGAAGGCATTTGCCTTTTTTTCTTTTGCTTTAAAACGAAGCTATGTCAGCTACAAATTCGATGTATACTACTATACTACTATGCACGACATTTTATTTTGCTTTTTTCGCGTTTTTTATATATTTATGCTTTTTTGGGATTTTTTGGGCTTTTATGGGCATTTTGGGCATTTTTGGTACATTTATTCAAAATATGTTTTAAATAAACGTATTTAAAATGTTAATTTTAATTTTTTTATTAAATAATGTATTTTTAAATATCGTATATTGTATATAGCTGGCTCAACCGATTTTATCTCGTTATGTTTGATTTATAGATACGTTTATCGATGTAATTTAGATACGTATATAGTATATTATTGTATATAGTACTTAGTACTATATAATACTAAGTAGATTATTTTATCTTGAAACGAAAATAAACATAAAAAATATATGCTGTTGCTCTGTAAATTATCTACTCAGAATTACCTACAGTTTAGTTTTCGTTGTAACGCCGTATATAGTTCATTATTCTTACCGATTGTCACTTACAAAATGCGCCAACAATTATTAATTGTAGTGCTCGTCTTCGCAATTTTGTAAAAGAATTTGGTGAAGACATTTTTTCTTGTGACAATGCTGTACTTTTATGCAAAGTATGTGGTGTTAAGGTTTCTGCCGAAAAAAAACTATAATATTCAACAACATATCGCTAGAGGTAAACATATCCAGCAGCTAAATATTAGAAATCAACAAGAAAAACCAAAATCTCAGCTTCTAGTCAATGAAGTCATCATTCAACGAAGAATTGTGTAATGTTTTTATGTCCGCAAATATCCCTCTCACTAAATTAAATAAACCAATATTTCGCAATTTTCTGCATAAAAATACAAAACAAATTATTTCTGACGAGTCTACGCTTCGAAAAAACTATATAGATCAATGCTATACAAGTACTATTATTAAAATTAGAGATTACGTCAGGAACAAATATGCTGTATGGATGTCAATAGATGAGACTACTGACGTTGAGAGGCGATATGTAGCCAATGTTATAATTGATACATTGGAAGTAGACAACCCTGGGAAAATATTCCTACTTAACTCAGAGGTGTTAGAAAAAGCCAACCACTCTACTATATCTAAATTATTTGACAGATTTCTTTTTATATTATGACCTGAAGGCAGTGGCGTGCCCAGGAATTTTCTATGGGGGGGGGATATATGTTATAAGAAAAGACCGGATTTAATTACATTAAAAACACACAAGAACTGTATAATTATACCAAAAAATACATAAAAATTGCATAATAAATTGCACTGTAAAAACACAAGTCATATAAAAATTGATGAATGTATTATTTTTTTGAATTAAAATTAATAATTAAATATATTTCCAAATTATGTTCATTAAAATTAAATCTTTTATTACTTGAAATATGATTGTACCTACAAAGAAAAAATACTTTCTACTTCTACTATACACTAGTTATTAGTGTATATTAAAAAAAACTCAATAATTTATAGGTGTTATATCTAAATAAACATCTGCTTTACCCAACATGACTAAGTAAGATTTAATAGTTTTATATGTTATATCCTTTATTTTTTTTCAATTATATATTCATACATTTATCTATAGTTTTTTTTTCGGTTGGACCAGGAATATTTGTTAAAATATCTTCAGCTTTTCTAAACCTATTCAGTATTCATACTGTTTAAATAGCTTACTATTCGATTCTTCCAAGTTTTTCAGACTAATGGGTAACTCTGATAAGTGTAATTGTATGAATACTATAAACCACATTTGATTACATTAAATTATAATATATATTTATATTGTACAAGTTGTTTCAGCTTTTTCATACTGGTGGGGATTAACATCGTTTTTTAAACTTTTAATCACAATTAAAAAATTTTCAAAATTATTTGCATAGAAAATTACAGCAATAACCATGTTTCCGACCTTGTAATAATAGGTTTGGGAATCGGGAGGTAAAGGTATACCCGGCATTTCTTTTCTGTATTTATTTATTCTCGATGGTATTACTTTTAAGAGAGCTTTTTTTTCCTAAAATAAACGAAATAAGTTACATATTATGTACTTAGATTTTATATATTTTAAATTAATTACTATTGTAAAATAATCTATTTATGTAATAATGAATTTAGTTTAGTTAAGCATTTTGTTCATTAAAACACCATATTAAAAAAAAATCCAAAAACGTGAGAAATTGCAAAAACTTGCATCATAAAATTAAATAGGCAGAGAATGAGAGGATATAGAGTATAATATAATTATAATAAAATATATATATTATAATAAATATGATTTATAAGCAATAACTTATTACTAATAATCAAAAGCAATGACTTTCTAAAAAGTAACAACTTTAATATCTAATAATTTGTTTTCCAAAAGTCAGCAAAAAAAAAGTCAATGGGGGGGGGGACATAACCCCTAACCTCCCCCCCCCTGGGCACGCCACTGCCTGAAGGCATACTTCATGACAACGTTTTACTTTTTGTGTCGGATGCAGCACCATATACCTATGGTAAAATCAGGAAAATCTTTACAAGTTCTTTACTCAAAAATGGTGCATATAACTTGTTTGGCACATGGCTTACACAGAGTGGCAGAACAGATCAGAATGAATTTTCCAGAAATTAATAGTTTAATATCAAATATTAAAAAAGTTTTTTTAAAAGCTCCATACCGGGGTATAAATTTGTTTAAGAATTTGGCTCCGGGTATTCCTCTACCTCCAGAACCAATTATTACTCGTTGGGGCACTTGGTTAAATGCCGTAAACTATTATTATTGTGAACATTTTATACATATTAAAAATGTTATACTTCAATTGGACTCAGATGATGCACTGGCTATTAAAAACGCTAAACACTTAGTCGGAAACCCAGAAATTGAAGCAAATTTTATATACATAAAAAGTAATTTCGGATTTTTGGCTACTGAAATTAGTGAAATTACACGTAGTAAATACCTATAGGGCTATAGATATTATATTATATATTATATATATATATACGTATAATAGTAGTGTTATAATAAGTACGCCACCTATTATATATTACCTATATTATTTAATAATATTAAAATAATATATTTGTTGTTAAATAATAATAATAATAATATAGTATAGTACATAGTTATACATACCTATAATAGCTGTAGACTGCTGTAAGCCTCAAGCCTGATAGAAATTGTACACGGTACAAGTCAGTGTAAAAAGGACAAGGCAAAACCAAGACAAGACGACAAGTATCAACTAGGCATACTTCGTCTTCCGTGTCCGTCAGTGGTAAATACGTCTGTACTCTGTACTCTGTATACAAGTACGGGAACAAGATACACTTGCGCATGCGTACACTATGCAGGACGTGGTGTGCGTGTATAAATAGATTAAGTAACGATGATAATATTAACAATAATTAGGAAAAACCAATAATTAAATTATTTACAGCAGTGACAGTGACGCATATTATACATAACGTATCATGTGTGTGTGTATGTGTAGTCTTTATCGGTGGCGCTGGGTTGCCCATATTCGACGTATTACGAATATAATATTATGAATTTATGATATACGGGGTGATTGATCAAGCGTAAAACACTCATTAATTCAAAAAGTATTCATGTTTTTGAAAACATTTTTTTACATAGTTTTAAGTCGTTAAAAATTCTACGTTTTTATTAAAAAATTATATTTTTAAATATTTTTATCCCTATATTTTATTTTATTTTATTTTTATTTTTATTTCTATATATTATTTTAAGTTTTTTACTTTTTTGAATGACAACATAGAGTTTTAATTTCATATTCCAAAGCAGAATAATTTTCTGAGTATTTTGATACATAAAAATCGAATTTAGGACAAGTAGTTCATGAGTTATACGTATTTAAAGTATAGATAAGCGGAGTGGAGTGGTACGGGGTTACCCCGCAAAATGTTTGTTCACTACTCCGCTTGTCAAAACTTTAAATACGTATAACTCGTGAACTACTCGTCCTAAATTCGATGTTTATGTATCAAAATACTCAAAAAATTATTCTGCTTTGGAATATGAAATTAAAACTCTATGTTGTCATTCAAAAAAGTAAAAAACTTAAAAAAATATAGGGATAAAAAATATTTAAAAATATAATTTTTTAATAAAAACGTAGTATTTTTAATGACTTAAAACTATGTAAAAAATGTTTTCAAAAACATGAATACTTTTTGAAATAATGAGTGTTTTACGCTAATCAATCACCCTGTATTAGTATACAACGGCACGTATGTCGTATAATATCTATTCCCTCGATTTAAATATTCCTTACCTATTTATATATAGTGTTTATAGATGGACTATAAAGTGGAATGGAACGATAATAATAATTATTGTCCGGACTCCGGATTATACCACAGCGCAATTATAATTACACACAGGCGCGGATCCAAGGGGGGAGGGCAAGGGGCCATGCATTGTGTAATGATAGTTGACATATAGGTACGATACAATACGCACACAGCCGCTGTAACTGTCAATAATAAACATCAAACGTGACACGTGTATTAATAGTTGTATTATTATTTTATTAAAATGTGAAAGCGTAGTGCCGATTTTATGCAAAATTTTCTTAAAAAAAAAAAATGTGTCATTGAAGACAATGAAAATGGTAGACGAGTAGACGACCCACCACCTCCTATTTCGTCAAATCAACCAATGAAAAATTTAGACATCGATCCAACATCAAATAAAAACAAAGGTACTGTAGAAAATATAATTATAGATATAGGGATCGTATTAAGTTCAAAATCAACAATTGATGATTTTACTAAAAAACAGTTACTTGAAAATTATTGGAAACCACCAATGGGTTACAATTTTCCTTATTCAAGTCACACAAAAAATGGAATTCTTCGTAAACGATTTTTGAAACAAGAACATATAAATAAATATTTCTGGCTTGTTTTTTCGCCTTCAGAAAGTGGATTATTTTGTATTTACTGTTATACAATAAAACTGGACATGGATTTAGTAACCTTACTCCATTAAAGTCATTAGTAATTGAAACTTTTAAGAAATTCGCCAAATTATTAGGAAAGGATGGTTACCTGGATACGCATGTTAATAATTTGTACCATACAAATTCTGTACTGAACGGAAAACAATTTTTAAAATCGTATAATAATCCAGAGTTAGAAGTAATTAACCAAATAAATTTACAGCGTCTAAAACAAGTTAAAGAAAATAGATCTAGACTAAAACCTATAATTGAAAGTTTGATTTTTCTCGGGCGGTAAAATATTGCTTTACGTGGTCATCGCGATGATAGAAGCGTTAATGATTTATCTGATAACCCATTAGAGAACAAAGGAAATTTCAGAGAGCTTCTAAAGTTTAAGATATTATCTGGAGATATCGCATAGAAAATCATTTAAAAAATGCTGAAGCAACAGCTACTTATATAAGTAAAACGACTCAAAATACTCTTATTTCGATAATTGGAAATATAATTTTTAAAAATATGTTGAACAAAGTAAATAAAGCAAAATATTTTAATGTAATTTTCGATGAAACAACTGATACATATATCTAAAACTTCACAACTGATTATAATTTTACGATACGTGTACGACAAAACTATAAATCGGTCCGTGGTTGGCGACCGTACAACCCTATTCGAGGCGACTACATGACTCTTGACAGGGACAAAATTGAGTCGAGCAGTCACAACTCACACAACTGTTGCAGACGTCGTTTTTTTATTTAATATAAAATTTAATATTAAATAATAATGATAATTGGATATGTATTTGTGTCACAATGACGTCGAGACACAACAAAAATGATAACAATAATAATATAATAATGTGTAACGACGAGAGTTGTTTACATGTTATTGAAACAACAAAAAAAGGGAAATGCTATGAGAGCGACCGTCTATAAAAAAAGATATATAATATAATAATATGAAAAAAAAGGGCGTTGGCCGCTGAATAATAATAATAAGAATAATCAGTAATACGAATGATATAAAAAAATATGATAATAAAACATATGCGGCAAAAGGCCGACCAATAATTGTTTTACAGAAAAATATGTAAACAAAGAGAATAAATAACAATAATATTCTAAATTATAATAGTTACATGATTACAAGGACGAAGTGGAGTATGGGGAGGAAACAAGGTAATTAAAGACGGTGTCGTCGTTGCGCATTGTTCATGCCAATATGGTATTTTTGTGTTTGTTTTATCAATGTTGTTTGTAGCGATTCTTATCACGCGTATTGCCGTGCGGTGTGTGAGATCGTTAATTTTCTGTGATAAGTGTTAACTGTAAATTGAATTATACTTTTGTGAATTAAGTCAAGTCATGCTTTCAGTGTCACAAAAGTTCTTCTAATTGTTTCTAATGTTTGTATTTTATTGTGGTGGCACTGAAAGACTTAGTTATGTAACCGGCGGCCGGAGTTTTCTTGGTAACGGTCGTCGGCCTTTTTGCGCTCTCTTCTTCTGTTTGTCGTTGTGAAAGCACGTATGTGTTTTCTGTGCCTGCTGCAGCTGTCAAACCACGTTTTCCTGTGTGTTTATTGTGAATTGTGATTTCTTCTGTCTGGTAAATATCGTTAGCGCATTTTATTGCCCACCTATTTAATTGTTTTTCCCCTAGTTTAGGGCGGTCATCTATTGCCAGCAGAAGATTGTGAATCTCGTGGTTTGTCGTGTGTGTATTCGCTGTAGCAGCCTTGTATTGTGAATTGTTCGTCGTGTTGAGGTTAGCGGCGCTCTTGAGTGTGTGCGGGATCAAACCTGTACTTTTTATTGTATTAATTTGATTATTATACGGATCCCGGCACCTCAAGACGTCATAACCCCAAAAAGGTATGTGGTGCACCACCAATAGTTCTGTGTAGACCGACGGGTCTTACTGGTCTTAGACTATTGTTATTGTATACTATTATTTATGTAAATACTGTTATATTATTCCATTGTTGGACCAAGTGGTCAATTTTATTATATGCTATTATTGGACCAAGTGGTCAATCCTTATATACTTGTATTTTTCTATTATTTATATGATTGATTTAATATATTTTTATACCTTTATAATATAAAACAATTGTTTAAAATTTCTTATTATTATATACTAGGGACGATAGCGTAACTTGTGTTGCCTATCCTCCCGGCCGCCAAGGCTTATTAATATATTACTATTTATTATAGCTGAGAGCGAGCCAACACGCATAATTACATCGAGCGATAAGCAACATGTGTGGCACGAACAGTGCAGATAGCAGATATTGAATAATCATTTTTCGCCTTAAATAAATATTATGTGATTTATGATAAAATATATACTGATACACATAATTCAAAATTGCAATGTTTTTCAAAAAAAAACTTAATTTACATATTTCATATACTCAAAACCATGTTCTCATTCGTGCTAATCCCCTTAATTCATCCGGTTCGAAGGACCATAAAACACGCACTAGCCCTTTTAATAATAATAAGGAGATTGGACACGCTGTGCGGGTTTCGTATTGAATAAGAGGATTAGGCAGGTAAAATATTCAAAACAGTATGTTGCTATCACGAGCGTAATATTTCACACAAATTTCAATAATGACATAGGTAATACAAATAAATACAAATAAATAACTCACGACACTGTGGCAATGAAAGTATGGTATGACGAGAGACCTAGTGAATTAAGTTGATGAGTATATGGACGATGACCAGCGTGATGAGGCTTATGTTGATGAGGAAGATGGGTGTGTTGTACTGTTGTAGGCAGAGCCGTGTTAGGGGGGGGGGGCAAAGGGGGAAATTGCCCCCGGGCTACGTAGTTTTGTAAAAATAATGGGGCGCCTTTATTTGCGCTTAATATACTACATGTGGCCTCGAGAACCAAATATGTTATAATTTTATTATTATATATATTTTAGTATTTTAAGGTCTATTTTAGAATCATGTATAATATGGTACTGTTTGTGACAAATAGGTTGGCTTGGTGACGGCGACGTCGATAAAGAAAAACCCATTTCTCCGTATTTAGCTATTATTTACCGATTATATAGCTAAATATTATTAAATTGATATATTATTACCATTGAACAATATGTCTGTTCTAACCGTTACTATCTGACGTCTGTACACAGCGCTCAGTTATTCAGTATTGCCTATTGGACATTACCTAGTTATAAGTTATTATACGCTGTGCGCGTTTTATTTTTATAATTGACGTAAATTACAATTGCTAATAATTTAGTAAGTATTTACAGTTAATTTTATATTATTATGCTTTTTTATGACTCGTGTAATTTGGCTTATAAGTTATATTTTATTTATATTGGCTAATGGCTTGTTGATAACTTGTTATCAATATTTTTAGTTAAAATAAACTAAAAATATATATTAAATAATGTAAATTATATTTTAGTTAGTTTTCGTGGTATTTGATAATATGGAGATTTATATAATAAGAAAACGATTAATAGTTAAATTGTAGGGAAGGGGCGCGAAAAAATTTTGCCCCTGGGCGCTGAATAGCTTGACACGGTTCTGGTTGTAGGTAAAAACGCACGAACTTAAAAACGGACTCGAAGAATGCGAAGCCACACGCACTAATCGACGTAATAGTTTGACCGTGAAGAAACACGCAAGAGGTGGAGTATACGAATATACGCTGAAGAAAATATTTGTAAAAACCACACAAAAAGGCGGAATATACAAAATACACTTAGGTACGGCGAAATTCTTGTTATGCAGCGACCAAGGCTAATAGCATTGGACATAGAATATAGTCTAATATAGTCTAATATAGTCTATTCTATAATCAATGCTAATAGTATACGCAAAAATCGCGGGCATCGTACTGGCCTTGATATTATATTTTAGTCGATCATGTGGAACGCCGTACAGCCAAGTGTTGACCTTTGTTCTAGGCGGATAACGACACCCTCAAATAGATATTTTACATATATATGCATAGGTCCGTTCTCTGTGCTATATTTATGCAAAAAATGGTATACGCTAGCACTTAGATACTTAATAACCTATTAAATAATATATTATTATAAAAACTAAGCATACAATTCGTGTATGATACACGCAACTTAAGGGCTACGCTAGTTTCCACTTCCGCTAATTGAGGTCAATAGACTTAAGGATTCACAATTATTATTTATTGGCCTCAATATCTTCTTGTATATTACTGCAGATGGATTCAAATATGATTTTATTAGGGAAAGGAGATAATAAATAATAAGATTAGTAGATTGAGGTAATAAGAATATTTAATATATTTCGTAAAAATTAAAATATCAATTACATATAATGGAATTAAATAAACAACAAAATAATGCAATTAATCCTTAAATGGATCTGTTTGCGTGTATAATGCATTACAAAACGATAATGGCTTTCTAAAACCTCCTAAAAAATAATTGTAACATTTCAGTACCATTATGTTGTTTACTTTATGTATAACTGTACTACTGAATTATAGTTTTAATGCATATCATATTATGTGTGGACTATTTTTGAATTACATTTAAGCAATTATGTATCAAGGATCAATTTAATTTTTATTATAATATACATATAGACATTTATAATTTATAAATTACTTTTTAATTTATCCTCTGTGTAATAAGATTTGATAAATGTATATGTTTAACCCAAATCTATTAAATAAAATAAAAATAAACATTAAACATTACTGTTTAACTTTTAAATTGTATATTTAATTGATATACAAGGTAAATATTCAAACTATTACTACTTACTTAATGTATCATCTTTCCCTAAATCAACAAAGTAATATTATATAATTAAAACGATTACGAATTATTTTATAACAAACATTAATTATATTCAAGTACACGTTTTATGTGGGTAATATGTATAATTCATAATATTTTACAAATCTTGACATACGTGGATCAAATTATTATCATAATAATTTATTTTTGGTTAATATAACTGTGCTCATTGTGTGTATTTGTTTAAGGTTCCCATAATATTTATGTATATTCTGACCCATAATATTGTCACTTTAAGCATGGAAAAATATTTAAATATAATGATATCATTAAAAATTAATATATAAGTACATACTTGCTAATACAATCGCATCTAATAAATCATGAACATGTTTATAGGACTCTGAATTTGGATCTGTAAAATCACATATTTATATTACATATATACCTACATAATTGTCTTTTTGGTACCTACTCACTTTATTTATATTGCTATTTATTAAACTACACAATACTGTTTACCTCCTTAATTGTTATTATAGGTAAAAGAAAAGAGATAGAATATTTAAATTCAGTTCGTGTTCACAGTGCGTACACACAACACGTTTCTTATCGACAGTTGCTATTCAAACAGCTACCATAGCAAACAAGTCAACGCAATCAATAAACTCAGATAGGTGATAATTTTGGTTTTTATTTTAATACTATAGTAATGCGTATTAAATAAAAAAAAACCGGGCAAGTGCGAGTTGGACTCGCGCACCGAGGGTTCCGTACAAACCTGTAGGTATATAAGTAAAAGTTTTTATATGATGAAACTAAAAATTTACGGTTTTCGTAATTTTTCCTATATCTGTACTATAAGACGTGACTTCGTACGAAACTTCAAGATTCTAAGTTCACAGGAAGTACCCTGTAGGTTTTGATTCCCGTGCGAGTTTCGAAAATTTGACAGACGGACGGACGATATGCGGCTTAAATTGTTATTATTTCTTTCGATTGCGTTGACATCAAAGTTTGATTTTGTTACAGTTTAAAGGTATTATAGACTTAAGTATTTAATATGAATTTTAATTTAATACCTCAACGCGTTCATGAGATAAGGAGTAGTAACTTTGAAATTTTCAAAATTGTCAAAAATATTTTTCAAAAATATTTTTTTTTTATATGATGAAACTAAAAATTTACGGTTTTCGTAATTTTTCCTATATCTGTACTATATGACGTGACTTCGTACGAAATTTCAAGATTCTAAGTTCACGGGAAGTACCCTGTAGGTTTTGATTCCCATGCGAGTTTCGAAAATTTGCGGAAATTTGCGGCCTAAATGGCTGTATCTTTTGATTGCGTTGGCTTAGAAGGTTGATTTTTCTACAGCTTCCAGGGACAGTAGACCTGAGTATCATATACAAATTTCAGTTTGATACCTCCACGCGTTCCTGAGAAAAACGCTCTTGACAGACGGACGGACGGACGGACGGACAACAAAGTGATGTTATAAGGGTTCCGTTTTTTTCTTTTGAAGTACGGAACCCTAATGATCAGGACGTAAGCTGAAAACAAAAAACATTTATTCAAAAAAACCACTGTTGAAAAGTCTATCAATTAAAAAAAAGCGGGTAAGTGGGTATCGCTCTGCTGTATATTAGCATTGATTAAATATAATAGGTCATTTAAATTTGAGCTCTAGTTATGAATATAATTTTTGGTAATAAACATTACAAAAAGCTTTATTAATGAGTTACCTAGTAAAATAACCAAGTCAAAAAATCAGATTTACGAATTTCATTTGTTATTTCAATATATTTTGTTCATAAGTAATAACATTAATTGCAATGTAAATACTAAATTTAATACTATAATTACTATTTACAAAACTATTGTTTCCTTATCGCAATTTATTCCTATCCAAATACCAAAACTGGTTATTGAGTCTGTGTTTGTCACTAACATGATCCCCACCTTTTATTTTTCGTAACAGCCTATATATTTTAATCAATGATTTTATGATTTTAATTATTTCTCAGATATTAACATCGCTAATGCCATCTATTGAGAGGTCGCTCTATTAATTTAGGCTATTACATTATTTGTATAGAAGTGGGCTATCTATGTATATTTAATCAATGATATTAGGGGGTGGGGTGGACCTTAGACTATGGTAGGTTAAATTTGAATGCAATGATAGGTATCATTGTATACGAAAAACGATTCTGAACGAAGATGATTTGTCAGTTTAGGATATATTATATTTAAATATTGTCATATTATATTCTATTTTGAAACAAAAAGTATAGTTTTTATATGTAACTATAGTTACTTTATAGTATCTGTATATTAATAAAAAAAGTATTTGGCCAACATTCGCATTATGAGCGTATGAAATTTAATTTAAATTTTGACATATTTCGTATAAATTCGAACTTTAAGCACTTTAAGAACAACTTATAAGAAACCTTGTATTAAATTTTCAAGATTTTCTGGCCACCCAAAAAATTTTTATCGGCATTTGAAGAAAAAAAACTTAGAAAAGTCGAAAATTTCAATTGTCTATAAGTAGCTTAAAAATGGTTAAAATATTTTGAAAATTTAACTGTAAGGAGATAACCATAATATAAACATTTGGTGAAAATTTCAAGTATTTACAATAATTCGTTTTTGAGTTACAGCAAAATCAAAAAATCGATTTTGTCGAAAAGTGGTTTTACGTAAAATTGCCATTTTTCTGTCATTTTTTTTTGTTTTTCTCGACTTTTTTGAAAACTATTTGAAAATTTTAATTTTGACCCCCCTAAAGTACCAACTAGATTCAATTTCCTATTCAAAGAGGGGCTGGAGTCAAAAATCGGAGCATTATTACTGCTCCAAATGTTGTCGTCAGACACAAAAAAAAAAAAAAAAACACACATCATTGTAAAAGCAATACATTCCTCACTTCGTTCAGAATCTAAAATACAATTAAAGGACCTATAATTTAAAAATTAAAAAAAGCGGGTAAGTGAGTATCGCTCTGCTGTACATTAGGGGGTTGGGTGGACCTCAGACTAGGGTACGTTAAATTTGAATGCAATGATAGATATCATTGTATACGAAAAACGATTCTGAACGGAGATGATTTGTCAGTCTAGGATAAGTTAATATATTATATTTAAATATTGTCATACATTCTATTCTGCAACTAATTCAAACATTTAAGTAAAAGTTTCAAGATCTTACGTATAGTAATTTTTTAAAAATAACAAAAATCGAAAATTATTTATTAGTAAAACGTTATTTTACACATGTACTTTTGATTTCAAATTAAAATTAAAACTTTAAACACTCGTAAAATTTTTTTAATTGAATAATCCTCAAACTTTTTTATAATTGTTCTAAGCTTATGGACATCATAGTATTAAATTTTCAATTCTTGGCTTTTGATAGTAAAATATTTATAAATTTTTAACTACCAAATAGTTAAAAATATTTATGATTTTGACGAATTTTTGTCAATATTTGAACTTCAAATGCTAATAAAAAAAATTGTGCTTATGCATTTTTATAATTTTTGAATGAGAGTTAGAACATGTTATGTGGACCCTTCAATAAAATTTTCAAGTAATTTGTCCCAGCTAAATTTTTTTTATCAACATTTATAAAAAAAAAATGAAAAAAAATTGAAAATTTCAATTGTTTATAAATAGCTAAAAAAAAGTCGAAATATTTTGAAAATCAAATCACGTATAGTAAATGCCAATATAAATAACTGGTAAAATTTTCAAGTATATACGACTTATACAGTTTGAATTACAACAAATATCAAAAATCGTTTGAGGCTAAACCGTTATTTAACTCGGTTTTGTAAAAATTTAAATTTCAAACACTCATAAAAAATTTTCGTCTGAATCCTGTCGAGTTTTTTTTACAGATAATTGAAAAAAAATTTATGGAAAACCTTGTACCAAATTTTCAAAACTTAGTTATAAAAGAAAAAAATTTTACGATTTTTCAACCACAAAATTACTCGCAAATTTTCGCAATTTTGACATATTTCGTATAAATTCGAACTTTAAGCACTTATAAAAAAAAATTGTGACTAACGATTTCGGATTTTTTTTTATAACTTTAAGAACAACTTATAAGAAACCTTGTATTAAATTTTCAAGATTTTCTGGCTGGCCAAAAAATTTTTATCGGCATTTGAAGAAAAAAAACTTAGAAAAGTCGAAAATTTCAATTGTCTATAAGTAGCTTAAAAATGGTCAAAATATTTTGAAAATTTAACTGTAAGGAGATAACCATAATATAAACATTTGGTGAAAATTTCAAGTATTTACAATGATTGGTTTTTGAGTTACAGCAAAATCAAAAAATCGATTTTTTTGAAAACTATTTGAAAATGTTTACTTTTGACCCCCCCCCCCCCAAAGTACCAACTAGATGAATTTTCCTATTCAAAGAGGGGCTGAAGTCAAAAATCGGAGCATTATTACTGCTCCAAATGTTGTCGTCAGACCCAAAAAAAAAAAACACACATCATTGTAAAAGCAATACATTCATCACTTCGTTCAGAATCTAAAATAACAAAGTACAAAGTATAAATCACACCATTATAGAAATACGTTTTATTTTATCAATATTTATAAAAAGAAATCGAATATGTACCATTTCAGCGCCTCTTTTCCTAACGTACATATAACATATTAGTATTTTGAAAAGAAAATTGTGTAAAGAAAATGCGAATCTCATCTACTTGTGGAAGTTTCAAGTTTCTACGACTTATACTTTTTAAATAACAACAAATATCTTTAATCGTTTTCTTTATTTTCTGCGATTTTGTAAAAAATAATATTTCATGCGCTAATAATTTTTTTTCAATATTTACGCTAGAATTTATTTTTGCAATTATTTGACGAAAAAGTTATGGGGAACCTTATATTGGATTTTTTAACCTCAGGTATAAATCATAAAAATTTTAACTTAAATTAAATTACTATAAATAACTATTAATTAATATTGCAAATACACCCAGTGTATTGAAACAATTATATTCATCGATAAAAAAAAAAAAAATTAGAAAAATCGAAAATTTAAATTATCTATAAACAGATTAAAAAATGTGATATATATATTTTGAAAATTTAATCGTAAATAGATAAAGTTATTAATTATATATAGTAATTCGTTTCTGAGTTAGGTACATTGATTTTGTTATAATTGGTTATGCATAAAATTTCCCGTTTTTTTGTTACTTTTACAGGGCTTTTTCCTGACGCTTTTGAAAACTACTGGACATTTTTTACTTTTAACCCCTTAAAGTACCAACTAGATCCAATTTCCTTTTTAAAGAGGGGCTTACGTCAAAAATTAAAGTATTCTTTCTACTCCAAACCAAGATGACAGACACAAAAATAATTAACATACATCATTGTAAAACCAATACACTCCTCACTCCGTTTAGAGTCTAAAAGCCATTTGACACATAAATATGAAGAAAAATTCAAACTTGCAATAAAAACATAATAAATAAATACAAGTAAGATACCTAACTATTCTTTGAGTAAGTTGAATTTACCGGTAACTACTCAAATTTATTAAGATCAGATGCTACGGGGATGATGAATTTAATATGTGTTCTCCTTATTGAGCTTATATGACTGTTGAAAAAATATGTAGTAAAATATAAACAAAAAGCATAATACATAAAAATACAATTAATAGTTCGTTGAAATTCTGTTAAATAAAAAATCGTTATACAAAAATATAATGCAACAATATTTACCAAAAATTACCAATCCATGTTTTTTCATATCTTCTGTAAAAGGTTAACTCTTAAATATCAGAAAATAGAACATATTTATTATATGGCATATTGTGTGGCAATGGCGAGAGGTAATATATATCAATGGGGGGAAAACGTTTGGAGGAGCTGTTGGAGAGGGTTGCGTATGAGCTATACATACTATTTTTTGATACACCTTTTGATATTATAAAACTCTATAATTGGATAATTATAAATTCCTCCTAAAATAATTAGGTAAAAATAAGGTCTGAAGTAAAATCCACACGGGAAAATATCCAGGTGTAAAAGGTAATTCTGTTCAAAAAAATATACAAGTACAAAAAAGCATTTGTAAATTTCTCTCCGAAAAAACAAACATTTTTAATTCATTTTTTACTAATTATATACTATTACTTATGTGGTAATTATTAAATTAATGTGTAAATTATATATTTATTGGAATACTTATAATGATTATACGTTATGATTCATATTATTATTAAAATAAATAAATCATTAAATGAATCATTGGATGGAAAAGGTAATATCCAAGGCAGTAGCAAGGCCTGATAAGCGTTGCTAGATCAAGATGTAGTGGTAGGATCTATGGAACGCCAGAGACAAAGTGTCATGGAGATAGAGATCATCAAGAGATTCATATGGGACTTTAAAAATTGGTGGAACTGTGGACCGAAATATATAAGTAACTATATGGTGCAAACCCTAACTGGGCAGGGATTCTTCCAGAATTATTTATGTCTAGAGTGGCCTTATATAACCCTAAGGAATGTACAGGCCTTAATATGCTGATTATTATCTTTCCATTCTCTCGTGAAATTTACTTCTATAGACTATATACCTTATAAGTTATAACTAATTCCAAGATGGTTATGGGCCCCCAATTATTTGTAATTATAATTTTATAATTATATGAGTATAATAATAATAATAATAACTTTATTGCATTTAAGATAAAAATTAACATGCATTATACAAGTAAAAAAATTTTAAATGATTTTCTCCAAAAGCCTAGGCTTGTGGAGGAGACAACAGTTCCAATTTAAAGGTGTGTTTACAATTTTAAGACAACTACATATTCTTATCAAAATTTATAACTTAAGTTTATACAAATAAAAGTTTATAATTAAACAATAAAATATAAGACAGGCACAATATTTAAGCTCAGCACAAATGTAGGTTTTATAAACAAGTTTTAATTTTATATTTAATATACTTTTTATAATGTTCAAAATCATTATAAAATAAAAATTGTTTAATAGGTATATCGTACTTAATACATAAATGTATACCTATTATAAAGGGATCTTTTTTCCCAAATTCCGTATTATATTTATTTAATCTAAAAATATTGTATCTATTTTGACGAGTGAAATAATTATGGTTAAAACTGACACTTTCAAATTTATAAAAATATAGATTTGTTAGTATTTCATTTGCATGAGACTTCTCTACATTTAATATATCATAAGTATTATATAGTATATCAGTATTCGAATGATAGGGTTTCTTAAAAGCTATCCTTAGTAATGAGTTTATAGTAGTTCTAAGCAAACCTAAATATTTATCGAAGGTACCGCCCCACACACAAATTCCGTATGTATATACTGATTGTGCAATTGCACAGAAAACCATTTTAATATTGTTTGGTGATAAAATATTATTTAATGTTTTGAATCTACCAAACATACTTCTTAATTTTTTAATCACTGAGTCAATATGAAAATGCCATTTTAAAAACTTATCAATCATGACCCCCAGATACTTCACTGATTCTACACCTCTTACACTTATATAGTTACAATTACAAGTACCTATCAAATTTGTTTCTTGACATGAGTCATCATGTATTTTAATGGGTTCATAAATATCAAGACTTTTGACTTTTGATATGGAAAAGGGGATATAACATGTTTTATTAAAGTTTATTTCAAGTGAGTTTGCATCAAACCAATTTTTAATAAACGACATAATTTTTGCTGCTTTACTCATTAAATTAATTTAAATCATGAATTAGGATCGTAGTGTCATCAGCAAAACAGAAAATAGAGCATTCAAGATCCAAACTAAGAAGGTCATTTATGTATACAATAAACAATAATGGTCCTAAGACCGTACCTTGCGGAACACCATAATTCAAAACATTTAAGTTACTAAGTACATCATTTATACACACTTGTTGGCTACGATTTTCTAAAAAACTTTTAATTAGATTATTAGCGATCCCTCTAATACCATATTTATCTAACTTATTTAATAATATTTTATGGTCAACAGAATCGAATGCTTTTTTGACATCAAGAAATATGCCAAGTGTTAAATTACCCTCATCTTAATTATTATTTATACAACTGACGAGTGTTTGTAAAGCAATTGATGTATCTTTATTTTGCCTAAAACCAAATTGGTTTTTAGAAAAAACATTAGATTTCTCAAGGAAATTATATAAACGTACTTTAAGACATTTCTCCAAAACTTTAAATAACGTATATGTTAAGGAAATTGGACGATAATTTGATCAATTTTTTTTATCACCTTGTTTAAAAAGTGGTATAACTAGAGTATGTTTAAATAAATTTTGAAAAATTCCTAAAGAAAAAGGTAAATTAAAAATATACTCTAATGGATCTAAAATATAGTCTACTATTTGTTTCAATATATGGTTTGACAAATTACAACAATAAAAGGAAGTGCTATCTTTGCAGCTGAGAATATGTTTTTTAATTTCATCCTTAGTAATATTGCTAAGAAAAATTGAATTTGTGTTAACTTTAATTTTGGATTTATAATTAATAGCAGGTTTATGGGTTTTAATTTTATCAGCAATCTTTTCACCAACTGTAGCAAAAAATGTATTAAATTCATTAGCAATATCAGCATCATCAGTTATTATTTTATTTTTGGAATCATTAACCGAAGAAATGCTTACATTTTTATTATTGTTCGCTTTATTATACATAGCTTCATTTATTAAATTCTAAAGTTGTTTGGGATCGACTTTTGACATAATAATATTTTTCGTGAAGTACATATCTCTAGCACATTTAATAACTTTAGTTAATAGGTTTCGATATGTTTTATATTTAATTTTAAGTTTAGAATTGAATGGTTGTTTTATAATTTATGAAATAGCTTATCTCTACGTCTTATTGAGATTACTATACCGGGTGTAATCCATTTTTTAATTTTAATTTTAGATTTAGATAAACATATACATTTTGTTAGTTTACACATTCTTATGTAATTTTCTATCTTAGAAAAGAAAAGTTCGACTGCAGTATCTACATTTGTCGAGTTTAACACGTTATCCCAATTTTTGCTGCTCAGAAAAAACCTAAGTTTATCAAAAAGTGTATACTTAATCGATTTTTTAACACTAGAAATATTATTATTTGGTATAACTAAACCGATTTTATTTAAAGATAGAATTGTACTATAATGGTCAGTTATATTATTTTGACATACGTACCCAATTATATTATCAAAATCATTAACATTCTTTAAAAAAAATATGATCAATACAAGTTGAAGAACTACTCGTAATATTAATTACTCTAGTGTCTTTATTTATGCAAGATTTAAATCCATTAAAACTAAGAATATTTAGGTATCTAACTGAAACTGCATCTATTTTATTTAAATAAATATTTATATCACCACATAATATACACGAAATATTATTATCAAGACCATCCAAAAAAATTTCTAAACTATCTAAAAAACTTTCTTGAAGTAAATTTGGAGACCGATAAATACAAATTAAATTAAGAGCAGATTCATTAAATACAATGTTAAAATTCAGAGAGTTACAGAAATTAATCACACTAAAATTTATCGAATTAATTTTTATTGAGTTTTTAACGAATACTGTTATACCATCTGATTTATTCAATTTACTATAATAAATATAACTTGAAAAACCATCAATATGAAAATCAAAAGTATCTTTTTCCAACCATGTTTCAAACAAACATATTATATCAAATTTAATATCAGTAGTGCTTAAAAAAATAATAAGTTCATTAAAGTGTTTGTGAATACTTCGAATATTCATGCTAAGAACAAAGCAGTCATTTTTATTTTTGACAATTTAATTTAAGCTATTTATATTCTGTGTATTATATTCTAAATTACTAAATACATTTAAAAATTTACTACTTGTAAACTTATACTTGTACTGAGTATACTTGTCATCTATTTGGCTTAATTTACGGAAACCAAATTTCCTTTCTTGCTTAAAATAAATTACCAAAATGAAAAAAAAGGATACAACACACGAATTTCAGACGTTATTAACACTCCCACAACAAATTACCATTGAGGCTTACATTAATACTCTAATTGTTTATTATTTTTTTGTATTTGTAAAAAAATTCTTATTTTATTATATATTAATCTAAATTTAAATTATTACATTGCTTTGTTATTAAATTTAAAACATAAATATATTATATACATTCAGACAAGTAATATGTTAATTTTAAAGTGTAGTGCGGATAATTATTCACTTACCAAGGCATTCTGTGCGTACTTGAAAAAAAAACAACATTTTGCTTTAGAATATTATATTAATATATTATAATTATTTATTCTGTAAGAATAAGAATGAAGATTATCCATAAATATTAACCCATTGATTAGAACAGGGGTTCCCAACCTTTTTATCATCGAGTACCACCAGACACTTTTATAGTTTTATAATCAATACGCGTACCACCTCAATTCTAAAACTAAATTAGGAGTCAAATTTTTTTAGCGTATATTTTTATTATTCATTCAATTCTTTACATTTTTATTATTTGATATTTATGAAAGTAAAAAAATCATAATTTTTAGTTAAAACTAAATATTTAAATTTTAAATTATAATTTTCAAATTAATAAAAAAAAATAATAAATATAAATAATAATAAAATTAAATAAATAAAATTAATGTGATATTTGTTGTTGTTTATTTTTTTACAAGGTCATCAATATCAGGCTGAATGGAACTAATTTTGACTCTTAAGTCATTTTGAATATCGAGCCTACTTCTGTACTTATTTTTCAAATACAGCAATTCCGAAAATCCACTCTCACACAAATAAGTAGTGACAAATGGGGTTAAACATTGTAATGCTTGCTCGAAAAGAGATGGGTTATGGGTATTCTATTTTTGTTGACATCCAAAATGAAAAATAACTCATTGATATTTCTTACGTATATTTTCCAATAATCGTTATTGCCAATTGAGTGGCCATAACCATATTATATAAAATATAATATAAATAACACAAACGTTAAAACTATAAGAATGCGCTTTATCGATAAGAATAGATTATCTAAAATTCTAAATTGCTACAATTACTAACCCCATGTTATCGACATTAAATTTATTTTGATAAAATAATAATTTTATAAAATTAGCTAATATCAAATAAACTAAACTAAATAATATTGAATGCAAATAGTAATAAAAAAAATTCTTCGCGTACCACCTACGAGCCTTCCGCGTACCACGGGTTGGGAACCTCTGGATTAGAAGAAGAAATAACCAAATATACTTACTGGTATCATATCGTTGGCTTTTAATTGGTTCTCCTTTACTAATAAAATGAAATGATAACAAAAATATTAACATAAAACTATAGTTATCCATGTCCTTATATCACTAATATGAAATAATATTATTGACTGCGTTAAATAACATACAGTAAAAGATATATATTATTATGATTAATAACAATATTTAACAACTAAAAATTCAATAAAAATAAACCCTCATCAATTGTCTGGTATTTAACATTTTTTTTAAATCAAATGTGATAATCATTACTGAATATAAAATATGTAACTGTTGTCCTACACATTACAAATCAGTCGGAGTAAAACTGTAAACTCGTTTCAGCTTTCATTTAATAAAACACTCACTCAACTCAATTCGACCTAGATAATATTTTTTGCATACAATTAAAAAATATTATGCTTACGCCAGGGGTTCTTAACTGGGGGTCCGTAGATGGTTACTCACAGGTCCATGGAGTGGCTGTGAGTTTTTTGTTAATAACCCAAAAATAATTACAGTCCAAGATTTCAAGGCAATATTGGAAACAAAACAACAGCAAATGTCACATTAAAATTTGTTTTTGACTATAAGAAAAAGTGATTATTCACAATCATTTAATATAGTATTTATACAATTTGTAGTATTACGTCTTAGATTTATTATCATTAAAACATATTTAAATAAAAATTATATCCTTTCATTTATATATTTATAAATAAATTATATAGTTTAAGAATCTATGATTTATGTATATATATAGTTTTTTTTTGAGAGGGGTCCGTGATTATTTTTTATCTTTTAAAGGGGTCCATGGTTCAACAAAAGTTAAAAATCTGTGGCTTACGCAATAGAATATTTCGATAATGCATTCGACCTACCTTCCTTAATACATCACCATCACTCATATAGAACACATAATTTCGGATGAAAGCTATTATTAATTCGATGAAAGATAACGTAAATGTAATACTGGTTACTACTCACAGAAACCTGTTAAATGTATCTTATGAAATACGAGTATATTACAGCTTATATACATACTGATTATTAAATGGTATATGCCAGAACTTAAAAAATTACTAACATATTAAATAATATATGAAAACTAAACATACAAGTCGTGTATGATACACGCAACTTAGAGATACGCTAGTCGCCACTTCCTTCAATTTGAGGTCAATAGACTTAAGGAATATATCAACCACAACTATTGGCCTCAATAGCTTCTCGTAAACTACTACAGATGAATCCAAATATTATTGAATAGGGGAAAGGCGATAATAAATAATAAGGATAATAGATTAATGTAATAGGATTATTTAGTAAATTTCATAAAAACTAAAATATCTAACATAATGGAATTAATCAACAAAAAATAATTTCAAAGTATTTTACTTTATTAACGGCTGTCTAAAATCCCTTATACCTCTACAGTATTTGGTTGGAGTCATGAAGTTTGCTAAAAAATAATAATAACATTTGGGTATGATTATGTTGTTTATTTTTATTATTTACTAACTGTATTACTGAATTATAGTTTTAGTGCATAATATATTATATGTATTACATTTAAGAATACTTTGAAACTGATTTAACAATATTACGTTTTATATTATTTTCATTGCGATTTTTTACAAATATATATGCATAACCTTCACGTTCAGCTATATTATTAAATCAAAGTAAAAATTAAATATTACTTTATACGCTATAAATTGTATTTTAAATGTATGTAGTTAGTAAAACCATAACTTACTAAGTTTTTTTTCGCGCAACATATCCTCTAAATCAACGAAATATTATTATATAAATAAAACGATTATAAATTATTTTATAACAAACATAAATCTTAATTATATACACGTTTTATATGGGTAATAATATATATATAATTCGTATTTTATAAATATTGACATACGTGGATCAATTATCTTATTAATATATTTTTGGTTACATAACTGTGCTACCTATGTGTATTTGGTTAAGGTTCCCATAAACCATAATATATATTATGTATATTATTAAATATATTTCCTATATATCATTGGTAATACCAATAGGTAATAGTTTACCATAACATCTCGTTTCAATACAATTAAAAATTAATGTATAAGTACATACCGAGATTTCTCAAAATATCATTCAAATTTTCTGCATCTTCCCACAGAATTTTAGAACTATCTGTAAAAAGACATATTTATATTACATATATACATAATTGTCTTTTTGGTACTTACTTTTTTTATATTGATATTTATTAAACTAGACAATGTTGTTAACCACGTGACATGTCCCCAACCCCCCCCCCCCCATTCAAAATGTTGACATTTTTTTTCAAGTCAACATTTAGCATTCATTTAGCAACAATTGTCAAGCCTATTCTTTAATCATAAAATATAAAAAACTTAGGGTGGGGCTGGAGACACATGTCCCTAGCCCCACCCATATCATTCAAATCACATTTTCAAATTTTTTCTTGAACCATCATTTAGCAGCCAATTAGCAATATTTTGCAAGGTAGTCGTCGAAATTTGCAAACCAATATTTCCTCTGTTCGCGCATTTAAATTGTTTAAAAATTGTTAAAAAAGCCTCCAACTTTCATAAAAAGTTTAAATTAATTAAAAATGTAATATTAATAAAATGTGTATATCCATGAAAAATATTCTTTATTGATTAAAAAATTGCAAATAAATAGAAAATACTAATTATCATAAAAATGCTCTTGTATAATAACCTCGGGGAAACCAATGCCATTCAAATTCTAAAAATTCCATAGCGAATTCAAGCAAATAAGTAGCTGGTAACTGGTAGCAACATTTTTTGGTTAAAATATAATATTTTTTAAATTAACAATATTTTTCATAAATATACACTTTATTAATACTACATTTTTTATTAATTTGAACTTTTTATGAAATAATGAATATTTTAATTACCTTGAAGCTTCTAATTTCATAAAAATGATATTTATTTATGAATTACAGTTTTTTATTAATTTAGAATTTTTTATTTAACGTTTTATTTTTATCTACTTATTTAGTTTTTTTTACAAACATTATAATTTTTATAATGAAGTGATTTTTTTTTTATAAATATTTCAGCTTTATTAATTTAGGTTTTTTACAAGGCTGTGCATTAACGAGTTAATAAATTAAAAGTTAAGTTAATTTTAACTTAATAACTTAACAAGATTTGCTAACTTAATGTATGTATTAACAAGTCTATTAACTTAACTTTGAATTTAATTTAACCAAAACATATTTAACTTAACTCAACTGAGTTTAAAAAAATCATTAATTTGCGCAGCCTTGATTTTTAATCCATAAAGATTCTTTTTTAATATGTATTATAGATTTTTTATTAATTTAGACTTTTAATTCTATTCATACAATTGTTTATAAACTATAAACTTTTTAATTTATGATTTTTAATAAATTTGTTAATTTTTATTTAAGTTTTTTAGATTTACTCATATTAGATTCTGAACGGAGTGATGAATGTATTGATTTTACAATAATGTGTGTTTTTTTTTGTTTTTTTGTCTGTGTACAGCATAACTAGTCGAAATAATGCTTCAATTTCAAACTTAGGGGTGGTTTCCGATAGCAAAGTGGATATCCTTGGTGCATTATAGAGGTGAAAAGTAAACATTTTCCAACAGTTTTCAAAAAAATCGAGAAAAACAAAAAAAAAAAATGACAGAAAATCGGGAATTTTTACGTAAACCGTTTTCGACAAAATCGAATTTTTTATTTTGCTATAACTCCAAAAACTAATCGATGTAAATACTTGAAATTATCACGAAATGTTTATATTAGCGTTCTCCATACACAGTTAAATTTTCAAAGAATTTTGACTTTTTTTGAGCTATTTATAGACAATTGAAATTTTTAATTTTTTTTAGTATTTTTATTTTAAATAACAATAAAATTGTTTTGGCCGGCCAGAAAATCTTGAAAATTTAATACAAAGTTTCTTATAAGTTGTTCATAAGTGATAAAAAAAAAATCCGAAATCGTTAGTCATAATATTTTTTTATAAGTGCTTAAAGTTCGAATTTATACGAAATATGTCAAAATTGCGAACATTTGCAATTAATTTTGTGGTTGAAAAATCGTTGAAAAAATCAAATTTAACCTGCCCTAGTCCGAGGTCCACCCCACCCCCTAATGTACAGCAGAGCGATACTCACTTACCCGCTTTTTTTTTATTCTAATTAGATAAAATCTATGTTTGATAAATTATTCTTAGTTGGATAAATAAAAAAATAATTCTATATTAAATAAAACAATTTAAATGCACGAATTTCGAAAACGTTTTTTACCGATGAAATATTGGTTTGCAAAATTCGACGACTACCTTGCAAAACATTGCTAATTGGCTGCTAAATGATTGTTCAAGAAAAATTTGAAAATGTGATTTGAATGATATGGATGGGGCTGGGGACATGTGCCTCCACCCTAAGTTTTTTATTTTTTATGATTAAAAAATAGACTTGAAAATTGTTGCTAAATGACTGCTAAATGTTGACTTGAAAAAAAATGTTTGAGTAAATTGAATTTACCGGTACCTAACTACTCAAATTTATTAATATCAGATGCAACAGGGACGATGAATATAATATGTGTTCTCCTTATTGAGCTTATATGACTGTTGAAAAAATATGTAGTAAAATATAAACAAAAAGCATAATACATAAAAATACAATTAATAGTTCGTTGAAATTCTGTTAAATAAAAAATCGATATACAAAAATATAATGCAACTATATTGTTTACCATAATACATCAAATTTTGATTTTCCATATTATCTGTAAGAGGTTAAATAATAATTTAAATTTAATTTAGTACATTTATTTGATATTAAATTTAAAATTTAAATATATTGTATGTATTCAGACAAGAAATGTGTAAATTGTAAAATAAAGTGTAGATAAGTTTCACTTACCACAGCATTCACTGAACACTTTAAAAAAAAACAATATGTTGTTTTGGAATATTATTTTATAAAAATAAATATAATATATATTTAATGATATAATTATTTAAATGAAATTAAAAGAGAGATCATACAATTAAATTATTAAAATTATTTATTCTGAAAGAATAAGTATTAAGATTATCCATAAATATTATCCCGTCAATTAAAATATGAAATAAAAATAATGCACTTACTTTTATCAAATTCTGTATAAGCAGAACCTAGACCAATAAAATAAAACGATAACAAAAATACTAACATTAAAGTATAGTTATCCATGTCTGTATATTAATAATATCAAATAATATTACTGACTTCGTTGAATAACATACATAAAATGATATAATATTAGGATTAACAACAGTATATAACGGATAAAAAAATTCAATAAAAAAATAAATATTGATTCAATAACAACTGAATAAAAAGTTTGAAAAATGCAAGTAAATACCCATTTAGTTTAAGTTTGTATAGGTGAAATCTGTACGCTGGTGTTAACGTTCCGAAAACTATGTGTTGCAAATTAAACTTTATTATTTACAAAACTAAATAACATACTTACCAATTGAAAATAACTCGAATTATTTAATAACAAGATTATATAATACAAATTATAAAAAATATAAGATAAAAATATTTTCGTAACTTGACAAAATACAGTTCTACCGCAGAAAAACTGTAAATACATTTCACCTATCACGCATTTAATTTGTCCCAGATAAAAATTTTTGCAAGCAATTATAAAATATTACGCTTACGCAATAGAATATTCGTGTAAATTACAAATTGTGTATGATACATGCATCTAAAGGGCCTCACTACTTCTGCCAAATTTGAAGTCAATAGATTTAAATGTCTGACAATAGTTAACTAATAACTTACTAAAATTTATGCAATTAAAATTATGAAAAAAGATATTTGATTTCAGTTTAGATAGTACTATTGATCGTACGATTGCTTTGGTAATACATTCATCCAATTTTACCTTAAATTGTTTATGAAAATTAAAACCATAATTGGATTAAAAATAAAAAAATCAATATTTCTCTGTAGGGGTGACACGTCAAAATATCCCTAGTAAAAATTTCTCGGTTAAATAATAAATGTTGACCTTTATTATAAAAGTTGCGATTAGAAGTAATAATCGCACTTTATCTAAATAATCTACGTAATATTTGTCCACGAAATAAAAAATTATTGACTCTCGCTTTTGCACCTGTGAATAATGTTATTTCTGCATTTGGAGAACTAATTAATTCCAACTTTTACGTAGAAAATGAGGAAGATTTACAACCAGTTGTTGATTATTTTGAAGATACATGGATAGGGAAACCAATACGTGGTGGACGGTGGTAGACGAAGAGCTCCTACTTTTCCAATTAAAATATGGAATATGTTTGATGCTGTAATGCAATGTTCTCCCAGGACAAAGAATGCAGTAGAGGTATGGCATAGATCATTTAATTCATATAGCTCAGTTGGTATATGTATCAGCCATTATTAATGTATTTTATTGTAATTATTTAATTAAAATTGTTTTGGCTGAATAAATAAATAAATAAATAAGTATCTAATCTTTGACGAATATTTTTTTTCTATTCTATTAATGTATTAGTATCCATGTAACAGATATAAAAACGTAAATTTTAATTAATATTTGCGGGGTATATTATGTCATGGAATATTTTTGCGGGGATATTTTGGTTTGGGGAAATTTTGACCGGTATACTTTTTTGTCGTGGAACCCTCTGTAGGATAAATGTACGTTTTTCTGATTGATTAAAATACAATTTACGGAATTAAAACCGATTAACGATCATCAACATTAATTTTGTAGAAATAATAAGCATATTGTTTACGTAGTTCGTGTTGTCACATTGTTTTGAGATGTTCAAATACAAGTGACCGAATCAGGTTGGCAATATAACCAGAAAACATAATATTGTATACTACATATATTATATTTTCGACTACGTTTCAACCATAAAAAAAAAGTACGACCAATCACTCAAAACCAGTCAATATTTCGAACGAACCATAGAGTTTTACTCGGTAGCTCCCCAGAACAAACCACCCTTTTAACTAAATATATTTCATAGGATTCGGAATATTATATTATTTAGACTAACAGTCATTATGTGACGAACCCCGAACCAAATTTTATCTGGTCAAAAGCCATTATTGGCTATTATTTATATAATTATTCGATAACATTTATTTTTGGCTTTTAGAAATGTAATTTATCTTTTTTTAATATAATCAAAAATTTTTTTCAAAAAGTAGTCCACCTAAACAATTATGACTCACGACAGCAATTTTAGACTATAATATTTCCATAATGATTTATAATAAATCTATTGGAACTATTAATTTGAGAATATAAGTACTAATGTTGGGACGTAAACTAATAGTAGCTGCTGAATAAACTGTCAAAATATTACATCGAATTAATCATAGTTTACATCCGAAATTATGTGTTCTGTGTGACAGACGGTGATGTACCAGGGGAGTAAGGTCCGACGCATAATAATCGTAATATTCTTTTACGTAATCGTAATAATTCTTAATTGTGTGCAATAATCATTATCTAGGTCGAATTGAGTAAGTGTTTTATTAAGCGACAGGTGTTCACAGTTTTTCCGCGGTATAACAACTGCCCAGGACGATACCCGTTTGCGTACATTTAACCTTTTTTTGCGACTCGTTTGCGTATAAATATACAACTCGATTGCGCACACAAATTTTTAATACCTGTGATAAATGATCCAAAACATAGTACTCGTTTGCGTACATAAACTAGCAAAAGTCTACTAAAACCCTTAACAAAAATAATGTTTAAGATCACCTGATTTTAAAACACGAAACTCACTATACTTATAGTTTTCAATATTAAAACAACGTTTTCCTCTGCGCGTTTCAAAAACATTTGATATTTGAATGTCCATGGTAGGTACTACACGAAATAAAATGACTCGTATCTCGATAGCATCACACGTTCAACTAAATAATAAGCATATAGTAACATCCAGCAGTTGTCAATAACGCACCCATTTATCTAAAATCACATTATCGTTTAGAACCGCACACTAGTTAATCAATTACCTACGTGTATCTTATCGAAATTTGCTCTACAAGTAACAATATAAGTCTAATTTAATAGCTGTACGCAAACGAGTCGTCATTTTTCAGGTCAAAATTAGTATTAACCGAGTTTTCACGTTTTTTGATGTACGCAAACGAGTTGTCAGTTTACAGGTAAAAAATGGTGTACTGTGCGCAAACGAGTATCACCGACTGCCCAAGGACGATACCCGTTTGCGTACATTTAACCTTTTTTTGCGACTCGTTTGCGTATAAATATACAACTCGATTGCGCACACAAATTTTTAATACCTGTGATAAATGATCCAAAACATAGTACTCGTTTGCGTACATAAACTAGCAAAAGACACTAATACACGATTGAATTGGAGTTATAATACAATATTAAAATCAAGGCCCGGACGATATACAAAATAATATTAAATAAATTTCATTCAAAATCAAAGTAGGTATGGATCATTTTCAATGATTCTACCCATACATATTTTGTGTACGTATCTATAACAACTAAAATGTATTCAAAACCAATATTTTGATTAGAATGAGTAGTATATATTTGTATGTTCTGAGCACTTTTGAGCAGGGAGATTTAAAAAGTTTAAGGCGGACTTTCCCCCTCAAGCCATTTTTTTTTTCCCTGTAACACGAAAAAACACTGTTTTTCAAAAACCATAATGTATGTTCTGAGCACTTTTGAGCAGGGAGATTTAAAAAGTTTAAGGCGGACTTTCCCCCTCAAGCCATTTTTTTTTTCCCTGTAACACAAAAAAAAACATCTGAAAACACTTTTTAAAAAATAAATAATTGAATAAGAACACTGTTTGATTAAAATAAAAAATCATTTATTAATATATGTTGTTTCATTAAATATTATGTAACCTTAATTCTAAATTATTTATACTAGTTTTCTTACTTCCCTAGTGAAAGGTACATATTCTACAATACGATCATGAATTAATAAACAATAAGCAGTTACACCTGTAAGTGATTTTGATGCCTCAATCTCCAATTGTACATCTACTGATGAGGCTGTACCTGAATCATTCTGTTTTGAAGTATCGATAACTATTATAGGAGCATTTTCTAGGAATGTTGAAGGACTCAACAGTGGATTGCGTATACTTTTTTCGTAGTACGATTCTTGAAATGATGCATACATATCATATAATATTGAAAAATTGTTTTTGTTAAAATCTACATTTAAATTATCATACGGATAAGCTATTGAATTGAGAAATACTTTCAAGTTTGTTAGGTTACAGTTATCAAATACACTACAATCTTTTGCTATTTGATTTTTTCGACCTTTTTGTAAACCCACTATAATAAATCGTGGTTTTTCTAATTTTGAAGCAGTTTTTAAGTTCCACACAGCTTTGGTAGTGGTTCCCAGTTCGGGGTACTCAAATGTTTCAAATGATCTAAAAGGAATAAACAAACTTTTTTCTTTTTCTACAATTTTAAATAATTTTAACCTTTCTTCATCGTCAACAGTAATATGTGGTACCTTCCACACTATTTTTTGTAAATCGACTGTACCTGTGGTGGCACTTCCTTCGCTTTTTACATTTATAGCATTTAAATCACTATGGCTTCGTGTTAATATTAGTTCTAATCTTGAATTAACTAATATTTTTTTAAAATCTTCAAATAAACCTAACCAATATTTTAACGGAATACATGCACTAAATTCACCAACATTATTCGTAGACTTTGTATCATTTTTAAAAGTCCAACCTGCATTTTCATAACAATAATAGTCAACTGGGGTACCTGATAAGTATCCTTTCAAGGAGCTAGTGATACCAAGAACACGTGTACTATCTACTTCTATACCATTGATTTCTAACCGTATTTGATCAAAGAGATATGAAAAACCATTATTAGAAAGTACTACTTTACCAGCTTCTGTTATTTTTCCCTCTAGATATAAAAAGCTATCATGTAGATATGGATAAACATCCGTTTGCTGGATTGATATACGTATTTCATCATTATTATTAAATGAAGTCGTATACGGTGTATATGAATGATATTCAATTTTTGTAATTTTAGAATCTGTTTCAAACCGTGAACTTATATCCAAAATATCACTTTCAGGCATTTTTATTTAGTTTATAACCAAGAGCCTTTAGAATTTTTTTATTTTTCACCGTTAATTTTTTTACTTTAGTCGATGTTATCGGTAACGCTTTAGTCGTATGACTAGCTCGATTAATGTGAAGTAATGGGTTTATATTGAACTTTAACCCCATCTTAAGAACCGTAACGTTTAATATGTAACACGACTGTTAATGTCTCACCAAAATTTTGGATTTGATTAAAATCCTGATCAACTAATTGTACAGTTATTGAATCAATATTTATTTTATTTAATTTATAATATATTAAATTTGACGGTGATTGAACAACTTTTGTCCCAATTTTTTCACTCGGAAAAAACTCGTAAATCGTATGACTTTGAAGGTGATTGTTGAATGATCCTTGAGCTATATTACACATCACTTTTATAGAATTAATTGTGTTTAAATTTACAGCTTTTTCCGATCGATGAGTTTCATACTCTGGAAAATAGTCTCGTTTTTCAAATCCTAATATAGGTGCTATTCCATTAACCATATCAAACATAATTATACCATTACATTTTATGTATGATCTAAAATCATTATGGTCAATTGAAATATCGAATTTTAAAGTTGTACCATATTTTTCATTGTAAGAATTTATTTGCTTCTTAATTTGACGGTCAATATCTGCAATTTCGTAACATCCCGTTTTTAATGCAATATAACATATACCTTCATCATTATTATTATTAGACATTACTTTCACCGCAAGTTTGTTATTAGAAGAATTTATGTTTGGAAACGAATTGAATGTTTGTAAACATAACAAAGCTATTTCAGAATCTTCGTACACGTTTAGAGGCGGGAAATAATTTGAAGATAATGTGGTTTCATTCCCAGTTATACTCAATGTGATTGATTCATTCATATTTATTTCTAGAAAACCTTTAAATTTAATTTAATTTTAAGATCCGTGACGTTTAATATGTAGAACAACTGTTAATGTCTCGCTGAAATTATCAATCGGTTTATTGTTCTGATCAACTAATTGAATAGTTATTGAATCAATATTTATTTTGTTAAGTTTATAATATATAAGGTTTAGTGGTAATTGAGTCACTTTTGTTCCTGTTTTACCGGTCGGAAAAAACTCATAAATCGAATGACTTTGAAGATGATTGTTGAATGATCCTTGAGCTATATTACACATCACTTTTATAGAATTAATTGTATTCAAATTTACAGCTTTTTCTGATCGGTGAATATCATTGCGTGAAAAATATTGTTTTTTTTCAAACCCTAATACAGAGCATATACTGTTTGAAATATCAAAATGTAGTATTCCATCACATTTTATATATGATCTAAAATCTATTTGATCCATAATTATATTGAATGATAAATATGTTCCGTTTAGTTTATTAAAGGTTAATAACTCTTTAGCAATTTTATTGTTAATATCTTGAATATCATAATATCCTTCTTCAAATTCATATTTAAATTTCGCATCTTGAATAAATTTATTATCCCCATCTCCGATAACTTCTATTTCCAATCTGTTATTAGTTGAATTTATGTTCGGAAATGAATTAAACGTTTGTAAGCATATCAAAGCTATTTCCGAGTCCTCGTTAACGTTTAGAGATGGAAAATAATTTGCAGATAATGTTGTATCATTACCTGTCAAACTTAATGTGATCGATTCATACATTGTAAAAAATCAAGACATAAATGTCCGCAATTAAATGTGTTATAATCTTGATAATTTGTATAGTTATATATAATTTTGTTTCCCTTAAAATATTTTTGTAATTCAATTGGTGGAGGTAAATCACCGAAGCTATCAAAATATATAACTTTATCTTTATTTTTATAAAACGCTACCCAATGACTTCCATCACCTGAAGATACGTCCAAGTTTAATATACCACATTCAATCTGATAAGGTTTTTTAGGTAAGTCATCTCGTGAAAAGACGCCACGGAAATGACTGATATTAAACTTTGTAACATATTTTATAATATCTCTAGATGTAAGTGGTCTGTTAGGTAGCGTTTTCATCAGTTTTTTTTTTTCGATCCTTTATTTTTTAAATATAATCCGTTACCTTTTTTTTTTTTAGAATTTTGGATTGCATTATACACACTAGCACTTCCAGACATTAAACTACCAAGTGCCGATAATCCTGCGAAAATAGGTATTAAGGGAATTGCACCACCTGTCTGACCTGGTGTTAAAATCAGTCTTTTACCTCTATAATTTTTCTTAACCTTTCTTTTTTTTATCGCAGCTCGTGTCAAATTTTTAATTTTATTAACACTTCCCCGTTTACCTTTACAACCCATACCTATTTTTCTTTTAGCTTTCATTGTGTTAGCTACTGCGTACGCTACAATTTTCTCTTTTCTAGGTGTATCTTTTGCTTTAAATCTTTCCCAAGCACGGAGTTCTAACACCTTATCAGCGTTATGTCTATCTTCTAAATTTTTACTAGTTGCATACACAATATCGTGATCACGACATGCAGTATCCAATGGGTTTATTCCTTTATCACCACGATCTAACCTCTTTTTTAATTTCGTACCAGGTCCACAATACTGATATTTTGGAACATGGGCTTCAAACGGGAGACTATTTATAAGGAAATTTACGAAACCTTTACCAGTCTTATCTGATTCCCACTTACGGGTTGAACACATCACATATAACTGATTATAATTTGAAAATTCTAGAGTATTTATAAGAAAATGGATTTGATTGAACAGAAAGATAAATTAGATATTTTAAACGTAGATGCTCAAATAATAAAGAAACCATCAAGACACGGACCATTATTACCTGATACTATACGTGCTATTATAGTTGGTCCTAGTGGTTCAGGTAAAACAAATATAATGTATAACCTAATCACACATGAAAACGGATTAAGATTTGAGAATATCTATTTATACTCTAAAACTTCTAATCAAGAAAAATATGTTTTATTAAAAAAAATAATAGATGATATTAAAGGTGCCAATTTTTTCATTTTTTCAAGTGCTGATAAAGTTATTAAACCAAACTTAACTAAGAAAAATTCTATTATAATTTTTGATGACGTGATTTGTGATCCACAATCTGTAATTAGAGAATTCTTCTCAATGTGTAGACATTCAGGTGCTAGTTCTGTATTTTATTTAGCGCAAACATATTCTAAAATACCAAAACAGTTAGTAAGAGATAACTCAAACTTTTTAATAATACTTAAACAAGATGATACGAATTTACGACATATCTTCAATGACCATTCATCAGCAGATATGGATTTCTCTGAATTTCGAAAAATGTCTCATCTGTGTTGGAATCATAATGATTATGGATTTATGGTTATAGACAAAACACGTGAAATGAATGAAGGTAGATATAGATGTGGTTTCCATTCTTTCATTAAAATAAAATAATAATATAAATACAGTTGTAACAGTGTTAACATCTACATAGTATTATCTAACGTTGGGTGAATCAGTTATATCAAGCTTATTATTTACAATGAATAAAGATAAAGTTTTGTTAGAAAATTTGATAACATCAAAAAAAAATATCAAACGTAAAATAATGGATATGAAGCGTGGTATTATAGATTCTGATAACTATTTTCGTGATACATTTAAACCTTTACTAGAACCATTGAGTACACTGTCAGAAAAAAACACTACACATTTATCCGACACTATCAAAAAAGAAGAAACCGTGTACGCTAGTGGTGAAGATAGCGATAGTGTACTAAATTCATCGTTTGACAATTTTTTAATTTCAAATCCTAAATTACAACGTTATGATAAATCTTATGGTATGCATTACGATGCGGTTAATAATCAACTTAAAATATCAAATATACCTGTTACTTTCGAACACGGTAAATTACACTTGCTCGATAATTACTATCCTTGGACTAAAGGACTTTGGTCTTTATTATGTGAAAAAGTACCAAAAAATATGTCTATGGAAGATATGGAATCATATTATAATATTTTAAAAATAACTAAAGTCTTTTTAAAAGCAGATGGAAAACCTAAAACCTCAGGATATTTCAAATGGATGAACGTTGTAAAACCTCTTTATGAACGAATGAAAACTGAAGAAAAACAATTAAACGAGGAATTATTAAAAATTAATAACGCAAAAATTAAAACTCCTCCTCAATTCAATTTAAAACAATTCGATAACTTTTTATCTAGTTCAAGCGCTAAACGAAGAAATGTTATTGATGATTCGAGCATAAGGAATGATCCATTTGATTTTTCTTCTCCTATGAATAGTTCT
This sequence comes from Schizaphis graminum, assembly GCA_020882235.1. NCBI lineage: Eukaryota > Metazoa > Arthropoda > Insecta > Hemiptera > Aphididae > Schizaphis > Schizaphis graminum. The sequence continues at coordinate 96,913,831 of CM037033.1, forward strand.
AAAATTACAGAACCTCTAACAGGTCAGCTATTTAAATTTAGTTTATCGCCGACAACTAAGAAAGGTTCTGGTTTATATAAAGATGTAATACCTCAAACACAATTAGTGTACTATGATGATCCGAATGAATTAGTTACTAGATTGAATCTTATAACATCATCTCAAATTGTTGGTAATACTGGTGTAAATAATGAAATCATATCTATTTTAGAAGAATTACGTGAAAGGAATATAATAGTATAATGTCTACATTAGAGTGTATAGCTAATGAGCTACATCGACCTGCAAGAAAAATATTTCCCAGACGTAGTGTAATAACACGATTTAAAGATGACCTCTGGCAAGCTGATTTAATGGACATGCAATCCCATTCTAATCAAAATCTTGGTTTTAAATACATTTTAGTTGTTATAGATACATACACAAAATATGTATGGGTAGAATCATTGAAAAATAAAACAGGAAAAGAATGTACAAAAGGTATGCTTAATATATTAAAACAAGCTAATCCAAAATTATTACAAACAGATAATGGTACAGAATTTTATAATAATCAATTTCAAGATTTAATGAAAAAATATAAAATTAAACATTACAGTTCGTATAGTGTTATCAAATGTTCAATTGGCGAACGTGTTATACGAACACTTAAAAATAATATATATAAACATTTTACTGCGACAGGTACATGGAATTGGTATAATACAATATCAAAAATTATTAATAATTATAATCATACAAAACATAGAACAATTAAGTGTACACCATATGAAGCTCGAATGAATACAAGTAAAATTAAATCAAATGTACAAATATATAATAAAATATTTCATAAACCAAAACTTAAAATTAATGATAAAGTAAGAATATCAAAATACAAACATATATTTAGTAAAGGATATACACCGAATTGGACAACGGAAATTTTTACAATATCAAAAGTTTTACATACAAACCCGATAACTTATCAACTAAAGGATGAATCAGATAATATAATTCTAGGAGGTTTTTATGAACAAGAAATTAAATTAACTGATTTCCCGAACACATTTTTAATTGAGCGTATTATAAAAAAAGTTAAAGATAAAATGCTTGTTAAATGGATGGGTTTCGATTCAAGTCATAATTCGTGGATATCGTCTACAGATGTTTTAAAATAAAGATTTTTTAATGTATATAATTTATTTTTATTTATTACTATTATTTATTTTTTTAATTTTATAATGTCCATACGCTAGTGTCTTAATCCCATCATTCATTATATAACGTTTATCATCGTTAGCACTTAGTACAAGTTTATTCATTGTTTTAGAATGAACAATATGTTTATTCGATTGAATAAAATTCATGTTTCTACGTGTTTGTTTATCATCAACATTTTTATGGTTTATGTATGCATTTAATATTTCTATATAATGTCTAAATTGCATGTGTTTTTTAATTACATATTTTTTCACACCTTTAGCTTTTTTTACCTCAACATCGTCCACAGTTCTGTAAGCGTATAATTTTGGTCTTAATGAAACAAATTCTTTTAAAATTTTTCCTCCCATTTCATCTTTGAAATAACCGGGCTGATTTTTATAAATTTCGCTAAAACAATAATGATTGATAGGATAATTCGATGTATCAAAAAACGATGATAAATCGTATTTTATATCATTAAAAAAATTGTGTGTTCGAATAGCATATACCATAGAATCTGTATCCGAGTATAAAGAACATATTTTGTTACCATATTTATTTTTCATTACATTATAATGAAAATCGTACATAAATGTTTTTGAAACATCCAAAATTGCAAATCCTACATAAATTGCTTTATCGAATTTAATAGTTTCCTTATGTTGATGAATAGCCATAAGATTTTCAGAGTATATAGTTCTATCTTTAAAGTTAGTTTTCATCATTAATTTACTTGCTTTTCTAGCTGACGAAACCAATTTTAAAGAAATTCTAGCACGCACATTTTCCATACATTTACCAAAAACACTATTAATTAATAACTTCCAAAAATCTTTTTCAAAGTTGTTTTTAGCTTTTACTCTCATATATGTACAGAGTTCAATATATGAAGCCATCCATTTACTCTGAGAAAATCGGATAGCTCTATGAATTTTTTTTAATTTAAGTCCATTAGCAATTGCTTGTTTTAAATTTTTATAGTGTATAATATAATTTTTTTTCGGTGATAACGTAGTAATTAATTTTTTAACTTTTGAATTTGGGGGACATTCGTTTAAAGGTAAAAATGGAAAATCGTTATGTTTTTTATGTAAATATTTAGGGTAATCAATATCGACTTCTAATATATAACCAACTTTTGAATCGTTTGGAATTTTTGTAACATCTATATCTAAGTCATCAACCCATTCAAAATCTTTGAAAGGTAGTTCAGTTAACATCGACTTTCCATATAAATTTACACAATCGAGATACGTTATCCATGTAATTGGTTTATTCGGATTATAGTTCAAACCTCTAATGTTTGGTATGTTTGCTTTAGCATATCTTTTAGTTGATTGAGTTATTCCACCTCGGATTGAATTTTCGAAAAACAAAAGCATGTTAAAGTCTTTTAATCTTTCTAATTTAACCTTAGTATATTTAAGCATACAATCAAAAGCAAATCCTGGAGCAGTCATATAATGAGCAGGATCTAGTTTAAGAGTAGATAAACATAAATCTCTAAAATTTTCAAATACATCCGTTAATATACTTACATCAGTTTTCAAGTAAAGGTCGCTATATTCACCCAAAGTTTTTAAATCAAATACTTTCCATATTTTTTCAGCATGAGAATAATCATCATCATTAATTTCTTCATCTTTTAAAGAGTTATAAAATACAGATTTTGGAGGCAAACGAGTTTCATTTAATTTACTCCAACTATCGATATATTCATAAGGGAAAACCCCTTTTCGTGTGACTAAATCTAATTTTTTATAAGAAAATATTTTTAGAGTCTCTCTAAATCTTGATTTATCTTCAGACAAATTTTGTGCAAGTTCGCTTAATGAGGAGGCCATAAAACGGAATGTGTCAACAAACTTTATACTAAATCTGGGAACAATTTCTTTGCTAAAGGATATATATTTTTCCGATGAATTCGGAATAACGTGAATATCATTATCATCACAACCAAGTTCTCGAATTATAAAGTGACTATCATATGATAAGTTATGAAAAAAAATTGGAACAAATGATGGATTAGTTATTACAAAATTACATTTAAAACAAAGGCATTGTCTATATTTACCAGTAAAATGACAATGATCTCTAACCTTTAATAAATTATTTTTTTTAAAAGATAATAAACATTTTTCACAAACCTCCGCTCTCTGAAATTGTTTTTCTTCCTTTTCAGTCAATGTAGCCATTGGTATATTAGTTTCATATACATCATTTATCTTTTTTCCAATATCGATCATATTTTCCATAAACTTTTTTGCTGCATCTTTACCTCTATACATTATTATCTTTGTTGGAATTTTAAATTGATGCAATAGCTTTTTTGTTATACTGTTATAATCAACTTTTACATAAAACGCATAACTCATAATTTCATGTAAATGAGTAATATAGGTTTTAGAAACCTTAGATTTTTTACTACTTTTATTCAACTCTATAGTCTGTTTAGGGTTCAAAATACATTCAAAGTCAGCATAAATAACAAACGGTATTCTATTGGTTTTTTTATAACTTTTAAAATATATGAATTCATCATCTTTTCCTTCTTCAAACATTATTGGTCTTCCTAATTCATTCTTATCACACATTTGCTTATGTTTAATCAATCCTTCTTCACCCCAAAGTTTACTTTTACACGGTTTATTCCCAAAAGTTGTAAAACATCTCTTACAAATAATTAACTTAGAACAATTTTTAGTTTTCTGACTTCTAATAAATCTTGAAAAATCTTTAATATAACAATAATGCGATGTTTTATCGTTATTATATAAAAATAGATCAAAATGATTTTTTCTTTCTATTTTACTTATACATAAAGGAAAAATATTCCCCCCCCCCCCCCCCCCCCTCCCATCCCTCCTCCCCCCCCCCATCCCCCACCTATCAGATTTGTTTTATTGGTGTCGGAAAATCAATTACATTTAAAAATTTAATCCACTTTTTTTTTCTAGAATATTGAAATACGTTTGGTTAAATCGTGATTTATTCGAACGTTGATCATATTGCTAAGTATAGAATATTTAAAACAATATACATCTTTTATTTCTAACATTTATTATGGCTTTTTTTTTTTTATAAATATAGGTAAATCAAGATATGAACTTCCTTTCAAAGGGTTTACTAAATTAATTCTTAATTGTAACCCATCTATTGATACAAGTGACCAACCTGAACCTTTTGCAATAAATTCTGATTCCTCAGTTAATATTTTATTAAACATTCTGTTCAATAAAATAGTAAAATCAGATGAACTACATGCTAAAATGTTTGAAGTTTTAAAAGCCATATCCTGAATATCATGGGTTACTGGACGTTCGTAAACAGCGTCAACATGTATATTAAATTTTATGGATGTATTTAGACATGATTGTTTCAACTTACAAATTAGCTTATTTGAAATATAACTAAAAAATGATTTATAATCTGTATATTTCTTATAGTTCTTGATGATGTAAGTTTTTGCACATTTTTTAAATCTCTCGATTTCAATCAGTCCAGTTCCCGACGTATTCATACGCTGATATTTCGTTATTACTTTTCTTTTCATAATGAGGCTATAATAAAAAAACATATATTTTTTTTTTTTCTTTAAATATATATGTATATTTTTATTTTTATTAAATAAAAAAATCATTAGGTAAAATAAATAATATCTAATATTTCAAGTAATATAAATTTAATACTTATATACTTAATATATACTTTCATACGGTTCTGTTAATAATTTTAAGTCGCGTAACAATACAGTAAATTTGTTGTGTAGGTTATAAGTGGATTGATCTCTTTCAAAACTTGTTTGAGAATAAAAGGCATAATAATTTTTTACAAGCTGTTGTGTTTCCTTTAATTTTTTTATTCTTTCTTTTATATTTTTTATTTTTTCCGGATCAAATGAAATTGTTTTTGCTAAATATTTTTCATATTTTAACATTTTTAAATCTCTTTTAATTAAACTTAGCGAATTTCTTTTTTCTCTTTGGTCTTGTACTTCTCGTTCTTCGTTTTCAACCATTTGCTGTTTTAGTCTTTTAATTTCATTTTTGATGTGATTGAATAAATCCTGTGAATAATCCATTTCTAAATCCATTTTTTCTATAAAAATTATTTTTTTATATTATTATATATTTTATCCGAAAAAAAATATGAAAACTTTAAAAAAAAAAAAATATATTTTATAAATCAGTTATTGATTTGAATAAAACTTAGTTTTTAAATAGTTTCATATGTTATTCCACACCGTTGTAGCCACCGAATTATCGGATTCGGGTCGGTTATAAATGTTAACGAATCATCTATGCGACACACAAAACGAGTGTATTGTGGAACTATAAAAGTCACTGGAGCTTTGCCATCTGTACGCTAGATTCATTGATTCATACAACCGACCACATCTACAGAAGGTCATTTTCTATGAAAATTTTACGAATATATGAACTATTTACAAAAACAATACTTGTCTTATTCATATCAATAGTTGACGAGTTATGATTAAAAATTAATGTATTACATGTTATATATTATGAATGAACGGTATTAATCAAATCTCCATGTGTCGGTATAAATGTATATGTCGTAAATGGATTGGTTGCTAATGGAAATTGTGTATATAAGTCAACTATTGTTAAATATTTTGAACATTTCATACACCTATGGAATTGACAATATGTTTGTAATCCCATAATTGTTAGAAACTGTCTATGATAACCAACGAGACAAATGTTATTTATATTACCATGATTGTTATCATTGAGTACGCAAAACATAGAACAATATGATTTTTTAGATCTATGATTTATTGTAATTTCAACATATACTTCTTTTAGTATATAATTCGAATTATTAAACAAATCTAACAGATCTCTTTCGCTATACGCAAATGGATATGCCATAACCCGCCATAGCTCGTATGGAATGACACATGAATACATTGCCTCATCTGGTATAGTCATCGTTCTGTTAGTATTTTAAAAAAAATAAAAACATAATTATAATATTTAATATTTTTATTATTAATGATACAAATAGTATACATTATTTCATGATTAACTTAAATTTCTGCTTTCAAAAAAAAACTTTTTATTTTTATCTTTATAATTATTTATGTTAAAACAGTTTCATTTCATTAGCAAAGATTTTTTTGTTTAGGTTTAGTGTATATCTAATATTCTTCATTTGTTAAGGTAAAAAAAATAAATTCAGAATGTTGATACATTTATTTTTATTTATAAAATAACAATTAACCCTTCGTTAGTGTGTTGGGGTTTATTAAACCCTACGTGATAAGATTTTACGTGATACTACTAATTATTTTGATTTTCTTTTTTAGTTAGTACATTAATTATACTATAAATGTGTTTATTTTATAATTTTGTCTAATGTATTTCATTTAAAATAGGTATTGACAAATTTTATTTACTTATAAGTTCTAAAAAGTATACTAAAAATAGTTATTTTTTTATTTAATATTATTATTATATTAACAAGTTATTATAAAATTCATTTTTTATTAAGTTGAACTATAATTTTGATTTTTTGTTATTTTAAATTATGGGGTGTAATAAACCCCAACACATTAAAGATGCAAAAAACCGTTAACACACTAACGAAGGGTTAATAATAGCTTAAACAGTGATAATAATAATAACATTAAAATAAAACTAAATTAAATATGGCTAATTGAATAATCAGTGATCTGAAATCGGGTGATTATAATTTAATATAGAAACAAATTCACAATTACCATTTTTTAGATCATTTAATTGATCATACAAATTTGATAATTGTCTACGTATGCGTTTATCGCATTGTAAACCAATAAAATTAAAATAATTGTACTCGCTTAAAATACTATTTTTTTCATCTCTTAAATTTATTATTTCTACTGGGTTCAGTACTTTCCGTTTATATATCTGACGAATTTTTTTATTAATTATTCTAATTTTTTCTTTTTTAGTTTCTTCTTCCCTATCTGAAAATTCATCATTTTGCTGTCTTTGATTTAATATTTCCTCGATTAGTGTGTTGACATATTCAATTTGAGAATCCATTGTATTATTCTATAATTTATAAGTATTTATATTATATTTTTTTTTTTATTGTTACATATAGATTGGAACTATTATGAGTAATATAAATAGTTAAAAAATTTTAATTTATTTTATTTTATTAATAGACAATATTTAACCAAAATAGACCGATAAAAAAAAATTTTAAAAAATAAAAAAACTTGTATTAGATCATTTTAAAATTATTTTAATGGTTATAATATTATAGATATTTCTTTTATCCTTAATAATAAAACCAAGTTCATATCACTGTTTAAGAACGAAAAATATCAAATTTCATCATATTACTATCGTTTACTTTGTTTTTTAAATAAAATGTAACCTGGCGTATAATATAGGCAAAATAGATACATTACTGTAACGTTTTTATGATAAAAGTTGATATTATATCTAACTATTTATTTTTTTTTTTTTAGATAAATTTTAGATTCATTATAAATAATTTTATATAATAGAATTAAAAATTGAAATAATAACAAAAATTACTTACATTTTGGTTTCTGTAGATATGTTTGAAAAAAATGTTGGTGTTCTGCGTACACTTGTGTTCACAATAAAACTGAGGGTTTTTAAAAAATGGATTCCTTATTAAATAGTATCCAATTTTCCATCTCTTTAAAATCTTATAATCAATTGAGTTAATAGAAAGTATACTATTTTTTTATGATATTCGTATTATATTCACAGAGTCGGAGGTTATAATTAACACGATATCCGCATTTCTACAAATAAGAACCTGTTTTTATTGCCAAATATATTAAAAAGGTAAAAAAAAAAAAAAACCCTAGATTTAAAGATTATATAGCTACGAGATTTTGGTTGTACAATGTACTTAAAATAAAAATATTGTCAAACACGTTTCGAAAATACTGCCAATTCTCAGAACTATTATTAATTTGAGTTATTTGCATATTATATACGAAACTATGAAATCCGCATTACTGTAAATAAAAACCTGTTATTATTGCTAAATGTTAAAGTATATTAAATAGATAAAAACATCCAGGGTTTGAAGATTATAGTAACGATGTCGAGGTCGTTTAATGAATTTTATAAAAAAAAACCGGTTATTATTGCCAAATATATTAAATAGGTATAAAAACCCTGGGTTTAAAGAATATTATATAGTAACGAGATCGTGGTTGTACAATGTACTTAAAATAAAAATATTGTCAAACACGTTTCGAAAATACTGTCAATTCTCAGAACTATTATTAATTTGAGTTATTTGCATATTATATACGAAAGTATGAAATCCGCATTTCTGCAAATAAAAACCTGTTATTATTGCTAAATGTCAAAGTATATTAAATAGATAAAAACATCCTGGGTTTGAAGATTATAGTAACGATGTCGAGGTCGTTTAATGAATTTTATAAAAAAAAACCGGTTATTATTGCCAAATATATTAAATAGGTATAAAAACCATAGGTTTAAAGAATATATAGTGACGAGATCGTGGTCGTACAATGAACTTAAAATAAAAAACATTGACAAACATGTTTCGAAAATACTGCCAATTCTCATGACTATTATTAATTTGAGTTATTTGCATATTATATACTAAAGTATGAGATCTGCTTATCTATAAATAAGAAAAGGTTATTATTGCTTAATGTATTAAATAGGTAAAAAAAAAGAAACCTGTTTTTTTTTTTTTGAAGAATGTAATAACAAGGGTGTGGTCGTATAATGAACTTCAGACTACTTGAGACCAGGAGAGAATACGTTTATAAGTAATCCTTTTGATATAATATTTTCAGTCTACTTCAACGAGTCTACAGCGAGTCCATGTGTTTATACAAATAGTTTTCCATTTTTTAATAAATTAAATTTTTTTTCAAAAATAAAATAATGTCGGTCAATTCATTCAGGAGTGATGATGAAGAATCCTTTGCTGTAAGCGATGTAAGTATAAATAAAAAATATATCTTTTTATTTTTTTAATAGAATCAAATATTAAGTCATACTTGGTAAAGATAAATATAATGTTACTATAATTTTTTTAAATGTTAAAATTATTAAACATTTAATTAAAACTGTTTATAAACTAAAAAAACATTAACTAATCGCTTATTATGGTTATAGGTTGATATGATAGACACGCAAGACAAAAAAACAGGAATAAAACCGGGTAGTCAAAAGAGGGCCTACGAGAAGAAAAACAATGTAAAAAAATCAAAAAAAGTGAGTGATTTTACATAACCGATCAAGTGAACAAAATTATAATTAAATTATTTTTTTAAAGAATATTTCTTATCGAGAAAAAATTGGAAAATTGATGAAAGATCAGAAAATTGGATTGGAAATTACAAATTCAATGAGCATTCGACAAGACGACGGGATTTTGATTATAAAGGCACCTGCTGACGAAAAATCTACTGACTATTGGACGTTGTCACATTATAAAACGAAAAACATTGAGCATGTTGATTCCAAGGACAGGTAAAATATATTATATTACTTTATTATCGCGCTTCAAATATAACTAAATAACTATAGTATACAATAATATATAATATACAATAATAATACTATAGTTATTTATTTTTTAAGTAAGATATTATTATAAAAATAATTTTTACAGATGGAAACATGCTGAATGTTCAATGAAGCTTGCAATAACCGATCAGGTAAAGGATCAAACAATATCGAGTGAGCTGAACGAATTGGTTCAAATACTTTTCGACCGCTTCATGAAAGATTCGAAGAAAAAAATTACACGAATTTGATATGTATTATAAATAAACTATGTTTATAATAGTGGTGGCTGGAAATCATTTAAATAAATAATAAAACTTTGATTACAATATTATATGTCTTGTTTTTTTATTTAAATATAAATCAAATAATACATTTATAGGTTAAAATAAAAAAAATAATATAAAAATTATTACTAACAGTTAGGTAATATATATATATATATATATATATATATTTTACAATATTATTAAATCCTGCAAAATCATGTTTGATAAAGAATTAAAATGAAATTGTAATAGCTCGTACATGAATGAAATATCATCACTTTGTATATTACTATAGCTGAAATCATAATTTTGAATATATTGATTTGTAAATTCGTTTCGTTGGCAAGACAATGGTAACCCGTTTACGTCAGCCTTGATTAACGCGTAAGCTGTATCGAATGTTTTTTGGTATGATTCCAACTTTTTCTGTTTTTCAACTATATACAAGTCTATACAATGTTGTAATTGTTTTAAACGATGAAGATCAACATGAGATAATGTTATGTAGTTATCATTAGAATATAAAACAATAGTTGATTGGTTTACGTTAACAGAGTAGAAAAAGTTGTCTGAAATTCTAACACGTTTACATCGAGTATGTAAATTATTAATAATTGTATTAAAATTGTTTTCACACATTAATGTACACCACTGTTCTAGATCAAGCGTTACAACTTTTTTAGTTAATTTACATTCTAATAATATAATAATTGAAATTTGTTTATTAACTAAAAGTCCAACCGTCACACTTTTCTTGCTAAAAGGACGGATATCGAACACTGATTTTGATACAACGAGTGATGGATTCATATTATATGACGATGAGTTCTATCAATGGTGAACACTTTTTGAACAACAATAATTTTCTAAAATATTAAAAAAAAAAAAAAAAAAAAATGTAGTAAACCGGTATTGTTTTGAAGTTTGAATATGATCAGTAGGAAGCTTAGCTTAAACTAGTAATTTTTATATACTTCTACATATTATATACTAACCCTGTGGGGGGGGGGGATAGACATTAAAAAAAAAAAATGTGAACATATGACCCAGTCAGATAGCGAGTAAAGGGTTATTATATTTACCTACTTACCTAACCATAGAACCTGAAATTTTAGAAACATTAACATATTTAATTTAAATTAGACGCGTTATCCCACTAGGCCACATGTTCACGAGGTATTAAATCATGTATTAACACATTTAAATTATTTATTATAATAATAAAATATTTATTTATCATAACATAAAAAAAGTTAGAATTAATCATACAATTTGTTAGCAAACAGTATCATATGACCTAGATTCACAATTACATTCACAAATGTTGTTAATATTACCGTATTTTTTTATCACATTTTCAATAAACTGATTTCCTTTTGATAATAGTACATATATACATTTCGGATTCCATCTTGAATGTTCGATCCATGGATTATCATCTTTTTCCCAATTATGTAAGATAAGTCCACAGCAAAAACATTCAACGATATCTTTTTTTCCTGAATATATAAAACCGCATTCAGCTAATGAATATTTATCTTGAGATGAAGTTAGTGGAAATAAGTTGAATGTTTTCAATCTTGATGAAAATGTAGTATATTGTGGATGTGCAGGATATACATTGTTTCGTACTAAAGTAACAAGTGAACAAAAATTGTTGCTAAATTTTTGAAAATTCATTTTTTAAACTGAAAATATTCACTTACTAAGAAAAAATTTGAAACAAAAAAACAGAACTTGATCATACGAAGGATTATTACTAACTGAACTAAAGTGTATTAAATAAACAATTTATAACTTTAAAAAAAAAAAAAAATACAGTGTAACCAACATGTATAATATACAAGGATGGAAATTAATGGCTTGAGGGGAAAGTCCGCCTTAAACTTTTTAAATCTCCCTGCTCAAAAGTGCTCAGAACATACATTATGGTTTTTGAAAAACAGTGTTTTTTCGTGTTACAGGGAAAAAAAAAATGGCTTGAGGGGGAAAGTCCGCCTTAAACTTTTTAAATCTCCCTGCTCAAAAGTGCTCAGAACATACATTATGGTTTTTGAAAAACAGTGTTTTTTCGTGTTACAGGGAAAAAAAAATGGCTTGAGGGGGAAAGTCCGCCTTAAACTTTTTAAATCTCCCTGCTCAAAAGTGCTCAGAACATACAAATATATACTACTAGAATGAGATTGCATGTCTATTAAATCAGCTTGCCAAAGGTCATCTTTAAATCGTGTTATTACACTACGACTGGGAAATATTTTTCTTGTAGGTCGATGTAGCTCATTAGCTATTCACTCTAATGTAGACATTATACTATTATATATATTCATTTCACGTAATTCTTCTTAAATAGATATAATTTCAATATTTACATCAGTATTACCAGCAATTTGAGATGATGTTATAAGATTCAATTTAGTAACTAATTCATTCGGATAATCATAGTACACTATTCGTGTTTGAGGTAGGTATTACATCTTTATATAAACCAGAACCTTTCTTAGTCGTTGTCGATAAACTAAATTTAAATAGCTGACCTGTTGGAAGTTCTGTAATTTTAGAACTAACTGAGGTTCCCGTCTTCTTTTAAAAAGACTTTAGTTAGTTTTAAAATATTATAATATGTTTCCATGTCTTCCATTGTCATATTTTTTGATACTTTTTCACATAATAAAGACCAAAGTCCTTTAGTCCAAGGATAGTTATTATCGAGCAAGTGTAATTTACCGTGTTCGAAAGTAACAGGTATATTTGATATTTTAAGTTGATTATTAATAGCATCGTAATGCATACCATAAGATTTATCACAACGTTATGATTTAGGATTTGAAATTAAAAAATTGTCAAACAATGAATCTAGTACACTATCGCTATCTTCATCACTAGCGTACACGGTTTCTTCTTTTTTGATAGTGTCGGAGATATGTGAAGTATTTTTATCTGACAGTGTACTCAATGGTTCTAGTAAAGGTTTAAATGTTTCACGAAAATAGTTATCAGAATCTATAACACCACGCTTAATATCCATTATTTTACGTTTGATATTTTTTTTTGATATTACCAAATTTTCTAACCAAACTTTGTCTTTATTTATTGGAAATAATAAACTTGATATTATTCAAAACTTTAATTGTGTGCAATAATCATTATCTAGGTCGAATTGAGTAAGTGTTTTATTAAGCGACAGGTGTTCACAGTTTTTCCGCGGTATAACAACTGCTCAAAGCCTCAATCTTTATTTAACCAATATCCAATACTTCTCAATATTACGGTATTTTTACTTTTCATTAAAATAATATTTTTAAACATTGATATGTAATATTAATACACGATTGAATTGGAGTTATAATACAATATTAAAATCAAGGCCCGGACGATATACAAAATAATATTAAATAAATTTCATTCAAAATCAAAGTAGGTATGGATCATTTTCAATGATTCTACCCATACATATTTTGTGTACGTATCTATAACAACTAAAATGTATTCAAAACCTATATTTTGATTAGAATGAGATTGCATGTCTATTAAATCAGCTTGCCAAAGGTCATCTTTAAATCGTGTTATTACACTACGACTGGGAAATATTTTTCTTGTAGGTCGATGTAGCTCATTAGCTATTCACTCTAATGTAGACATTATACTATTATATTCATTTCACGTAATTCTTCTTAAATAGATATGATTTCAATATTTACACCAGTATTACCAGCAATTTGAGATGATGTTATAAGATTCAATTTAGTAACTAATTCATTCGGATAATCATAGTACACTATTCGTGTTTGAGGTAGGTATTACATCTTTATATAAACCAGAACCTTTCTTAGTCGTTGTCGATAAACTAAATTTAAATAGCTGACCTGTTGGAAGTTCTGTAATTTTAGAACTAACTGAGGTTCCCGTCTTCTTTTAAAAAGACTTTAGTTAGTTTTAAAATATTATAATATGTTTCCATGTCTTCCATTGTCATATTTTTTGATACTTTTTCACATAATAAAGACCAAAGTCCTTTAGTCCAAGGATAGTTATTATCGAGCAAGTGTAATTTACCGTGTTCGAAAGTAACAGGTATATTTGATATTTTAAGTTGATTATTAATAGCATCGTAATGCATACCATAAGATTTATCACAACGTTATGATTTAGGATTTGAAATTAAAAAATTGTCAAACAATGAATCTAGTACACTATCGCTATCTTCATCACTAGCGTACACGGTTTCTTCTTTTTTGATAGTGTCGGAGATATGTGAAGTATTTTTATCTGACAGTGTACTCAATGGTTCTAGTAAAGGTTTAAATGTTTCACGAAAATAGTTATCAGAATCTATAACACCACGCTTAATATCCATTATTTTACGTTTGATATTTTTTTTTGATATTACCAAATTTTCTAACCAAACTTTGTCTTTATTTATTGGAAATAATAAACTTGATATTATTCAAAACTTTAATTGTGTGCAATAATCATTATCTAGGTCGAATTGAGTAAGTGTTTTATTAAGCGACAGGTGTTCACAGTTTTTCCGCGGTATAACTGCCGAAAGCCTCAATCTTTATTTAACCAATACCTAATATTTCTCAATATTATGGTATTTTTACTTTTCATTAAAATAATGTTTTTAAACATTCATTGATATGCAATATTAATACATGATTGAATTGGAGTTATAATGCAATATTAAAATCAAGGCAGTATAACCAAAATACTATAAGTAATTTAATTATAATATATTGTATATTCTTAGTTGTATTATTTGGAATATTGATTAATTATTAATATTATTGAATAAGTTAAATAATTATTTTATAGAAAAATATTGTACAGAATGAAACATTTATATCGAGTACCTAAATTACTGCCCAAAGTAACAATGAGAACAAATAAATGTAATATCAATTAATTTCTTACTTCAGAAATTTGAAATAAAAACTTTTATTTAATGTCTATTAGTGCAAATGGTACAATTAATTTTCAACTTAATAATATTTTTTAATTATAGCTGCAGTACTGGATGTGTTTATATTGTTTTATAATCACAATTTAGGCGTTATTTTCTTTAACATATGAAAAAATCAGTTATAATAAATTAATATTACCAGTCATTTATAACTATTATGGATTATTTAGAAATTTGTTATAAAAATGTATTTGGAGATATACCTAATAAAAATAATTTTGAACTTTTTTTTAAATTGTGGATTGTAGTTCCCTCACTTACTCACGTATTACTTCCCCTACAACCTTTCAGAAGATTGAGCCTAGTTGTGAATTTACAACTACCATCAATATATTATACACACAATAAATGATAGGTTATATAGAATATAATCAACTCCTCAACTGAATGTATAACCCCATATTTCCTTTTTATTCAAAATTTCTAATAATCATTTAAAGAATTAATAATTATTATATTAAAACAAGCTAATCCAAAATTGTTACAAACAGATAATGGTACAGAATTTTATAATAATCAATTTCAAGATTTAATGAAAAAACGTCATGATTCAATTATTAAAAACTTTTGGATAATTGATAAAAACTGTATAATATAAATATTTTTGAAAATAAAATAAATTTAAGAATAAGTATTTATTAAAATATATCATATATCTACTAATAATACAATTATAAAGACGGTTTTTTTCACTCAACGCATAGAAACACATAATATGAATATAATAATAGTATACGCTTTTACTAACATCTTAATTTCATAAAATATACCTATGAATCGTGACGTTTCTACAAACATCGATTCACAAATGTTTTTACTGAGCATAATATTCAGTTTAGCATTTGAAAATTATTGAAGCATAAACTTATGATTATTTGTGAAAAACTATAAATAATTAATCAATATGAGATATGAGTAGATTTATGAAAAAAAAAAAAAAATTTTAAAAACAAAAAAATATGGAGACCAAATTATAATTACTATAATTTGAGTTTTATGTAGTATTGTCAAGCTTTAAGAAATACCAACGCAAAGTGATATTTACAATTAAGCAAGCTCCACTAATATGGGCTATAATACCTACTATTAAAACAGAAGAAGGTGGCCCGGACAATATACAAAATAATATTAAATACCTACATTTCATCCAAAATCAAAGTAGGTATTGATCTAGAACATGATATATCTTTCGGATCACCTCCCGTAAGAATACCACTGTACCTATGTAGTATGTACCTACTAGGTATTAAAATTATATACTTAAGTATTTACTTACCAGAAAAACAATGTAGGTATTTATTAGATATATAAATGTGTATGAAAACAAGTCCCTTTCACATCGATTGCTAAAAACACACTAAATCAGAATTTACAATTTAAAATAAAATTTATGATCGACGAGTTGGTGCCAATAACTATAGGAAGAAAGGAAGGTATAGAAATAAATGTATTTTGATATTTTGTTGAGCGTGTTAGCAATTACTAAGATAACGATTACAATTTCGAAAGTCTAAAAGAAATGTTAATGATGAAAATATAATATGCTATATTGCATTAAAAACGTGATGTTACGAAATTACAGATATTGACCGTCAAATTAAGAAGCAAATAAATTCTTACAATAAAGAAAATGGTATAAATTTAACATTCGTTATTTCAGTTGACCATAATGATTTTAGATCATACATAAGATGTAATTGTATAATTATGTTTAATATAGTTAATGGAATAACATCTATATTGGGATTTGAAAAACGAGACTATTTTCCGGAGTATGCCATTCGTCGATCGGAAAAAGCTGTAAATTTAAACACAATTAATTCTATAAAAGGATTCTATCTCAAGGATCATTCAACAATCACCTTCAAAGTCATACGATTTACGAGTTTTTTCCGAGTGAAAAGATCTATGACAAAAGTTGTTCAATCACCAACTTCATTTAAAAAGAATAATGAAATACGTATACCAATCCAGCAAACAGATGTATATCCGTAGGTATCTGCATGAAAGTTTTATATTTATAAAAGGAACAATATCAGATGCTACAAAAGTAAAACTTTCTAATAATGGTTTTTCCTATCTCTTTGAACAAATACGACTTGAAATCAATGTGATAGAAGTAGATAGCACACGTGCACTTGGTATTACAAGCTCATTGAAAGGTTATCTATCAGGTACGCCAGATAACTTTAATTGTTATAAAAATGCAGGCTGGATTTTTAAAAATAATACAAACATAAAAGAATCAATCTGTTAATTGTATTTCCAAATTAATATAATTTTATATATTTTGTTTTATTTGATAGACGACAAAATAAATCACTATAAGGCCGTGTTCCAACTTATAGTTTTAATTTTCGTAAAATATTATGTAAAATGTTATGCAAACAAATTTATAATAAAAAAATTATTATGTGTTATATTTCTTGTTTTTTTAAGAATATAATTTTTGAAAATTAAACTACACAATTTTTATGTTTGCAAGAATGTTTGAGGGGGCTTAGTCCACTTAAGCCCCCTCAGATTTCCGCCAATGCCTTTATAGAGCAATACCTCCCAATAGGGCATACTACGTTCTTACGAATAATCTTAGAAAATTAGAGACAGGGAGAGACCGACACAGCAACTAATTTCATGACAGAAATTGAAAGCCTGTGTAGACAGATTGATGGTAAAATTAAAGAACAAGATATATGTATTTATGTGTTAAAAGGACTTAAAGAAAATATATTACAAACGATTTCTATGCAGGACAATACGACTTTAAAAAAAAATTGAAAGAAAACCTTAATAAACTTGAATTGTTGCAATACAGAATCACCAATCGAGGTGCAATTACTAGTGAATTTACGGATATGCTAAATTTACAAGTAATCAAACGACAAAAATATTACGACGAAAAAGAAAGGGAAGAGAAAAATACCAAATAAGTGAAGAGGTAAGACGTTTAAACATATTGGGAAAACAATCTAATAAATCGGTTGAATTTGAAGGTAGATATGATGAGGAAAGATACATATCATATAATCCTGATAGAGATACAGAAAAGTATAAAAGTTACGACAGAAATAGAGACTATGGCAGAAGGGAAGAATACAGATACAAGAGCCCATACCCAGGAAGGTCACGAAACAAATTCAGGACTCAAGAGGTTATAATAGAGGTAGATCTTACTCGAAAGAAAATAAAAGAAGTAATAGAGACAGATCTTATTCAAGAGAGAGGACATATTATGATAATTATAATAAAAATAGAAGTATAAAAAACCATAAACGACAAGATAGTAGAGATAGGCGCAATAGTAGAGACAGACAAACAAGGTAAAGAACACCGGAGAGATATAGGAATGAGGGACAAGCAAAGATAAATGAAGGAGAACATGAAGTCAGTAATTTGTTATAAATGTGACCAAAGGAGACATTATTTAATGCAATGCTACAGTAAAAAAAACTAGAAACGACCGGGTTAAATAAGGAAATCACACAACCCGCTCAGATAATAAAACGGACAAATTAATAAATAAAGTAGGGAACATGATACCTACATTATAGACTTTGTAAAAAAATGGTACGAAAATAAATTAATAAAACACATTATATTAAATAAACAAGAAGAAACAATATTAGGAAAAACAGAGTTTTATCAGTAAATATGTAATTTGAAAACGAAGTAGAACATGCAATACTGGATACAGGTTCCGATATTTCGTATATAGTCTGTATATAATACTCCTTAATTAAAAGCAAAGAAGATATTATTCTGGAAAACCAAACACGTATCACTGGTGCAAATAATTCTGTGTTAGAAAACATGGGAACAATACTATAAAAAATAAAAATACAAGAAATCGAATATGAAATACAGACATATGTACTTAAAGGTTTAATATGTAAATTGCTATTAGGTAATAACTTTTGTTTAAAATATAGTTTAATCATTGATTTTGGAAAAAAATAAATATAATTTAAACAGGGAATAGTATGGAGATGGATAAGGTTTGGGCCGAATATAACAGACCACCTTCGATGTACATAAAACAGAGAAGACAACCAACATAACAAACGAACATATTACCGAAAAAATAATAGCAACAGAAGACACCTTAGAATCGGCAAAAATATTAACTAACACACAAATTAAAATAAATACAGGTACCTATAATACCTGATGTACAGTCAAAAGTCAATTATTTACCCAGTGGGTCGTTTAAGCCAAATACAATACTTAAAATTAGAAACAAACATTTTAGAGAAAAATGCGCAATTAATGTGGAACTTTATTCGTATTTTGTTAAACCTTTGACCTAGCAAACACAGCGAGGGTGGTTGGCACCCTGAACTGAATTTTGCTCTGTTGCCGTAAAAAATGTGTTGCAAATTTTTTATCAACGTTGCAAATTAGTTTCAAAAAAAGGAGACATATCTGGAAACGATCAGACAAAGTCGGGATGCTAACTTCACGTACGTATCGGTTTTTAGTTATCAAGCAACGTTGCTAAATATATAGGTTTATGGTAAAACAGTTTACCATTTCCAAAAGAAAAATATAACCAAAATCGAAGGAAGAATAACAACAAATTTAACACAAACATTATATAAATAATAAAACACCGGAAAATTTACTTAAGTATTTGGCCATGGTTGGAACTAAGTATCGGGGCTTTAAAATTCAATTTAAATATTATATTAAATGTAATTTGCCCATTTTTTTGAATTACTAACTTTTTTTTATTTTTTGTTATTTACGCAAATTCAACGAAATATTTTTAACGATAATTTTTTTCATTTATGACGGTATGATAACATTTTTTTAATATTATATCGTACTTAGTTTCTAAATAAATGTATTTGTATATTCTGTGTTTAAATATTAAAAATAATTTTTATTTTTTTTTATTGTAAAATATAAATAAGATGTTTGACATATTATTAAAATGTTTACAATAAAGTGTCTACCTCCTTTAAGCACAATGCTTTTGTTGGTGGTAGAGAGTTACATTACATAATAATAAATAAAATTACATACAAATAAACCTAATTCAAATTACAAAAATAAAAAGATAGAGTAACATAATTAATTTCATAATTAACATTCAATGTTTCATATCTTATTCCATACATAATTATATACAATTTAAAATTTATTAATTTATTTTTATAAAACTATCGGTGAAAATAACCATGAGTTAAGTTGTTTTTTAATGCTCGTAATTCTAAGATTTCAAATTGAGTAGTAGATGAGTTTTTTTATATGTAAAGGCATTATATTATAATAATTAAGACCTAAATAATCAACGAATTTTTGACCAAAAGATTTTTTACAATAAAATACTTTGACATCAAAGGCCATCAATTCACGTTTTTTTCTTATATTTTCCACAATAAAAAAATGTTCATAATTTTTTATTATATGCATAATAGATACCTTATTATATACCTACACTCTCGATTGGTAACACATTCAACAGCTTACATTTTTCACCATTTGAACCTATTAAGTTATTTCTACCTAAACAAATTCTGACAATTTAAAAAATAAACATTTAATCTGGAAAAATGCTTTACGTAGGCATATAATAGCGTATTATCTACACGAATTCCACGATAAAATGATCGATGTGTTATAATATAAAATATAGTGTACAATTCTTCAGACATACACAAACGTAAACAGATGATGATGATTGAAAATTAAATTAATAAAATACTGTTTAAAAAATCGTTGGATTTCGGAAGTTAAATTATATTTATACATACCTATAAATACCATAATATAAAAAATCTACACTCATTGTTTGTACACACACAAACACGCTGCAGACGATTAGTATTGGACCTACACGCACTACAATATGGTACCTAATATATGACCGGCCATATATCACGTGTGCTACCATACGTCATAGTCTCTAGCATATTATATAGCTATTATTATTATTATTATTATATTATGGTAATCGTATATTATTATGATGTATCTGATGCGACGTATAAGCCGAATGTCGAAAATATATTTTACCCGACGATATTTCAATTTCACCGCGGTCACTATTATAATATATAGTTCTCCTGTTCAGACCTAATCCAACACGAACGCATTAAACATAATATTGTTACCACACGTGTTCAACATTATTATGGGATCAGTACATTTTCCCGACACAATTTTCCCGGCAATACATTTACCCGACACTATATATTTGCCCGATACTACACTTGCCCGACAATTTAAAATTAAATTATGAATAAATTTGTGTCAAAAATTATTCAAAATATTATATTGTATTGTGTTATTTCACAAATTAATCTTACATTCAAAATTATACAATAACACAACAATATTCGACAATATCAAGTTTTATTATAAATAAATATATGTGTCAAAAACTAATAATAATAAAAACATTATACTACTTACAATTTAATGTGATGAGCGATTACCCTTAGAAATGATAACTGATCGATTCACCCCTATCATTTATAATTGCACTAATACGTTTTTCTCTTTCGGCGTTTATAATATAATAATAATAAAATATTGTATATATTTAGTATTACGTACAATAAAATTATGTAAAATATATTGTCGGAAAAATGTAGTGTTGGGCCAACGTTATGTCGGGTAAAAGTATTGTCGGGCAATTTAAGTGTCGGGCAATCATATTATCTTACCCATTATTATACATACATGAATTTAATATAATACCTCGGTCTGCAATAATAATAATTAGTATCTATAATTACATTGCACCTACTACGCGCCGCAAATCGTGTAATAATAATAATAGTCAATAAATATAGTGATAGTGATAACAATCTTCTTTTTTTATATAGAAAAAAAGGTCTATTTTGTGATGTTATAATTATTACTCTATGATCTATGCGTGGTCCATTATATTGATTATTATTAAATTATTATTATTTCTACTGACGTGATTTTTCAAACATTTTCAACTTTTCACATGGTTTTAAGATATTTTCAGAGTTTTTCCAACCGGTTCTTTTCGTATTCGCGTACCTAATGTGCGTCTTTTGAGAGCTGCACGTGTACGGTTTTTTTGCCGTTTGAGTTCGCGATCGCAGTAACGAGTACAAGCGCCAGCGACGGTCTTCGAGACGTTTTTCTAAGTTCTCTTTATTTTCTCATATGCATCGCGGACACCGATCGATGTACGAGATTTATTCTATTTTTTTTTTTTTTTGCTTTAATTTACACGTATATTGTATTACGTAGAACACTGATGTTTGATTCGAAGTCCATTAATTATCGATGTATAATACTGTTTTTTGATTCAATAAATTTTTTTTTATCGTATTCGTATTGTTTTATTGTTTTCGGTAGCTTAACCTTTACTATATATCTTCAATCACTGGGTTGCGCTAACTCGACGATGTTTGTGTCACACAGTACCGTAATCATGCACTTGGGTGTATATTTAATAATACATGATAGGTTTTTTGTTGATGAATTGATGAGTTAATACAATTTAGTATTTATTGTCAACATTCAAATGTACATTTGAGAAACGTACACCGTATATTTTATATAATTTGTATTAAATAAAAGAACGACCTATACTTAATTATTAATAATGAAATAAATATTTTAAAAAATGTGCTTCCAGTACTATAATATTATGATTATACGTATGTATGGCAATAATATTTTAGGTTTTTGTACACCAAATAATGCAAATGTTATTAAAACATGAATATTGCTGCCAACATTGGGATAATTTTCTTTTTGCAACATTTAACATAATGGAAGGAGATAAATTTGGTAATCTTAAGTATTGTATATGCATTTCAATCATAGTGTAATAATATAAACAATAAGTGCAGACAAATACATTGAATAATATGTAACATTTTTCTGTGGTAAGATTTATAATATGTAAATTAATTAGGCTTCTGGAGTGTTATAGTTATATCCAACACTCAATTAATAAAAATCAATATTATTATGTATGATATGTTATATACTTTAACAGGTGTTTGTATACCTTTATACAAGTTTGTATAATTTTATATTATTCGAAGTTCGAGTTTATTCAAATTTTAATTTCGCTTGCTTATACCTGGGAGGTTTAGTTTCATTTAAATAGATTTTCCCCGATGATATCTGACAAATTAATTTAAGTTTTAACATGTAATTTGACTTTATCTTTTTCTCCTACAAAACAGCATCAGACTTTCGACGTTAAAAGGTATAACAATAGATTGAGAGCGGATAGCTAGACCCCCAATCACCATTTTTCATATTTATATATTTTTTTGGTTGTGACTCGTTTGTGCACATACCAGTAGATTTTATAAATTTGCGACAATTCGTTTGCGCATAAAATTGTGAACAACGGAAACCTGTTAATAGGTACAGTTTTGGGTATACAGGGTGTCTTAAAGTATAACGATTATTTATTTAATCGTGGTATCTCATAAATTTCCACCATAATGAACTTAACTTATCAATGCAGTTAGTAGGAAAAAAACTTAAGTTTAAAAATATTTAAAAAAATATTCAAAAAATGATTCTGAAATTGGAGTGTAGATTAAATATATTTTCGGTTTACCTTATTTAGACCCTAATGACGTTCTAGATGCATTTACTCAAATAATTTCAATAGCTCCATCTAACAAGTATGGATTTATTATATACTATATATTAAAAAATTATATTGACGTTGATAATGATTTAGACCCAGAATTATGGGCTAGTAAACCAGACAATAGCCCATGAACTACAAATGGAGCTGCAAACTTTCACATGCACTTCAATAGTCAATTGTATATCCCCACTCATATATTCACCAAGATATTCAAGTATTAATAGAAATTCAAGTCGATACTCATTTAAAAATTAATTCATTAAAAAATATAAAAATAAATACCTGTAGAAACGAAATTTTAAAAATCAAAATTATATGAAAAATTATACATTGATTATAAGTCTAAAAAAATTGACATTTTAACATATTTAATGCAAACGCGTACTAATTATATATAATATTTTAACTTATTTTTTAATATGTATTATTTTAAGGACTTAACTTTTAAAAAATGATTATAATTGTAATTAAAATAAATTATTTTTTTTTAATCAACAAAATTGTAAATAATGATGGCTTATTATCTATTAGAAAGCTGTGCTAAATTGTTCACAAATTGTGCGCAAATGAATTGTGTGTTAAGCGCAAACGAGTTGTAGGCATGCGACGAAACACGGTATCATATTCTACACTGATTGATGACTGATAGCTAAACAATCAATTACAATTTTCGGCGTGTTTTTATTATTTTTAAATTAAAAAAAAAAACAGGTATTTGATGGGACAAACTTTTACACCGAATGATAACTGATAAGTTATAAAAAAAACTGTTAACTCACAATTACGATAATCAACTTAATCACATTTTTAGTGACCAATTCCTAGACACCCGATCACCATTTCCTACCGAATTTCCGGTGAAACGATTTTCACTCGACCACCTCGAAGGCGGCTTCTACACATCAGAATTGAGTTTCACCAGCCCCTTGTTATAATAATAAACATTGTAAACCGATTTACAACATTTGATTACAATTTATTGTCATGTATAATTCCGATTTTTTTTTTTTGTAAAATTATATCTTCTGTCACCTAATGTGTTTGGATTGTGAAAACAATTAACTACAACTGTTGCGGATAAATTGTTGTAGTATCTACTGTATGTGTATAATGTATGTGTGATCGAAAATTATAGTAGTATCGTCGTTATCTTAATCAGGTCGTATTATACCGATATATAAATATATGTAATTAAATTATTAAATTTAAAAGTCCAATACTTTACATAAAAACATAATATAGCAATGATAAAGTAGATACCTACATGTTATAATAGATTATGGATCAAAAATATTTGTTAAAAAGTATTTATATTAGTACACTTTTTTTTATAAAAAAAAAACCGGAAACATGCAATTTTGTGCGAAAACCCGCGAAAACGTACAATTGTGTGCAAAGTAGCTATAAAAGTTTGTTTAAATTAATCTACATCTCTCGATTTGTCGGCGGATTTGTAGCTTGTTTCTATAGGATTTAGAACACGCCATTATATGATGCAACTGCACGGGATTCCGGTCTCGTAACAATAATTTATTAATAACATGACGTACGCGCCGTGCAGGTACGTGGCGGCGACTAAAGCCGCGTTCCGATTTCGAGTCATTATATTATTATGATGTGCATATAAGCCGCACACGTGTGCGCGGTACCTGCTGCGGGGATGGTCGTAAGTCCCGTCACAATGTTTGGCCGCATACGAGTGAAAAATCTATTTGTTACATTGTATCGTGCACATATACACACGCAGGACTTAAACGCCGGAGTCAGGTCAAAAAAAAAAAAAACAAACAAACAAACAAACAAAACGAAACGAAACGAAACGAGACTGCTTAACTGCTTATATATAGTGCGGAGAGGATGGGGTAGAGGAAAATAGTGAACAAGAGAAATAAAGGAATTCTGTAAAAGATTATAGTAGGTACGTTCCCGCACGGTCCGACTACGGTGTGTGCTGTAGTACGCCGTTCGATTTTAGCCGACATGATAATATAACAATAATATGTAGGTACAATGCGATGCATGCGGGCGCCCGAGTAGATATTATTATTATAATGTTTTGGCCTTTGAGGGATTACCGATCGGATTTCGGGGGGGTTCTTTTGGTAGAAAAAAAAAATGCGGCAATATCCACAATGACCGCGGGTGGCGAGTCACAATCCGTGTATATACGTGTATTACAACATAATAATAATAATATATAATATTATACTATACATACACGCATTTCTTCCGTGTGATATTATGTTATCCGTGTGTGCGGCACACGCGGCACTGTATGTACAAGCAATATATTATTATTATAACGCAATAAAAATGTATAATATATGACACGGTGTCCGTAATATTATATATCATGTGTGCCGTACAATGTGTGAATTTCTCCCCGAACAACGGGTTTCGGCCTTTTTAATTTTGCCGGTGTAACGGATGTACTTACACACAACAGACACGGCGCACCGCCATAATACCTATGCATTATTATCGTGTAATCCTGTGGTATCGAGTGAATGAATTGTGTGCTGGACTCGAACAAACGGTTCGTATAGGTATATTTCGGGACCGAACAAACGCCGCTTTGTCGGAATCGGCGGCGGTGCAGTTTCTGTATAATACACACCAAGCCGAGTGCACCATGTCCGCCCATACATATTACACACACATATATACATATGTGTGTGTGAGTGTAATACCAATAATACATTACCTAATATACATGTATCATGATATTATTGCCGTACGTCATCGGGTAGGTACCACGTAATAAGGACATCCCACGACGACCTGCCGAGCGCAGAAAAAAGGGACACACAATGTGACGCGATATGTATTTATTATGATTGTGTACAGGTAAGGTACGCGCGTTACATAATAACTGTATCGTAATAAGACGTACTGTGCATGTTATGTATTATTATTATTAATATGTCAAACGTCGACACCACAACGGTGGTTATACGGTCGGCCGAAAAGAGTACTACGTATAGTACCTACGTATATGGTCCATTGATGATGATATTATATAATATTATAGTGTCAGTACTACCTATATACTTAACGTAAAATTATGTTCAATTATTGACCCGACGGATATTCGACGATCTTCGAAGCAAATGATTTTGAAATTTATTTTTTATTTTTAAATAGGTGGTTGTCCGGTGATCGGTGAACGGTGGTTCTCCTAATGATTGTAAACGTAGTGTGATACTCAGTAATTAAATCGATATACTAATATGAAATCTATGAATAGTTATATTACATACAATATTGTGCATTAACCATGCCAATTTATGTTAGCCACCCCGCAACACTATTTTTTGCGTCTATAGTGGCGAGTGAACATTTTCCTATGCCTTTGGAAAATGTTCAGTTCACCGCCGTACTGGGTGTACTAATGTATAAATTATTATCTCGATGTCATACGGCAAATAATCATCAGTTCCACTATCGAAATTCAAAAAATGTAACAATAAAATATATGAATATATTTTACGCTATATTGCATGTCAGGCATCGCTCGATTGCGGTCCAAAGTAGCATTTTTACCTTTTCAACTATACCGATTGTGGACCGTACATATAGTAGATAGGAATTAATAATATTTAAGTGGTCATAAGCGCAAATAGGGGGGCTTTAAGGGCTAAGCCCCCTAAACACTTCAATAGCCCTCAAACATTTCCTATTTTTTTTTAAAATCTTTATCAGTATTCTTGTAGTTTATAATGCAAAATTCGTGTTCGTATTTTTAAGATTATGTAGTTCGTAAATGAACAAATTTTATTTATCGTGGTATTATTTTTATTATTATTGTACATAGTAGACTTATTGTAGCCATAAACCATAATAGTATAATACCTACCAAAAACTAAGAATAATAAACATTCTTATTACGGAGTCTATTGTTGTAGCTCATATTGATATACCATTTGGCTATTATACGTCATATTTTATACGCCCATTATACGGGCTATACTATAATAAGTAATAACTAATAGGTTCAATCCAAACGAAGAATACAGCTCTAAAAATGTATTAGGTACATTTTGTTAAATAAAAATGTGTTTTATAATTATATTATTTTGTTGTTACTTGTTACTCTAAAGCCATACTTACAGTAATAATTCCTATTATTTTCCTAAAAGTTATGTGGTGTATAAATGTATAATGTATATTATATTATGTTATAAATATATTTTTGACAACTATTATAACTAGATGAAATAGCACATTTAAAAAAAAGTTTAGTAAGTTTTATTTTCTGTCAATATTGTAATTAAGTAAGCAGTATACGATATACCTTTATGTTGTACTAAACAATTTTTTAGGTGTTAATTACCTGTATAAAATATGCTTCAATGCTTCATTCAGTATCTAAGGCTTCAGCCTTCCCCCAAATCTCAAATACTGTTTGCGCTTATGTAAGTGGTTATTAAAACTAAATAAATATCCCGATTGCGTCTGATACGTATTTTGACATAGGTAAATTGTAAATATAACTATCGATTACCTATATACGATTCACACGATCACCAATATTCGGCGTAGAAATTCAGTGCTGCCATAAATTTAGTTTCTATACAACCTTCAACTAAAATACAAACATTATTTAGTAGACACTTGTACTGATGATGATTTTGATTTTCCACTTGAAATATGGGCTACGTGTAGTTCCAGTATGTATTTGACAACGAATACGTGTGAATGGTTTCCATTCGAAATTTAATTCACTATCTTATACTAACATCAAAGTATATTTCAATTTTTTGAAATTTTGAAACAATGTTAACAATGCCAATCAGATACCAAAATAAAAATGTAATCTATAGTTATAATTGGTGTGTGCCCTTCGGGAAACAATCGAAAAAATTAATAAAAACAATTTATACAAACCCAAATTATTAAATTAAATAGCTTGAAAAATTCTAATTTTAATTTTGTAAAAATAATGAATTTTAAAAATCTACCTATAACACTATAATTTTATTATTTTACTATTTATTGACATATTTATTGTATTTTATCTTCTTTTATTGTAAACAATTTATTATTTTAATATTCAACTATTTATTTATTTACACATTAATTTCATTTCATATATAATTTCAAATACAAATATATCCAATACAGCATTTAAAATATTTACTTTATTTTATGAACCAATGTGTACTAGGACGCAATCGGGGCTTATATTTGGCATAAAATACGACTGCAATAAACTGCATATATGTATATTCGGGCCACAATTGGGCAACTACGACATAGTCATCGTCACGGAATCGCTGCAAAACCGTTTGCTCGAGGATCTATATATTATCTATGATCCCTCAGATTGGAATTTTAAAATTATGTTTGTAAATGTACATGATTGTACACTACAAATTCATTAATATTTTTTACCGTAAGCTATTGTTTAAACAGAATGAGAAAATTTCAATTTTGTATGCCCTAGAAGGCTATAAATGGTAAACGGACACTTTGCCCTAATTTTCAGTCTCTACTTGCTATTTCGATACAACTATTTATCAGTACAGAGAAGTATCACTCAACGATCGAGTATCGCTTAGGTACCTATAATATCATAAACTCATTTCATTGGATATCAGATTTTTTATGCATATGGTTTTTTGTCTATCGGCGTAATATGAAACCAAACCAGCTAAAGAAATGATTCGTACTTAAAACACGTTTTGTTTTTATATAATTATTATTTCAGATTCTGAGCGAAGCAATTAATGTATCGATTTAACTGATTTAAGAATGAAGCGTATTTTTTTTTGTGTGTAAGAAAAAGTATCTAATAATTAATTCTTTAAAGAATCAAAAATAAAATATTTCCAGCGTCGGCTATAAGAAAAAAAAATATATAGGTAAATCATAATAATTGTAAAAAAAATGTTCTATAATGTATTTTATTATTTCTTATTACTATAGTTAAACAAAAAAACAAACGATACTAACATTTAACAGGGTCATGTCAAAACGTGTACGTTTTTAACTCAAGTGGCTAATAATCACAATGTATAAATTGTCATGGTTACTTGTTTTATAATATAGTTCTAAAAATATACGGGTATTATACATAAATTTATATCTTAATATGGTTAAAATTTAAATTGTAAAGCGAGTAACACTCATCGCGAACATGATCTTGATTCAATTCAACCTATTCGTCACAGAGATGACGTTAAAATTATTTCATGACTTTATCTATAGTTAACTATTTAGCAACTAAAAAGCGACGTGAAAACAAATTCTTAATTCCCGTTTATCCTATATACAAGAATTATTTAATTTTTTTTTGCGACTTCAACGGTGTGGTCTAAAGATCGTAAGAAGAGCCCTCAAGCATTACTCCCGGTATGATCTCAGTCCTTGTTGCTTTGGACAGTTGATGGTTCAGTTCATTCTTGAAATCCTTTGACCGTTTCACGTTGTCTGCGACCGGCCCATAACCGCAATCTTCATTTCGTGCCACCGAGTCCGATCGTTTGCCGCCGTTGGAATTATCCGACGAGAATTGTATAGTCCTACCTTCTACTGACGGACGTTTGTAATTGGTCTTTTTCAAAATCGCCTGTGAAACACATAGTTATTGTTATACGGATAATTTAATCTACTATATAAATATTTTTTAATTTTTAATGAAATAGCTAACCTGGAAATTGTAAGGAGGATCATCTTCGTCAGCGTAATCCGACTGGTATTGTTTACCTCTAGATTGAAGCTCAAGAACAGGATTTGATTTATCTTGTGGTCTAAAAAATCAAATATAATTAATCGCAGTATATTTATTTCGAGATCTATATAAATATTATATAATATGCAAAGTTGTTGTGTTTTTTATGTACCAATGTAATTTTATGTAATACAATGTACTATACTGTTAAACATTTTAAGGGAAATCGTATACAAATTTCAATATAACGTTGAATTTATTTTTCAATTAATAATAATAAGTAATCCTTAATACTTTTAGATCACTGTTTAAGCCGGAAAATAATCATTAGACACCTAATCATTTGGGTACAGTTAATTATAAATACAAAAGCATACATTATTATAAAATCTTAAATCAATCATTGTCACATAAAATTATACTCATTACTCATTAGGTACTCAAATACTCAATACATTATGCTAAATTGAAGCAAATTTAGAATCAGAGCTAAAATTAGTTTATAGTCTTGAAAAAATAATTGAAATTTCGTTTCTTCAACATTTAACTTTCATAAAGGTTACAATATACTCTCAAGAATAAATATACCATTAATATATTGATTAATGTGGAATATCGATAAACCTAATATAAATTAAATAAATTTATGTTGTTATGACTAGTACTAGACTGAAAGTAGATTAAAAAATAATAAATATCGAGCTACGAACTTGTTTATGTTTGTTTTATTCGCCGTAGTGGTCATTTTCGAATTATTATTTTCTTTCGTACTATATTTGTTGCTACTCACGGATCGATTTATTGGTCTTTCTTCTTTTTTTTGATACATTCGGTTGGTGTCCTATTACAAATACTGCATTTAAAATACATACACATATTTTCATTGAACAAAAAATACTAAGTTGTACTTACAAATTGTGATTTATTGCTGTATTCGGTATCAGTAAATCGTACTCCTTGAGTGATATCCACTTGTACGCCTTGGTCTATTAAAAATAACTTAATAAAAAACGATTTCATCCAAAAATATATATAACCAAAATATAAATGTTTTATGTTTCACATATTTAGAAGATTAAATTATTTGTAATGTTGTAATTGTATAGTAAGCACCGCCGACAGCTTTATTTTATACTTATTTATTTAATAAATGGCCTAACTAAGAAATGCTGATAGAAATAGGTACTAATATTGTAAGTAAAATATCCAAATTGAGGAGGGCCTATAGGTTAAATCTGATTAAAATAATTTCCATATATATTTATACACTTTATGTTATTATTAACCAATTTGAAATTCGTACTTTATTAAATAACATATGATTATGGCATATACGAAAACCAAAATAAAGGTATAATTCTTTAAAAAAATATTGTTATTTTTAAATAAAAAATTAATTTGAAATTTAACTTATAAAGTTATAAACTTAATATCTCAATCATAAAAAAACTAGGTATTTAAATACATATACAATATGTTAGGGGCAGCCAAACTTTTTTTGACCGCGATCTACTAAAAATATACTTCACCTTTGAGGATCGACTTCCATAAAAAACCTAACTACTATGATTAATTTTCGTGTGCGTAGCCTAAAAATAAATTCTAATAAGATCGACTTTGAAATCGTTTGCGATCGTCCGATAGATCGCGTCGACCGTTTGGCCGCTCCTACAATATGTATAGATACCAAACGTATTAAAATGAACACATATTTACTAAATAAATATATAAAATATTAGATGGTTTTTTTCATTTTTTGTAGAACCTAAAGTTTATTATAATATAATCTATTATGACCGACGAACTGTCTATTTTCAAATTCACATATATTTTACACTACAATATACGGCATAATCGACTATATTAAGCGTAGACTGAATAATATTACCTCGGACAGCAAATGAATGTTTCAAAATTTTAAATGCAGTAGAAGATTCTGGTAAACGATTTAAAGGAGAATCCCAATTGTAGTCATCCACACTGTTCGTCAAACTGAAACAATAACCATAAAAAAAATATATAAATACTTATTATATTAAAGTAATATGTTGATTATAATGTAAATGCCACAAGACAAGTACTGTGATACCGTTAACATATACAAACACAGTAACAACGACCAATTTATAATTAAAAATAAACAAATACATTTATACATTTATAATAATTAAATGTATTGTTAATTGTTATATAACATTTTCATTAAAAAAAGAAGAAGTCGTACATTATTATGGTTTAACAAAGTAAAAACATTTTAATCAAAATAAACGATTCTCTTTTAGTGGAATCTAAACAAAAACAAAATTAAATTTTTAAATGTTACGGTACTTTTTAAAAACTTTTTATCAACAAAAAATAGCGTAAATTAAAAATCCGAGACATAAATAAGGTCTCGTATTGAAAACAAAAAATAAAGTTTATTTTAAACAAGAGGCTATTGAAAATATTCTGCTCTTAAAAATCAAAGCTATACATCACAATTATTTCTATAATATCTAGATTATAAATCGTTAATCAATCCTATATTTCGATCTAGATAGGTATGTACTATGTAGTTAAATAATAGTGGTTCAAAACGTTTCGATTGCGTAATTAAAAAACAGAATATTGAACGCATCACGCGATTTGTTGACGATATTGTATTAAATACAATGTTATATTATTATTACTATGTTATTAGACTTTCTTACTTTTCGTCCATCGAGATATTTTGATCAGTTTCCGTGTCCACATGATTCAATCGGAACGGTATCTTGTACAAATAACACCTCTTGCTGCCCAAGAATTCGTTAACGCTAGTCGTGCTCATCACATGTCTCAGCATAACCGGTCGGTGGTTCATGTTGTTCAAGCTACTAATCGCGTGTTGGTTGTACAAATGCACCTGTGGACGAGTCTATATTAAACCTCGTATTATACATATAATGTACAATAAGGATAGACATCGATCAGCTACAGTGGCCTAGGGCAATCGGAATCCGACCGTGCACCGTGCATAGCTTCCGAGAAGAGACAACACTTTTATTGACGTGTAGATACTGAATACTGATGTCAGATAAAAACGTTCGGTTATGAGATCACAATATTAAGTCGTGTACTTCCGAGTTCCGCTGGAGAAACGAAGGTATTTACGGATTTATCGTTATGATTACGTCAATCAAACGTTAAAATTTCTAAAAATGTCAGATTATAAATTTTAAATTACAGGAACTCTCGAGGATTAAAAAAAAAGTGGGTATCGCTCTGCTGTTAATGGAGATAGAGAGTAGGTCACTGGTCACTATAATGGATATGTTAAATTTGAATGCAATGACAGGTATCATTGTAAAAGAAAAACGATTCTCAACGGAGATGATTTGTCAGTCAATGATAATTAATAAGATATATTATATTATTATTATTATTATTAATTTTCAACTTCAAAATTCCTTGCAAATTTTCGAGATTTTGATATATTTCGTAAACATTTGAACTTTAAATACTTATAAACAAAAATTGTGACTAATGATTTTTGATTTATTATTTACTACGATAAGTACAACTTATTGTACTTGTAAATACTAACTTGTATTAAATTTTAAAGATTTTTCGGAAAGCCAATTTTTTTTTTATCGGCATTTCAAGGAAAAACATTTAGAAAAATCAAAAATTTCAATGATTTATAAATAAGTAGTTTAAAAAAATTCTAAATATTTTGAAAATTTAATTGTAAATAGATAATGCTAATATAAACATTTGGTGAAAATTTCAAGTATTTACAATGATTTTCGGTTTTGGGTTACAGCAAAATCAAAAAGCGGGTAAGTGAGTATCGCTCTGCTGTACATTAGGGGGTGGGGTGGACCTCGGACTAGGGTAGGTTAAATTTGAATGCAATGATAGGTATCATTGTATACGAAAAACGATTCTGAACGGAGATGATTTGTCAGTCTAGGATATATTATATTTAAATATTGTCATATATTCTATTTTGAAACTAATTCAAACATTTAAGTAAAAGTTTCAAGATCTTACGTTTAGTAATTTTTTAAAAATAACAAAAATCGAAAATTATTTATTAGTAAAAAGTTATTTTACACGTGTATTTTTAATTTCAAATTAAAATTAAAACTTTAAACACTCGTAAAATTTTTTAAATTGAACAATCCTCAAACTTTTTTATAATTATTCTAAGCTTAACTTATGGACAGCATAGTATTAAATTTTCAATTCTTAGCTTTTGATAGAAAAATATTTATAAATTTTTAACTACCAAATAGTGAAAAATATTCATGATTTTGACGAATTTGTGTCAATATTTGAACTTCAAATGCTAATAAAAAAAAATTGTGCCTATGTATTTTTATAATTTTTGAATGAGAGTTAGAACAAGTTATGTGGACCCTTCAATTAAATTTTCAAGTAATTTGTCCCAGCTAAATTTTTTTTATCAACATTTATAAAAAAAAAAATAATAAAAAATTGATTATTTAAAATGCCTATAAATAGCTCAAAAAAAGTCAAAATATTTTGAAAATCAAATCACATAAAGAAAATGGCGATCTAAATAACTGGTAAAATTTTCAAGTATTTACGACTTATACTATTTGAATAACAACAAATATTAAAAATCGTTTGAGGCTAAACCGTTATTTAACGCGGTTTTGTAAAAATTTAAATTTCAATCACTCATAAAATTTTTTTGTCTTAGCCCGGTAGAGTTTTTTTTGCAGATAGTTGAAGAAAATTTTATGGAGAACCTTGTACCAAATTTTCAAAACTTAGTTATAAAAGAAAAAAATTTTACGATTTTTTAACCACAAAATTACTTGCCAATTTTTGCAATTTTGACATATTTCGTATAAATTCGAACTTTAAGCACTTATAAAAAAAAATTGTGACTAACGATTTCGGATTTTTTTTTATCACTTTAAGAAAAACTTATAAGAAACCTTGTATTAAATTTTCAAGATTTTCTGGCCGGCCAAAAAAATTTTATCGTTATTTAAAAAAAAAAATACTAAAAAAATTTAAAAATTTCAATTGTCTATAAATAGCTCAAAAAAAGTCAAAATTCTTTGAAAATTTAACTGTGTATGGAAAACCTTAATATAAACATTTTGTGAAAATTTCAAGCGTTTAAATCGATTAGTTTTTGAGTTATAGCAAAATAAATAATTCGATTTTGTCGAAAACTGGTTTAGCGTAAAAATTCCCGTTTTTCTGTCATTTTTTTTTTGTTTTTCTCGATTTTTTTGAAAACTGTTGGAAAATGTTTACTTTTCACCTCCATAATGCACCAAGGATATCCACTTTGCCATCGGAAATCATCCCCAAAGTTTGAAATTGAAGCATTATTTTGACTAGTTAAAAAAAAAAAACAAAAAAAAAAAAACACACATCATTGTAAAATCAATACATTCATCACTCCGTTCAGAATCTAAAAATCGATTTTGTCGAAAAATGGTTATGTGTAAAAATGCCCGTTTTTCCGTAATTTTTTCAGGGTTTTACCGACGCTTTTGAAAACTACTAGTAATTTTTTACTTTTGACCCCCCCCCCCCCCCCAATGTACAAACTTGATGAATTTTTCTATTCTAAGAGGGGCAGAAGCCAAAAATCGAAGCATTATTACTACTCCAAAACGTGATGACAGACACAAAAATAAAAATAAAAACACACATCATTGTAAAATCAATACATTCATCACTCCGTTCAGAATCTAAAAATAGGTAAGTACTCACTCAGAACAGTGTATTATGGTTGAATATTACAAGGTACCAAATAACTTACCACTAAAGATAACTAGGTCGAAGATGGTAAATATTCTGGTGTGTTAATCGCGGTACGAATGTAACGAATATAGGGATAATATATAACGAATAAAATTAATTAAGTTGGTATAGATCACAGTGGTTTTATTTTATTATTGTTTATTACCACACCTGTAGTGATAATATATACATTATACATATTATGTTTTATGAGAACGGTTTGAGTCTTATAATTTTATAACTTTATAGCAAAGCGGTCATAAGTTAAAAAAAAACTTTTTACTGATTAAAATGTTTATATTATTATTATTATTTTTTTTTTTTTTGTGTTAATCATAAATAATTATTTATTAATAATCACATTTATTTAAGTTTATACGTTAGCCGGTAGGTAATAATAAATAATAATAAAAATCATATTACATAGGTAAATTGGTAAACATCTGTGCTAAAACTTACTTGTAACGAAAAGTATACAACGTCTTGAAGTTTGTTGGCACGATCCAACAGTACAATTTGATAAATTGATTTTCCTTTCCATCTATTAAAAACCATCTTCATTTTTTTACGTCCTTTGGCATCAAGATTGTCTAACCAAAAATTTGCTTAGCGTTATATTTTGTTTAAGACATTTAAATACAGTTCAAACACCCCGGTTTTTAAAGCATTAATATTTTATGATATCAGAAGATTATATTATCTTAAGAAGTATATAACAAAATCATAAAAATAAAACTATAATATTATAAATAAATTAAGTGCTTACCGATTTGTAATGAACTGTTTTTATTTCGTACTTGATATCCCTTATAATCTAAACGGAAATAAAAACAATTTTACCCATTCAATTATTTTATTTTATATTAATTATACTTTAAAAAGTATAACTGATCTCTGTTATTGATTATGATTTATCGATGAGTAAAAATCATTTTCGATAAGTGGTCAGTATATATTATACAATAATTAATAATAATATGAAGATCTTAAAAAATTAACATATTACATTACACGTATTATTGCTGTGCGTCAATTAGACAATTAGCCTCATCAATCATCACCGTATTACGAACTATACTTTTTGTGTTTGTACTTATTAAGAGAAAAATATCAAAAATGCTTTAATATTTGTAACTTATTCCTAAGAAAACGAAAAATAAACTAGGTATACACCACAATAACCCAACAGAATGCAAGATTAAATCAATTTTACCAACAAAAAAAAATCTCGGTAACACCCCCCCCCCCCCCCGACTGTATTATCTACTCCTATACATAGATTTATACACAACTATTTGTCTCTTATTGGTGTGAACTATTTAATTAATAAAAAGTAACATAACAGTTATGACTGAGTAAAATACGTACAATACCTATACAGTTAAAAAATTACTAATATAATATTAAATAATGTAGGTATACTCACGTTTTTGTATGATTAGGGCGGCCTCCTCGTGAGTCGTTGAATATTTTCGTTTATTCGCTGAAAACCATAGTTTATACAAATATTATTTTATCATTAAAATACAATTTAAATATTTATTTCAATACTAACAACGCGTGAGCATAGATTGTATTAAAAAAATTAAAAGTAAAACTTAAAATGTAAAAAATACGATGTACCTATTTCTATTATAGGTGACTAATCATTAAAATATAATAATATAATAACTACGAAATAAACATGATTGTTATACATGTGCGTACGTGTTCTATAAGTGTAAATATAATACTAATGTGTATAGTTGTTATATAAAATATTAATATTCAAAAAAAATTATGAATTTTGAATTTTTAATATCACATCAATACATTCGTTTTATTTAAATGTTACTTTTTAAAACATAATACATTTTTACAGCATAATACAATACATATTGTGAATGTACGGGGTCAATATTAATCAGAATTTTTATAAAAATCTAAAAACATCTATAATATAAATTTGAATAAATTATGTTTTACATGTATTATATATCACACAATGAAGGCTTTATATTTTCATTATATTTATAATTTAGTTTCGAAAATATATATTACACTATTTTCAGCAAATGGTACGCATTGATAATTCATAACACAGGAAGTTTTTGAAAACTACGCTTTCTCGATCAAGATCAATAATAATAATAATATTAAATGAATAACAATACATTTACAAATAATGAATAACAAAAAAAATAATAAATAACAACTCATTGAAATTAGCTCAATATTAATTTTACGTTAAACCGATACATAATTCACACAAATTACATCAAAATCTGAGAAACCGGACACACGTAAATATTTGAATGTTTATCCAGTAATATTGTTGTTGGGTAAAAAAAAAATGTTAAAACAAGACTAATAAATAATATTATTTCATAATAACGAGTACGTTCAACGTTAATTGGTAAACTTTTTAAACTAATTACATTTAAAAATGAAAATAAAAAAACCCTCTAAGCGGAAATTGAGAATATATTCACTTATGCATAATATAAATTAATACTTGTTAAATGCAGGCCCGATTGCAGGATTTCATCGTGAAGATGGGTTTGAAAAAAAAGTAATATCATAAAAATCATTAAATTTATATTAATTATTAAAGTATATAAAAAGTGTTTATTGACTATACTTTTTTGATCATACATTGTACTTCAGGGGTCTTGTAGAAGTAAACTTATTGTAATTTGTTAACATCAACACTATTCAATGACCTAAATTCAAAAAAGGGCGATGGGAAAGCTTGAAACCCTCATCCACTGATTGATCGAGGGCCAAGTTCGATGTATATTCCAGGTTAATTAGTAAAAAAATAAAAATTATAATCTGCACATCCATTCAAATTTTACCTCATGAAATATTTACCAACAAGACATTTATGAACTTATGTTTTTTAAAAATTTTAAATGCAAATTACAATAAAATATCTAACCAATTTGTGCGAAAAAACGATAATCGAATATAGCAAAACAAAACAATTGAATTTACATTATGCCAAGTTTGATTAATTAAAATTAAATATATGAATCGTTCTATACACACTCGATCAAATACGTATCAATAAAGTAATGTACGATGAAACCGATCTAAATAAAGTATCGTTGAACCCATCGTCTCGATACCCGAGCCAAGCACAGTATTTAGGTATCTCTACGTTTGAACTTGTGAAGATCGAGAAAGCAAACTAAAAAAAAAAAAAAAAAAAAAAAAAACAACAACAAAACTGTGACTAAGATTTAAATTCATACAACTATTTAAGTATCGAATTATTATAACACAATTAAAAGCATTTATACTGACCCATATGGGAGCTGGCGTCGACCACAGACAGCAGGTAAGGTGGTGCCGTTTGTACTCCAAAACTTGTGAAATCGGATTTCGCGTAAGTGTACAGTAATGTTTTAGTAGGTTTAACTGCAGACTATCGATATAAACCGTGTCGTCGGTTCTCAGATTTCGATTATAGAAATAAAAAAGTCTCGAGTCGTTTTACGACCAATTATAGTGCTTAGTATTGCTGAAGCACGACAATTAATATTTATTATTATAAAATGTAAAATACGTACAATCACGCCGAAACAGTTATTTCAAGACAGTGTTTATGTGCGTTTATATAATTTGATAATAAAAAGGGAAAACTGTTTACTAGGATTACAACTTGATTAATGTTATTATTAGGTAATAATATGTACAATTTAATTTTTTCTCAGAGATTTCTCTCCGAAAACTTAATAATTATATAATGTGCTATATAGTTCAACTATTTTCAAATAAACCGAAGACGATAAAATCCTCAAGAACCCTCCGCAATTGCATATAGTTCTCAAAAAAGAGAAGAGAAGACTGTCAATTCTTTCACACTATAAATCTAACGCAAAAACCGTTAATATTATATCTGCTTTTAATCATAATTATGTGTCAACGCAAACTAAAAATAACAGTAATACTGCTGTTAAAGCATTTTATAAAAAAAAAAATAATGATTACCTATTGAATATCGCCCGTCGTCGCGTAACGCGGGTACTTTTTTTTCCGTCGGGACGAATGGTTTTATTCACTGACAGACATGATACATTACCGTGTGTACATATCACCGGGAATCGTGATTGGAAAACTGACGCATTGTGTATATAGGGTTCTAAATTTGAAATATTTCAATAAAATATTGAAAAATATTTTTTCTTTTTTTAAATGTATTCGGTTATAGCTGAATAGAAATAATATATTGATTGTATTATACAGAAACTATTGATAGTAAATATGCAAAAATATGCATAGGTAATTGGTGTTATTATTATTATTAATTATACATATTTTCTTTGTTTCACACAATAAACCAACTTTTGAACATTTTTACTTGCTAGTTGACGTGATTATAAACTTTAAGATATAATAATAAATTGATATAATATTTTTCATTGCAGTGAAATATTTCAAGAAAATAAATTTCATGAAATTTTAAAACCCTAATTGCGTGCTTAGCCGATATCTATTATATCTGAGCCAATTCCGAGCTCGTATAACATTTATTTCAATATTTGTAGTGTATTTTAACATTATAATTAAAATTAAAAACCGCCGATAGAGAGAGGCAGCGGGGTGAAATAATACAATATATAATATGATGTGCCTATACGTATAATAATAACTACCTACCTACACGCATAACATAATAGACGAGCTCAATACGAAAAACTACTTTTGCGTGTTTTCATTGTTTTACGCGCGGAGCTCAGTGTGTGCGCGCGCGCGCGCGTGTGTGTCAAAAACGCTACGGTGTACACTCGAAAGCGGCGGAATAGAGATTTTTTTTTCTGTCGCGTTTCGTTAGTTTTTTTGCGCTCCGCCATTCACCCGATCGCGCACGTTTAAATATCCGCGCTCGCAACCGTACGACGTATAATATGTTTGTTAACGCGCGCACGCGTATATGTGCGATTTGTGTGTATGAGTGTGTGCGTGTGCGTCAGCCAGTGGGGCTTTGGGACGTGGCTGCGCGGCCGCCGCGGGGAGAGTATATAGAGTCTCTTTGTGCGCTCGCGGCCCCTCGGCGGTGCCGACCAGTCCTTTGATCCGATGGGCCGACTTCAAAGGATAAGCGCAATTAAAAAGCCACCCCCTGTGCCTCGCGGGCAAGCGAAATAATCTCTGCCCACTCGTCCGGAGTAGCAGGGAACCACCGCGACCGCCAGCCGCCGCGTCAGGAATCTCCCGAACACGAGGGTCCCGCACCAAATCCTCCGAACCCGAGCGCCTGTCGCAGTCGTCATCAACGTCATCGCGTGTACCCCTTTGGTCGTGCACAAGTAGCGGCCTTGGTGCATGATATTATATTAAACTTATGATGTGCATGCACATATCGTGCGTATACTGTGTACACGTGTACGCCGTGTATTATTATGTGCGGATTATTATTGTCATTACGATTATAAATTATAATATTATTTTCTCCAACTCGCAATGTTATTCGTTTATGTAGATACCAAAAACGATTGCGATTTGTGTAAATTAATTTATACTCTACATTTCCGTGGGTGTATCAAGAGCAATTTTTATTATTTTTTTTTTTCTGATGTGAGGAGGAGGAGGAGAATTTACTTAATA
Source organism: Schizaphis graminum (assembly GCA_020882235.1). NCBI lineage: Eukaryota > Metazoa > Arthropoda > Insecta > Hemiptera > Aphididae > Schizaphis > Schizaphis graminum. Next base: position 96,955,424 of record CM037033.1, read on the forward strand.
TGCGATTTAACAATATTAAATCTGAGCTAAATGTTTATATTTTATAATATTTAAAACTTAATGTCGAGAGGGGGGTTATTCCTATGAAAATATTTTGTCTATCTCTTTACGTCCATGTATAGCTGATTCATTAAACAAACTTCTCCCACAGTTTTTTGTTTAATACCTAATGATGTTTCAAATTCCGATTTTTAGAATGCCAAGAATCATAATAATTTCAAAAAGTTAGATTTTCTACATAATTTATCGTACTGCGGCAATAGCATTACTTTTTAAAATGCGAGCGCTAATCTATTTTACTGTAAAGAATTTGATTTTTTTGAAAATATTGAAAACTAATAGTTTTTGAATTATTAAATTGTATAGGTATTAGTGTATTAGTAAGGATAAAAAATAAAGACCTTAAAATGGTTCTAAAAAAATATAAAATATACTAGTTGACTAGGAAAACTATAATAATATATAAATATTTTATTTATTGTAATATTATATAAAAAATATAATGTTTTGGTAAATCATTAATATTGAGTACCTATGTATTTTTAGGTTTTTTCATTTTTTCTCCAAAAAAATTGGAATGAAATTCAGTGTCGATATATTATGTTTATAATAGAACAGTAACCAGTGCTTTATTTTACTGCACTTTTTGATACTATAATATTGTATTGTATAATATGTTATTTCTATGACGTATTTCTAATAGTGTTTAGTTACTATACTACAATTTGTAAGTGGTTTTCCAATTCGATCACCGCATTCGAGGTACATCAACAGTTGTATATTTTTAACTGATCCAGCTCTGAGTATAGTTTTAAATAAGTTATATTTTCCAAAAAGTGTTATATAATTTTATCGAGTGAAATGACTTAATGTTTTTATCATCACAATCACTAATATATTATGTGCTTAGAAAATATATTTCAAGTAACTGTTTACAATTCGATAATTACTGTGTTTAACAAATTATGCAAATATTTTTATTTTAAAATGGATTTCGAGTAATAAGATTAGTTGTCAAATTAAATGTTGCTTAACAATATTACAGTATTTTTTTTAATGAACTATTGTTCACAACCCTCTTCGGAAATTAGATAATATAAATGTATTCAATTATTTTACTATATATGTATTCATTTATATATAATAAAATACTTTGAAATAATTAGTGAGAATTGATTTTTTTTGCAGTTCACATTATTTATATTTCAGGAGATTAAAACATAATAATAAAATTAGTATGGAAAAAAATTTATCTTAAACAGTAATGGTTTATAATAATATGATTTAATAGTATGGCCATTTATCTAAATAATATGTGGGTAATACGTTATAATTTATTAATATAATATATTATATTATGATAATTGGATATGAGAAACATACAATTATTATAATATAAGAATTTTTCAACACTTAAAATATCTACTCTATTATAAAAAAAAAAAGTTAATTATTTGAGAATATATTTTCATTTTATTTTTGTATTATTTTTTCAACTAAACAACACTACACGACGCGATTCTACTATAATAATTTAATAACTATGGATTATAATAGTTTAATATTAATAATATGACAATACAAAAAAAAAGTAATACAATTATATGTTACTTCAACAAACTAGATAAAAAAATTAAGACTGTATTAACGCATCGTCATTACCAGATTGTTGTTTTATCAATTGTGGTGCAATTTTCCTTTTCGTAATGAACGCTCGGAGCATCGACTGTACTTTTATGACTTTCTTCACTTGGGTTTCGTAAAGCCTGAAAGTTTTTTTTTCTTACAGTTATTGATTAGTATAAGAATTATTATAGACGGTTAAATCATAAAAAAAAATTTTTATAAAAATATAAATTAGTAACCTATAATATATTATTATTGCAAAAAAATTTTCCAAAGCGAAGTTTCTAGCAAAAATTACGATAAACATGCACTGTGTATAATCACATGGTAAAATATTGTAATTTAAACATGCATTGCTTTGGATCTCTATTACCTATCTAACGTTTTCCGTGTAAAAAAATATCGTACCTATTCATCGATAATAATGATATATGTATGGGCAACTATAGGAAACTAATTGCTAGGGTGCAGATTTGTATGTATTTACATATTTGTCGCGAATGATAATATTCGAATGATTTCTTTATAGAAATATGTTACAGGACTATCTGATTATTTTAAGCTATGATTGATATTACATATTTTTACATAATTTACTTAAATTACAAATTTTTTTTAAATGTTATTTTTTGAGTATTTTGATATATAAAAATCGAATTTAGGGCGAGTAGTTTATGAGTTATACCTATTTAAAGTTTAGACGTGCGAAGAACGTGAGTGAAGTCGTACGGAGTTACCCCGCAAAATGTTTGTCCATTACTCCACTTGTCTAAACTTTAAATATGTATAACTCATAAACTACTGGCCCTAAATTCAATTTTTATATATCAAAATATTCAAAAAATTATTCTGCTTTGAAATATAAAATCAAAACTCTATGTTGTCGTTCAAAAAAGTAAAAATTTAAAAAAAATTAAGGATAAAAAATATTTAAAAATATAATTTTTAAAAAAAAACATTGATTTTTAACAACTTGGAAGAATGTAAAAAAATGTTCCTAACAAGCCGATCAAAGATATTTTCAAAGGTTAGACTTAGAACCATATCGAAAACAATCGATTTTGAAACCATAGTTCTTTAAATCAGAGTTCGGGCCCTTATTGAGATATTTTAGAAACTAAAGCTGAAATAGATATTTGAAAGTACTAAAATTATTTTTCCGGTGTTTGGTCATACTGAACTGTTTTTTTTTTATTTAATCGTGAAAAAATTATACTGAGTTCAGAAAAATCGACATTAACGGAAACTGAAATATTTTGAAAAACCGGTATCGAATAATTTTTGTTTTATCAAAGAACCATATAGAAAACATAAATCAAAATTTTCGTTATTCTAAAAGGTGAATCGGAACATAAACCAAAAAAATCATAAAGATTCCAATCCTTATTGGTAACCGATAATGGTGTCGATGATCTACATACTATTTTAGCTGTCTTACGTACCTGGACAAATATTCTTCGTTGTAGTATCGTAGAAACACTTTGCTCTTTCCAATAAGCCATCCTTCCATTTTCAAACGAATCAGCAATAGTCGACAGTTTTCCTTGGTGACTTCAACGTTTTCATAAAAATCGAATGCCAAAAACTTATACCTGTGTGACAATCATTCCATTATTATGACTGACTGTATGTAGTTTGTATAACACACGTATGACACACAAAGGCCGTAGCCAGAAAAAAAATTTTGAGGAATTGGAGGGGTTTAGAGTATAAATATGTTATATTATACAAGTTTTAAATATAATAGGCATTTAAACCCATTCAATTTTATTTCAAGAAAAAATTTCGGGGGGGGGGATCTGAACCCTGAACTCCCCCTGGCTACGCCCTCGTAACACACATATGAATATGAGTACGTATTTAATATACAACATAATTAATATATTATAATGATATAATGTGTGGCGACGTTTCATTAATAAATTGTATTATGTTTTGAATCGAGAATCAAAAATATGTATATATTTGCATACCTAGCAAAGGAGGCGGAAAGGAGATGTTTTTTGCAGGATGAGTGTAATGAGTCCTTTATCATACGATAATAGTCTACATTCGCAGCATCGACCTGTAGTCATATCACCGATGGACAAATAGAGATAAAGACAACCTAACCTTTTTTTACGGTACATAGCGAATAATGATCAAGCGCAATGCAAGTTAAAAATTAATATAAGGTTAAATTATTCCAAGTTTATTTTAATTAGTTTTCTTTGTTATTTATATTATTATTTTTTAAGTGTTTTTATTTTCTTTCCCTTATGTACAAATTAATGTAATATATGTATATTTTAAATAATATTCGAAGACATTTTTTACTACTGTAATCGGATCAAAGACAGTCGAACCTCTAGTAAATTAATATACAATAAACGCGAGAAAAATTGCGAAATAGGGCCCAGAGTAGTTTTTTAGTGTACTTTATTAGTATAGAACACAACGACATTATTATTAAAATGATATCACGGATGTTCAAAGCAGTGGCACAGGGAGCTCGAGTGTCTTTGCGTCCGGTTGCCAATAACAATAATGGAAGTTGCGTGTGTCATCCTGTATTCAGCAGAGTTCCGAAATGAGATGTTTTTCATTTCCGGCGGATTATCGAATTAAAATACATATTTCATTCTTACCCGTATACTAATCGGGCGGTCATCATGACAATGTGTGACAATGATCGTGGCTCGGTAAGAGAATACAAGAAATTATTATCGTCTGTTCGTTATTAAATATTTCATAGACACATTATTATATTATATCACACAGCAGACTACCTAGTCCGAAATAATAATATCATAATATTTTTATGTAAGTGGTTTAACGATAGAGTGAATCACAGTTCCGTAGACCCGAGGTGGAAGCTTACAGATGGTCTTAAATCAAAGCAGCCCGCCAGACGTGTCGTCTACACTTCCGCGAAACATCGTTTATACATTACCTCTGTATAAACTCGTGGAACGATATCCGGCACGAGTAACCGTCCTGCCGGGCGGACACTGTCTCGACGACGGACAGCGCTTTGAGCTGCTGCCTGACCACTTCCGGTTGGAAGCCGAGTGGCTCATCGGTAAGCGTCGCTCGCACGCACCGGACAAAGTGCACTCCGTTCTTGTGTTCGGCCGTGTCGGCCAGCGACCGCAGGATTTCCATGCTGCTCGACCGATACACCGCTGATGCGGTGCGCATGCGCCGCGTTTGCGAATACTCCCCGCGCGATTCCGTGTTGTACTTCTGCGGGGAACGCACAATGATAAAAATATATCATAAGTTATTGCTATAATTTTTAACAATAATAACTAAATAGTATCGGCATCGATACTTAACACGGTATCGATAGTGATTATTGTTATTTTTGTTGTTACCGGTACAGCCGTTATACCTAAGTGTTATTATTCATCGGCAAGTATAACTGGTCGTACGCATGTACCATTGCCGTTTATGATATTTGTTTTAATGTCTGTAACATGTACTATATAGGTACAAGTTTTCAGACCGTTTTTATGTATTTTATGATTTTTTTTTTATAAATTAGAGTTAATTTCGTGCATTACAGAAACATATTACCTTAGACCTTATAGTGTCTATCATAGAAATAGGTTTTTTTTTTGTTAATAGAATTTTCGGTTATTTTGTCTAACTTTAAATGTATCACTCGACTTATTTGTGGATTCACTTCACTCTGTATAAAGCGTATTCCAGGACTTAACGAATTTACTACTTTGGAAATGTTTCAACATCGTTTTTTCAAAAATTAATAAATATAAGTAACTGTATATAACTGCCAAATAAAAAAATGTATTTATAATATTGCTGATATATCATTACTATAACTTTTTACGTACTCGAATCGGTGTTTTTTCCGACAACAACGCAGCGCCCCATCGACTGATTTTGGTGTTTTTAGTTTTTACCAATAAACTTTTATCTCTGCAAATAGTTAGGTTTCCAGATTTTGTCAACCGGTTGGCAAACAAGTCCTTTATCACGTTGTCTTTGGACATACGCATTGTCTCGACAACTTCGGGTGCCAAGAAGTCACGGTTTTTTTCAAGGACGTCTTTTAGTTGATACGAGACTGTGCCACTGTAGTGTGCGACACTAAAGCTTTTTGAACTGGTTACGTGGATGTATGGTTCTTTGGAGTTGATCTCCAGTGCATCTATTATACGAATGAGAATATTTTTATTTTTTCACACCTGCGGTTTATTAGGGTTTATTGATACATCATAAAATATAGTAAAGTAAATTGTCGAGTAACTAATTATAGTAACTATTTTTTATGATCATTTTTTTTTTTATTGCATTATATTAAAAAATAATTTGGTATCTTTAAAATTTTCATAGTATCCAAACTTTAAATAATTAGGTAAATACGTAGTACGATTAATACGATTGATTACCGCCGTTGAGGGATATTAAATTAAAGAGTTGAAAAAATTATTAACACAACAATTAATTTTAATTGAATAAAAATAATAATAAACATTGTTTTTTGTTATTAAAAAATAAAGTTTAAAATGTTTAAATATTATACCGTTTATTTATTTGTCGAGAATTTATGAAATATTATTGCATTATATTATTATGATAGTTATTACTATACGACCTGATGGTATGTTTATTACTTGTGATATATTCACAGTTTTCTTCATTGTTTTTAGTAGCATCGTCAAACATGTAAAAAAGTCCATCTGGGTTATTCATAAGTGCATCTATTATCGGTTTATTGTTTCGGTATTGCATGCTGTACTGGTCCATGCCCTCTTCCTCCAAGTCTTGCTGCACAGACACTTTGATTAGTCTGTTTGTCGACGCGAAGCCGACAAACCATAGAAAAATAAGATATAAAGATGCCATGATTTACGCAGCTGACATATCGAACCATAAGAACGATCGTTTACAAAAGAACATAAAACAATGCGAAGATTCTTTTGTATATTTTATGGACCGTCACGTAATGATAATAAAATACTTTGTATACATCAATACATCATAATCTGCATTATTTTCGCGAATGATTTAAATTTCTTAAGTGCTACTCGATCTGCCGCCTAATATTATGTTCTATAGCTGTCATGTCACAGAATATTTAAGTATAGCATTATAATGTTTAGTACATTATAATACGTTAACGACACCCAAATTATTAAGAAATAATTCGTTTTATGAAAATCTACTACGTATACTGTACTGTTTTCAACGCGATTAACACAGATAAACAATATCTAATGAGTCATTAGTAATGACTTATATTATAATTTCCGCGCGTATATAGTATATATTAATATGATACAATTTCTGTAGTTTTACCCCCCCCCCCATATTCCTCACTTACCATTTCCCACGCGAACATCCGTTGATTGTAGTGGTACTGGAGTTGTTCGTTTAGACAGTTGACGTACAGTTGATCCAAATTGTTCTGGTGGAAACATTCGAAACCGAAAGTGTCCATCAAATACACCACGTGCGTATCTCCGCTGCGAACAGTAGGATTTTTACGATGATATCACGGCACAGTACAATATTATAATATCATAATATTAGATACACGCGTATAGTTTTGTGTATAGTGTTTAGGGCTTGAAACCTTTATGATTTGTACGGTATCGGTTCCAATTCGGTTCTTAATAAAAAAAAAAAAAAATCGGTACCGGTTTCGGTTCCGGTTCTTAAAATTATAGAATTAAGGTTCTGGTATTTAGAGGTATATTTTTTTTTCATTAAAAAAAAAAAATGATTATCAACATCATAAATATTATATAAAATTATAATTATAATTGTCTTAGGCCTGGTTTTTCAGTAGTATGTTAAACTAGTAGATAAGTAGTAACTGTTGGATAAATTTATTTGATAGATAAAGTTTTGGTTAGGCCGCTTTCAGTTTATCAATGGTAATCCTTCAGATAGTTATCTTAAAGTTAAGGAATTGATAGTGGATGTTAATTACTTTGGTACAAGAAGTCACTCTCGTGATAGATTAAAATTACTGTTATCATTAGATAATTAGGTGCCCATTTACTTGTATTATACCAATTATACTTGTCTTGTTCGTACCTATTAGCTACTACCTAGTTCATAGTTGTAATTAATCCTTTAATTAATAATTAATATTTTTCATTATTTTATAATAATAATATATCAGTTATAGACAGTTATAGACTGTTATATACAGAACATAATATGTATACTTATTACTTATATTACCTATATTTTTAATCTTAACTACTGTAATTAATCACTAATTATGGGGTAGTTTATTTTTTTATTACATTATATTCTTATATTCTATGTTTTAATCCTTCATTTAAAGATTTAACAAGCAGAAAAAGTAATGGATAACTTAACCAACACATTATCTCTCAGTTATGATTAACTATTAACTGATAAACTGAAAAGTTTCAGTTAATTCTCTATTAAATTTAACCATCAGTTAAGTGTCTTTAACTAGCAGTTAAATATGACTGAAAAATTGGGCCTTAATGGGTTAGATATGTAGTTTACTAGTCAGTACTCTATATTTTACTATAGAGGACGTCACACCCACGTGTTTTGTCTCCGTACAAATTTGCGTTTAGCGGAATTAATTCTATTATTATTATATTATGTTATTAGTAAATTTACTTACTATCAAACAGTACAAAAAGTAATAATATTATCGAGGTTATATCATGGGATTTTACAAACAAACCATTGAGGCAACGAATAACAATAATAATTATTAGTTATTACTTTATATTTATGCATGTTTATTTTGGTGATTACTCATATTTTATCTTTTTTTTGGAACTGTTAAATTATAGAAATATAAAATATTATAATACACGTATACATTTACAACATCATTAGAATTTAACGAATTGACAATTATTATTTATTACCTAAACATAAAAATTATTTTAATATTTAATTGAAATATTTGAAACCGAAAAAAACCGAAAACATCGTCGCCGACAAATATCGGTTTCGGTTCCTAAGAAAATCCAAAAAAGGTTACGGTACGGTTCCGGTTCTAATATTTTCAAAAAGTTCCTGTTAAAATACCGGTATTTTTAATTTCAGTTACAAGCTCCGAATCAGTATACGATTATAGATAGGTATGGTTATTTTGTTTTTGGGATCAATTCGAAACCGATCGTTTTACCAGGTCGTTTCAACTCACAATATTGCCCTGGTAAACGAAAGCTTAAGATTGATGATGTTCACTATCCAATCGAACAGTCTGGCGTACAATGTCTGGGCGAACACTCGCATACTCTCGTACACACCCGAGATCGTCTGCTTGCGACGAACCGCAGTACCGTTGACCACAACACAGTAGTTCAAAAACGACCAGCTCAGTTTCTTTGAATCCACTTTCAACAATTCCGCGACTGAAAAACCAAAAAAAAAAAGTACGATTTCGTCGAATATCCCGCGGTTGAAAGCATTATACGACTGTAATAATTATATCTGCACGGACTGCAGTAATCAATAATAAAAATGTACGGCGTGTAAACTGTAAAGAGCAGATCGGGATTTTTTCGTCATGAACCAAGCAAAGTTCACTGTGAAAATACGTACGAGTACCTAAGTTGTGCATTTTAAGAACAAACATGGAACACTTTAAAACGATATATCGTCTCAAAAACTATTTAAAAAATAATAATTTTAATTATTTGTAGGTACCTTTTGCAGATCTTACCTATATTTTGTCGTTTATCGTAAAATGGGGGACTTAATATTATTAGCTTATAATATTATGTATATTTTACTATGTGACGCTGTTCAGTTTACATGTATTCCGTGCAAACATACAACATATTATATTGATAAAATCACAAGATTTTTATTTTTGAACGATCGTTAGGTGTATATATATATATGCATTATTATAATAAGCAAAACGCCCGGAAAATGGTCGGTATACCCACAAATGTTTTGATATTATTCCATCTATGATTTCGTATAACGCAAGCGTTTAAACCGTAAAGTACTTATCTGCCTAGAGTGTCTGTCTAGTTTCTACCTACATACGTATAGACACATCGTGTGTATTATATATCGTTACGATATTCGGTATTAAACTCAAATTTCTTTTCGAGAACACGCGTAGGCGTCATTCGCCCGGAGCGATTTACGTGCGTTTTAGAAATAATAATAATTCGTGCGGACAAATTGTTTGTGATTTGATCGCTATCTCCGTACGTTTGTATAATAATTATTGTGTATAACGTATTCATAATAAACACGTTTAGTGTGCGCGACGGTGTCGTGTTTAAGCAGTAGGAACGTGGGCGTCAAGATAATTAATATTTTTGTTACTGTTATTTAATAAAACTCGGCGGAACCGGCTTCGATATGATATATTGTACTGTTGGGTTGAAATGATTCGGTAAGTCTCTATGACATATAACAACAATAATTTGCGAATAAAATATAATAATATCTAACAATTAAAAATGCACATGTGTCTGTATTGAGAAAGTAGGCATTGCATTCTAAGCGAAATTAAACACAATTCGTTTTCTATTCAATTTCTTAATATCCTTAAATATTCATTTGGTTTCCGTTAGGTGGTATAAATTCTTATGAGAAACGCGTGGGGGCAGGCAAATGCATACTTGTATAGACTTATATTTATATTACTTACTCTTCGTTATGAGTTCGACGCTTTCGATCTTTATCTCGCCATCTTCATCGTCAGAAACACTCAGCTCACCAAGGTTGAGTATGGCCGCCAAAATGTGCCACGTCGTGTTCAACTGTTCATCCGTGAACTCCAACGTGTCCCTCATGCAAGTTAACAGTTTGTTAAAGTTTTCCACGTTTGACATTGACTGGAATCGAAATCGTTCGTCCGAACCGTCACCCACTAAGTATCTATACCGATGATCCTCCTCCAAATGGTATTGCTTGATAACATGATCGGCTTTGGCCGCTTCCAAAAAATCGTAGAATATATGGAAATTTTTCTGTCCATTAATCCTAAAAATTAAATGCATTATATATAATATATATTTATATATATTATATATATATGTATGTACAATGGTCAGGTATCATTATGTCATTTTTATAAACATGTAAAATAAAATTTCAACTAAACGGTTTTAAACAACATTTTTTTTTAGATTCTGAACGGAGTGATGAATGTATTGATTTTACAATGATATGTGTTTTTTTTTTTTGTGTTTGTCATCACTTTTTGGAGTAGTAATAATGCTTCGATTTTTGATTTCTTCCCCTCTTTGAAAATAGAAATTCATTTAGTTGGTACATTTGAGGGGTTTAAAGTAAAAAATTTCCAGTAGTTTTCAAAGCGTCAGGAAAAACCCTGAAAAAATAACGGAAAAACGGGAATTTTTATACATAACAATTTTTCGACAAAATCGATTTTTTGATTTTGCTGTAACTCAAAAACGAATCATTGTAAATACTTGAAATTTTCACCAAATGTTTATATTAGCGTTTATAAGCATTTAAAGTTCAAATGTTTACGAAATATATCAAAATCCTGAAAATTTGTAAGGAATTTTGAAGTTGAAAATTCATAAAATTTTTGTGATTTATACCTAAGATTGAAAAAGGCAATACAAGGTAATCCTTAAGTTTTCCTTCAAGTAACTTTTAAAAAAAATGTCAGCGTCAATATAGAAAAATAAGCGTATGAAATTTAATTTTTTACAAAATCGCGTAAAATAATGATATATTACAATTTAAATATAAGTAATAATAATATAATATATCTTACTAATTATCATTGACTTACAAATCATCTCCGTTCAGAATCGTTTTTCTTTTACAATGATACCCGTCATTGCATTCAAATTTAACATATCCATTATAATGACCAGTGACCTACTCTCTATCTCTACTATACAGCAGAGTGATACCCATTTACCCACTTTTTATTTTTTCAAGTTATCAATAAATTATAGTATTATTTTAATATTATTATACTAGGTATACGATCACAATACAAAACATTTAAAGTGTATTTAAAATAAAACATACATACTGTCCATTAAGTTACACTGTTAGTATTTAGCTTTTGAAAACTTTAAAAATGAATTAAATTACACGGAATTATTTTCACGCATTTATTAAGTCCTTTAATAATTTTTACACTTGGTAAGCACTCAATTTCTCCAGAGTAAAAAAAATATATAATATTTAATATGTATTAATTTATATAATTCTGTGTATAATCACAACAATTTTGTTAGAAGTATATAATTTTTAAGTGGGTATTGGTTTCTTGTTTTTTTGTTATCTATATATTATGTATTAACAATTTAAAAGTAGGTATTCATTATACATCACATATCTCGTTTTTTAGTGAATTTAAAAATAGTCTTACCTAATCTATTATCTAAACTTAAACTTTTATTCGTCCTAAAGTATAATAATTTAAAAAAATATATACTTAAATGTAGATAGAAAACTTGTCGAAAAATATTTATAGGGATAATATTATAACATAGTGGTTCTAGTGGCTAGGAAATGTTCGTAGACTGTAACCGTCAAAAACACTAACGTGGTTACATTATAATTACCTATATAGGTATATAACTACTAATAAATTATAACCACTCACTTGGGGTTTGTTATTCTCCATTTCTCTAGCTGGTAGATGAAAAATATGGCACCACTAATCTTGCCAGTGGACGAATATGTGATTTGTGTCTGGTTCACGTGTCGAGTGGAGTTTATATGATATTTGTTGGCCGCGTTTCCAAATGCTTGAATCACGTCTATAGCGCATTTGATTTTCAAACCAATGTCATTCACTTTCACGTGGTTTTGCTTAAAAAAATTAATAGAATAATAATCGTCGTGTACAAACTTTTCATTATTCATAAGTTTATAAGCCGTTTATTATTATACTTAAGTAGTAGAATTTATCATGTAGTTGTTGTTGATCAACTTTATTGGAATATATTATATTATCATAATATTGCCCTAGCATTGTTATAAGACGTATGAAATTCGGGAATATTCCATTTCGGGGTAGGTATTATCAGTGGCGTATTTTTTTTTTGAGGGGGGGGGGTGTCCACCGTGTCTGACCAAACCAAAAAAAAAAAATTCAATATATAATGTAACAATGTCGATAAATTTTGAAGGGAATTTGGCAAACAATAATATATGATTCGTTATGAACTAATTTAATATTAGGTATATTAAGTCATAAACTAATTAGGAAGAAAAATAAATTTAGTTTTAAATAATGTACTTATTATCCTATTATATTTTTAATTATTTATAAAACTGTTATTCTTATAGAATCACTGGTATCGAATAAAACAAACAAAATACATAGTAATAATTAGTATATTATTGTGACCGATGATGGTAACTAATGTGTATTAATATGTTTTAATAATATTGTATTATTATATTAGGTATATAATTATATTATATTTGCTTTTATTTTTAAATTAAAATTATGTTTACAGTAGGTATTTTATACCTGTATGATTTAAATTAAATAAAAATTACTACTTTTAATTAATTAAATAAAAAATGTTTCATTACAATATTTGATGAGTATATTAAGAGCTTTGTGGTAGTAGATATAAAACAGAAATATTGCAACTAATTAACAAATAAGTATATACCTATATTATTTGGAAACTCCCCCCTCCCCTCCCAAAAAACATACAAAATACGCCACTGCATATTACTAACGTGCATACAATACGATATTATCGTGCGGGCCATGAGCACATTTTGTTCTATAATATTGAAACGATTTACTACCTCCGACGAGGCACGCGTTTATCAACCAATATTTTATTCTATAACGGACGATAATAAAATACAAACCTCTCCCAAGAACACCAAGTGTTCGATCAATTTCCCGTAGTTCAATGATTTTCCCGATTTCGTTTCACCCGCCATCAGTATGTGTTGTGGCTGTTCATGGTGTAGCATGTCCTGATAAGCTGCATCGGCCACGCTAAATATGTGAGGCGCGTTGTCGGATCGACATTTGAATTGATAACGATAATGATGCTAAAAACATAATGCAACAATAATATCAATAGATAGAACTAGCACGAGTAAATAATTATTGTTAGATTACTGTGTGTGTTGGTAGTGGCGTAACGAAAAAAATGTGGGTCCCCCGCAAAAATAACGGGCCCCTAAAATATTGTTTAGATAGATATATTAGTTTAAAAAAATTAATCTGATATAGGTAAATCACTTATTTTAATTAAAAGTTTGTTAAGATATGATAAAAAAAAAACAATATTTATTTAACATTACACAATTATTACTTAATGTATAAATAACTGCATTTTATTGAATCATTTTATTTAATAATTTCTACGATCTTCTAGCATTTTTTTGGGCAAATTTGTCAACTAACATGTTTATATCATAAACTGCACATAAATTAATACTAATTTAATTTAAAAAAGCAATTATTCAATTTTTTTTCGCGGGATTTAAGTTTACTTTAACCAAAGGCCCGAAATTACCGTGGGTCCCCGCAACACGGGGTCTGCGGGTCTTCAGTTACACCACTACGTGTTGGTTTAAAACCGTTTATAATAAATAATTTAATAGACTTGTTTGAGAGACAATATTATACTAATCGAATCAGGAAGGTACCTATTCAAAGTTATCGAGGTGGCTTAGCGTGAGTTTTTAAACCGGGAAGACGTTAAAAAAATAAATAAATCATCATATTTACAATATATCATTGATACTTATATATTTTAAATAATATCACACCTGCACAAATAACAAACCGTAAATTAAAAATCAACCACGAAAAACGAGTTTGTGGGGGTTGATCACATGAGTGTACGACGTCGACAACTGATTTAGTGAGACAATTACTTAAAAATAAAATAAAATTATGAATGACGAGCCATGTCTCATAGCGCAACAAATACCGTCACCCGTTTTCTATTTTTCCTTATTCATTACGCCTGGCGAGGTAATTTTTAATTTTTAGAGTATTATGACAAAAAAAAACAAATACGGTTTAGCACATAGGTATAATATTTTATTTAAATAAAGTAAATACAAAATAAGAAAATAACGAAACAAAATTATTTGCCAGTATTTTAAGTGAGTAGAGTTCTTATTGTCTGCTATGATGCTTCGCTACTGCACAGTTATAGATTACCTTGCGCTATATTACATTTCTAATTTGTCAACAGTTTATTTTTAAAAACTATGTTTTATAAATACTATTCAAATTGAAATTATGAGGATTAACCAAAGTATTTACAACGATTGATGTTGATTTAGCTATGTAATATTTTAACAGTTATAATTTTATTAATTATTTAATAATGTGAGAAATGTGTTTTAATTTATATTTAGTCTTTTGTCTCACCAATTGGCAATTTTTTAATTTGATCTATGTTGAAACGATTAAATTTATCGGTGCACGTTTTTATTTCCTAATTGGTTCTTTAATTTTTATAAATACACCTACTTATAACATCGTTTTAATAAGTATTATTATTGTATTTGATTCAAAAACCTAGTTTTCCAAAATCACATTCAGCGGTAATAATTTATAACTTAAAATATAACTGCCTGCTCTAATTAAAACATTATGACCTATGTGGCTATTTTACTATTTTATCGGTACCTATTTATGATTAACACGCGCAGCGTATGTAGATATTTATGTTTAAAATCGTAATAATAGAAAATAGTTTTCAGCTAGTGCACGACAACGTTACCTTTTTCTCGTAGAGAGGTTCATCTCGATTCGGGTTCACGTACAATAGCACGTCACCGACAAACGTATAACTCAGACCGTCTAAATGGCGATTTTGCAATTCGTCGAGAACCGTATCTTCGGATACCTCTTTCAACGCAGCTAAATCTTCTAGGTGCATGGGTTTGGCAGCTTCTTTTTGATTCACCTGCAACATAAATCATTCCCATCATTTGTGATGTGTTATACACGTCGAACCTCTAGCCGTTGTTTGGAACACAATTCACATTTTGTACCGCACACGCTCAATAACAAATTATAATAACTTTACAAGACAATGGACGTGGCATGGTTCGCGGGGGGACGTGCGGTTTGTTTGGCTCTCATCGCTAGATTCGCTTCCCTTATGTTTGACGGATAATAGAACCACACATATTTTCAATTCTTTATAGTAGTCATTTACTTTTTTCATTTTTAAACATATACGTCTTAATTGGTATTTAAATACGCCGAAATGCAATAAATTAAAAAAACGCGTAGGTACTCCTACGTTTAAGTGTGATTTGTACATTGTTCGTTAAGGTTATAAGGCAAACATTGAAGTTTATATTTTCTCGAGACGAATCGTTCAGAAACGTTAATCTACGGACGTCATTGAAATGACAGTTGATCGTATACTACTCGTCGGGTTTTCAAAGTAATATAAGTTTAATCGCTTAAAAACACATTTTTTTTCACTTTTTATATTGATTAAAATTGTTTGAATATTAATATTTACGAACTAACGACGATACACGATTTTTTTTATTAAATTTACGGAAATACACATGTGCAGTTTGCATATTTATTTTAGTGACCATCATAATGATAGTATAATATTATATATCTACCTGATAATTACTTAATATAAAGTTTATATATTTGTATAATACTTATATAAATTTATATTAGGCACATCATTTTATGAATCGAAAACAATCAATATGTTATGATTTTTTTAGGTATCATATATTTTAATTGATACAAGTAGCTGAAAATATTTAAATTTTTTTTCGAATAAATAATTATTAAAAATAAATCAAACAAATTAAATATAAATACCATAAGATCACCGTGTCGTAAAATGAATTAATATCATAATAATTATAATTATACCTTTTTAAGTATTATATAGTAAAGAAATAATACATAAAATATACATATTCATTAAATAAATTAATAATGGATGAGCAAACACTGTATGTGATAATAAAGATAAGTATAATGATGCGATTCCTTAATATCGTAATTTTATTATTGTATGCCATTAAAGCATACACGAAGCCGAGAATTTTTAGTAATAATAATAATATTACGGCCAACATATTTAGTATCATTCTACTTGGTGTAATCGCACAACCCGTATTTTTATCACACAATCAACGCCTTACAAAATTTTTTTTATTTAGATTCACAGATGGATACTATGCTATAACTATAGATCCATATTAAAAATATAAAAAATACAAATTAAGTTATGATATTTAACTGATGCGTATGTACGTACAACTGATTTCAACTATTAAACATTTATACTTACTTTTAAATATCCATTTTTTATAATCCTGACTTCTGGTTTTCGAATAGATGTTACGTCGTCTACAATAGATGACATCACTGACCTGACTTCTTGTTGTACCTAAAATGTTTTAATAAATCTTATACATGAAATAAATTCAATAAAAATCTGGTTAGTACTCATAAGAGTTGCGTCTTCTATAACTCATATCACTATAATATACATATTTTATTTTTTTAAATAATTAACTTAACTCAATAATATAATATAACTTATATAATATTGTATTATATCTACTATTTTTGGGTAAATAATATTTTTAGTTTAAGCTTACGTTATCTGGAACTTGCGTTATAAATGGATGTTCTAAAAGTTCTTCCATACATGGACGATGATCTGGGTTTTTTTCCAAACACCTGATATTAATTGAAAAAAAAAAATGTTGGAATGACATAAATAGTCGGTCTATTATTTTTTGCTGCGGTATTATAGCACAGCATATCTGGTTATTTAATAGTATATTAATACCACCCATAGTAAAAGTTCTTATTTGATATAAAACGTTGGTATTGACTTCAAGTAAGATACGTTTTAATTTATTAAATTAAACTGAAGCTTGAAACACATTGTGTTATTGAAAACCAATCCGTGTTGTTAGTTAATATTTTAATTATAATGCAATGAGACTAGGTATATTATATAATATATATATAGGTATATATATATATATATGTGTGTGTAATATATGTGTGTAAATGGACTATAAAGTATATTAAACTCTGTGACTACGAAGACGAGATAACTATTTCCAATTGGATTCAACGATTTATTTTATAGTATTCGATTTTCATAGGTATTGAATTAATCGCTATCTGAATATTTGATTTCTCATAAAAAAATATGGATATATTATGTATAATATTATATTATATTGCAGAAGAGTGAAGACACGATGAAAGCGACAATTTTTATAAAATATAATACTTACTGACAAAATTTTACTGTGCTCTCGGCGAAAAATGAGTAAGTATGTACTTGTGAATACACATTCAATGTTTTAAAACATCGAATATAATACACAAATATTCTTTTGTTCGTATTTAAAGAAAGTACTCGAATCCCGTTCAAGCTAATTACGACGGCGTTTCCTTGATCTCTGATACCTTCGTAATATCCTTTCTTTGTTAAAGAGCATAACCACACTTACAACCGGGGGTATCCCCATCCCTGGTTTTTCTTTTGTATCACTTTAGTCAATATGACGAGATTATTAGGCACCTACTTGTTGTTCGGTATTTTTTTTACAGTACACCGGGGTTAAAAAAAAAAACTGTATGATACGAACGGGTCCAATCGTTAGTTACGGTATAGTACCCGTTGTTTTATAGATCTTTAGATAGTAGTTTATTCAAAAATACGTTTGGATTTTAATATTTTTAATGTAAATAATAATAATGATAATGATAATAAATTAATAATAGTATACAAATTGTAAGTATTAAAGAATTAACAAATTAAGGTTATATATTATAATACAGTTTGAACAATACAAACAATGGCATATTATGGAGGTGAACACACGTGTCATGCTTTGCTAGAACATCGTTGACATAATAGCCACTATTGCATTGTTATTTTTGGAAGCATTACAAATCCCGTATTAAAACATCGAATACGATAAATGTTATTCAACGGATCTGATGGCGTTTTTGAGTTTTCAGTGGATAGTTGGTTCTTGCTCGTTTATATAGATACTTCAATTAACAAATAAAAATGTAATTGATATGTATTATACAATTAATTTTAAAGAAATTTATCCGTAGATTTTAAATACACACAAGAATTAAAATTTTAAACAGTTATGAAAATAAAATAATTTTTCACTAATTTAGACATATCTATACTTAACAGTTAACAACGATGATAGCATTCAAAAACGGCACAATTTTGATTTTGAGCTCAAAAAGATCGATAGACAAAAACCACACAGATTATCGATTGTCAACGATAATGATATAGTCAGTGACGTATATGCAGTTTAAGGCATAAAATAAACATTTTGCAATGAAATGTAGAAAAATCAAAATCTAATAATAATAGATACAAACAGTGGCGGCGCCAGGGGTGGGCCAGGGTGGGCCCGGGCCCACCTTGAAAAGCCTTGGGCCCCCCCTATGGCCCACCCCAAAAATGAAATTTAATCATATTAGAATACTAAAAAAATATCTCATGATTTATTAAAATATGAAAATATTAAGTCATAATAGATGGCATGAACAACATTTTGAATGGGTTGAAAACTATGCACTGTCTATATACTTTCAAGTCTCAGTGCAATGCCTCATATAGGTAACATGTATTTGCCAGCGGCTGAATATGAAAATAATAAGTTATATTTATTAAATATTAATCAATGTTATTGATAATTTTGTTGAAAATTCCATGAACGGGTTTAGAACTATGCTAAAGAAAATACAACAAAGGAAAACATTCTATTTTTAGATACTTTTGAAATATTGCATTGTCTTGTAAGTAAAGTTGTAAGAATCAGTGATTTTATTTTAAAATATTATATTTATATTGTTTTTTTTTTTTTAATAATAAAATAATATGTTTATTGAATTGTTTATTTGAATTGGTATTACAACATAATATAATGTTTATTGTCAGTTTAAAATATTTGTAGACTGTAGTTATGTTTTTATAGTTATAGAAACTCAATTATACTATACAATAATTGTAGTACAATAGATGCCTGATGGTGTATTGGTATTGAGTGTAATTTTGGGTTAGGGTGTATAAATATTAAAAAAACTAGTAACATAATATTCTGTTGTAAAAATAATGAAAAATGCACATAATCCACGGTCATTTACCTAGCCAAGCTGTGGATATTTATCAAACGAAAATATGATTGACAATAGCCTCGCAAATATATTAATTTTAAATAAAAAAAAACAAAAAAGCGGGCAAGTGAGTATCGCTCTGCTGTACATTAGGGGGTGGGGTGGACCTCGGACTTGGGTAGGTTAAATTTGAATGCAATGATAGGTATCATTGTATACGAAAAACGATTCTGAACGGAGATGATTTGTCAGTCTAGGATATGTTAATATATTACATTTAAATATTGTCATATATTCTATTTTGAAACAATTCAAACATTTAAGTAAAAGTTTCAAGATCTTACGTCAAGTAATTTTTTAAAAATAACAAAAATCGAAATTTATTTATTAGTAAAACGTTATTTACACGTGTATTTTTGATTTCATATTAAAATTAAAACTTTAAACACTCGTAAAATTTTTTAAATTGAATAATCCTCAAACTTTTTTATAATTATTCTAAGCTTAACTCATGGACAGCATAGTATTAAATTTTCAATTCTTAGCTTTTGATAGTAAAATATTTATAAATTTTTAACTACCAAATAGTGAAAAATATTCATGATTTTGACGAATTTTTGTCAATATTTGAATTTCAAATGCTAATAAAAAAAAATTGTGCCTATGTGTTTTTATAATTTTTGAATGAGAGTTAGAACGAGTTATGTGGACCCTTCAATTAAATTTTCAAGTAAATTGTCCCAGCTAAATTTTTTTTATCAACATTTATAAAAAAAAAAATAAAAAAAAATTGAAAATTTCAATTGTCTATAAATAGCTCAAAAAAAGTCAAAATATTTTGAAACTCAAATAACGTAAAGAAAATGGCAATCTAAATAACTGGTAAAAATTTCAAGTGTTTACGACTTATACTGTTTGAATAACAACAAATATCAAAAATCGTTTGAGGCTAAACCGTTATTTAACGCGGTTTTGTAAAAATTTAAATTTCAAACACACATAAAAAATTTTTGTCTGAATCCGGTCGAGTTTTTTTTACAGATAATTGAAAAAAAATTTATGGAAAACCTTGTACCAAATTTTCAAAACTTAGTTATAAAAGAAAAAAATTTTAGGATTTTTCAACCACAAAATTACTTGCCAATTTTCGCAATTTTGACATATTTCGTATAAATTCGAACTTTAAGCACTTATAAAAAAAAATTGTGACTAACGATTTCGGATTTTTTTTTATAACTTTAAGAACAACTTATAAGAAACCTTGTATTAAATTTTCAAGATTTTCTGGCCGGCCAAAAAAATTTTATCGTTATTTTAAAAAAAAATACTAAAAAAAATTAAAAATTTCAATTGTCTATAAATAGCTCAAAAAAAGTCAAAATTCTTTGAAAATTTAACTGTGTATGGAGAACGCTAATATAAACATTTGGTGAAAATTTCAAGTATTTAAATCGATTAATTTTTGAGTTATAGCAAAATAAAAAATTCGATTTTGTCGAAAACTGGTTTTGCTTAAAAATTCCCGTTTTTCTGTCATTTTTTTTTTGTTTTTCTCGATTTTTTTGAAAACTGTTGGAAAATGTTTACTTTTCACCTCTATAATGCACCAAGGATATCCACTTTGCCATCGGAAACCACCCCCAAAGTTTGAAATCAAAGCATTATTTCGACTAGTTATGCTGTACACAGACACAAAAAAAAACAAAAAAAAAAAAAAAAAAAAAAAAAAAACACACATCATTGTAAAATCAATACATTCATCACTCCGTTCAGAATCTAAAAGTGTATACATGAATATAATATACTTTGTTAGGAAATAAATACTGTTTATACATGTTTACAAATCATTGTTTAAGTAAGTTTACACGATGAAGAGTAAAAAAAATTGAAAATTAGAAATTGACCCCCCCCCTCTCTGCGCAAGCGCCTGTAATCACTATTGTTTATATATATATAAATATATACCAAGTCATCAATTTGGCCCTCCCTAAAAAAATTGGGCCTCAGCTTGGCCCACCTGGTATTAAAATTCTGGCGCCGCCACTGGATACAAACAACATAGAGTGTTTCATTTTCAAAACCAATGATCGCGTGAGTTAAGTACTAAGTATCATATTATATTATATAGATAATAGGACAACTATTATTGATAAATAGGTTATGTACATCGTAGTCTACTATTACTAACTACGAATTATATCCTTTTGCAATTCTTTATCAAATCCATCATTTTAATTATAATATTATGATACACAATGAGTTTCATACATACCAAAGACAATATAAGATTGAGTTGTTAAAATTAATTTTGAAGGGTCATCCGCTGATCACCAATGTATATAATATAATATAATATATATAATTTATTTACTTTGTAAACTATTAAAGTTCTACTATATTATAGCTGACCTGACAAACGCTATACATCACGCTTATAGTCATGATTTCATACAAAAATCCTATCGAAAAAAGTACTTTCAGTTTTTCACGAATTATTCATTTTTTCAAACAACTTTTCAAAGTTTTTTTTTTCGTTAAAATTTTAAACATGCTATACGAACATTAAAAAGAAAATGAGACCAACCGGTCTATCCGTTATCAAGTTATATATTTACCAACGAACAGCATTTAATTTTTATAAATGTATAAAGATAATATACATCTATATACACAAACACAAATAATCGATAATTTTAATTTTCGTGTTTAAGATTAATATAGTGAATAGTGATACAGCTGCAAAATTATGCACTACTTTCTCTTTCCAACGCATTAAGTGTAATTATTGCTTACTCGGCAATGAAGTCATTAAACAGTTGGGTCCAGTTTGATGGTTTGGATAATCCTGGGGGCGGATTCCTAACAATTTGGAACAACGCCCTCGTCGGATGGATGTCCAGGTACGGTGGTTTACCGTCACCCATTTCAATCGCAGTAATACCTATGAAACAAAAATAAAAATGTGTTATCACTATGCGTTAACTGTCACGTCATTATAAACATTGTCAATTTGATAAAATCCTAATATGTTTCAATGAACCAAAGAAAAAACTAATGTAATTAATGAAATATAATTTAAATATCTATTTGCTAAATTTGTATTTAGTGATTATATTACGAATCCATTTATTCATAATCTGGTAACGAACTTACCGACTGCCCAAACGTCGATTTTGTGATCGTAATATTGCATTTCACCGGAATTGTCCTTGTTTTCAACCAAAATTACTTCTGGTGCCATCCATGCTGGAGATCCTACTCCCGTGTTAGCCTTATACTCCGGACTCTTTAGCTCCCTTTACAACAAGCGATGTATAAAAAGTCAATACTTTTGTGATCATAATTTTGTGAATTATTATTACAATAATACTTTTACTATCATTTATTCAAAAATAAATATTTACCATGTTTTTAAAACTTCAAAAAAAACTATATTATTTTACTTAATGTCATGTTTCAGATTAAACATATTGTTTTTATACTTTAATATTACGTTTTATAATTATTATGCATATAGAAAATAATTTTATAATAAGCCACATTTAAATAAGTAGATGATCAAAGAATTTTTAATGCTATACAAAGTGATGAGAGATATAAACAAATAAATAATTATTGTATAATCTACAATCTACATAATACAATCATCTCTCCGCTCAAAATCTAAAATTAGACTTTAACACTCAAGCACCTATGCATAAATAAATAATCTTCATTCTTTAATTAGGTACCTTTGGGTCAAGGAAGGAAAATTTAGGACACGTGGTATAATCAGTCCATCAAAATGTTATGAAGTACAACGGAAGTACAACAGTTAATAAATTTACCTGACTTATGGGACAGATCCGTACAATTTGTGAATATCTGTTCGTATGATTTGTATTATTATCATATGGTTTGTATCTGACGTTAGTGGTACACAAAAGACGCGCGAGTATACTAGAAATGATTTTAAGTGCGTGTCTCGCGTGAGGAAGTTTTATAATATTATATTATATAGTAACAGTATAATATGTTTAGTGTGTACTGTGTAGCCGTCGTGTATAGGTACAACACACTCACGACTGCCACACGCGTATTCGCGTAAAAGCGTAAATACAAAATGTAACGTAATAATAACCGAACAACGATGTATGCACATTTACACCGCGGAGGAGTCGTGTCCAATGTTATACGTGCGTACTCGTTCATAGCTATTATAGCCGCGGCGGAAATTATTATTTATACCGTTTACGTATGATAAGCGATAGCGTGGTAGAAGTGATCCGGAAATGACGTCGTCGTTGCGTTATTCCGTCGCTTCTTTTAATTTTAGAGAACTTACACGGATATTGACCAATCAAAATCGTCGTGAAAAAAAAAGTATAGACGTACAATATACGACGTTTATGACAAATGTCCGGGAACATCACTACACTTCGCACCTGTAGCACAGTATTTAAATATGAGTAATATCATACGTATATATATTATATATAGTGTCGTTCGGGCGCAGACATTTGATTTGTATCATTACAACAGCGCGGATACTCTATCGATATAAATATAATTTCATCCCAAAAAATCGTTACATACCTAACTCTGATTAAATGCAAAAATCCAATATTATCCTAAGACACACGTCTTCCAATATTTTACGTTAAATTTGAGTAAAAAATAAATTGTAGTTGCTATGGTTGTTTTGTGTCAATTAAAAATATATTTTTTTAACGATATCTTGACATTTTGCTAAAAATGTATAAAGTAAAAAATCATGTTAAGACTTCTTTTTAGCAATTTTATTTTTATATAAATTACTAAAACATTTAATTGTATACAATATTTATGTCGATAATAATTTGAATTTTATACTTTAACGGTTTAAGTTTAACCAATATTTGTATGACTATTAGCAGGATCCAAAATGAAAATTATTTGAAACAATATTTTAGTGTGTGTACATAAGTATTATACTTTTTTGTAGCAACGTTACCTGGATTGACCGAAATCCACCAACTTCACTTCCCCGTTCTTCGTTAACAGCACGTTCGAGCCGCGGATGTCTCTATGAATCACGTGATTTTTGTGTAAGAAACACAAGGACTGAAAAATTGTAAAAGATAAAAATAACTAGGATTGTTTATTTTTTTAAATAAAATATCGTATGCAATTATATATTGTTAGCACCCCAAACGCAACGTCCTTATATGGATATAAAAACAATTACAAAATGGTACATTCAGCGGTGAAATAATCGTAATAAATATGCATGTTTATTATTTTCATATACCTATAATATGAAACTATTAACGCCGAACATTTGAATTTATTTAAATCAAAGCTCACGCAATGGACGAAATATTTTTGTGGTGTGTTTTATTTATTGTAGACAAAAAAACATTTTTATTATTATATCCGCATTTTATTGTTATTAAATACGAGACGGATTGACAATAATTAAACAATAGTTAATTGTATTGATTTTTTTGAAAAATAAAAGGTTTATGATTTTTATATTTAGTTTTGCGTATTGTTATTAAACACATACCTTGACCAGTTCTCTGAGTACATATCCGATGTGTTCTTCTTTCATTTTTTTGTTCTGTAACAAAAGACCATTGACCAAGTCCACGACAGTTCCTCCTTCACACATCTGTAAATAACATCAGTAGTGGAACGAGATTTATAGTCTATACAGTCTTATAAATGCGTTATAATATATATCATTATCTACTAGCGCATTATTTTATCCGAAGACCTCGGGATTTTAATAATACCGATTTTAAAACGAATACAATGTAGGTATGCTTGAATGTAAAACGTATATAACGAATAAATTATAAGTAAACAATAAAGTGACGAAACTTTTATTAGGTAATTCAATTTTTTTGAATTAATGGACTATAAAATCATTTTAAGAAGTATCTCAAAATATGTTGTTATAAAAATAACTCGATAGAACAAGAGCAAATCATAAAATATTCAAAACTTTTTCATTTTATATTTGTGAGAAATAACTACGTATTTAAACATAATTTTTAAATTAAATTACTGATAATTAAAGGTAAATATATCTATATAGTATAGCTACAAATTACAATATGTTTTATTAAATTAAATTATTATTAGAGCGCAAATTTTTATGCATTTGCATATTTATTCTGGTTGATCGTATGATATGCTAAGTAAGCACAAAATTTGTTCATGATATAACGATTTAAAAAATGAAACTTTTTTAGTGCATATTTTGATATTTTTCTATTTTAAGATGGTTTATTTTACAATTTTAATTGCATATTTTGATGTTTTTTTAGACATTTTTGAAATATATACTACTACGTGTCTATTATAATATGAGAAAAAAGTATTATATATTTTCATAGTTTCGATTAATATGAAAGCAAATTAATAGTTTTACTTGTAGGTATAAACTGCAGTTTTCCAAATATGCCATTAGATTAATAATCGGGGAAACAAAATACGTACCTATACCAAGATGATATAAAGGTGACGAAAAAAATGAAGAAAAGTCGATACTATCCATAGTAGAGTTCCGTAATTTTTTAAAATAATATATTGTATTAATTAAATGTTCAAAAAAAAATTTTTTTTTTTGGTAATTTTCGATGCATATTTTAATATTTTAGTACATATTATATTTCTACATATTATTTAAGATTTTTAGCGCATATTTGATTAGTTTTTAAAGCATATAAATCCACGCTCTAGTTATTATGTATAAAACAATTCAAGTGAAAGAAAACAAAACTTTAAAATGTATTTAAATATTATTCATAATAATATAGTATAAGAGTTTTAGTAGGTATTATTTCTAAATGTTAAAGAAATCCAAACTATACATGTGATGTATATGAATGCGAATATAAATCTTCCCAATATGAACATGAAAAAAAAAATTGTAAAAAATAAAACGGACATATTATTATCTAATAATAATTGTTTCAAACAAAAATAATAATTATTATTATTGTTATTAATTAATATTAATAAAACAAATTATGAATATTATACCTCCATGACAAACCACAATTCGGCAGCACTATTATTGGTGTAAGCACCGTAAAAGTCTGGCATGTTCGGGTGCGACGACAGATCTTTCAATATCCGATATTCTTCATTAATATCTATTTCGTTGGCCGAACACTCGTTGAGATTTTGAATTTTGATTGCGACATTTTTTCCTGAATTATAAGGGTTAAATATTTATGCAATTATTGTCCCATTAAAAACACGTAGTACATAATTGTAAGAAATAAAATAATTAATTAAGATACATATTTTGTTTAACAGTACACATAATTTGTATTATGAACATTATAATATCATAATGTTATGCACTTTTAAATAGTGATCTATTTTCAAACCCAATTTGACTAAGACCTACCTGCTGTAATAATATTAACTATAATAATCAAGTTGAAATAATATGTCACTCATAAATAGCTCATAGAACTTAGTAAAAATACAAAATTAACACGTTAGTATACAATAGTAGTAAAGGCAGTAAAGTTGTTTTTATTTTAGCTATTACATTGGTGCGTACCTTCAAAAAAAAAAAAAAATGTCTATTTTTAACAAGAAAATAGGGAACATATAGACATAATAAATAATTTTAAGTAGTAAACATTTTATTATTCAATTACTACACTCTGTTTATAGTTTAACCTATCCCATAACATAAATCATTAAAACACGTGTTCTGAAATTTCAATGTATATAATATTATAATAGTTTATGCTGGGAAAAAAAATACGTAATAAAAAAAAATCTTTACTTTACCAATTTAATAGAACGACTTGTTAATTTGTTTTCAATTAGTTGCAATTTTTAATGTTAACGTGTTAACTATGTATGACTAGTGTATAGTTCTGGTTTTCGTTAACGTTTAAAAGTGTAAATACTATTACCAAACAACTACCTACTATAAATTGTCTGAAACTAAAGCAGTTTCATAATCTCATAATCGTTCTCAATATTATTATACAAACAATAGCCTATAGGTAAATATATATAAAAAAAAAAAATTTATCTACAGTTTATATTCTCACCAATCCCCATCTTTGATGTCATACGTATTTACACAGTCGTCACGCGTTATATTTTACCGATTAAGTTTATAACATAAGTAATAGCAATATAATATTCTGCTAAGCCGAGCAATTTATTACATTATTGCTTTCGAATATGATGGAATGAATAAGCACTAAGTATATAAAATGATTTTAAAAAAAATGTATTGTATAAATATAAAGCACAATAAACCCAATCGACATACATGTATTTTCATTTATATTTTATACGCATTAGTAGATCTTTTAGTATCTATTCAAATCGGAATTATTGCTTGTGGCGGCCATAAAAATTAAATAGCGCGGACAGAGTTTCGACGAGGTAACTCTACGTTTAAAACGCGCTCTTCGATAAAATCGATTTATTCATATTTTCAGGTATGATGGATCCGGTAAACCGCAATACAAATACAATACACACGTTTACTGACTACGATTCATAATGATCATAATATTAACATCATTGTAATAATTTGAATAACTCGAGTAGAAATTCATTTTTTGAAGTTCAAATGACGATATTATGAAACTCAAATTCCTAATATTGACCATATAACTGACGTGTTATTCTTAAATTAGAATAATTTAATTTTTATAATAAGAGTAATGTATTAAGTATTAATAAAGTGTACGATATTACCAAGTTCTATAATATTAATTACCTAAGCAAAACAATCTTAACATTTTTTTTTTCTATTTCATTGTTTACTATAAAATAACACATTTTAATCATTATGTACACACCATAATTACTATAAAAACTAGAAGAAATTATCTATTTTGGTATAATATGTTTAATGCAGGGATGGAAAACATTTTTAATTTTTTCCTTTTCGTTTTTGTTTATTGATTTAAAAAATATCGTTTTTGTTTAACGTTTTTAAACGTTTTTGATTATTACGTTTTGGATTAACTTAACTTTTAAGTTATAATAGTAACGCCCAATATAGAAATCTACTTAAAAGTTAAAAATTCAAATTAATTATCCTTAATATTTAAATTTTAAATCAAAATTATAATTTATATAAAAATTAGAAAATTAAAAATTTCTGATTAAAAATTAAAATATTTTTAAATTTTAAAAGTGCATTGGTAAAGATTAAAAACCAAAAAGTAAAGATTAAAGTGAAACACTATTTCAGATTTCTAGAGTAAATAATAAAAATAATCCAGAACTCGGAAAATTAACATATAATAGTAAAATATTAAATAAAATAAAATACATCTAAGAATCAAAATTAAAAATTTGCACTTACACAACGAGCAAAAATAATAAATACTAAATACTAGTAAACAATATTATCAGAATTATCAGTTTTTCCGTTTTCGATAACAGATTTTTTTTTTCGTGGTATGTATAAATAATTGAATAATTGAATAATGTATATTACTATAATTTATTTCCGTTTTACATTTTTGTTTTTGTCTTTTGTTTTGTTTCGTTTTCGTTTTCGTTTCGTTTTTCATTTTTGTCCGTTTAATAACGTTTTCCATCCCTGGTTTAATGTATTATGACGATGTATATGATGTATGGAGCCAATATAAACACAAACAAATAATGTAAAAATATTTTATGTCATGTAATTATTAAAGTATAAAATATTAATTAATATTCAACACTAATATTACTAATTAAGTTTTTATGAGTCTGTTAAGGAACTGTATTTGTTATATTTTTCAACACATAATGCATGTTAATTCTAATATACCTAATATATTAAAATATTTTTCAATCATTAAATTAAATCGTAAG
The DNA here is from genome assembly GCA_020882235.1 of Schizaphis graminum. Classification (NCBI taxonomy): domain Eukaryota; kingdom Metazoa; phylum Arthropoda; class Insecta; order Hemiptera; family Aphididae; genus Schizaphis; species Schizaphis graminum. The sequence continues at coordinate 96,984,939 of CM037033.1, forward strand.
ACATTTCAATATTATACCAGTCGTGGTAGACGAAAAGTGACACAACTTATAATTTAATAATTTACGGAAAAATCTTTCTCGGCTAAATACCTATTTTAAAATATATTATATTGTTTGTTGTACTTTATAGAAAGAACATATTCAAATAATCATAGAGATACAGAAGAAAATATTAAATTAGAAATGTAAATACACATAATATAATATAATATAATATATTGTGCACTTTATAACAGTGCAATTGTCAATGTGTTTAACGTTGTGTGAGAGTTCATTGTTTTATAATTTAAAAAAATACCTACAACTTTTTATTAGTCACCGTGTCATCGGTAAATAATGATATATAACTTAGAACAATAATTCAAGGGCAGTATAGAAGCTATGTGAAATGAGTAATGAATAGTAATTGTTCGATTGAGAATTGCATTGCTCGACAGTATAAAATCAAAAACTCGTTGACAATAAAATTAAAAGTGAAAATGTATGATTTTTCTTCTATATCGTTATGAGAATGCCAGCGTAATATTTGTTATCTCTCTCTAACCCACGTGCAACATAGAACGTTTTACGTTCACAAAAATGACTATAACCATATTAATTTCTCAAATTCGAGCGAAATGACCTCTTATAAAATTTAAAAATTAGAAAATTATCTAGGACATCTCATAAGCGTTTTATTTTAAAGCGAGTTATGAGTATTTTAAAATTGTAAACTGTTAATACATTTAAAAAAAACTTATAACTTACTATAAAATAAAAATATAATAAAACGCTTATGAGATGTCCTAGGTAATTTTTTTAACTTTAAATTATATAAGAGGTAATTTCGCTTGAATTTGAGAAATTAATATGGTTATAGTCATTTTTATGAACCTAAAATTGTCTATGTTGCGCGTGGGTTAGAGTGAGATAACAAATACTACGCTGGGATTCTCTTAAGATTAATTTAGTATTTTTCTTTTAAATCATTTATATCAATTGTTCTCTTATTTTTCATTTCTGTTATATTCTTAAACTTTTTTTTTAGAAAATTTTAAGTTTGGAACTGTTCTAAAGCCCAATAAATACATATCGACTTTTAAGGGCTAATTAAATATAAAAAATTAGGTTAGAGAAAGTGCTTTATACCTACGCTATACTATTAACGTAATAATGTTGAAAATTATATTAAATTATATTATTTACTTTTTCTTTATTTTTTATAACGCTTCAAGCAAAACTGCATGAAAGATGAATATTTCGACATTTGTCGACTATAGTATTTATGGTATTTCATACAGCTTATTTTTCCATGTGACCAGTGGACGATATAACAGTTGGAGGGAATTGTGTGTGTGTGAGTTGGGTAGTTACAATAGTTGTTGGCTCGCGGGGCTCAAAATGGGCCGTTACGTTGAATTCAACACTCTGAGCCGCCGTTTCACCCTTAAGTTGTCACGGAATTCATACTTAACTACCCAAAACCAAACCCTTCTACCACTTGATGCACAAGAGCGACACGGTTAGTGCATATAGGTATGCTATAGCCGCGTCACACCGAATTATCAATCGTTTGCCATACTAAATCACAAGTCATAATCAAAAATAAAAATGAAAAAAAATGAACGAAATCTAGACTAAGGATATGTTAAAGTAAAATTGCAGGATGCTTAATGTTTGTTTTCATCGAGTGAGCATACAATAATAAAAACTCGTTGCAAATAATCTGTGCCGTCGCTGTAGGATAAACTAATTATGTTACAAACAAATATGATATTAAAAAACCGATCAAATCCTCTAACCCGATTCACAGTCGATGGCCGCGTAAACGTTGCTGAATATTCCCGAGCCGAGAACTTGGCCGAGCTCAAAACGGTTACCGGCCTCCGGCAAGCTGTTCACGTCAAGTCGGTCGGTACTGAGTCCCATGGTGCTAGAGCGTCTGCGTAGATCCTGCGTGATAGATTCTGAGCAGGTCCGTCGTCTCGTATGTCCTCCGTTGGTCACTCGACGGAAACCTTTATACCTACGATGAGCGAGCTCGTGCGGGGGAAAACTGCAGTCACGAAGACCGCGGCGATCGCGTGCACGACACGACCGGAATTCCGGCGAATTATAATAACGATACAAATATTATCATGTACCTATAATGAGATATTATGCGCGCGAACGACCACGCCGCGTTCGGAGCTGACCCGGTGTGTTCCGTGTACGGCAGACGGACTACTGTCGCGATGTATAGTACTTTTATGGTGTATTATTATTATTGTATTTGACGATACGATGGTATTGCGTTAGACGTGCCGTCGTCTGATGCCGGACTGAACGGTGCCCGAGTCCGTCGGTCACGGCTATACGGTTTAAAAACAGGGATTATGTACACGGAAACCGTACGAGCGTTTCCACGGACGTTGACATAATTCGATTACGGCTGATGTGTAGTATTGCGTATACATAATATACGTTCCTATGTTCCAAATGACGACGCCGCACGGCGCAGTGGTTTTTTATTCTCGTTTTCTTTTTCTTTTTGTTTTCCTCGCCCTCCGTGTATACCTATCTGTATAATATATTATATATCATAATATGTATAATATGGTATACTGCCTTCCGTTTTTCGATTTTTTTTGTTTTTCACTATAAAATCATTATTTTTACCCACTTTTTTTAGATTCTGAACGGAGTGATGAATGTATTGATTCTACAATGATGTGTGTTTTTTAGATTCTGAACGGAGTGATGAATGTATTGATTTTACAATGATGTGTGTTTTTTTTTTTTTTTTTTTTTTTTTTTTTTTTTGTGTCTGTGTACAGCATAACTAGTCGAAATAATGCTTCGATTTCAAACTTTGGGGGTGGTTTCCGATGGCAAAGTGGATATCCTTGGTGCATTATAGAGGTGAAAAGTAAACATTTTCCAACAGTTTTCAAAAAAATCGAGAAAAACAAAAAAAAAATGACAGAAAAACGGGAATTTTTACGCAAAACCAGTTTTCGACGAAATCGAATTATTTATTTTGCTATAACTCAAAAACTAATCGATGTAAACACTTGAAATTTTCACAAAATATTTATATTAGCGTTCTCCATACACAGTTAAATTTTCAAAGAATTTTGACTTTTTTTGAGCTATTTATAGACAGTTGAAATTTTCAATTTTTTTAAGTATTTTTTTTTAAAATAACGATAAAAATTTTTTGGCCGGCCAGAAAATCTTGAAAATTTTATACAAGGTTTCTTATAAGTTGTTCTTAAAGTTATAAAAAAAAATCCGAAATCGTTAGTCACAATTTTTTTTTATAAGTGCTTAAAGTTCGAATTTATACGAAATATGTCAAAATTGCGAAAATTGGCAAGTAATTTTGTGGTTAAAAAATCGTAAAAATTTTTTCTTTTATAACTAAGATTTGAAAATTTGGTACAAGGTTCTTCATAAAATTTTCTTCAACTATCTGCAAAAAAAACTCTACCGGACTAAAACAAAAAATTTTTATGAGTGATTGAAATTTAAATTTTTACAAAACCGCGTTAAATAACGGTTTAGCCTCAAACGATTTTTGATATTTGTTGTTATTCAAACAGTATAAGTCGTAAACACTTGAAATTTTTACCAGTTATTTAGATTGCCATTTTCTTTACGTGATTTGAGTTTCAAAATATTTTGACTTTTTTTGAGCTATTTATAGACAATTGAAATTTTCAATTTTTTTTTATTTTTTTTTTATAAATGTTGATAAAAAAAATTTAGCTGGGACAATTTACTTGAAAATTTAATTGAAGGGTCCACATAACTCGTTCTAACTCTCATTCAAAAATTATAAAAATACATAGGCACAATTTTTTTTTATTAGCATTTGAAGTTCAAATATTGACAAAAATTCGTCAAAATCATGAATATTTTTCACTATTTGGTAGTTAAAAATTTATAAATATTTTACTATCAAAAGCTAAGAATTGAAAATTTAATACTATGCTGTCCATGAGTTAAGCTTAGAATAATTATAAAAAAGTTTGAGGATTATTCAATTTAAAAAATTTTACGAGTGTTTAAAGTTTTAATTTTAATATGAAATCAAAAATACACGTGTAAATAACGTTTTACTAATAAATAAATTTCGATTTTTGTTATTTTTAAAAAATTACTTGACGTAAGATCTTGAAACTTTTACTTAAATGTTTGAATTTGTTTCAAAATAGAATATATGACAATATTTAAATATAATATATTAACATATCCTAGACTGACAAATCATCTCCGTTCAGAATCGTTTTTCGTATACAATGATACCTATCATTGCATTCAAATTTAACCTACCCAAGTCCGAGGTCCACCCCACCCCCTAATGTACAGCACAGCGATACTCACTTGCCCGCTTTTTTTTTTGTTTTTTTTTTTTTTTGTGTCTGTGTACAGCATAACTAGTCGAAATAATGCTTCAATTTCAAACTTTGTGGGTGGTTTCCGATGGCAAAGTGGATATCCTTGGTGCATTATAGAGGTGAAAAGTAAAAAATTTTCCAACAGTTTTCAAAAAAATCGATTTTTTTATATGGTTGTAATTCAAAAACTAATCACTGAAATACTTGAAATTTATAATTTTAATTTAAGGGTCCAAATAACTTATTCTACTTTCATTTAAAAATTATAAAAATACACACGCACAATTTTTTTTAGTAGCATTTGAAGTTCAAATATTGACAAAAATTCGTCAAAATCATGAATATTTTTCACTATTTGGTAGTAAAAAATTTATAAATATTTTACTATCAAAAGCTAAGAATTGAAAATGTAATACTATGCTGTCCATAAGTTAAGCTTAGAATAATTACAAAAAAGTTTGATGATTATTCAATTTAAACAATTTTACGAGTGTTTAAAGTTTTAATTTTAATTTGAAATCAAAAATACACCTGTAAAATAACGTTTTACCAATAAATAATTTTCGATTTTTGTTATTTTTAAAAAATTACTTGACGTAAGATCTTGAAACTTTTACTTAAATGTTTGAATTTGTTTCAAAATAGAATATATGACAATATTTAAATATAATATATTAACATATCCTAGATTGACAAATCATCTCCGTTCAGAATCGTTTTTCGTATACAATGATACCTATCATTGCGTTCAAATTTAACCTACCCTAGTCCGAGGTCCACCCCATCCCCTAATGTACAGCAGAGAAATACTCACCCGCTTTTTTTTTATTAATTATTAGTCATAGGCATTCTTAATTTTTTAAATATCTCTTTTGTAATTAGATCATTATTTTGGTTTTTTTTTCATATTTAAGAAGATACTGCATTTTTATCTAGTATTATTGTGTATTAAAATAAAAATAAACTTTAATTTATGCAGTATTTCCATAAATAAAATAAAATTATGTAAATTGCATTTAGTATGTTTATTTTAGTAAATTTAAATATTTAAATTAAGAAAAACAAATATAATTTCTATAAATATAATATAAAAAAGCAAATACATAGTCATTTGAAACTTTTTAATGGACTTATATCACATAAAAACAATTGAAAAATTATTGAATAAAAATAAAGTGTAGATACTGCAAATCCGTTTTAGATAAGATTACTAGGCAAGTATATATTATTTACATTGAGAAATTATTTTACTAGTAAAATAAGCAATATCTCCATTGGATATACTGCTTAATTCTCTAGGACATGCCAAGTGCACGCACATACTGCGTTTTTTCCTAATATTTGACAATATTTTGGTCGATACGGCGTTTTATAATGCATTTTAAAGGCATTTCTATTGTGGAGTTACTGTGTTTTTCATAAGGAAAAAAAATCCGTAATTATGCAACTATGCCGATTATGAAATAACCTCAAATCTTGAAATTTGGCACTTGCTGCTTGTTCAACTAGGAGGGCAGTATATCACGGAGTGGACATACACGGCACAGCTAAACGATAAGGCCGTGTGCGTTTACGGTATACCTACTACCTATATATATATATATATATATATACAGGATGTTTCACGATGAACTGACAATGTGACATTTGAATCTAACTGACATTTGTCAGTTCATCGTGAAGCACCCTGTATATATTTATATATATATTATAGGTAATAGGTATGAGGTATACAATATATAATAGGTGCTATCCGTTTCTTTGCAGATCTCTTCGCGGTATTTATGTTTTAACGTCCGTTCCGGTGTGTGCCGACGACCAATAACGCGCGTACGAAGTCCGACGCGCCCAGTAATACTACGACATATTATTACGGACAGCTAAATATTGTTCACAGCCATAGAATAATAAAATTATTATATTTAATGGGAAAATTAGAACTCCGATCGAAAGAAAAACGTAAACGTAGTACCTACTGAGTTGCATTACGCAGTATTGTATATAATATATACAGAGTGGACAGATACGCACATTTTATTGAAATTATAATATTATAGTGTATTGTATAGCAGTATAAGGTATAATTATACAATCAATAATGAAAATATATGTTAAAAACGATTCTATAATTTTATCGTAGTATTATTATTTTTTTTATTTTGAATGTTTTTCATTGGAATACATCTGCACACGAAACTACGTCAAGTCCACAAAAATTATAATTTATTTGTAGCTACATACAAAGATCACAGCGTTAGTACCGATGACTTACCATATATAGTAAGGTTTATATTATTATCATTAATGCAATGACTTATTAAATAAACCATAAAAACAACGCGTATTCTTAGTATCATTTTTATTCTGAGTAGAATTATTATTAATACTATTGTATTTTTAATTCAAAATTCATTTTACTGTAATATATAACTGGTAATTTAGTTACTATTGGTATTTTTGGAAAACTTGATATTTTTTTCTTTTATTACAACAAAAATGTATTGTTGTTTTAAGCAATTTCAATGGACCACACAAGCTATCTGAATTTATATTTATTTGTTTTACTAAATCGTTTTTAGTTCGCCTTTGAAATATTAAATGTAAGGCTTATTCCTACAAAAAAGCTTTACCTAGCTGAGATCAGTCGTATATGGTCTAATAAATCCATTTTATACTAAAAAAAAAGTAGAACTTTTTTTTGCGATGTATACCTATCTTATTTTTGTGATCTAATTCCAAATATTATATTTATAGAAAATAATATATTATATTTCGAAAATCGATGAAATATATTTTTTAATACGTAAAAACAAATATATGGATACCGTTTTATAGTAATGTATTCATCAACAGCATAATAATTTTTATCGTATATGCATTTTACAAGCGGATGAAACAAAAACAATTCGGTGAGCTTATTGTCATTGTATATTGGAAAGGTATTTGTCAACAGTATAGGTCTAACACGAGTAACATTATCTGACTACGGCTGTGTTCTCTGTCTTCATATTGTTGTCGTTGAATCCAGACTGATCTTTTAAGTAAACACAGAATGACTAGTAGTTGACTTAGGCGGTCTTTGGCTTTCATTTTGTTTGGCATGCTATTTCACATGTCTACGAGACTACGGCTAACCTTCTTGACCACTTATACCACACTCGTCCGCGCCTACCACAACCAGATTTTCGGTTGTTTTCCTTTTTCTCTCGACCGAGTTATGTGTCAACAAAAGAAGTAAAACAAAATCCATTCACGCACACTACGAAACATAGTAAGTACTGACGATTTTTACTCAAACCCACGGCACGACGGCGGACAAGACGTGATGAGTTATTTCGCGTTTCTTCTGTTTAATAATGTAGTGAGTGCATTCATAGGTGCAACGATGTTTTGTCAATAAAATGTTGAAATTTTCGATTTTAACAGAAAGTGTTTTTTATTCGTGTATGAAAAACGCACTTATACCGTTATGTTTTAGTATCTAAGCATTAAGTTCAATTCAGAACGTTGTTCCCTATAGTGCTTTAAAAGCCATGATAAAGCCAATCTTATAGAACTCACTATAATATTATGGTTTAAACATTATGACAAATTCCGTTTTTGGATAGCGTCCATGACGGGTTGCGATTCACGACTATTCAACCATGAATTAATAATGAATAACAAAATACCGTAGAAATTGAAATATACTCAAAAAAGTTGAAAAATATCACAAGTCATATTATTATTGTATCATTCGTGTTTTATGACCATCACTGCAGTTATAATAATCGCTTATAAATCATAACTATTGGGAATCGCAACAGACGAATATTAATATTACACCAATTGTTTTAAAATATACTGTTGTGACTTTTGTAGAAAATATTGCTGAAAACATAGTAATTCTGCGATATTTCTGATTTAATAAAAGTAAGTTTGCTCCCAATAATAAAATAATGAAATAAAAATTGTTAAATGGATAAAAAGACGATGTAATATGAGTATAATCTAATATGACATTAAATGCGTAACTTCATTAAATTATTTAGAGTTACACAATACGAAAGAAGACCACTACAGAGCGCGTGTCACTATAATACGGTATAGTTTTAATTTTAAAACCATTTACACTATGATTTCTACTAGAAAAATACGCGTAAGTAGTTTTTTGTGTATTATAAATGATGTCTGTAGGTATCTTATTGGGCCATTTTTTATATGTTGACTTTGGGTTCTCCTCCGAAAATAATATAATATTATGATATTATGTATATTATAATATTGTCATTGATTAAAATATACAAAATATTAAATAATATGTATCACGCTATATATTATGCGCTTGGCATTTTCAGTTTATTTCACAGAAAAATGTTGTTCTTAAATCCTGTTAGGTATGCGTATTGACTCATTCTATAACTAATAATATAACACCCATGATCATATTTTACGACACGATGACATTGCATGTGATTCTTTTTATTATGATCAATGGGTTTATGATACTTGACCGTTTTCCCGTTACCTAAACATAATAAATCGTTTTGTAAAATATACAGTATACATAATACTATATACGTTATATGTACTGTATATATATATATATATAATAATATAAAATATACTAAAATCTGTATAATATATATATATATACGTATCTGTATATTTTCGAAGGACAAGACTATATTCCTGAATAATCCCTTATTTCAAAACAGGTATTGCCTATATATATAGCTTTATGTGAACTACAAAATATTTTAACGTTAAAACGAGGCATAAGTAATACCGAAAAAAAACATGACACATGTTGACATGTATAATAATAAATATAATAAATATAATGTAGGTGAATTAACCTAATTACTCCCGCTAATTTTTTTCTTTAACAACTAATTTACTTAAATTTTAACTTTTAGTATTATTAATTGTATACCTAAGAACCATAATATCTTAAATTGTTTGGTTTTAGTATGCCATTTAAGTATATATATATATATAGTTATTAGTTATGTATATAACGGTATTCAGTAACTATACAACGTACCCCTGCAAATAATAAGAAACAATTTTTTTTTTTATTATCAAAATTCAAAAAATTATTTTTGAGTATTAATTTATGTACATATATGTATTTACTAAAGAAAATAATTTGTTAAAACGGTTTTACAAAAATGTGAAATAGATTAAATATTATATCTAGTAATCATTTAACTCATAATTTTTAACTCATCATTGTTAATTAGAATCATTTTAATTCATCAAATCTCATATCAACCGACTATCATATCCAAAATTTTAGATTTCTATTATACAATTTAATAACACAAAAACTACTTAACTTGTTCAAATTTCTAATTTGATCTATAAAATATTTAAAAAAGGAATCTGCTTGATAATTTGCTGAAAAAGGCTAATGCTCTTTAACCTTTAGTTTTTTGTTTATGAGGAAAACATAATATATGTATTATGCAATCCATAAGACATATTACCTATTCTGCTATTTATTTATTATCACCTATATATTAATATCAAAAGAAATCGATAACTCCACAGGACACTCTTTAATTGGTATCACATTAATTCTAAGTTTTTGGAAATCTTGCTAATATTTCTAAATACTCGTAAATGTAATAGTTCTTAAAATCATAATTTGAATGAATTCATTATTCAAGGATAGATTGGGTGATAGCATGTTTGGCAAATAATCATAAAAAAATATGTAGCTAAGTCACTTTACAAACAATTTTAAAATTCATTGTAAACCTGAACGTTAATACATCATTTTTGAAACAAATGTATCACAACTAGAAATATATCCGTTATATAAAGTGTAGTAACATTATTATAAGATGCTATTATATTATTATCTTGGAGTGTTAAAGTTTTAAGAAATTGTGTTAAAAAAATAACTCATTAGTATTATTATAAACAAGTTAGTTTGTTTAACAATATTTCAATAACGTGCGAATTTGTAGACTATCTAACGCAATATTATAACAATACTTATCGTTATTATTTTTTATATATTAAACAAGATACTTTTTCATACATTTCTTTCGTTTGTTCAACCTTATACCGTTGTGATCCGTTGGCCATTGCTCTTTAAACGGATGTAATATTTATAATAAAATGCATTATTATACAAATACAGTATACTATTCTATCATCGATATTATTTGCAAAATAATAACGACAAGCCTGTGAATTCAGCTGTGTATAGTGTTAAGACGATATCGATAGGTAGACTTGTGCGTAAAATGCGCGTGCCCGACAAACCTCACAATACACACACACACACACACACACACACATTATTTGGTGGTTTATCTCAAAAATGGGCCTTTGTGCCAAACTAAAAACGGCCCCTCTCCTACATGTTCTGTTCTAAACAATATAGATATACATAAATTTATATTTTATAATAATGATATACTGATTATCATATTGAGAAAATGAAAACCATTTGAAATTTAAAACAACGTTTTTACTTTATCGTACATACACCTAACTGTATTTATTTAATTTTTTTTTGAATGTTGAGCAATAATGCCCCCCCCCAATCGAGGGCCCGGGTATTTGCACACACATGGCACACATGTATGACACGCTACTGGCGCACACATATGTATATTATATACATTATATGCGTATTATAATCTAAACAGTAGGCATCACGCACTAAGAACGATTTACCGTACAATCGAAACATATTATTTGAATGAAATAGTTTCGTTCGAGAGACGGACAATCGCCTGTTACGTTTCGTTAAACGGTAATACGCGCGCGCGCGCGTTGTCATCAAAGCGATGGTATAGATAATAAAAAATGCCGGGCATTTAAATATTGGTGACGGTGAAGTTCTATTTTTCGAAAACGTTTATAAATGGCGACCCGTTGCGCATAATATTATATGTTATGTATAACGTGTAGTCGTCCGGAGAATCATTGTGTATACGTGTATAATATATATATATATACTTATATATCATCATCATCCCTTCATCATATATTATTCAAAAACATTTTCACGTCACTCCCGCCGGCGCCGTTTACGACCGTCCACTGTTCTCGTATAATACTATACACTTTGTGTATCTCGTTTGACCACATCATAAAATAGCTCGGACCAATACGTGAACGCGCGGCCTCCCCACGACGTCTGCAAGTCTCGATACCGCCGAAACATATTGCAATAAATTATATTCTCCAGCCAGGACTAGCTATGAATAGGTTTGATCTCAGAGAGACTCCATCATTCGCGTCGTCTGTGCCGAAGTCGGCTTTCGGTGGACAACCCCATATTATTTTAACATTAACTTACGGAGGCCGCAGTGGCGACTGCTTAGTATAATATGATATTACGATGTAAAGTTATTCCATTCCACCTGGTCCGCGGTACCGCGTTGTAGCTCGTGGCGATTTCGTCCTGCCGCTCGCACGCTGCGTCCGATTGACATTTCCTGTGTGCAAGACGCATTTTGTGGGGGATGATTGAAATTATTTTCCCCCCTTCGAAGGTATAAAACGATAAATTTGCTACATTCGTCACCAGATATCACCGGATGAGGTGATGAGGTGGCAAAAAAATGCAATGGTTTTTTTTTTTTTTTTATGGACCTTTATTAAAATACAATTTCGTTCTATGAATGGCATTTTTTTTCAATTCGCATTTATCTATATTTATAAAATATTGAATTTCCTCCCTTCTAGTATATATGTTTGCCTATTTCCACCGATATTCTCCGTGATTTCACAATACTGTAAATTTTTTTATCTATAATCAAATCGTTTTAGACATACATCGTGATGAACGAACACCGAAAGTTGTTGTAGCGCCAAAGATGGGATGTCGGACGTGATGACAATAGTTACAATACATTGAGATACTTAAAACTACTTTATAATTAATCTTATGTGTTATTGTTTCACATTATTTTTTATATTTTAGTATAACTATAAATATTACAAAGAAATATAGGACTTAAATTAATTAAGCAGATAATTTATTAATTATTGTCAGGTTAGTTGACTGCCAGTCAAATTACTTTACGACGATAGCGCACGTATAATAGAAAAAAAACAAATACCATATAATAAGTAATGCTGCAGTTTATAAGCAGTTTTTGTTTTCGAACTTATTAAACAAAAAAATATATATATCATTAGAATGTATTGTTACTATATTACTTCATAAACCTATTTATTTAGCTTTTTTTTATTGCTTGTTTATCGGATATGTCGGTGTCATAATAATTCAAATCATTTTAATGATGACAATTTTTGGAAAATAGTTTTTTTAATTACCTAAAATATGCTTTTAGGCGTTAACTGAGAAATTTTTTTGTGGTTTAATTTTTTCTGTCAAGTTCATTTATGATTAATATTTATTTTTTAAAACAATATATTTTTTTTTTTATTAGAATGAAGTTATCGACTTGTATAAATTTGGTTGGACATTAATACACAATATACAATGGTCCATACAGACTATATCAAATATATTATATTATATCAATGTAAAATATCTATTTAAATCTATTGTGATGAAAGATAAATTTGTCATTTAACAATTCTACTATCAAAATAAAACAGAACTATTAAATAAAAATATATTACATTATTAAATAGTTATAAAATATAAATTATCAATAATTGTTTAATATATTGCTTATAATTATTATAAAAACAACGCAAACAATTATCTTAAATGTAAAATATTATACTCACACTAGTGTTATTTTGTATACAGTTCACACGAAAAGTAGTCCATACGTTTAATATATATTTTTAAAATGTAATTTTTCTAAATGTGTGTAAACAATTCGTATCCATTATAAGTACAATAGCGGACAAGAATTGCATTAGTTTTGTGTGCTTATAAACCTAGCAAGTACACGTCTATGGTAGTTTTTATGAACTGGATTTTCATTTCACGGAAATATCGATTGAGTTATTTGGACGATTCGACATGTATCGAAACGATTTTATTGGCGTACCTGGCAAATTGTTTACAAAATTGTACGCGTGCTTCACAATGACAGACAAGAGATTGAATGGTTTTATTTATAGCTATTCTGAATATTCGTATAAAGAGTAACGTCGTATTATACACACGTATGTCGTTTAATGTATATGCATATGATATATAGTCGTTGATCTCGTTCTTGATGCATTCGCCAGACAAAGACACGTATAAGAATGCTGTTAGATCAGATCGACGCAGATAAAAAGGCGTATTATATTTTATTTATCTTCTCTTTTCTCATAGGCGGTGCAAGATACAATTCAACTCTGACAGACCTACTTATTACACTGACTAACTTAAGTTCATATGATCAAAGAAAATCAGCTTGTACAATTAAATGTAGTCAATCCAAGAGCTTAAACTATATTTGCACTATTTGCAGTGTGTAGCGTAGAGGGTTGTTTAGTTATTTGAGTATTCAAAAAGAGCAAAAAATATGCTTTAATTTAAAATTAACTTCATTAACCGACATGGGAAAAATAAGTAGAAGAATATTTTAAAATATTGTAATACTAGAAAAGATTATTTATATAACTACCTGTACAGTTTCAATACCTCGTTAAACAAACATTTTATTCTAATGATCTTATGTACATATACATTTCTTCGAACATATCATAAGTCTGCCGAGATATTTGAAAATGTATCGGTTTTTATTTTTTTATAATTGTATTATTTTTTTTATGTCAGATACCTACATATTTCGTATAGGATTTCCGGTATAAAACAAACAACTATATAATATGTTTAGCACATATTAATACAAATCGTAATCGAATCAAAAATTACTAAAATTATAGGGAAGGCATTACGAGTTAAAAAGTTAAAGTTAAATTACTTTTTTTTCAAATTAACTTTAATGAGTTAAATAAATAAAAAAAGTAAATTTTAACTTTAAACTTAACTTAAATTTCAAATAATTAGTTATCTTTCCCAGTCTTGATTATAGGTATACACTAAATTATTAGTACAGGCTACGACTATATTATTGAATATTATTATTTTTATTGTTATGATTATTTGAATTTTTGATCGACGATTTTTTTTTTTTTTTTTGGAAGACAGTGTTTTTTAGATTCCACGGCTGAAAATAATAATCATTTATTTTATTAACGCGTACCGCCACGTGGACCACCACTTAATAAACGCGACCGGCCGGACGAGTCGACGCATTCTCGCAATGGAATTTTCTCGGACATTTCCAATATAAATTACGCCACAGATCATTACTTCGCGCCTCCCGAGTAAAACATGTAAAACACACACACACACTAAAATAATTCTGTATCTGCAGCGTACATTATATCTGACTCCTGGCCTCTGGGCGCTCTCAAATTGCGTGTTAACACTCTGCATCCCGTGCGTCCGAACACGAAAATTATTGTCAAACGGACGTCTTATAATATTATATAAAGCCTTAACCCGGTTACCGCTAACCGAGGCGATTGCCGGGCCACAACCTCTGCACACTGTACACGACGTGCGTGTTTTGTTTTTGCCGTCGCACATCTCTCAATAATTGAAAGCGGTCTGCTCTTCGACACGCTCGCCGCGAACGCTTCTTTCGGGAACCCGTTCGGATTAAACGACGCGCGCTCGCGTAGGTGATACATGACTGACCGTCGCGACATATAATAGTCTTGACGTCGCCCATAGATGGAAATCCATTGAAAAAGTTGGGGGGGGAGCTACGATTTTTCTCATAAACCAAAGCCGTGGAGGGCTACGCCCCCAAACCCCTTCATAAATAATTCTAAGCAAATTTGGAATTTAACATTGTAAAACAATTTACTGAACAACTGAACGAAAATATAAAATTACTGTCCAATTATTTTTTTTAATACATGAAATTGAATAATATAATATATTAATATATTATTATAATTTTTATAATTGACTCACTACAAAGCTTCAAAAGAAAAATTAAAACACATTTTGTTGGGCGTTTTTTATGGTTTTCAGCTTTATAGCTTTGTAGTAAGTTAATGAATCATACAATGTGAACCTAACAAGACCCCAAATAACAAAATCCGTTTTCCAGTTTCGGTAATCTACCACGCCAAATGAAAATCTATTAAAAAATAACTATTCTTTTAAGCGTGAAAAATTATTATATATTGACATATTGTACTTCCAAATTAATATAGTTTTATATATTTTGTTTTATTCGACAGACGGTAAAACGAATCACTATAGAACAGTGTTCCAACTAATAATTTAAATTTTTGTATAAAATATTATACAAACAAATTTATAATATAAAAATTATTAGAAATATGTTACTCGTATATTTCTTGTTTTTTAAGAATATTATATACGAAAATGAAACTACAACATTTTTATGTTTGCAAGAATGTTTGAGGGGGCTTGGTGGGCTTTTGGGGGGCTAGGCCCCTTCAATCCCCCCCGACTTCCACCAATATCATCGCCGTACGTATTACTATACGTACGTCATACGAGTATTGTAGGCGATAGCGAAACGTAACGTTTGTTTGGAAAAAATAGTAATAATGACTAATAAACGACCAAACGGATCGACACGCGAGCGAATAAAAAACAAAACTATAGGTACGCACACTGTACGGCCCCGATAAACGACCGCGGCGGACGACTCGGAAACGCGCGGCGACAAAGAAAAATAATATTACAAGAGTAGCGCGCGTATACCGTAGAACGGGAGCCGCTGCATTCAATATAATATAACAATATGTAACCGCCCGCAATACATAATATACGTGTACCCGTGCGTACGACGGTCTGATGTTTATTATGCATTATGAATGTACGTATAATATGCGTTTTCTGTGACGTCCGTATATCCGCGTCTGTCGTGCTCGCTGCTGCTGCTGCGGCTGCTCGTGATTGTTCGAAACCGGACCGGAGACTAAATAATTGACGTGCCCCGTCCGTACATCGGATCAATTAAATTGAAAATAATGTATGTGCGTATACGCCATACGCAATATAATACTACACGGTATGTCGGTATAACTTTATATACATATTATATGCATAATGACGTGTGTGCATACAAATAAAACAATAACACACACACACACACGAGCAAATGTATTAACACTTGATTGTATATTATAATCGTAAGTCCTCGTGCGATTTGCCAACATGTGTACGCATTATAATATATTATATAATATACAGAGTGATTCTTTTATCAAACAACACTCATTATTTCAAAAATTATTCATGTTTTTGAAAATATTTTTTTACATAGTTTCAAATCGTTAAAAAAACAACGTTTTTATTAAAAAAATTATATTTTGAAATAATTTTTATCCTTATAATTTTTTAAGTTTTATACTTTTTTGAATGACAACATAGATTTTTAATTTCATATTCCAAAGCAGAATGATTTTCTGAGTATTTCGAACATAAAAATCGAATTTAAGGCAAGTAGTTTATGAGTTATACGTACTTAAAGATTAGTTGCGCGGAGTGAAGTGGTACGGTGTTATCCCGTACAATGTTTGTCCACTACTCCGCTTGTCTAAACTTGAAATAAGTATAACTCATAAACTACTCACACTAAATTCGAATTTTTTGTATCGAAATACTCAAAAAATTATTCTGCTTTGGAATATGAAATCAAAACACTATGTTGTCATTCGAAAAAGTAAAAACTTAAAAAAATAAAAGGATAAAAATATAATTTTTTTAATAAAAACGTTGTTTTTTTAACAATTTGAAACTATGTAAAAAAATATTTTCAAAAACATGAATACTTTTTGAAATAATAAGTGTTGTTTGATAAAAGAATCACCCTGTATATATATATATATATAAACGGCAGTCGCCGTATATATTTTATAGCGAGTATATATATGTATATGTATGTGCCGTGCGGACGGAGCATTCATGATTGTTGTCGATGTCCTATTAATTATGTAGAATATTATATATTATTATATTAAACAAAATAGTTGTTGGTAAGCTGCGTGTTCGCGTTTCGAACACACAATTGGTAAATAAATTTCATAACTTTTGCAGCGGCTAGAGACGTCGGTGCAGATTGGTATATAGGTACCTTACCTACCTACCTGCAGCGTATTTTCGTATCGCCTTTTTATATTGTTATGGTATTATACAATATTGCAGCGAGTCCGACAATGATTACGCGAATTAAATTATTCTCTCGTTTATACCCACGATAATTATGTTTATTGTTTATTTATGCGGTTGTGCTTGACATGATAGAAGCCGACGAGTGCACATAACATATTGTATTTTTCATGATTTACGATGAGTAGTGTCTAATCATCGCTTATAGAAATTTCAATAGTCGGGAATAGTTAGATTGCACTGATTTTTTGGAACTTTTGGTCGTGGCTGTCTTAATAATCTTGCTATCTACTGTACATATATATTCATTGTGATCTACCATTCACAATACACGATCGACCGTGGTATTTAATCGATCTTTATTTGTTTAGAATTAAGCATTTAATATTCTACTGATTTAATACAAATAGGTATACAAATGCGATCGCCGCTCAGTAATAAAATTAAAACTAATAACTGTGTATGAACTGAATCATGAAATGTGTATGGGACAATATTTTTTTAAATTGAGTATAATACAATTATAATAAATTACTTCATATGGCATTTATTTTATATGTGTAACTTAAAATGGCATAGGTAAACCAGTGTTACACAATACGAAAAATGTCTATTACATAGATTATTCTAAGGTACTATGATTTTGATTTTAAAACATTTGCTATAAATAATTATAATATTCTTATATACATGATATATTTATATTTTCTAAAAGATTATTTTAATCCCACGTTGTTTATTAGTCTAAATTTCTCATCATTGGACTAATAACAGAGAATTATTAAAACAATAACTATAATACAATACAACTAGTAACTACGGTTGTAATAATAACTATGGTTCTAATATGATATACATTAAATTATTTTACGTCATTTTATACTCTATGGTAATTTAATGTAATTTGTATATAAGACGTATTTTTTACACAAATCATTAAAAAAAAAAAATACAATTAAATATCTTAATAAGTAACACATTTAGTATATTTTACGTAACTATTACAAAATTTAAAGCTAGGATCTTCATTAGTGAGAAACTTCAAACGATGCAAAGGATAATAACTATAATATATACTAAGTGAAAAAGCGACGATAAAAGGAGTGAATTGTTTAAGTTAATGGTAATTATGTTACGTGATCATTTTTTCACCGTAAAAAGAAGTTTAGTTTTATTAGTACGTAGATCTCATAAAGTATATTTTGTGACTATCTAAGTATAGTATTTATTTTAACACAAATTATGGTATTTGTTATTATACTACATATTATAATATTATTTTTACTGATAATGTAATAGTATAAACATGAATATGAATATTTAATTATAATAAATATTTAAAATTTTAAACGATTATTAATATTTTCCAAAAATGCAATGAATAGAAACTCCAGGTTTCTTAAATTGTACGGAATTTACTTTACTCAAGTTTATAAATCTATGATGTAGGTACATTTTTAATTTGTTGTTAAAAAGTAAATGATCAGACAATTTCAAATTAAGTACTCCTCGAGTACCTATAGTATCGTGATTGACCAATGCCAATAATACTTGCTTTCTATATAATATGATATAAGAGAGGACAAATCTTTATTTTGACCTTGGCTTCCAAATCGTTGCAGTTTATGAGTGTTATGACTATTTAAGGATTAATTTATTGCAGTTAAATTATCATTATACAAATTCGAGCCAACAATTAATGTGTTTTTGACATCTTCTTTAAAAGATGTTTAAAAAAAAAATGTTTGTTTTTTTTAAACGAATTTAAATTATGGATAATATATTATGATACAAATCCGCAATCTGTGATGAGCACATCGCATGTTCAATATATTATTCTCTGAACAAAAAAATATACTTCAATACCTACTATAGTTGTAGGTACCTAATACATGAATATGGTCGTGTCTGGCCACGTAGAATGCATCGAGTTGTGACATCAATTCATGAATTTCACTATCTGCAATATCATACATTAATTACATAATTGTGACGATATTACAATGTTTTATCAATGGCAACTGGCAAGTACCATAGTCACCAAACCGGTATTATTAAAGTGCTACTGCTACGGCTATTGCCTATACTGTCGGCTTTCGCATAACTAAATTGTAGTTCATCGCCAAAACTGGGAGTAATAATATCACAACCATCATTGTCGAATAAATTATTGATCCTCGAAGGTGCTCCAAAAATATTACAATATATTATCGTTACTTAGCAAAATATACACAAAACATGTGTAAGTAGATAAATTGATAAGAAATTCATACAATTTCCGTGATTTTGGACTTAATTTTACAATCAGGAAAAACAAAAAATAATATTAAGAAAAACCGGGAATTTTTATTTTACGCAAATACAATTGTTGAAAAACGGATTTTCTTCTTTTTGTGTAACGCGAAAAATTGCAAACTTTTTCATAGTTAGAAATGTATCAAAACTTTCATGTTTATTTTAATATGACATCTATTTATTCTATGAATTTCTCGAATTTCTGTCCTACAGTATTTACAGCAAAATAAAATAAAATTTGACTTTTATAAATCGATATATATAATATAAATGTACTTATATTATTATAATAATTAAAAATTGCATTGTTCCAGAAAATATTATACCAATTTACTATAATACTTAAAGTTAAATTAATAAATGTAATAGCTATAACAATATATACAAAAAACATATCATGAAATATTTAATGATATAAGCTGAAAGACCATCATTTTCGCTCAGAATCATTTGTCGTCTTCAATGATATATCATTAAATTAAAATTTAACACACATATATTAATATAATAATACGCACTCGTCTACTCAATACCGTATGTACAGCAAAATGTTACCCACTTGCCTACCTTTTTAGTCATTAAGTCATATTGTTCACTTATGAATTATAATGTTTACATTCGTTTTTCTCTCGTTTTGTTTGGGCTTTGGACTGCGCAGTTATAAATTAATAAATATGATCATCAATGCCATATTTAAAAGTCAGTACAATATAGGTATAGTAACTTACTCTGCGTAGTTTGGAATTCAAGGGTAATGAATAAAAGTCGAGTTAAAGAAAAATATAATAATTGTTATAATGTGAGTTTAAATGGGTTATTCATAAATTATTGACATATAATATACACTATTTAGAGATATCAAGGCTGAATAGTAATCAATTATAATATTACTGTACACTTTCCCTATTTATTATTTCACATTAAAATAATTTCAGAATTGTTTTAATTAGATAATGATTCCCGTGAGAAGCAAACCACTTTTATGAATGTATATTAATGGAAGCATTTAATACTAAATTATTGTGCTATTAAAAAGGTAAAATTAAACGTAGGTATGAGTTTTGTATTAAATAGATCACAACAATAGTTTTAATATTAATATATTATAAAGTTAAAAAATTTAACACATAATTTTAAATTATTAAGAACAACTTGGAACTTTTGGAGCTTAGACATGTAACTTGGATGATATTATTTTGTTGTAATAAAAACATTGTTTATTCAAATTGAGTATTTTAAAATTAACTACATTTGAGAAGGCCTCGAAAATCTCAACAATTTTTAATAATTTTTTACATAAATAAATGTATTAAATTATTATAATTGCTTACAACTTGACATCGATATATTTTATGATTGAACGAAATAAAATAATATTTACGAGCCATTCGATTATTTGAGTTATAATCGTATATATTGTTTCTGGCTGAAATCATCTCATATAGTCATATATTATTCGAACAAGTATGGTTAAATATCAAAACTATTATTATATAAAATAAAATAAGGCTCGTAAAATATTCCACTTATATATTTTTATTATTATCGTACCAATCCAAGATACTAATAAATATTATTAGGCGATTTATATGTTCGTAGATCGTTTAGTTTGAGTTTTATCTTAGTAAGTATGGGATATTTCGTCGTACGTAATAAATTAATGTATAAAAATCAAGAGGTTAATAATTATAATTTTCTGGTACCATGTACTCAAGTACCTACTGCTGCATTAAAACCTTTAAACGATTTGGAGTATTTCTCGCTTTTTGCGCGTGTTAATTTTTAACTACACACCAACTTATTAATCAATTAAATACAAATCAGTATAACACATGATACTCGATATAGTGATTACTGAGCATAGGTACTGAGACTTGTATAATAAACGAATAATATATAGTTGAAAATATTATAATCTTAAAAATTATTGTACCACAGAGTCATAAATTATGGGCAGATGATTAACTGCTAGTTGAGATCAATAACAACAATCGATGTTGTAAAGCATCAAGAAAACTATAGTGTTCATTCTTCAGAAATACTATTAAAATTACTACTTCATAGTTTATCATAAGAAATCAATAAACATTATAAATATAAAAGAGTAACTTCCTCGAGTTTAATAGTTTTATTGACTTAATAATATCTTAGTATCTCACCATCTGCACCTCGTGTTATATACCGACGTAAAGAGAGCAGCAAAAAACTAATGATTACCGAGTAATAATATACAAGCCTCGACAATGATTTTATATTTTTTAATAACTATTTTATTATATTTTTAATTTAACTGATGATCTCTTTTAACTGATTTCTTGTAAGTTATATTAATAATTTATTTTACTCAAACATAATAATACATTTGCTTCTTATACACAAGTATAGTGATGTTTATAATTGTCTTGCATAATTATAGGTGAAACCTAAATAAACAAAAGCATCGAGTACCTAGTCCGACTAGTCCAAGTATATATAGTGTGGCGATTGAGTATAAATCATAAATAGAATTAATATACTCTGATACGACATATAATCTATGGTATTATTAACGGACTTCAATTATAAAGATTATAAAATCGATTGGACTATGTATTTATAATTGAATTGCACGTAATTCAATTATCGGTAAACCTCGAATAGTTGTATTAGTACACACATTATACATAATATATTGTGTACTATATGGTCTTGTATTATTTTATAACATTAAAATATATAGATGTATGTAAACCACAGGCCATGTATTAATGTCTAAAATTTAGACTCTAAATATTGCCATATCGACGTGGCTATATGCTATCATCGTAACAAACTCCATTACCTAAATAAAATTATTTTTTTATTTTTCATCAGAATTTTCTCTTTGAGTTTTTTATAATCACTTGAAAATATATTCACATCAATCATAATAATAATGCATTGTTCTGAATATTTAAAGTTTTTTTATTATAATATGATAGGTGTGGTTTATTTTCAAATAAAAAAGCTCATTTTTTAAAAATCAAATGTTTTAATATTTTTTAATGTTGTCTCTAAATGTATCTATTGATATAAAATACCTTCCATAAATAATAAAACTGTATTTAAACATGTCTTCGATAAGAATTGGACTACAATGGTAACTGAAATTCGAACAAGTGGATATTATATTTTTAATTATCTGAAATCAAAATTAATTAATATCATATTCAAACTACCTATATAACTAATAACTAATTAGTAATTAGTTATGTAATAACTTAAGAGTATTAATAAGCTATATTCAATTTAGTTTGTCAATCGTTGGTAATCGTATCATTTCTTTAAAAAAATGTATATATATATATTTATTAATAAATCTATTTCTTAGCTATTTTACTGTTATCTAAATTGTAACAGATATCAGATTTTTTTAAAAAAAAATTAAAATTTTTAAACTAAATATTGTTTTCCTATTTAATAGTAAAATTATTATGTCTGACCTTAATAGCAACCTATTTTTGTATGATTAAAATTTAAAAATTACGGACCATAAATTAAAATAAACTTTTTAATTAAGTCGTATGGATTTTAATAACAAAAATTTTTAGGTATAATAATAAATTATAGTAATAAGTCTATTAACATTTTGTCGGAGCGTATTGCCTAAAAATGAAAGAAAACCTGCACCATCTTCTCAATATCCTTTTTAGAATATTATTAAAAGAATATTTTATAATGTTTATTTCTATTCCTGTGTAGTATACCTCTCTCTATTATTTATGTTTTTTTAATCATATGCACAGTTTCATAATAGTTATTTTGTTTTAATGAGATTTCGCCATCAGTCATAATATAATGATACGTCTTAATCGGTTTTAAAATAATACACACATTATTGTGCGTGTATAATTTGTCGCGCGCATGCAAGAATACTGCTGCAGTAAGATACAAAATTCATTTACCAAATATCATAACAACTATGAATCCACAGAAGAAGTTCGATATAATTATATAATTCCGGTTTTCAATCGCTGTGTATCAATACGATGTCGAATTATGGTTTTAATGCCAATAATAATGTAATATTAAATAGTCGATTTCGGAAAGATGATGAGAAGATTTCGACGGGAAACGTTTCACCACCACGCGGTACCGCCACGAAGAGTATCGATTCCGTACCGATCTATATAATATTATGTTCTTACTATATATATTCATATACGAAAAAGTCTTTCACCGATACGATAATAATGTGAATTGAAAAAAAAAGAAACGGTGCCCCAAAAAATAAGTATCGTACCTTTTGGCTGCAACATCACCCTCGTGTGATATACCTACGTATACTACTATCCCGAACACGTCAACCTGTACACATTTGCAAGGCCGCCCGCAGGGGGGGCAGGTTGGGCCACGGCCCCTCCGCTTTTTAGGATAATTTGTTTAAAATTTCGATGTTTCGATGTTTTCTTATACTTACTCTCTAATTTAATATAATCATGTGGAGTGGAACATTATACGTTATACTACAAGAAAAAAAAAATTTCTGCGGGCGGCCTTGGACATTTGTGCGATATTACTACAGCAAAATCGATGTGAAAATTATGACGCGCGTCATATTGTTTGGTCGTAATAGTATACTATTATAAATTTATTACAAATATTCTGGTACATAAGTGATAGAAAAAAAAACCGATCGGAACGACGAATGGCGTTACACACACACATATAATATGTATAATAAAAATAGGCGAGTTGTATTCATATTATTATAATGCCCGTTTACAATGCACATCGCCCTATATCTCTGTAAACAGGGATATAATAATATGATATATTATACATGGGTACATTCTTTTTTTTCTTGAATGAAGATGTTTCTTTTTTTATGTTTGACGAATAACACGACGTATACAAAGTGCCATTGTTACAGGCGGCAACAACAAAAACCCACACACGCGTGTACTTATGCACAATAATATCGTACATAATGCGTTTTCCCCAAAATACCGGCGCGTTTTAGCGCCATTTCCTATCGTCGGCCGTGTGTGAAGATCATATTATTATTATTATTATTATTATTACCTATTTGTCGGCGAAAACGGATGAATGACGTCTTGTATAACATCATGACGGCGGCGGTCCATTCGGTCGTTTCAGCGGGTCGCATTGATGGTCTCTTAATGGTTCTACCACGACGACGGTGGTGGTAGTGGTGGTGGTGGTGGTCGTCGTCACCGCGGTTGTCGATCGCCTCTTGTGAATGGAGAGGTGAACGCACGAGCCGATGTATAATATAATATTATACACGCGGCTGCCGCAAGAAGTATACCGCGAGCGACGGCGGCGGCGGCGGCTAGGAGGCTTCCTTTTCACGCCTGCACAAAAAACATACACGTTAATAGAATTATTAGAATTATAAAACACACACAGACACGGACACTCGTGTAATGTATGTCTGCACACCGAGAAAGGTGTAAAAAGAACGCCGGCGCGTATATTAACGCCTTTTTTTCGTTTCTTTTTTGTTGTTGTTCGCGTCTCTTGTGTTCCAGCTCCGTCGACGCCGACGTAGGTATACCTACTATATTATATATTATTATAAACGTTTCTCTCCGCGCACGCATATTATTATAATATATAAAGGTATACACAATACAGTTGCACGGTTGATTTTTCTATTTTACATTTTTTTAAATGGGAAAAATGTACCCCGTCGGCGCGCGGCCTACAGGTCGTAAACGGTCCCGCGCAGCAGTAAACTTGAAAGGGTCCGTGAACGGCACTTCTTTCTTATTCTTAAACGTGGGCATATTATGTACAATATATATATATACATACATCTTATATACGTGCGTATAATATAATATAATGTTATATAATGTTATATATTATATAATATACATAAAAGAGGGATGATAATGTGACGAGTATATTATGGGAGAGGGAATATATCATATAGGTAAGAATGGAAAAAAAGAGTATAATAATATAATACATACCTATAATATATACTCGTGCATTATAGCACACTATATACGTTATATATTATAAAGAGACCGAGCTTGATTCCGGTGAACGCCACACGTTGTTGCGGTGGTGTTAATAAATACATAAATAAAATTGGGTAAAAAACTAATAATATATATATATATAATACACACGGGTATAATATTATTATATAGTGTGAGCGTGTATACTAGAAAGAAAGGAAAAAAGAACCTCAACCAACAATTACCATGCGATGTGTGTGCGCCGGGGTCACGATTACGGTCTGACGGTTTGACTCCAATCAACTCTAAAATCGATATATATACTACAGGTGGATTTTTTTCTTCTTTATTTTTAGGACCACCCAAAATACCCATTGCCTCGTAATTATGGATGGTGTGAAAAAATTTCTGGACCGATTCCCAGTGGCTTTTGGTCGTGCCGCCGCCACCGCCGCCGGGGCCATAAATTGTGTTTTTGGAACGCGCGGCGGCAATGGTTTGGGGCGTGAGTTTTCGAGTTTTCCGACACCCGGGACGAAAAAAATAACCAGTCGAAATAAAAGGGTGTCCACCGTATTATGAAATATCAATGATACACATTATATACTATACACGCGGAGCAATGGCGTGACAAAGAATATTCACATCCCGTTTTTACCGTCATATTAAGCACATCGTTCGCACACAATAGCGGTCGCGGTAGGTGTGTATAATAAATAATAATATATATTATGCGTGGGTGTATTTTTATTGTTATTTTTCGATTTATTTAAATGAAAAACAAAACCGACGGTCAGCCTTACATGGTGTTATATGAGCATTCGAACGACTACAAAATGGCGTAAAGCGTATAACATATAATATAACGACAGTAGTTAAAATTACAAAACCTATTTCAAAACCTTGTAATATCTAAATCAATGCCTTAACATTACGAATAAACGATAAAGTTCTGCGTGAAAATGTGTACATGACGTATACCTAAAACTATTCGGTGTTCGTTGATTGGTTTTAGACATAGAATGCTCAAATTTAAACCGCATTATGATGGTCCATATGGTTTGAATAAGTATTTTCAACATTACCTCAAAGAATATAATAATATAGGAGAATTTATTAAATTTAAATTTGATGAGAATCTAATGTATACCAGTAAAAAAAAACCCGTGCATTGTATAGATAATATATCTTAACTACAAAAGTTATATATACCTACCCATAATAATGATAGTTTAATATTATTAAACAAGATTAAATTAAATACGTAATATTCTTTGAATACGAATAAATCGGTCTACTGTCTAATAACGATATACGTTAGACGTGAGTAAAAAAAAAAAATAATATATACTTATATTATTATTATTATTATTTTTAGTATATTTGTCTATTGATTTTTAACTTCGAAGGCTGGTAATTATTATACTTTGAAATTATTATCCAAACTAGCTTATAGTTATTTCAAAATTGTATCATTTATTTTATTCACTTGTATGCTCTAGTACCTAAACTACCTACCTATCATACCTTTACTTATTGTATACTTAAAAGAAATGCAATATTTATAGAGGCGTCATTTCAACTTTAATTTTCATCTCAACCATAGGTCAATTCATATTATAATTTTAGTACCCATACGTATACGAGTAGATGACGTATGAAACAAGTATTGCATGTTATTTGCTTTCTATTTTCTAAAAAAAACTGTTTACTTTTTTTTTCTTTTTAAATATTGAATAATCTTGGATTAAAAACTATTTCTAAACGCATCAAGTATACTAAACTATAAAACTTTAACAAAGTAAATACAATCACTGAATCACTATAAGTGGAATTCTTTTAACTATTATTTTTGAAAAAGTTTGCTCTGTTTTATTTAAAGTAAATAGTATAAATTCAATCGTATTTTCCGTATTAATAAATAATAAGTAATAAACTAATTACTACAAGATCGCGTGTAATGATCGATAGCTCGATTTCGCGCTAGTGTGGTAGCAGTTTTAAATATTTCAGGCGCGTAAAACTGCACGGTAACGAAAATAAAATACAATATCAAAATGTAACCAAACATTGGTGTAATATTATGTTGCTCATATTTTACAATTGGGATTTGAGATTTTATTACATAGGTATTATAGAAACAATTTATTAGGAATGTTCTGACACATTATTACTATAAAATCGTTTTTATTATATTAATAACAATTTGAAAATACTGACGAAACTATTTTACACGATATGAGCCAATCATAAGTATTAAAAAAAAAAAGGCAGATGAAAACTCCCTTCCTTTACCAAATGACGCCCCTAAAAATGAATTATGTTAAGAAATATGTCAGTCAGTCAATGAATCGCTTCATATTTTTATAGATACGAGATGAACCAATGCCATAACCAATCGCTATTCGCTTGCAAAATGATAAATCATAAATTCACATTTACTTAAAGATAATAACAGATAATGAAAAAAAAATATTTTAAAATAATATATAAAATGATTCCATGCTAAATCACATTTTCCTTTAATAATTAATTTTTAAGTCTTCAAAATAAACCATATTTCTAAGTATTACGCTATTGCCATTGAAAGAGTGCTCCGTGGCGATACTAACTTTTGTTTTTTTGGAATAAGAGTCGTCTTTTTTTTTCTCATACATTTTCAATCATACAAATTTTTTTAAAATTTTTTTTCAACTTAATTGAATTTCGAACGAATATGATTTATGAATAATTTAACTTTTTCTGTACCAAGGATAATAAAGGATAAGATTTAAAAACAAATTTATCTGCTCAACAATTTGCAGCGGAGATGGTTGGTTCTCTGATAAAACAATACAAATTATGTATAATTGAAAATGCGGTCTTCGATTACAATAGTTAAGAATTTGAATAAATCAATAATTACAAAAAAAAAAAAAACAAAAAATGTGGGTGAAAGCGACGTGTTGGTCGAATAGTCGAGTAGTCCTCACACGAGATGCGGATTCTATACATAATTTTGTAGAAATAATGCCACCGTGCGCGCACATCTAAACGATATATACCTAGCCGAAACATACATATATATATATATATATCGGCTGTGTAGATAATATTGTATGAAATCGATCGCAGTATTGCGGCGCGCGGTTGTGATGCTGCACCTGTACGATTTACTATATTAATCAAATTAATTTCGAGTTTCGTACGTGTTATTTATTTGTGTTATATACACAGGACGTGTACAATATTATATAGGTATACGTATTGCACGGTTATCGTCGTAATAATATAAGAGTTTCGGAACTTTTGATGTGGTCACGTGGGTCGCACCACGTGTTGCGGCGTGTAGCCGACACAAAAAACACAGCAGAAGAACACGTCGTACAACACGGGTGGTGGTTGTACCTCACACATACTACGCAGCTGCACCGGATAAGCGATCGTCTCTAATGGAAAAACGGTAGGTAGGTAGGTAGGTGTTGTACGGTATACAAATTGTGGTGTATTCTGTAGTATAATATTATATTATGTCGTCGTCGAATCGAAAACATATTTGTCAAGAACCGACCGGGGCCGACGGTGATGATGACGACGACGACGATAATAATATAATAACGCGGTGTGTAATACGATTTCCTTTTCGCCACACGGCCGCCGCGACCACCCCTATTCCGTCGCGCGGCCGACAACGCCCACGCCACCCTCGCCGCCGCCCGGGCCACCGTCGACGACCGGCCCTTCGCGGTGGCGCACCGCGGTCACCGCCGCAGCGCGCCTTTACCGCGACGATAATGTGACGGCCGTCGCGGGACCGCCTTTGGACTGAACGCGCCCGCCGCCGGACGGGCGATCGGAACGACCGTGTCGCATTGTGTCCGGGAGACGACCGTGTAATGCGCGCGCGGTGTGCAGCGCGTCCGGAGGAGAGGAGGAGAAATAAAATTACAAGAAAAGGAAGAAGAAGAAGAAGGGAAAAAAAAAAGAGGTGACGATAAACGACGGATAAACACATTATGTACAGCGACGGCCGCGCACAGAAAAGAAATCTAGATCTACATGGTTTCCTACTGTTAAAAACAGGTGTTAACACAGACTCCTGCTGAACATCATCTTGTGTGGTTTCCCCGCGGGCAAGGCGTTTTGTCCAACATTAGTCCACACTTTTTTTTTCCTCTCACTCTCTCTCTCTCTCTCTCTCTCCGCAGCAGCAGCCGCAGCCTCCGCCGCTCTACCCCGCACGCCCATTACCAATATTATATACCTTTCACTCCGACACCACCCATTCCGCCTCCTCGACGACGCTCTTTGTCCATTGTTATTGTGTCGAAATTAGCGATACACATATAAGTATACTTGCACGTGTGTAAGTAGTATATATACATGTTAATATATATATATATATAACGAATTTATCGTACATATACATGTACGCGTGTATTCTTATTAGCTGACATACTCGTAGGTATATACGTCTGCATTCATCGATCCGCGGTGTAGGTATGCGCCGGTATTTGTATGTATATAATAATACTATATATAGGTAATACAGAGCGATTCACCGAGGACGCCCGCCCCCTAGGTTTTTCTTCAATAATAACGGAGTTATAATACATATCTTATTTTTCCGAATTTTTTAATACGCTTAAAGACCGTGTTTTCGAATACTCGAGTTTATTTTATACCACCGCGGGGCGGTATACTAACTTCCGTTTTTTCAAAGGCAACCCTACGCTTTTGACTCTAAATTGTTTAGCGTATTTATTTATTTTTTTTTTTTTGTTTAATTTTGATGTTTCAAATGATAAATTCATATTTACTTAAAGATAATAACAGATAATGAAAAAAAATATTTTAAAATAATATATAAAATGATTCCATGATAACTCACATTTTCCATTAATAATTAATTTTTAAGTCTTCAAAATAAACCATATTTTTAAATGTTACGCTATTGCCATTGAAAGAGTGCTCTGTGGCGATACTAACTTTTGTTTTTTTGGAATAAGAGTCGTCTTTTTTTTTTCTCATACATTTTCAATCATACTAATTTTTGACGACCAACCCCTAGGTTTTTCTTTAATAATAATGGAGTTATAATATATATCTTATTTTCCCGAATTTTTTAATACGCTTAAAGACCGTATTTTCGAATACTCGAGTTTATTTTATACCACCGTGGGGCGATACTAACTTCCGTTTTTTTCAAAGGCAACCCAATGCTGTTGACTTTAAATTGTTTAGCGTATTTTTTTATTTATTTGTTTAATTTTGATATTTCTAAATCAACATTTAAAGAGTTAGTCAGAGCGCTCTTATCTAAACTATTTCATAAATATTAACAATGCAAATATTGTTGGCGCCCGCGGATTCTAGACATAGACCATTATCTTCTACGCTCAACATTAAATAACTCACGGAAAACACTCGTTTGAATTAGATAGGAACATAAAACAATTTTTTTTAAATATATGCCTATACATTTCAAAAAAACGAGAGAATTCCCATTTGAAAATTAGAAGTTTTTATTACCATTGGACCACGAATAAGTGATGTAAAAAATCGAAAGTATTCAAAAATATGATCTTTAAGTGCGCAGTAAGTGAGTTGATTTCTAAGACCTACTTTATGTATTAGTTGATTCCTGGGTCATTAATAGGTATGTACGAGTTGATTCCCTATTGTTGTATATCATTAGCTGTTAGAAGTGCAGTCAAAAACAAATTTTAAATGCAGGAGTAATGGGACTAGGAAATCTATGAAAACCGAACATAACAAAGTTTTTTAGAGAAATGATGTCACGGTATACTGGTTATCTCATTACTAGATACTAGTTTTTAAAAACAATGTGTTTTACATTTTTACCCATGCAACTACCTACACATTTTTTTAATAAATAATAAAATATAATATAATACAATAAATAATTGATATATAAAAACTAAATGATTTTCAAAATATAAAAAAACTAAAAAGGAACAACATTTTTGAGAAACTTGTCAGCCGACCTTCTCGTGGTGTCTCTTGGATTACGCTAATAGGCTGAATATTTGACTAAATATTGAAAAAAATATAAAATTACCCGGGAATCTACACGTATGCAGCCTTTAAGTGCATCTATTTAAAAATCCAAAAATTCAGTTATTAAATAATTCCATAATATACGAAATATACAGATTCATGACATTATTAATTACGTATTTAACATTAACAGAATATCACACTACGATTATTTGGTTACACGTCACCAGTCCCCGTGTGTGCGAAAATACAAAAGCGTATTATAGATACACATACGAATTACTTAAAGCATGCGTAATCGTAATATTATATTATGTACACTAATAAATGTTCGACTTTTTGATATAACTTTTTTTGATTTGGCGCACACTATCAATCCGATTTTGATCGATGTATAAAAAAAATGTGAAGAATCTACGAGATTTTTTGAAAAAAAAATAAGGACTACTATAATGCTTTTACGCAATATTAGGACTTACTAGTACGGTATAGTGAGTGAAAATGAAACTGTTCGGCAAGACTTGGTCTCGCTATATGTATCCTATATTTAGTCCGGTGGCTCGTGGATGCGTGGTTTATAAATACAAACTATTATCACGTCACAATCGGTTGGAGAGTATATGAAATAAGAAAATAAAAAATCAGTGTGTTTAACAAGAAAATCTTTCTTTAAAATATATTTTTCAAACTGAGAGCTACTATGGATGGCTTTATATTATATTATTATTATATTATTCACGCAACCCAAAAAATGTTAATTTTTGTTCCCTTCCTCACATATTATATTTATTGTGCTTAATTGTATATGTTACGGGCAATATGGAATACCGGGCAATATATGTATTGCCCCGTCAATGTGGTCCTGCCCGGGCAATGTAAATCACGAATTTTTTTTTAATCAACTAATATTATTTTTTATTATTATTATAAATTATAATTATTATCCATTTATAGTATTGATTTATTTTTAAAAAAATGATTATTAATTTTATTCATATATCATAATATTACAAATATTTTGATGGAATAACAAAACAAATTAACAAGTAGGTATGTATCATAATTTTATTTTTATAATAAATTATGAATTTTTTGAACACTGTATGAACTTATTTTTGTTACTTTATATTTGTAATATTATGATACATGAATAAAATTAATAATCATTGTTTTTAAAAAAAATCATACTATAAAATATAAATAGGTAATAACTATAATTTATAATAATAAAAAATAATATTAATTGATTAAAAAAAATTCGTGATTTATATTGCCCAGTATCTCGCACATTGCCCATAACATACACATTTTATATTTCTTGTTAATATATATATATATTATATATACATATATGTATAATGTATATATACTATATATATTTGTTTTTATGAAATAGTTTATGGATTTTTACATCCCTGTAAAATCTTTCCCAAATTTATGTTACCAAAATATTATTTTTCACCATGCTGTTCCTAATTAAAAAGTTAAATATTTTCTCAAAACAAAAATATATTATATATTTTTAAATTATTATGTTTTGTTAAATTAAACATGTCTACGATAATGTTAAATAATATGTTGATCGTTTCTGTGTTATATTTTTTCTATTTTTTCCTGTTATAAACACTGTCGTATAATTAATGAACAAATGGAAAATGCATTTAAGTTGATTAACTTTTATTGAAATATTAAATTATCTAAAAAATTTGTTAAATAAAGTGCTATTGTTGCGGCAATTAATTACCAAGCAGAGTGAGTTAATTCTATATAGTATATACATAACATATGTATATATATTTCTACCATTTATCTTACATACCTATCAAATCCAAAACTGAATGCGTTTTATTTTATTTTATATTAATTAATAATTGTTTTACATAGGTTTTCTCATTACAGTTATACTAAATAGTATAAATTATAGAACTATCCGATTCCCGCACAAGCTTGAAAACTTACATAGTTATACAATATATAATATAACATATCTGTGTAAATGTATATATATATATATATATATGGCACAAATTAGTAATTCAACTTAAATCTTTCGTCTCAACCTAGCTCTTTTGATCAACTATTTTAGATTGTGAATTCAGATGAAAACAACATTTTAGTTGTGTACTACTACGTGCATTTTTCGTGTACTACTATAAAAGTATACAGTATAAAAATGGCATAATAACTATAAATTATAATAATTCGAAAGCTTTTATATTTAATATTTAATGTATATCTGTGAAATAATTTTTATAAATCATTGGCATTTAAAAACATTAAAAAAGAAACAACTTTTATATTAAAATTCGCACAACGAGACATCTTAAATATACAAACTTTTACTAAAATAATATATATTATACAGTATTACCTATAGGTAGATATGATATTATGTGTTATTGTCGTTCTTTGTGATTTCATCGTGCTGTGCGCAGATGAGATAAAATGTAATTCATAAAATTACAAGTATAACAAAATCGGAAACACAGTTTTAAATATTATATTATTATACATACGATGTACCTATGTTATTTGTAATATAATATTATAAAATGTATAATAAGAACCGTGTCGGTTTGAAATTTAACGGGGGAAAAATAGCTGCGTAATCGCGAATCAATGAAATACCATACAATAATAAGTTTAGTGTATCACAATGATTATTATTAATGGTTATATTATAATATATAAAGGTGCTTATATGCTATTGTGAAAAAAAATTGAATATATAAAATTCACCTGCGAGAGCCTGTCGAATCCTAGTGCGTTGGTGGTATAATATTTGACGATCGTCATTTGTCTGCTCTTGCCTCTTACACATCATACAGATTATTAGAATAATAATTTATTATAATTATAATTATTTTATATCAAATATTTATTTAATATCAATCCTTATCGAGTATCAGTGCACCGAAATACATGACGTTGTAAACTTGTAAGTACTATGGGTTAATTCTAATCCACAAGGTACTCGTGCTGACATGTATAATTTATTGTCTTATTCTATTTCACTGAAGTCGGGTCAATCATGTTTTGTTTATTTTTATGAACAAAATTTTACCACTCTTCACGGTCAATCACCAGTTTGAAAATCCTATTTTTTATTAATCGAACTTACAAATCGAAATGAGTAATGGATAAAATAATCGATTAGCGATAAAATTGATAACAATGATATAGTTGTTACGGAACGGGTAAATAATGATTGTACTCGTTAATATTAGTCGACAACAAGTCGAAAAAATAATTTTATAGTATATTTTGTGAGTCATTCTAGTGAAGAACTTGTTTATTTTATCACTTATTTTACCATAATAACTCAATAATTCAATTTTTAAAACTTATGGAGTTCCGGCCGAACAAGAACATATGGTAAAATGAAATAACCATATCATAAAACCGCGCAAGATTATATTAATAAAAACTGATCATATATAACTAAACAGGTATAATGTGTACGCAATGAATCGCAGAACTGAGGAGTTGATAAAGGAGTAAAATTCGTGGGGAACCATTTAGGCAAGCTTTAGACTGATTAGCCTAAATTTTAAACAAATTCCTCACAAGTTTTTCTAAAAGAAACTTCAAAAATACGTAATATGTATAGTTTATATTTATAAAAATTTCAAGTTTAAATTTTTACGAAATATAATATTTAAATGAAAAATAATGATATCAACTATTATTTTATAATTCAAAAATATTATTCATAATGACTTATACTTTTTTCTATGACGTATTGTATTATTATTTTTATACACAATTAAATTAAAAAAAAGTTTCCATTACAGTGGTTAATGACTTACTCAATGACAAATATACTGCACACAATATATTCTAAAACAGAGCAATTACCACAATTTAAAAAAAAAAATTAGAAATGATTATAATGAAATAAATATTTTCTATTTCCTAATGATAGTAGGTATTGATAATATCTGGAAAATCTATTTTAGATGCATTTAATTTTAGCGATCAATTAAAATCACTACATAATATATAGTGTTGCATTAAAAAGATAGTCGAGGGTTGAAATTTTCATTGATCAACGTCCAACCCACTCCGAGTCAATATATTTTTATGTGACGCTAAATGACATGTGCAGTGGGGTAGATATTTAAGAAAAGAGGAGATTTTTTTCAATATATATTACCTAAATATATACCTAATTCTAAAAAACACTTAATTATATTAGTTACACGTGTCACTTGGGTCTAATAACTTAGTGATGAGATATGATGATGTTATACACTTTCCACAGTTGACGTGCAAATACAAACTATAAAGATTTTGCGTCCATAGTGGGTATAAATAGTTATAAATTACGTATCAAAACGACTATGATTCTATAATATTTAAATAATAGTAAACTTATAAATTTGCTCGTAAAATTTAATGAGTCATAAGGTTTACGTCACAACAATTAAAAAATAGTCTAGTTCATTAATCTATGGGCGTTAAGCTATTAGGCCAGGGGGGTAGAATTTTCTGCCCCCTCTTAAATCCATCACTGCGAATGTATATAATTCAATAATATGCACAATATTACAATGGTACATAATTTATAGCCATCAAAACGTTTTCCATCATATACAGAAATAATAATAATATCATATAATTATGTTTAATAGTTATTATAGGTAGTTATTATTTTTTTATATTACAATATTAATTAATATTCGTCCCAGTTGGTACCTATAACGATTATTTATTAAGAGCCTCCGCAACCGTAACAATACATAATAATACAACACATCACTACTCAGTAGGTACACAAAAGACCAACCCGATTCCATTAATATAAATTCTAATTAGTTTTTTTCTCACTGTAAGTTGATATAATTCTTCAGAAATAATTTATCAATTTCAAAATATCTCTAAAATTATTCAACTAACTGTTTAATTTCAGTGTGTTTTATAATACTTTTTAAAATGATTATTAATTGAATTTCATAATAACAGTGAACAGTACAATATAGTATAATACATTATGACGTGTAGTATTGTTTTGTCACCAAGTCATGTAGATGGTGTATAATTTTAATTTAGAGTTATAACTGTATAGCGTTTTATTTTACTATACATTATAGTCATTATACATAATATATTAAAATAAAATTACGGTTTGTTGATATCATATTTATTAAAATATAAATTATTTGTTTAACATAAGTATTATGTGTAATTTAAGGTAAAGTCTAAAAATCATAAGGTAGCATTCCTTAAAAATGATTTATTGTTTTCATATTCTCTCTAAAATCATTAATTTAACAGTTTAATTAGAATATATCTTATACCATTGAACTTCAACATTGCTGGTCAAAATAGTTATTTTCGCGATATTTTTTTTTACAGCTACAACACAAATTATTTCAGTTAAGTACCAAATAATGCATACAAACAAATTGAAAGTTGTTTATTTTTGATATGGACATAGACAATGTCAATTGAAAATATTCGATTTTCAGCATTGAGTTGCACGTTGTAGGTACCTATGTATTTTAATGAATGTTTGAAACAATTAGGTATTTGCTATTTATTATTTTATTGTACAACTATGTGGTATAATAAATTATGTAGGTATACATATTATGTACGATTGATACGACATAAAATTTGTATTATGAACTTAATAATTTCAGTATTAAATTTATCATGATATTTTAAATTCTGTCGAAAACATATTATAGACAGATATTTTTATTACATGCATTAAAAAATAAGGAATAAAGTTTATACTATATTACTGATTTAAAAAATTGACCATCGCGTGTGTTGTCTACTGAACAATATACGTCTTATATTATTATATAAGCCGAATATACCTACTTATATGATAGAGCGAACTAAAAATATCGGTCGGTGCGAAAAGACCCGGTTAATTAGATGTACAAAAACAAAATGAATCAAAAATAAATAAAAACATTAAAGCCCACATAAAGCTATGTAGTGTAGGAATGCATTGTACAACGACGTGGTTTGAAGTACGTGAAAAAAAAAACTAGGTATAATATAAGCTGACTAACTGCATAATGTATACTATCACGAACCGCGTTTCGACCTCGAGCATGTCAAAAATAAATCGAGTTTTCGGCATGGTTACCTAGACAGACGGAAGACGGAAAAAAAATCGCACGGTTATTAGAGAAAACTGGTTCGAAAATCATTTTTATATTTCACTAATATTCATATAGGTACAGATATCTACTATCGCATGCGTGAGCGTCTGTACGCGTACGTGTGCGTGTGTGTGTGTGTGTATAAATAAATAATAATAAACAATAATATAAAAAGAAAACAATATCATTAAGACCCACCACACTCGGGGGAAAGGCGTTTACACCCCACGATGCGCACTACCTTCGGATCACGCGATTCGGTCCGAAATAGCGTCGCATTTCTCCAGCGGCTGCGGCAACGACACGATAACATTATACCTATCCGCCGATAATGGCCCCATTCGTTAGCTTTTACACGGAAACGCCATTACAGATATAAATACGTGTACGTTTAAATGTACATATACGTGTGTGTGTGTGTGTGTGCGCGCGCGCGCGCGCGCGACGAGTATAGTGCATATTATAATACGTGGACCAGTAGCGGCGGCGGCGCACAGAAGGAGAAAATGCGCATTATATATTATACGCTATATATAGGTAGTGTGAAAACGACCGACGCGGAGAAAGAGACGTGGTGTGTGTGTATGTGTGTGAGAGAGAGAGATAAATGGACGGGATGAAGGAAAGAGTGAGGGGAAGAGATAAACACCGAAATTGAAGACGGAGAGGAGACAGAGAGGGATAGTGACAGCCGCGGATAGAGGACACAATTATAATCATTAGTTGCCCGAGTTTTACTACAAAATGTGCAGGACGACGACGACGACGACGACAAATGGAACGGCACGCGCGTCGTTCGTATATTATACGCGTAACACGAGTCGTATTGTACACAATCTCGAGAGAACTAGTGTAATAATAATACGTGAACCACCACACATATGGCGACAACACTTATTATAAGAGTGTTCGCCGTGTAATATAGGCACCGGAAGAAAACTATTCGCTCACTAAACGACATAATGGTGTTATTTATGTGTAATAGTCGTACTTATTCGATTCATTTCCGAATTCACTCGACTTCATTTAGTGCTTTTTTACGTATTTTTTTTATAAGTTTTAACACAAACGGGTGTATACACTATACACTTAGTTTTTTATTAGTTAATCAATAGTATAATAATCATTTCTCAACGGATAAAAATAAAAGTGAAATTGTTCAATGGATTTAAAATCCTGCAGTCTCCACTAGATATTTAAGAACGTAATTTGAAGTGCAGTAGGCATATTTTTAGAGTATGCAGATTTTATATTATATGCTCAATTTAAACTAAATTATCAAATGTATGGTGCATTATTATTTTATCAACTAATACTCATTAGTAACAACTTTTATTAATTAATGCTAGAAAACACACTGCTTATGCTCGAGAAAAAACAATATTTCACGATAATTATGTATTATCAAAACTTAAATATTATACCAAATAAATGTGCTCGCCATACTTGTATTATACTTACCAATAGGGGCGTTATAACTTGGTTTGGAACTACGATAGGAAATCGTTATAATTTAACGAGTGACGAAATATTATTCAGGGACAGTTATTGCCCATTGGAATAAATAAAAAACCCAATAAAAATGATTTCATGATTATACAAGTGTTTAATAAACTTAATATAAAGTTATAAATGTCTGAGGTTTTTATGGTTTATTACTATTGTTACTTAAAATTTGAAGTACCTACGATTTATTTTATATGTTGAGACGTATTGCACGTTATTATTGAGTGATACTTAAATAAAAACAGAATACATAAAATGCTAAACACTATATACGTCATATTATCATTAAGGTTAAAGTTAAATATAATTGTCTTATTTTATTATTTTACACTTCGATAATATAATTGTATTACCTGACCCATTTTATAGTTAAGTCTAATAAATTATTAGTTTAGCATAATATGATTTAGGTTGACCTAAATTTTTTGGGACTTTCATTAGATAGTCAATGTCTCCGTACAAAATATATAAACATGAAAAGTGTAAAAACCTATTTTAAAAGTACCAGTTTATTTATGTATTCACTCAGTAAGTATCAAAGTATGTAATTAAAATGCAAATTTAAATTAAAAATTGTATATTATTCTAAACAGCTTGTACACTTAAATTTAACTATAATATTAATATTATTATGTTATTATGTATCTTACGATTCGTAATCAATGAATGTAATTAGCAAATAGCGATAGGAAAGTACACATAAAAATATATTTTTTTGAATTGTTGATGGATTTTGTATATGAACAGTTTAGTTGGTAAGTTACATTCTATTATATCATATACAATTGTAAAACTTGGAAATTTGCTACCAGTTAAAATAATAAATTTAATACATTTTACATTTTATAAATCAATGTTTTAATAATGGCTCTTATTATGTGGATGAGTTAAGGATAATTATTTAAAAATTCTGAAATAAACCAAAATAATGTACTGAGAAACCAAAAAAAAAAAAAAAAAAAATATTAAATCAAAGTCAATAGAAGGTTCAGAATTAAAACTTTTAAGTGTTCATCTAGAAAGACAAGAATTAATATATACATGATCGCATAGCAAAAAAAAAAACATTATCTCTAAAAATAACAAAGTAGATTTTTCTTAATTTAGAGAATATAAAACATAAAGTACACTAATTCGTTGGGTAATATTTTGTAAATTATTTGGATCCGAACTTTTTTCAACAATATGTCAACTCGTTATAAGAAAAATTTAATGTAATTTAATAAAAAAAATAGTTTATAACTTTATAAGTTACTATTTTCAGAAATATAAATATCTCAGTGAAAGTACATTCTTTGATATGGTTCTAGTAATATTTTATTCACAAGATAGCATCTAACCAATAATAATACTATTGTTAATAAATTAAAAGCATAAAATAAAAATTATTCGACATTATTTTTATTTTTTTTCTACTTTAGTTCTTTGTGTTATTATTTTAGTATCGATTGAATTCATCTATACCTAATGATATTTTTACAAAAAAACCAATTTATTTTTTTTTTACATATTACCTATGCAATTAAATAAAAAATGTAATAACTCTCTACTATAACATAATTTTAAACTTAATGATATATTATTTTTATATATATGTATTGTATGTAGGCCGTAGGGTGTTTACGTAAAGAACAATTTTTAATAAAAATAAATTAAACCAAAATTAATTTTGAAATTAAAAATACGACCAATTCGAAATTTATTAAAGCTACATTTTTAAACAGGAGAACATCAATTAACTTTATACAATTCTTAAAAATATAATATGTGAGCCCTAATTAATATAATATAATTAACATAATCTTTGAACTTTATTGAAGTATTGAGATAATGATTTTTTTCTAAATCATTATACAAATTAAATAAATATTTCCAATGTTATTTTGTATATATTATTATTATTACCATCATATTATGAAATATACATATACATTTATTTTACGAACAAAATATCGATTAGGCAGAACGTAAAACATTTTTTTTCTACATTTGAACAAATTAGAAAGTAAAAATAAATATACATTAATATTAAATAATATAGGTTGGAGTGATTGGACATGTAATAGGAAAGCATTAAATACACAATACAGAAAACAGCTGATACTTATATGTATATAATATATATTATATTATATCAAATAAAATAAAATTTATCAAAATTTAGATTTACAAATATTATAATGTTTTGTAATAAATTAATCAGTATTTCTAGAGTTTTTACCTAGTTTTTTAACATTATAGATGGCCCGGGTGGATATTTTTTTTTATTTTAACACATTTTTATAATTTCCATTTAGTATTTACTATACACTACATTGTTATATATTACTTATAACTTATAAGGTTAACTTTGAAATTACTTGAAACAAAATTAAAGATACCCTCTAAACACGTTTTGACAAAAACAATAACAATAAATTACTTAATAATTCAATGCGAAACTCAACGATAAAAATCGTTTCACGATCACTAAATTAAAAGGTACATTTTTGGTCGATTATAAATTATATAGTGTTGTAAATCATTGAATAAATCAATTACGCAATTACGATAACTTCACCATTAGATAAAATATTTGGTCGACCGCATCACTCATATTAGCCATCAAGTTGAAAATAATTACAATACCTAATATATAAAAAAAAAAAAAAAAAATTGAAGAAAAAACAGATCTACCTCATAATAATATGTATACGCATATTTTATATTCGTGATAGTGCGTGTGGTTATTATGACAGTTATGTAACGATTTCGTGTAGCCGTATCGCTGTAAATTCCACTTGTAGACTTGTATAGGGTGTCTGATAATTCACTTATAACACGTGAACGCGCGATGATATCTCATCTATTAAATAAGAAAATGATCTTCAGATTGATATGATAAAAACAATAAAATATCATATTCTGTACTATAGATTGTTTGATGCTATACGTGTAAAAACCTAATCAACTGGTGTATAGAATATGTCTCGGACCACAATTATTATCGTAATAGTTGATGAGCGCAGTCGCAAAAATAAACGTACACTGTCGAGCTCTCGGTGTGTTTGCTTAGTCTGCGGTCCAATACAAAAGCGACAGA
Source organism: Schizaphis graminum (assembly GCA_020882235.1). NCBI lineage: Eukaryota > Metazoa > Arthropoda > Insecta > Hemiptera > Aphididae > Schizaphis > Schizaphis graminum. The sequence goes on from CM037033.1 coordinate 97,027,340, forward strand.
CATTCGAAAAACGTTACGAAATTTCAAATATAGCGACAGCGGCGCGTAGGTCGTAGGTATATCGATTCGAATAGCACGACGCGCGTGTCGCAGTTATTTTCTCCGAGTAATGATCTAAAAGAGAAGTCTATATCGCGACCGCCTGCGACACACGCGTAAAACACAGGCGCATATACACCCTGTATACAGATCGTCTTCGACGCTACTCCGATGCAGCTTGATCGGCGGCGGCGTATGTGTTAATTTTATTTCGTGTGTTCGATCCGGAAAGTATTATAAAACGTCGGCCGGTCATGATATACGCATACACATACACACACACTCACGCGTACACGCATACTACACACACGAGGCTATGACCAGTTGCCGGTTTCGTGTTGGTAATGATAGAGAATTAGCCAAGGTGTCAAGGGGAGGTACCAAATAGTGGGCCTTAGGGCGTCCCACAACGCCTCATGCTGGTTCCTGTGTCGACCAACCTGTTATTATAAAGACCTCACAAGATGTGGTACCCTGGTCGACGTTATATACGTTCCGCTAGGATGAAAAATTGCGGTAATTCTTATTTTAACATTTACACAAAATACACACCGACGTCCGTGTATAATAATAATAATAATATGTGATACGACGGAATTATTATATATTAATATACAAGCAATATTAGGAAATATTATTATTACATTACGAGTATAATATATTTTGTAGACATATAGGTATGTTCCCAAAATATATCGGTATATATATATATGTATATATATATATATGTGTGTGTGTGTGTATAAAAAAAAGGCAGGTAGGTACATATGGTCGATACCTATTATATATATATATATTTGCAACAATGTGAAATGATAGCTGGGTGTATGGTGTGTATGTCTCAATTAGTGATCATGGAACCGTCTTTCAATAGGTTATGCGCGTATTATATATATATTACCATCGTGTAATAACATTAATAATAGCGCAATAACAATAATAATAATAATAATAACAACGTGTGTTTGCGAGCGCCTTCGCACACAATACATGACACGCACATAAATCATGAAATGGCAAATTTCGGTCTTTTCATCGTGACATTTTAACACGGCGATTGGTCGGCTCGCGCGGCAACGGTCAGCGTCTGCGATGGCAAACGTGCGAGCGCGCGCGTGTGTGTGTGTGGCGATGTGTGCGACCGAGGGAAATAATAATATAGGTAATACAATAATAATAATAACAACACGAGAACCAAGCGAAGAAAAACAAATTAAGACATTACGGTTCGCCGCCGCAATATTATATTATTATTATTATTATTATAGGTGTAGGTAAAACTCTACCGTGGTCGCACGCCGGCTATAGCGCGCGCGTAGGTAATTGTTTTAGGCTGAGAAGTGGCTATTGATTATTATTATTATTTTGTAATCGGATTCAATAGATTTTTACGCCGCCGCCAACGACGACGACGGTACTCGACGGTATATAATGTTATTATTATACTATACTATTATAACGTCTCAGATGCGCAGGATAATATTATCATAACACGCATTACGAGTCCTTCAGGTAGATGTATAGGTAATATATATATAGTCAGGAAGGTACGACGCCACAGTATATGCGTTGTCGAGACATAAGAAACGTAATTGAATCGTCGTTTTTGTCATTAACCGCGTTTTAAGTGTGTAATGCGATAAAGTATATAAACTGTGAAATAGGATGAACATCGGATACACAAGGATACACATATTACATGTAATTTACCACACATTCCGTCGTTCAGAATAGACCGGAAGGTCTTAAAATTGTCACATAAATGTATTTTTTTCTTTTAATTAAACGTTATCACTGTTCTTAATATTATAAAAAACTATTGTGAAATCGTTTGGTTAGCTCTTATCATAAATCATCAAAAATAACGATTTTGTATGTGAAGAAATAAGTTTAACAGTATGTTTTACTCAGCACACCCGAATATATTCCAATTTATAGATGTTTTAAAAAATGTACAAAAAGAAACTTATATTAAACAACGAAGTATTCATGTAATTAAAAACAGACGAATGATGGTATGTGAAAAAGAAAATTATTTAAGACAAAATATGGCAAAATATTATATTATGATTATATTAAGAAGGTATCATTCAAGTTTTTACCAATTTTTTAATTTTTTTTAACTACTTTATTATTATTATATTATTAACCTACACAATTTATTTTACTTACATCTAATTGCATAACAATGATAAAAAACAATATTTTTAACCTACCGATAGTCATAATTTGCTATCGACAGTCCTAAGTCTGTATAAAATGGGAAGGAAAATAATGTTTATACGTTGGGACGCAATTCGGGTAGTTGTTAATATGGTTGGGACGCAATTCGTGTAGTCGTTAAATATCTTTGGGACGCAATTCATGTGCAGCGCGATCTTCGATATGATTTTAAAATAACAAAACGGATCAAAATATATACGATTTAAATAGATTCAGTTGACATTTGGGGTATCGTGGGGTATACATTGGTAGCCCTATTTTTTACTATAAGTACCACCGCATATTGCCATATTGGTCCGCCTTAATTGTATGTTGCACCGATACAACTAACATGTCATAAATAGACTATAATAATAATTATTGAAAAATATTTCATAAGTAATATATTGTTTTAATCTTTATTGTAGTTAACATAACTTGACAGTTGTAAGATTATAATCAATGGATCGAAATTAAAAAATATAATTATCTTAAGATTGTGACATAGAGAAAAACAACTCTTCTTGATATTCAATAAATAAAGCGAGCTGCTATTAATTTATTAAATATTAGTAAAAATCAATCTTACGTTATTCATTTTATTAATTATTTAAAAACTCTTAATTTCAAATTTCAAATTATTGATTTACAAATAACTGTATGCTAATAGCTTACATTAAAGTTCTTTTATAATAATATATTGCTCACAGCTTTATCTGTCTAATCAAAAATTTGATTTGAATTAATGGTATTAGAAATTACCAGGGCAAAGATTTGTATGCAACAGCACGATTTTTGTTGCTACATTCAAATTGAGTTTTAGTGAGTAATGTCCACAATTTATATCATTCTGATGAAAATGTTACTATTTTTATTTTTCATGTTTTCGCATATATTGAGGTTTATGCATAGTCTTGCATATTCTATAATCTATAATATGATCATCGTATTTATTGTATTTGAGCCTGTAATATTCAAAGTATATAACTTAATTTTTTTGTCAAATACAAATTGTATTTTTATAGACATAATCATATGATACAATATGCGATAAAATATTAAATAGTTTGACGGAGAAAAATGAATACAGTTAATAAAAGTATGTAAGATATCAAGTAAAATATCAGTATAAAATCAAAGGGTCATCTTGTCGGGTATTGGTGTATTGATACAATACTATTTTTTTATATTATGTACCTATAGTACAAACTGTTCAGCTTTTGGTGCATCACCATTAATTAAACTGATTTTCAATGTGATTTTAGTAAAATTATGCAATTTTCATTTTAAAAATACCAAAAGTCAAAAATAAAAGTGCCAAATTATGAAAATTTGTTGTAGAATTTTCAATCGATGTTTTTAACAAATCAATACTACACTCCAATTGCCATCATCATTTATACATAGAAATTTAAAAAAATACGTTATCGTAAGATATAACCCATGTCACACGTATTTCTACTGTTGAATGTGAATTATAAATTTTATTACCAAAATAATAATTAATAAAAATCAAAATGCATATTTTACAAGTTTTTATTGCATACAAATTCTAGACCTGCAGGCCATTACTCATTATAAATTGAGGTTCTAAACTTAAATATATGAATTCTATTTATAGATAATGACAGTATAATAAAGATTCAAACCAACATAATAATAGGCAATAAAAATGTATTTTATTTTGAAAAATACATTATAATATGCATTATATAGGTGAAGGAGTAGGTTTTAAATTTCAAAACTTCTCATCCGCATAGCGTTGCAAATTATCTTTGCATATAAAAACGTATAAAAAGTTATTTTTTTCTTATATGATCCTCGACCACTTATTGACGGAATTTAAAAAAAAACGTATTTTTAAGAGTGTTGACTGGCTGTCAGACTTCAACAAATAGGCTAAAATGTATAAAAGAACAAAAATTAAGATTTTTTTTTATAAAAATGTCAACAAAAAGGTAAGAAAAATCGCTCACAGTAGGTGTCGATTGTGCCTTGTCAGTTGTCATTGAGTAGTAAGTAAATAATACATTTTAAATTTGAATTCAATTCAAAAATGAATTATTGCATACTATGAATAATAATTCGGAACTGACATCTGTCAGCTATCACCCTATAAAAAAATATGTCTATATATATTATAATATAATGGTTTCAGTATAATATTGAACTAGATATTTACGGAGAATAATACATTCTCTTTTTTTTTTAATGAATATACAAAAAATTAAGTCTAATGCCATTTACATTTGTTATGTTTGTTTTATGTTGATAATTTTTATATTCAAATGATTTTTGTTGTTTAGTTATTATTCTAAAAATAATAACAGTAGAAATAGTTGAAACATTCTATTGCCATAATGCCTTCAATATGAATTTTCCTCACACGGATTCATTTTAAAATTATTTAGACTAATTAGTATAATGTCAAGCTTCTTATTTAATATTTATATTTTTAATTTACAATAATTGGTATTAAACTATTAACTCAAGTTAATAACAACAATAATGTAATATATTCATATATTCATATAGATACTATAATAATATGTATCGCTATGATTTTTCAATGAATAGGTCCTACACAAGGTACCTACTATTAAATACCGATAGAAAAATAAATAAATTATATTGCTTAATATAAGTAATATATAATATATATTACAAAATAGCCATTGGGATAGATGATGATACATATATTCACTCTTAGCTGTTTCTCAAATTCATATTCAATATAACCGCGCGTTACAGCGTCATAAGTTAAATAACTTCGCTGTATAGTAGGTTAGGTACATTATTATAGAGCTGTTATTTATTATTGAAACTTTATAAACCAAATAAAACATTTAAATAATAATATTTAATTATGTGTATTTTATTATACACATTTCATATGAAAAATAGTATGACTGCAATAATCATCGTTCAGATTTCACTGTCTATTGTTCGGCGCCTACATACCTTTTTTTCTTTTACGACTGAAGTGAATGGAATAATATAAAGAGAGATCACCTACTACCCATTTTCGTCAAGACCATTGGATAACATTTATTATTAGTAAGTAAATATTAAACTTTCCTAGAAGAGTTCACAGCGATTGCGTTATACCTACGTGAATCTAAACATTTTATGATTCCGAAGCCTGTAAAACGACCGTGACGGAGAGATGATGCGATAAAATATGGTTCGAGTATAACGCTAACGGATACCTCTACGCTATTTATTTATTATTTCTCTTCGTCTCAATCGAGACGTCACTGTGGAAAAAATATTCTATTGCAGATAGGTATTATCGATATCATTATTGTAAAAATTGCTTCACAATAATTGCTGTGACTACGCTATAATAGTTATTTCCATATAATACCGATATGATTCTTGAAAGTCGACGAACGTCAGTGACTAACAGGTACATATCGGTAAAACATATTCTACCGTATAACGAGAATCATTGCGATAATATATTGTAATATTATAACGACGGCAACACGTTTGCCGAGGTTCACTCAATCTTTTTTCTAACGTCGGTTTGACGACGGTCGTGTATTTTAATCGATTGGCGTCGCGAGCGCCGGTCGTATGGTGTTTACAGGGCCAGCGCTAGCTTTTGCGAGGCTCTGGGCGAAATCATATATCGCTATGGTTGTATATATTATTATAATATACAAGTTTTGATCCGCGAGGCCCTCATATAAACGCGAGGCCCCGGGCAAGTGCCCTGCTCGCCCCCCCCCCATTGCGCCGGCCCTGGGTGTTTATACGAGAATCTCGATGTTATAGTATATCCTATTATAAAATTAAATTTTGATAATATTTTTGAGTACAAGACGACGAGTTTTTTTAAAAAAAATTAAAATTTTGAAAAGTTAAATGTTAGGTATTTAAAAATGTTATAATTTATAGCTATTTCTAAACGTTATATAATTAACGTTGTATTGGGCATAATGGAAATACCTCATCGTCTTGAGCAAAGAAATATCATCGAAATTTAATTTTACAAGAGGTTTATTCACTCTAAAACCAAAATCGAGCGAGTTCTACTCAGACCGCGTAAATGCGTTTTGTCTGTGTTGCGCGTGGGCTAGAGAGAGAAAACAAACAGTGCGCCGACATCCTCTCAACGCACGACGTATGCGCGGCGCAACGACAATAACCATCACCGCCGTTTTTGACGATCCGTTTACAGCCTGCACTGCGAGGCGCGTATACTTCTTGCGACACTGTATTTCTTCTTTTCGGACAACGTTTCGGCATATACCTATACACATATATATATATATATATATATTATATTATATTAAACGATTATTGTTATTGCCAGCTTGTTTCACAGAAATTCGTAAACGCGACCGTTTGTGTCCATCATCATAATAATATGTGCAGGTTTAGGTAGCGAGCGTGTGCATCCCTTTATTGTACGCCGCGCCGACGCGACTATGGTCACGACGTGACCTACCCCTCCGACGGCGTGTGAGAGCGAGTGAGGGGGTGGGAAGGAGAGAAAAGGAGACAAAACACAGAAAGGGAAAAAAAGGGACAAATATATTATTATAATATATATATTTATATATAGTTGAGATACTCTTTCGAGCGGCTTTTCTTTTTGAAAATCGAATTTATACGGACTGCGAACACATATTATATTATTATGTACATGTACATACATGTCGCGATGTGTTTGTGTGCGCGAGCGCGTGCGTACCTACTCGTAGTATACACATGTATAATATTATTATATGCGTATGTATCGGAGAAAGAGAGTCTTGTGTCCCATATAATGGCCCTTAGATCCCATAATATAATATTATTATATATTTCGTACCAAAAGCGCGAGTGTGTGTGTGTGTGTGTGGGTAATATCACAAAAAAATAAAAACGCCGCTTCCCATAAACGAGATTATAATCGTACATCGGTATATATACATGTGTAACGATATATATGTATATATATTATCTGCAGTTGTATGTGTGCGCACGAAATTGTAGTTTGTCGATATTATTATAATATGTATGTATGTACATATACTTAATACCTATACGCACATTGTAGGTATATAAAATATTATGCATGTGACGCTTATACGTGCGCGTCTCTGCAGCCCTGCAAGACCTATACTGACCGTATATGTATATTATAAAATATAATACATCGCGCGTACCCCCGGCCTACACTCGGGTATAACATAATATAATATCATAATATGTTAAAACGTTATTGTGTCAACAGCAACGGAACGTTTTAAATAAAAACACACATTTTGAAATGCGTCTACGACGGTGGACCTATCTTCTTATTCGAGCAGCGCATTTATTATACACAACATTACAACTATTATATTATACAATTACGGCGGTGGTTGTTCAGCGCCGCCAGCCGTCGACGATTGCTGCATCAATGACAAATGCACACGGCTTACATGATATTATATTAAACTATACCTGTACATAATTGCACACATGACATAATATTATATAGTACGATAGTATGGACATTATAACTGTTGGACGCGAGATGACACATTACGTGGTAATAATAGAATTTTTAGGAATATTCATTTAAAATTAAGTAGGTACATAATATGAGTACGTAAATGAACATCAACCACCAAGCCCGTCGCATATGGAAAACTATAATCGTTTTCACTATTGGACAAAAGAAAAAAAATACGAATAAACAGGTATATGTATATTATATTTATATAGTAAATTGCGTTTATTTTATTGGCCGTAACGTAAGCAGTGACATTAAGCTTGCCTAAAAAAAAAACGATTTCCTTTGTAGAATAAATCGACGAGTTGTGTAATAATAATAATAATTGTTATTATGACATTCCTATACATAATAATTTACACAACATTATTGATCGAAAATCGTTTTTAAAATGAATCTACAAACATAAGGGTTCAAACTAATCCAAGTATTTTAACCGATAAACGATTTTACAATGATATGTATATCTATATATAGATGTCTACATCATCGAAAGGCGTGTGGGGGATGTCCATCATATAATGCGACAAAACCACAATACAATGGAAACTTTCTACCAAATGTTCGACATATACCGCACAAGCTCTAGCAATTTTAAAATCTATTAAGTACACTATTTCCAAAGTAGATGATAACATTATAAAAATATTTAGCGACTCCCTCTAGCCCCTCTCCACCCTCGTCAGCCTCCAAAATTATCACTCGCTTTCTGAAATTTTCAACACTCACTTCATAATACAACAATCAGGCAAAAATATTACTTTCATCTATGTCCCTGCAGGCCATTGAAAAAAATAGATATATCAGCCAAACTTGTCCATTCATCTCTAGATGCTCTCACTTTACCCATCTTTCTCCTGTATAAAAACCTAAAGAGAGTAATCGTAGACGACCTATTACTTCTGTGTGAAATTTAACAATATGAAAATTACACAAAACTAAACGAAGTTAAAAATCTTTCTAACCGTCTCAGGATAGAACACACCCGTCTTACTTACTCCCATTTAATAAAAAAAGAAGACCTCCCCCTATATTTGTACATGCTGTGGGGTCCCCATCACGCAGTCAAACATATTATTAACAAATGCAGAATTGATAATAAGGAGAGAAGACAATTTAAACTTTCTAATCACCGAGCTGAAATACTCAACCGTAAACTCAACAATGTTTTCAAGAAGTTATCAAGCTGATTCAGTTCCTATCGGAAACTCACTTCATTAACAAAATCTAAATTGCACTCAAACTTTACTTAAAAATATATTTTTACTTTATTCCTATTGTTTAATTATCTATTATATTAGTTAAACTATAATGTATTAGTATATGTAGCAAAATGTAACATCACGTTCAACGGCTACAGACGCCGCAGATAATTTGTTTAATAATAGTAATAATATGTATCTATAAATACTACAGGCGTACGCCGCGCGCCGAAAAAGCTAAAAGCTAAGGTCAAAAAACCAGCATTGAAAATACGTTGTGCTACAGAAACTCAACAAGAATTATCGAGTACACCTCGACAATACGTTGATGTCACTCGACAGATGCGAACCGACGAAAACAACATCAGCATCAGGAGCTAGTGTACAGTTTTCCGAACGGATTCGGCGGAGAAAAAAAATTCGGTTTCTATACAGACCTTCTCACGTTTACGTTCGGCGGAATCTATCCTTCGCACTGACCGAGTCATGTCGAATATACGTATACCTACGTATTATTATTGTTATGTATATAGATTGACGGATATTATATAGAACGGTTAGTTGGTGCGGCCGAGGCATGTAATATATCGCCGCCGCCGTAGCCGAATCATCCGACCGAAATTAGCTGTCACAATAGTCCGGGAAAAAAAATTACGTGTCGGAGCCGAGAGGATATCATTATTATTATCGTGTGTAAAGGGGAAGTGTATTATAATATAATATACACACACACACACACACACACACACACGAATACGACCACCGGCGGCGGTTGTCTGTACGGTGGAAGGTAGCGAGCGGAGAGGCACGGCCGCTAATGGTTTTAATAACACCCATTCGATATCATAAGCGCGTGCGTGTGCTCATATTATTATATTATATCCACGTATTATAATAATATTATTATTATTATTATTATTATATTATGTACAGATATTAATAAACACATCAACTCGCGGGCGGCGTCGGTGTCGGTATAGGTATATGTGTATGTGTTGTGTATAATATCGTAATATAAGTCGTATAAAATAATAACATTACACATCATACATATATATGTTATTATGATTTTTTTTTTTTACGAATACGCGAGTGTGTGTATAATAATAATAATAATAGTAATAGTACGTGATACCGCCGCCGCTGACGTACCTATATGTGTGTACTCTCGCGTATATTACCTAAGTATATTATAATATACAACACACATATATAGGTGTATTATATATGCCTAATACATATAACGTAATATTATTATATTGCGTTATATATAGACAATATTATACGGATCGCGCGCACGCTCGTGTATACTATTGCCCCGCTGCACCATCGACGACTATGATGATGATGACGAAGACGACGAAGACGACGACTACGACGACGGCGACCCGTTCTCGTGAGAAAAGCCCCACGGCCACCTTACGGTAGAATATAATAATAATAATATATTAATTGACTAGGCGTAAATAGTTTTACTTTTATATTCTCTCTCTCTCTCACACACACACACACACACACACGTACACACTCACACATATGCATACATACCTGCATACAACATAAGTACAACTATATACGTTATACAAGCGCTCGCACTTCAATTTTCCACTCGACAGATCGGAGACGCCGCACCAAAGGACTTTACGTGTTTTGACTTATGAATTTGCAATGATCGTTTATTCGTGTAACAAATAACAATAATAATTGTATTACAAGTTATACATTTAAAATATATAATAAAACGTTCGATAAAATCGTACTGATATTCTATATATAACAGCTGGTAACAATATTATTGCGATTTCTCGTTTCCCTATCTAATACATAAAATACAATGATTTTAATCCGTACATCGTCTTATTATGTTTTTGAACAACTCGCTGTAAATACATTTTTTTTGTCCATTTTGTTTTTCGTTAATTGTTGTAAAACGTTTAAATGTAAATTAATAGTGACTTTAATGATAGATCCTGAAATAGTATGCGATGCTGTGGCCCTACGGGCATTAATGAATTAAAACAACAGAAACAAACTATCTTTTAACTCTTACCGTAAGTACATATAGGTAAATATTTAATGTATTATTATAATATTTAACGCTCAAATCTTAGTTCTTCAAACCTTTAGCTAAAATATAAATAATATAGAACTATGCAAAATTAAATACAGATAATTTGTCAAAAATGTATTTATCGACGAATGAAAATACAATTACGAAATAATTACGTATCATTTCAAATTGTTGTAACCGTAGTTGAAAATTTTAATCTATAGATGAAACAACAAGTGCTATGTAGTTTTTGCTTATATTATAAAATTATTTTTTTTTTTACCTGTATTAAAAAGAATCTTGCTTAAAATAGAAAAAATTTCCGGTCCCAACCATTTCCATATTACACAGATTTCACTGTACTAATAGTAGCGTATGATATGATGGTCGGTTTCAATAGCAATAAATGTTTAAATCGATGATTTTATTTAAATTACATTTATAACATGCGTATTGTTTATTATTGATACTAGTCAACGTCATCAAGGCCAGCATCCATTAATGATTTTTAAACTACAACTTTATAAAAAATGAAAACTTTAGGAACTTTCGAAGAGATTTTATTCAATTAATAATATCGGGTTATCAATTACATTAGGTAGTATTATTTACTTCGAGAGAAATTCTAATTTTTGGTTATACTTATATTAATGCATAACATCTTATTGATATAGGTTACTCATTATGTATTTAGGTGCATCATATGCATAAAATTTAAAAATATACGTATTTAATAATTATTTTTATGAACATTTAAAATCGTTTTAACACCTTATTAAACTAAATTTTGTTCGTAACTTTTTCCTTAATTATGGTTATATAAACGCACCAGCTGTATTACAAAGTATATAATTTTACACATAACAAATCCATAATTGGTATATCAATAAATTATAGTACCTACTATGTAATATATGCATTACAACTACAGGTATTATTAATTTCATTATTATTATATGTATCGATTTTTCATGCATAATAGGTTCAAAAATGTTCCTCGAATAGTCGAACTAATCCGTACTTACGAGTATATATGAATTTTGTACCGCTTCCCCAAGACTCAAGCAGTGGGAATAATAGACTCTATATTATAAAGGGTACAATATATCAGTACCCATTTTTAATACCTATTTACAATTTACCATTAATGAGTTTATAGATCCTTTCGATTTTCTTATAAATTCAATCTCTATTTTATTATTTAGTTCACTGTTCACCAGTTCTTTGAAAAACGATAATACATTATGATAATATTATTTTAAATATTAAATTAGCATTAATCAACATATTTAGTGTAATGATGTTACCATAAATGTTGATAAAGATATTGCTGCATAGTGAATTTTGTATACGATAGCTTTACCTGTATACGCTGCTTCGTTAATCATATTTATACTTAAACACATACGCAATATGCAGGTATACCTTTAAATTTTAAATACGCATCGAGCGGTATTCTCTAGAACCAGGAATCGTTTGCGCGGCAATTTGAACAATGTGGTATTGAAATCGAAACCAAAAAACCCGAGCCAAAATCGAGAAAAACTGCGAGAGTTTCGCGCGAAAGAGATAGTACGCCGATGAACAATCGCGTGTATATGCGAAGAGGAGAAGACGTGCGCGCGGACGGACGTGGGGGTCGAGTGTCTAAAACCTAATGGGCCGTGACGCGCGCTGCAACTGCCGCGGGACATCTATCCAATATCGTTTGGCGAGCTTTTGTTCTCGTTAAACGGCATGTCCATCCGCGTGTCGCAGGTACCTATATATATCATACCTGCGTGCGTATTACACGTACCTATACTCTGGTACGACCTCAAACGAAACGAAAATAAAAAACGACACTCAGAGCCGCCGTAAGTGCGTGCACACTATAAATCAACGTTAACCCAACGACGACGGCGACGACTGCAGCGCGCGCATATACAATATATTATTATTATATTTGCATATCGGCGCGCGCATTATAATATTATATTATACACATAATGGGCGATATTATAATATAGCGTCGTGTACCCGGAGCCGGCGGCGGCGGCGGCGGTGGTGTCGACCGGAGCGCGTCAGTGTCACGACGTCAGGACGGAGACGCCTGCAGCAGCATCGGCGCTCGTATATATATATATATATATAAGTATTCGTATGTACATGTCGTATTATACAATTTATATAATATTATACGTATACGTACACAGAATAGGTATATAAATATATATATATATATACGCGTAGGGCGGCGTATGACCGCCGACGCGCGGAAGAGCATTGTCCCGACGGAAGAATCGGCGGCGCGTTCAATATATCATGTGTGTGTGCGCGCGCACGTATATATATATATATATATAGTCGGACGTTTATTTATTCAATAATAGTAATTACGATTCGATACGTCTCTATTGTTCGCCGCGCGCGCGTAGACGCGGCTCGACGTTATCTGACGGACACATCGACGACGAAGCCGCCGCCGCGCCGACTCGGCTCGCGGAACCCCCGCGGCCACACTACCGCCCTTCGCCACTGGCCGCGGCCGACCCGTTACGCGCGCCGCGGCCCGCGACCGACACTTTCGGGGCGGGCGGCCGTCGTGGGCTATGGGCCGTGGTTCGGTTTTCGGCCATAGAGCATTACGAAACCGTCGCCGCTGACGTGACGAAACTCCTCGACAATATCGGTACATTTTAACAGTGTAATAATATGATCGATGTATTATAATACGACGAAGTTATTACGTCGATGAACGAACGAAAAAGTGCTGCAAAAATTGTATTTGTAATTGGAAAAGTCCACGGCCAGTAATGATAATGTGAAAAAAACAATACAAACGGAACCTGACCACCGGGGAGTAGATCAATCGATGAGGTTGCCAAAGATCTGAAGGATGCAATTGGCCAAAATGTGACTTATGAGTTGACTCATATTAAGAGAAAGGGGGAGGATAAACCTTAAGTTGAAAGCATAATATTATTACATAATATGATTTTGAAAGCATAATATTAATTCGAGTTTTCCGATTAAAATTGAAAAAAAAAATGTATTTTAATCGCATTATCTTGGCTATAATTATCTAGTTTTACACAATGGACGTATAAAGTTTATCAAGCCCAAGTGGTGAATAATATCTGGGCTACCTTATCGAGGGACCACCGAGCGCCTACCGTATAATATTATTGCGACGACTATCCACCCCTCGTGTGAAAAAAATACAAAATTCTAAACGCGCACATTCAGCGAGATTTTAATCGAATGTCGCCATGTCGTAGGTATCTATTTATAATTTACGGTTTCAAACCGTCCGGAACGCCGCCGTTTTCAGCGATCTCGTCGTCGTGAAAGCCGAGTCCGCAAACCCGTTGTGGCCAGAGCGCACACGGTTCGGTTGATCGAAACACCCACTTTGAAATCGAATTATACTCGAGTCGGTGCAGCACACATAATATTATCTTTTAATATAATATTATTATAATATGCATATTATATTGCTGTACTGTGCTCCTACATCGAATTGCACATGCACATGTTACCGTCATCAATATGCAATTTATATCTCGCCTCATTATAATAATATTAATAATAATAATACCTACACAGAGAGAAAAACATATTTAATATGCTATTTTTAATAATATTCTTATCGCGACTATAGATACCAGTTCTGTTCTCTTCCGACGCATTAACTAGTCCGTTTTAATGTTTAAATGGAATTAATAACAACGGACAAGTAGAGTGAAGACGCAAAATAGGTGAAATAAAAAAAAATATAATACACTATTTATTTTTATTAGGTATTTGAAGTAGCATACATAACATCTGTACCTATACTTACATTTCATTTGGATTCATTTTGAAAATCCAATTTTATATAATATGATCTATCGATTAACTTTCAAAATCAATATTGGAAGCTGCACCCTAGAGGCCTATATCAAAATGATTTTTTTTTAATACTAGAGTACTAGAATTATTATTAAGTATATTATACATGTATAGTACATAAATATGTCGTATACTCGTATAATAGGTATTATAATATTTCATGTCGTTACTAACAATGTATTTGGGAGAGTTCTAGTCAAAAAACATATTATAGATTAATCACTACTGGTTCTGTTTATTAATTAAAGCTGTTTTCACATTAGACTTTTTAGTTACTAATCTCTTTAATTATAGTTTCATTCATACATAGACGCAAATAGCGTTTGATATAAAGAGGGATAGTTGAAGCTTAACTATTTAGTGAAGGACTATTGTGGAAGTAAAAATACTAAGGTAACGATATATATAATTGCAATATCGATAAGCAATAAATATTACTTCACATTTTTTCAAATGTACTAGTTTATTTACTTAATATTATGGCTGGAAAAATTATATTTAAAATTTATTAAATACATTATTAATGAATTAAACTAGGAGAAGTTTTCGGTTTTTATTTTTAAATCAAATACAGTGAACATTTTTTGTTCTTGTATGTTTGCACATTTTTCATAGATGAATAGATTTCACAGATTAACAAAATGTAAAGTTAATAGTGAATTTAAGAAAATTATATCTTGCTATGATTTTATTTCGATTTCATTATGGGTATTCAAATTTTAAATGAAGGTCTAAATGAAATTCTATAAAGCCCTATGTCCCATTTTACACTCAGTGAGTCTATGGCGAGAAATTCCCATATTACAGATAATATATTGAGGTGCTTAACCTATTAAAGTATGTATGAGTCAAAATATGAGCTACAGCCATAGACCTTATACTATAGATAACTAATAAGTACACCTAGTGAATAGCAGGTATATGGTTTATGGTTACCATGTATAATAATATTATAAAAATAACACCATGATAAATAAGATTTATTCAACTATGAATTTAGGTAGGTACCTACCTAATCTTAAAAATACGAATACGAATGCTTAGTAAGATCTCCTGCTTGCGTCGTGAGCGTCTATAAATTAAATACTATGCGTCGCTACTTATTTATACTATATGACGAAAAGGAGTTGCTCGTTTGTGAAAATAAAATGGCCAGCCATTTTTGACACCGCCATTAAAAAAACTTAAATGGCGCCACTGACAGTACCTATCATACGTTTTTCATTATTTTAATAATTATTATCTAAATCGTATATGTCGACGTGTATTAAAAAAAAAATTAGCACATAATATAATGGACGTCGGATTACGGAAATAGATATTTTTGCCACCTTCGTGTGATGTACGCCCATTGAATATAATATAATAGATACTCGCGAGGTATAATATATTTTGCCAAATCGAATTCACATTGCATTCGCCAATATTATAATGCCGTAACAGTATAACGTAATATTGTATTGTAATTTGTAATGATATATTACAATAATATGTAAGTATAGAAGTCCCGTCGTGCGGATTGCCTCGAGAACGAGAACAGCGCGGACAACGTGAAACGTGCGCGTCGATTGATAGTTACGTATATTATTGTTATTATATTATATTATTATTATTATTACTATTAGAACGTTTATGTACGTATCGATTTTTTTTCTCAAATGTTTACTTAATTGGCTATTTATCTGCCATCACGTCTCTCTCGCCGCGACGTCCGTGTAAGTATATATACACGTACCTAAATGTGATTGACAGCCCGCGATCGTCAGATTCACTGCAGCAAGAGTTGTAGGTGCGCCGCAGCAACGATAAATGATAATATACAGACGCAGGACGACGGTGAATGACAAATGAATGACGGCACTGTCTTCGGCGGCGCACAGCAGCGGAAGACTTATAATATACTTATTAGACGAGAGCCTGCGACCTCTGTTCTTGGACGTTTAACATTTTCACAACGTTTACAATATATTATGTAGGTACGATAAAGGTATAGGTATATGCGTATAACATATTATAACATATTATCGTTTATCTTATTTGTGCGATTTACGTTTGCAGCAGTAGCGTCATTTCAGTTTTTGTTTGACTAGGGCAACTACACACTGATTTGCCGACTCAAATCAATGTTCAATATTATGATTAATCACAATAATGGCTTTAGTAATTAAAAATAATACTTTTTACAATTTTTAAATGTGCCGACTTAAAGTTGATGTAAATGTTAGACTAGGGCAAATGTCCAAGTTGCCCCCCCCTCTCAAATGACGCCACTGGTTTGCAGTAATTCTGTTTAATTGTCACAATATTATTATGAGCATTTATCTGAGTAAGCGACTGTACAGTATTCACAGAAAAAGGTCTAATGTAGAATCTATGAAAAAATACGGATTGCTTTTATTATTATTTTTAATTGTAGATATTTAAAATTACCAGATTATTATTATTATTATAACGCTCGTGCGTTATACTTTTTCAATTTAATTTAAGTTGCATTGAAAATGTATATATATGTATTCAATTTTAAATACGTCATAATATCCGTTTTTTAAAAATAAATATCAAAATATGCAAAAATAAAAACTTAATAATATAAGAATTCTTAACCATAAGAAAAATAATGCTAATTCCATATAACTCATCGAACGATCTTAATAGTTAAATATGTATGTAATTTTATAAATTTAATATTTATATAATATAATAGCCGATACGTGAACCCATCCTTATATGGCTATATATACAATGTACGACCATATCTGCACAATGTCTTAACTATTAATTCAATTGTGTCGTTTAAAATATAAAATAAAGCAACACAGTATTTCAAAAAACTATCTTAAAAGGTGTATACAACGTATAAGTAAATTTATGCAGAACATATAAACTATGAAAAACCACGCACATATATATCATAAGATTTATTCGATAGTCTTTAGAAATCTATTAGCTTTCTTTTAATATTTAAATTGTTTTTTTTTACGACAGAAAATACGATCACAAAGTTACACATCTCTATGTGTAATTTTTATCATTTCTAAACGTCCGTATTAATAAGTACAATAAATGCGTTGTATAGTATACAATATATTATACCCACCCATACCTGTACACGTGTAATATACAAAGTATCGCATTATAAACCTATACACATCACGACCAGTTAAGACTATATATTATAATCATACATTTTAGTGTTTGGGTTAATTTTTTTTCTTCAGAAATAACTTTGTTAACGACTAGTTCTCATATAAATTATGAAAAAAAAAATTGACTACATTAAATAAATATCAGTACAGCAATAAACGAGAAACAGGTAGGTGCATAATTGACACTTCTATTCCATTCTATTGACAAAATTGTTAGATCGTAAAACCTGTCGGGTAATAAACTAATCATTAGTAGTCACAAAACATTTTCAACAACATTGTATATTATAACGTTATACCTACCGAAAAGTAGTTATTTAATAATATAACATATTGCATGTTAATAGTAATATGTGTGTGTATAGAGATATTATAGTTACATGTGCGCGTATCATAATAATAATTTATACTGATGTACGGTACATTACAGATACAACGCAATGCAACACTTAGACCTATACGTATGACTCGGTACACGATGCAGTTTGCATTCTATATTATTATAATATTATATTGTATTTGAGCGTTATAAAACGCATGACCATGTAGATCGAGATGTAGATGTGTACCTGCTATGTGTATAATATATAAATACCTATATATTATATTGTGTAACTTATACAGACCATAATGCAGGATAGAATTTATGTTGGATGACATTTTATCGACGTCCCGTGAATATGCTGTTGTTTAATGCATTTAATGCAAAACACAATTTTTCCCTCTGTTCGTCGGAAGACGTATAGGCATGCTAATAATAATTAACGTGCTGTTGTACCTGTATACTATGTATGTGTTCCGTCCACAGCATAATTATTTAACCCAAGATTTATCGTACGTATTGCGGTAATACGGTGTTAATAGAAACATTAAAGTTATAAAATGCAATTTTTCTTGCCGTCGGTATTTAAAAATTATTGTAATTTTACAGGTATTAACGATATACGCTATTTTTCAAATCAAACCATTACCGCACAACGCAACATTGTTTTATTTTTATACAATACTATATAATTATTAAATTTAACTATAATAACCAGTAAATTATTATTATACATTAATACATTATGCATTAGTTTAAATGTATAAACAGCGATAATATATTGTGTGTATTGTAATGTAAATAACGTAATCAATTATTATATAAAACTATACTAAAAAGTTATCTATGGAAAAATCGATTTCGTATTCAAATAATTTATAATGTTCTTAGCAAATTGATATTATATTTTATTACTCCAAACAACGTAAAGTATATAATTTCTTAACTTTTACAATAATATACTCATATGTTTTCCAGTTATTATGTTTGATTGTTAAAGTGTGAAAATAAAATGTTTACAGTAAATAATATTAAATATTCAAGTTTCTAAATATTTATCACTTCAACGCGTTTGTACAGATATTCCATTATACATATTATATATATACACATATATATATATATATCAATATAATTTATGACTGAAAAAATAATATTTAAATTTTCGACACATCTTAAATTACCGAATTCAACCAACATTATACGATTTACCCCAACCCATATTATTATACATAGTTGATAATTCGTATAACACTATATTACACTCGGTTGACATAGCTATAATTTACAAAGCGTAAAAAATAAAATAAATAGTATGTCGTGACTATAATAATGATTAAGATCAAGGTTATAGGTATAGCCGTATTGGCATAATTTGTAACCAAATGATAAACGTTTTGTCAAAACTGCTCGTAAAATAACTTCAAGATCGGCCAGGTTTGTAATCACGCACAAATATTAAAAATAATCCCAAACACTACTTTTTAATACACGTAGTATATTATTATAGCACCATTATATCATATTATTACATGATTACCGGTTTAATAAAAATAGATAGCAGACATACATTTTAACACTATGTACACATGATATTAAAAATTAAATTTAAATCCCTTCTGTGTCTAGTTATTTTGCAGCATAAACGGGTTAATACTCGTATATTTAAAATATTAAACCCCTTAAACTAGCTAAAAAAAAAAGTGTAGAATATACTTCAAATAGTTGTCGATGTATTAGCTGCTGCACGTAAATAAATCACCTATCATACCATTCGGAATTTATAAGATCAAAAATATTATAAATACTTATTATGTTTTTTGAACATTTATGAAAAGTCCCCGACACAAAACAATATCATAATATATTACGTAGCGAGTTTTATCTCATGTTCGATCATGATACACATTTTACATTCATGTCGATGGTCGATGTTTTCGTGACGGCGGCGGCGCCCGCGATAATTCCGCTCGCGCAAATAATATTACAATATCACAATATTATATATAAAATATATGCACGTGCGTGTGTGCATTAAATTATATATTATATATTATATTATATTATATTGCCTTGGTACGCGCTTATAAAATATATACACAGCTAATTGCTACATGTACGGTTATAAACGTATAGTTTATTATTTCGTGTCCGCTTTAGTTATTCAAAGCGTATTACCCCAGTGGAAATGCATAGGAATGCGGTCCGACGCATTGGAAGCGAGAGATCTTTTGATACCGTTCGATCATTGTATATCTCTTGGAGAAAAAAACCCTATTAATTTTCTAATATCTCTTGTCTCCCTTTGTTTAAACGCGGGTGCATAATATATATATATACCTACCGTGTAGGTGCGTTTGTGTGTGTGTGTGCATGTGTATAGTTTATACGCACCTCTAAACGTACAAACGTATTATATATATATATAGCATATTATAATAATATGTAAAGTCTACGCGTATGTATTATACTCGAGTGTATGTGCTGTGTGTGTATACCACATAATAGTGATACCCGTCGGTAAACGCGCATACTCGGAGTGAATATTGAATATACATAGCCATTTTTCAAAATTCAAAACTTTCGTCACGGGAAACAGGGCAAACATTTTTCCCCCTATCTAACAATATTATTATAATATTGTGTTACAATTTACGACGTAATTTTGTCGATACGTGTAGGTGTAAATTTCATAAACTCGATTTAAGTTGTTCGCCGGGAGGATAAGGAGTTTAAGCTTTTTAAAGTACAATGCTATACCCTCTCCGCAAAAATAAAAATGTACCTAAATAACAATGTGATACTTAATCATATTATTTTTCAATAAAGAATTTCTTAATTATTACGTCAACTAGAACGAATGATCCATTTTCACAAATTTGTCAAGTACCTATACAGTTTTATTTATTTAAGATTCAATAACATGTTGAATCAACGTAAATTATTGTGTAATGACTGATAAGTTTATTAATTGATCTAAGCTCGCATCGATACGATATAACCCATTTGTTATACAGATCAATTAACATATCCATTTAAATAATTAACAATTACAAGTTAAAAAATTTATCTTACCACATCGAGTCAGTTCTTATTATTCTCCTCATTAATGAAAACAACTTCAGTAAAAGAACTAGCTGGGATGATGAGTGATAAGCCACTGATAACTAACCTAAACGTTTAAATCTATTAAGTTTTTCTGTATTCTGCATTTTTTGTAAAACATATAACTATATAAGACAAATACGATAATATAATAATATGTTAATGCTATTAACTTAGATCAAAGCCAATATAAGTGAATATTTAATTTCAGTTACAGTTCGTTTATATATTATTAGGTATGTATCTACATTCATAATCGATATATTTTTAATCTAATTGTTGAGTTATTGTATTGGATAATATAATAATAATTGTATTTATTTTCCAACTATAGTTTAACAATTAATAAAAGAAAAACAAATTTACATTGCAGTATTATAGTTGGTCACTCCCAAGTCATTGGCTGTGGGGAAGTAAGCGTTCATAACAATATTAGATTAATTATATTTACAATTATAATGTTTACAATATACATATGCGAAAAGCATAAACAATAATAATAATATGAATTAATAATACATAACAATATTGGTTTGTACGTTTTAAACAATACAAGTAAAAAAATAAATGAGAAACAGAGCATGCAAAATAATTTTTGATTTAAAATAACAGAATGACGATATATTTAATATTTAAAGTAGTTGGATAAACTTATACTTAGCTACATAATATTAAAAATAATGGCAATATTAGTTTTTTTGTTTTATATAGCGAAGATTATAAAAGTTATGAGGGTTAATATTAAATTCGACACAAAAGTTAATGAAAAAATAGTCTTGTCCAGATCCTGCGAAACATGTTCTTAATTTAGTAATAGTTAAATTAGTATTGAGTTTAAAACGAGTAGGATAGGAATGATTTGGTAGTAAGATGTTGGATTTATATTTAAATTTTAAATAATAAAGTACAAACATATAATAAATATTATATTAAACTGTATAGATTGCTGTAAAAATATTTAATTAATGAGTTTAATGTGGTCTCCATTTTATTAATATGAGTTTGATAATCAGAGCCCCCAATAGACAATTCCATATGTAAGATGTAACTATAAATTGTATCCAAGCATGATGGTATGCCATATTTTTGAGTTTATTATTCAAAATATTTTTAAGATTTTTATATACATAAAAAAAATTCCTTAAATTAATTGATAAATTATCAATATGCGCATTCCATTTTTGACAATTATCAATGTATAGACCTGAATATTTAACTATATTTGTAAATATATAGGCAACAATTTTCACAGCTATTGTTAATACATTTACAAGATACATTATGTAAAATAAATTATTTAATTTTCGAATGGGTATGATTATTTTTAATTTTAAATTTCCCCACTATCAATATTTTGATTTAATAGTCCATTCAAGTAAATAATAGAAAGTAAGGGACCTAGGACAATTCCTTGAGGCCCTTTATAGGGACTGAATAATACCCCGGTAATTCATTAATAAGTGTATTGTTAACCTTTATTCTTTGATACCTATTACTGAGGTACGATTTAAATAAATTTAATATATTGCCTCGATTTGACTTTGCGGTGGGAGGAAGATATATTTTCGTCATATAAGTAATATAATGCTCTGCTGTTTTTAAGGAGGAAACGGGTGGTCATTTATAAAAACAATACCTTCGCGCTTATATATAATATAATACTTCGTTATTATAATATTATCCATAATGATGAACCTGAATATCTAATAAAAATAATATAACTTGAATAATTATAACTTAGGTATTGCTACTGTTTACATTTTTAACCCGAAGTGTAAAATATTATATTATATCATCACGGGTATAATAAATATTCATCACTGTTTATAAATATTGCACATCGACAAAATAATAACATTAAACACGCTGGTTTCGATAAAAAAAAAAAATAATAATAATAATGAAATAAATGTTTCAATTGGTTAGGTAGGTAAGTGGTAATAATAAAAGCCCAATTAAATCAAACAACTATTACCTACTCGACACTTATAGTTTAACCCAAGATAATTATACGGTGCAATTTTAAAATTGCCAATCATCTAAGACCCGTTTTTAGCAATAGCTGACACGATGCGTGTGAGCCCGATGAGGTCATCTGGATGTAAATTCAAAAACTTTACTCTAAACTTGTGTGTTTGGGACCACCAACTGTGAAATTTTAAATAAAAACGTTCAACCCATAATACATGCATACTTATGCATAAACCATTTGGTTAATTATCTAGAAAAATAACTGTTTGAAATAAAACTGTGACGAATTTATAAAAAAAAAAAAAAAAATAGGTATTATGATATTTGTTGAAGACCAGTAAGTTATTTTAATATGTTATTCGAGAATATTCAAATTGTTAAAAGTCAAAGTTAATTGTTTTTCAATTATTTATTTAAATTTCAAACAAACATATGTGCATATAGACAACCCTCTATGAAAATTAACACAACAATAATATCTATCTCAGTTTTCAGACAATAGTTTTGAAATAATTATAAATAACGGTTTTTACATGGTTTTTAATATATCATATATCGATTGATGAATTAAGTCTATAATTCTATAATTAATCCACCTAAACCCTACTAACACCTCGATGCGGTTTGTGTGACGTCGTCTCAGCCCTTTGCAAAGGTCATGGGATCGGATTTATATACGTTTACGTATTGTGCGTAGTCAATATGTAACAATAAACACGTATAATATTATTGTGTATACGCCTCGAATCATCATTATGTAATAATATACGAAATGTGCGGAATACAAGCCACATGCAGAGAACATACATCAGCCCGAACGTATGACTTAATACAACGACGACGATGACAACGATGACGATGACGATGATGATGATATAATAGGAACGTCGTCTGCCGGACAGCGAGTCACTTCGAACAGGATATATAATATGACATTAATATTAATATCCGTATTATTATATATATATATATATATAGGTAATATGGTATATAATATATATATATATATATATATAAGACTGCTACACATTATATGATACCGGTTATTACCAGAGTTATACCGGGGCAGGTTGCCGCAGTCGTACACTCATGTATATATTATGTAGGTATATAAAACTACTCGACGACACCATCGCTGCCACTGCGGTGGACGACATGACAATATTTGGCCACAATAACTCGCGCCGCGGTGGCTCGTGATTTATTGAAACGATGCCATTATGACGGTGCGCGTTCCCGTTGGTTTTGTCCGTCCCGCTGCAGCAGTCCGCGAAGGTACAGGCGCGCGCATTGTGTACACACGTTATAATACACATACACACACACAGAGAGAGAGAGAGAGATATAGATCGTACGCAACAATGATATTAATATAATATTATTACCATTAACGTACGATTATTTCCCACGCAACGTTGAATTCGCTTCTCCGCGCGCGCGCACGGACGTGTACAATAATAATATAATACAGGTATATTTAATTGTACGTATATACGTGTATACGGTGAGAGAGGTATACCCGGCCGTGATGTGCAGCACAATATAATATACGGCACGACAGGTATTAATATTATATATTATTATAATAAACTCATATCGTATATTATATTATATAGATATATATATATATATACACGCGAGTGCGCTTATCATATTATATTATGTGTGGCGGATACATACCTATGACGTCTCGTCGTTGAAAACGGCGGCGCGCGGGGAGGTCTCGATGCGTCTCGAAAAGGGTATCTCATCGCGACGACGATGACCGCCGCCGTGTACCACGACGAGGACATCGCACGTCGTATTGTATTATATCGTTGTTTGTACATTATATACATATAGGTACGGATTTCATTATCGGTTTACGCGCGTTTTTCTCATGATGGTGGTGCGTGCTGTGTGGTGTCCGCGCGCGGGAACGACGATATCATTCGATTTATTTTCCTGTCCCTCGCACATCCCAATAATAATATAACAAATAACAATATTATAATAATATATGACGCACGTGTTGCGCAGCGATGAGTGTTATTTTGCTCGATATTTCACGTGTACAATCTTTTACGCTAACGTCATACACACACCACATCCTTCGCGGCGACCGATAGCTCTATAAATATATGTGTGTGTGTGTGTGTGTGTGTGTGTGTGTTCAGATGATAGTCTGTACACCAGTGGCGTCGGAGAAGGGGGGGCAAAGGCCAATTGATCCCTCAGATATAATTTAAAGGGGCAAAAGTATACTATTGCCCCCTCCATATACTACATTAAAATTAAAGGTATACAATCGTAAATTACGTAATACGTTTAATTTATTATATTTATATATTACACTATAATTATATCAATACATTCATATAATTGAATAATTTTTAAATTATATAATACAGGGTGTCCCGCGAGGATTTACCCATTGCGGTATCTCCTGAAATAATAACGGAGATATCATAATTCTGATTTTTTAATATAAGATTTACAGGAACAAGAACTACATATATTTTATGTTTTAATTTATTGTTATATTTTGGTAAAAAAGTTAAAAAAATGTATTTTTTTATTTTATTATTTAAAAAACAATTGAAGATAGCCATTTTGTTGAGTTTTTTTTCTGAAAATATTGACGTTTTAACATTTTAATTTCATCAATTTCCTAATTTTTAATATTTTTTCTAGTTTCGAAAAAAACTGCGAATTATTCAATACGATAATGCCATAGTGCGATAGTGGTATCATTGTATCAAACATATGGCCCGCGTGCTCGTACGGCTAGCGAACGGGTTTATTTTCGAATTTCATTGATATCTCCATTATTTCAGAAGATATCGCAATCTGTAAATCCTCGCGGGACACCCTACTTACTACCTATATCAATATCAAAAGAATAAAATATTAAGAAAGGATTTCTGTTATTAATCACAAATAAATATATGTATTACAATATTATTATTAGGTTTTTATGTTTCCTCCCCCCCCCCTCATGAAAAATAGTTCCTGCGCCACTACGGTACACGCACTATTATGTGTACATAACTAAGTGACAGGTTTAAAATCGCACTATATTTACCCACATACGAATATATTATATACATATGCGCCATACGATTTGAACACGTTAATACGTACGCTGTATAAATACACGAATACGATTAAATAATATTTACTGCAGTACCACACTGCAACCGACAGACCTAGACCGTACGGCCCCGCAGGTGCAAAATTATAAATACGGAACGCCATCTGACTTCAACAACACTGCCGTTGAGTTACGTTACGCAGTATTTTTTTACAAACAGACGCCAAAATATTATGAAAAACGCCATATACACAATATATTACACGTCGCGTGATGACGGGTGTGATGCGACTGATCACCGTCTACTAAATGTACGCGCATACCTATTATATTATTATCTATCGACGACGGCGGCGGCGTTCGCGTTCTCCGTTATCGTTTTTCAGTACAACTCTTAAGCTATAGGCATAGTAGTGTAGGTGCGTCGTTCTTCACGATGGCCACGCCGCGAGTGAACGGCGCACCCATAGTGTGTTTGACACGATTTCACAGGTAGTTCAAAACGTATTGCTATCACATACAGAAGTTTTAATTTCAGCACACAGACATCAAAGCGACGTCAATACGAGTGACATCTGAGATGACGTACATCTAACACACATATTATTTGATATCAATACTGTAATAGATGCTCACGTACATAGGCGCAACTAAGGTAAAAATTCTGGGGAGGGCTATAGCCCCAAATAAATTTATTTTCTGTGTTATCAACTATATTAGCAAAAAATAAATTGAAGTCAAATGAAAAAAAAACTGGGGGGCTATTTGGTAAACTGGAGGGCTTAGCCCCATCTAGCCCCCCTAGTTGCGCCTATGCTCACGTAGTACTACAGACGATCCGTGGCTTTAGTGCGTATTGGGTTTTTATTGTGATTTACGAGCCAAACGTTGCAGGATGATCTCTATATATAGTAGTATAGTCCAAAACCGCATCTATCATACGTTGTACCGTTATCATACCAATAATTAAAATCTACTTAAAATATCATAAAGTATATTATTTATAATATATTGTACGCGTTTATTTTAAATAATACTATAAGTAATACGTCGACAGAAAAAAGCAGATATTTTACCTGCATTAATAATCAAATAAAGAAATATTCTATTTCGTTTCAAAATTTTATCATATTTTATAAAATGTATAGGTATTATAACGAATATTCGTCGCGAATTTTAACAAGCATTTGATAGTACTGCGGGGTGTATAGAACAGAACGACATTCTAAACAATCTAAACAGAATCAAAGTATAAAAATAACGGAAATTATAATTTAACGGTAGGTACGTTATACCTATTTCGTTTTGCTATTTTTCCAAACACTTTTGAACGATTTCAAATTCTATGTTATTTTTACGGTGTAGTCTGCATACTATAATATATTATACAAAATCTGAAACTTTAAACGTTATACACATACACACCTGAAGCAGATACTATACAAACACTGTTATACATAATAATAAACTATAAACACGCCATCGTTAAAACAACATATCCATGTTGTAGCTTTCTCGATCCTCCCTACCGTTTAAGTGTGCGTAAATAGCTAAGTGCTGTACTTATTAACGCTGCTGCAGTAGATATTATACACAACACCACTAGCTGTCTGCCGGAAGTGTTGTAGCGTTACAATTTTGCACCGTCTCGCATTTAGAATAATATATATTATATAGATGAAACTGTATACCTATATGCTGATTAATTATTACTACCGTCGCCATATGTTGATGGCCAGTATTGGTGCATGTACAAACACGCACATACACATTATATAATATACTTAGAGCTAATGTCATAGTAAGTCATTAGGGTACGAAGACATTCGTTCTAAAACTAAAAAACAATATATTACGATACCGAATTACGTATATATTATTATAGTTTATTACTTAATAGTTATCTATTACTATTATTATTTCGAATAAAAATCGTAATGAATATACTCGCGCTAACCGCTAATTATTAGTGTATTGCTGCAATATTTTATTATATTCATATTCGAAACTTTATACATTACAATAATTTATAATAGTAACAATGCTAAAGGGTTAATCCGTGACGCACATGAACTATTATTTTGTATGTTAAATAGCTATTATAACCAGCACATTTACATTTTCTTAATTAAGGTCATACAGGAACTTATACTTAATCCTAATACATTTATTGTTTCTTCGCCACTTTTGTAAGTCTTCGGTAGATTTTTTCCTTGAGATTAAATTATTAACCTAGTCTTTAGACAAAATATAGGTCTCGGTAATGAAAAACTTGTCAGTAAAAAACTAAAAAACAAGAAGATTTCACGTGAATATATTACACCTCGTGCATATAAGCTCGTACGGAAGAGACAGAGGAGACAACTGTTTCTTCTGCAAGCTTTTCCGATCCCTCGATCAAATCTCAATTTTCCATCATTGACGTATCAAACATATTTTTTTCAATACATTCAATATTATGCGAACAAAATACTAAAATACATCGTAATATCACATATAATTATGTATAACTAGTTTAGCATAAAAATTAACGTTTTTCCTTTGTTTATTCCTTTCATAAAAAAATTACTGTTTTTAACTTTGAACTATCTAAATCAAAAACTAGATCCAATTTTTTATCCAAAACCACACTCAAAGTTTAAAATCAAAGCATTTTACCAACTACTTACATCATTTATATTATAATTATTGTCTTTAGATATTATTATGTTTAAATATATTCTTTATATAATTTGTGGAGTATTTAATACTCTTTAAACGATACAAAAAATAAAAATTTTAATGTTCTGCACTGCTGGTAATTATCACATTAATACTATATCATTTAATACACATATTTTATATCATGCAATAATATGACTTATTATTACTGTCTACCTATTTTAAATATATAGATATATTTTAGAATATATAATATGTACTTATGAACAAAAATAACGATAAAAAAAATACGAGATAATTATTAATATGATCTTTATTAAATAAAGAAATAACTATGTAACTTTTATTTGTACATTTCATTTAGATTCCGGTTAGTAGATCCGTATAAAATCTAAATGGTATTGATATTGTTAAAATATATAATTTTAATATTTTGAAAATAATTATTATGTTCTTGAAATTCATTACACACATAATTATAATACCGTAGGTATATCAAATTTTTTTACGAAATATTAATTTTAATTAATTTTTTCCAAGTAATAAGACTATAATTTATTAACTATAGTAACTGCAGGCTAATGAAATACCAAGTTTATAAATTACTCAGTACTGATATAAGCTACAGACAAATGTAATACGATACGATATCGCATATTATATTGAAGAGGAATTTGCAAATAACAATTTTGTTTTACCAATAATTATTTAAATTGTAAACAATAAATAAAAATTATGTAGCTATGTCATAACACAAAGCTATATTATTGTTATAAATTAAATGCAGTTATCTAGATGTAATACAAATGAACATTTATACTTTATAATGTATCTGTTTTATTTATTTTTTATTCATAATTTTATAAAATAATTAACATATCATATCAGTTTATACGATCTAAAATGATCATTATACAATGATACACTGAAGCAGGTATAAAATAATTGCAACTATAAATGCAACACAATTTGTAACCAATATGAATGGAAAAGCCACATAAGAGATACAAATTAATGGTCATCATAAATATTTACAAATACGTTCAAAACATGTTATAAATATCATTATATACAAGTACAGCAGGCTATAAGCAGGAGTATTATAATACCTACCTAATAGTGGTTGAAAGTCGAAATAATGTAATATTTCTTCAACCGTATACGTTGTAAGACAATTATTTCTTTCTAATAGGTTATTTGTAAATGTTTACATACAATCAATAATTATTCGGTATACATATTTGACTTTTGAATCAATGTTTAATTACGATATAGGTATTATAATTTCAACAGATAGGTACACTAAACCATAAACATTAACTTTGCAATAGAATACTTGACAGTAAAACTGTCAACCAGTTTAACTCTGAAAATATTCCACTCTGCTTAGTATAATATTATAATCGTTTAAAAAAAATAATGGTCTCATATTAAATTGTGCAATAAAAATAATACAGGTTGATCTTCCCTGGTCACTCCTGTTTTTTTTTCCTTTAGTTAACAATTTGTTCAAATTCTGAATTTTGGAATTTTTAAGTATACTTTAAGAACCACATTTTAAAATACTATAATTATTTATACTGCATAATGAGTATTGTGATTGATATAATTGTCAAATTATATTATTGTTGAAAATTAATAAAATTGTTTATTTATATATTTATAGTTTTTTTACTACAATATTTATCATAATTTACCACTGAAACCATAAAAAATCTAAACAAATAAATTAAGGCAATTATTTTTCATAGATATTTTTAGTTCATATTTGGAAGAAGTTATTTTATTTAAATGAGATTTCTATGAATATTATATTATTATATATTCTATTACACTGTATGACAATTAAAATTTATTTTAAAATATTATTATCTATAAATCTATTTAAATATGAAATTATCAACTTATTTGTACACTTGTATTTGTATATATAATTTAAAATCGGCGTTTGTGTTCTTCGTGAGAGTTAATGTAGCCATCTCGTCAGCATTTGTAGATATATAATATTATGCTCTCGCGGTCGTATTGAAACACTATATGCGCACATTTGAGTTGTCCAAAAGGAAAACAGAAAACGTATTACACTACTACTAAACTATTATTATTATTCAAACAAACACGTGACAAGTGCACTTGTCTGTCTGTCTGCGTTTGTCGTCGACCCGCTATACCGTACTATATATTATGAGCGCGTCGTCCAATATATATATATATATATAATTTATATTATTATACATAGGTGATGGTGTATATATAGTAATAACACCGGTGTACCGGCGGCGGTGGCTGTTTACGATTATGACGACGACGAGTGCATTTAACCGGGGTTTAGTGCGTTAACGAGTGGTTTGAAAATATTTGTCCAAAGCGTCGAATGGATATCAAATAAGACGTGACGTCGTCATCAGAAGATTTCACCCCAATCTATTACATACACCACCTTGCACCACCGTCATTCGTTGACTTTTACTGTTCTTCGCTAATACATTTAAATGGAAATAGTTAACTTCCATGTAGGTACGTGATTAAGTAAATATAGAAGGACATGAAAATGTTCTATATATAGTTTATAATATTAAACATACACGTTATATTATGGCATATACGTACCTAAAATATCTCTTGGATACTATTTAAAATAATGTATCTTTATCGTTGGCGCATTAGTTGATTTATACGAAAATATTTTATAATTTATAATATCGTATCAAATAGTGACGTACTGGGAATATTCCTTACTTCTAGGGATCCGGGAAAATTTAAAAGGAAAAAAATAACGAATTATACTTGTATGCGTTGAAACATAGTAAGTACTATTATAGAAACGATATTTTATCAATGTATTTTATTTCGCATTAATTAGCTAAATTGCTTTGTTAACCAATATACTATTAATAAAGAATTATATTCGATTATAATGTATTATATAATTATAGAAGTATCTTTATCCGTTGTTTTATTTTACATAATAAAGTTTAATGTTCATTGATCATAAATCATATAATTCATAGACTTGTAAATATGTCTAACAAAATTTGCGATTGAAATGCCTGATGATAATAGAAATTTTCCCAAAACTAAGTCTCCGTAAATTTGTACATTGCTTTATCAATTTTAAAGACAACATACGAGTATTTTATTTTATATATAGATGCATTTATATATATTGTGTTTACCCTCCTATATCTATTCTTATATGATATCTATATCGACTATATTTATATCTACGACTAAATGTTTAATATTGTAGTGTGATCATTCCTAATTTATGATTTTTGGTAATGTTTGCAACAAACTTTTTTCGATGTACTAGAAAGAAATCTTAAAAAACTTGTGACTTAATTTATAGGTCTCATATCAAACTTGAGTATTAAATATAACAGCATTAGTAACTGTCCAAAATGTGTAACTAAACGTCCAGATGTTCTATTAAGATGTATAAGAAACAATGTTGTGTCATATATCAGTAGCACCGGTTCCATGTATTTTATTTATACCTATTTAATATATTTTTACACACAAGGCATGGACTCAAAATAAATATCGTTTTTAAATAGTTCCTTTATAAATTTTACATTTTCTTTTAATAAATTAACGCAATCGAGTAGGTATTATTAATATTATACATATTCATTGAATCAAAACTTAATATTGCACAAATGGACGATAAGTTGGAATTTTCACTCTAGTTTACGACTTTATTGTATTTGTATTATATGGCATCCGTTATTTTTACTGTTTGCGAATATTAGTGTACCTACTTACTAATGAATAATACGGAAAACGATATATATTATATTATATCCTTAATATATAGATGGAATTCGTTAAAGATTTAGCGAAACCGTTACTTTTAATACTATTTAGGTAGGTACCTACCTAATATGTTTAACACGATTAGAAACGTTAAGTAAACCGGATACCGCGAAAAATGTTGCAAATACTCGAAAAAGTGAAAAAGTTTTATAATAAAATTATAACACAACCGCACGCGCAAGCGCGAGTATATTATATAAAGGTACGCCATTGATTACACACATACCTACTTGTTATTCGCATTCTCCACTGTCTCCGCAAATTTCGTAAGCATGCCTGTGTCGAGCGCGTCTGTCGTCAACAAACGATACACCTATATAATTTATTAATTAGATTAAACGTTCTGTCATTAAAATAATAATAATAATTATTATTATTATTATATGAATATATATGACGTATACGCAACTACTACATTTTATATAAGTATACGTCGTGTAAATAACAGCATAATAAACAAGTAAACAATGATATCACATTAGCTGTTGAATACTTGAATAATTTATTATTTGAACGTCGTTGAAATCATATTTATTCTGTCTCTCTATAATCTGACTATCCAGTATCATCTCTCTTTGTCAATAATATTTATAACCAAAATACGCAACAGAGTATAGGTATAAGTGGTTGATTTATTGTAATTTTTTTAGAATTATTAGAATTATTTATACGCGTAATTACTATAAATTGTTGTAATTATTGCAAACACCAAACAAAGATAAACATTAAACAGGTATACATTATAACTGTTTATAAATCCGTTTGGATTTTTAACATATAATATTGTATTGTAGAACACATGTTAATTTCTACTTTAAAATAATTTTTTAGATGAAGTATGCCACTAAATATAGTAAGTATTAAAACATTATGTAGATTTTCACGGTTAATACTGTTATGTAATTTTAGAATAGTGTAATAAACATTACAACTCAGTACAATCGAATTCATTGTGCCTTTATTTTATTTTATTTTTTTTAGTACTCATCACTGTCTATTTTTTGTACTTAAAATATTTCAAAATATATTTCATCTCATTTATCAATTTGTAATTTTATAATAAACCACGCTAAATGGAGTGTTTTGATTTTATGTTTATAAACCAAAATATTCTTTTTATACATTATATAAAAAATAAATTTCGTAAAAATTACGTATTATTACCTATTGGACTATAGAATATATTATATTGTCCTATAGACCTATATAGGTGATTTTAGGAAATATCGGCAGTAATGCATATAGTGTTATTAAATTGAGTATATATAGGTTATATCAGCCACAAATAAATGATATTATTTATATTTTTTTTAATTTACGCATTTATTTATTTTGTTTGGGTATTTGTCTATTGTCTTTTAACGAATATTTTTCTATAAAGAAATATTAACGTTTACAAGATATATCAGTTAATAGGTCAACACATTGTCGTATTAAATAGCAAACAAACGGATTGCGTTATAATTTTAAACAATCTTATGTATTTTCATATCACAGATATTGAATTGAAATTTTCAATATTATTTGTAATTACATTAAAGGCAGAAGCGTGGCAAGCAATTTAGTGAATTATGTGTTCTAGGTAGAATACGTAGATGTCAAACCTGAAATAATGTATTAAATCTTACTGCAATGAATTATAGTAGATATTAAATTAGGTATATAGACGATATATTAAAATAGTAAAAATTTGAAAATCATACAAAAAATTACATGTACCTATCACTTGTGACAGTAATTTAATTGTATAGCTTACATTATTGTATTTTTTAAAGGAAATATACTAATATAATATTATATAATAAGATAGTATAATTATCTAATAATCCACTTAAAAACCCTTAGAATGGATATATAGTATATTTAAATACCATTGCGAGTACGAAATTATTCTTAAAAAAAAAAAATACTTAAAAATGAAAACGCATCGAAACGGTTATGTACATAATATAGGAAGTCACTTTTTCGGCTTATTTGATGGTGTGACAGTTTATTTGTTGTTTCCTTCTAATATTAGGAGAAAAATCATACTAAGTAAACCGACACTAAGTGACTTACCCATCACGAGATTCTTGGTCTCGTTAATATTATATTTGTTTATAATATTTTACTACTTTGATTCTGTTTACAATGTACGCTGCTAAGTACATATTAAACGATATGGATGAAAAAGATAATAAAGAAGATACGTCATAGATAGATGAACTGATTTTTTTTTTAAAACCGAATGAAACGTTATTAGCTACACTATAAGTATAATATTATAATATAGGTATACCTTTATGTAAGATGTGTGCGTATAGCGTGAAAAAAATGGTTTGATTTAAATTTGTCGCCGATGTCCGAAATGTTCGTTGTTCCGTTTTCGACATCTGATTTGAGTAATGTCTAAAATATATGATTTGATTTCATACAACAATTATTGTCGAAAAATCTGAATTCCATTGCAATATATCATTCTAGGATATTTTATTTTCGCACCAATCTTTTCGTCTGAGAGCGCATCAGACCATGCGATACGCGTAAATTATAATCTGAAATAATCCAAAAATGGTTTAAAATATATTCCGCGATACGAAATCGTTAATACCGAAGATGCACTACCCTGGCGTTCTATTCAAGGACGATAATTATCACTAAATCATCGTCCGTGGCAAAGTATAATAAAATATCGCACCTCCGCCTCTGCACAGCGACAGTTTATATACAACAACAATAACACAGTATAATATGGTCCGGTGATTTTCATCGCCACCTCCGCAAGTCGCATTTATTCTTTACATTTTTTTTTCTGAAGTGATTATTTTAATATAGGTATACACTCGTTATTCAATCGGACTTCGTGCTATTAAATATCATAGTATTTTACTTTTATTTCTATTATTATTATTTTTTTTTCCTTGCTATACACGTACATAATACATCCATAACCACCCAAAGAGATTGTGATCTTGCGGCGAGTTATTATTATATTATGCTCTCTTAATTGTCGAGAGGATTTATTTTCGACGGAATAAAAATATGGGTAATAGTTTTACATATTTTATACGGTAAACGTGTATTTCAGACGGTAAAAAAACCACATGCATGCGCTCACACGCATTAGTCTTTCGGCGTTAATTTTGTATATACAAATATACTTGTGTATATATTAGGTACCGTAAAATACCTATACCATAATGTGATATTTGGTAATTTCACTCTGTGGTGAACTCACGTACCTAAACAATAAATCGTGCAGAACTGCTCCCCTCTACTCTACAAAGTACGGTATTTGTGTGACGTTTTAAATAAAGATTATTTAACTAACGAATTTTTTTTATTTATTTACTGTATATTTAAAACCAGTCAATTATTTTGTTCCTCGTATTGTGTATACATAATAATGTAAGAAATCAATCTGATGCATTTCCAATATTTGATGAGATTTAGTTGGTTTATTGATCTATAAAAATACATGCAACTATTGAAAACATTGTAGTAAAACGTACTCAAGACTTGAGAACGACATTTTACAATCCAACTTTAAATTGTATTTTAACATATTAGATCCAAATATTAAACGTTTCATTATAAATACCGTTTTTCAAATGGATAATGTTATAATTTTTATACACTAAAACAATGAGGTGAACCGTAATTGGCGACAATCATAAGAGAGATAAACCATTTTATACATCATAGTTATCCTATTTTACAATTTTACATTTAGTAATAACGAGGGAATATACAAGAACAAAGCACTAAAGCATAAAGATGTAATGCATATTAAGGTAATCAGTAGTTTAAAACATAGATAAATATGCATTTTGCACAACAAATCTATAATAGGTAAAATTATGCAATGTTTCCCAAATAAAATAGATTCACAATTATTTTTATGGTCAGAAATAATGAAAAGTGTAAAAGTGTAGATACAAAAAATTAATTTGAGTAAAATATTAAAATTATTATGTTGTGCTTATGTAAACAATTTGATTTCGGAATTTATCAAAAAATAGATCAATGTTAAAAATAAACTTGTTAAGTTCAAATATTGTGTAGGTACACATTACACATGCAAAAACTATACATATTATGCAATAAAACAGTGATGTGCATTTGCTCATCTAAAAAATACTAAAATATGTAAACAAAATTTGTGTATAAAAACAATAATCAAATTGTTATCATGCTTATTTTAAATTCAGATTGCAAATATTAAATAATCGTCGATATGCAAGGTAATTGAATTCAGTCCTGCGTAGTAATAAGTATATAGTAACTAATAACACTATAATATAGGTAGAATTAAATTATTTATTTAATTACCCTTTTCAATATTTTATTATTTTACCTCTTAACAACTGTTTATTTTGGGTATTATGTTTTTGTATGTGAACAATAATAATATATTTTTATTATTGTTCATTATTTACTCGGTTAAGCCGTAAATGTTTAATCGAAGAACAACATTTTGACCGTGCAGAAATATTTTGTTTGTTTATGAGGCAATTTTACAAGTGCCGGTTTTTCGAGCCGTATAATAAATAATATATATAATAATAATAATTGTTATAATATATTAAGAATTAAGATGTTTTATTCAGATTATACTTTTTTTTTTTTTTACCTTGAAAAAATTATATGTTTGTTTTATGAAATGTACAACGGCACCACGTACCAATGATAATATAAGTCTAACTCTACATACTTATATACATACAAGCACATGAAAATCGCAACGTTTGAAGTGTGGGTTAGCATATAATACAATAATATTATATTATACACACGCGGTAACGTATTATAGTCAGTTATCTTCGTGTCGACGATAGATATTCACACTAAATTAGGTACCTACCTACTTGTTTGAATTTGTGATGTAGTCGCACACGGCACAGCCACGGCGTATACTTGAAAATTACGCTCCTCGTGTACATAATACATAATATATATGTATATAATGATAATAATAATAATAATAATAATAATTATATTATATTATTGTACACGACACCGTCACAAAGAAGCGAAACTAATGGTGTTCCAAAGTTAACCTGTTCTATGGGTTTAATGCAATTATGATACGGTCTTTCAAACTGACCCGCTTTAATGTAGTGACAAACCAGCAATTAGATTATGATTACCCGCTTAAATGATGTAAACGCATTATGCCGAACGGACAACCTAACCACGGAGAACCGTACACAGTATACAGTATACGTCATATTTTATATACATGTACATAATATTATATATTACGGGTAGGTTACCTTAATACGATCGCTGTTATACCGTTCGTCCTGTATAACCCGCGCCTCGTCACCCGAGCACCGGCGATTTTATTATAAATATTACATAATTATTATTATTATTAAAATATATTACCGAGGGGCAACCACCCACGTCACATATTTTCGGAAGAAACGACGTAATCATTTAGTTGTATTGGCTCTACACAAAACATCAAAGTAGACGCAGGTATGTATCAGGTATTATAATAGTAGTACAACAGCACCGCACAACTTACAGTCGTCCGAGCACACCACCAATCCAAACGACAATGGGATGTCTAGGTATACGTGCGAGATTATCCTTCTTCTTTCTTCTTACTTTCTTTGTACCCGCTCCCACCTCACCACCCGCGCGCACTGGAGAAGCGCAATATATAATAATTATTTGTGTAAACGAACGACAAGTGTAACGACGGCACGGACGTAGCGATCAAAAGCCGTCCTCGAAAATATTTCACACCTCCATCACGACAAAGCAGTCCTTAACCACTATAAATCACGTAGAATTACCCCATAATATATTGTTTCGTGCGCAGGGATAAAGATTTTCAATAACGTTTCGCACCGACAAAAGTCTGTTCTAATAATAGGTACAGGACATATATATATATATATATATAGGTAGGTAGGTACTGTATATTCACAAACAATGCGTGTGCGAATAACGACTGCGGCCAGCACCACATATAATATTATAACACTTACACAAATAAAATAACATACTCACAGCCGAATAGTACTGCGCAGTGGACCGAAAACCCATTGAAATCATAAATTTTTTTATTTTTCAAAATAATGTTTACAACAGGTACGTCTCGTTCTGAGTGACTTTTAATGTAACGTGGTATACCGTCGACCACCAAACAATAATCACGTCGCGGTACAGAGGCGTAGCCAGGATTTTCTCATGGGGGGGGTTTTCCAAAATTTGTTGGTAAACTTACCTATATTTATATAAATCCCTAAAAGCTTAGCATTACTCCATGTAGCAAAAAAAAAACTCATGGGGGGGGTTGTGACCTGATAACCCCCCCCTTGGCTACGCCCCTGTCGCGGTATACACTATACATATACATGTATAAAATATACCAGGTGAATACACCGTGATATTGTGTCTCGTTCGTCGCTGATTATTGTAAATTCTACTATTACTATTCTAATATAGGTAAAATCGATGAGTTTGTTTTTAACATCCCGGTTTTACGGTATTTTAAATTTTTATTTTCGATTCGTTGGTTAAAGCCAAATATTAGAATAAAATACTGTAATCCAATTATACAAACTAACTACAAAATATAAATAATACTTACCCAGCCATCCAGGCGTTATTAAAATATTATGCTCTCTACTCTCTAGTTCTAAAATAATCTAGTTATATCGTCGATTAAATATTTTCACGCCCAGACACCGATACAATTTTCGAATGATGTACGTGTAACAAAACGTATATAATATTATATTTTACAGATTTATATATGAAATATTTTAAGTAATATTATTACCAAAATTGATCAAACACACACATATTATTATCGGCCTGTAAAATAATTTTATAGTGGGAACATGAAATACCAGCTGTGTCGTATTATAATTAATTATTACGACTAATAGGTATATAATATTACTATGATTATTATAATGCACCGTTTCCTTCTTCTTTCTTCATCGCTTTGATCATATATTATAATATACGTAAACGAAGAACGATACGCATACACATGTTAGTACAACTTATAATTTTATATATCATAATAAGGCAGAGTTATTTGTACTGTAAAGCAATTTTACGATTGCAAAAATGTTATCAATGAGATGTATACACGTATATGTATACTCGTAAAAATAACATCTTAGAATGTTTTTTTTTCTTTTATCAATACACATGTTTTGTTAATGAAATGACAACTATTTTCTATGCAAATACCTGACATTATATTATAGTATGCGCCAGCATATTTTTCTTGAAGGCATCCATTCGTTTTGATTACTAAGTGTTATATTCGTAATTTTTTTTTTTTTTTTTTTTATTTCGTCTGCAAATTGTTTTAGGATTATAACACTACCTAAAAACTGATAAAATATCTCGACGGGAAAAAAAACTATAAGTTATGTTTTTCTCGGAAGTAAGACAAGGTAATGTCAAATTTGGTACAAAAATAATAATAGATATCAGTTGAAGATGTAACAGTCGTTAGCGATCAGCATCCCATTATGTCGACCTCGGCATAACTATTACATAGTTTCTATATAGTCGGATGCGAAAAATACCATGTATTTTAAATCATAATTTCCTAATATCAAGTGTAGATATGTTGTAGTAGGTTTAGTATACGAAAAACCCGTGAAATGCATGCTACAGCATT
Organism: Schizaphis graminum; assembly: GCA_020882235.1. Taxonomy (NCBI): domain Eukaryota; kingdom Metazoa; phylum Arthropoda; class Insecta; order Hemiptera; family Aphididae; genus Schizaphis; species Schizaphis graminum. The sequence continues at coordinate 97,067,930 of CM037033.1, forward strand.
TACGATAATGTGGGATGACCAATGCCTATTATTATCTTATAAATTGTTTACTATATATTTTATACTGCCACACTGTCACATAATTATTTTTATTATACAGATTTATCGAGTCCTCTATAATTAAAGAAAAATGCGACTCGCGTAACCTGTGAATTTACAACTATTGAAATCAAAATAAATTAATTTAAAAATTGAAATTGTCAAGTAGATAATGCTGAAAAGTCTTTGAACACTAATTAAAATCAACGAATAAAATAAATAGTAGATAAGTAATTATTATCTCCTAGGGAATTAAGAAAAGAAACCGTTCCATTCGTGGGCGTTATGTAAAGTGCAGAGGTTTATAATTTTATAATATACTGCACCTATTAAAATAATTAAACTTATATATTCATATTCGTTATGTAAAGAACGTAATACGTCATTTCATAATATAAATTAATTTTTTTATTACTGGAATTTATGTGTCATCTATAAGGATATTAGACATACATATATATAATATTAATTTTGAATTATAATTAAGTTACATTATTAATAATAGGTAATTAGAATATATTTAGATAAAAATTAAATTATTTAAAGTATACCTATTATAATATTATATATTTTAATTTATTAGGTATGTATACTTGGTATGAATTCGATAATAATTTAATGCAGTCCCTATTTTTGTGTGCAGGCAGTAGTAAATGACAAATAGACGAAAAAAGTTTATGTTCGCTGGTTACAACCCCTTTAATGATGTTTGTCTAGATATGCAAAAAAAAAATCGTAAAGCGTTTAGTAGCAAAATTTACAAAAAATAGTGACTGATTCGATGACATATAGTTATAGTAGTTCACGTTTAGTCAGTTTTGAGCTTCTGATAGGCGTCTGGAAATTCACTATTCGCTTGTCTGTTTCTCGTAAACGTTCAATCTGCACTGCTGTACTAGGTCTAGGTTAAAATATGGTTTTAAAGGGGTGCCACGTCCTATACATATGGGAGAATCTTCTTTTCCACTAAGTGTTATTGTATGAGACGCGTATGTCTTATTTCGACGTGGTTAATGGAGGTCTCGTGTTTTATTGCAGTTGTGTGGTCGCGGGGAAGAGCCAAGAATAGAAGTTCTCGGTTCTTCGTTGATGTGAATAATAATATAATAATATTATCTTTGATCCGTGTAATCTTAAGATTTGATTTTTGATTAAGAAAAATTATAAAATTAAAATATTATTAATATTATGATAATATTATATTGATCACTCAAATATTATCAAAGTTTTTTTATTATTATATTATCATAGACTCGAACTGGGCCCAAAACGATATTACAGTGCGATTTCGCTTTAGACCATTCGGTTCATTTAGTTCTTTCGCATGCGTATACGACGTATTGTTATTACGTATGTCTATTGTTACGTATTACGGTTATACATTATTGTCATACGACATAACAACAACAATAACAAGACTAATGCATACAATCATTATTGAGCTGTACGTATTAAAATCATACACCTTTAACGGTTGTGTAGTTGAAAGGACATGTAAACGGTTTAGTGTGTACATTGCATAAATATAAATACATATATACTTAGGTCATCGGCACCCGAGAAGTGTACGATATGTATAGTTATATTTATCTTATATGTGATCGCGGCTGAGGTATTTCGACCGCAGTTGTAATAATAACAATTATTATTATTATTGTTATTTTATTATTATATTGTCCGTCAAACATCGCCATTGGTATGAAAAAAAAAATATGACAATGACGAACGGAAATTTTTTCATGAGAAACTCTTATAATATTATTGGCAACGCCCTCGGCGGACGGAGAAATTTCCATTATGAGAAATCGACCACACCACACATAGTAGCTTATATTATTAACGCGAGAAAAAATCGAAACGACTATATTATTATATAAATATACCTAAATACTACTTACTTGAATATAATGGCGTGTGTGCGCTTCAGACGTCACTTGTGTATACCCTTCTTGACCCTAAATATATGCTTCAATAGTTCAACTAGATGCTTTTTTTATATATATATATATATATAATGTGTCCTCTAAAAGGACATAATTCGCATTGTAACCATAACATTGTATAGACGTCCGATACTATCCCTTTCTGTAAACCATGCTATAGTACTACAAGGACCCGTGGACAAAGGAATTCCACACACTCTTGAATATTATAATAATTTGCACTGCAGTGCTATAACGCCACGGTAAGGCTGTGCACTGCTACTACTACTACTACTACTACTACAACTAATAATAATAATATTATGTGTACACATGGCGTGTATGTAATATAGGTACTATATATTTTATATAATATTAATACATACCAAACGAATTAAAAAATATTGTGTTTGCATAATATTATGATATTGCGTATCGGCGGTTCGATTACCCCGACTACCGTTATATGGCATATTAATTAAACAACAATAATACGATTATCAGTTATTACGTACTATATTTATACTTAATACCATATTATAGAAAGTGGACATGTATAAAATATATAATATAGTTAAATAATTTTGTAATGTCAGAGAAAAAAAAATAGTCGTCTATATCATATGTAATAAGTAATAACTAATAACTAATAAGTACCCACCTATATGGAAAAAAAATAAGTATTATGTCATTCCATTAAACGGGATAATTATTAACAGATGAAAAAAGCAGATTAAAATTAAATCCGTCGTTTAAGAAAAAAATTCAATCATTTTTTAACACGAAATGTGTTATATTTCCAGTATAAACTCCGTAAATGAGACTCGTTGTACTCAAAAACCTGTTCAGCATTTAGTACCGGGCCGCGTTCATTGAAGTGTAATTAATAGACTTTATTCCAATGATTTAAACATCAAGTATTTTCAGAAAATTCCATGTAATTAACATTATCGGATTAATGTTACAAACATAATCAGACTGTATAAACTGGATTTATCTTCCCGAGATGGATGGACCCGCGGGAACATAACATACGAAAACCGGGCTCAACTCAGTCAAAACTCACTAATTTTTTTTTACTTTTCCACAATTTACACACCTATATAGGTAATAATAATATGGAAGTCGACTGTTGTGTAAATCGATGAATAACTTAAATTGTCCATGTTGTTTAAGAATAAACTCTTCGTCCGAATAAGTGGCATTATTTAATCCAGGTCATAAATATGCGTAAATAATTTTTATTTTTCCCAATGGACCGTACTAATATTATATTATAGCCAGTATAGTATATAGTAACACGCATACACTATAATGTATACGAAATAAATATTTATTCTATTATAATATGTATTATATTTCGTGCGGACCCGTTTATATACAATTTACTCGTGAATGTGCGTGTTATTAATGTAAATGGCTTAAACGAATCACTTTATAAGACACATTTTTATTAATCATAAATATTGGTATTAATTTCGATTTGGTGGTCGTCACTCGTATCTCGTTTCTAAATGACGCCATACGCTGCAGGGAGCGGAAAAATAACCGTATGTACATTTCAATTAGTATTATACTATGGTTATTGGTTACGTGTGATTTTCCGTGTACCGAATATAAATTCCGTGATAAAAATATTGTAACGACATTGATACCTCATTGTTCAAATAGCGTATAAAATTATTATATTATAGAATAATGAGTGCACACCCATTATGTACATTGCGTCTCAAAATGCGTTGGGAAAAAAATCCCCAATTTAATCGGGGTTTTTTTTTTTAATAATACTTCATAGAATTATTATTTGAAAATGTATATGTACGGGTAACATTAATATAATATACCTAAAACGTCCGAAAACCTTATACGGACTTGTCGAAAACATACTCCATAGTAGGTATACCGTTAGGTTAGGTACCGTACATGTTAACAAATAACATAAATTACAACAATGACGTCGTGCAGCTTATAATAAATGTTTTAAATTTTCCGATAGAAATGTCCGGGCTATCCTCTAAAATGAAATATTATTAATATATTAATATGTACGTATGCAGTAGTAGTTGTCTGTTCAGTTACCGAGAAAGAAACTAAAAAAAAAAAAAAAAAACATTACAATTTTTTAAAGTACTACATACAAAGTATAGAGATATAGAGATGACTGTTGCAGAAATCGTCGTGCAGAACACTGATGCGATCGTTACCATCACGTTAATTATTTAACGACGTCACACGTTTCTGGTTAACTTGAGGTGGGTAGGTGAGAAAGGCAGGTTTTTTTATAAGTAGTCCAATCGTGTTTAAAACATAAATAAGTATTTTTTATAAAAAAATAAAATAAATTAATATAGCTGACTGCTGAAAGTTCACTTAAGACACTGAGAGTGACGTGTGGCTGTTACAATGTCCACTACGAGCAATAGTCTTACGTATTGGATGAATAGTCAGTATATGACTGTGACCACCTTCTGATCAGCGTTTGGTGCTCGACTCGTATTTATACGAGTCTTATAACTGTTGTATGGTAACGTGATGTCAATAATAGGAAGCCGGAGATCTGCTGTTGACGTAAAATGTACTGTTAAGCGTAAAATGGAAAAATCATGTTTCTTTTACCCTTTAACCTCCTTATTTCTTGAAATGCCCATTTCCTAGTTACGCGCGCCATAACATGCTAATTATATAACTATTATAACAGCTAGTATATTGAATTAATATATTAATATTACACTGTTTTATTTAGAGTTTACTGCAGTGCACTCTTCCGGGGGCGTAATCTCAATGAAAAAACTGAGGGTGCTAAAGCTTCCTAATTTTTTTTATAATGTTAACTTGAGGTTATAGATACCTGTTACTATTAAATGAAACAACTTGATGGTGCTAATTTAAAAATTGGTAGTGCTTAGCACAGCCAAGTCCCCATTCAAATTGCGCCTATGCGGCCTCTTCGACACCCTCGCCCCTCCCATCAAGAATACCCTGCCACAATATTATGTATCGTTCTCGCGCAAACCTTGTTTTCACACTACAAATTGCTGGCGCGGGTAGCAACAATGATGATGATGATGCTGATGATATTATTATCGTTAAACTCCACTGTAATAATCACAACAGTATAACAACAACAGTGACAATAATAATATCGTATACACACGACTTGTGGGGGTGGAGGACGTCGCACGCACACACACACGCGCGTGCGCGCGACAGAGCGAGCGAGCCGACCATCGGCTGCCGTCGTGAGTGTTGTATTTTAAAGGTACGCGTACGCGTATACGTTGTAAAACGCCCAAAAATAAAAACCACGCGGCCCGCGCCGTCGTACAGTTAATTGCTCTCCGCGCCAGATGTCCGCGACCGCGCGCGAGACACGTCGCCGGCGCACACGAGTGTATTAATATTATTATATATTATTACTATTATCGTTGTATACGTATATAACGCACTGGATATCCGCACCGCCTCGGACGCGAATGATTTGTGTCGACGCGCGAGCTAAACCAATTAGCACCCGCCGCCGCCGCCGCCGCCGCCGCCGCCGTCGACGACGACGCCGAGTCCTTATTTTTAATGGACGAGTCGCGTTAAAAACGAAACGCCACCGCCGCCGCCGCCGCCTGTGGACGGTCAATTATAGTTTTTATGGTCTCTATTTGTCGCCCGCCCGCGCGTACAGATACATATAACGGTAACGTTATAGTAAGTAATATAGCAGTGCATAAATGTAATGAGTACAATAACAATATAATATAGGTAATCTAATATAATAACATTACAATGGTTTAACGTCGACGACGACGACGTAACAGTCGTCGTCGTCGTTTTATTTCAGTACACCTCTTGTGCGACAATATTATTTCAAATCCGCCGGCAGACCGCGAAAGTCGACACGAATAGCTTCGTCACGTCGGCGGTGTGACCAAGTGCAGCAACACGGATGTGTGACCCGGTGTCGATCTTCCGGATATACTCAACGGTTTTATTAAATTTAAAAGCTATTCTTATCCACTGATCTGCTATATCCGATATACATTTAGCGTGTAGGGGGAGGGGGAGAATTTATGTGTTGTATCGAAAAAACTTTTGATCGAGAAAAATAACTCGATCGATTCTACGTAAAAGTTCAGGACGTAATCATGTTTCTATATTTGCAAATGGAAAATTACTTTTGTGTTTAAGTATAAGTGTTTGAAACGGATTCAACATATTATCACTTCACATTATTTTATGATTTCACATAACAATTATATGGGAAATTTCAAATTTTTTTGAATATTTTAACAATTAGGATCCATCGCTTAACAACTGAGAAAAATAGTCATCCAGTCACTTATTATTTGTTCACGTCAAAGCGTTATTCATAATAGGCATTTTTAATTAATCTCTTGGGGGGGGGAATGTTTATATTTTTATTTGAACTCGCGGTATTAACAGAATATTGTTGTACGCTACTTAACTAATATACGGTGTACAAGAGTTAAAGTATTGTTAGTGTATATTCTCTCTATACGCATATGTTTGTACAACAAGTGTTGACGATCCTTGGTTTCATTGTTTACGCTACGCACATCTATTAGTATCTTAAGTATTCCCGCGCGTTTAGTCTCTCAGGAATCAGGATATATTATAGTCTATTTTAAGTGATAGTACGGTCGTCGCGAGGTAACGACACGCCACCGAATTATCCATCCAGCGTTAATACGATGATTGTCGAGCGCCGGTTTTCTGATGTAAAATTGAATTCGTTCCAAGATAAGAATGAAAAAAAAACGGTTTATTGACGCGATTTAGTTGGGTTTATTGTATACACGTTATACATACGTTGTACTTTTACTATATCTTTAATAGTATATAAACCTACAGACAATCAAGTACCTCCTAATTTAGTCGTAGAATTCGTAGCCTCGTGAGTGAATAATATGCTAATCAAAATAAATATTTTGGCACATCTAACATTTCTAAAAACTAGATTATCGGCAATACAATTAACAATGAATTGATTTTATTTGTATATACCTAATACAGAATATAGAATAATTCAATGAGCTATATACGCACACCTCGCGCAGCTTTAATTTAAATTGGTGGTGTAATCATAACTTAATGACTTCATTTCGATTTCAAAATAAAACATTACTATACGGATGATATGTCGTCTATAATTATATGTATAAATACTGCGTGGTTATAGTTGGCTATTATCAAATGATGACTGAGACTGTTTTGTGTTTGTGAGATGCCATATACACGGTTTTCACTCACTGCTTATGTGCTTTTAACATTATAAATTATTTTACATATTTTTTATTATGTGTGACTTTGACAATGAGATCCCATGACACTTGAGTGCATTTGTCGCGGGGTTCTGTCTACACTTGAAGATGACTACCACCGAAAGCATCGTGGAAAACAAGTGCACGACGAAATAAAGCGTCTGAGTGAAACACGTCAAGGGGACGCAAATAATCCATTTGAATCATGCTCAGCGTTTCGTTTCAAGCAAAGTATGCGCGCGTGAGTGTCTTTGATGGTCATAAAATATCTACACTCGTTTTTTTCAATACCTAACTAATGAATCATATTATTTTACTACTTAAAATCAATTGAGGTAAGTATACATCCTGTAGGTATCCTAATAATCTTGTATTTCAATAAGACCGATGACTCACAAGTGAGATGGACTCCATGACGACACAGCACACGAAAATCTATTTTTAATGAATATTGGCAATTATTATATTATTATTATCATATCGTTTAGGGGTCGTCAAGTGCGGTTTCGTCGACATGAGTCGTTCCCCAAAACGAACCTTCAACACTCAGCGTGCAATTTCGTACAGCACGCATTGCAGAGTGTAATACACGGACGTTGAACAGCAAAGGATATGGGCGTAATGTACTTGACAGCGATTATCTACATACGATGTATATTTTATTTTATAAAAGGTATATAACTTTATATGATTTCTTTTGATATATTACGTTACGCGGAGGATGGGAGCAAATCGATTACCGATCGACTTCGTGCGTAGTTTTACGCTTATACTATACGAATATATACGCCGATATAATAATAATGAATAATATTATAATATCACGCACCTACTCCGGATGTTGCCGAGTGTGTTATGATATAATATGCGCACGTAAATGGCCGGTATTATATACGTTCATGACGTCGTGATGTGTATACGCTAGAACCGATGGTAATAGCGATAATAATGTAATGGTATTGAACGTATAATAATAACGTTATAAAGACGGGGAAATTAATAATATTAAGACGACGAAGAAACAACCGCTTACGCGACGAATTTGACATTGATAATACCTCTCGACTGTGGTGTACGCGCTCGTACACATATACAGACATCTGCGAGTGTATAAGGTACCTATATCGTAACATATAATACAATTATTTTAATATGCACACGGATATAGAGATAATAAAAATAATTTTCTGAAAATAAAAGAGACGTAGTGTGTTACGAGAGATGATATTATTAATGTTATAAGCATCCGAATATACCTATAGGTATTTCTATAATATATATATATATATATACGATCCCCGAAGAATGAAAATAAAATTCAAAGCTTACACACACGCGCACAACAGCAGCAGCAGTATTATAATTTATAATATTATACGATTGATAATTAGTTGTTAACTTGTGTGTGGGCCCGGCCGCCGCTGAAATATATACATATAACCGATCGGCCGGTGGCGGACGACCGACGGCGCAGCGGGTATTCGCCGCCGAGAGAGGAGAAGAAAGAGAGACGGAGACAGAGTTATAGTAAGAGAGAATGTCCGGCCGGCAGCGGCGTTGCAACGACTGAATATACCTCTTCCCGCCGTTACCTCTTCTGTCTCAACAATTTACACCGCGCGGAGTGCATCTAATTTTACTAATTATTATTAGACCCACACTATCGTGTCTCTACGCATAGATCAGTCGCCGAGAATCTGCTGCTCGCCACACGCACGTACACACGAATCCTCTCCGGTTCGCCGCTATCGTCGACCGCGTACTTCACGCGATTCTCGAAAGTTCGAAATTCAAATTTTTTCGAGTATAGAAAAGTTGTGACGTACAGAGAGACGTGTTGCAAAAATCGATGTGACCGACGGGGACTGTTCGAATTTTCTCGAATTCGAAAAGCGTCGACTGAAGATCTTCGTGTAAAGTGACGTAGGAGATAGTTGATTTTTAATTTTTATCTTATATATACACGAGGAACGTCTGTGTGTTAAAACGGTAAAAAAAACGGTGAAAACTAAATTTCTCGTCTGAGCGATAGTTAGGGAAGGGGGAGGTCCTCATTAGTTATTCCTCCCAATACCGTTCTAGAACACGTTCGTTTGTGCCTAAAATATTATGTTTTTCGTTTTTCTTTCTCTGCGATTAAGGTTTTCTGTGCCCATACAGTTTCCACCGCGGTGTACCCTATAAACCGTTGTGTTATTCTCGTCACGTATCCCGACGAATGCGATGTATTCCCATGAAAAATATACATTCATAAATATTATTATATATACGATGATATTACACGCGGTGTGCAGGTTTTCGTTTCGGGTGTAGTTAGGTATACCGTAACTCGCATTGCGCTCCGGTGCCGTCTCGATAAAGAAAATATCTCGGACAATGGTCACACGACACCTATCACGCGGACATATCATATTATACGCAGACGTGTATATATGTTACTATAATAGTAATAAAGACAGTGAGTAATAATAGTTTAAAGCACGCGTGATATATTCACGTGCGCCGCATACAATATATAATAATAATACGATGCCCGTGTGAGCCTTCAGTGAGTGTATACTCGGACGAAAAACGATTGTTTTTTTCCTCTATCATGTAAACACTTATCAATCATTGTTCGTCTGTATTTATTTAATACGAGTCAGTATTTTTTTTTTTTTCGTTACGGACAGCTCATCGCGAGGGCAACCAGAGTTGACCCGAGTGTATACAATATACTATTATGACAGCGGCCACGGATCCCATATAGGTATACGTATCAATATTATACGCATACCGTACCACCGTCAATACCTATTATAGATATTGTCGTATTGAAGTGTACAACAATAAATTCAGAAGAAATAAAAATAAATACAAACATACGCGCTGACATCAAAATCCAAATCAATAACGTAGCCACATAGAGGTATACTTGCTAGATGAAATATGGAAAATAACTAAATTACATTTTAAATAATATAATATATTATACATATTACATAATACGTAGTCTACAAACGACAAAAATAGGATATACAAGAAAGTGATGGCTGAGAATTATTAGACGTACAAAGCTAAATAACTGATACTTGATGGGTAAAGAAGAACCTCCGACATGTGTCCAAACAGCAAAACTTAACTTTCAGTGAACCATACGAGATTGTAAATTGTAATATATTAGCATCGTATATTACTTACCGAGTGCCGCCGATATGTGGCACAAAGAGAAAATAATAATATACGTGATCAACTGAGCGAAATTCTGGGACCACTAGCTGAAACGGTAAACAAAATAATACAGTCTTTAAGACAAACAGATTTATGTGAACTAATCTAAAAATAAAAAAATAGGTAGTAATATTGTAAAAAAATAAATAATATGTATATTATAGTCGTATACCTTTTTTCTAATCAATATTGTTTTTAAAGTATATTATCCACATAAATAATAAAAATAATAACATAATTAAGTATAATAATATTATTAATATAATTCAAATGAGCAATTTATGATTATCAATAGAATATTACATATATTTAATTTTTACTAACCAACAGCAACCTATAGATGCGTTATATTATTATATTTTGTTTCTTTAAAAATTGAAAAAGTTAATTATTGCTGAGTACTGTGGCCGTGGAAAAAAATATCTTTTAATCCTAAAAAACTTAAAATTCATTAACAAATGATCGCTGAACGCCTCAAATAATAATTACCCATATTACCTGTTATACACATTATAATAATATCAGTGCGTACATAACCACGCGATTGAATGATATGCGCTTTAAACAATAAATATTACAAGTATACCATTTTACGATCATCGTGTAGATGTTATTCTATTTTATATACGTGTAAATTATTACCATGGGAGAAGACAAGAAGTGCATGTTCATTCCATCAGTTGCTCGGAATGAATGTTGTGTATATAAATATATACATGTATATTGTGTATGTGTGTGTTGTATAGACTTTGTAACAAGTTTTTTTCTACAAATTTGTGACACATAAATATATACGAGTTTTTTTTTTTAAATTTAATTTAAAAGTGTGTATATTTTTCATAGGCGCTTCAGTCAAATAATAGAAATTCCAAAATGTTAGTCCACGAAAATATTCTATTGTATATTTTATAATCTATTATCTATATCTAATGAAATATTATTTTAGTCTGTCGTTTTCAAAGTTCTTTTGATTATATTATTACATTTATCTTATTAACATTAACCACGATAAAAAAAAAGTAAATATAAATTATCATTTACGCGAGATTGATTTCAGTGCAAGTGCCAACTTCAATACTATACAACTGTTAAACTGCATGATATTAAAGATTTAATTTATAAATATATATATATATATATGTATACATATATTTTGTATTTGACCATGAATAAAACTGTTGGTACTTTAAAAACATATTATTATTTTTTTAAATAATAAAAATTCAACAAATTCTCAAAACCATTATTAAACTTATATATTCCTTTTGTGTAAGATATACATTTCTTATTTCAATTTTGTATCACTCGAGTTCAAATTCTTTTTCAAAATAAGAATAGGGAAAACATCTTTAATAATACTTAACCGGTGCTATTAATTCGCTTGTTATTTGCATTAAACATCAAATTTCTATTCTTATTACATTCATACCCATTCTCGTACGATTGACAACGTTGTCTGCGTGCTCATTGTTCGGTTAATGGTGCAAAAACACTTGAACACTACATGATACATAAACTGCTTTTCATTTCGCTTACAAAGGGTATTCATTTGAGGTCCTTTGAAGGGTCAGTTTTTAGGGAAATTCGAAATGGAGTACATTGAATACGGATGAATAAAGAATAATTTTATGTACGCTTGAAACGGTTTGGGATGGAAAAAAATCTACTTAAAAAGTTACAATAAAAACGGTGCACTTAATAAAATCTCGAAACGGTAACAACAACATAATATAAACAACCGCGTGTGTACAGAAAGAATTTCGGCAGATTGCTGTTTGCTTTTATAACCGCGGACAACTCGCACAACGCGATATAATGCAATATATATATACGTACACGAACATAATAGACATTGGACACAAATATAATACGCCGTATATTATTATACCTATATAATATATATATATAGGCCCGCGGTTTATAACAGATTTAAACTGGATTTCAGCGTTTTTGTGTATCGAGAATTATTATGTTTTATGTACATAATATATAATTGTACAACACCGGCAACCGGTAGCCGGCATACCGGAACCAGTATTATACCGCGTATACCGCGAATTCCGCGGTCGCTATAGTTCGCCAATAATATAATATAATGTTCGCCTCTGCGGACCGGGGTCGAGATCGTCCGAGAATACTTGCAAGCCATCAAACACGTTACGTCTGCGAGTGCAAGTATGTGTGTGCGAGAGTATATGTATGTATATGTGTATATGTAGACCATAATATATATTATATATATATTGTATTATATATTATGTTGTATTATTATGTACCTTATATATTATGATAGGCGTGTGTTAATGATTCGACAGTGGCTGCTGCGGCGGCGGGTCTGAGTTCTCACAGTAGACTGGAAACGCGCTATTACATTATGTGATTCTGACAATGATGATACTACAAAAAATTGTTAATGGTTAATAAATTAATAAGTAATACACGATTATTACTGTGCAGGCTCCGGACCGGGTAATATGTCAAACCGTATTGTGGGAGGATGTGTATTACACGTTACATATATGTGTGTACGTTCTTCACACTATAACATTATATATGTACTGTCGTCTATGCCACCACCACCACCACCACCACCACCACCACAATCACCGCCACCACAATCGCCGTCGTTGTCCGTTAAACACTATATATAAACCTACGTGTGTGTATATATAAATAATATCAACGGACGATGCTGGTGTACTGCTGCAGGTACCTACAAGGGTGGACCAGCGATGCCCCGTGAGACATATCCTACGTATATATATATATATACATAGGTACCTGACATAGGTTCGGATATCTATATAAGTGCGTACACGTGTAACGCGTAGTGGTGTAATAAAGTCGTTCGGAGTCGGAGGTATAATATATTTAATACGGTACACACGCACGGGAAGACGGTTTGATTTTTGTGGTAGGTATATACTACATTATATTATTATGTATACCTATATATTGCGGCGGGCGCAAGCGCGTGCGTGCGCGGGTGTGCCCAGCGAGCGGCGCGCACGCCGCAATACGACAGTGCCCGGCCATAATATATATACACATATATGTATAATACAATATAATATAATATATATAATACGTACACGAGATGACTTGCAGTAATGTACCACGGCCGCGCGTACATCACCTTTTCTTCTCCCTCTCCTCGTATCTCCGTCTCCTTCCCCTGGTCGTCGTCGTCTTCGTCGTCTTCCTCCTCCTCTTCCGCCGCTGCAGCCGCCGTTTCTCCGTCTCCGCGTCTCTGTCTAGCACTCGTATTTCGTCTCCTCCGCATATCGTCCCGCGATGATATCTTCATTATAAATAAAGAATAAATCGTATATTACATACGACCGGCAGCATTATATGATGTTATACACACACACGCGCACACATGTTACATGTACGTATGTTTATATATATATTATTATAACTCGTAGTGTGGCCGGGACTATAAGTTAATAAAGTAATGGAAAACACGAACCCACGACTCGTGAGAATCGTTCCGGGCCGCACAGCATCACTCGTATTGCATTACACGCACCGCACACGCATAATGCGACGCGTATACAGCCGACATTATTTTCATTAATAAAACAACCTATAGTAACCGCCGCCGCCGCCCCGTGTGCCATTTGATGATGGTTATTTATTGGCCGGACGAAATGCACTCTAATACGCTGCACACTGCAGTCCGTACAGCGCGCATTTATGTTATATGTATACCTACATACGTAGTCGTATGATGCCCGTACACACGCGTATAGTACCTATATATGTATAATATAAAAGACATGATATTATTATATATTAATACACCCCGCGCGTACCGCCGTGCCGACTGCCAGTAACGTACAATTAATATTTTTTTTTTCATTTTATTTCTCCAATAATTCTCTACACACTACCTATATTACATAATATTATCATTATTATGTGATGTAATATATTCTTCTATCTCCTCGCACGTCGTCTCACCGGTGGTGTCCGCGGTGTCGCAGTGTCGTTTCATTATAATATGTGTACGTAACGTTACGTTTTGCCCGGTCCAAATAAAAAACAAATATAAAAGTATCGTGATTTGGGGGCACTGTACCGAAGTCGCGATCGCTTTGCTCGCGATAATATTATGCGCAGCGGCGTATCCATATGGGGGAGGGGGGATCACGAAATCTGAAAATTCACTTCCATAGTCCCATTTATATCCCAGTACAGTTTTTGTGTTACAAAAAAATATATATAATAAATATTTAAATATTTTGTGTTCGTGGCATTATAGACAGTACAGAAATGAAAAATCTACATCGGTGAGGGTAAAGTTCTACATTGTCTTATTGCAGTGCTGGCGTGGCAGACGTGTAAAATGTATTAGCCTTAAAATGTTAACTAATAATTTTTTTGTTCATTATTTATTATACGACTGATGCTGTGAAAACTTTTTCATTTTTGTTACTTTTATTGTTTTCATTCATCAGTTAATTAGAAAAAATTAAAAAAATTAAAATTAAATTTATAATATAGTGATTATTTTTGTTATCCTTTTGAATTCATATTACAGTGTGTATTTTCTATTAATATAATAAGAGTGCGGGCCGCGGGGGCATAAGCGCGCTTTATTTAAGCGTGCAACCCTCGTGTTTTTATCTGATCTCTATCAAAAAAAAAATTATTGAATACCCCAAGTATTTACCTGCAATTCAAAATTTTCTCCCGGTATAACTAAATATTTCAAATTTCCCTTTGGCTCGTGTTAAGTATAAATGTATAATCTTGTTTGTTAAGAGAGTAAATAACTGTTTTCTATACCACCACATATTTAATTATTTTAGTGATGAACAATGGAACAATGGTACAAACTTTGGTACAAGTACCTACACTTTTAACTTTTCAGTATAATCGGACATGCAGTTGACATTTCTCCGAAAACTATGCGTATATGAATTATATTTTCACGTGGTTACTGAATGATATGGGTTACCTATACTAATATAGTTCATACTTGAATTAGAGCCATAAAAAGCTAAGGGGTATCTGTTTAAAAAAATAAATAAATATATGACACTATGTTATTCATAAAACTACGACAATAACTTTTTACATCATCGGTTGTGTGCTTATTTTATTTCGCCCGACGTAAATTCTGTGGGTTCTTGCAGTTCGACTCGCTGCAAACGCTCCGTGCCATCCTACGTTTTAATTTATAATTATATAATATTATATTAAAATACGATATCATTATTATTGTTATTGTGTGTCGGAAAATCCGGTTTTCTGAGTTTTACATATCGCGATATCGTTTAAGTTAAGACCGCGCGTGTGTAAATCGTGTAAATCCGTCACCGCACCGTCACAGGGGGGCATAATATATAATAATATTATAGACGATGCACGTATATATGTGCATGTGTGTACGTATGTACTATGCATGACGACTGCCGTAGCAGTTCGAGATCGGGAGGACGAGATAGTGCACTCCGGTGTATTATACGATGGTGATGATAATAATAACATAATATTATTATTAGGTACATACGAAAACAATAATAACGTCGGTCGATAAATCACGACGGCGACGACAATGGTTTAGTGGGTTAACGAAAACGCTGTCGTCGTTTGTCGCCGTTCGAAATCATCTTAGGTGCCCCACGGATCTCGTGACCATCGTTGTAGTGTTACTCGTCCGATGTAAGTGTTTGATCTAATATCATACTGTATTGTACCTAAAGGCTTCAATAGTTTTTCACCTTGACTTTCCAAAGAGGGGCCATCAACTAATATTTTTCTGCTTCGATGATAAAAATATGCAGTACCTACAGAAAGAGTTTAATGCACTATAAAACCTATATACGTAGTTTCATAAAATCGAGTAGGTATACTGTTAAATCATCATTTTTTTTTATAAAATATTATCAGGTATATACTCTAGTGAACTTTGATAGACTTGCATATAATATCTACTATTATGTTTGATTTTATTGATTTTTTTTTTACACACTATTAAATTATATTAATGAAAAAATACACAATTATAAAAATATTAAAAATCAATAAATATTTTATAATCGTTAAGAGGACAGGACATAGTACACGCATGTGTTGTCTCCGTCTTACACAGGAGCGACATAGCGAATTTTCGTTCACTATTTTCTATATTGTGCTGTTAGTTTTGATATTAGAGTAAAATGTCTTATTATACAATTCAAAGGTAAGATTTTATCCAAGGCCCCACGTAGCCGTTTATTGATATTATTATTTTTAAGTAAATTATGATCATTTTAAAATGTACAGTTTCAAAAAGATCATAACTTACTTAAAAACAATAATATCAATAAAAAACTACGTGAAACTCTGTATAATTAATTTACCTTTAAATTTTATAATAAGTCAGTTTACTCTAATATAAAAACTAACAGCACAATATTGAAACTGATGAACAAAAATTTGCTATATCACACGTGTGTAAGACGGAGACAATACATGTGGATAATACGTCTTCTTAAATAACATTTTTAAAAAATTTAAAAATAAAATTAACTATAGTTTTTGTAGCTCTATGTTCTATTAATCTATTATCACTTAATAAAACTGCAAGGTTTAAAGTGGGAAAAAAATCCCAGGGGGGGCTAATATCTCCATATAGTTTTAAACATTACATATATTATTTTATGTATAATTTTTAATGCGTATAGTATATGTAATGTATAAATAGTGATTGTGTAACATACTCATCCCACTTTTAACCCTAAATAATGTTCAAATTTATAATTTATTTCATGTACAATTTAAATCACAAATAATACTCCATTTTTAGGATAACTAATGTTTTATACAAATTTAATATTTTGAAAGAGAACATTTTTTCTCATGATAAAAAGATGTAAGTAGTGTTGTCATTTAATACAACTATAGAAATCACCCAGACAAAAATACTTATATCATATACCTAAAGCTCTAATATGCATTAAAAATAATTTTATATAAATACAATTTGATTTACCTTATTTTAAACAAATTATTTAAGTAACTAAATATGAGCACTTAATACTAAAAAGTAAACATTATACAACAATTATTTTTGCACATATATTAATTAATCCACAATAATTTGTAGAGATTTGATAAAAGTAAAGTAACAATTGATAAATATAAATAAATAAAAACCAGAATTTAATCTCGACAAAACTTAGTTTTATAAGAAACTATAGGTAATTGACTATTACCTATAGATAAAAGAAAAAAATTCCTTTAAAACTATTTTTAAACGACTCGATTCCAATTCCAGTGTATAAAATGTACTCAGGAGGTGGTCATATTATAGCGATGACTTTATTTTTATTGAATTTATCGTTGTTTAGTACTCGCTGATAGTATATACTATACATCTAAATCACTATCTCAACTAACTCAGTTTTGTATAATATATAGACAATGAAAATTATTATTATTATTATTTTATAACTGCACAAGCACAATACAATAATGGTCGTTGACATTGTCACAGCGATCATCGCTGTTAATTCGATTTTTATTTCGTTAGTCACACGTTTTAAACCTGCACCGAATTACTCTCCGTGAGTATATAATATGAATTGTTTATAGGTGTGTATAGATATATATATTATTACAATAACATCATCGCGCCTTCCGTCATCAGCCGCGTGTCGAGAAAGAATTATCCGAATCGCCGAGGTCGCGCAGCGGCGATATGGCGTTAATCTCGATTCTCTCTCTCTCTCTCTCTCTCTCTCTCTCTCTTTCTCTCTCTCGCCAATCGAACACACAATATACATTATAATATGCTATTATCGTTTTATATCTAAAGTTATGAGTTATGTCACATCGTACGAAAATGGGCGTCCGCCGGAAAGCAGTTCGTAATTTCATACAAATATAATATACATAACATACAATATACACGTTATCGTAATATACCTACGTGTATGAATTGCTTGGCGCGGATCCCTGCGGCCGTTTTCACTGCATGACTGTGTATCATATTATACTTGATGTTATTATATGTTATGATGTGCTTATACATTTTAAATATACGAGTTTAATGTATATATATACCTATACAATACGACGACTGCAAGTAGTACATCATATTACGATTAAAACGCATTAAACACATCTAGACGGAAGATTTTTAGACCGCTCGTGTCGGACTGTTCCGTAAGGCCACCCATAGGGCTGCTCTCCGGCTCTTCGGGCTGCTTATTAATGAGAAGAAGTTTGATCACGACTCTCGGTTACTTGAATATAAGTCAATTTTTTTACCTTTCACAAACAAATTTATGTTAACTATAACCTTACACATTGTACCTATTAATAAATTTACTCCACGGGCTCTTCCGCTCTCCTCCAACTACGCCACCCACACACACAAATTAATGCGCTATATGCACGACTGAACGACGACAAGTCTACGTACCATTCAATGGGTAAATTAGCTTGATAATCATTGCTATGTAATCAATATGAATTAAATAGTTTATGTTTGACGAAGTTTGTGTTTTGTATAACAATAATATTATTGTAATATTTACTTTGTATAACAATAATATTATTATAATATATTCTTTGTATAACAATATATTATTATTATAATATATATTCTTTGTATAAGGTGTACTCAGATATTCTTAAATTGTATACCTAATATAAATATTTATTCATAAACACTATAGACACTATAGCATGAGAGTACGCGATACTTTATATATATAACAACAATTTTAGTTTATCTAGATATTATGTCAGTTATAAATTCGATTAATAAAATACGTAGAATAATATAGCAACTAAGAAATTTGTTGTAATCTTCAACACTGAGAATGGTTAAAGAGAGGGCACTAGATGAAGTCAGTAAGGAACCTTCGGTAGTCAAAAGCAATAACATACACCACTCAGAGTGCAGTACTTTCTGGGGTAAATAAAAAAACCAGAAAAATGATTCGGAGAGACATATATTGTTTTATCCTATATTTCTAACGACATTTTTGTAGATTGAAATGATTTTTACCAAATACTAATTGCATATAAATTATACGTATAATGATTAATAATTGTGTTATTATATTATTTTATAATATAACATTTACATGTTATGCTTAACGTATAAGTGTATACCATATAAACGTCGTGGATATGGTTTATAGCATGTATAGTTTAAAATAAATCTATACCTATATATTTTGAAAATGCAAACAATGAATAATAAAAATTATTTACCTATATCTATAGTTAAGTTAGATGTTTAAAATCCCTACGATTTATATTTTTATATTTTATGAGTTACAAGTAGCCCAAGTAGGTACAATGATAAAATAACTAGTCATTATTTTTTTTTTGTTTAATTATTCAGTTTTTTCAAGGTTTAAAATAGTTAAAGTGTATTAAATTAGTGTTAATGAGTTTTTAAGTTCTGGAAGTATGATATACAAAAATCGAGTAACTTTGTATTACATTTTTTAGCGTTTGTTATAAAAGTTAGTCTCATAAAATATTTACTATATATAATAAATTTAAAATGATCGTAGTTTTTACAAAACTATACGCGTTAAAAATTTAAAAATGTATTTCAATACTTATCATACTTAAAATTATCGTAATAAAAACTAATGTGGGATTATTTATTAAAATTTCATTTTTTTTGACTGATCTAAATTTTTATCGATATGTATAAGAAAACATTTTAAATTTGTAATTTCTATTACTAGCTCAAAAATATAGTTGAAACATTTTTTAAATTAAATCATGTATTAAAAAAGCTTATAAAAAAATTTGGTAAATTTCAATTATCTACGATTAAATGGTTTAAAATTATTATAACTAAATAAGAAAATCGTCTTTGTCAAAAACGATTTTGTGTAAAGATGTCCCGTTTAATTTTTTATTTTCCAGTTATATTAAAATTATAAATTGGAGCATTTTCACTGCATTATATTATACGTATAGTTATTGGTAATTAATGACACACACGTAAATGTAAAACCAATAATACATTCGTCGAACCCGTTCAGAATCTACAACAGAGATGAACGTCATGCTAAACGAATCACCCTGTATTTTGGGGTTTTTAAATTTATTTAGGTCTTTTTTTTTTAGTTGTTTTGAGATCTACACAAGATCTTAGTTTACGCCGCGATTTTGGTTGTTTAATGTTTAGGATTTTGGCATTAATATCGGTTTACCGTACTTGGTAGTTATAATTATTATTGTACTATTTCAACTGTTCGTCGATCATTAGTAGGTAAATCATATAAATTCTAAACTGTAAGACAGAATTATAATATACAGTTATAAGTTAAAACGCATATAGTCATGTCGGGAGAGTCGTGTTCGGGTTAGGTAACGTGCAGCGACAAACACAATTATTATTGCACTGCAGTTGCAGTAAAATTGACGCCAACTAATAGGTATATATATATATATATATTATGTTATGTACTAAATAGTATACCGTATAACCGTCGTCATATTATGCCGGGTCGTGCAGGACTGTGGAGTACATAACGCAATAATAGTATTTAGTATATACACTTGAATAATGATTCTAGGAGGTTTTCTACAGACTACAGCAATGTTGTAAAAACATTTTACGACGACGATGATCGGGTCGAGACAAACGCGCGGGTCAACATATTATAATATGTTACAATAGTATCACGAACAACTTTACTGTGTGATATTCGCCACTCGACGACCGCGCAGCAGTCAATTAAGGCTGATTTTATTCGACAGCATAAGGAGCCACTTGGCCGAGGGAGTCTGTTATACATGTTACACATTTATTATTCATATAAATACACCTCCGCAGCAGTGTTGTATACGCATACATGTGTGTATTCATATATACGTACCTATATATATATATATATATATATATATATACATGCGCCATATGGTATAATCACATTACATCTATTCAAACGTTTTTGTGAATTGCATCGATATAATAAAGATTATAATATATTATTATATTATGGACCCTGCAGTTATGGGGTAGTTTTTACAAAGACGCCGCGCCGCCGTGTAAAACGACAACAACAAAAAAAAAAAAAAACTCATAATTTATCGCGATATCGTCGACGATCGCATATGTCCATACCTATGAATATAATGTGTTTCAGTAGTTTTCGGTGTCCGCTGCAAATTCGCCGTCGCCGAGCACCGTGCGCAATAACAACAATAATAATAACCAATATTATTTTATTCGTGTGTGACGCTCACTCCGACCTAATTTCTTCGGGACAAAAAAGGAGAAAAAAAAAAAAGGAAAAAGAAAAAAAAAAGAGAGAAGTCATACACACTCGGTCGGCCGGTGCATTGTTCCGGCGGTGCCCGTCGGAGGGATCGTTGAATCGGCGGGACGACGACGCCGCGGTTGTTTATGGCGTTCGGCGCAGGCATTCCGGCGTCATCGCCGCGGTGGCGTGTCGAAACGGCGGCGTTGGCGGGCCGGCGGGTGGGACGGACCGCGAGAATTTCGGCGGAGACCGTGCAGATAGTATATAGCCGAATATAATATATTGTTATTAATAATAATAATCATAATGCACATATTATAATGATAAAATGTATATAATATATATATATAATATTATGTTATAATATTCGTATATGCGCACTATACTGTTCCCTCCGCCCCGGCACACACACACACACACGCGCGTGCGCGCGCGAGCGTATATTATATTATTTATCGGCATATATTATTTATATTATTATACGGAGGTATATTGTATGCGGGATGCTGCAGGTACATCGCGCGACGTGTACAATAATATAAAAGCGGCTCGTCGTTTTTTCACGGTCCGCAGACGCGCATATACCCCCCACACGTTTCCCGGTATCGCAGCCGAGTTGCACTCGCGTACCTATATATATAATACTATATTATTATACCGGCACACGGTTATTATAATATGTGTAATATAATAATATGATGTGCGTACGTGCACCCGTGTATAACTGACGGTAGCGCGTGCGCGTGTGTACGCGACCGGCCGGGGTTTTTGCACACGCGGTGATTGATAATATCGTTATTATTATTATTATTATTATTATTATTATTGCCACATCTATAGGTACGCCCCGTGACCGGTGATCCGTGTGCGAATAGTATATTATAATAATGTGCGTGGTGTACCTACTGCAGGACGTACATCTGTATAATATATGCTTCGGACGTGCATATTATATATATGTATACGTATATAAATTCCGCGGGGTAGCTGATGTGCCCGGCCGTTGACATATATACGCGAGCACACAATGCGTTATATTATATTATTATTATTAACGCGCGAAACGCTTCGTGCATGTGCGTCTGCGGAGCCGATTCGCTTTCCGGCGATGCAGTTTTCGAGCGGTTGTGCCCGCCAAACGGGGGTCGGGGCGCGGCGAAAACTGATCGCGGGACGAGCGTGACGTGCGCGGTGGCATGAACAAGCACAATGCACACTCGGCCGCCGGCGAGAAGAAAAAGAAGTAGAAGACGGACACGACGATACGACGAATAATAATAATAATAATAATAATAACAACGACGACGACGACGACGACAACAACAATAAAGGAAATCGCGCGGGGCGAACGCGCTGAGAGAGAACGACGACGACGGTGGTGGCATAATAATATAATAATGTGTGTGTGTGTGTGTGTGTGTATATATGGAGAAGAAGACCGCGCGCGCCATCCGTCCGGCGTGTGTTTGGCGTTGGGGGCGAGGAGTAGGGAAAAAATTAGATAGTCCTTTTAACAGTCGAAGGATTAGTATTGATCGAAATACATTTACGTTATTAACAACAGCATTGCTTTGTGGGCGCCCATTGTGGAAATTTGTAAACCGAAAAGAAGAAGAGAAGAACCCGATCGTTTACTCTCGCGCGGCAGCTGCAGCTACATACGCGTATATAATATGCCACAACGACTGCTGCTGATGCTGCTGATGATGCTGCTGCGACGACGACGACGGTGACGACGACGAGAGGTAGGTAGGTAGGTAGGTACACGATATTGTTATTATACATGTATAGGAAGACGACGACCACTACCACGGTAGTACATATAAATAATATTATAAATATCATGCGTGTGTGTGTGTGTAGTTATATTCAAAACGCGTCGATGCCGTGCGGACCTCCTACTATCCTTTTGTCGAAAACTGCGTTCCCCGGCGTACGACGGGTATAATATTATATAGTGGGTACAGCACGCATGCGATATAGAGTGGTGGGATATATATTTTATTATATTATTTTATTTTATTATTCCGGGGCACCGGTATCACATCTCTTCCGTTTCACGTACCCCGCTCCCGCTCGCTGGGTATACGCACATTTGTTATATATGGGTAGGTATATATACACACAATAATACGTGTTGTATACGCGGACGCGCGCGTGCGCGTACGCCACACACAAATACAAATACACTCACACACGCACACAAACTCACGCTCACGGGCTAATCCGTATTGATCAGTGTAACTGTCGACAACTTTACATTGTTGGCGGGTATCTGTAGGTATATATGTATATAATACACGCACACCCGACATCGTTGTCGATATGTGCATGTACATTGAGTATATATATGAATACATATAATATATATATATATATATACAAACCACGGCGCTCTATTCAATGTGCTCGATGTCAACAACATATATATGTATATATATGTATGATGCCCCGCCGAATAATACGATATGGAGCTGCTGTTTGTGTGTGTGTGTACCTATGCGTGCGAGGTTCAAACACGCGGTATAAATGGTATAATGGAATATGTGTGTATAATATACGACGTACTTACATTCGACTAATTTCTTATACTTAATAATAAATTTTATACGCGAAGTATACCTATGTATTATACTTCTTATAATATTATACATCATACACAATACATCGCACACAATATCACCGCTGTGTAATAGTGCCCTAAACGAAAGCGTATATACTATAGTGTCCGCCACTCCGATATTATTGGTATTTGACAATACATCCACGCCACCCCCATTAATACGTCATACAGGCAGTAGCATCATCCCTCGTAACCGATCTAAACTCGTGACGGAACACTGTGATAGTTATGAAATATGAACTATGAAGAGCTGATAGTAATTGATTCGAGCTATTTAATATTATGTTACTTTGGACAGTATAAACACACGATTTTACTATTTAGAGATGCTTGCGGCTATATGGAGATAGTGCGTCGTATCAACTGTGTATAGTATATTCTCGCTTAATCGAAATAACTGCAGTTGTACGTTTTTGAATAAAATTGAAAAAATGAGTCCAAAATTACTAAAATAACTAATTTATTAGTGAAAAAAAAACCAACTCTCCGATTAGCCATCAACGAGATCTATTACAACATCAAATGTGGTAATTTGTTAAATAATATGAAATTGTTTGACATTTTGATTTTTTTATACCTTAAATAAGAATATATAGAATACGTAAAAAATGAACAAAACTTAAAAAATAATAGGCTGATATTATGGAAAAACCAAGATACTGGATTAATCAAGTATGAATCATACAATTTGTCATCTATATTCTATACAAACCAGTTACTTAATAATCAATAATTAACAATGACGAAATACTCGTACAATCAATATTACACGGTAAAATACTAAAATGTAATAAGGACATTCTTTGATTTGAACTAATTTGAATAATTTTCTCAAAACACAAATTTTCATAAATCATAGGTAATCTATTAGTATATAAATTAATATGTTTAAAAATCGTATCACCGCATCGTTATAATAATAACTACACTCAGACTACCCATCATCCGAGTAATCTATACCTGCGTGTTTGTGCCAATCATATACTGCAGTATAACAGTGTAACGATTATCGTCAATCAACATTCTACATTGCTCCTTAAGTAGGGCACGACTAATATTGACGAGTGTGATAAATGGCGAATGGAGCCGACCGTTAATGAATTAAGGTTTTCCATCAGGCGTCGTGGTATATAATAATGACCGATAAGCGTGCTTGGCGAGAGTGTGCGACACGAGCAGCTGAAATGTGACAATGGAGAAGACTTCGAGACTATTAGCGAACACCCACATTAGCCACACACATGTCACGTCGGCATACCTACCCAGATCGGTAATTCTCACATTCTCATATATTTCTCATATAGCTAAATCTATATATTATTTATACACATCGAGAATCGAAGACAAGGTAATCCTGTACTTTAGCTTTAAAATTATACATCGAGGTCAAATGCTCGAGACCTCGTTAATATAAACATAACTTTGCAAATAGGGAACACGTCGAACGGTAGCGTCTTTCGTATAGCGACCGGCGAAGACGGGACGTTACAATGCTATGCCGGAACTCGATAATTTTAATCTTCTACGAGGGTTCGTGGTATTCGACTCATTCATTTGATAAGGTCATACTGTAATTGAATATTGACCCGCTGCATAGAGAAGAAGCAATGTCGTAAAACAAATCTCATATTTTATGTTCTCCGGCCGCGAAGTTACGATGACGGTAAAGTTATTAAACCATTGCGGGATGCCGACAAACTTCGGGGGAATATCGATATCTTAGCGGTTCGAATGGATTTAAATACCGGTGAATGATCGTTTCGTTTTTTGCACTGGAGAAATCCAATAATACTTTACGACTCAGCTATGGAAGTATTATATACGTTTGCATGATATGAGCATGTCGCTTTACGGCTCCATCGTATACATACATAATAATACTCGTATATATTCATATATATTATGATACTTTGCAGGAGTAATATATATAGGTACCCTGTGCAATAATAGTATTGATTGGTTGTACAATATTATATATTTGTATCATCGTTTTTGCCATCATATATATGTATATATTTTATGTCATTACGATGGTTGATTATTACTTATTAATAACTATATGAATATAATAGTACCTATATATATTATACAGAAATAAATACACTACGTAGGGGGTAAAAATCTATACAGGAACAGCAGAAAAAAAATGTGAGATCGTATTAATTCACATACGATGTAAAGATTGTGATATTTTTCACCACCCTATAATTTTTTTTTCTGCATCCGCCATTCATATAATATAATATATATATATATAAGAACATAAAGCTTAGGTACTCCTATAATAAGAGTGAATTTGAAAAAAATCTGTACTTATACGTCTAATAACTTACTATGGGTATTTTTTTTTGCGATCCACCTTTCTTCTTATTCTCCCTATATATGTATACAGATATCTCATCCCATGCATATATGGGTTGTGCAAGACCCGTCTGTGAAGAAAAAGGGCTGTTATTGCGATATGATTTCGTGGGGATTTATGTTGAGAATGTGTTTTTGTTATTACACGAGCGCATACATAGCGTCTAGTTGTATATATATTTACGGTATTAAGCATATATTATGTATAATCTGTGTTGCACCAGTCAGTGACGTGAATAGTTTTAAAAACGATAAATTCACTTGGGGCGTAAAAACGTAATAGTTTATTCTCATTGCTAATTTCACAATCTTAAGACCACACACTTCAGTGTTATGATGCCGTTATATACATAAATATAAATATATATATATATATATATACATATACATATATGTAGGTATATAGTAATTTATTCGCGTTTAGTCGATTAATTTTATCGCTATAATATACTGAAGTGTCTTATATTTTTATTTTTTTGTTCGTAAATCAAAGTATTATTTAATTTACATCTTGAAAGTATATGACATCGTTTTTTATTGTTATGCGCATATCACATAAAATCAGAACACTACACGATCCTTTAATCATAAAAATGTCTAGTATATAAATTTAATTAACAATAATATTATAACGAAAATCCTTCAAGTGTTGTAATAATATTATAAACATAATTAAAATATTAATATATATACGTTTTAAAAACGCCTAGCCCACTGCAGTACAAATTAAATACATGTCAGTTTTTAACTTGACGTCGCTGAAACCCATAACCTACAGTTATTATTATAATCCGGAAAATTGACCTTATTTTAAACGCATTTTTATTTATACAAATCTGACGTTAACTATTCCAATAAAAAAAATTTAAAATATATATACATAATATACTTGTACCTTGTATACGTCACATTAATAGTCGTATCGTGACGAAAGTCTATCCAACAATGTACTCCGTTCGTAATAATATTATTATTATTACGTACGATTTATTTTCGTAACATGCGATGATTGAATGAAACGCGTTTCGTCGTGGACGTCGATGGGCGGACTGCCAGGACCCGCAGCGCCGTGCGAAATATTAAATATCAACGGCGGTTCACGCCACAAGGAAAAAATAGAGAAATGTCATTCGACCGCCGCAGCTTTCGAAAACCGTATACATCTCGGGTTATTTTTTTCCACAGATTTTTGATCTAATAATATTTTTTCATCCGAAGGTCAGATACGCGCGCGCGCACCACTCCGTACCGCGCGAGACGACTGCTGCTTACACAAGTGCACAATTGTAGACGGAGAGAGGGTAAAAGAACGCGGTTGTCGACGACGAAAAATATACGCAGTTCAAGTATTTTATCCCACGCTTTGGACGGACAATATAAAACGGCTAAAACGAATGGTCGCAGGTATATATTGTGCGCGCGCCTATATATATATATATATATATATATATATGTGTGTGTGTGTGTACATGTATATTTGAAGCGGACGAGTAGCAGCGACGACGGCAGCGGCTTCCCACACTTAAAAGATATTATTGAGTTCAGTATTTGTGTTTTTTTTTTCCATTTCATTTCTGTTTCGTCCTACCGCTCGCCTTATATATTTTCCGGTCGCGCGTCTAATAGAGAAGATTGCGCGGCCAGCTCGAGCGCGCGCGCGCACGCCGGCCAGCTCTCGTCGGACGCTGCAGCGACGACCGGACCGATGATGACGGAGAAGATGAGGAAATCGAGAGAGAGAGAGGGGGGGAGAGAGCGAGAGAAGACACGAGAAGCCAGTCGTTGGGAACACAGAAAGAGAGAGAGAGAGATAGAGAGACGGAATGAGCCGGTGCGTATGTGATGATGTGAGTGTGTGTGCTTATGTGTATATCTGTATATATAATAAATAAATGAAATAAAAAAAACAATAAACAATGTGACATTTTCGAACCGTTCCAGGAATTTCGAAACGTCTCTCGCGCGAGCTCCAGTCCGACTGATTAGCAAATATGTCTCGGGGGGGTTATGCGTATGCACACGGCCGCGAAGGAAACCACAGAGCGACGCGCATATTTCGGCTCGCTATTGACTGGCAGAGAGCGGCGGCGGCGGTGGCGGCCTAACAGCAGCGGCAGCAAAGGCAACGGGCATCGGTGGCGGCGGGAGCTATTGTAAATTTCAAAGTTATTTTCACACGCTTCATTTATATATACGTAGTTATATGTCTACGTATATAGGTATTATACACACACACGCGCGCATACATATATATACATTATATCTGCCGAAGTCACCGGAGACGACCCCTTTTCTCTCTCTCTTTCCCACTCCGTCTCCCTATCTCACTGTTTATTTCTCTCTCTCTCTCTCCTCTATATTATTATAAGCTGTCTGCTCTTCAATTATTATCATTATGTCAATTTTGCGCATGCGCAAAACGGAGATGAATTTTTTCCCCTACCCCACCAGGCCCACATAAGAACCCTGGAACCAACCACTCGTCATGTATATGTACCGCCATTTATAAATTTAACATTATCATTTATATACATACAGGCAAACGATTTCTCTATGACGGCCGTCTGGTATATTACGCGCACTGTACGTGTATATATACAGATACCTCCCCCGTGATGTCCGCACATCACGATTGCTTTTATTCGCTCGCATATTTCTGGCCAGCCCGACCAATTACGTTATTCGTAAATATTTTTTATTTTTTTGCAAGCGTGAAAAATTCGGTGTATCACAGGAGACCTTAACGCGTTTTTTTCGTGTCTGCCGACGGTGGTGGCGGTGGCGGCGGTGATGAGAACGACCAGCATTCAAAGAGCACCCGTGAGAAAAATTGCGACTGCCCTTTATTTTGACCGCTTATATATTATTATATAATATTAAATATATTATTGTATGTTTTATTACACATACTCGACCGTCACTGTTAGATTTTTTTTTACGTTATATTAATCAACTGACATAATTATCGAAGTATTCTCTGTCTTTTTGATATTATTACTATTACTATTATTATTATTTTTTTTTTATTTTGTAGATTTCAAATCGGAAACAAATGTTTTGAATTGCGAACTAAACGCTGTTATATATATATATATATATATATATATATATATATATATATATATATATACACACACACACACACACACACGTCTGCTTCAGCAGTGTATAGCCATACACCGTGCTACAGATATACGAATTCGGGTCCAGTCACCCACCTCGATTATACAATGAACATTGTTCGACTCGTATATTATTGCATATATAGTCGAGCTTATATAATACGCGTTTATAGTAAATGACGTCGACCGAATAACATAACGTCGTCAACGGACCATATCTGAAAAGTGCGAGTACATAATATAATATAATAAACAGTGTGCCTATATGCAGTGTGTATACTCTTACCCGGTCTGAACGTATTCTACACTGCGATGACACGCTCGTCGAATACGAATACGTATTATAATATTATCATATAGGTACACGTGCATTTATCCGGACGGATCGTCGTCGCGCCGGACGACTACCTATATATACCTATATTATGTACGCCGTACGACATATTATACGACGACGACTTTCCGGGGACGTCAGTTAACACACACACATATATGTATACACTATACTGTGTATATAGGTACATATTATAAGCGTATATTACAGACCCGACAATGAATTCCAAGTTTCCACTGCGCGTATACTATTGCTACTATATACTAATACGGACGTTTATCCGGATGACCGATCTCCGGGCGAGAGACTATATATTATCGTAATATATACACACACACGCGCGAGCGCGCGCGCAAACGAATATTATAACGCTCCCAGAAAATACGAAACGCGTGTGCCCCTCCACCGGTTTGATCTCTCTCTCTCTCTCTCTCTCTGATCGGCGGTTGCACGCTCGTCGGACACACATTTATGTATACATGATAAATATTTATATATATTATAAACGTTTAAAATATTAACGATTCGAGTGAAGAATTTTTCGATCTAAATGAAATATAATCCGGCACACGAATACGCGGCATTCCGCGCGCATTAAAGGTTACTCTGTTATAACGGCGGCGGGAACTGTGAAGGAATACGCCTATACGTGGTATACTGCCACCGCCACCGCTACCACCTGTAGCACTGTTTATATACCTACAGGACACGGTGAAGGGAAGCTGCGACGACATGTCCGATGTGCATACATAATATTTAAAGGAGTAGCGATTTTCAACGATGTCTCGAGTAGTCGAATCCAATCCGGTTTTTCGGCGTCTCGGTCGACATTTCCATGACAAGCTGCGATGGTATTGTATAAGACGTGCGCCTATCATAATTCTCGTGTACCTACTCAGTATGTATTAGTTATACATGTATACACATACACTTATTAATAGGTGTATCCGTTATGTGCGTGTGTACGATGATCCCGCGATCTGTATCGTTCGAAAAA
This sequence comes from Schizaphis graminum, assembly GCA_020882235.1. NCBI lineage: Eukaryota > Metazoa > Arthropoda > Insecta > Hemiptera > Aphididae > Schizaphis > Schizaphis graminum. The sequence continues at coordinate 97,099,048 of CM037033.1, forward strand.
CTCCACTCATTGATGATTTGATCGTAATTTTATACATATATTATTACGTGTGGTGCACAAAAATGTGATTTAATTCGTATGTAAGTTAATATATTATATACTCGTATGATGATGCTCGCTAACACAAATATATATTTAATATAACGGTTGACAGAAAGTTATACGCAGTTATAATATAATACGTCTTTCTAATCAATTATAAGATGAACAAATTGTGATAAATTTGAAAATATTACTCAATTCTCGTACACATTGACAATCTTCAAGAAATTTTCATAAAATATCAAATTGTATACCCGAATTTTATGTTTAATATACATAATAATGATATTGATACTATTTAAAATTATATGATAGTAAAAGATACATAAACATATATTATTGTCCCTGCAGTTAGGGTTTTACTGACTATTTTTTTATACTTTGAGAATTGGTGGTGAAACATTATACTTGTTAATAATTATCCCAAAGTAGTGTAAACAGATAAGTCACGGAGAAAAAATATAAAAATTTGTTTCATAGTGTTTACAAATTTTTCGAATGAAGAAAAAAATAATTTTCTTATACTGAGTAAAACGGTTGTTGGACGAAATACAATTTATATAAAACATAAATGAGTTAATAATATAATATACATTATTATAACGTTGCAGAAGATATTATATTGTGAAATAAAAGGCGAGAGAAACGCGGAGACGAGCGAAAATCAATGACGGAAAAAAAAAATCGACCAAGACTGTAGAAACGTCATGTAAGATTCGCGATGTATATAACATCGATAAGCTATAAAGTTTAAGTTTGATTTTTGAAATACATTCATGGAGTATCTATTATTTTTCTTTGCAAACAAAATTCAGTTAAATCAACCTGTATACAATACTAAAAAATGCATGCTCTAAACTTCGTCGCCCCCCCTCCACCCACGAACGATCGATGTCGAAATCGTTTGTATACATTATGCAGTTGTATTCCATATAGTGATTAACACGTTAACTGTAATAACGAGAAGTAATGCACGATGTACCTATATCAACAAAATATCTGATCACTAAATTCGATAATTTCGTTAAGGGTGACGTTACCGTATACATAATAATAATATGTAGGTATATAAGCGAACGATATGTTTTGTAGACTATAAGTTGTAATAAAAGGGTTTATTTTTTATGTATACGTTTCCAAAGCACATAGCGCGCTTTTATTTTAAACTACAGCTAGTAGAACCTCGATTACCCTTACCTCCGTTATACTAGCCCTATACATTATCTGAACTGAAATAATTAGCATATCCGAACATTAAAACTCGTAACCACGACTTGGCTGCAAAAAAGCGCGTTGCAGATCATCGTCAAATAAAAATCGATAATTTTGTCAAAAAAATACAACAAACATTTACGTTCCTATACCTATGTATATAATGTATTTCAAATAATGTAATATAGGGGTGGCCACTAACCTTAACTTTGAGAGCCACAAATTTATAGAGTTGATTCGAGGTGAGCCACATTGTAAAGCAATGTTTATAAAATGGAGATATTTTTCATTTGAAATCAAATGAAGGGACATTTATTTACATTTAATTTTAGTCTAAGTTTGGTTCAAGAGCCGCATGCGGCTCGCGAGCCTCGTTGTGACCACCCCTATTACATTGTAATATATGTAATTCTAATGAAATATTAATAATAATAATAAATATGTATGTACATATTATAAAATATTAAACTGTGTTTTAAAATTTTTTTTTTTTTTTTAATTTCCAATATCCGAACTTTTGCATATCCGAACTAGGTGCGGTCCGAATTAGTTCGGATAATCGAGGTTCTACTGTATATCATCAGATCTTAATTGCTTTGATGCGTCCCTTTGCCATTACCACTCGTTTTCAGTCTCATAAGCTTTATCACGTATACAAAATAATACGCGTACACTATACACAACACGACTCGTCAGTCTCCCGAGAGTTCCACACTCGGTCACTGTGCACAAGTGCACGTACAACGTGCGGGTACCTATACCTATTATATACCCAACTATCTATATCTGCATACTGTGTACGTATTTATAATATATGTGCGCATGTTGTATATTAACACTTATAATATATAACGAGGGTATCTCGACGGCGACGACATATTTGCGCATTGTAAGCTCTCTGCAGGCGGAAAAAACTTCTCACCCGCCGCCGCCACCCCAGGAATGTCGTAAACAGCAGTACTACACTGCAACCTTGAAACGGACACGGCACAAGGCTGCGTTAACGCGTATATATGTAATATATTTGTGCGTATGTGCGTCTATATGCGATTACAAATTTATGCGCGGAAACGGCGTCTCCGTCCGCTGAGACATGCGGCAGAAAAGCTCGACGGACTCTTATTGCGTATATGTTTTTGAGTTTGTTTTCTCTTTCGAATATCCATTTTTTCCATTAGATGTCGGTCTTCCTTTTAAATTCTTCCCAGAGTGCGCTAAGACTTAGGCACCTATATCTATACACGCCCTGAGGCGTATGCTAATTACGCACGCAAAACGCACCACGGACACGTGATTCATGGCAACACGGTTTTACGATTTCAGTAATTACTATTAAACCCATATATATATACATAATCTCTTATTCGTAATTTATATTGTTCTTAAATATGTAATTCATTTTAACCTCACACGGTCAATCTAGTATATATATATATATATATGTTATTTTGAAAATATGTGTATGAGCTTTAACGTGTTATTGAAAAATTATAACTTAAATACAGCAATAAATAATTAAAGTATATTATATTTATTTGATTTTTTGATGAATGTTTTCTGTTCACGATAATATACAATAGCTCGTAAATAAAATTATTGTATTATACAAAATTTAGGTACAATTAAACGATACATAATTTGGTATAATTACCAGCTACACTAGGTGTAATGCATTTTATACGTGTATACAACAATAATGTATTAGATATACCTAATGGTGGATCAATGTTTTTATATGTTCTGCGTTACACACTATTCCAAAACAAGATTGTGTATTTTAAAATATTATCCATAAATTAGATCGTTTTAACTAGTAATTTATAAATTTCACTAACGACCATCAATAATTAACGCTACGCGTTTTTTGGAATACGTGTATATGATGGTTATAATTGGATTGCGCTACAGTGCTATAGCGACAAAATCTGCAGCAATACGTTCTAAAACAACTTATTATATGAAAACGATTTCGAATCTCGCTGGACGATGATCCGTAAATGGTCATCTCAGCTGTCAACGTAATATGTATAGAATTAAAATTAATAATAATGAATTGAAATAAACTGCATTTGGCCTAAATATCGGATATAAGTCACAATCGCGTCTATTTAACTGGACATTCGTATCTCGTAGAATTATCTACTAATCTATACAATTTAATAATGATTTATATTACCGTGAACGTATGCGTGTAAGTATATATATGTATGTATAAATGTAGGTATATTATTGTATATGTATATTTATAATTGGGACGTGTGCGTATTACGGTTAACCGACTGTCGGAAAATGTTCTTACAATCAACCGAAGTGAAAGAATGTTAATAGAGTAGTAGTAAGTATATATTATAGTGAATCGTATAGATTAGAAGAATTTGTTAACTATATGGTCATTAATATCTCTCGCGCCAACCTATTTAGCCGCGTACTAACCATTATTGGAATTTTAAGTTATAATATATGGTAGCCGCCATTCAAGACTATATCGTTTGCGCAATTCGATTAAATAGAGTGAAAACTTATGTTTGAAATCATTAATTGGTTTGGTTCAAATTCATTCTTCCGATTGACATCATATCAATTTACTATAATGTATTCCGTAATAACACCACATTAAAATAATGATATAGGTACTGCACTCACACGGGATGATCGGAAAACTTATCGACCGAGTAATGGATACTCGAGTATTTTCCCGGCAATCTAAATAATTCGATATGACTGCTCGCTGAATTTCATAATTCGTTTCTAGTATAATTATACATTTTTATGAATATTCTTCACATTATATTTAACTCGAATCCTATATATTATTATAGGTATAATGACATTAAAAACTGAAAAAAACAATATGAAAAATATATGAGGCAACAGGAAGGGGTAATCTTAAATAAATATTAGCTGAGAACAATAAACATTCAATAACCCGTAATGTGTGATGTACACTCGAACACTCGACATAATTTAATATATATTATCTGTATCCGTAATCGTTAATATATTCGAACAATTATTACGGCGCGTGGTTACATTTAAATAATATGGCTTAACCTATAGCCCACGCGTTTCAATTTTGGATAAAACGATTACATATATTATAGTATAATATATAGTTTGTGATTTTGATTCAGCTGTATAATAATAATTATACATAGAAGAAACGCTTCATTCATCTACGGTTTGCAATGCGATATAAAACAATAGTATTTACGTATTTAAAAAATGAATTATATATTTTTTACTGATCTGAATTATTATTTGCAGTTGGTATATTTATAGCATGCAGTGTGTACCCATATAAATATTAATATTAATAAACCAATACAAATATAATATCGTTATAACTGATGGCGATTATTTCGACAAAAAGCCTGTTTACGGTGTTTAACGGTTTGGTGCGTTTGATTTATTCAACTAGATTATATTATATTGTCATGTTATGTATAATAATGTGTAGTTAAGTTTATGGCACTTATGTACAGTTTACTTTCGAATTCACATTTTAACGGACTCGAGATCCATTGAATACCGCGCTGAAGATGAAAAACATCACTACAATATTATATACTATAACATAATATAATCGCGACGCACTGTATACCTCTATTTGTATAATAATAATGTATACCAAATGCGATTATTATTGTTAACCGAATGCGCGTATTACTCGTACATGAGGTCGTACGGTAGCGTTTGTGCGACCAGATGAAGACGAGTATGTGCATAATAATAATAATAATAATAATAATAATAATAATAATAAATAATAATAATAATATAATAATATACTTGCGTACAAAAGCGGAGACACAGTAATATATCTTAACAATCGCCGTATCTTTATGTACGCGCGTACCTATAATATAATATATATAATGTGCGCATGTACGTGTATTTATTTCTTCTGTAGGTACGCGTTCTCCGCGGAACATAATAATAATAATAATAATATAATAATAGAAATAATATGTCATATCGTGCTCTCGTCGGTATATAATATAGGCACCACATTACTATATCATTATATATATTATATTATATACATTGTATAACACACGGAAAACGGATACCGGCGGCAGTGCGGCCACTGCTGGTGCACCTGTTGAGTTTGACACCGGTCAGTGGCGGCGGAATTTTCGCATGTCGCATCCGCGTGAATGTATATACGTATACTATAATATAATATATGGTATATCATTGTATGTATATAGTGCATATGCGTAGGCGTACTCGACATTATAATATATGCTTCAATTTATCGTTACAGTACTATATATAGGTAGGTATCCTATAAGTGTATGTGTGTGTGTGTGCACTCGCCGTACAGAGAGACGGGGTCGTCAATCACCCACGAGGTCCCCGCCGCCGCCGACCCGCGAGATCACGTCGTATTGTATACACGTAAAATACAGCCAGGACACGACATAATAATATATACATATATATATATATATAATCGCATATATTATACAGCGTGCGTCGTACAATAAATAAGTATACGAATTTTGTTATATTATATAGGTATACTAAGGTTGTTTCTGCAGCGCGTGATTGCCGCGATGAATTTACGTTTATTTTTTTGTTTGGACAAATTGTTTGCAGCAGTCCTTATACACGTGAAATCGCGCCCGAAAAGAAATAAAAACGGTAAGCGATGCGTGTATATTGTATAACAGTGATTGTCAACAGACGATCGCGATGCAAATTTGTGCGAGTAAAATAGTATTCCGTTTGACATATTATATATATATATATATATATATATATACGCAACTACTATACCGTCTGGCGTTTACGATATTATATTATATATTATTAATTATTACTATGAGGTGATGTTCCTACCAATAATTATGAACAGAAACGACGATGTGGACGTGAAGAGTGTCATCGTCACTGAAAACGTCTTGAGGGTGGGATAAATAATTTGAATATTCAGATATGATTTTTAAAAGAGACTTAACGCGGACGAGTATCGTTTATGGTGATTCGCAATAATACTAAAAGAGTGTTTATGTATTTATTATTATTATGATGTAATTTTGGGGCTCCAATAAATCGATAAATACATTTTATTAGATTATGCTGTAAATTAATGTTCTCATATTGATTAATATAGCGGATGACATTGTTAAAAAAATATTTGAACCTGGTAATCAATCATAATATATAGAGTCAACACATAAAAAAATAAATCATATCCGCATTGTAGTATGTACACTTAGGTATACATAATTTCATATGCATCCATTGTTAAATAAAGTCACATATAGGTATATGCTCGAAAGTTAAAAATAATTAGGTACTATATACGAGTTGAAATTTCATGTAATTTTATTAAAATATTACAATGCGAGTTCGTCCCCTACTCAAATACAATGATTTAACAATTTTTCTTAATGTTTTATCGTAATATTAGTATTATTTATTTAGGTACCTATACTAAAATACTGTACCATTTCACGAGATTTTTTTAGAGAGAAAATTGTCTGGCAGAAATATTCTATATAAAATGTACGGTGACCGCGTGAGACGTGATTTCCAGCAATAGAATATTAATTCAACATTATATATACATAAAATACATAATATATTATATAATATACCCGTGTTGTGCGCTAGAGTAACTAACAATAGAATAAACGTTTGTGTTTCAATGTCAATGTAAAATAAGCCCGACAACACAGTGATCTGCATTTATTTATATAATGAGTGTTTAACGATATACAATTTTATTTCTCGATGTCCGTGTTTCAGACAAAGAATGTTGTTTTTAAATGCTATAGCTGCCGAACTTGGATTTTCCGTCGTCCGACGTTTATCCGCGTTCGCACGACGGACACTGCAGCCGTGATTATGATTGATCAATGATCAATATAAAAGTGTAAAAGTAACACCGGCGAGAGACACTTTGTCAAATAAATCGGAGGGAAAAATGACAAGCGGGTAATTTCGACCAATCATTCAAGCCAAATCACATAGGTAGATAGTATAAGTATAAATATAAATACAATATATACAAGACATGTGTACAACGACAACAAGCCTGACGACAATATACGCTCGACTGATCGTTTCTAAAGTGCCGCGGCTTGTTGTCCGGTTTTCAATACCGACAATGCAGAAATCTGGTTAGCAAATTTCATGGTTTTTGAACCGATTTGAATAAATGCAAAATACAATCACATATACCTATATTTTATTGTATTTCATTCATTTCAAGGATTGATTTATATCCATCCGACGATCAACTTACATTTTAACATATTTTTTTTCCGTACATTATCTATATTCTATATTCAGCTTAATATGCTTTAATAGCAAAAAAAATTTTTTATTAGAAATGAAAAATCGTTCGAATACTCGTAAACTCGATCATCGTTCACGATACTTTTGAATGTAAAAGTGTGAACTGTAATGAAAAAATAATGGATATAGAAATAAAACAGTATTATTATAGACAATAAAAATGGTTTCACGATAATGCCATAATGGTTTATAAGGGTGCTGTTTTTGCGATTTTCTTGAACGTATATAGATGTTATTATGATTGTTTGTGTCTATTATATCACTTTGTTTATATGCCGTCTATGCTGTTTATATGGTTGGTTCGTTAAAGACACATTTGTATATCAGTGACCATACAGAATGCTTATTTAATTTTTTTCAAGCGACGACTCGTGCAGTTGTGCTAATCGACTACGGTAGATAGGTATATATGTATACCATAAACGTATAAATATCAATAAACTGTGTGAGTACGTAGAAAATGCCAACGTTAACAATAATAATAATATTTACCGCTCACGAAATATGTCGCGGGCGAGGATCTGTCGAAAATAAATTAATTCGATTTAACAAAAAAATAAAAAAAATATATAGAAGTAGAATATCCAGTGAAAGGCGATACGTCTTGGACCGGCGGTGACGGCGGCACTCGTCCCGCGGAGAAATCTGTTGGCATACAAAATACACACGTTCGAAATCCCGTGACCAAACAGTCTGCTTCGTTTTATTTTTATAATTTTTAATAGATGCATAGATATATTTTTTTATTACTATGCGATACAAAAATTATTATTGCTAAAATTCGATATTAAACATTTAATGAAGTCATCTACAGTGCAGATTAAGCTTGAAAAAAAATCGGTTGGTACCTGTTTTGTGTTTGTTTACTATTTGAGTATATTAAGTTTTCTGTGTGTTATAATTTTTAAAACATATAAAATTATAAACATTTCAGGTGTAGCGGTAATTAGTCTATACAATATTGTCAATGCATTAAAATAAAAGTATATAGTAAACATTTTGATTTACTTTGATAATTTGGATCAAATTATACACACAAACACACGTTACACCCCTACATATATTAATAATTAATATATAAAAAGTTGATTTTAAAGTAGCTATAAGCCATATGCGTATAAAATCTAAAATTAACTACAACAATGGAAAATTTCAAATTTCTAAAAATAATTCAAAAAGTGTAAAAGAATTTCGAAAATTATATTATGTTAAAAAATGATTTTATAAACATCTAGAGAAAACTTTAAGTGTCTACGGTTATTCTTTTTTAAGTTATTAAACAAAAAAAAATAAATAAATAATCGATTTTGTCAAAAGCTGAATTTGCGTTATTTTTTTCTTGTTTTTCTGATTATTTTGAAAAATATTAGAAATTTTAACCTCTCTTGAGTATACGATCATTTGTTTTCTAATCCTCAAAATTTAATCTACTAAAATCATTATTACACAGCATTGTAAAACTAAAAAATTAATAATAATTTAATTTTTTTTTTTAAAAAAGAGTAACATTTAATGATAATATTGTTCGGTCTTGCCCGCTTTAAGGGTTGTAGGGACGTACCCTGTTCGGAGCAGTCGTTTGCAAGCTGTACAAAAAATAAACCACTATATGTTCTAATATTTTACATGATTTTATGATAATAATTTACCACGAAATTGGATGTGTAAAAATAATTGTAATTTGATTTTAAATTGAACATAATATATATACCTATAATATATACGAAAATTGATTTTGAATTTAACGCGGTTAATTTCTTACCGACTACGTTTTATCTTTTTAATAGGATCCATATACTTTCATTAACTATATTAATATCATTACTAACGTGAAGTTATTGAAATCTTGACGTTATAAAAACGATATGTTTTGTATATAGTGTCTTTTTAAACGCCCATGATAGGTACTTTCTTACGATAAAAAGACGATTTTGAAAAATAAAAGTCTTTAAAGTCCCCGTGATTTAATTTAATGCTCCGTGTGTTATTTTATCAAAGCGTTTCTGTCGTCGGCGTACGCGAACTGTTGCGTTAGGTTAAGTAAGGTTTTATTAGGTTAGGTCACGGTCGTGATGGCAGTTGAGACGATCGTCGACGGGTACTCGAATATTATAATACCCGTATGGGGTAACGGCGGTATGGATGACCGCCGCGCCGGACGCGGCGCGAGTATTGTGCCGGTGGTACACGAAAATCTCCTTAAACCTCTCATCGCTACGTCACCGGTTGCGTCTACCGACCATATATGCATTTAAATGCGCGCAAGTATATTACAATAATATGCGTATTTAAGAATACGCCCGCACTGTCGTTTGTGTATATTATAGTAGTCTGATTATTCTTCGTCAAAACGAAACGTATACAGAAAAAAAAACCTCTATAGAAACCTTGGCGGCGCAGAATTAATAATAACCGTTTATCTCCGGCACAGCAACGACACAAAAGTCTCTCGATCACGAGTGCGGTAGAGAGATGGAGTGAGCGAGAGTGTTTTCAGGCATTATATATTTGTTTAATTTTTTTTCCTTCCACTCATCCTTATACTTAAATGGGAACTCCAAGGTCCCCGAGTACAGCGGATCGGATGAATACGAAATAAACGAGTACTCAGTGATACAAAAATATTACAAAACCATTTATTTACAAAACATGTTTATAGTAGGAAAGTATTTTTCAACAATATCTCGTCGGAGAACTAAGTATAGTGTTGTGTACTTTAGCTAAAATTAATGATTATTAAATAGTATACAAATAAAATATTCAATTTTTTTTTTTTGTATTTAATATTAATATAATATATTAATATATATATATTATTTTAAATATAGGATTGCGTTTGTGTAAAACTTTTTATCTATTTTTCCAATTATATTTTAAATTACATAAATATAATATAGCTAAAGGAACTAAACTTTTAAATAAGAATACTACTACAGTTATAAGAATTAATGTAACCAATAATAATAGTACCTAATGATAATAATAATAAAAATAATATAAATTAAAAAAAAAAAAATGTTTATGACAATGTTAGTTAAGAGGTACTCAATACTGTTCATAAAAAAAAATAATAATAATAATAAAACAACCAAAATTTTCTTATATAAAAAAAAAATAATAATAATGATAATAAATTAATTGCATAATAATAATAAATTAAATGTCTGCACAATAATAATTACAAAATTACAATAAAAACTTGAAAAATTAAATCAAGTTCTCTATTCATATAGATTTTAATTAAAAAAAAAAAAAATAACGTTTGGTAAAGAAGCAGGACGTACATTCAAAAATGCGAATGGAATAACGGTTTGCATTCTGGGTCTCGACGGTGTCATAATATTTTTATAAAAAAAAAAAAAAAAATGAAAATAGAAAGTAGAAGTATATTATAATAATAAAAAAAAAAAAAAAAAAAAAAAAGATCGTATGAAACGAAACGATGCGCGTTCGTATGCCGTTCGCCGTCCGACTCGTATACAGACTGAATTATATTATAATTATGATAATATAATATACGATTCGAAAAACGGGGGGCGAACGGAGCGGACGGATTTTTGGCCGCTGCTCTGAGATATCGCGGGCGGATGAGTGCTTTTCGTTTTCATAGATCGCGCGCGTCGTAAATATTTATTAAAAATAAAATGGATAAATGTAAAATGGTTAAAGAACAGAAAAATCGTGTATAATATATAATATTAAGATGATGATGATCGCACGTGAATACGAAAAAAATGACATGCAACGTGTCGCGCATGTGCGTTATAGGAATGATGGTTGTATATATATATATATATATATATATATATATGGAATGATGTCATACGAGCGCCGCTGGCTGGTCCACGTGGGTGCGTTCGCGCGTGTGATGCTGCGAGCGGTCTACAGGCACGTGTTGATCGTCTTCCTGTACTGGCACACGCTGCACTTGACCTCGCAACACCACAGGAAAGTGCAGTTGCACCGCTCGGACACCAGGGCCTGGTGGGTCTTGTAGCCGCGGCCGCAGCACATCAGGTCGCACCCGTCCACGCCGATGGACGACTCGTTGCAGGCGCGACCGTGCGTGCCCAGTATGCCCAGGCGCGGGTTCGGATCGCAGAACCCGGGTGACGGTTCCAGGTACACCAGGTCCTTGGTGCCGGGCGCCTTCAGGTCCGGGTTGTACGGTTTCAGCTGGAAGTTGTACCTGTTCCGACCGCCGCCGCCGCGCCTCCTGCCTCCGCCACCGCCGCCGCCGTTCTGCTGCTGCTGCTGCTGCTGTTGCTGCTGTTCGAGCTGCGGCTGCTGCTGCTGGTCCTGCGGCTGCTGTTGCTCGTAATGCTTGTTCTGCGCATTGTCCTTACTCCGCAACCGGCGCAGACCGCCCGCGTTGCCGACCATCACCCTGGACGCGCCGTCGAACCTGTCCTTGAGGTTGTCGCCGATCGAACGGAATATGGGCAGTCTCATCCAGCACGTCTTCACGGTGCACGAGCCCGACATGCCGTGACACTTGCACTCCTGTTTCATCTCCGATTGTACGTGCTGAAACATTAGAAATAGCGAGGTGAGGTTAGCGACAAGCTGCACATAACATAATACATATATCATGGTAAAATTGCAGTTACATAAAAGCAGCGGGGCCGTCTATTTATAAGGGTCGATCGACAATCGTTCAAATTTACTTCCCTCGCGTTTTGTTATATTATATTTGTTAATGTTAATGTTCGCATTTTATCGTCGATTTATAATAATAAATATATGTTTGAAGGAAAAATATTATTATATACCATAATATGCCATATACCATATACCGAGTGAGGTGGCAATCCTAGTCAGGGTCGAGTAATATGGTTAATATTATATTATGGTTGTTGTGTTGCTGCAGAACCAGTCAAACGACATGTATATGATGCGGTATACATATTATTATAATATTGCGATTTGTCCAGTGATTTGTCACCAGATCTCTTACCAGGATTCCTGCGACACACGGTTCTACTTTATGGGCATCACATCGTGCCGAGACGACCTCGGAAACTCGTCACGGGTCCGTGGCCCGTTTACGCGTCAGTCACCAGTTTGCGGGTCGACCGATTTTCCGAAAAATCTCGACTGCGGACGACCGCGAGACTCATATCCCATGCCCACACACACATACATACATGTAATTTATACAAAGTACGCGCTCACCTCTTTGCCCGCGCTCGTCACAATACACACGTCATATTGTTACACGATGATACACGTGTATTATATTATACATAATATATAAAATATAATATATTATAATAAAACCACCACGGCGCGATGGCGTACCGTGATTCCGGTGTGCAGTGATCTCGCCGTGGTAGATGTATATATGTATATAAAGGAGGTACGCGCATATACATTATGATGTATATTATAATGTTATATATTACGTTGGTCGAAATTCAAAAGTAACGCGCGGAGCAATCGTCCGAAACTAATCTCGCCGTGTGCCACCCACGAGTTTTATACCTATCAATGTGTACCTCCGCGCGCATATATTTTACCGAAACGTGAATAACAAAAAAATAAAAATAAAAACCAAAAACCGCGCGGAACAGGATAGGTATATACGATATAAAATATTGTATTATATAGGCGTACCCGGGACGGTGCGTAAATTATAAGCACGTCAAGTGTTCAGCTGTACTATTGAAATGCGTAATGATATTTATCCAGCACCGCGGCGCGTATCGCGAAAACGTCTATCGACTGGAAATTATTATTATTATTACTATCGTATCGGTTCGCTCATTGTCGGGAGACCGCTATTATAGAGGTGCTGCAACAGTGTATTATGCGGTCGTCGCGGGTAGAGTAATAATATATTATAATATATTAATGATAAAACATATTATTATTATTATTATTATAACGATACAAGCGGCCGTTTTGAACGGTATAAATAACACCGCGCGGAACAGACGCCACGCGGACAGATATACCCTCTCCTCACCCCCCCCCCCCCACCAACCAACCGTTCGTCGCGATCGTCACAAATGCAAAACGAACGCGCGATTGTATTATTATCGTTGTTATGTTATATTATTATTGTATATACGTATATACGGATAATAATATCGTAGCCCTCCGGCGGGCGTCGCACGGGCTGCAGTTGCCGCGAGAGAGGCATTATATTGCTTTGATGTGCGTATATAGTATTATAAATAAACGGATACGCGCATATCGATTTTAATCGTAAATCGTAATTAGACGGTTTCGAGTCGCGGCGGCCGGCCCGTCGTGGAAAAACTGTTGAAAAGGTAAAACATAAATGAGTAGGTAAATATAATGTAATACATTATTATAACGTAGGTATGGTATATATTGCGTTGCAGAAGGTCTATTGTGATAAAAAAAAAAAAAAAAAAAAGGCGAACTAGAGAGAGTGCGAGAGAGATGCGGAGACGAGCGAAAATCAATGACGGGAAAAAAAAAACCGACCAAGACTATAGAAACGTCATGTAAGATTCGAGATCATATAATTGACAATGTCAAACGGGGTGAAAGCTAAAATTATTCCTCGTATTGTCATGTCAATTACACCGCTCGATGTAATGCTGCTGCCGGGCACACACACACACGCGCGCGCGCGCACGCTCGTGGGTCTCTCGTCGGTCTAGTGTGTGTGTGGTTTTTTTTTTTTTTTTTTATATTTTTTTTTATCTTTCCGCTCGTTCCGCTACGTCTTCGACTCGTACGACGACGCATATGTATACATAATATAACTATTATACGCATGTCGTCGTCGTCGTCGTCGTCCGGTCCGCGTACCTATATAATGCGCGCGTATTAATAACGTAGGTATACAGGACAATTGGCGCGCGCACGCGTATTGACGATCTATCAAAGCTCCGGGGCTGCTGCGGTACAGCGGCGGTGTGCGCCGCTGCTGACTGTCTTGTTGATAAATTTATTGTGAACGCTTTTCAATGGGGCCGGTGTGGCGGCGGTGGCGGCTCGCTGTCAGCCGCGATTATCTATTACGCCAGCGCAGCCTTCTTCATTGGTGGTGACTATTTTCGCGACATCATCACTTATTCTCATGATATCATTGTCGTCGTATAGGTACGACCAGCCACATTACCGCAATGTTATTATATATACTGCTGCTGCTGCTGCTTCTTCTATATTTCGCGTATATATATATATATACTATACCCTACCACACCATATAATATAACGTCCTCGTCCGATTCTTCCCACCGGCTATGCGCGTATATAATACATCTGTATATAGGACTCGTCTTTTCATTGTCGCATGCTCTCTCTATACACAACCACCCCTCACCGCTCCTACATAATATATTATATATATATATATATAGTCACCCGTTCGAAACGCATTTAAATTTATACCGATCGAGTTATACAACGTACTTGCTGTATTATGTAGTACTACCTAATATATATAATAAATGAATACCGTGATACGTGTGTGTGACTGTGTGTGACAATGTGAAACGTCTGTCGAGTACCATCATTCCTCGCGTCGGAGACTTGAACGTCCCGCGATTCAGTGACTGATTTCATACTTATTCGTTCAGGAGTGGTAAATCTCGTGAAATTAGCTTAAGTACTGACGTTTGACGCGTGTAACAAAAACCATTCGTCCATTCTTAGATAAATGTTCTAGTCGTTATTATACTGCATATACGCAAAAACGTTTTCATATATACTATACGTTTATCTATAATATGCAGCGCTTGGCGAAAACTATTTCAATGATGCGCAGACGCAACGTTCAAAATCGGAAAGCGTAATATAAATAATATTGTTATTCGTATCGAATTTTGTCAGAGAAAAACGTGGTCTGGCATGTATATTATATTATATTAGCAGAGCGGACGGATGGCGCTTAAACCGCAGTTGTGTAAGTGCAGCCGGATCGGTGCATCGCGCCGAATTCGGTGGAAAAGTTATAGATAAATTATGCGTGTGTCTAAAGAACTCTTTAAGAAAAAATTAATATAACAATCGATTCCCTAAATCCGGGCCGGGCCGCAGTGTGTATAGCGGCGAACAGACGTGCTCGCATCGTATGTATATATATATATATATATATATACATACATTTTACACGCAGCACGAACACAAACGCATAAATAATAATATGATATACATATTATAATACAGTGGGTACGACGTGTGGTAGATAATATACTGCTCCTCCGGGTACTACGACCGCGGTCGAGGTATGTAATATGTATATATATACGGTCCGTTTCGTATATTATAATATAGGCAGGTACAATAGGAAGTAATATAGTGAAATAATTACAACAAACGGTGCGCGGACGGCGGCGGGGAAACCGCACGCTGTGATATGCCGCCGCGACGACGTGGCCCGACCGCGGTGCGGTGCGGTCCGGGGGGGGGGACGGTAGGAGGCTGTCCAGGGTCCATTATAATATATACGGACGCGCGCGCGTGCGCGTGTGTGCGCGTGTAAAGCTCGCGGTGCGGTAAACACACTCGTGTGTGGGTGGCCCTCGACGACGACTACCGCGACGACCGTACGACGACCGTACGACGACGACGACTACGACGACGTCCGTGCGGGGCGGCGGCGTTTTAGTCATGGCGAGCGCGAGCGGTGAGCGTAGCGAAATCCGCCGGACGCGGGGCGGCGGCCGGCGGGTCATGATGCTGCCCGCCGCAGCGTTATAGTAATAATAATAATAATAATAATAATAATAATAATATACGGTACATGATAATATTATTATGATAGATGCCGTTCACGTTGTACGACCCGTCGCGAGGTAAATATTATATTATATACGGCGACGGCGATCTGTCTATGTGTGTGTGTCTCTCTCGCCGGTTCCGACACACGCGCACACACAAATCTATTTAGATACACTTCTCTCGTGAGCCCACCACCGCCGCCGCCGCCGCCGTTGTCTCGCGCGCCGCCAGACCACACGGTGTTAAGAGAGAATAAATTAAAAACAATATGTACGTAATATAATAATAATAATACCGATAATATTATGTATACATATATATATATATTATATTATACGTGCGCACAGGTATTCCGCCGCTGTGTGCGCGATGCCCCCACCGAGTTCGGTGATTTTTTTTCTTCCTTATATTCTTTCGTGCACGAGCGATTGTTATTAATTGTTTTAAGTCGTATATACGTCGTGTATATCTGCTGTGCGCTGCAGCTCGGCGGCCGTTTTATTATATTTTCCCCGTCAGCTCCGTATACATCGATCGCGTATAGGACTCGATGCGATACGGTCGAAAGCGATTGGGGCGGGAGACTGGCGGCAATAAGGAGACTTGCGCTTTAAGGGTTGCAGCTCCTTTTTATACACACTGGTTCGCATGAGTAAATTCGAGCTATATTATAGATGTTCTGCAAAGTTCGATTTCGTGATCCGTTTTAAGTAGGTATATATACGGATTAGAAAAACGCTAAAAATCTTCTGAGAAATGTAAAGTCGTGTTGCGTGATCAAGTCGTTTTTTGTAATTATGTACGAAATGTCTATACTGAAATCGAAAAGGATGAGTATTGAAAATTCAACATTAACCGACAGATCAATAATATCGACTTTAGTGCACTAGAAAATCACTATGAGTTTACGTATTTAAAAACGTGCACTTTCGCAACAACAATCTAAAATATATAGATAGGTACCTATAGGTACTCTAAAAAAAATCTACAGTTATTTTACCATCTTGTATCACGACTTATACTGATGAATATTAATTAGCGTTTATAGACACCGCCATCAAATATTTATTCTGAAAGAAAATCACCGGATGTATGTAATATATTATTTGCACATTATACGTGAACGACCACTGTCACTGTGTATTTCATAGAATATATCCGTTTCGCTATACTATTTTGGAACACTTGCCCGCAACATGTTAAATTATGTATTAATTATTTGGAACATAATATTTTAAAATATAAACTAAGTATAATAATATTATTATGTGTTTTAACATAATATTATACACGCGGTCGCCGCCGCCGATTTGTCGTATTTTCGATGTTTATGTTATATTTAAATCGAGACGACGGCAACGGCGGCGGCGGTATCACCGCGCGGAGGATAACCGGTGGCCCGGGCCAACCAGACGATGGAAAAAACGGTCAACGGCAGCAGACGTGGATAAAAATGAATAATATTACTTCACACACGTACATACAATATTATATGTGTGTGTGTGTGTGTGTGTGTGTGTGGACAAAAAATAAAAAAATAACAAATATGAAGAGTAAACCGCATACCAAACGACTAATCAAACTACTATATACCGTGTGTGTGTGTGTGTGTGTGTGTGTGTGCAACAACGGTTGGTGGCGGCAGCGGCGGCAGTATACCAAAGCCGTTCATGCGACAAAAATCTGTTGAAACATATTTGAAAAAATTTCCCGCCGGGATTCGGTTTTTTGTCATTTTTTATTTATCTGTTTTTTTTCGTCCCCGACTAGTGATTACTAGTTGTACTGGTGCTGCTGCTGCTGCTGCTTCTACAACTACCACTGCCGCTGCTACCACGTATATACTATTGTGGCGCACACGTTTATATTAACAATTCTCAGCGTTAGGTCGTATTCCCAAACGTTTTGGTCCGGGAGCGAAATTTTCAATTGACCACTTTTAAACGTATTTTTTCTTTCGACTTTATTGATGACGCGCAATATACTAGCTGCTATAAAAAAAATATATTTCCGCAATACCGTCGCACTATAACAGTTATTGTTTTTCACCGCAAAACCGGTTAACCAAATCATAACTCTGCACTTTTCAACTAAACGAGCAAACGACCGAATTTCCTTTTCGGTTTAACAATCGAAATAATCTATTGAATATTCTTTTTTTAAATAATATGATGTACCTAATAGTAACAGGCTGTAGAACAATTTATAGAAAAATGGGTTAAGAAATTTTGAAAAAAAAATAAGGAAATATTCTATCAACATTTTAAATTACAATTTACCTAGACCCAAGCCTTTCACATTTCCGACAATATGCCCACGCGTGATTGCTCGTATAACATAATAATATAACTATACCTATTATACCTATACCATTTAATATTTTGCCCATGATATAACAGTACAGTATTTATTTTACGATATCTAAGGAGACGTTATTTTATTATTGACACTCACCATGCGGCCGGCTTCGTTGTTGTGCAGGTTCATCTTCTCCCGGAGGCTGCGGCCCCGCTCGCCAGTGTCCACGAACATCCTAGCGAACTTGTACCCGAAGTCTATGTTGTCCGAGCAACCGCCCCACTCCCAGTCCTTGACGCCCGGCACCGAGTTCTGGATGTATGGTCCACGCCGCTGGTGTGTGGTATCACACGTGCACGTCTCGATCACGCCCTCCGCGCACGCCCTGGACACCGCGTGCGTTACGCCCGCGCTGGTGATCGCATAGATGAACGCCGTCTCCCTGAAACCTGTGGATCATACAACGTACGCCCACGCAACGCATATGTTAATAATTTCGTCGATAAATCGACCGTTTCGGATTTACAAAACGTTATTAAGTTGTCGGTGGGTGAAGGAAGTGTTGTAAGGCGAAGAGGAAATACCAAAATCGTAAACGAAAAACACTTATAAACGACAGTTATATAGGTACACACACGTATATACATCATATATGTGTATGTGTATGATAATACCCACACAGTCACGAGCACATGGGAACATATTTTTTTACGCGCTTATATATTATGTCGTAGTGCACGCTCGTGTGTGTACGGTCCAATCAATCAACGCGTCGAATCCACCAGAGTGGTAAATGCACTTTGTATTTATATAATAATAAGTATATGCGCACGTGCGCGTGTTTGAACACGAATTCCGATCGCATACCAATACAGTTAATTAAGATGCATGTCAACGGCGACAGCGACTTCGACAATGACGGTTTTTGTGGCTACGCGAGATACTTCCGTCATCACAGGCGTCGTCTTTTCTGGGGCCGAAGAAACTCGTTTGCGCGCGTGCGCGCACACACATTAAAAACGTACTATCCGATACCCGAATATTATGTACGTAATTCGACCGTATACTGCACTTTTTACGTAAACGTATAATATTCTTAATTAATATTAACTTCAGAGAATCAAAGAAGCGTTTCATACTAATACATTGTTATAAATTTCACAACAAGTTATCAATAAAACGTCGAATAAAGATAATATAGGCATATACTATAATGTATATACGGTCTTATACGTTATACGTAATACTTATCTTGAACACGGATCGATGAATAATTTAAGAAAAACATTTATGGTATCGTGTCGTAATGTTTATTATTATAATATTATGTATATTATATAGAAACGATTATCAATTGGTCGTGTTTGCCGGAGCATACAAATATACCAAGTTGACATATTAATTGAAATTTGGTTTAAAAAAAAAAATTATGTAGATTGTATATACGTTTGCCGAGCAAATTAGACGGTTACTCGATTTCTGGCCATACACGCGTCTGGATATTTATCGGCTGCAATGTAACGAAATAGCATCGATAACTAATAATAATAATAACATATTTTATCATATTGTATAATATTACCTGTATATAAAAATAAATTGCCATTACCTAACTTTTTCCTTTTATTTTTGACAATAATCGTAAGATAATTTTTTATAATATATGTTTTAATATATTTTTAAATACAGATAATATTACAGATAAGCCCGTTCACGTTTTATAAAAATTTAAATATAAAAATATTTTATCTGACATTTAACTGGACCAAATTTTTTTTCGTAGTGCATAATATGATTATTTCAAACATAGTCATGGATACCAGTATACCTACTTACCACGGTATTATAATTATTTACATTATTACCGTGTTATATAAAAATATATAGCAGTAGTCGCGCTACTAAATCGGTCCGTGCATTGTTCGCGTTTTGAAAACCGTATAAAACCAATGCGTACACAATAGTAATAATGATCGAACGTCAGCGCGGCGTCGGCGATTACGCGTTATACTATTATAATAATATACCGCCGTTCTTACACGTTTACGACGGTCAAATCGTAAAATATGTATAACGCCTGTCGCGACTATACACTATACATTATTATTATTATTATTATTATTATACGTGTGAGCATTGGACGACGACGACGACGACAACGATACGGATAATTGCCATACGACGACGACTGCTGCCGTGCGTATAATTATATTACGGGAAGACCTGCGATGACGACCTCACGCCGCGGCGGTATAATATACGCGCGTACAGCAGCGACCGATCCCCTTTTCGGAAAACAGAAAAGAATAATAATAATAATAAAAAAAAATGTTAAAAAAAACCTCCCGACCTAAACCCGTCGAAATAAATAACGCAACAACAATACCGCGACGACGACGATGACGATGATGATGATGACGATGTTATAGTAATATCGTAACGGTGGCGATTTCACGTGAGTGCTGCTGCTGCAGTGCGGCGAGGTGTATATTTATATATTATATAATAAATAGTAGGTATGCGCGCACCGTGGGAGCGTGTTCGGACGTGCAGTGCATTTACACGGGGCATCACCACCCCCGCTCGTACGGGATTCCGCCACCGGCGCGGCGTCGCGAATCGGCTGATGGAAAGAAAAAACCTCCCTCATCTGGGCACGAAGAGCATTGTGCCTACATATATATGTATATGGGTACTTATTATTATTATTATAATATTATACACATATATACCATCATATGTGTTATGGGTTATATGCACTGCACGGGGTTAACAATATCTCATATTATTCTATACATGTTTATATATATATATATATATATATAGGTAGGTAGGTAGGTAGGTAGGTATACGCGCGTATTACACTGCACGTGCAGAGTGCCTACCCATGCCTGTAATGCTACGGTCGTATAGCGCGTGAAAAACGGGAACGGAAATTATGTACGGGACATAAATCTGCAGCAGACCGGCCGTATGCGAGACGCGTCGACGACTCACCTCCCCCCCCCCGGGCGGGCAAATCGATGTGATATATTTTTATTATTATTGCAGCAGCATACATGTGCATACAACTTAAAAGGTGGGAAAGGTGTGTGCGATAATAATAATAATACGAGACACATACGTCCTTCGCGCGCTGTCCCGCATACGCTCCGATATTGTATATGTATACGATGTATAGTGTATACTGCTGCCGCACTAAAGGCTATTATTAATACACACATTGTTATATTATGTCACCACCACCGCAGAGTGGCTACTCGTATTATGTTTCTCTCGTTTTTTTTTTTCTTCTGTCCACCACCTACACCTATTCCTACCGTGCGTGTCAAAGTTTACGCGCCGTAATCACCGTCGTCCGACCAGCGGGTGGCCCAGACCCAAATACCATCGTCCGCATAATATCATACGCCGCGTGTACTAGAATACGTTACGCGATAGTACCTATAATATAATTATGCACCAGCGGCGCGCGGCGGAGGCATGTAATTTTACCATTTTATATCGTATATTATATATATCTTAATATATATAAATTATATCTACATTATTATTATGTTAATATCGTCGCGTCGTGTGGCGGTTTTCGTTTAGTTTTCGGACTCGACCGGCCGACCGCAACGGTTAAACGATTATTACTACTATCGAACGATCTGTACGCGGATAAACGCCAGCCCCGCGCCGAACATAATATACTGTCGTGTATATTAAAATATTATATTATTGGTATAATATAATACGCGAAATCCGGTATCTGGACGCGGCCAAACCGGATTTCACGACCGACGCGAACGCGTCGCCGTCTCCTCCGCGCCGCCGCGGCAACGGAAGCAACGGCGGTGGCGGCGCGGGAAATCCGATACACCGGTCGCGCGAGTTTTCCAAAAGCTTCGACGCGTTTCCGTTACTCCGCGCCGCCCACTGCTACGCCCGCGCGTAAAGGTCAAACAGCCCCGCACACTGCGGGCGTAAACGCGTTCTTCGAGAAACGGGTGCTCCTAACCGTACGCAGTACGCACGTCTGCCGCTGTGCAGGTATACTCTTCTCGCGGCAGTACAAGAGCGAATGTACTACGACCGATACGTTATAATATTTATATTAAGTATATTGTTAAAAACGATATTACGCGGTGTTTGTTGTATATACGTTTATATATGTATATATAAAATAATACGTATATATATTTATACGCGTTCATACACACCGCCACCGACAGGTATATATTATTAAAGTAACCGACGAAAAAAAACACACATACACACACACACACACACAAACACGTTTTTCTAAACGAAATAATTTGACTGGTTTACAGTGAGCGTGCAACCCGTCAAATAAAAGACACGTATGTATACCTTAAATCGTGTAATAAATAATATGCCCGGCTGACGGGCGATCGAGAGGGGGGGGATCTGTTCGGGCACGCCGCGGGAAACCCTATGATGACGTTATTAGTCGACTAATAATCCGACGGTGGCGGCCGGGAGGTCTAATGTCAACACGTTCTTCTCTTTTCTTCCCGTCGTCGTCGCACATACACACACACACACGCGCGCGCGCGCACGACACACGATTTATCCCCTTTACTCGTCCTCCGCCGACAGCACTCGTACGCGACTATACACACTATTGTTTTTTTTTTCTGCATTATTATTGTTGTTATTATTATTATTATGCGTACTGTGTACGACGACGTTGTTATAATATTATTTTATGTGTGTGACGTATATTATAAAATATAATAATAATATATGTTATATTATGTTATACCCGTGCGCTCGCGTTTATTATGATTATTATTATTATTATTATTATTAGGTATTAAATCGTACGACAGTAGGAGGCTGGAGGACGTATAATAGACATAATAATACGATATCTCGTCGAGAGACTGCCGGTGCAGCGGGCGACGTCCGATGGTGTGTGTGTTCGGTCGGGATAAATGCGTTGCGGTTTCACCGCCGGACAAACGGGTTAGATTTTAAACGTTCGATTGATACGACACATTGTGCGTGATGCGTGTGTGTGTTCGTACTACTATATTTCAGATATATATATATATATATATATACATATTATATTAATACAACCTAGTAATATGTGTGTGTAGTAATCGTAATGCGTTTAGGTTCCAGTAGTACAAATTAATATATTATAGGCGGTGTGTGCCATGGGTTGCATGCGGTCACGTGACTTTTAAACGTTCCTACCTTGGTTCCTGTACGTATGTTTCTATATATATATATATATACATATAAACTCATTCGGATTTGTATAAATTATATCGGTCCATAGATGCTTAGTACTGATACTACATTTTTCATCCAACGACTTTATATGCGTTTTCCTCCGTGTAATGAATTTTCATAAGAATCCGATCGTTATCGTCCGAATATTATTATAATCGTCGTGTAACCGTGGTAGGTTATAATAATACTTTATCTGAAACTCACAAGTTAGATCGCATAGTGCATGTGTATGTGTGTGTGTCTGTCTGTCTGTCTGTGCGCTATGTAAGAATACGTATATAGCTATAATATAATATATTATATAGGACGCGTGCACGATGGCGGGCGACGGCGGTCAACCGTCGTTGTCAGACAAATATCCGAACGATTTATTTTATTATAATAATAATAATAACGAAACGCTGTAATAATATGGTATTCGGATTTTAATTATTACGCGAGATTCGAATCTAAACAGTGTATTTATTCCACTGCCAAATACGTGTACGATATAAACAAATATGAAAAAATTAAAAAAAAAAAAACGAATATTATGTAAATATTTAACATTTTTACCGTGTACCCGATATAATAATATACAGAAATAATATGTCAGCGCCGCCGTCAGCACGTATAACACCGAACGGCGGATAATTCGAATTTATTGCTCCAGTCGGTGTACATAATATTCAATACAATTGATTGCCGTCGCCGCCGAATCACGCGAAAAAACTCTTCGCGCTTAAACCCGTTTGAACACAATTTTTATCTTCCGGAATATGGCGCGAGGCGAGTAGGTACCTATATATTATTATTATATTTTTTTCGTGAAAGAAAAAAAAAATAATGTCCATTAAAATATATATCGTGGCGTCCGTATGTAACGACGTCGTTTTACAAGCGGTTCACACGATTCGTTTACATAATTTAATCTTTTTTTCCCCTCTGCTGTCTCTTCCCCCCCGTGCGCGTCTACTAAAAATATAATATACTGTCCCGCGACCAGTATATCCCTATAGTACGTATATATATTATATATATAGGTACCCGAGGCGGTGGACACGTCGTCGAGCCACACACACATACACACATCATAAACTCGGGCGCGCGCGACAATAATAATATTATTATTATTATATTTTCCAGTCGGATGCGACGTGATAAAGACACGTTTTTTATCTCTGCCTCTCGATTTTCCCACCCCGTTCACACGGTGATCGTCGACGACGTCGTATGACGGTCGTGTACGCGTTCGCGATAAAATCGTATCACGCCCGAACCGAAATGATACTTGGGTAGAAAAAAAAATGTGTGTCTGTATATTATATGATGATATATAAAAAAAATTAAATAATAAACGAAACGCACGACGGCGGCGGCAGGCAATAACAATATACATAATATTATTATAACAATAATAATCGTCAGTGTATAGTAGCGGAGCGGCCTGCAGGTCTGCCCAATAAAAATAGTGATATATATACCTACACGACGGTGGCGCAAAGCAGGAAAACGCGTATGCCTCTCTCTGTTATACCTATATATAGGTACCTAATAATAATATTATATATTATGTACACCATAACACTATACATACGTATAATATGCGCGTACCTATAAGTTATTATTATTATATTGTGTATAGGTAATATAATATTATAATACGCAGAGATATTACTACGTTGCAGAGCAGAGTACATAAATATCGCGGACACCCGGTCCCCGGGACGGGTACAGGATGCACACGGTACACGTACCTATATAATATATAATATGATAATAATGTAATACGCGTTTGACAATAATATTTTTTACGATATTGGACGACCCGTCATCGTGTATATTATACACTGCACGCGTACGCAGGTATAATAATAATAATAATGTTTCCTCGTCGAACCAAAGTCGTAACGTAATATTGTTAAAATGCTGGAAGTTTCGTGGGTAACATTAAACATAATATAACGTGTGTGTGTGTGTGTGTGTGTGTGTGTATAGTGTTGTTCGACCGCCGACCGGAATATAATATATAATAATGATCGTGTATACGCGTACGAAATAAGATTGACGATAACCGTCGATACATATCGTATAATAAATAATAACACTATCGTTTCCCCGATCGTCTTCAGCTCTCATACATTATGTGTATACATAATACCTACAGATATTATAATAAAATAAAATAAAATAAAAAAATTTCAATCTTTATCCGACCACGATAACTTTATAATATTACAACGTCGAGTTTTCTTTATAAACATCGCCATTATATAATAATAATATACCTACACGCCAAGTACCTCTCCGCGTACAAAAGTGTTTGAGATTGAGACGAAAAAATGTTGTCTATATACTTTCATACTACGTCGATTGATTGATGAAACATTAAAACGGCCGAATAACGTTACGTTATCGATGGTATATTGTAATAATTAATAGATTTTAAGTCAATTGCCGTTTTGAATAATTTGTGACTTATAATGGCTATATTTATAATCGGTCGGTCATTAATATCAATTTATCGTTATTTGTTCATCGATTAATAATCATTTAGTCCTAGTATTATAATATCAATAAATCAAATTAATATTTTAGAAATCTGTAATTTAGGACTAATTTAGGACAAAATTATATACATAATCGTATGCCACGCATGCATCGATGGCCATCATGATGCAATTCGGTCGATAAACTCGATGTGTTAATTAAATAACGACTTTATTTAAAAATTGTATTTTATCGATGTTATATACATTTTTGAATTTATGAAAATATATATGTAAAGAAACATGTCGATATAGATTAAATGTCACGAAACGATATTTTACGTTTCTATTACGGGGACTACACTACAGAATATACAGAAAACGGCTATGGCACGCGCGTGATCCAACGATAACACTGCAGCCTATAGTATGTAGATGTGATCTGGGCGCCTCAATGCATAATGCGTGTCGATAAATGTTTATGAATATTTTTTTTTTTCAATTAATTGTTTTTATTGGTTTTTTTTTGTCTTTATCTACAAGCATATCAACGTAAGACAAAATAAGCGCGTGGCTCGTGTTTGTTTATTTATGTTCACATTATTAGTTACCGAAAATCATGAAATAATAAATTTTATAGGTATATTATAATATCGTGTAAGAATAATATAATACTGCATACACGTATATACGTATATACATTAATATACTTCAATAACACTCTTGTTACGTCAATCGAATTGTTTATGTTCACGACGGAGAACACGAATATCGTAAATAAGTCTTCATAATATACCGTTGCCTCGTATGTTATATACAATAAGATGATTTATATATTATTATAACAATTTTATCGATAGAGAGTGTGTGTGTATATACATATATATTTATACATATTATACGCACGTACGACGTACCTCTGTAGAAAAACTCTCCGCACAGACTTTATCATAATATTATAATAATATTTTATGTACCCTATTTTGATGGTGAACAATGCATAACTTACAAGTATAATGCGCTTTTAGCGTAATTAACGTGAATTTAACGGTATATCATAATATAATAATAACTACGTTGTATTAGGTACAGCCATATGCCAATCCCAGGGCATAACTGGTTAACAATTTTCCTGGGTAAAAGCTTTGTAACTTGTATGTCATCGCCAACGTTGATGACGTAGTAGTGTTAATTCGCGATTAAGTCGATATGGAGATTTAATGTTTTTTTGACAGGCTTCAACGATTCGTCATTATGTATGTATAATATACGGAGGAAGTTGAGTCATATTATGTTTTATGTTTTATATATATCTATAGATAATAGAACAATAAATTATAGTTCAACGACTAATAAATTATATTGTATTTTTTATAAATATATAGATAGGTTAATAGAGTTATTTATAATACAGCGTAATTGTACTTGTATTCTATACGAGAAAACAAAATGGTCAATTTTAAAATAAATAATATAATATGATTTACCTCTGTCCACAATTTTGCCAAACAAGTTTTTGCCAGTTAAGAAGTTTTTAGTTGAACAGTTCCAACGCCTGTTCCGGAACTGGTGCTGACACTCTTGCAGTGCCATGTTGACGCCTCTACTGATTGCTTGTAATACACCTGGATGTTCACGAATCATCCTCCTCTGTTTATTGCGCAGTAACGTCAATGACGACGAGTCCATGAGCATCAAACCAGGAGTCATAGGAGCCAAATTATTAGGTTCGCCAGCTTTTGCAATTCCCCTATTGATGAAAATGAAATAAAGGTATATTAAATATTTGTTGTTTGCCTACATTAGTTCTTAAAAAAATTTTTATGTTATACTAACAAAATTGATACCAAACATCTTATATTAAATACGGGATCTGTTTTCACCGATTTTTGTAAGTGTTATTTTGTATCAATTAATATAAATTACACATTTTTATTATTAAATCCTATGTATATATATATACAGTATAATATAATAAATGTATATGAGTATATTTAAATATTTTTATGTTTTAAACATTACATAATATGAATAATAACGTATAATGCACAGATACTATTATTATACTACAATATTTTCTATCACAAGTAACTATGAAATAAATAATAATATATAATTCCACCATCACTTAATAGTTCATATTTATCTATAATTCTCGTTAAAACTATAATATTATCTATAAATTAAACGTTTAATGCATATATTCCAATAAGAACAATATTTTTTTAAATATCTATACATTTATTCTATACAATCTCATCGATGTTTCCAATAAACGAACGATTTATTTTTCGATTTTTCTTGTACGTACCTATACCTGGGGTTTTAACATTAATAATACATATTAAGCAGAAGACATACGAATGTGAATAATGTTTTATACACACTGAAAGTGATTCTACCAATGTATACAGTTATTATATACTATTATATACAAGTTACTTATAGCTAATAGTTAGGTAGTGTATATAATATGTAGTTGACCAACGATAATATTTAACCCGGCAATAATAAGGCTTTATTTACAATGCGTACGTCGTATAACATATATTGACTGTTATATGGTAAAACAATACTATAGAAAAATATATATATAATTTACAGCGTGTGATACAGGATTATCGGTTATTAATTTTCTTCTAACGTCGATATAAAAACATGTCAAATATAAGATGCGGACAACTCTACCAGAAGATTAGTTTCGCGTTGGCGCTATAAACACGTACCTACCTATATAGGTGTGTGTGTGTGTATATATATATATATATGTGTGTGTGTGTGTCAGAAACCGTCACTTCTGCAATCTCATAACGATAATGTTATGTGCTTGGTGTATTTTATTATTTTAGCGCACGGAAAACACTCGTCTTTTGACCGTGCGATGACGACGGTCAATATTATGCATTGAGATGTTTCCTTTACATATACAGTCACAATACGCGATAGGTCTGAAGTGTGTCTCGGCCGCCACTGTCAAAGTGTCGTCGTGGTTGTCGTCTATAGGACGTGCTCGAGACGGGAATGAAGGGAAATCGACATGCCTGGACAATGGATCCAAGCACTCGAGATCGACGTATGTGTGTCTGCGTGTTCGTAAACACACACATACACGCACACACTTATGCCGTCTGCGTGGACATGAAGAAATTAAGCACATAATGGACAAACAGGGATGTATTATTTGTTGAACGTGTCGACGTATCGGCGGTATATAATATATTATAAATGTTTGAAACCTACTGCGGAAAGGAATGAGCAGCAGCAGCAGTGTCGTCGAGAGCAAAGAAAAAAAAATGTGAAGAAAGAAAGAAATAACATATATTTTGTGTACAGTATTATCGAACTACCCGCGTGCGATGACCAACACAAGGAACGACGTATATATAAGCACACACACACACACACACACACACACACACACACACACACACACACACACACACACACACACACACACACGCATACACCACTTATAAGTTATAACATAATATAATATACGCGTTGTAGCAGGTAGGTATACAAGATTATTATATTATAGTGTGTTGGTTTTTGGCATGTAATTTTCGAGGTGATGAGACTTCTTTTTTCGCCAGGCGTTATATTATTTATATAATAAATAGTGTTAGTATACGTGCGTTATACGACGTGACGTGAAAAAACAAAATAATAAAAATGTATATTATATATTATATGCGCCTCGTGATGCATCAGAAAGATTTAATGTGGCGCGTTATCCGACGCCGTCCGTTTACCCGCACATTTAAAAAACCAAGCACGTGAATCATTATAATAATATTATTATTATTATACATCTATAATTTCGTACACGAATCGCACGTCGTCATAATACGTAGGTACCTATACTCCTCGTCTACACCCGTTCGCCCGTTCAGATACACCGGTAACACAAAGCTCGTGGCATACGCGCATGCAAGACGGATAAAAACGTCGGCGGAGAAGTATTATTCACGGCGTTTTTGAGCCGCATCATCGCGCGCAGTCGACGTGACAACTGTTGTAGCGGTGCGCGCGTGTAATTTAGTAACTTTAAAAGGTGATTATCGTAAAACGTTAACCGTTGACGTGCAAGATAAAAGATAAATCAGTGAGGAATGTTCCGGTAGACATTTACTTGTTTATATAAACTGGGGGGGGAATGTATGTAAAGGTATATATAGGCAAGGTGAGCGGGCACAGTAAGTAAGTGTATTATATTCATAACTTGTTTTCTTTTCTCTTTCCTTCTTTCTTTTTGTTTCGTTTCGTTTTTTTTACCTTATAAATTTGTTTTGTTTTTGTGAGTACGAGAGAGGTAAAAAAAAAAAAAAAAACAGAGAAAGACGGAGAATTCATGCGCGTGCGCGCACTCGCGTTTATATATGTGTGAGTAGTGTAATTTATAGTATCACTAGCTCAACTCTAGCCTATCTCCCTTGATCATCGGTTGTCGTGGGAATATTCGCGTTCTGGCTTCATTCCGGTCGACATTTTTATATTTTAGGTCTCCTAATGTCGTTAATCATCCGATTCTTATTTTCTTCATATATATTTATATGTATAAATACACATACTCACACACACACACACACACACACGGTTAACTTATACGGTTCACTAACGCGGCGCATAGTTTGAACGCGCGCGCACAAGACACGACGCGATACGACTTCATTGTAGTACCACGCGCGCGCGGCGCACAAAAGACTATGTGTAGGTACGGCTGGTTTCGATCCGATGGATCCGATAACGGACAAATCAGCCGACGACGGTCGTGTTCGATCAGCGACGAGTTCGCTTCGGGACCACAGCCACCGCCGCCGCCGTTTAAAGTCGTCGGACGTCGACGCGTGAAGCTGTTGTAACATCACGAGTGGACGACGACGATAACAATGGGCAGAAGACGATCGCAGCGGTGACTGTTGCAAATGAGACGAACCATATATTGGCCATTATTGTTATGTAATAATATATACGCAATACGCAGACGAGGCGAATCCACTACACGGCCGTCTTTTTACAGCAGACTTACAGTATATAATATGTATTATAAATTATAATACACCTAAACGTATTATCATAATATGTGCTGTGTACCTACAGATATCGGTGATGCGGTTGCGATGCCGACGATGTTTTTGAGCAATCACGAGTGTTGACGACATTGCTCGCGAATAGGAAAAAAAATATAAGGCGATATCAAAGGTTAAAAAGAAAATATGTGTACCCGTAGATTTAAATGTGTTATTGCTTGTGGAATATAATATTAGATAAATTTACAAGATTAAATATTTATTTTTTTTTTAAGAAGAGGTACTCCCTCCCACCGGTTGCCGAACCTTAGGCATCGCATGCTGCCAGAAGAGCTGAATGCTTTAAGAGGACGTGATACCCGCATGTGTTGTCTCTGTCTTATACACGCGTAACATAGTTAAAAAATGTTTTGCGCGGGACAACATTACTCACTCAATATTCATATCAAAATTACCAAAATTTTAAATCTCATTGAGAAGAACTTTATCTGTGATGTAGCGTTTTTATTTTTTTGATAGTAATAATTAATAATTTTTAATAATTAAATGAAAAAGTTATATGTTTGAGAACTTTAGGTTTTTTTCGTTTAATTATTAAAAATTATTGATTATTACTAACAAAAAAATAAAAACGCTACATCACAGATAAAGTTCTTCTCAATGAGATTTAAAATTTTGGTAATTTTGATATGAATATTAAGGGAGTAATGTTGTCCCGCGCAAAACACGTTTTAACTATGTTACGCGTGTATAAGACAGAGACAACACATGCGGGTATCACTTCCTCTTAAGAAAACTTTTGGAAAAAATGCCGTTTGACAAATGTAATTATAAAAACTAATTGCCACTTGTATACCTAATAATATATATATTGTAATTTATTACCATTAATTTGGGAGCGCAATTATACAATAATTTGCAAATGCGACGGATTATCGAAACCGCAGCATGTATTATATATATATATATGGATCAGTTACACTATTTTAGGCATTTAGGGTCAGTATATTAATTGTAATCCTTATGTTTTACGATCAATAAACCAATATTGCGCTTACTCATGTATGAAAAGTATGTTATTAATTATCAAAATATTCGACATATTTACTCTATATTCTATGCATACTAAAATAATTGAAAATAAAAATTGTATAATTTATTGATTAATTAATTACTTTACTTAGTGACTAGTTAAATATGCTTATCGTTTCCAAAAAAATAAAAAATATATTCTTAGAATTTTAGAATTTTAATAGGTGATTTGGAACCAAATAAAAGTAAGTATTGAGAATTTTATGAAATGCAATTATATTCAATAAAAACAAGTATACATTTGAACACCTACACATAAACGGATTAATCAAGTTTTTATTTTCATAAATTGTCTATCCACTTAATCGCGGTTCGTTGCACTGTACAATACTTTACAATATAATGATACTATTAAATACTTTTATATTATGCGTACGTTGTAAAACTGTCATTTACTTTTATTATGTTTAAAATACCAAAGTATGTTGAGTTTAAACGCAATATTGGTAAAATCACATATATTATGTATTTATCTTTATCACTATTAATTATTTCTCCCGCCAACGCGATCGAATATTGTTTATATAAAAACCCGGCACAACTTTCGTTAATCACTTCGAGAGTGCAAGTAGTTAAATAACAGTATTATAATATTATTCTATTATTTTATACATAATCATTTGACTAAATGGATATATTATTATAGGTGTATTATACCCATATAATGAAAGGAGGTTATGTGTAAAAACTAAAAAGTCGTAAAATATCGTATAATTATAATATTATACTTATGCATTACATTGAGAGAAGAAAATAATGTTGTGGATGTTATGGTATTTTATACGCGGCAAAAATGAATTTTCGTCGTAGACAAGAGCATTTTTATACATCGTGTGAGTAGACCACTCGAAGTGGTATTCTACCGCCGCCGCCACCACAGTGTATATTATAATATATAGTGTCATTAGTGCAGCGCGCGAGCATATTTCCAAACGAACCAAATGTGTACCTACACGTGTATTGTATATTGTTGTGTTATTATTATTGGTTACAAATTTGAAAGAAAAAACAGTAATAGCTCTACTACCTACCACCTGGACTTGACATCCTAAACCGGAAATTAATTAACAAGCAACATTTTTCGTCCCGTGGTATAGAGGTGTACACTGTACCGCAGTAGGTAATTAGCGTTCTAAATGATTTTTACCTCAGCTTTATGATTATTATTATCATCGTTATTATTATGACGACTACTACCTACTATTACTACCACTTATAGTTATATACTGTTGGCTACAGTATAACATAATACATGCACACTAGATGCGGCTAAGACGCGTAATTTGGAGTGCACCAGTCATAATATATTATCGAAGACGTCTACGGAGGGCGGCGTTGATATACATTTGTGTGACGGAAACACGTCCGAACAGATTGATGGACCTGAGAAAAAAAAACCTATAACCATTTTGACTTACGAGTGTCATCGTGAGAGAATATCACTTGAGTACTTGTCATATTCTCATTATTGTTATTATTATTGTTGTTCAGTGACTTAAACTATCGAGAGAGTAAAAAAAAATAATAAAATCATCATCCTTACTTGTGTCACGTGCATCAATATCGACATATCGCTATTTTAATCCAGATGAATAAAATGCATAATTAAATCGTAGTAAAAATAATTCTCAGTGACGAGTGCAACGCGTACATCGTAATTTGTTTATATTTATTGTACAATATAATATAATATTAATGGTTAAACAATTATTTTTATAGAGACATTCGATCGTATTATATTTTTCAAGTGTGTAGACACAGACCATTATATTCTATATGTATAAATAACAATGTGTTTATACAATATATTATATTGTTATAAAATAGCGAAAGGAAAGAATAAAAAAGTACGTCTCGAGTTTGAAATAGATATGTTTAATATATTAAACCTAAAATAAAAATCATAAGTACCTACTATTATACTTTTTAAACGTTTATAGCTATTCAAATAATATAATATGGTGTATAGTGCGCTCGCATTTGTGTGCGTGTATGACATCATCATTTGTTCAGCGGATATTTGTTTTATTTTTTTATTTTTAAGAACTTAATTATCTGCCTTAGATAAAAAAAAAAAGATGCCGGAAAACGAAGCATATTGTTCGGACTGAAGGGACAGATAAATGTTTCATCAAAATATACGTTTTGTATTTTTTCATTCATATATCAGTACAATGGTTTGAAAGATAAAAAATATGATAACGTAGAAGCCTCTACGTATTTATACATGTATTGCCCTCATTTTGGGAGAAATCCCCCCCATGATCAGTGCGAATTGAAATTAATAGGGGGGTTCGACGATGCCCGCCTATTGAAACGCGTGCGTGTATACACGTCTGTCAACTATTCACAATAGTCTCAGATAGCCATCTAGACATACAGACGGCCACTTTGGGTGGGTCCCCTGTGTCTCTTATTAGGGTTCTTCTCAATTGACCCTGTCCACCCCTTGTCTGATAAATAATAAAAAACAATCGTTTAAGGAAAAAAATATCCAGGTAACATTATCAAATAGTTCACGCTGATATCGTGGTGACATTCCTTCCGGTTCCTATATATGTCATAACCGTTGACTCGCACACTATAATAAAATAATAAGTCTTGTACTAGATACCCAATTAGATTATACTTGAATTGTTTGAATGAATCGAACGGTATAAATTTCTCAAAAGAGTATTATAATAATATTATTTTCTATAGAAATGTATAGAATATGTTGGATCTTCTGCTGTTTGTGTTATGTGAATAAAAAAGATTTGTCTTCTTTTCATTCTTATTGCATTTTTTTTTTACCTCTTTCGTTTTTCTTTTATATCGTTTACACAACGCCTACTAGACATTGTTTTTTATTTTTTTTTTGTTCTCTGAATTTAGATGTAAAACAAATAAAAGGTATTATTCTTATATTAACGAATTATAAACATATTATTTAAGAATTATTAGGCCTTTTTTTTAACATTTTACAGTTTATTAATAAGTATCATGTTTTAAATATTCTAAAACAAAATATTATATATTTAATTATTAATAATAATTTAAAAGAAACTTAATAAATCATTTTACTATAGTATTTAAAATATATTGTATCCTGCTGGCTGTAATTTGTATAAAATTATTTATCGGGTATTAATTTATTGACATTTCGTGGCATTTACGAATTAACTTTATCGTGAATTAGATAAGTTGCATTTAATTTTTGATGATTCATCGGTTAATAATATGATTATAATTTTTATATAGATACCTACTACGCATTTATTTACTTAAAGATAATGATTAAAAATTATAAGATTTAAATTATAAATAAATGAACCATCATTATATTTGTTTTATAAGTAATTAGTATTATCATCAAATAACATTACTCACAAAATTTATCAACAATCACAAAATAGTTGCATGCAATAATTCTTATATACATGCACAAAATTTTAACTAATACTAAGTTATTATAGATTAGAGTAGATTATTAGTTTAGAGGTTAGTAAATTTATTTTAATTTTATTCACAGATTTGTACATTACACAAGTTTAATTTTTTTTTTAATGAACTTGAATTAAAGTATTTTTACAGTGATTTAATGTATTATTTTTAAATTTTTAGTTTTTTACACTAAACATTTTTTGAGACAAAAAAAAACTACTGTACAACCGTTTGGTACTTATTTATAGTTATAGGTCAATATAATTTTGAGAATATTATTATATCACTGAAAAATCGTGTAACGCAATAAAACAATAATAGTAAATATATATATAATAAGGAAGTGAGTAATCTTAGTTATAACTCCGTTAAAATATATTTTCAAAGAAGATACGCAATAATGTATTATTACTTTCAAAAATAATACCTAAATGCTCGTATATTATTGTAAAAAAAATATATTAACTATTACGAACATTTTAAATCATTAAGTTTTTTCAAAATCTTGTTAAAATATTAAATTAATATATTTATTTATTTTTATAAATGTACGTATTTACTGTTGTATAATTATATTTAAGTTGTTTAACTAAATAATTAAATGCTACGGCAATGTATTATAATATTAATAAAATATGTTTTTATTTAATCACTATAGTTTCAAGTTAAAAAAATAATAATATATCATAACCTTCATCTACTCTGTTCATGGACTGCAACTATGAAATTTAATAACTTATCAACTATATATTAATTTTATGCCTATCATAATATAATTATTTGAATTGAGATTTGAGATACATAACATAAATCAAACAAATATAAATTTATAAAATATAATTTTGATTTTGTGATGATTAAAATTGAGCTATGTACAATATTATAATTCAAATATTTATATAGTTATAAATTATAGTAATTACATCATTGCTAAATTTAGCAAATAATATATAGTTAAAAAATAATTTAAAAAAAACATAAATAAAATTCCATCACACATATTTTAAATACTAATTAATTTTCTAATTCTATGAAACTATTAGGCTCACACTTAATATATAATATTAGTAAAATAAATAACATATGACCGACTACGCTTGATCACACTTAAATAAATACATAATGATATAATTAAAGTAAGATTCGTATATAAACGTGAAAAAACAAATAAATAACGCAAATATACGTATCTAGAACAATAATTATTATAAATTGCATAATATTTAAATAATGATATATAACAACAAAATTACTCACCACCAATGGGTGCCTTTGTATTTTCCTTCGCGGTGTTTAGCGCAAGCTCTAGAGATCTCGTCGACCACGAGGGTCATCAGTACAATTGTTTTGATTACAATTGTGACCTTCATGTCACATGTCTAGGTACCACAGATATGGGGTGGAAAAAATGTCCCGTCAGCACGAAGCGATAGGGACCGGCGAACGGTGACGGCGCGAATACCGCGTGAGGGTGTCGGTGCAGAAACCCTCGAGAGTTGCTAAAACGCAACAACGAAAAAAAAAAAACGATAAGAAAAAAAAAATTCGAAACGAAAAATCGAAAAACGGTATCGGCCGCAATACGAATAATATACGTACGTATAATATATTATATGTAAAAAAAAAAATAATAGTAATATAAACGCGAAACGCGATGAGCACGGCCCGGAGAAACGAGTTTTCCCGAGAGTCTGCGAACGACTGGTAGAGGTACACACAGCTATATTATACAACACTACGCGGTGATACAATCAGATGAACGCACCCCAGTCCGACCGAGCAGAACGACTGATCGTGAATGCGCGACATCCCGGGTCGCAGGAAAACCGTCGTCCTCGTGGACCACGAAAAAATCATCTCCGTCCGGGAGGATGGGCGCGGAGGACGAGGACGAGGAGGAGAATGCCGGACAGGCTCCGCCCGCCGGCCGCCCACCGCCTCGCGACCCGGCCGCCGGTCGCGGTACCGTCGACGCGCGCGCGACCGAGATGCAACGACGTGCCGGGCGGAGGAGAGACGGCGACCGAGAACGGTCCGGCGGCGGTTACCGCAGGTTATTGGCGGCCGCCGGAGCGGTTATTGGGCAACCGTGGAAGGGAGAACGTCGATCGTTTCGCGCACGCACGCAAGCACGCTGCAGGTACGCCTCTTTCGACTGCAGTCGCGGTCGTTGTATGATAGGTATATTGTATTATTATATATATACTATATATAGGTACACCTCGTTATGAGATATATTATGTATATATATATATATATATAAACATATTATATGTGTTTTATGTGTACTTGTCTGTCTAGGATTATAGTTTTGTTTATTATCGCGACGGAAAAAAGAAAATTAAAACGTTTTGATATAATTTTAATATGTACCTATATAGTCGTTAACCCTATAGGCACGTCTGTATATATATATATATATATGTAACAGGTATCTATTTATGTGTAGACATAAGACGTATTAGGTCGTACGCGCGATATTCTGGCACGTCCGCAGCGAGTGTTTTACACTGCAGCAAACGCTGCACGACTAGTTACATATAGGTATATGTATATAGTTATTATATAGACCTTAAATTTCGGCAATGCTAAGTTTGTATATAAATTACTCAAAATCACACATATTATATGTATATATTGTTAATTGAAATCATGGCTGTTGAGGAAGCAATAATTTATAACTTAATAAATTATAATAAGCTTAGAATACATACGTAAAATCAACGCGATGTTCAACGATATAGGAGTATTCGCACATATCATATATAGACGACGCGATAGGACGATTATTAAACCGTTTTCTGAACCTAAAAAAAAAAACGCGACCGATTTCAATATTTAAAACTCAATAAGTCTCATAATTTTTAGTGGAGCTCAAGTCCTGATCCGCCAATGTAATTAAATACATTATACTATATTGAGATGTGTCGTAAGTCTGCGCAGCAGCTTTATAGTTTCGATAATTTTTTGCTGCTGCCGCGCGTATTAGCACCGAATACACCGTAGATATATAATACTCGAGAATCATCATTACGGAAAACCGCCGAAAATTCAAATTTATTTACTGTGAATGTATCTTTGATGCATTTGTGTTTTTAAGACGCGCATTATACGAGTTATAAATTATAATAATATGAGACCTGCACGTAGTGAAAAAGAGAAAACTAATATCGGTCAAAATATAGACGGTCGTCGAGCGAGGATAAATCTATAATATTATGTATTTATAATATACCTACCGCGACTCCAAAAAACATCAGACGCGCATACATACATACATACATACATACATACATACATACATACATACATACATACATACATACATAATGCGCATAATACATTATCGCATCTCCGCTGCGGTAATTCGTGACGCTGTCGTACAGCATCATCGCGTGTATTCGCGACGGAGACACACCGCGGCCGCCGTCGGTTAATTCTTCAATAATAGCTTTTCGCACGGACCGCGTCACGCGTACTCGGCACGGTCGTAATAATATCGTCGTCGTCGTCGTCGTCGTCGTCGTCTTGGTCGCTTAAGATGGTTTTTTACGAGCCGAAACGCACACACACGTCACGCGACATTATATCTGTGCGACGGCTGCGAACGCACTTTGGTACTTGTCCGCCCGTATATATACACATATAAATTTAGATAGAATATACATATACCTATATATATATATATATATAGGTATATATTAATTATACTGCGTATACCTACATGTTGTGAGGTGGTATATATACAGTGATAGGTATTATCCTATTATATATGCGATGGCCGCCGTGGAAAATAAAAATCGCGATTTCAAACCGTTTCGTTTTGGTGTGTTTTTTATACCCTCTTAAATGTATTAATATATTATTCGACTGTAGTATCAGCTATATTATATATATAAAATAAAAGACGCATATATTATGCTTGTGACGGACACCGCCGACGCCATTGAAAAAATGCACGCGAGTTCACGAGGCTTATATATTATATATATATTATATTGGTAGAAATAGGTATACCTGTCAAGTACAATAGTATAATACCTACATGATGAGTATATACCGAACACTCGTCCGTTATAATTACAACATCAATAAATATAAATATATATATATGTACCACTGCAGTGTGTCTGTATATAAAATATATACATATTATATTTATATATTATACGCACTCGCCCACGGCGTAGTAGATTGATTCCATAGTGATTCTACCTATATATTATGTATAGATATTGTAGATATATATTTGTGTATAGTGAAATTTAAACATATAAATAATTGAAATACACAATTGGAAATATAATATTATTTTATACCGTTCGTTAGTCTTTTAAACGTTTCGTCGTTTCGTTACGCCCAACTATTACGATATTTATCTGTATTACCTAAATAATATATTATATTATTTCCTCGCACGTCCAGTAATAACGATGACGTTTTTCTCTATCCCACTGGTTTTTACCTCTAGCTTATTATACATGTATACCTACTATAGAGTTCATAAAATTTTACGATCGGTTTCAAATGTTTGAATCGGCCCGCTTTCCAATACATATAATATATTCAATGCTAAAACTTTACGATTATCTTTTGTATTATAATTGGTGGGAAATTAACACAAGTCGTTATTACTATATATATATATATATATATATATATATATATATATATACCTATATTTATAATTTTTACAGATGCCCAACTATTATTTAATGTATTATATTATTACATTACAGGTGTACCTATAGGTAGTATGAACAAAAGCGAACCGCAATTTTTATTTTTACCATAATTGTCGATGAATTACAAAAAGCATTATAATTGTCTATTACTGTTCTATAGTTGTATTCAGAAGTTATAATATTATTACTTATACATAATAAATAATAAAATAAATATAAATTAATTAGGTATAATTGTACTATATTATAATATGTGTATTGTACCTATAAATGTAGTTTTATTTTTGTCGGACATCGTTGCGTGATGATTAACACAACGTTCGCGTGTTCGAGAATGTTGACTTTTTATAGTACAACCAAAAGTGTTAAAAAATAACACCAACACCCAACGATACATACTTAAACTATCATTATCGTCATTCGATTTCTTAGAACGACGAAACCAAGTTCAAATCGTATACATATATTATTATGTATAAGTATACGAATATATTATATACCTGTATTTGACTAGCATGAATCATATTATATCGTATATCGTATTGTAGGTACGTCTTGAATGTTATAATACAGAAAATAAAAATATGTAGGTAAGTATTTTAAAAATATCATATTAAATAGAATAATATATGATATGTTTAAAATATATTAAGTGTTTAAACGTTATTTTAAACACTATTTGTATATTTATTTATAAATTATCGTGCACTATACTCAAGTAATTCTATATGTTACTATACTTAAAACACGCCGCAATTTACGCATACCTATTATATTATAATACTTAAACGTCTTAAGTCATATGTATATATAAGAGCACAGAAATCATTACTGAAATTAATTAGCATGCTCGAGTACAGGTATTATTATTAGGTAAGTACATCTTAAAACGGTCCATTACACAATGTGTAATATAAATTAATAACTGCACCACGATCCACGATAAAAAAATCTTAACTCTTAAGCTAATATTTTACGTTAATATTCAGAATATTGTATGTTATAATTTATAATAATGACCTGCTATTACTTCATACTATTATATTATTCAACAGGAAATAAATATAACTAATAAGTATATACGAGTATAGAGTATAAAATATTATCGACAAATTGATCCGTAGGTACCGACAAATTAATTATCGTCATTATTAGAGACTTGCGAACTACAATGTTAGGTAGGTAAACATTATATTATCGGTTTTAATTTTTTTGTATGACTAACATACACATATACATGTAATAATATCATAACAATGTATTGAATTGCATTGTATTGACCATTATACACTTATTATACGTTATCTAATTTATAAGCATTTTAGTTTTATTTATTTATATAAACAAAATTCTCTTGTTATATTAGATAACTTATCATCTTGTTCATTTACTAATAATAATAATGATAACAACAATAATCAAGTGCGATTTTGCTTATTTACATTGCGTACACGCAAGGCTTATTAACAACTAGACGCCCCACATATTGTAAGTAGTAGGTATACATAATATGGTTGCACTGTAAGTTTGCAGTAATATTATAATAATTTATTATAATGACCCCTATTTGTTTTGGACCTTTTTGTTAAACCAAATTAATTACGGGTAACCGGTAGATACACTAACTACATAATGTATACACGTTCATAAATAATTATTATGGTAGTATGATATTTTTTTACCTCGCTTCCCTGAACTACATCAATTATTACCAACTATATACATACCAAATACCCAAGTAATAATAGATAACATTATGACATCACTATGCAATTGGTCATCAAAATAGAAAAAGGTATTAAAATGTATTCATCTTTATCATATTATAAAATTAACGATCAATTAACCCATGATCCTATTTTCCTATTATATTGGAATTTAGATATTATATAAATATTATATTATAATGTTATTTTTAAATGAATAAAATAGTATATTATATAATGAAAATTAGAAAAAAAATCTAAAAACAAGCTTCTCGTCATTATACTTTTAAAGAAATTGCATTAAAAACGTATTATATTATCAAAAAATTATTTTATAGAATTAATCTGACCTAAATTGTATAAAATCAAGAAAGAACATTATAATATGACAATTATGATTATGTACGAATATAGATAACATAATATTAAAAATAAACATTTAAAACATGACTAATAACATTTTACAGTATATTATGAATGTTATACACAATTTTAATCAACTTATATTTAACCATTTATATATTATATTTTCATAAATTCTTGACAAAATGAATTTTAAAAATTGTTAAACGATTACTTTTAGTTGTGTTGTACAAATAACTATTTAGGAAATTAATTTTCCTCTCCCAAAGTTACGATCAACACAATATAAATATTAACATATTAATGTAATATAATATATATGAGTGTAGTTAACTATAATCTACTTGATTTAATTAATTCATTTTTATTTTCTTAATTTATGTCTCGATGATATATATATATTTAAACTATAATAAATAATGATTAATTTCCCTTAATTAAAATAAATTTGAGAATCTGTTTTTTTTTATTTAATTATTAAATTTAAAAATACATTTATAAGGTATAATATACATAATTTTGTGTAAAATTTATTTGTGTATAATAGTTGTACTATATGTATATATTATATAATGAATAATATACTGACTTTTTAAATGATGTACACAGGCACGAGGCGGTCAGGTATGTATTTAAATAAAGATCATATTACCTACCTATATAGACATAGTTTAGGTTAAAACGGAAAACGATTTTTTGTTTTAGTGTTGACATTACTTTTTAAATATTTAGTTATCATCTACTTATGTGCTTTATACCTATTGAAACAGTTATTAATGTCATTACTATATGTAAGAGGATATAGGTATAATGCACATAGATAAAATACCTATAGTTTTGAACAATGTATACACGTTATATAACGCCAAAGAATTTACTTATTTTCACTATACTACGGTTTGAGTATAATCTGGTTTGAGAATAATATTTTAACTTAAGAGTTAAAAAAAATATATAATCCAATTTACGCCGTTGGCAGTGTTTCATCCACGCGTGATGAAGTTAAACCTACATAATATTATTATGCGATTATCATATTGCTAATTATTCAATTATATCCACGCAAATAAATTTACGCATGAACCTATAATTGAAATATGAAATATATGAATATATAAACCTTTTTAATATGCCATAGACGCAATTAATTGTGGAAGGAGCTAAGAGAGGGGGCTCAGCCCCACAATTTTATCCATAACGCCCCTTTCCAGTTTTTTAAACTAATATTAGACTATTGAAATTAATTTTGAGGACCGTTTACTTGTCTCTAATTTATTTAAAAAATTAAAGCTCGAATTACGCTTATGATAATACCTAATAATTTTTAACTAAAAAGTATTTTAATCAGTAATTATTATTAGTAATAATATCATATTCATATTATATGTTTTCAATTTATATCAGGGCCAACTTTACAGATGGCTAGAATGTAGTATTACTTTTAAGTTATAATTTATCACTAAAAGGTATATTTTTATAATTTATTAGGAAAAAAAAATGTTTTATCTATATAACATCTTGTCGATCTTATATCGAGCGATAAGATGAAAATTTTAAGCGATCGTAAGGTATTTGTGAAGTATTTGTATACCTACCGTTATACAAAGACCTCCGACTTGTATACCCACATATTATACTTATATAATATAATATATACTCACGTGATCATCGATGATGGGTCCTGAAAAACCAGAAGACAATGAATGTATATTGTATATTCTGGAGGGAGATTTATGGAGTTTTTCGTGGGAAAAGTACACGAAAAATATTATGCTAATGAACCGAATAACCTGTAGATTTCTAGGTGATTTTTTATTATTATTATTATTATTATTATTTGTTTATTTATTTGTCTACCGAAGCGACCTCGGATATTAACAATAGATACAAATCACCACGGTTCGCGTAGGTACACTGAATACGTGCATTTTTATAATATAGTGATACTCTACGATGTATACCATTGACGAATAGACGAGAAACGAAATTGATATCCAAGGACAAAGATCCAACGGACGTATATGTATACAACGCGCGTCCTTCTCCTTCGTTCATGATTTTTACCCATCATAATATTATCCTATAATATATTGTGGCGCGTAGACGTGATGTCTTGTATCTCATATCTATTACTATATAACTATATAATTTATATATGTTATTTATATATTATAGTATTATACTTTACAGTAGTATAACATAGTTGATGAATTATGCAGCTGGTGTGAAAACCTGAAGTAAAAGCTACAAAATTATATAAATATACGCGTTGTTCGTA
Source organism: Schizaphis graminum (assembly GCA_020882235.1). Classification (NCBI taxonomy): domain Eukaryota; kingdom Metazoa; phylum Arthropoda; class Insecta; order Hemiptera; family Aphididae; genus Schizaphis; species Schizaphis graminum. The sequence continues at coordinate 97,143,907 of CM037033.1, forward strand.
GAACGGCATGGTTGCTGCAGCGAGTTGGGTAATTTGTGTTTAATAGTTGAACGAGAATAATAAAATCAAAAAAACAAAACAAAAAAAATTCATGATAAAAACTTGTTTATTGTTTTTACTTTTCAACCACTGTTTAGAACATTCCGATGTTACGTATGGCATGGGATAGTTTTATAGTTTTTTTTTTCTGTACGCGTAGAGACATAAATAGTATAAAAAAGGTATTTTTTGAATTGTTTTTATTATATTATCATTAAGGTTTGCCTTGAAACATCGAAACACAATAATTATATAATCGCAAAAGTTTAATAATCAATAACGAAATAAATAATACCCATTTGAATGGACTTTAATAATTTCGCAGCGCAGCGTCAAAGTAGGTAGGTACCTATACTTAAGTTGGTAATAGTTATTATTAAATCAATCTGAGGAGATTGTATTTATAATATGATAATTAAAATAATTAAACATGTATGGAAAAATTGCTGTTTTAATCATTTATATAGCCTGTGATTTTACAGGTGATGTAATATTATAAACAAAATAACCATAAATAATATTTTTTCTAATTAAATTTGAGTGCATTTAATTAAATTTTATAAATTAAATAAAAAAATAAATACAATTTATAACTAGTATAATATTATATTTAAGTTAAAAATACAAATATTTCGTCAAATGAATAATTTTAAAATAATTTAAATTTATTATAATTCATTATTACCTAATGAAAAAATTAATTTTTTTAATTATTGTAAATTAATCTTAACAATGGGCTAAAACTACAAAAAACGAGCTTAAAGTGTCAAAAAATACAAAATAAAAATTAGTATTGTAGATTGTTACATGTTATTGAAATATTAATTTAGCTGGAAAGATTATCTTAGGTTCCTAACTTAAAAAGGTAAAGAATATATTAACACTATAGAAACTAAAAAATTATATTACTCGTACTTATACTATAAACAATTTTAGTTATTCAAATCTTGCATTTTATTGATGCTGGAATTCTTGAAGTTTAATTATATTTAATTAATTTAAATGGAAATGATACCCTTTTTAAAACTGTAAAATCATTGCAAGCTAATTATCACCATACCAATAAATACTAATTGAATATTTTATATGGTTTATTAAATTTATTAAATTTGTAATAGACAATATCTAACTATTAAACTATTATAAGTATCTACATGAATTAAATAAATTAAATTAAACAATTAACATGGTTCTTTAGATATACCTACGCTACAAAATTATTGGATTAAACGTAACCTAACGCTGCAATATAATATAGTTATTCAATATTCATATATTATATACCCATAACAAAGCACTTTTATACGTATATATACATGTTCTCTTTTAAAAATAAAAATGTATAATAAATGTCATTTAAATCTATACTCATATGACAATATTGAGAAAATGACTACGCATTTTTATAAATTATTACTTTGTAAGACATTAAATTTATTCACTGTGTTTTCTTGTAAAACAATATCTATGTATAATAATAGAATGCAATATTCATAATAAAATACAATTAGCAATAAAAACTTATTTTCGTAAATGAATATATACCTCCTAGTTATAAAGGACATAATAATAAAAAGTGATCCCAAAATTAGTGTTTTTAATATTAATACACAGATTACTATCCCAGAAAACTATAATGAGCCTATTTATAACTTAGTAATTTTACTTAATATAAAATAATTGTATTTATTCAATACGATAATAAAAATAAATAAATGTTATGAAAATACGCATTTAATACAGCTATAATAATAATTAAAATAATATTTGCGGTTGGTGGACGAATGTTGCTCATATTTTTAAACTCATTAAGAAAATATCATTCAGATCGAAAATTCAAGAGTCATCAAAGTATAAAAAAACATATTTTTTTATGTATAGTTAAAACATAATATTATGTACTTTGATATAAGGAAATATAGGTTTTAAATACTTATCAAATATGTTTCATATTACACAAATATAAATATTATTTATTGTCTTACATTTTTTCCAGGCAATTTTTAAATAAAATTCATTAAGATTTCATTGATTTTTCACAATCCTTTAAAATTATATTTTACTTAATTACTTTATTTTCAGTTTCTATATTAATATTACCTTACAAAAGGTTTTATTTAAACTTCAAAAATACATTTTTCGTTTTCCTATAATTTAATACAAATTATAAAATAAATGCTATTTATTTTGTCCCGCTGCATTGTCAAAATATCAACATATAATACCTGTTATCATCTTGTATTCATACATTGTATATTAGGTATGTTAATAAAAATTACTATATAACTCGTTTCTTACCATATTTACGACCTAGCAACTCTGTATGATATAAATGTATGATCTCTTCAAGAATTTTTAAAACTAAATTCATAATAATATATAAAATAATAATGTTTACTCCGTAGTCTTAGGAGTGCATATCACTGAATAATTTCGTTCATAAATTCTGGTTTAGTTTAGTTTTAATATTATTTGAGTGGACCTACGCACTTGTAAGGTTAGATAAAGTAATAGAACTATAGAACTATACACACCTACAGATGAAACGTCTTCGTAATACTTAATTTTGATGTTATTTTTTATCGAATGTCTATAAACATATAACATAAATATATTATTATTTGAAAGTAAATAAACATTTTGTTTGACTGCAACTCATATATGTTATGACATAAATAATAGTTGGGTTTTTTAATTGAAGGTTCTGATATTTAACTATTCTTACAACTTGCTTTCTTTGAACATTACAGGGAATATAATATATTTTTAGTAACCAAATAAATTTTTCCACAGTTTCACGATTTCACCTATTTATAAATATGTATAATATTATTATATTTGAGTTGTAAACTATAACCACATAGTCGTATATTATATGGAAAATCACATTTTTTGATCTACACCGCCTGAAACTTTCGGTATCCCGTTTCAATGCAGTATTCCAGGGATTCGTATAATGTCGTATACAAAAATATGTCTTTATATACATGTAGGACAATTGTAGGTACATCCTTTAATGGCCTTTGAACAGAGCGGCAAAGCGAAAGATCTTTTGTGATGTGCATACGGTTGATAAAATAATATTGTCTTATTGACACTTGTTCGTATAATATGATAATATATGGCTCGTGTACCTTAATATCTATAGGTATAATATTATCTTGGTTATAGTGCAATAAATCAATCGAACCGTAATAAATTGTAAATCATAATTTATTAATAAATGAAAAACGTGATGGTAAAACGTTTGAACGGATATATTTTATAATATACATATTACATATAATATACAGGTATCTATTATTATACAAGTACCTATGGTCTGAGGAGGGCTATAATTTTTCTCGAAATCTGTGCGGCATTACGCCACCCACGTTTCTAATATTTGGACAATTCTAAATTCTTTAATTTTAGTATTCATTATGTAGGCGTTACATTTCTAACCTTTTACAATTTAAAAAAAACACTTAAATAACAACCAACAGGTATATACAGTTTTGACAGTATATCAGAATAATATGTATAGACAAATACTTTTTTAAATACATGCCTAAATATTGTATGTAATAAGCCACTTATTGTTTTTGAAACTTTTCATTATTGATGTCTTCAATGTTATTAGGTAGGACAGGTAGGTATGTCTTTAAAATTAAACTGTTTTATAATTTATAATACATTACCTATAATTATAGATGTGCATATTACAACAATATACAACAATAGCTAGACTATTCATAGTCGTACTCGTAAATCGTAATATTGTTATTTTTTGAGTTATCGACAAAAAATCTAAAAAAAAGATATCGACTATCACAAAACTATGCATCTGACCGAATAACAAAAAAATGAAATTATTTAGAAAATGTGCACTGTCGCATACTGTAGTTTTTCGTCAAAACGAAAAAAGAAATTATAGAGACGACATTTGGTAGATGTTATGCGATTATACAATGTCTATATAATATCAATTAATATCTGTTTATAATACATTATCATAATACAGTTTAGACTATACGAGCGTAGTGGTGTTGCCACGACTTTTCCATCTACGTAAGGTATACACTTACTGCAACGATTACATTATTAAACCAGTGTCGTATCCAGGGGGGGCTTTTGGATTAAGCCAACCCTGAAATCTTTTATTTTACATAGTATGTGTGTATACATGTTTTTAAATGATTTCCTATTTTCTTATATAAAGTTAAGTATAAATGTTTAAGCCCACCCCGAAAACAAATTCTGGTTACGGAACTGCATTAAACGATTGTGATTTTGAACGCGAATAGCTGGTGGTAGGAATTATAAACGAATAATTGTCAAGACGATTGGCGAATTTTATTAGGGTTCCCGGAAGAAATTTTCCCTCGAACCCCGAACGCAACGCACGTCCCGTCCCCTCCTCGTCGTTCGATATTTTCTTTTTTTTTTCAAAAACAAATTATTGCCGCGCGTCGCGAAAAACCACGATTAAACCTCATATCACGCAGCACAGTATAGTACCTATTAATATCACACGCGTAGCGACGCGGCTTCGTCGTCAACGCCGCGCGTTCTCGAAGACTCGTCGTAATGATAAAGTGTGGGTGTAGATTACGCGCGTGCGCCCAGAGGGGAAACGGCGGCGGCGGCGGCGGTGCGTATATTATATGTGCGCGCGTATGATATTATTATTATTATTAAATTTTATAGAGACAAGAGTGTCGGTCGCCGGTCGCCGCCGGCCGGACCACACGCATTCAGCGCCACCCAATATCACGATAGGTATACGCGTATATAGTGTGTGTGTGTAAACGTATTAATGTATATATATAATATAATATATATACGGACTCGAGGCGCGCAGGTGTCCGTGATCGCTGCCCGGCATTATTATTATATTATTATTATTATTATTATTATTATTATTATTATCATCGCTATTACTATATAATATTATATATATTTTCCCACCTTTGGTAATTTTTTTTTTCGTCTTTCACCGCGGCGTTAATTCTTTCTCTTTCCCGAAATAAATAGTAGCCGCTATATATATACGTAGGTACGGTCACAATCGCGCGCCGATGACGGCGGGATCGATGGAAATCTCGTGTATAATAATATATAATACGATATATTATTATTATTATATTGTAATACACACACATATATTATTTATATATTATATGGGATCGACGACGCGCGTTACATTATAATATTGTCGATCATCCGGTACCTTTACATATAGGTATAGATGTATTACAGCGTTGTATAGGTATACGTATATATGTATAGCATCACAGTCTTCCATACACACTTTATTGCGACACGCATCGCGGTATATAATATAATAATATAATAACTTCGGCATCGCGATGATATATAAAAGCACGAGGGGTGCAGCACGCGCGACCGTCCTAATCCTCCGTCCAACCCCCTCCCCCTGTAAGTCAAAGATTTATTAAATTAAACCATCCCCATCACACACCGGGCACCCGCCACCCACGGCATGCCCGATAATAGTATATACTATATATATATATAATATACCTATATATACTTATTGTAATATAACGTGAGGGTATATTATATATATATATAATATATATGTGGATATACGTGACAACCCTCGGACATCGGCGTCGGGTGCTGCTGCGACAAAAACGCATCTTGTCGAATAAAGAAAGCGTATATTATATTATATTTCTACATATATAGATATATATATACGAGTACGCAATATAGTCGTACAATCGTATAATATATACGTTTACGTGGGAAAGGTGTTCGTTAAAACGAATATAAAAACGTTAAGGAAACGAATTGTACATATGTATATTATGTTTTTAAAATCGTTATACGGGGAAATGGCTCGGTGGTAAGCGCCGCTCGCGCCCCCATCACCATCACCACTTTTTCGATTCGCTTTGATTCGCCGCCTACGCTGAAACCGGGACGTTTGTATATTATTATATTTATTATTATTATTATTAGGTAGGTACTATGGTTATATTATTATTATTGGTACTATGGGGGTGAAACGCGGGCCGCGTGCACCCCCAAGCCTCCGTTTTTAAATCAATCGGCTCTCCATTGTCGTCGGCGCGATGACATTTTTATCACTTGATATCCAATAATTTAGAGCTTCACGGTCGAATCGGTTACCTGGTCAATGGTACGTACATCTATTACAGAGTGCCGGCAATGCTGTTGACGGTGCACACAACATCGTCTACCCATTCAATACACATATTATAATCTACATAACTATATATAATGCGACTATGTATATAAATAAAAAACGATTTGTGTGTATGTGCTGTGTTTGTGCATAATAGCTATCGCACTCGTTTTCTCGGTTTTTGAGATTTGGTACATGCAGTTTAAAAACAGGTAAATCCGTGAACTACGATCATATAATTTTTCACGTGATGCAACGCTGTCCAGGAACAGCCAGTAACAATAATATATAATAATGCATTTAACAAAAAATATTATAGGTACTACGTTTTTATGGAGCTTATATAGATATGGAAAATAACGAACCGGCGCCAAATTTTGAACACGTTTTATTTCTTAAGGCTCGAGTGTTCTTTATTTAATTTCTCTACCCCAATTGATTGATGTAGGACGAATCACACATGAATTTCAATTCCAAGTCACGAAAATCGAATTCTTTTTTGTATATTTAAAGGGTTTATATTAGTCACAAAAATAAATGTTAATAAGAACTATTATACTATACTATATTATATTATACTATTATACTACTGTTTATAAGACTATACGACACCTACAATTCATTGCTATGGAATTTTAATTACATAATAATATATAATTTATTGTTTGTTATTCAAATATATGTATATAAAAAGACATTGTTCAAATAATGTTTGTGTGCCTTTTATAGAATAAAAAAAATGAAATTTACTGATCTTGATAACAATTTCTAAAATTGTTCTTACGGGTGGTAATAAACTCTCCCGATGGTAAACTTTCCCGGGTCAACATAATTAAGTTTACTTGAAATAAATGTGTAAACTCTCCCGGATAAACATTATGGTTACCTAAATATTTAAGCTCTCAACATTTTCAAAATGAAATATAAATTACAATTCAAAGTTACAATAAATTAAACAAAATAAGTAAAAAACCGTACTCTCCAAAAATAAGGAACAAACTATATCTCAAAAAATATTAGATTAGAAATAGATACCATATTAAATTTTTTTAAATATGTGTATTTCTATAAATTATCCAAAATAAATAAATTTAAACATTTTTTATTATTTTATTATATATTTTGTATTTATTTTGTATCTTAGATTTATTTTATGAATTTTTATTTTTTATTGTGTTTTGACTATGATATTATAGCTCATGATTTTTATTAAATTAAATAAGTACCTACTACTGAAGACCCGGAAAAGTTTACAATCGCCCGTTCTTACAGACACCGGGAAAATTTAGATAATTATAATTATATGTATACATATATAGTTTAGACTCCCTTTGAAAATATTCCCGAATGCTGTAGCAGATAGCTCATTTCGGTTAAAGGTGAGTGTATTATATACTGATGCCGATTTGACCGTGAATTGCCGAGTTACACAAAAACTGATACACGCACTTACGCACAGCGTCGTATCTGTTAATATTTTCACGTAGTCGGGTCATACGACTAGTGATACATTATAATAAACTTATTAAAATATATAATAATATATATTATATTATTTATGCGCGCACGCGATATTCACCGATTTTAAACCGGTTCCGTCTGCGTAACAATAATGTGATAAATCTGTGGTATGGGTACGCGTTGCACGACGATTTTAATATTATAATATGTATGATATTATTATTATTATTATTATATTATGGACGATACGTATATTGTAACGTTATTTTTACCGCCGAGTTATAAATTCGAGAGAGCGAAAAAAAAATTATAATAATAATGCGAGTTCACAATATTATTATTATATAGGTACGCCGTACGCGTCATAATAGGTACTACTATACATAACATTATTACATGATACACTGATGATATATTGTGTTGGATACGGCAAGTGATGTGCGCGTATCGGAAATTAACAGAGTGTACACTATTATATAGGTACATTTTTTTTATTATGATAATATGCGATATTATATATAATATATACACATAGGTATCATAATATACATTAGTTGTAATATATACGTATATATACAGGGTGATTTTTTTATCGAAGAACACTCATTATTTCAAAAAGTATTAACTTTTTTCAATTTTTTTTTTTTCAAAATTTTTAGTTTTATGCTTTTCTAAAACTATGTAAAATTTTTATTTTTTTCACTTTAATATTTAATAGTGAAATCACTATCAACTTTTGATTTTCAAATGGCAACCTATACTTAAAATGTTATAAAATAGTAGGGATATTTTTTTTATGAATTCTAACGTTTAAATTACTATTTTTCATTTAACCGTTCGGGAGTTATAGCTTTTCAAAGTTGGGCGGTTTTCGGTTTTAATTTCTAAAGACCAGTAGTCACATGGGTAATAAATAATAATAATAGGTACATATTTTCACATGTAATAAACTCGTTATCGACTATCGTTCAACACAGTAATGACAATGAACTTTGTACCTGTAGGTTACAAATTAATTGTTATAACTAATTTAGATAATAATTAATAACCTGATTAAAGTTTTGATAAGAAAATAAATGAGTTGTGGAAATGGGGACAGTGAATCGTCTGAAGGTCTACCACTGTTAACATTTTTCGGACAAGTGCTTATCACTCAAAAAAAATATAATTATAATTTTAAAAATTGTATGTTGGTAATAAATTTTACACGACTATTTTAGATTCTGAACGGAGTGATGAATGTATTGATTTTACAATGATGTGTGTCTGACGACAACATTTGGAGCAGTAATATTGCTTCAATTTTTGACTTCAGCCCCTCTTTGAAAAGGAAATTGAGTCTAGTTGGTACTTTGGGGAGGTCAAAAGTTAAAAAATTTCAATATTTTTCAAATGCGTCGGAAAAAACCCTAAAAAAGTAACGGAAAAACGGGATTTTTTACGCAAAACTAGTTTTCGACCAAATCGACTAAATATATGGTTGTAATTCAAAATCTAATCATTATAAATACTTGAAATTTTGACAAAATGTTTATGTTAGTGTTCTCTATACACCGTTAAATTTTCAAAGTAGGTATTTTAACTTTTTTTGAGCTATTTATAGACAATTGAAATTTTCAGTTTTTTTAAGTATTTTTTTTTAAATAACGATAAAAAAATTTTGGCTGGCCAGAAAATCTTTAAAATTTAATACAAGGTTTTTTATAAGTTGTTCTTAAAGTGATAAAAAAAAATCCGAAATCGTTAGTCACAATTTTTTTTTATAAGTGCTTAAAGTTCGAATTTATACGAAATATGTCAAAATTTAAATTAAATTTCATACTCTCATTATGCCTATGTTGTCAAATACTTTTTTTATTAATAAACAGATACTATAAAGTAACTATAGTAACATATAGTAACTATACTATTTGTTTCAAAATAGAATATATGACAATATGTAAATAGAATATATCCTAGATTGACAAATCATCTCCGTTCAGAATCGTTTCTCGTATACAATTTGAAATAATCAATTTTTTAGATTCTGAACACTCCGATGAATGTACCTATTGATTTTACAATGATGTGTGTTTTTTTTGTTTTTGTTTGTGTGTTCAAATGTATTTCAAAAAATAATTTATGTAAATACCTACTTGAAATTTTCACCAAATGTTTATGTTAGTATTATCTATGTACAGTTAAATTTTCAAAAAAATTTTGATTTTTTTTGAGTTATTTATAGACCACTGAAATTTTTGATTTTTATGAGAATTTTTTTTTGAAGTGTTGATAAAAAAAATTTTGGATTACCAAGAAAACTTGAAAATTTAATACAAGGTTAATTATGAGTTGTTCTCATTGTAGCTGAAAAAAAATTAAAAATCGTTAATCACAATTTTTTATATAAGCGTTTATAGTTCAAATTTTTACGAAATATGTCAAAATCGTGAAAATTTGCAAGTAATTTTGAAGTTTAAAAATCATAAAATTTTTTGTGTTTATATCTAAGAATAAAAAATTTAACACTAAGTTTTACATAAGTTTTCCTTCAAGTAGCTATAGAGAAAACTCGAAGCATCATTATAGGAAAAATTTTAAGTGGGTTAGAATTTTAAATTTTTACCAAATAGCGTAACGACAACGATTTATCCTCAAACGATTTTAAATATTTGTTGTTATTCAAATAGTTTAAGATGGTGAATACTTGAAAATTTCAACCGTTATTTAGATTGGCATTTTCTTCACATGATTTGATTTTCAAAATATTTTGACTTTTTTTGAGCAATTTATAGACAACTGAAATTTTCAATTTTCCTAAAATTTTTTTTTTGAAATGTCGATAACATTTTTTTGGCGGAGTCCAAATATTTGAAAAATAAATACAAAGTTCCTCATAAGTTATTCTTATGGCGATAAAAAAATTATAAGAATATATAGGCACTATTTTTTTTTTATTTGCATTTGAAGTTCAAATTTTGACAAAAATTCGTCAAAATCATGAATATTTTTCACTATTTGGTAGTTAAAAATTTATAAATATTTTACTATCAAAAGCTAAGAATTTAAAATTTAATACTATGCTGTCCATAAGTTAAGCTTAGAATAATTAAAAAAAAGTTTGAGGATTATTCAATTAAAACAATTTTACGATTGTTTAAAGTTTTAATTTTAATTTGAAATCAAAAATACACGTGTAAAATAACGTTTTACAAATAAATAATTTTCGATTTTTGTATTTTTTAGACTTTTACTTAAATGTTTGAATTTGTTACAAAATAGAATATATGACAATATTTAAATATAATATATTCTAGACTGACAAATCATCTCCATTCAGAATCGGTTTTCGTATACAATGATAATTGCATTCAAATTTAACCTACCCTAGTTCGAAGTCCACCCCACCCCCTAATGTACAGCAGAGCGACACCCACTACCCGCTTTTTTTTATTAGCATTTAAAGTTCGATTTTTTACAAAAGACGTAAAAACAATTATTTCGAATTAGAAATTCATGAATATTTTACGTTTTAAATCTAATATTTGAAAATTTAATAAAAGATTCCTCATAAGTTTGTTTATTTTTATTAAAAACAAAATTCTCTACCGAAAAGTCAAATTAAATTTTTATGAGCGTTTGAAGTTGAAAATTTTTCGAAATTAGATAATCACTTGATTTCAAAAACGAATGACCTTATAGACACTTGGAATGTATACCATATGTATATTTACCAATTATTATACTTGATAAAATTTCCAAAATATTTTGACTCGTTTTTAGTTGATTACGAACATTTAAAATTTTAAAATTTAAGAGTCTGAGCGGAGCAATGAATGTATTGGTTTTACAGTTGCTTTTTTTTTTTTTTATTGAAGGTCAACATTTTAATTTCCCAATAGTTGCCCAGTTAAACAAAATAAAAATTGAGAAAAAATGGGAATTTTTACGCAAAATCGATTTTGGTTTTTCTCTAAAAAAATGATCGAAAACGACGAAAACACATGAAATTTTCACAAAATGTTTATACTAGCCTTTTCTATACATTAAAATTTTTTCAAAATATTTTGATTTGTTATAATATTAAAAATTCAGTCACTTTTTTTATAAGCATTTCAAGTTAAAATATTAACAAAATACGCAAAAAATGAAAAAAATTTGCAAATTATTTTGAGCTATAATTCATAAAAAATGTTCTTTTTATATCTGAGATTTAAAAATGTAATACAAGATTTCTCATAAGTTTGTCGACCTTTATCAAGAAAAAAAATGTTTACATGAAATTCACATTAAGTTTTTATTTAGGGTATGAATTTCATATTATTACAACATTGGATATTTATTATTTACTAGCCATTTCATAATAGCAATTAAGCATATCCGTTTTTTCTTGATTTGAATAAGACATAATGTATTTATGTCAGTTGAAGGCATTTGACTGTTTATTTATACAGAAAAAAAATTTAAAACTAATAGTTAAATATTATTGTCTATTTGTCTGACAAAATGTTTAAGATGTATGATTTATATTAATACCATGAATTGATACTATTTGAAATTCTCTTTAAGGTAAGTATAGAAAAAAAAATTAATTTCACAATAATTTATTAAATACATTAAAATTATACATACATGTACATTGTACACATAATTAAGTAATTATAATGTGCATATAAATATTAATATAATAAGTATAAGTATAATATAAATTAATTTTCATTAAAATTATAAAAAAAACAATTGATTAAATGATAAAAATACAAGTTACCTTATATTGTTTAGCAATCAGCATATTTTTCATTATACAGTTAATTTTAGAACAAGACATATTTATAAATTTAATGATTAGGCATTCATGACGAGTCAAGTATGCATATAATCGTTATTTTTTAAACATCATAATTCAAGTCATTAGGGCCCGATTTTTAACAAAATGTATATTTTTTCACTTAAAATAATTCTGATTAAATATTGATCAACATTTCCTAATTTCTAAATTCTATTTCTATAGTTAGTATTATCTTAATGCATATCTAAATAAAATATAACATTGTAATGATAATTATAATACCTATTGGGTGTTGGATACAAGTTCAATATGTTAAAATATTATAAAATTAAGTAAAATAATTTTAACTTAGCTCAGTTATACATATAATTATAATTATAATTATAAATTTATAATTCTCTTTATTCATGACATTTCAATTTTTTCATAGTAAATAAATCTTTAAATACTTTATATATTTTTTTAAATATTTAAACACATTAATATGTATAATATTCACAAACAATAATATATATTATATTGTTAATGCATAAATATGTTCATATCCTTAAATTAATTGTTTGCATTAAAAACCGGGCCCTAGTAACAATAAATCCCTAATTCATTTTATTTTATATTATTAGTAACCACTATAAAATGTTAATATCATTTTAAAGTCCAGGATTATGAAAAATCTATTCCAAATTTGATGACACAGTTTAATCAAAATGTTCATTAAGCAGTTATGCAAAATATGAGTAATGATAAACATGTGTTCAAGAAATTCAGAACAAATTCTCCATTAACCCCAGACCTAAAACAATAGTAACATTTAAAAGTGGCACTAATAATATATCAACTTAGATATGTAAATTTAATAATAATAATTAATAACTTAATAATTAGCAATAAATAGGCAACAACATCAACCATTTACAAAAAAACAATGTTTATTTTGCATATTACTAACTACTATGTAATACCTAAATATAATTTTAAAAATATATTTAGTTTAATATTTAAATTGTCAATTGAGTATACACATATATAAACAAGTAGGTACTTAGTGATAATCATAATATACATATGTGATAGGTTTTTTTTTTTTTAAAACATTAATAATTTAATTTACTCTATTTATACATATTATAATTATTTTTATTTTTATTAAACATAAGTTTTAATGATTAATGTTGCTGCCCCATATTTAATTTAACTACATAATATGAAGTATTAAAATTTAGTATACTAGCATTTACAATATTTTTTTATCATTTACAATTTTCTTTACATATTATTTATTGATAGGTTACAGTTTTCCTCAGGATGTAGTTGGGCAGACTTGATTATTTTACGCTTCTTTGAAATTAACTAGATTATCTACAAAAAAGATAATAAAAACCTAATAACTTCCTCGTAAAATTGAATGTTACAAATAAAAAATATTTATACATACCTATGATCGATGTTGTTATATGTTGGAATATTAAAATCCAATATAGTATTTTTAACAGTTGTATAGTATTATTTTAGTTTTCACATTGTTCTCAATTTTTCTAAGTACAATTGTAGTATAATATGTATATTCTTCAAGTCATATGTCCAAGAATATTCTTATTAGTACATGCTTGTAATTATCTTAGAATTTTTGTATGCAACAAACATCTGGATTAATTGAAGCCAATAGCTGTACAGTTACAATGCAACTTGATTTTAAAACAAGCTATGTATTATCAACATATAAATAATACATAATAGATCTATAATATTGTATTATTGTCTTATGTCTATCGATATACATTTGAACAAAAATTGTATAGAACTGATAAAACTGAAATTAAAATTTTTTAAATACATTATTATTATTTACTATAATTTTTAAAGCTTTTTACAAAATTATTAAAACTTACCAATAAATTATTCCAAGTTCCTGATAGGTCGTCAAGTAGTATAATATTCACACGTGTAATAGCAATTTAAATGAAACTTAGGTTTAAATAAATAGTTAAACAAAATACGTCATAAAAAAACTACTTATGATTACCCATCATATTTAATATAAATTTTACTTATTTAACAACATTATATTAGAGAATAAATGTTTCAATATTTAATTATATTATGAATGTTGGCGTATGACGTGTTTACTCTTTACGTTAGCAATGAAAGTAATAAAATAATAAAATTGAATTTTCAATCACAGAAAAGACGATTTAAATTAAACTTATTAAACTAAATGTCACATGAATTTTATATTTTTTTGTTTAAAAGTTAAAAAACATTATTTGGCATATTATTAACATAGGCCATAGCAGTATAGCACTGAAAACTGAAAAGTAAACAATTGTATTATCTATTTTTATTGGGAATACCCAACGGTTTGGTTCGATGAGAGTTTATCTGTGATTAAATAAAGTATTATCATTTGTCATTTGTAGTGGTCACGATTAAAGATATCTTTAATCGTGGTAGTGGTTTAGGAAGTATTTTCATATTATGATATTGTTATCATAATAAAAATTTAAAATGATAAGATCTGTTTCATCTGATTTATTATTAATCATAATTTTTGTTATTACGGATACAGTGCCATAGTCCACGATAGTCCATAGTTCGTATAGTTCGTGTAGGTAGTAGGAGGTACAAATTAAACTACAACGATATTAGTACCTTTGGTCGAACGATAACGATTTATAATTTGAACTACTGGTCTTTATAATTATAATCTAATAATTGTGTTCTAATCAATGTCTCACAGCCGTAATAACCTTTGGGACTAACACCTAAAAACCTCAAACCGCCCAACTTTGAGCAGCTATAACTCGCGAACGGTTAAATGAAAAATAGTAATTTAAACGTTAGAATTCATAAAAAAAATATCCCTACTATTTTATAACATTTTAAGTATAGGTTGCCATTTGAAAATCAAAAGTAGATAGTAATTTCAATATTAAATATTAAAGTGAAAAAAATAAAAATTTTACATAGTTTTAGAAAAGCATAAAACTAAAAATTTTGAAAAAAAAAATATTGAAAAAAGTTAATACTTTTTGAAATAATGAGTGTTCTTCGATAAAAAAATCACCCTGTATATACGCTCACGGAATCGTAACGAATAATCGTAAATTTTTTGTGACGTGGTAAATCGTTAATATTTAATATGCAGCAGATACCCGTGTTTTATTAATTATATAGGTAGTAGTATTGTTGTATCGTATCGCCTCACGAGAACGCGCGTCTGCGTCGCTGGAAAACAATGTTGCAGCACACTTCGTATAATATAATGTATCGTTTACGTTGCTTACAAGTTATGCAATGGATTCCGTGACGAATATATCGCACAAAATTTGTCAACTGAGATTCCATCGAGTTTTTCGTTATTATACGTATTAAATCGCACAGACGCCGTGGCAGTGATCTGTTCTAGTAGTAGTTATAACTCTATCGTGAGGACGCCATCACACCCGCGCTTGCGAATGTTTTGTATAAACGTAGGTATAACCTACACGTAACATAGCAAATTTTTGTTGAGCAGTTCCGATTTTGTGTAATAAGTTTTAACATTATAGAGTGAAATTACGTCTTATATAATCAAACTTTATGGTAAGATCGTTATAACTATGTACTTCAGAGGTCGGCAATTAAATTCTTTGACGGTCCAGATATAATTTTAAAAACGATTTTCGAGGGCCAGACAAAAATTCAATATTTGTTAAAAATTATTATTTTATCGTGAATATTATTATGTAAACAGCGATTAACGATGAATACCCTTGTGTAATTTCCAAACACGAGATAGAAATAAATTAATTACATATATTATGTGCGGTAAACCTGCAGCATTAAAAAAAAAAAATTTTGGCGGTCTAGTATATTTTCCGACCTCTGTATTTAAATGTTTTTCTTTACGATATCTTAGTTTTTAAACAAGTTATGAGTAGGTATGTAAAATATTATAATTTAAAAATTTCTCATAATTTGCTTAAAAATTAAAATGTCGTTAAAAATCCACCAGAATAATTACACTGCAGATAAAATACTTATTTTACTTAAAGTTTGATAACGGGATAATTATTGATCCTACTATTAAAGCTATAACTATACAAAATTAGAAGCGGAATTAAATGGTTTAATTAATTATTTTTGTCAAATACACAAAATAAAATGATTACAATATGATATTACAAAAACTAGATAAACATTTTTAATACATAACAATCAGTATACAGAATTTATAATGGGCAGACAACTGAGACAGTTATATTATAGTAATATTTACTCGTAGAATATTGGGAAATGTTTTTTCGAAAACAAATTAAAATGACGATTGACAAATACAAATTGCAATAAACAAGGTCACAAGGATTGGTAAGAAATGCATTATATTGTATCTTTGACGGGACGGATTATATTTTATATGAAAATTTAATATATTGTCATAAAGTAAATATGTCACGCATAAAATGAGAAAAATTAATTTAATGACTGAAACTGTGTAACTGAGAGTCATAAATACATAAGATATAGTTAAGAGATTTCTATAAATTAATGTGATAATAATATCAATGGTAATAGTTCTGTATTTTTGATTCTAGAAACAAAACGTATAGACAAGTGTACGATGAACATAAAATGGAATTTTAATGAATGAAAGAAATATGAACGAACCTACAGTATTACAGTACTAGATGTAAGCAAGTCAATATAGTCTAATCGCCAATATTATTTCAATGTGAACCCAATAACATTTAGCTATTAAGTCAAAATTAATTAACAGGAATACCTACTGTCTTATGAACGCGGATGAAGATACGAATGCAGGAAACGGAGACAAAAAAAAAACACATCACATTGAAGACAGGATTAAGAATACTAAAATTCATAAGAATTAAGAATCTATAGTAATATACTTTAGTACAAACTATACCTATAGTATTATACAGTGTTACTTAAGTTAATATTAAGCTATGCACAATGCAACATAATAATATTTGTAAAAGTATAAGGTATATATGTTAGCGCATTATTTGTTCTTTTCTTAAGCTCACGCGCAATATAGACAACAAGTTTTTACTCAAAATTATCTTTTTTATGTTTTTGAGGAATCTTAAAGTTAAATCACCAGTTAAAAACCTTAAAAGAACAATATTTTTTAAATTTTATGAGATAGACATGACGATTTGTCTAATATTTTTAATTTTATTTTTTATTAATTTTACGAGGCAATAAGCACTTCAACACGATATATAGTATAAAATAGTAATCAGAATAACCAAATATAAAGTACACAATACTTAATTTAAATCAGTAGGTGCTGAATATAATAATACGAATGTGTATAAATGCATGATAAAATATTAGTTTGAAATTATATTATGTAAAGTTTTCATCCTAAAACATTCAAAAACAAATCGGTACATATTTTTTACTTATAAAAATGTACGAAAAATAAATTTTAATTTCTAATAGAATAATATTGTGAGTACAATTACCAGTTTTAATTAATACATTTGAACATTCAATAATAGTATTAAGAATCTGATAAATAAATATGACGTCAGTTAACTTACGTCTTATTACTTCACATAACTGAATAAAAATTGCATCTGCTACTAAAAAGAGTCTCTAGAGATAGGTAAGTTTAAACGAAAAGCAATAGATTTTAAGAAGTTATTCTGGATATTGTTAACACATTTGACAGTCTGATTTTTTCCCCAGATAAGCGAACCAAACTTTATACTAGACCTAACAAGAGAAAAGTATAGAATTTTTTAGTCTATGGGCGTTTTTAAGTTCATTAGAATTCCTTAACATAAAACCTAGTATTTTAAATGCTTTATTTAAAACTATATTAGTATTATTAAAATATATATGTATATATATATATGTATATTTTAACAAAGAGAACACCAAATCTTTAATAGATTCAATTCGTCAATGATAATATTATAAATTTTATAATTTAAAATTATAAAATATTGTTTTTAATATTAACTATAGTCTATAGTAATAAAATTGTGGTTACACCATGAACTAAATTTATTAGAATTTGCTTGAGAATTAATAACATCACCTCGATTTTTAATAATTGAATATAGTTTTGTATAACATCGGTGAACATACATTGACTAAGAAATTAAAAACAGATGGTAAATCGTTAATGTACAAATAATTAAACAATAAAGACTCTGAGGTGCACCAGAGCTTAGAAAAATAAAATTTATTAGAGAATATGGAAATTAAACTATTTTATTTCTTTTTCTTCTTATTGTTGAAACATTATTTGTAATTATTTAAATGCTTTAATTAAATTTTCACATTTAATTTTTATATAATAAAGGATCTAACTCCGTTAAACTATAAATATATATAAATATAATATATACCCCTACTACAAAAAGTTAAATAACTCAATATTTACTCTTTCAAATTTTGTTCAGATAACTACATAATATGCATTTTCAAAAAATAATTTACTTAGTATTCTAATTGAAAAACAAATATCTTTAAACAGTTTAAACATCCTATAATAAGTTCCAATAATCAAAATGTGACATTATTAAAGTGAAAATGTAATTGAGCATCATACATGATAAGTCATTGGTTTACATCATAATGTTACCATTATTCTATTCCATATAATGGAATATTATTTTAAAATAAATGTGATACCTGTATGATATAAAAAAATATTTTTTCTAGTTATCATATAAAAATGCAAAAGTGATTGAAATGAATTTCATGGAGATTCAAATTTCAAACCGTAACGCGTCGCCGCTTCCTGTAAATACTAAATATACAATAATTATATATTAATGCTATCACTTGATTTAATTAGAGGAGGTATAAAGAGGAATAAAAGGGATATAGAGGAGGTAATTTTTAATCCAATATTTGTTAGCTATAAATATTTTTAACAATTTATTAATAATTAATAATTTTAAATATAAACATTTGAACAAATGATGCTAGATACTAATTTTATTCACTATTATATTTTTCATAAAATATTTAAATTTGTATAACATTACTTGTTTCCAAACCATTATCCGTAAATACATGATAAAACGTGTAGGTAAAATACTTTAATATTTAAAATAAATATAAATATATATTAAATATCATGTAACTTTTGTAGCTACCTCTACCTGCAGCTATTTAATTGTTAAACATTTTAATAATGCATAACATACATTTTAATTGCAGTCTTTTAAGTAGATGTACTATTGTGAATAATAATGTATATTATTCCTTAAGATTGAGTTAAGATAAAAAAGATAACAAAAAAAGTTTAATTTTTGACTTGACATACATAATATTACTGTAATTGAAAACAATAAAATATATCTTTTATTATCTACATTCAATTACTATAATTACCAAAATACTCTTTGGTTACTTAGCACTGTAGTGCTTGTTATTGATTGTATCAAAAACTTTATATTAAATAGCATATGTTTACGTATATAAACTAAAAAAATAGTATTTACTTTAATGTACCTATATCATGTACTATACATGTACTTACGGGTAATTTTTCTAAGAAATAGTTGTGAATAAAACTCGAGTAAATCATACATGACAAGTTACATTTACAATCCACATAATAATATACATTAATCCTGACATAAACTGTGGTTATAGACATTTTATATCAGAAAAAAAAATGCATTGAAATCAGGTATCAAATAAAGCGTTTAAAAGGCACTGTAATTTTGGAGGTTTTGCACACCGCATTTTACATATAACATAAATAAGTATATGTATTGTATTACAATGTCACTTCGGGCAGTCTACCCACATTTTTGTTCGATTATCATCGGATTTGGTGTGTATCCTGTTTATAATTTACTTTTATAGGTTTCTTATTCAGAAAACTTAGCCCGTGTGAAATCGTTTAACGCGCCCACAGAAAGAAAAAATGGGGAAAAAAGAAAGAGATAAAGGGTCGTCGAAAGGGCGATCGTTTGATTAATCGTCGAGTGGTCTCCGTCATCGACGGCCTGTATACTGCAGGCCGCTACCGCAGCAGTCTTATGTAGGGATTGGACACAATATGTTTAATACCTATATATTATTATAATATGCGTGGGCGATATTCCGTGTACTACCGTGATGAAATTATTATCATACTCGCTACTATTTTCATTCCACAATAGCAAAAATAACCTATATAATATTGAATTGCATATCATGCATATAACAATAATATAACATATCAATATATATATAGGCCTACCCTCATGTATGTATAGGAACCTAAACTAATTGACGCGTTACGCTATATACGTATCGTTTGTACGCGGCAAATTATAATACGTAGAAGAGACACATGTATACAGTGGCGTAACCGAGAATTTTTAGAGGGGAGGGTTTATTAATAAAATAAAATAAATCTACAACCGTGTAAAAATAATAAAATCATTGAATGATAATGATTACTATCATCAGTGCTGCAGTCGATAACGTGAATACGGCATAACAGAATAAATTTCACCACGAATAAACGATTGTATTCCTATATTATAAACATATTTTTGATAAAAATACGACCGAAAGGGGGGCTTCAACACCCAACCCCCTTGGCTACATTGCGTGTATACATAACGAATAAACCGAAACGAAATAAAATAAAACGAATTATATCGACATATTTGCCGGCAATAGAATTACACATATTAAAAATCCCTCATAAATATAATATTTTACTAAAAAAATACATTGTATAAATAGTTTTGTAAAATTAGCTACCCCCTTTGAACAACCTACAGATTCGCTAAACTGGTATCAATAACATATTATAATATTGGTTATAATATATTATAACAACGCGGTGGCGATTACCCTATTTATTCCGTTCGATCAAGCAATCGACTAGTTGTTGTTCGATGACTTTCTCGGGACTCACTTCTCGAGTATTCGTTACTAACGCTTCCGTTGTGTTCACTACCTGCAACGTGTTAAATATTATATTATTATTTCATCCGTCAATCATGCGCATAGGCGTGTCCAGACCTCCATGGCTGGGGAGGCCAGTTATAAAATTTAAATTTTTAACATACTACAGCGATCTATAATATATATATATATATATTTGTGACTTATTTTTGTTGTATTAATTTATTATATATAGCACTTGGAAATTTTTCACCCCGCCAAATTAAATATTTTTTTGATCTTAAAATTGGTTTTTTATATACTATTACAACTATGAACTAATAAATAAGGCCTAATAACTAATGTGCTACCTACTTAGTTTTTTTTTTTATAAATATTTTATCAACTATAGGACAGGTAGTAGGTACATAAACCTTCTCTATACATCTTATTACAGTTATTACACAATAAACAATCCACATAAAACAGTTATTTATTAGTTTGGTTAAACAAGTAATTTATTAAAATATTACAACTAATAAAATCCAATAAATTTACAATTCCATTCGCCTATTAACTGGTTTTAGTATTTTAAAATGTTCAATGACATCATCAATATTTATATTGTATGCAGACTCCTGTTCAATACTTATTGTTAACAACGCATCCAACCGGTCTTGCTGCATTGTGCTCCTAAGTTTTGTTTTAATAAAATTTAACTTTGAGAAAGTTCTTTCACAGGAACAGCTTGTAACCGGAATAGTCACAAATTCTTTTAAAATTATAAATATATTTTGAAATATAATATCTCTTCCAGTTCCATAATCAGCCAACCATTTTATTAAATCATCACATGTATTTATGTTGTCTTTACTGATTGAGCAATTTGATTTAAGTAATCGAATCTCAGCATCTAAATCATTAAAATCAACTCCAAATATATTGGACAAATTTATAAGATCATCATTAGTAACTTCTTGTTTTATCAAACGCGCAACACACTTTATCATATTAATAGTCTCTTGATTAAATCTAATTTCTATATCACTTATCATTCTATCTAACATTGGAAAAAACACTGATATTTTCATTTCTTCTTCTTTATTCTTCATTATATGTTGAGTTTTATGAGATTCATCAATTTTAGATGAAACTCTTCTTCTTTTCAAATCGGGTATCAAAATATCATTATCGTTGCACATTTGAACAGTTTTTTTAAAAATGTCTTGGAATTCTTTTTCATTGTTTCTTAATGATATTAAAGATTGTTTCAGTGATGTAACAAGTTCAACAGCAGTTAATAAATTTATGTTCGAAGATTGCAGATACACACTTACTTTTAAAACTAAGGATAAAATAGGATTTAACATAAGCATTGCAAATATAAATTCAAAGGTTTTCATTTGATTTAATATTCCTAATGCTTTTGCTCTTACATCAGCCTGCTTTGTTCTATCCGAAATTTCTTTTATAGCAACCAACAATGCTGAATAGTTTTCTTTAATAGCACTAACTGCTTCTGCGCGGCAGGCCCACCGTGTTGTTGATACAGACTTTAAGGTCTTAAGTTTTAAGTTTAAAGAATTTGCAATTGTTTCCAATATACCATGTCTAGTGCAACTACCTTCAATAAATGAGTAGATCAACTGAATGTTACCAAAAAAATCAAAAGTTATTCTATTTTCTCTCCCAACTGAATCTACTAAAATCAAATTGAGACAATGTCCATAGCAATGTACAAAGAACGCTTTATCATTTTCCTTTTTGAATTTAGCTTGAACTCCGTTTACACTTCCCGACATCGTTGCTGCACCATCAAAGCACATTGATAAAACAGACTCCCATTTTATACCAAAGTCATTAATAACATCACTTATTGCATTAAAAATAGTCTGCGAATCAGTTGACATTATTCTTTTCATACCTACAAACTGCTCCACTGGACATTTTTTTTTATCATCAAAATACCTTAAAACTATTGATAGCTGTTCATGGTGTCCTAAATCGCTTGTCTCGTCAGCAATAATTGATATTTTTTTATTTTCAATTTTATGTTTTAACTGATTTTTTAGTACTTGACTTATTGATATAATTAGATCATTTTGAATTATATTACTACAATAAGTAGCATTTTTTGGACCTAATTCTAAGTGAGACTTAAGAAGAGGATCATATTTGGCCAAAAGTGTAACAATATCTTTGAACAGACCTTTATTGTAACTACTTTCCTTTTCATTTTTTCCTCGGAATGAACGTCCACCAATACCTATACACAGAGTTATATCAATTAAGCGTTGCATGATTTGTCTATTTTTTAATCTTTGCTGTTCTTTTTGACTGTGTATAAGTTCTCTCTCTTCATCTAAAACTGTATCTATTGGTTTTAAGTGCAAAAAGTTTGTTAATGAAGTTACACTATTTAAATGAGTGTTTGAAGTTTGGTGTGCTTTAAATTTAGTTGTAGCTAATTTCCAATTATTAAATCCGACTTTTGAATACGCAGAATCTGTATAGCCAGCATTTATTCCTGAAGAATTTGTGAACATCCGACAGGGAAAACAAAAAGCTCTGTCTAATTTCACACTGTACTCAAGCCAATTGAATAATTCATACCAAGATTTATTAAAGCACCGAAATCTATCTCCAAACTTTGTTCGTGGATACAATTTAAGTTTGGGTTGAAATGGGCCTCGAACAACCCTATCTTTACGTTCTAACTGGAATACCGACAATAAATTAGCAGGATCATCAGGATCTAAAATTTTTAGAATTCATGCATAAGATAAACTATTTAAATTTAGTATATTATACTTACTGGATTTGATTATTTAGTTTTTAAAATTTTAAAACTTGTTTTCTTAATAAATTTATTACAAAAATAACAACATTTAAATAATATGAAGTATTAACAAACATAAATACACAACATTGATCAACACAAATATTATCAGTTAGGTATAACTAATGTAACTAATTAGTAATAAAGTTTATTGGTTAATGGTTACTACAAAAGTAAAAAATTACAATATTTATTTACCTAATATACATAAAAACAAGTTAACAACAAATATCAACAACCAATACAAAACATTGACCCAACATTATAGTACCATATGTATGATTTTACACTTAGTATCCCTGGATCAGTATGCCACCAAACACTAAACACAAATAGTAAACCCAACAAAGAACATAGACAAAATAACAAATTAATATTATTATACATTATTCTACCTATCATTAAGATATACACATGTTATAAATTAAATGTTTAACTAGATACATTGCATCTATAAACACAGTCTAGAATTGAACACAAACAGCCAACATAAACAAACATTAATACATTATTAAAATAATTTAATATAAATACCTAACAGTTCATGTACAGTATTTGACTCAGTAACTTTTTCAGATTCTTCAACTGTATGACTATACTGTGCTAATGGTACTGGATCATCTGGATCATTGTCACCTAAATTAATAAAATGAATATTGTTAATTCATAAGTTAAATAAAACAGCGTACATAATATGTATAGACAATATTATTAAAATAATTATATATAAATACCTAACACCTCATGTACAATATTTGACTCAGTAACTTTTTCAAATTCTTCAACTGTATGACTACACTGTGCTAATGGTACTGGATCATCTGGATCATTGTCACCTAAATTAATAAAATGAATATTGTTAATTCATAAGTTAAATAAAACAGCGTACATAATATGTATAGACAATATTATTAAAATAATTATATATAAATACCTAACACCTCATGTACAATATTTGACTCAGTAACTTTTTCAAATTCTTCAACTGTATGACTACACTGTGCTAATGGTACTGGATCATCTGGATCATTGTCACCTAAATTAATAAAATGAATATTGTTAATTTCATAAGTTAAATAAAACAGCTTAAATAATATGTATAGACTATGGATAGTGGATTATATTATATTAAAGTACTAATATAAACTTACCAGAATTTTTTTTTGTTCTTTTTGGCATAAAAAAGTCATGCAAAGTTTTCAATCTTTTATTTTTGGCTGTCATTCTGATTATTGATATTTATTGTTTAATAATATTTATATTGTATAATATACTATATATTTTGTATTAAACAACAAACTTATTTAAATTCAAATGAAAATTAAAAATTACGCTGCGATGCTGTTATCAAAAATTTGGCACAATTATATACGCAGCTGCTGCTGCAGCAGGCTTATTAACAAAACAAAGTACAAACCGACAACCGTTTACAAAACAAACCGGCATTCTTCACAAAAACCACGGTCCATGGTTGTAAATTTTATCTATGAGTTACAATCACGGAGACCGTGTTCCATGATTATTAGTTATTACGTAACCTATATATGGACGAAAACTTTATTGACGTTGATAACATTTCTTATCGATCAATTATTACTAATATTACTGTTACTGTTTCAGCCACGGATTGGATATAGATACAATACATATTATAAGTATAATCTATATCTATATTCGTGGTTTCACCATTATAATCCAAGAGGCCAAGAACGTCGCTGGGGAGGCCAGTGCCCACCCTGCCTCCCCCGTAGACACGCCTATGATCATGCGGATGCAATGGTGGTGGTGTTTGTGGTATTAATTGTTCTATCCACGACGATAAATCGGAGATGAAAAAAAAAATTAAAAATATAAACCAAAATAAAATGTGTGAGTATTCTCACTACAGTGATAGAAAAATAAAATTATCAACAGATTTATACGCAAATCGAATGTAATTAGTCTAACGGTTGTGGGTCGTGGCCTCTGATTACAAACAAATACTCAATACATAGATTTATCTATTTATTAGTAATTTTTAATTAATATGACCATTTAGTTTGAGAGATAAATAAATTAATAATTATAGTTTGGTATAAAAATGTTAGTTTTACTTGATTTATTTCTTGGAAAAATATTTTTAGTTTCTACCAAAACCCATGTAAATATATTTTGAATAAATTAATGTCTGCTAATTAAGTGTAAAAAAACAATACTAATTTAAAGGTAAATGTTATTGAAACCTTAACTTATTAAAAAAATAATGATGTTACGTTTTTTAATTTATTTAGTATATTTTTGTGAGAAAAAAAAATAAAAAACTAATAACAAAATATAGTTAAAAATTAAAAGCCTACGAAAATGAAAAACTTAATCTGCGTACACTTCATATAACAAACATTTTACAATCGTATTTAATCGTACGTTCGTCAAAAAATGTTTCCTCAGATGTTAGCTAAGTATGGCAATGTAAGTAAACAACATTTTAGATTTTGAGCGTAGTAAATTCTATTTATTATTTGATGTTTTACGTTTGGTACGCCTAAAGACACTTTTTACAATAAAAATATTGCTCCATTCTTTAACTTCAAGGGTGATTGCTGGTCAATTGGATCAAGTTGGTAATTTTTTTATAAATGTTGATTAAAAACTTAAAAATACGTTTGAAAATTGTATAAAGGGTTCCTCATAAGTTGTTTTTTAAGAAAATCATGGAAATTATATTATAATAGTTATGAAGACTTCATACATTTTTCAATCTTAATAGAAAAGGCTTCAAATTTTAATAAGATATTCCTCACAAGTTTTTCTTACAGTAACATAAATATAAGAAATGCATATATTATGTACACAATTTTGTTTTGTATACTATCTACATATGAAGCTAAAATTTTATCCTAAGTTGGATATTTGATTTAATTATAAATTAACAACGCATTGGAAGATAGTTAAATCAAATAAAATAATATTATAATAATAGGTAAATAAATATAGTATAGAATATATTATATGATTTATTTTTGAAAAAAATAACACCGTATTACGTATGATTTCCTTTAGTTATAGTTAATAAATTTTGTCAACTTTTAATATCAAAAAATAATTAAATGATAAATAGCTTACTTTCATTGCAATACATAGTGTACTCGTCTAATGTGTTATTACAAAACGACAATTGTTGATTAGATAAATCATCGGATACAATTGGATTTCCTGTTACTGTAAATCGAAAAAAAAATCATCCCATAACAATAATCCATGTTATAATGGTTAACAATATTTCTGATTTACTTTGAAATGGAACACATAATTTTTCATCTAATACATTTGCCCAATTGTTCTTATGCGAGTATGTAATTTTTTCATACGGCGTGATGCCTTGAATTCCTTTTTGTGTCACCATGTACCATTGGCATCTGTACCATAAGTCTTGAATTTTCCCACTCCCTGAGTTGTTATTAAACAAAAAAATATCATTGTTATTGCAGGCTATGTAATATTATTTTCACTTAAATTAATCTTTTATAAAATGAAATTATAAGTGTTTTTAGACATTTTTCCTGATTAATAATTATTTTCATGTAACATTCTTAATAATACAAATAGACATAAAGCATTTGAAAAATAATAGTATTCATAAACCTACATGGTTTTAGATGATTTATAGTTTTAATATTTTATTACTATTTTAATTGTATATGTACAGTTAAAAAATTATTAATGAACTATGAAATCAGTCTGAATGTATATTTTTGTATTAATATAAACCCATAATAAATGCAGTTTAATATACATATAACTATATAAGACTTTTGATCTTTAACTATTCTCTTTATAATATACATTTTTTTTTTGTATGGACCTAAATTATATTGTTTTAAATAGTTTTAATAGGTACACTCAGTTATACTTACCCATATTATATAAGACATTTCTTGTGTTTTTTGTTAACTTTTTAGATGCCTCGTCGAATGTAAAAAATATTACTACATCCCCAACGTTCACCATGTGATCAAGCCATTCATCTAAATTAGAACTATTATACTCATACGTGTCAAAGTTTTTTACATCCATGATGGTATACGTAGTTGACTCTATCACAGCTACGTTGATACCACGACCACCTGCAGATCGGTTGAATGACATAACGCTAAATAAATTTAAAAAACATATAATTTTTATACAAAACACTTATTATTATGTAAGTAAAAAATATTTATTATTATATTTTTAATATTAGTATTTTAATATTTTTGCATACACAGGGACGCCCGCAGAAATGTAGTTCAGGGGGGGGAAAAAATGGAAATAACCTAAATACTTATAGGTAAATAATCTGTAGGAACCAGCCAAAAGTTAAAAAGTGACTTAGCGATTGAAAATAATCGTAATGTCTTTTTCACGATTAATTAATAATAAATACCTACCTCCTATATGACTTGTTAGATACTTAGATACAAGGATTGTCGAATAGTAGCTGACTATTATAGATCAGCTTTATGTAAAAAACTTCCAATTTTGTAAATAACATGAAAAATCTCAGGGGGGCAATGGCCCCCACTGGCCCCCCTTCCGGGCGTCCCTATGTATACGATTCCGAATCCATTGTTTAGAGCCAGCACAAAAATTTGAAAGGGGGGCTATGAAATTGATCACTGTTTACTAAAGCTTGAATTATAGCAATAAAATATTAGGTTTGTAATTTATTAAACATTTATTGAATCTAATGATTGCATGATTGCACGTACCTAATAATTAATAGATATGAAAATCAATAAAAATTAAAATAATTGTAAAACTATTATTATAAATGATTAACGATAATTATAACGATAAGTATTTTAAATTTAAACTACGACTATTAAATGTTATACATTTTTTAAAAATACAGTTTTAATACATACTATTTTCCCATAATACACAACCTCGGAAAGTCGGTTTTATTTTTTCCTGTATATATATGAATTGGAAAAGCATTGTCTGAGCAAATGGTTTGTAATCCACAATTTGGTAGAATTTCAATTACTTCAATTGTTGGTTTTCCGTTATCATATCCTAAAATTATAAATATAAATTAATTGGTAATCTAAAAAAATGTTTATTAATAAACTATTACCTTTTCACATTTTAAATTTGTTCAAAAAATTGTTATATATAATATTGCCAAATAAAATATAATACTTATTAATTATACCTCATCTAAAAATATGTTAATACTCATTAGTCATTATGAAATAAAATTAATCTCTGTAGGTATAATATTTTTGATACTAAATATTATATGTATATATTAGTTATTAACCGTTAAGTTAATAATTGACTGATTATAGTAGGGCAAGGACTTTCATGAATTTGCATATTTTTATTGTTAACATCATAATATGCTTAGTAATTACAAAATACATTTGACAATATTTGTGATCAAATACTTAAAGTTTTTAACGCATATTTTTACATATTTTGACAGTTTTGGATTTAAATTTTAAATGGTATATTTTCGATTACAAGAGCATATTTTGATGGTTTATCTAAAATCAAATACTTTGGTAAATATTTTTCATGAATCAATGCAATTTTGATATTGGTAAGATAAATATTTGAGAATTATTCAACAATTATTTGTTTATTTAATTAGGGTACAGCATAATAAGAATGAGATCCTGCATTGATGGCTGTATAATAAAATAAATAATGTAATAAAAATAATTTAAATTAATCAATTATTTAAACAATACAAATAATTATTAGTGTTAATGATTAATTGTCTTAATTGCAATTTATAATAACGTGCATTTTTAAATTTTCAAATTCAAAGGATCGTCATTCTATCGTAAAATTGTTTTATACCGACCGAAAGATCTCTCAACTTTGACTAGTGTTATTGGACAATATTACATGTTAAGTATGTCTGAAGGATAAATAATATTGCAGTCGATAAAATTGTACTTAGAAATAATTGAATAATATAATACTATATAGTAGTTTAACACTGAGTGTTGTGGAGTTTGTCAGCGTGGAATCCGTATTAAGCCCCACGTCAAAAATATGCTCAGTCGACACCGCTGACCCGACGACACAAGTCGTAACTATTGGTTTACTTATGACTTATGAGAAGTTTTGAATCACTCTGTACTCTAACGGAAACACGCTATATACACCAAAAAGGCATTCAATGTGTTGAACTGTCAAAATTGTCTAAATACCTATGTAAGAAAAAAATGGAATAATTGAGAAGCATAATATAAAACATGTATTTATAAAAAAATATGTAGAATATAGCTCGTTTTACCAAAAATCTTATGAAACGAATTAATCACTTGTCGAAATTAATTTAACACATTACATATAAAATATTATGTATTTACATAAAATAAATTCGAGCCCTAGTTATAATTATAGAATTTTAACTTAACAATTTGGTAGAATTGAATTTATTATAACAAGTCCCTATCCCTATAAGCATGTTTAAAGTCAATAAATTAAGCTTTAGAATTAATTAAAAATATAATACCCACAAATTTGGGTATCATACTATGTATAAAATGAACTAGACTAATTGATTAAATTTATTTGATGGATAGAACATTTTTTTATTGTAGGAATAATAATATAATACACCAATTCCACATTACTGAAGATCAATTCATTAACGAGTCTACGTTAAAAATTATGGCTTATAAACTAGTATTTTTTTTTATATTTTTAATAATATATATAATATAAATATTAAATATGCGATAACGTGTCCTATAACGAAAATTTTTTAAAATTTTATAAAATTGTTTTGTATGGATGTACGATATACTACTTATGCAATAGAAATATTATGCGTATATAGTATATACACTAATACACTATACAAGTTATTTTATAAATTAAATATTTAATTACGCATAAAGTTTACGTGTTTACCGACCGTATAACGTTTTAGTAGAGTTCCATGAAGTCTTCATGATCGATATGGAAGATTTTTCATTCTTCAAGTGGAAATAATCCATGTAAACCGACTTGTATAGTAAGACAACCATTACGATGATCAAGCAGATAACGAATCGGAATGACGGACCTATTTTAATATATATAAAAAATAACACATCAGGATATCAAAGAAAAAATAACATTATTTCCGTGAAGTTCACCATCGTTCGTATTGGCTTACTCGACAGGATGTCGCAGAGCGAATCGTCCTTTCTCGTTCTGTTGTTACCATGATCACTTAGACTATCGCCGGCCCCGTTTCTCAAGTCACGTACAACCGGCAACAGGCTCAATGTGTCCTTTCTCTTATATTTTCTATTAAAATTCCTAATAAGACAAAAACATATTTTTTAAGTCTTAAGTAATAATAATGGCTAATTAATATTTAATACAAATACAAATGTGTATAATAAATAAAAATAATAATTGAACATATGCAATTTATGTAAGTAAAT
The DNA here is from genome assembly GCA_020882235.1 of Schizaphis graminum. Lineage (NCBI taxonomy): Eukaryota > Metazoa > Arthropoda > Insecta > Hemiptera > Aphididae > Schizaphis > Schizaphis graminum. The sequence goes on from CM037033.1 coordinate 97,175,439, forward strand.
ACATTTTACTGTGTAAAATAATATAATAATAATAAATTATTAAAAATTATCTATATTCAATTATATTTGTTATTAGTATTATTAATATGGTATTTTTTTAATTTTAAAATGAAGAAAAATTTACTTTTAGTTAGATTTACTTAATGTTTAAATTGTATCGTATTTATTGTTAACATAAACAATTTGTTCTGCTTTATAAAATATACATTGAGTAGATTACTATACAGTCTATAATGGCTGTATTAAATTTTAATTCAATGATTAATTATTGTGTACGAAAAACAATAAAGTTCAGGAACTATCAATCAGCTTATATTTCTAATTATAATATTTTAAATAAGTATTTATATTGCTATAATTAATTTATTTTTATAATTAAATATAGTAGGTTTAAGTCGAACTGATTTTTGTCAAAAAAAAAAAAAAAAATCGTTAATTATATATAAAAATGATTAGGTATAATAATAATTTTGCATATATGAGTAATATTACTAGCCACGTATTTTATCTTACAGGTTAATGCCCACAGTAGAACGATTCAAAAAAATTCATTCCATGGTATAAATAGCTTAAGTATCTTGATAATTGTATTTTATTGTGTTATAAAAGTTTTAAAGTATAATATGTTAAGACGAGAATAAAATCTACATGAGACCAAAATATAACAAAAAACAGCTGGAGTACCTCAACCAAAAAAAGAAACAAAATATAAAAATTTGGAGGAGCGGTTAAATGCTATTGTAAAATGATACGATGAAACTAATAAAAATAAATATTTAAAATCAATAGTACATAACTTGATATTATAATAAGTATATTGATTTTTAATATCGTATTTTAATATTTATTTAAACATTGTTTAGTTAATTTTTTTGTGTTCTATAAATGTTACTATACGAGTAATAATTGTATTGTATTAATATCTAAGCAACTTTTATAAAAAAAAAAAGTTTACATTTTCAGTTCATATTTACGCGGGTTATTTTATCATAGATTATTGTCGCGGGGATATTTGTTTTTGGGATATTTTTACCGAGATACTTTGGCGTGTCACTGTCAAAGAAAGTACCCTCAAAGTTTAAGATAAAATCGATTCACTGTTTCAAAAAGTGACACCAGGCACAGAAAAAAACCCACTTTATTGTAAAACCAAAAACTACAATTTAAAACAAATATAATGACAATAACAATATTATTCATTCATCGAAATGTAGATTATAAAAACCTTCTAATACCATGACCTTATATTATTAATTATATGTTATGACTAATGCATGTTTTCTATCATCGCTATTCGCTACTGTTAATTTATTATTATTAAATATTATATGATTAGCGATTCTCCATAAGATAAACAATAATTATTAGAAATTTGGTGGCCAGCAGTAATTTGTTCACGCTTAGAACTGTTATTTTTATCTATTATTCATAAGTCAAACATGGTAAATAATTTACATTTTATAAAATTATCATTGCGGATTCTTTTTCAATATCGATGATTATATTTAATTGTTAATATAATCCTTTAATGAGATTATTTTTATGATATTATTAAAATTGTGCGAGATATCGATGTCCCATTGTATTAAGTTTATTTTAAAATTAAATTTAGATAATTAATAATATTTTAAATAAAAGTAAAATCAAAATATTAAATAACTTGTCCATTGTAAAAATATATAACATATTATACTGTATTATATTATTTTATAATTAATATTTAAAATATATAAATAATAATATTATTACAATTATTTAGAACCTTCACTTTTAGTATGTACGTGATTACATGAGTTGCAGCCGTTGTAGGTATTGGATTAACATTTATCATAGTATTTTTTAAAGTTTTTACCAATCAAAATAGCTTTATTATTATAGATACTTGAAAGTTTAAATGTTTATTATACATGTAAATATGTAATAAATTTGATAAGCTATAGTACTATAAGTACTTTGCCAACTCACAAATACTGTTATATCTCTAAGATTATTTTAAATTTAATTACAATATTAATAATAATAATTATTATAACTTATAGTTTATACCATGATAATAATAAGAGTGGGAACTTTCAAATACCTATATATATATAAGTGTTCTAGTTGATTCTATTGTAAGCTTGCATCAAAAGTGGCAATACATGGTTAATATGTAACCAATAATATTATCTGTACCTACTACCTATAATATATTGATTTATTATGTAATTGTGTAAATGTTTTACATTTGTATTGATATAGAAAAATAATAAACATAATAAAAAAATATAATATTTTAAAAACCTAAATTGTAAAAAAAAATTTTAATGTATTTTGATAAGAGTCTACTATGAAAATAATTAAATAACGATTTAATTTTAAATATAAGTAAATATATTTTGATGCATTTATATTAGGGTAATATTAAATCCCAATAAAATATGATTTTTAATATTTTATTTTAACAAAAATAAATAAAATGTACAGTTGTACAGTATCGTAGAAACGTGTATAATTTTGATTATAAACGATACAGTAATTTGTTCGTAAAAAGTATTTATAATTTAAATATTTAATTTTTTCATAATTACAAATGAATTTATTTTCACGTATTACAAACTTATAATTTATAATTGATTTTTTATGTTAATTATTAACTTTTCATTGTTATTTATACTTAGATTTATACTATAAATCGTAACTAATATGATAAATAATATTTTATAATTTTATAAATTTAATATACATACAGTAAATATTGTAAACAATTAACGCTTCTTATAATATAATATCTAGTTTAATAATTTGTTGCTTAAAGTTTAAATAATATTATTTGATTTATAATCTTAAGGTACCTTATAGGCAATTTATTTGACATCAATACAAGTAGTATTGCAGTACCTGCATCCTGATCAAAACCTATTAAATATAACGTTTTATCGGTACTTCACGTAGTTCATAATTCTTAATGTTACAAGTTTTTAATGTATAAAAAAAACTTTATTATATTAAAATCAAATTAGGACGTACAAAAACGTTTACTAATAAAATTTAAATATTGAATAGCTATAATCTTTATTTATACACCGATACTTCTATTGATTTATTTATACTACTTAATTTAGGAACCTACTTAACATATTATTATCATTCTTCTTTTATAATAACGACAGAATATATATCAACACATCAAGGGATGTACATTTTAAGAATTGGAGCAAAGAGAAAAAAATCCACTAGTCATACAATTTTTATAATAAAATTAACAATGATCTCAAAAAAAATGTCGTCATGAAGTGTAACTAAGAAGTAGAGGTTAATAGATCACTTGCGATGCTTAATATGATTAAAACATTAGCATTTATCATTTATGTTAATGATAATGGTAATATTATTATTAATTATGGTGAAACAATTAAAAAATATAATGTTAATTATAAAAAGCGGGCAAGTGAGTATCGCTCTGCTGTACATTAGGGGGTGGGGTGGACCTCGGACTAGGGTAGGTTAAATTTGAATGCAATGATAGGTATCGTTGTATACGAAAAACGATTCTGAACGGAGATAATTTGTCAGACTAGGATATATTATATTTAAATATTATCATATATTCTATTTTGAAACAAATTCAAACATTTAAGTATAAAAGTTTCAAGATCTTACGTGAAGTAATTTTTTAAAAATAACAAAAATCGAAAATTATTTAGTAGTAAAACGTTAGGTTACACGTGTATTTTTGATTTCAAATTAAAATTAAAATTTTAAACACTCGTAACATTTTTTAAATTGAATACTTATCAAACATTTTTATAATTATTCTAAGCTTAATTAATGGACAGCATAGTAATTAAATTTTCAATTCATTGCTTTTGATAGAAAAATATTTATAAATTTTTAACTATCAAATAGTGAAAAATATTCATGATTTTGACGAATTCTTGTCAATATTTGAACTTCAAATGCTAATAAAAAAAAATTGTGCATATGTATTTTTATAATTTTTGAATGAGAGTTAGAACAAAATATCTGAACCCTTCAATTAAATTTTCAAGTAATTTGTCCCAGCTAAATTTTTTTTATCAACATATTTTATAAAAAAAATTGATTATTTCAAATGCCTATAAATAGCTCAAAAAAAGTCAAAATATTTTGAAAATCAAATTACGTAAAGAAAATGGCAATCTAAATAACTGGTAAAATTTTCAAGTATTTACGACTTATACTATTTGAATAACAACAAATATCAAAAATCGTTTGAGGCTAAATCGTTATTTAACGCGGTTTTGTAAAAATTTAAATTTCAAACACTCATAAAAAATTTTTGTCTGAATCCGGTAGAGTTTTTTTTACAGATAATTGAAGAAAAATGTATGGAAAACCTTGTACCAAATTTTCAAAACTTAGTTATAAAAGAAAAAAATTTTACCATTTTTCAACCACAAAATTACTTGCAAATTTTCGCAATTTTGACATATTTCGTATAAATTCGAAATTTAAGCACTTATAAAAAAAAATTGTGACTAACGATTTCGGATTTTTTTTTATAACTTTATGAACAACTTATAAGAAACCTTGTATTAAATTTTCAAGATTTTCTGGCCACCCAAAAATTTTTATCGGCATTTGAAGAAAAAAAAATAGAAGAGTCGAACATTTCAATTGTCTATAAGTAGCTTAAAAATGGTCAAAATATTTTAAAAATTTAACTGTAAAGAGATAACCATAATGTAAACATTTGGTGAAAACTTCAAGTATTTACAATGATTCGTTTTTGAGTTACAGCAAAATCAAAAATCGATTTTGTCGAAAAGTGGTTTTTCATAAAATTGCCATTTTTCTGTCATTTTTTTTGTTTTTCTCGATTTTTTTGAAAACTATTTGAAAATTTTACTTTTGACCCCCCCTCCCCCCAAAGTACCAACTAGATGAATTTTCCTATTCAAAGAGGAGCTGAAGTCAAAAATCGGAGCATTATTACTGCTCCAAATGTTGTCGTCAGACACAAAAAAAAAATCACACATCATAGTAAAATCAATACATTCTTCACTTCGTTCAGAATCTAACACACATCATTGTAAAATCAATACATTCATCACTCCGTTCAGAATCTAAAAATAAGTGAATGGAGTTATGAGAGGATTAAAACAAAGCCAATTTCTTAAAAGCAGTCGCCTCCTCAAAATCAACTACGTGGGAAACAGCCCCCTGTTGTACGTACCCATAAATGTAATTTTGATTACCGTTATTCTCGATCAATAAGGAATCGTCACTTAAAAAAATATGTCGTAAACACTATTTTTGGATTAACTTAATACATTCGTCGAATGCATACCTTTATTATTATAATTATTATTATATTACGTATTACGTTGTTGTCCGATTCTCCGTGTAGGTATACGCAGTTTCGTATGTCGATCGTCATCGGAACTATGCCACGTGTGTTTACGTAACTAGCGTGCACGGCGTTACGCACGATATATATAATATATCAATATGGGAAATTTACGATAAGAACGCTCCCCCCTCCTCTCCCAAAAAAAAATGAGAAATCGGCTGACAACCAAAGCGACCTTTTACGTGCCATCGGAAAACACACCGATCGAATAGCATGACGTACGACTAGACCTAATAACACACAGTGTCCTTATACACCATACAGACTACCATACGACAGTATAATATTATACAGTATGCAGTGGAGCAACCGAGGGAGGTGTTTTGGGTGTCTGGACACCTCTCCCCCCCACTAGAACCGTAACTTTAGTCCATAGTATACTAACGAATTTGGAAATTTATTGTGGAACTACTGCAGTATACACTACTGGCGGACCCCCCCATTGAAAAAATTCTGGTGGCGCTACTGACGCTATAATATACGTAAATCGCGCATCGTCCCGACATCGTCGCGTATACAATCATAAGTGACGATTCGCGCCTTTCGAAACGTACATCCTCTGGCCCGGCTGTTATATACGTATGTAATAACATAGACCTATAATAATAATAGGTATACCTAATAATAATAACATAATATTATATACGGTGTGCGTGTGTGTGCGCGCGCGGCTTACCTGCTGATCATGTACCGGTGGCTGTACACGGAGTAATACTTGGTGGGCATGTCTCGGCCGTCGTCAACGGGTTAGCGGGGCCGCTGTTACCGAGGTTCTCGGACTGAATCCACTGATAAGAAGGTGCGTGTGTTGACATTAAACAGTAGTTCTGTTATCACGCGGTCTCCGTCGCGGCCAAGTCGACGCTATACGCAATCACACCGCGCCAAGTGGCGGGCGGTGGTTGTCGAGAGCCGCACGCGGTGGTGGCGGCGCGGATATCATTGTAATACCTACCCATAGGACGCGCGTATTATTGATTTCTCACCCGGTCAGCTGACGCGCGGTCGTCGGCATTCCGCGTCGCCGTCCCGCGGCCGAGCGCAGTAGGCGTGCGTCGTCGGCGATCCGGTGGTGTACCTACTACTCGTATGTCGATATCACTGCAGCTGCTATAATGATAGTCGCGTTTGTGACTGTAATAGATATTTTGCTAAAAGCTGCTGTCATCTCCGCACACCCCGTTTACGGAATACGATTTTACGTTGCTCGTGTAATATTATTCTGCAGTGCGCGGGTAGGACCATATGTTCGTCGACATCTATTGGCAATTTATTATGCCCAGTAAGAATAAAATATTATGTTGTATACGCGGACACACGGCTTTTTTTTTTTTTTGTATGGGGTCGATAAAGTATATAATACTTGCAAAATAGTCTACCGTGGGGTGTATAAGGGAGGGAATCGAAAAGTCCAACGAAGTTTTATTTCCCGACCACTCGGGCCCCCTGAAAAATCGTCGCCTTGAAAACGGTAAAACGCCGCTAATGTCTACCGTAGGTATATTAATTATACTATATCTACGGGCTTTACGTCAAAATATCACGGTAAGAATATTCCGTGAAAATTTAAAAACTATAACCACAAAAAACAAAAGAACAAAAAAATATTTTTAATTGTTTAAACAAGTTGCGGAGCAATAATAACATTCTACGTGTAAATAATTCTCATTTATAATATAATATAATTATTATGCCATGGGTATAACTATAATTATTTAAATTTTTTCAAAAAAAGTGCAATTAAAAGTTGATAATATTAAGTAAATAAAATAAAATAAAAAACAATAAGTTAACTTACAACACACGTTACCGACTTACCGTTATCAAAATAACGATTAATATACACATCACGTTTTATTTTGTATTAGAAGTTTGGATTTTGAATTAATAATAAATTAATAATTACGTAGGATTTTAGTCATCACTCATCATAATAATAAAACAATATTTTAGGATATTTATTCAGCAATATTATAACATAGTACCAAAAACTACGTAGACATGTAATAGGTAAGTGATAATAGGTTTCTAAAAATGTATTTGATTTTAGATTCTGAACGGAGTGATGAATGTATTGATTTTACAATGATGTGTGTTTTTTTTTTTTGTTTTGTGTCTGACGACAACATTTGGAGCAGTAAAAATGCTTCGATTTTGGACTTCAGCCCCTCTTTGAAAAGGAAATCGAATCTAGTTGGTACTTTGGGGGGTCAAAAGTTAAAAATTTTCAATATTTTTTAAATGAGTCGGGAAAAACCCTCAAAAAATGACAGAAAAACGGAAATTTTTACGCAAAACCAGTTTTCGACCAAATCGAATTTTTTATTTTGCTATAACTCAAAAAATAATAGATGTAAATACTTGAAATTTTCACCGAATGTTTATATTAGCTTTTTCCATACACAGTTAAATTTTCAAAGAATTTTGACTTTTTTTGAGTTATTTATAACAATTGAAATTTTTAATTTTTTTTAAAAATAACGATAAAAATTTTTTGGCCGGCCAGACAATCTTGAAAATTTAATGCAAGGTTTCTTATAAGTTGTTCTTAAAGTGATAAAAAAAAATGCGAAATCGTTAGTCACAATTTTTTTTTATAAGTGCTTAAAGTTCGAATTTATACGAAATATGTCAAAATTGCGAAAATTTGCGAGTAATTTTGTGGTTGAAAAATCGTAAAATTGTTTTCTTTTGTAACTAAGTTTTGAAAATTTGGTACAAGGTTCTCCATAAATTTTTCTTCAATTATCTGTAAAAAAAACTCGACCGGATTCAGACAAACAATTTTTATGAGTGTTTGAAATTTAAATTTTTACAAAACCGCGTTAAATAACGGTTTAGCCTCAAACGATTTTTGATATTTGTTTTAATTCAAACTGTATAAGTCGTAAATACTTGAAAATTTTACTAGTTATTTATATTAGCATTTTCTTTACGTGATTTTATTTTCAAAATATTTTGACTTTTTTTGAGCTATTTATAGGCATTTGAAATAATCTATTTTTTTATTTTTTTTTTTTAATTTTGATAAAAAAAATTTAGCTGGGACAAATTACTTAAAAATTTAATTGAAGGGTCCACATAAATTGTTCTAACTCTCATTCAAAAATTATAAAAATACATAGGCACATTTTTTTTTATTAGCATTTGAAGTTCAAATATTGACAAAAATTCGTCAAAATCATGAATAATTTTCACTATTTGGTAGTTAAAAGTTTATAAATATTTTACTATCAAAAGCTAAGAATTGAAAATTTAATACTATGCTGTCCATAAGTTAAGCTTAGAATAATTATATAACATTTTGAGGATTATTCAATTAAAAAAATTTTACGAGTGTTTAAAGTTTTAATTTTAATTTGAAATCAAAAATACACGTGTAAAATAACGTTTTACTAATAAATAATTTTCGATTTTTTTTATAATATATCCTAGACTGATAAATCATCTCCGTTCAGAATCGTTTTTCGTATACAATGATACCTATCATTACATTCAAATTTAACCTACCTTAGTCCGAGGTCCACCACACCCCCTAATGTACAGCAGAGCGATACTCACTTACCCGCTTTTTTTTGTTTCCAGTTATTCAGAAAGTAACGAGAACAAATGATAAATTTAAAAATAAAATTTCACTGAGAATCATTATGTTCAACAATATTACTTTAATCTATACTATTTTACGATATCTAAAATTAATGTTAAATTATTACTCGTACATCACTAATTGTTTCAAACTACATGTTTAAAAAGTAACACTCAAAATAATTGTAAGACATTAAAAGACAATATTTTTGGAAACAAATTATATCTTTAATATTTTTTATGGTTATAATTTCTTAAGTTTTTACTTTTTTGAAAGAGAGCATTGATTTTTAATTTGAAGTAGAACATTATTCGGAGTATTTTTATCTATCTAAATCAAATTTTGGATTAGTAGCATATTAGTAAGTTATAAATTTTTAAGTGTTGATGCGAGTGTAATGGACCAATATTTTGAGGGTTATCTAATTTCGTTACACTCAACTTCACTTATTTAAACTTTAAATCCTTATAACTGGTTAATAATTGACCAAAATAATGTATCAAAGTAATCCAAAAATGTTCAGTTTTGGAATAAAGATTTAAAAATGCATGTTGTCATTAAAAATTATCAAAACAATTATGAATGACAACGATAAAAAATATATTATTTTAGAAAAATGACGTTTTTTATGATTTAAAATTATGTGAAAAAAATTTACAAAATGTTTTTGAAATAACGAGTGTCTTACGTTAAATAGATCAAGCAGTTTATTTATTTATTTGTTTTTTAGATTCTGAACGAAGTGAAGAATGTATTGATTTTACTATGATGTGTGTTTTTTTTTGTGTTTGACGACAACATTTGGAGCACTTACTATAGTCTGAGGTCCACCCCTCCCCCTAATATACGGCAGAGCGATACCCACATACCGGCTTTTTATTTAAATATCTACCTATATATTATACTTAGTAAAAAATAATATTTTTTTCTGTGTTTTTGGTACTAATATAAATCATTAAAAATTTACAGAAGTACCAAAAGCTCTTACACCAGAAAAAAAAAATAAATGGTTGGTCTCCGTCATCATCCACAAAACAAATAAAAGGTAGATTGAGCAAGTGTTGTCTCTGTCTTACTAACGTACATCATAACAAATTTTCGTTCAGCAAAATACATTTTGTGACGTTAACTTTAATATTAGAGTAAATTTACCTATTATCAAATTTAAAGGTATGAATATTATCTAAACAATGACATATGATTTTATTGATATTATCATTTTAAAGTGAGTTATGAACATTTTAAAGTTGTTATATTTTACATAGCTGTAACTCACTTTAAAATAATATCATTAAAAGCATATGTCATTGTCTAGATAATGTTCTTACCCTTAAATTTGATTATAGGTAAATTTACTCTAATATTAAAGCTAACGTCATAAAATGTATTCTATTGAACGAAAATTTGTTATGATGTACGTTAGTAAGACAGAGACAACACATGCGGGCATGGCGTCCTCTTAACTAAATGATATTTTACTTAAATTTATTTGAACACATTTTAGTTTTCATAGAAACCACTGCATCCAATGATTTAACCAATATTATTTGTGATGTAAGATCTACACCCAATGCTCGCCATGACAAAAATATGTGATTTATTTATATTTATATACCTATATTGATTAATTATTAACATTTTGGTTTTAAGTAAGTTGTGTCAAAAAATAGTTCGGTACGAAAACAGCTTTTCAAGATATCAACTTCTCAGACCATAACAGAAATTGGTAATTCTGTGTCTTCCAGCAATTATTTGTCAAATGGTAAAAATTTGAATTTGTAATATTATTTTATGTAACAATTTTATTGTTTTATTTAATTTTTAGGGAATGAATTTGAGAAACGTGTTTTAAATCTATTATTGGTTTATATTAAAGTAGAACTGAAAAGTTTAAACAGTACACGACATCAAATCTTGGAAAGAATTGACTGTTTGGAAAAATAGATTGAAGGAAAAACCAACAATTTACATAAAAGTGATTTATCAGAAGTTATTGATATGCAAGACTGTCCACTTCCGATAGACGGCGTGCACCGTGGCATCAACGAGTACAAGCGAAAGCACATACTGCACTTATCCGAAAACTCAGCACAATCTGGTAACAGATAGTGATAAAATACTACATGAAAAACGCGTTATAATTAATGGTATTAATGAATTGACCGGGCTCATCGATTCGGGCTCATCGGTGTGCATCATGAAGGATAGTGTTGGTCGCCGCCTTGGTATATCTTGGACAAATAACGATTCGACAATTATGGGTTTCGGCGCCAACGCTGAGACAATAGCCACCGGAAAGGCTGTACTCAACCTTCAGGTAGATGAAGCAACGCTTGACAATGTCGATATCTATATTGTTCCAGATATCAGCCATCCAGTCGATCTACTTATCGGTCGGCCGTGGTGCGAAGCACCCGAAATCTCTTACATCAAGTACGAAAATACACTAACATATTATAACACTATCGCTTTTCCGTTTATCACCACCAGTGCAACCAGCAGCGATAGTACATCAGATCGACTGCTGTCACGTGAAACCAAACGACTTGAAGCACAAAAGATCACGTTGGTTACCGCAATGGTGAGTGACAGGGAAATTCAAGTGCCAGTACGAAATCAAACCGAACAGGAATTAGAGATACGAGCCAACGAAGTGATTGCTCCGCGAGTTTCTATTGTACAGGTACCCCAAGCCGAACCAGAACAACTAAAACAACCACTAACGTATAGCGACATTGAAAAACCAGAAAGTCTGAACTCAGAACAACAAGTCGAGCTGTTAGACATACTAAATAAATATAGAACATGATTCGCAACTTCCATGGATGAACTTGGTTGTACTAATATGGGAGTGATGGATATCATCTTGAAACCTGGTAGCGTACCGTATGCCGTCAAACCGTATCGTGTGTCTCGGGACGAGCGAGAAGAAATCCGACGGCATATACAAACATGGAAAGAACATGGTATTGTTGAAGATACAACATCTCCCCATGCTACACCTGTACTACTAGTCCGCAAGAAAAACGGCGAATCCCGGTTAGTAGTGGACTACCGTAAGTTAAATGATCAGACCGTGAAGCAAGTTTACCCACTACCCAACATCGATGACTTACTGGAAGTAGTGTCGGGAAGCCAATTGTTTACGGTGTTGGATTTGGCGCATGGATATCTGCAGATTCCGCTGGCGGAGTCAGCAAGACCGTTGACTGGATTCATTACTCCTGATGGTACAGGGCAGTTTACACGGATGGTGTTTGGCCTAAAGAACGCCCCACTCGAATTTGCAAGAGTGATGGATCGCAATATTGGGTCTTTAAAGAACAAGGTAGTTCTAAATTATTTCGATAATTATTTTATACCCGCCAAGGATTGGCCAGAGATGAGAGAACGACTACACCACGTACTAAAGGCATTTACAGAAGCGAAACTGACATTATGACCTAGTAAGTGCAAGTTTGCGGCGAAAAGCATTGGGTTTCTGGGGTACGTATTATCAGCTGATGGCCTTCGTCCAGGGCCCACCAAACTACAAGCGATCATAGAATTTCCAACTCCACAGAACGGGCATGACGTGCACCGGTTCATGGGACTTGCAAACTTTTTCCGTCGCTTCGTACCAAAATTTGCTGAAAAGGCTAAAGCCATCACCGATCTGACCACAAAAGAAGTAGCATTTCAATGGAGCGAAACGGAAATACAAGCATTTGAACAAATCAAATCAAGTTTGCTCAACGAACCTGTTCTGGCGCTATTTGATGCTACTCGCCCAACTGAATTACACACGGACGCTTCCAGTCTGGGACTAGCGGGAATGCTGTTACAGGAAGATGACTCCGGTAAATTACGCCTAGTACACTGTTTCAGTAAGAAGACTAATGAATCCGAAAGTAAATACCACTCCAGCAAGTTAGAACTCATGGCCATAGTGTGGTCATTGGATCGACTAAGATCATGGCTAATTGGAATTCATGTCACAGTGGTAACAGACTGCCAAGCGTTAGTCTATATGAATGGCCTGAAAACGTCTAACTCTCAAATCACCCGGTGGTTCGACCTGATGCAGGAGTTTGATGTAGAAGTCAGACACCGAGCTGGTACAGCCATGGCTCATGTAGATGCACTGAGCCGAGCGCCCACTGAGAACAGCACGGACACACTGGATGAGATCATAACTAACCGCCTAGAAGTATTCACAACTCTTACTGAGGAACAGTATGTCAAGAGCATGCAGTATAGTGATTCTGAAATTATGGGTATAATCAAATCACTAGAGGGAGCTACACCGAGTAATTTATTACTTAATAATTATAATGTAATAAACGGAGTGTTATATAGGCGAGTACAGACTGCAGCTGGACGCAACTCTGGGTGGTGCCTAAATGCATGAGAAAGAGCTTAGCGATCAAGTTCCATGACCTCAGTGGTCATTTCACAGTTGACAGAACGTATGCCAAAATTACAGAACGATATTACTTCCCACGGATGCGGAGGTATCTCAGAGTGCACATAGGAATGTGTCCTGAGTGTACCCTATACGAGAAGTCACAAGGGAGACAAGCTGGTATGCTGCGCCCAATTAATCCAGGTGAACGTCCGTTCAAGACAATAAATATTGACCATTTGGGACTATTCCCAAAAAGCACCAAAGGTAATGCGTACATTCTAGTATTGGTTGACAACCTAACTAAATTTGTTAAATTGTACGCATCTAAGACAGTACAATCCAAAGTCGTTGTAAACCAACTGAAGGATTTCGCTCTAAACTATGGATTACCCAAACGAATCATTACGGATAGAGGAACATCATTCCAATCAGAAAACTTCTGGTAGTACTGTAAAGCTAACGGGATCCAGCACCCCCCTATAGCTGTACGAAATCCACGTGCAAATGGGCAGGTAGAGCGAGCTAACTCCACTGTGCTATCAGCAATATCAACTAACATGAAGACCGAAGTAACTTGGGATAAACATCTGGCTGAGCTAGAGTTGATGCTGAACATCTCAATAAATCAAACTGTTGGAGTTAGTCCTTTCTATGCATTATACGGATTCGATGCAGTGATTCGAGATGGTCTACTAGATACACTCACTACACTAACTCCAGCATATCAATAACCGGCAGAAATTCAGCAACGAATACGCAAAGACATAGCAGAAAAGCAAGCCCAGTGGAAGGAACGGCATGAAAAACACCGTAAAAACCAAACGTTATGTATAGGAGAAATTGTCTATCTACGACGACCCCCTGTGTCCACCGGTACCTCAACTAAGTTGCAGCCCAAGTACCGAGGACCAATGATAGTGACTGCTGTATGTGCTGGCGACACTTATAAAATTGCAGATCTACATCATGAAGGAATACAATTATATGCTACTACAGCACACATTAGTGAGTAGTATGAAAAGGGGCATTCTGGAACCACACCCCCACACCCCCACACCCGTGCCACACCCGTACCACACCACCACACCCGTACCACACCTCCACACCCCCTGAGCCGCTGAGCCTTACCCCCCTACCACCACCCGATCCAACACGTACATGACGTATTTTTACCCCCTGCCGCCACACCACCCGCTCCCACACCATGAGCCGCTGAGCCTTACCCGGGCGGATCTTATACGTCTTCAATATCTCGAATGCTCTATTTTCGAAAGCATCGTGCGAAAGGAAGTATTCACCGCTCCGTTGGTTATAAAACAATATGAAGAGATTGTCGTATACCTAGACAAGAAATGCACTCAACATAATTCACCGCTGAAAAATGTTGACGAAATGATAGTTTTCATTAAGAACATACAAGACGATCGAGTCGTTAAGTCTATACCAAATTTCACCAATCAAATACAGATGTGTGCAGCTGAACAATTAGCTGAATCACTGTTGAACCAGAGGGCGAACAACTCACATAAGGTAATTCAAAATTATATTATTCCTTAAACAAAAATATTAAATAATTTATTTTATTTTAGATTTTCAACGAAACGATGGCCATTTCACCACTATCATTACCTACACCAATGTCACCACCATCTACACCGTCTACACCGATATCACGATCTCCTTCACCGAGTCATATTATACCTAACTGGAGCAGAGCAGCCGATGAAAATGATGGACCAAATTTTTGCAATACGTCAGCGTCAACACAAAACTTCGATAGCGCTGTATCGGAATTTTATTTCATACCAAAACGTAAACTCTTTTAATAATAAATACATAAAATGTAAAAACAATTTTCATATTTGTAAAATAATTTTGTGTAAAATAAAAAAAGACGTGATATTTAAAAACAATTTTTCATTTATTAAATTAATATTAAGTTTTACAAGGTTCTCACTTCCCCGTTAAACGGGTTATAAGTTATAATTTGGTCATGTAATATTAAACAATATGCTGAAGTGGAAGCTGGAAACGCTTCGTCGGCTTCGAGTTCAATTCTGAGGTCCACTGTCGACATTTTCACGTTGTCGTTCTGCCGGCTCATATCAACGACTATGATTGGAGAAAGATTTTTGAAATCTGTGCGGTTCAACAGGGGTGTCACATCATCGCGTCCGTAGTAAGATTTTTGGAACTCTGCGTACGCGTGGTATAATGTAACCATCGGTAAAGTCGCTTTGGAAATCTTCATAGGGAAACACTTCACTGTTTAAATAGACCTTCAAGTTTTTAATTTTACAATGATCGAAATATGACATTGCTTTGTTCGAGCTATTTTTTCTATCAGTTTGAAATCCGATTATGACATATCTAGGTTTTTAAAAGTTGTTAGATGTCTTTACTTTCCACGAATGTGAAGTGTTTTGTGGTAAAAATGGATATTCACACAACTCCCACGATCTAAATGCACATATGTGGTGAAAATGTGTTGGTAATAGAATCTAAAATTTAAGACGATAGCAGCTACAGTATTTAGAATTGTCGATTTTTGAGACAGTCGTACGAAAGTCTACAATCATCAGTTCCACTATTTTAAAACAATTTAAAATGTTTTATAATTATATTGATCGAAAATTGACTACAAAGAAAACGAATGAAATGAACAGGTTTATATCGAATCTCCAAAACAATCATATTATCGCAACTTTTCCAAAATATGAAGTTAAAGAAAAATAGTTTGGTAATACGTCAAAAATATAGAGAACGTAGTTAATTATGTTGAATTTATCCGCTCACTTGAGCCCGAGTTGAAACAATTATTGAAAACACGATTACAGGAGCATCCAATAAAATTTAATTTGAAGCTAGAGGCTACCTACAGTCGGTCAAATGTGACTAATTCATTGGAGAATAGAGCATTTAAGACATCAGTGGTTGACATTTTAGCGAAAAGTAATATAACAGAAATTATCGAGAGAGTGTTTATAAAGTTTTTGAGTGAACGGGAGACTTATGCGAGCAGAGTGGGGCGGATTTACGATAGAGTCGATCGACGGGTTATTGCTGGGTGTATACAAATACTCTCCAATGTCCGGTTCGTCATACATACAGTTACCTGCGTTTTTCGAGTGGAAACGGACGGCTATCAACCCACAGAACGTAGACCGGTACTATTTCAAGTGGGCGATTCTCGCGAGGCATGTGACGGGACCGACGGTATTCCGTGTCGATGAAAATAATAAGCAGCACGAAGACAAGTATAATTTCGAGAGTATTTCATTCCCGACACCGATTTCAGACATAACCAATTTCGAAAAAAATATTCAGTTCGTATCCGTAAATGTTTACGGACTTCAAAAAAAAAAAAAAAATTCCAACCGCCGAAGAAATACCCGACATATGAAGTTTCCTCATTACGTATCGCTGACAGTGAAAAATCCAACCATTTCGACCTGTTGATGTTGGGAGACGATAACGGCCAACACTACGTGTACATTTTTAATTTTTACCGGCTCACACGATCGCAGAAAACAGCTCACAATGAGAGAGTCGTATTTTTGTAAGCGTTGTTGTACAATTTTTCGACAATAGGCAGCATACATTTAAGTTTGAGTGGGCGCGAGGCGTTGGAGCAGCATAAGCTAATCTGCGGGGGACATAGCTCCATCTTACACATAATGCCTAAAGAGGGAGGTTGTGTGCAATTCAAAACATGGAAAAATACTGTCTGACATCCATTTGTAATCTATGCCGATTTCGAGGCAATATTAGCGAAGACAGATGAGAAGAAGGGTGAAAATACACAGATATTTCAAAAACGCGAGGCCATGAGCTATGGGTTTTTAGTGAAGGCGAGCGATGACGTACCGGCAGAGCTATTAGATGAACATGACATACCGACAGGACCGGTAATATATACAGGCGGTGAAGAGGTTCAAGACGTAGCGAAACATTTTGTGGCGGTGATAGTTGAAGCGAGTAGGAAAATCGATAATTTTATGAAGACTAACATTCCTTTATTAATGACCAAGGACCAAGAAAAAACATATCAAGAGTCTATTATATGTAATCTGTGTAAATGTAGTTTAACCGGAGGCGATAAAGCTAGAGATCATGACTATCTGACGGGTAAATGTAGGCAGACTTGGTGCTCATAGCGTAACTTGGAGTTACAACAGCCTAAATATGCACCCGTATTTTCTTATAATCTAAGCAACTACGACTCGCACTTCATAATCACCGTACTTGGTTATGATACCTAACCTATAGCCGTTATTCCGAACAGCGAGGATAAATTTATATCTTTCTTGAAATATATAAGTAGTAACTTTACTGTACGGTTTATCGATACGAACAGGTTTATGGCGTCGAGTTTATCGTCTCTGGCTGAAAACTTACGATTAAATTCGAAAACTTCCGTGAGACAGCTAAACATTTTGTCACCGAAGATATGCCGTTTGTGTCTCGTAAAGGTGTCTACCCGTACGAGTACCCAGGATCGGGTGGTGGTAGGGGGGTAAGGCTCAGCGGCTCAGGGGGTGTGGAGGTGTGGTACGGGTGTGGTGATGTGGTACGGGTGTGGCACGGGTGTGGGGGTGTGGGGGTGTGGTTCCAGAATGCCCCTTTTCATACTACTTTAGTGCCCTGAAGCGCTTTGCTACGGACCAAGGAGAAGGCAGTGAGTCAGAACAATCCGACCAAGAGGGACAGGACAGTAACGGTACGGAAAAGCAAGCAGCAACCACAACGATGGCTGAGCCAGTGAGATCTGACTCTTTGATACCATCTGGAGCGGACGCTAAGACTAGTCAAAGAACCTCCAGTCTGAAGATTAAAAGGCCTAGCTACTTAAAAGATTATACTAATTAATATGTTCCTAAATTACCCTTGTATGTTTTGGTACTCTGTTGATTTTTTTTTTATTATTATTTTGTATATTTATAATACTATGATACTTGATGATATTTATAATAATGCTTACATTATGTTTTATGTTGGGCCGAGACGGCCAACAGTGCTAGGAAGGCCGAATCGTTAAAAATTAAGTTTAGTTAAGAAATTATGTTAGCAAATTGAATTAATATTGAGGGTTGGACACACTGATAGACCTAGGACGGTCCCTACCAGTGTGAACTCTATAATAAAAAGTCTGTTAATAACCAAACGTTGAAGTGTTATGTTCATCACCTTAGTCCGCTTAATTAGTGTTTAACGCAATTCAAGCGTGGAATTGGAAAACAATTATAATAAGCAAAATAATACCGACAAACATTCAAACAACAATTCAACACAGGCAGTTAATAATCGATATAGCCGTAACACAACACAAGCAAACAACAATCGATACAACTACAACCAGGCACAGGGTCCCACATGCCAATATACGTAAATGAACTCAGCACAGCAGCTATGTACACGACAGTCAACACAACACCACACATCTGGGACAAATGCACAAAAACAATATTCAGAAACACAAGTAGCAAAATCAATAAAATATATGTCAGCACTTATCGACGACAACGACGAGCCAGTAGACAACAAGGACGAAATAAAATACAACGAAATAAGTTCAAAAAACGAAGACAGGGAGACTATGGACCCGGAAGACCAATAGTCAAGTATCCCGAAATTTCCGACAAACAAATAAATCGAATAACATGCAACAAACAAAGTGAAACTTCAACGGTTACGGCAAACGAATTAACAAAGGACGATGAATTCGAATCACAACCAGGAAATGAAAAGAATGGGTGTCCGTATATCTCCGTACTCATTTACGATAAATAATATGAAATGTTGGTGGATTCGGGCGCTGAAATTAGCGCAATATCTATTAAATATGAAGACAAGATTACATCAAGCAACCAAGTAATACCAACACTTCCACTTTCGGGAATGGTAATACACAACGCAACAGGAGATATAGCAACAAGAGTTAACAGACAATTATTGATTCCAATATCAATCAACAACAAAATAATTCAAACCCCATTTATAGCAGTACCAACACTAAACGAAGGAGGGATACTTGGCAACGACTTCCTGGAAACATACAACGCCAAAATCGATTTCGGAAAAAAGATCATAGCAATTAATACCGAACAAGAAGAAATAGTAGTATCATTTGTCAACATGACCAACGGGGCACCAATACATCTAAAATCCATACAAACACAAGTACCCAAAGAACCAATAAACACAAAAGAAATCAACAGCTACTCTCAGTCAGAACAAAATTACTTAGACAAAATTCTTAAACAATTTTCAGATGTGTTTAAAAATGAACCAGGGAAAATAAGAAACTACTAATGCAAAATCAAATTAAAAAACAACACACCTGTATGCATAAAGCCATACCCAATACCAGTCGCAAAACAAGATGCTATAAATAAAGAGGTGGAAATAATGGTGAAAATGGGAATAATTGAGCGATCCCGTTCACCGTACTCAATACCGATCGTTCCTGTTTTTTAAAAAAAATGGAGAAGTTCGACTATGTTTGGATGCAAGAAAAATAAACTAACAAATAATAATGGACTGCGAACGACCATTAACAATCGAAGCTACCTATACTATCCAAATTCAAAAATGTAAAATACATCGGCACATTAGACCTACGATCCGGTTATTGGCAGGTTCCACTTGATGAAGAAAGCAAAGCTCCATGTTCATTTCTAATTAATGGTAGAAACTATTCATACACAAGACTTTCGTTTGGACTTTGTATAAGCGGAGCTGAATTCCAAAAGGCAATGGACAAAGTGCTTGGTAACCTAACAGAAGAATTCGTGACAATCTATGTCGACGACATACTAATAACGTCACCATCTTTGGAAGAACATTATGATCACATACATCAAGTATTGACGAAATTCCGGTTGCATAACGTAACAGTGAACATTGAAAAGTGTCAATTTTTTAGACACGAATTCACATTCCTAGGCCACATCATTTCCAATAAAGGAATTAAAATGGATGAGAACAAAATCAGAACGGTACAAGAGTTCAGAGCCCCTAGTTACAAAAACTAACGAACTGGGAATAAAAGTTTCATTTTCGACAATACACCACCCACAATCAAATCCGGTTGAGAGATACAATAGAGAAATCAGCAGAATACTAAGAACTTACTGTAACAACCAACATACCGCATGGCCAAATATGTTGGGAAAAGTAGAGGAATGGATGAACAAAATGAAATCCGAAATAACAGAAGAAACTCCATACGAAATCATGTTTAAAAAGAAACCAAGCAACCAAATACACAAGTTAATAGCATTCCCCAATCAACCAGAAACAGATACTGACATTATTTGCTTGGTTGCAGAGAGAATAAAGACCAAGGCAGAGAGGAGGGGAAAGAGAAACGTAAACGCCAAAAGCCACACATACGAGGTCGGACAAAAAGTATTAATTAAAAACCACCAATTATCAAACGCAGAACATAGGGAAATAGAAAAACTATTTAACCTATTTAACGGGCCGTATGAAATAATCAAAGTGATTAGCCAAAACACCTTGGTGATACAGGACCCATCAACAGAAAAAGAACAATTGACAAACGTGGCCAAAATCCGGCCATATTACCACTCGGACTACTGCCAGTAAAAATAATGATGACACACGATTGGTCGATCGGATAACCCAATCAAATCACACAACGGGACAAAAAATAAAGTATATAAGGACCGACACGCTATACAATCAAGCATCAGTCACATTATCTAAACCATAACAATGAAAACCAACGGTAAATACGAACAGTTAAAAAATCACGAAGGACCGTATACAGGACATCCATCAAGTACACTCGGCCTGTCACGCATTAGCACCCGATCACTTCGATACCCGGTCACTAATCCGGGGGGGGGGGAATTGATACGGCACAAACGACAACACCTGAAAGGCCCGGTCTCACGGCCACTAAATCAACACGAATGACGATATAACATAATGCGAACAAACAGAAAATTACATAAAAACATTACGAGTTTCAAGAAGTATTGTCGACGAGTTTGACGAGTGAAAATGACATCAACGACACATAACAGTTCGTTAGATTGATGTCGTGTTCACTCGTCAAATAAGTCCCACGGCCAATAAGAACAGCTTCTAGAACGAAGAGAGGTATAAATACGGGTACATTTTACCAAACGATATTCAGTACTCCTTCAATCTTCCAGACCATCAGATATCAGAAACCAATACACTCTGCCGTCTACTGAAGGAAAAAAGGAGAACGACCGACACCGAAGCCAGAACGTCGTAATCACCGAAACCGGCCGTCGACAGCAAGGACCGATTGCAATCGGATACTATAAAATAGCCCGTCTCCGGGCTAAGCCAAGGTACGTGTTTGCGAACGACCATATTAGCCTAGCGACAATACGGACCGCGGATATTTTCCGGCTGTAACATCATCACCGAAGAACCGACGACCAGTATCTGTTCACTGACCGCTCCTGTTGCTCCGAACAGGATTAAGTACCGCACCTCATTCCGTATTCTCGTCGGAAACTCAAAACGGCCCTTATCAGGGCCATCTACGCCTCGCAGTCTGTCCCCCCAGGCGCGCCTGCTTAGGCCACGCTTTCCCGCCCGGAACTATTGATCGACGTCAATTATTCGAGTGGCCCGATCAATAACCACCTGAGCCGTCCCGAAATTGTATACGAACCATACCCGACTCTGTAAGGCCACCTCGTACCCGAGGACTAAAACCATAAGTCACGGGAACGTGTGCCGTCACGGTCCCTATATTGCTGTAAATATAATTTTTATGTAAAATACAAACTCGATAATTACTCAAAAAACCACTTATATTAATTATTAAAAGTGACGGAGTATCGTTCACGGCGACTCCGTTACAATCTGATATTGTTCCTTCTATAAATATAAAACTTTCATGCAGATACGGATATACATCTGTTTGCTGGATCCATACACGTATTTCATTATTTATATTAAATGAAGTCGTATACGGTGTAAATGAATGATATTCAATTTTCGTAATTTTAGAATCCGTTTCGAACCGTGAACTTATATCCAAAATATCACTTTCAGGCATTTTTATTTAGTTTATAACCAAGAGCCTTTAAAATTTTTTTATTTTTCACCGTTAATTTTTTTTTACTTTAGTCGATGTTATCGGTAACACTTTAGTCGTGTGACTTGCTCGATTAACGTCAAGTTATAGTTTATATTGAATTTTAATCCCATCTTAAGAACCGTAATGTTTAATATATGTAACATAACTTTTAAAGTCTCGCCAAAATTTTCGATCTGATTAAAATCCTGATCAACTAATTGAACAGTTATTGAATCAATACTAATTTTATTTTATTTATAATTAGTGAGTAACTTTTGTTAATCTTTCCTGTTCTACCAGTCGGAAAAAACTCATAAATCGAATAACTTTGAAGATGATTGTTGAATGAACCTTGTGAAACATTACACAATACTTTTATACAATTAGTTGTGTTCAAATCTACAGCTTTTTCTGATCGGTGAAGATCATCGCATGATAAATTTTTTTTTCAAACCCTAATATAGAGCTTATACTGTTTGGAACATCGAAATGTAGTCTTCTATCATATCTTATATATGATCTAAAATCTATATGATCCATAGTCATACTGAATGATAATATGTTCCGTTTAGTTAATTAAAGGTAATAACTCTTTAGAAATTTTATTGTTAATATCTTGAATGTCATAATACCTATCCTTCTTCAAATTCAAATATAATTTTCACATCATCAATAAATCTATTATCTGTATCTCCGATAACTTATATTTCCAATCTGTTATTAGTTGAATTTATGTTCGGAAATGAATTAAGCGTTTTTAAACATATTAAAGCTATTTTCGAGTTCTCGTTGACGTTTAGAGATGGAAAATAATTTACAGATAATGTAGTATCATTACGACATTACCTGTTAAACTTAATACGATTGATTCATGCATTGTAAAAATCAATACATAAATGTCCGCAATTAAATGTGTTATAATCTTGGTAATTTTAATAGTTATATATAATTTTGTTTCTCTTAAAGTATTTTTGTAATTCAATTGGTAGAGGTAAATCACCGATGCTATCAAAACATATAACTTTATCATTATTTTTATAAAACACTACCCAATAACTTCCATCACCTGAACGATACGTCCAAGGTTTAATATACCGCATTCAATCTGATTAAGTTTTTTAGGCAAGTCATTTCGTGAAAAGACACCACGGAAATGACTGATGTTAAACTTTGTAACATATTTTATAATATCTCTAGATGTAAGTAATCTGTTAGGTAGTGTTTTCATCAGTTTTTTTTCTCGATCCTTTATTTTTAAAATCTAATGTGTTACCTTTTTTTCTTTTTGAATTTTGGATTGCATCATACACACTAGCAGTTCCAGACATTAAACTACCAAGTGTCGATAATCCTGCGGTATTAAGGGAATTGCACCACCTGTCTGACCCGGTGCTAAAATCAGTCTTTTATCACTATAATTTTTCTTAACCTTTCTTTTTTTTTATCGCAGCTCGTGTCCCATTTTTTATTTTATTCACACGTCACCGTTTATCTTTACAGACTATTCCTATTTTATTTTAGCTTTCATTGTGTTAGCTACTGTGTACGCTACAATTTTCTCTTTTCTAGGTGTATCTTTTGCTTTATATCTTTCCAAAGCACGGAGTTCTAACATCTCATCAGCGTTATGTCTATCTTCTAATTGTTTATTAGTCACATACACAATATCGTTATCATGACATGCAGTATTCAATAGGTTTATTTCTTTATCGCTACGATCTAACCTCTTTTTTAAATTTCGTATCAGTCCACAATACTGATATTTTGGAACATGGGTTTCAAACGAAAGACTATTTTTAAGGAAATTTTCGAAACCTTTGCCAGTCTTATCTGATTCCCACTTACGGGTTGAACGCATCATCTATAACTGATTATAATTTGAAAATTCTAGAGTATTTACAAGAAAATGGATTTGATTGTACAGAAAGATAAATTAGATATTTTAAACGTATATGCTCAAATAATAAAGAAACCATCAACACACGGACCATTATTACCTGATACTATACGTGCTATTATAGTTGGTTCTAGTGGTTCAGGTAAAACAAATATAATGTATAACCTTATCACACATGAAAAGGGATTAAGACTTGAGAATATCTATTTATACTCTATAACTTCTAATCAAGAAAAAAATGTTTTATTAAAAAAAATAATAGGTAATATAAAAGGTGCGAATTTTTTCATTTGTGGTCCGCAGTCAGTAATTAGGGAATTCTTCTCAATGTGTAGACATTCAGGTGCTAGAAACAGTTATATCAAGTTTATTATTTCCAATAAATAAAGACAAAGTTTGGTTAGAAAATTTGGTAATATCAAAAAAAAATATCAAACGTAAAATAATGGATATTAAGCGTGGTGTTATAGATTTTGATAACTATTTTCGTGAAACATTTAAACCTTTACTAGAACCATTGAGTACACTGTCAGATAAAAATACTTCACATATCTCCGACACTATCAAAAAAGAAGAAATCGTGTACGCTAGTGATGAAGATAGCGATAGTGTACTAGATTCATTGTTTGACAATTTTTTAATTTCAAATCCTAAATCATAACGTTGTGATAAATCTTATGGTATGCATTACGATGCGATTAATAATCAACTTAAAATATCAAATATACCTGTTACTTTCGAACACGGTAAATTACGCTTGCTCGATAATAACTATCCTTGGATCAAAGGACTTTGGTCTTTATTATGTGAAAAAGTATCAAAAAATATGACAATGGAAGACATGGAATCATATTATAATATTTTAAAACTAACTAAAGTCTTTTTAAAAGAAGACGGGAACCTCAGTTAGTTCTAAAATGACAGAACTTCCAACAGGTCAGCTATTTAAATTTAGTTTATCGCCAACGACTAAGAAAGGTTCTGGTTTATATAAAGATGTAATACCTACCTCAAACACGAATAGTGTACTATGATTATCCGAATGAATTAGTTACTAAATTGAATCTTATAACATCATCTCAAATTGCTGGTAATACTGGTGTAAATATTGAAATCATATCTATTTAAGAAGAATTACGTGAAAGGAATATAATAGTATAATGTCTACATTAGAGTGAATAGCTAATGAGCTACAACGACCTACAAGAAAAATATTTCCCAGTCGTAGTGTAATAACACGATTTAAAGATGATCTTTGGCAAGCTGATTTAATAGACATGCAATCTCATTCTAATCAAAATATTGGTTTTGAATACATTTTAGTTGTTATAGATACGTACACAAAATATGTATGTGTAGAATCATTGAAAATGATCCATACCTACTTTGATTTTGAATGAAATTTATTTAATATTATTTTGTATATTGTCCGGGCCACCTTCTTCTGTTTTAATAGTATTATAGCCCATATTAGTGGAGCTTGCTTAATTGTAAATATCACTTTGCGTTGGTATTTTTTAAAGCTTGATAATACTACACAAAACTCAAATTATAATAATTATAATTTGATCTCCATATTTTTTTTTTGTTCATAAATCTACTCATGTCTCATATTGATTAATTATTTATAGTTTTTCACAAATAATTATAAGTTTACGCTTCAATAATTTTCAAATGCTAAACTGAATATTATGATCAGTAAAACCATTTGTGAATCGATGTTTGTAGAAACGTCACGATTCATAGGTATATTATATGAAATTTAGATGTTAGTAAAAGCGTATACTATTATTATATTCATATAATGTGTTTCTATGCGTTGAATGAAAAAAAAACCATCTTTATAATTGTATTATTAGTAGCTATATGATATATTTTAATAAGTATTTATTCTTAAATTTATTTTATTTTCAAAAATATTTATATTATACAGTTTTTGTCAATTATCCAAAAGTTTTAAATAATTGACTCATGACGTTTATTCATTAAATCTTGAAATTGATTATTATACAATTCTGTACCATTATCTGTTTGTAATAATTTTGGATTAGCTTGTTTTAATATAGGTAATAATTATTAATTCTTTAAATGATTATTAGACATTTTGAATAAAAAGGAAATATGGTTATACATTCAGTTGAGGAGTTGATTATATTCTACATAACCTATCATTTATTGTGTGTATAATATATTGATGGTAATTGTAAATTCACAACTAGGCTCAATCTTCTGAAAGGTTATAAGGGAAGTAATACGTGAGTGAGTGGGGGAACTACAGTCCACAATTTTAAAAAAAGCCCAAAATTCTTTTTATTATATCTCCAAGTACATTTTTATAACAAATTTCTAAATAATCCATAATAGTGATAAATGACTGGTAATATTAATTTATTATAACTGATTTTTTCATATGTTAAAGAAAATAACGCCTAAATTGTGATTATAAAACAATATAAACACATCCAGTACTGCAGCTATAATTAACAAATATTATTAAGTTGAAAATTAATTGTACCATTTGCACTAATAGACATTAAACAAAAGTTTTTATTTCAAATTTCTGAAGTAAGAAATTAATTGATATTACATTTATTTGTTCTCATTGTTACTTTGGGCAGTAATTTAGGTACTCGATATAAATGTTTCATTCTGTACAATATTTTTCTATAAAATAATTATTTAACTTATTCAATAATATTAATAATTAATCAATATTCCAAATAATACAACTAAGAATATACAATATATTATAATTAAATTACCTATAGTATTTTGGTTATACTGCCTTGATTTTAATATTGCATTATAACTCCAATTCAATCGTGTATTAATATTGCATATCAATGAATGTTTAAAAACATTATTTTAATGAAAAGTAAAAATACCGTAATATTGAGAAATATTAGATATTGGTTAAATAAAGATTGAGGCTTTCGGCTGCAGTTATACCGCGGAAAAACTGTGAACACCTGTCGCTTAATAAAACACTTACTCAATTCGACCTAGATAATGATTATTGCACACAATTAAGAATTATTACGATTACGTAAATGAATATTACGATTATTATGCGTCGGACCTTACTCCCTTGGTACATCACCGTCTGTCACACAGAACACATAATTTCGGATGTAAACTATGATTAATTCGATGTAATATTTTGACAGTATATTATTCAGCAGCTACTATTAGTTTACGTCCCAACATTAGTACTTATACTCTCAAATTAATCGTTCCAATAGATTTATTATAAATCATTATGAAAATATTATAGTCTAAAATTGCTGTCGTGACTCATAATTGACTACTTTTTGAAAAAAAATTGTTGATAATATTAAACAAAGATGAATTACATTTCTAAAAGCCAAACAATAATATTATCGAATAATCATATAAATAATAGCCATTAATGGCTTTTGACCAGATAAAATTTGGTTCGGGGTTTGTCACATAGCGACTTTTACACTAAATAATATAATATTCCGAATCCTATGAAATATAGTTAGTTAACAGGGTGGTTTGTTCTGGGGAGCTACCGAGTAAAACTAAATGGTCCGTTCGAAATATTGACTGGTTTTGAGTGATTGGTCGTACTTTTTTTTTCATGGTTAAAACGTTGTCGAAAATATAATATATGTAGTATACAATATGTTTTCTGACTATATTGCCAATCTGATGCGGTCACTTGTATTTGAACATCTCAAAACAATGTGACAACACGAACTACGAAAACAATATGCTTATTATTTCTACAAAATTAATGTTGACGATCGTTAATCGGTTTTAATTCCGTAAATTGTATTTGAATCAATCAGAAAAATGTACATTTGTCCTATAGAGGGTTCTACGACAAAGTATACCGGTCAAAATTTCCCCGCAAAAATATTCCATGACATAATATACCCCGCAAATATTAATTCAAAATTTACGTTTTTATGCCTGTTACATGGATACTAATACATTAATAGAATAGAAAAAAAATATTCGTCAAAGATTAGATACTTATTTATTTATTTATTCACCCAAAATAATTTTAATTAAATAATTACAATAAAATACATTATAATAATGGCTGATACATATACCAACTGAGCTATAAGCTCGTATCTGGTATACGGAGTTCAACGATATTATTGTATTTATAATACACAATAAAACACGTACCTACCTATTATAATATTAAGTTATGTGCTATTGATTTTAAATATCTATTTTTATTAGTGTCACTATAACCTTTTACAACAGCAACTAACCACTCGTTCAAATCTTTATAGTCACGCCTTTTTTTCTGTTGAGTCACTCTAGCTATTTGTTGTTCCATATGTTTGCCTCCTGTAGACCTAGTTCTCGCTTCAACATGTTTATGAATTTCCACACTGTTACATGTGGTTAGCTCCCAGTGCAGAATTAAATGATCTATGCCATACCTCTACTGCATTCTTTGTCCTGGGAGAACATTGCATTACAGCATCAAACATATTCCATATTTTAATTGGAAAAGTAGGAGCTCTTCGTCTACCACCACGTATTGGTTTCCCTATCCATGTATCTTCAAAATAATCAACAACTGGTTGTAAATCTTCCTCATTTTCTACGTAAAAGTTGGAATTAATTAGTTCTTCAAATGCAGAAATAACATTATTCACAGGTGCAAAAGCGAGAGTCAATAATTTTTTTATTTCGTGGACAAATATTACGTAGATTATTTAGATAAAGTGCGATTATTACTTCTAATCGCAACTTTTATAATAAAGGTCAACATTTATTATTTAACCGGGAAATTTTTACTAGGGATATTTTGACGTGTCACCCTTACAGAGAAATATTGATTTTTTTATTTTTAATCCAATTATGGTTTTAATTTTCATAAACAATTCAAGGTAAAATTGGATGAATGTATTACCAAAGCAATCGTACGATCAATAGTACTATCTAAACTGAAATCAAATATCTTTTTTCATAATTTTAATTGCATAAATTTTAGTAAGTTATTAGATAACTATTGTCAGACATTTAAATCTATTGACTTTACATTTGGCGGAAGTAGTGAGGCCCTTAAGATGCGTGTATCATACACAATTTGTAATTTACACGAATATTCTATTGCATAAGCGTAATATTTTATGATTGCTTGCAAAAATTTTTATCTGGGACAAATTAAATGCGTGATAGGTGAAATGTATTTACAGTTTTTCTGCGATAGAACTGTATTTTGTCAAGTTACGAAAATATTTTTATCTTATATTTTTTATAATTTGTATTATATAATCTTGTTATTAAATAATTCGAGTTATTTTACAAAGTAATTTTTCATTTGATTTTCAATTGGTAAGTATGTTATTTAGTTTTGTAAATAATAAAGTTTAATTTGCAACACATAGTTTTCGGAACGTTAACACCAGCGTACAGATTTCACCTATACAAACTTAAACTAAATGGGTATTTACTTGCATTTTTCAAACTTTTTATTCGGTTGTTATTGAATCAATATTTATTTTTTTATTGAATTTTTAATCCGTTATATACCGTTGTTAATCCTAATATTATATCATTTTATGTAGGTATGTTATTCAACGAAGTCAATAATATTATTTGATATTATTGATATACAGACATGGATAACTATACTTTAATGTTAGCAATTTTGTTATCGTTTTATTTTATTGGTCTAGGTTCTGCTGAAATGCAATTTGATAAAAGTAAGTGCATTATTTTTATTTCATATTTTAATTGACGGGATAATATTTATGGATAATCTTAATACTTATTCTTACAGAATAAATAATTTTAATAATTTAATTGTATGATCTCTCTTTTAATTTCATTTAAATAATTATAACATTAAATATAATATATTATATTTCTTTTTATAAAATAATATTCCAAAACAACATATTGTTTTTTTTTTCAAGTGTTCCGTAAATGCCGTGGTAAGTGAAACTTATCTACACTTTATTTTACAATTTACACATTTCTTGTCTGAATACATACAATATATTTAAATTTTAAATTTAATATCAAATAAATGTACTAAATTAAATTTAAATTATTATTTAACCTCTTACAGGTGATATGGCAAATCAAAATTTGATGTATTTTGGTAAATAATATAGTTGCATTATATTTTTGTACATCGATTTTTTATTTAACAGAATTTCAACGAACTATTAATTGTATTTTTATGTATTATGCTTTTTGTTTATATTTTACTACATATTTTTTCAACAGCCATATAAGCTCAATAAGGAGAACAAATATTAAATTCATCATCCCTGTAGCATCTGATCTTAATAAATTTGAGTAGTTACCGGTAAATTCAATTTACTCAAACAATGGTTAGGTATCTTACAATTTTTTTTTATTAGCATTTGAAGTTCAAATATTGACAAAAATTTGTCAAAATCATGAATATTTTTCACTATTTGGTAGTTGAAAATTTATAAATATTGTTCTATCAAAAGCTAAGAATTGAAAATTTAATACTATGCTGTCCATAAGTTAAGCTTAGAATAATTTTAAAAAAAATTTACGAGTGTTTAAAGTTTTAATTTTAATTTGAAATCAAAAATACACGTGTAAAATAACGTTTTACTACTAAATAATTTTCGATTTTTGTTGTTTTTAAAAAATTACTAAACGTAAGATCTTGAAACTTTTACTTAAATGTTTGAATTAATTTCAAAATAGAATATATGACAATATTTAAGTATAATATATCGATGGCTTAAAAGCCAAATATGATATGTCACAAATAGCAAATTTTTCAGGAGAGGTATTTAAAGTTTTATTATTTTTCAAATATCTATAGTTTTTTTTAAATGTAAGTTTTAACTTATGTGTAAACTCGATATGGTGCTTAATTTACTGTACAACATTAATTTGCTAGTTTAACTCTACTAAAACTCTCTATTTTTTTTTGATTGATGTTTATTTGGAACTAGAATGGACTTTTTATAAATGGCAATTGTTATTACACGTTACTACGGACATACACGTATTTTATGGACATATTTATTAACTAAATTATTTAAATTATTTCAATTTTAGTCATTATTATTAAAAAGTAAACATTAAAAAGCGGGTAAGTGAGTATCGCTGTGCTGTACATTAGGGGGTGGGGTGGACCTCGGACTAGTGAAGGTTAAATTTGAATGCAATGATGAATATCATTGTACACGAGAAACGATTCTGAACGGAGATGATTTGTCAATCTAGGATATATTCTATTTAAATATTGAAATATATTCTATTTTGAAACAAATAGTATGGTTACTATATATTACTATAGTTACTTTATAGTATCTGTTTATTAATAAAAAAAGTATTTGGCAACATACGCATAATGAGAGTATGAAATTTAATTTAAATTTTGACATATTTCCTATAAATTCAAACTTTAAGCACTTATAAAAAAAAATTGTGACTAACGATTTCGGATTTTTTTTATCACTATAAGAAAAACTTATAAGAAACCTTGTATTAAATTTTCAAGATTTTCTGGCCACCCAAAAAATTTTTATCGGCATTTGAAGAAAAAAAACTTAGAAAAGTCGAAAATTTCAATTGTCTATAAGTAACTTAAAAATGGTCAAAATATTTTGAAAATTTAACTGTAAAGAGATAACCATAATATAAACATTTGGTGAAAACTTCAAGTATTTACAATGATTGGTTTTTGAGTTACAGCAAAATCAAAAAATCGATTTTGTCGAAAAGTGGTTTTTCGTAAAATTGCCATTTTTCTGTCATTTTTTTTTTGTTTTTCTCGATATTTTTGAAAACTATTTGAAAATTTTACTTTTGACCTCCCCAAAGTACCAACTAGATGAATTTTCCTATTCAAAGAGGGACTGAAGTCAAAAATCGGAGCATTATTACTGCTCCAAATGTTGTCGTCAGACAAAAAAAAAAAAACACAGATCATTGTAAAAGCAATACATTCTTCACTCCGTTCAGAATCTAAAATCAAATATTTTATATTATATTATTAAACAATTCAAATTATTAAAAATTAAAAAAATACTGTTTGTGTTAAATATAAGTGATTCTTTACATTTCCATTTTTATTATCGGTAGCATATTTAGATTCTGAACGAAGTGATGAATGTATTGATTTTACTATGATGTGTGTGTTTTTTTTTTGTGTCTGACGACAACATTTGGAGCAGTAATAATGCTCCGATTTTTGACTTCAGCCCCTCTTTGAATAGGAAAATTCATCTAGTTAGTACTTTGGGGAGGTCAAAAGTAAAATTTTCAAATAGTTTTCAAAAATATCGAGAAAAACAAAAAAAAAAATGACAGAAAAATGGCAATTTTACGAAAAACCACTTTTCGATAAAATCGATTTTTTGATTATTAATAAACAGATACTATAAAGTAACCATAATAACATATAAAAACTATACTATTTGTTTCAAAATATAATATATGACGATATTTAAATATAATATACCCTAAACTGACAAATCATCTTCGTTCAGAATCGTTTTTCGTATACAATGATACCTATCATTGCATTCAAATTTAACCTACCATAGTCTAAGGTCCACCCCACCCCCTAATATATAGCAGAGCGATACCCACTTACCCGCTTTTTATCTTCTTTTTTCATTTCTAATGATTCTCTTTCTCTTCTTTTATGATTTTCCCAATCTGTTTTAATTTGTTCAGTAATACTATCATAATAGTTAAAATAGCGTCAACTACCAAGACGGTTATGACAAAAGTCATACGATGTGCATCGCGATAAAACTGGTTTAGCCATAAATGATATCTCCGGACATGTTATGATTTAAAAATAGATCTATCAGTAAATATTTTCGGTCAATCATTGTAAGTCCAAAATTGTATTTATCAGTTTTGCCAAATAGTGTATGTCCGGACATGTTACATTTGTCCGCTTAAAATAAGCATCAATGTTAATATATCTACTTAAAATAATTGTATGTCACTTTTTTTTTGGACTTATAATTTTTGTGCATTCAAAAATATGATTAGCTCGTAAAATGCCAAATATTGTTATGTAAAAATAACGCACTTCTAATAACTGTGGACACTTGATATTTGGCAGAGTCGTAAATACCGTAAAGTTTTATTGATTGAACATATAAAACCAATTTTGGAAAAAATGGACATATTATGTTTGGCTTTTAATCCATCGATATCCTAGACTGACAAATCATCTCCGTTCAGAATCGTTTTTCGTATACAATGATACCTATCATTGCATTCAAATTTAACCTACCCTAGTCCGAGGTCCATCCCACCCCCTAATGTACAGCAGAGTGATACTCACTTACCCGCTTTTTTTAAGTTAATTATTAATAAATGTCCTATAATATTATGATTCTTATGATTGCATTTTCTTTACACAATTTTCTTTTCAAAATAATAATATGGACGTTAGGAAAAGAGGCGCTGAAATACATATTCGATTTCTTTTTATAAATATTGTTAAAATAATATTCAGTGGAATAAAATAATAGGTATAATAGTGTAAACATGAACTGAATTTAAATATTCTTTCTCTTTTCTTGTTTAATAACAATTAGTGTTGCATAAATATATCACAATGAATGGATTATGCATGTATATGTAAAATATCTAATTTGAGGTGTCGTTATCCATCTAGAACAAAGGACAACACCTGGCTGTACGGCATTCAACTATATTATGATCGATTAATAATATACCACGACCTAAGCCTTGGTCGTTGCGTAACAATAATTTTGCTGTATCAAATTATTTTTTGTATATTCCGCCCTTTTGTGTGGTTTTCACATATTATTACACTTTGTTCGGTGTACACTCGTATATTTCACCTTTTTGTGTGGTTTCTTCACGTTCGAACTATTACGTTGATTAGTGCGTGCAGTTTCGCCGTTTTCGAGTCCGTTTGTTAAGTTCGTGCGTTTTTGCCCACAATACAGCCATCTTCCACATCAACATAATAAGCCTCATCACAAGGGCCCGGATTATAATGCACATAAAAACATACAAATGTTGTGTTATAAATGTTTATTATTATGAATAACAACATAAACGTGTTTTATAGACCTTTATTATTAACAGCATAAATCGTAATGCTTTACATTGTAATTTTACATAATAATAATCGATGGACAGTCCCCACCGATCGTAATATGATACTGCTGATTATATATAATATATAAATATTAAATACTATACGTGTAATATAATGTAATATAAATGCTGAATATGCAACATCTCTTTCCTTAAAAAAAATAAATAAAAAAAAAATTCATAAGTATATAATTTTTTGACATTTTGTATGTTATTTAGTACTTAATAGCTATGTTAGTATTTTTTTTATTTTTATATATCCAATTGATTTAATTACATTAGTCATAATCACTTGGAGAGTATCGCTGAGTCGGTTTTCTAGATCTAATTGGTCTGGGTGTTTTATTTATTATTGTAGGATTCGGATTTTGATTTACAACTCCTACTGTTTCGGTATTTTTAGTACTTTCATTCATGTTTCTAACGGGTGTAAGTGAAATAGAATTACTCGCTGGTGTCATTGATTTATCAATTAGTAATTGATCGTTATGTCTTTTCCAAATAGTTCCATCATCGAGTTCTACATCATGCGTATTGCAACTAATGGATTTAATAATTTTACCTTTTTGCCATTTATTGTTATTATTCCTATAATCTCTAGCTAAGACATAATCGCCTGTATTAAATGATACGGTCCTATTACCACCATTGTTTATTTGTGATATTTGTCGTTCGATAACCACTTCACTTGTATTCGGCATTAATGCGTCAAATTGTAAACGTGTTGATCGACCTAACATTAGCTGAGCTGGCGTTTCTCGTGTTGTAGAGTGCGGTGTGTTACGATACATTAAAAGAAATTTATTTAATTGGGATTGTGCAGTCGAACATTTTTTAAAGAAATTTTTTATTGTTTTGACTGCTGATTCCGCACAACCGTTTGATTCTGGGTGAAATGGTGCGCCTGTCATGTGTCTTATGCCTAGATTTTTGCAAAATACTTGAAATTCAAAACCTGCGAAACATTTTGCGCCGTCTGATGTAATTGTTTTCGGAATGCCAAATCGTGCTATAGTTTCTGAAAATTTTTGAATAACGATGTGCGCTGTCATAGAATTTACTTGAAATACTTCCAACCATTTTGTGGTTGCGTCAACAATTATAAAAAAATATTTATTTTGAAATGGTCCAAGAAAATCACAATGTACTCTAGTCCACGGTTTTTCTGGCCATTTCCACGGTGATATAATAGATTTTGGTGGATTTTGCCTAACATTAAGACAATTGTCGCAATTTTGCGTGATATTTTCGATTTCTTTATCCATTCCTGGCCACCAAAAATATGATCTCGCTAAACTTTTCATACTGGAAGAACCCATATGACATGAATGAAGTTCGCTAAGTATATTATTTCGAAATTTAGCTGGTATAATAACACGGTAACCCCACAATAGGCATCCCTGTTCCACTGAAATTTGAGTTTTTCGTAAATTATACGATTTAAGTTCTAAAATGTTAGAAAAATCACTATCCCATTCTCCTGTTTTGACTGCGTTTAATACTTTGGCAAGAATCGTGTCTCTACTTGTTTCAATTTTTATTTTAGACCAGTCTAATGTAAAGGGTAATTTTTCGTGAATAAAATTGAGACTAATACATTCTTCATCATGATTTTCAATTTTTGATTTTGAACTTTTCATTCGTGATAAAAAATCGGCTGTATTATCTTCGGATTTCACATATTTTATTTCGAAATCAAATGATGATAAAACATAGGCCCACCGTTGTAACCGATTAGCTGCGTAAATTGGGATACCTTTCTTATCACCAAAAATATGTATTAACGGTTTATGGTCGGTTTCTAATAGAAAATGTCTACCATATAAATAGTCATAAAATTTCGTAACCCCGTATATAATTGCCAAGGCTTCTTTTTCAATTTGTGGAAATTTACACTCAGAATTAGATAGAACCCTTGATGCGTAGGCTATAGGTTTTTCAGTACGATCTGGGTGTACATGCGAGAGTACTGCGCCTAGTGCATAGGATGATGAGTCTACTACGAGTTTAACTGGAATATTATGATCATAATGTGCTAATACGGGTTTCGAGATTAAAATTTGTTTAACTTTGTTGAATGCTTGGTCACATTCTGATGTCCAATTCCATTCAGTGCCGTTACGTAAAAGCATGTACAATGGTTTTAAAATATTAGCAGCGTTTGGAATAAATTTTATATAGTACGTAACTAAACCTAAAAATGATTTTAGCAATGTTTTATTTTCTGGGACCATAGCATTTTTAATAACATCTGTGTGTTTTGTTAGTGTGTGTAAACCATTTTCATCTAACCTGTGACCTAAATATTCAATTGACTTTTGTATAAATTTGCATTTATTCAACTTCACTCTTAAACCAACATTTGACAATACATTTAGTAATTTTTCTAAACGAGAATTGTGTTCTGTGATAGTGGAACCTGCAACAATAATGTCATCTTGAAATATACCAATGCCCACAAGACCTGCTGTAGAAGTTTCCATACCTTTTTGGAACTCCCCTGCCGACGATTTTATTCCAAAAGGGTTACGGGTATAGCTAAATAAACCTTTATGTGTATTAATAGTGGTATATTTGCGATCAGATTCTTTAATAACCATTTGTTGATATGCGTCTTTTAAGTCTATTTTCGAAAAATATCTTGAACCACTAACATTTGCATATAAATGTTCTATTTTTGGAAGAGGGTATTCAGTCCCTTCTAATACCGGATTTATTGTTATTTTAAAATCACCACAAATTCTAACCGTGCCATCTGGTTTCAATATTGGTACTATTGGAGTTGCCCATTCACTGTAGTCGATAGGAACTAAAATATTGCTTTTAATTAAACGATCAATTTCGGTTTCAACTTTTTCTTTTAATGCTAAAGGGATAGACCTAGGTTTGTAGAATTTAGGTACCGCCCCAGCTTTGATATTTAATGAAATTTCGTATTTGTTAAAAGTACCTATTTCATCTTTAAAAACGTTGTTATATTTTTTTATAATATTATCTACACTTACGTCATTTTCCATATTGAACAAGGTAAAACATTTTATGTTTTTTATATCGTTTCGACCTATTAATGGAGGACCACCATTTTCGATTACATAAAGACACATTGTAAATTTTTTGTTTTGATATTATACCGAGTCGACAAATATTTTTCCTGCCGGTTTAATGTCGTTGCCGACGTAATCAGATAGCGAAATGTCATTATCTTTTAATTCGATATGACTAAACAGTTGACTATATAATCTTTTTGAAATTACGCTGTGTTGTGAACCGGTATCAATTTCGAAATTTACATTGTTTTTTTCTACAACTAAATTTACTGTAAATGGTTTCACAGCTTTGTTTTGAGAATTTTGATCAATTATAGAAAAAAAAGTATTTGAAAGATCATAATTAACTGTTTCGTCATCATCGTCGTTATCATATAAAAATTTATTTTGTGTTTTATTATTTTTCATTTCCTTCTTACCCTTTTTACATACAGTAGACAAATGACCCTTTTCACCGCAATTGTTGCATTTGTAGTCCTTGTATCTGCAGTCTTTTTGGAAGTGATTGGAACGGCCACAAATCTCACATTTGATTTTTGATTCTTTGTGTGTGTTGAAACCCTGCTTGGCTTGATTATGTCCATTATTTTTCTTTTGGTACTTCAAGTCTGCGTATTCTTCTTTTTTCCAGCCACTTTTGTCATTTATTGCAGCTTCTTTAGCTGTCGCAATTTCAATTAGATTTGAATATGTAACTCCAACTTTTGAGGCATCTTCTTCTAACAGACGATCTTGAATTGGTCCTGAACCCATACCGACAACGAATATGTCTCGAATAACCGTTGATAGTTCTGAGGAAAAACCACATTTTGAAGCAAAATTTTTGACACGTGCACCCCATTGGCACACTGATTCATCCTGTCTTTGTTTAGCTTGATAAAATGTATACCTAGCCGCGAAATACGATTTTATTGGTTTGAAATATTTGTTCAAACTTTTCATTAGAGTGTCATACTCTATATCGTTAGGCGTGCTAGGAACACATAGACTAAAAAGTACTTTGTGAATTTCTTCACTAACGGATGATAATAATATTGCTCTTTTTTGAATATTATTTTCGATTGCATTTGCCAAAAAAAAATTTGTTAATTTTGATTCAAAAATTGTAATATCCATACCTGTTTCAAAGGTTCCAGGTGACCCTATAACTTGATTGAAGTTCACTATGGATTCTGTCTTAGGAGTCGCCATTTTGTATTAGTATGAATACAACACTTCCAACTTTTAATACACTATAGTGATTGCGATTAAATTAATATTTTCTTCGTCGCCAATTTGTTGTGTATTATTATTATGAATAACAACATAAACGTGTTTTATAGACCTTTATTATTAACAGCAAAAATCGTAATGCTTTACATTGTAATTTTACATAATAATAATCGATTGACAGTCCCCACCGATCGTAATATGATACTGCTGATTATATATAATATATAAATATTAAATACTATACGTGTAATATAATGTAATATAAATGCTGAATATGCAACACAAATATACAATTATGCTCAAAAAAATAGGCAAAAATGACTTTAAAAAATGCATTTATACCACAAAAATGACCTTTAAAATAAAAAAATGATCTTAAAATACCGTATATTTTTTTATTCAATTTGTAATTTATAAATAAGCTATACTAAAAAAATAAACAAAAATTTGAAATAATGACTTAATGCTTACACGCATATGTTTTGGCCATTTTGGGGAAATATTATTTATTCTAAACATCTAAAGTTTAGATTCTAAACATACCAAAATATATATTAAAATGTACCTATGTAAAATTAAAATTCTAAGTAAGCCTCTTGCACTTACTAAATTTTGAGCATTGCATTGAACAATAATATATTGTATAATTTGTTCAAACACCAAAGATCTTCTATTATCTAAAAGAATATTTTTGTACGTGAAAAAGCTCCATTAATTTCGACGTCCATGGATGTAATAGAAGCAAATTTCATGTGATAAATATCATTTGTATTGAATTCTTCTGATATTTTTGTACGATTTATTTTTAATTTATTTTGAATAGACTAAATTGTATCGTATATTGAACAAATATGCATTAAAACCAATGAAATGACCCAATAATTATGGTAAAAATGCTCTGAAAATGAAAAAACATCAATGTATGGAAAAAATTCGAAATAAAATTTGTGGCTTTGAAACCCTCGTTACATGAAACGAATTATGTACTTAGAAAGCATTGTGTAAGATCAACCAAAAAAATGTGCACTTTGCATTTAAATCCGGGCCCTTGTTGCGTATACTATAAGCCTTGGTCGCTGCATAACAAGAATTTCGCCGTACCTAAGTGTATTTTGTATATTCCGCCTTTTTGTGTGATTTTTACAAATACTTTCTTCAGCGTATATTCGTATACTCCATTTCTTGCGTGTTTCTTCACAGTCAAACTATTACGTCGATTAGTGCGTGTGGCTTCGCTGTCTTCGAATCCGTTTTTAAGTTCGTGCGTTTTTACCAACAAGTTACGTACAACAGTACAACACACCCATCTTCCTCATCAACATAAGCCTCATCACGCTGGTCATCGTCCATATACTCATCAACTTAATTCACCAGGTCTCTCGTCATACCATACTTTCATTGCCACAGTGTCGTGACTTATTTATTTGTATTTATTTGTATTACCTATGTCATTATTGAAATTTGCAAGGCTGGGCATTAACGAGTTAAAAAGTTAAAGTTAAGTTAAAAAGTTAAGTAACTATTAACTAAGTTACTTAACGAGTTACTTTTTTTTTAAGAAGTAACTTCTATCTTAACGAGTTACTTTATTTTTAAAGTAACTTCTAATTTAACGCGTTAATTTATTTTATAGTCATGTTAAGTTATTTTTTTTTCTTTGTACGAACCCCAAAGATTTATTATAGCATTTTGTGTAGGTAATAAAAAAAAATAATAATAATAACAATAATTATTATGTTAAATATAAATTATTCTGCTATATAATATTATTATGTTATTTGTAAATATTTAACTTGAGGTGTAAATGGTGTAATTATAAGTTTTATAAGAAAAAAAAGCAACTTATGTTTAACTAAGTTAAGTTACCTTTTTTCCAACTAACTTGTAACTTTAACGAGTTAAATAAAAAAGGAAAGTAACTTTTAACTTTAAACTTAACTTACATTTTTCCAAATTAACTTAACTTAACGAGTTAAAAAAAATAGTTAACTTGCCCAGCCTTGGAAATTTGTGTGAAATATTACGCTCGTGATAGCAACATACTGTTTTGAATATTTTACCTGCCTAATCCTCTTATTCAATACGAAACTCGCACAGCATGTCCAATCTCCTAATTATTATTAAAAGGGCTAGTGCGTGTTTTATGGTCCTTCGAACTGGATGAATTAAGGGGATTAGCACGAATGAGAACATGGTTTTGAGTATATGTCATATGTAAATTAAGTTTTTTTTTTGAAAAACATTGCAATTTTAAATTATGTGTATGAGTTTATATTTTATCATAAATCACATAATATTTATTTACGGCGAAAAATGATTATTCAATATCTGCTATCTGCACTGTTCGTGCCACACATGTTGCTTATCGCTCGATGTAATTATGCGCAACGACGACACCGTTTTTATCCAACTAAGAATAATTTATCAAACATAGATTTTATCTAATTAGAATAAAAAAAAGCGGGTAAGTGAGTATCGCTCTGCTGTACATTAGGGGTGGGATGGACCTCGGACCATGGTAGGTTAAATTTGAATGCAATGATAGGTATCATTGTATACGAAAAACGATTCTGAACGGAGATGATTTGTCAGTCTAGGATATATTATATTTAAATATTGTCATATATTCTATTTTGAAACTAATTCAAAAATTTATGTAAAAGCTTCAAGATCTTAAATTTAGTAATTTTTTAAAAATAGCAAAAATCGAAAATTATTTATTAGTAAAACGTTATTTTACACGTGTATTTTTGATTTCAAATTAAAATTAAAACTTTAAACACTCGTAAATTTTTTTAAATTGAATAATCCTCAAAGTTTTTTATAATTATTCTAAGCTTAACTTATGGACAGCATAGTATTAAATTGTCAATTCTTAGCTTTTGATAGTAAAATATTTATAAATTTTTAACTACCAAATAGTGAAAAATATTCATGATTTTGACAAATTTTTGTCAATATTTGAACTTCCAATGCTAATAAAAAAAAATTGTGCCTATGTATTTTTATAATTTTAAAATGAGAATTAAAACAATTTATGTG
The DNA here is from genome assembly GCA_020882235.1 of Schizaphis graminum. Taxonomy (NCBI): domain Eukaryota; kingdom Metazoa; phylum Arthropoda; class Insecta; order Hemiptera; family Aphididae; genus Schizaphis; species Schizaphis graminum. The sequence continues at coordinate 97,217,161 of CM037033.1, forward strand.
AACTCTTGTATTAAATTTTCAAGTAATTTGTCCTAGCTTATTTTTTTTTATCAACATTTATAAAAAAATAAATAAATAAAATTGATTATTTTAAATGCCCAAAAAAAGCTCAAATAAAGTCAAAATATTTTGAAAATCAAATCACGTAAAGAAAATGGCAATCTAAATAACTGATACAATTTTCAAGTATTTACGATTTATACTATTTGAATAACAACAAATGTCAAAAATCGTTTGAGGCTAAACCGTTATTTAACGCGGTTTTGTAAAATTTTAAATTTCAAACACTCATAAAGATTTTTTGTCTGAATCCGGTAGAGTTTTTTTTAACAGATATTTGAAGAAAAATTTATGGAGAACCTTGTACCATATTTTCAAAACTTAGATATAAAAGAAAAATTTTTACGATTTTTCAACCACAAATTAGTTTTTCAATTACAACCATATAAAAATACCGATTTGGTCGAAAACTTTTTTTCCGTAAAAATTCCTTTTTTTTCTGTCATTTTTTTTTTGTTTTTCTCGATTTTTGAAAACCGTTGGAAAATGTTTACTTTTAACCTGTATAATGCACCAAGGATATCCACTTAACCATCGGAAATCACCCCCAAAGTTTGAAATTGAAGCATTATTTCGACTAGTTATGCTGTACACAGACACAAAAAAAAACACACATCATTGTAAAATCAATACATTCATCACTCCGTTTAGAATCTAAAATTAATAAATCTAAAAAACTTAAAAAAAAATACCAAATTTAATAAAATTCCTAAATTAAAAAGTTTTTAGTTTATAAAAAATTGTATTAATTGAATTAATAGCCTAAATTAATAAAAAAATCTATAATACATAAAAAAAGAATCTTTATGAATTAAAAATCAAGGCTGGGCAAATTAATGATTTTTTTTAAACTCAGTTGAGTTAAGTTAAATATGTTTTGGTTAAATTAAATTCAAAGTTAAGTTAATATAGACTTGTTAATACATACATTAAGTTAGCAAATCTTGTTAAGTTAAGTTATTAAGTTAAAATTAACTTAACTTTTAACTTATTAACTCGTTAATGCACAGCCTTTTAAAAATCCAAAATTAATAAAGCTGAAATATTTATTAAAAAAAAAAATCACTTAATTATAAAAATTATAATGTTTGTAAAAAAAACTAAATAAGTAGATCAAAATAAAACGTTAAAAAAAAAATTCTAAATTAATAAAAAACTGTAATTCATAAATAAACATCATTTTTATGAAGTTAGAAACTTCAAGGTAATTAAAATATTCATTATTTCATAAAAAGTTCAAATTAATAAAAAATAAAGTATTAATAAAGTGTATATACATAAAAAATATTGTTGATTTAAAAAATATTCTATTTTAACCAAAAAATGTTGCTACCAGTTACCAGCTACTTATTTGCTTGAATTTGCTATGGAATTTTTAGAATTTGAATGGCATTGGTTTCCCCGAGGTTATTATACAAGAGCATTTTTATGAAAATTAGTATTTTATATTTATTTGCAATTTTTTAATCAATAAAGAATATTTTTAATGAATATACACATTTTATTAATATTACATTTTTAATCAATTTGAACTTTTTATGAAAGTTGAAGGCTTTTTTAACAATTTTTAAACAATTTAAATGCGCGAATTTCAAAAACGTTTTTTTTTACCGAGGAAATATTGGTTTGCAAATTTCGATGACTACCTTGCAAAACATTGCTAATTGGCTGCTAAATGATTGTTCAAGAAAAAATTTGAAAATGTGATTTGAATGATATGGGTGAGGCTAGGGACATGTGTCTCCAGCCCCACCCTAAGTTTTTTATATTTTATGATTAAAAATAGGCTTGACAATTGTTGCTAAATGAATGCTAAATGTTGACTTGAAAAAAAATGTCAATATTTTGAATGGGCGGGGTTAGGGACATGTCACGTGGTTAACAGCATTGTCTAGTTTAATAAATAGCAATATAAAAAAAGTGAGTACCAAAAAGACAATTATGTATATATGTAATATAAATATATCTTTTTACAGATATACCTAATAATCAGTGGAAAGATGCAGTAAATTTGAATAGAATTTTGAGCAATCTCGGTATGTACTTATACATTAATTTTTAATTGTATTGTTCTATTTAAATATTTATCTATCCATAAAGTGAAAACGAGATGTTATGGTACAATATTACCTATTACCAATGATATATAGGAAATATATTTAATAATATACATAATGTATATTATGATTTATGGGAACCTTAAACAAATACTCATAGGTAGCACAGTTATTTAACCAAAAATATATTAATATGATAATTGATCCACGTATGTCAATATTTATAAAATACGAATTATATATATATTATTACCCATATAAAACGTGTATATAATTAAGATTTATGTTTGTTATAAAATAATTTATAATCGTTTTATTTATATAATAATATTTCGTTGATTTAGAGATTATGTTGCGCAAAAATAAACTTAGTAAGTTATGGTTTTGAATATTTACTAACTACATACATTTAAAATACAATTTATAGCGTATAAAGTAATATTTAATTTTTACTTTGATTCAATTATATAGATGAACGTGCAGGTTATGCATATATATTTGTAAAAAATCGCAAACAAAATAATATAAAACGTAATATTGTTAAATCAGTTTCAAAGTATTCTTGAATGTAATAGATATAATATATGCACTAAAACTATAATTCAGTAGTACACAGTGACGTATTTAGGGGGGGGGCAGGGGGGGCTTGGGCCCCGGGCGGTCAAATTTTAGGGGCGGTAAATTTTGGAAAGCATTTTGATATAATACGGTAAGTTACAAAAAGTACTTATACTAATAAAATCATTATTATGATACCTTTGCTAAAGAAAAAGCACGACGTAAACATTTTTAATTTTAACATATATATCTTTAATATTCTTTATTCAAATGTTGTCAATTAACCTACATTGAGGTTTTCTGTAGAATTAATAATAAAAAGCGGGTAAGTGGGTATCGCTCTGCTGTATATTAAGGAGTGGGGTGGACCTCGGACTATGGTAGGTTAAATTTGAATACAATGATAGGTATCATTGTATACGAAAAACGATTCTGAACGAAGATGATTTGTCAGTTTAGGATATATTATATTTAAATATTGTCATATATTCTATTTTAAAACAAATAGTATAGTTACTATATGTTACTATAATTACTTTATAGTATCTGTTTATTAATAAAAAAGTATTTGGCCAACATACATGAGCGTATGAAATTTAATTTAAATGTTGACATATTTCGTATAAATTCGAACTTTAAGCACTTATAAAAAAAAATTGTGACTAACGATTTCGGATTTTTTTTTATCACTTTAAGAACAACTTATAAGAAACCTTGTATTAAATTTTCAAGATTTTCTGGCCACCCAAAAATTTTTTATCGGCATTTGAAGAAAAAAAACTTAGAATAATCGAAAATTTCAATTGTCTATAAGTAGCTTAAAAATGGTCAAAATATTTTGAAAATTTAACTGTAAAGAGATAATAATAATATAAACATTTGGTGAAAATTTCAAGTATTTACAATGATTCGTTTTTGAATTACAGCAAAATCAAAAAATCGATTTTGTCGAAGAGTGGTTTTTCGTAAAATTGCCGTTTTTCTATCACTTTTTTTTTTGTTTTTCTCGATTTTTTTGAAAACTATTTGAAAATGTTTACTTTTGATCCCCCCAAAGTACCAACTAGATGAATTTTCCTATTCAAAGAGGGGCTGAAGTAAAAAATTGGAGCATTATTACTGCTCCAAATGTTGTCGTCGGACACAAAAAAAAAAAAAAAACACACATCATAATAAAATCAATACATTCTTCACTTCGTTCAGAATCTAATATACCTACTATAATAATTATGTAATATTTGCTTCGATGTAAATTAATTTTTTTATGTATACCTAATATATTATCTTTCCGACTATAAGTGTAGCAAAAAATGCAGTGGTTTCACTATCATGTGTTTTATACATAGGTTAGGAGGGGGCGTTTTTTTTTCTTACCTGGGGCGCAAAATTCCTAAATACGTCTCTGGTAGTACAGTTAGTAAATAATAAAAATAAACAACATAATCATACCCAAATGTTATTATTATTTTTTAGCAAAATTCAGGACTCCAACCACATACTGTAAAGCTATAAAGGATTTTAGACAACCGTTAATAAAGTAAAATACTTTGAAATTATTTTTTGTTTAATTAATTCCATTATGTTTGATATTTTAGTTTTTATGAAATTTACTAAATAATCCTATTACCTTAATCTATTATCCTTATTATTTATTATCGCCTTTCCCCTATTCAATAATATTTGGATTCATCTGTAGTAGTTTACGAGAAACTATTGAGGCCAATAGATGTGGTTGATTCCTTAAGTCTATTGACCTCAAATTGAAGGAAGTGGCGACTAGCGTATCTCTAAGTTGCGTGTATCATACACGACTTGTATGTTTAGTTTACATATATTATTTAATATGTTAGTAATTTTTTAAGTTCTGGCATATACCATTTAATAATCAGTATGTATAAGCTGTAATATACTCGTATTCATAAGATACATTTAACAGGTTTCTGTGAGTAGTAACCAGTATTACATTTACGTTATCTTTCATCGAATTAATAATAGCTTTCATCCGAAATTATATGTTCTATATGAGTGACGGTGATGTATTAAGGAAGGTAGGTCGAAGGCATTATCGAAATATTCTATTGCGTAAGCCACAGATTCTTAACTTTTGTTGAACCATGGACCCCTTTAAAGGATAAAAAATAATCACGGACTCCTCTCTCAAAAAAAAAAAATATATACATAAATCATAGATTCTTTTTTTTTTTTTTTTTAGCTTTTATAGCCCATTGAGGGCCTTCGCTGCTTCCACAATTTCTTGCCACTTCTCTCTATTTTCACTTCCTGCTAGTTCTGTCTCTGGTGCAATCTTTGCTAGGTCTGATTTTATAGTGTCCATCCATCTATGTCTAGGGCGGCCTCTGGGTCTTCTACCATTGATTCTGCCCATCAGAACTTGCTTGCATATGCCATTCTCTCTCCATAAGTGCCCAGCCCATTCGAGTCTCTTGCTTCTGATGAATGCTTTTATATTTGGTTTTTGGAATAGCTGGTATATCTCCCCATTTGTTCTTATTCGATAATCTCCATTTTCATAGATAGGACCATAGATTCGGCGGAGTATTTTCCTTTCGAAGATTAGCAGTTTCTCTTCGTCTCCTTTTGTCACCGACCACGTTTCGCAGCCATACGCCAAGACTGGGCGTAAGTAGCTCAGGTATAAGTTGATCTTTGATTTTTTAGATAGGAGTTTAGACTTAAATAGTTTCACTAATGCAAAAAAACCTTTATTGGCTGCTGAGATTCTTAATTTTATTTTATTATGCATATTGTTGTTCTTATTTATGTTATTACCTAAGTATTTGAAATCGTTTACCGCTTCGAAAGTGTACTCCCCGACACTTAGATCAGCTACCATCTCATTTTTTCTGCTGACGACCATATATTTTGTTTTGTCTTGGTTAACTTTAAGGCCCATACATTTGGCAGCTTTAAGTAGATCGTCGGTTTTTGCGGTTACCTCGATGCGTGTATTACCCATTACCACAATGTCGTCCGCATAAGCAAGTATAGAGTATTCCCCTATTAATTCCATGTCTTGATATGCTGGCATTGTCCTTACCACTTTTTCAAGGGCTAAATTAAAAAGTAATGGCGACAAGGCATCGCCTTGTCTCAGGCCTGTGTTCACATCAAAACTTTCAGATAATTGATTTCGGAATTTGACTTTACACGCTGTGTTGGAATTACATTCCTTTATTAATTGGATTAACTTTGAAGGTATTTCAAATTCTTCTAAGGTTATCCATAATTTGTTTCTATTGATGCTGTCATAAGCTTGGCTAAAGTCAACAAAATATAAGTGCACTTCTTTTTCAAATTCATAATATTTTTCTAATGCTTGTCTAATCGTAAATATATGGTCAGTGGTAGATTTTCCTTTTATGAATCCAGTTTGATATTTTCCTATTATATCTTTGGAATATATTTCCAGTCTATGTAATATTGCAGTGGATAATATTTTGTAGCAGGTATTTAATAGTGCTATCCCTCTATAGTTTTTTGTATCCATTGTATCGCCTTTTTTATATATTGGGCAAATTATTGCCATTTTCCAATCCTGAGGGATTTGTTCTTTTTTCCAGATTTCTTTGATTAAAGTATATATTTCCGAGAACATTTTTGGGGTCGAAATTTTAAATAGTTCAGCATTTATGTTGTCTTCCCCAGGGGCCTTGTTGTTCTTTAGCATTTTTATAATTAGTTTAATCTCTTCTTCATCTGGTTCAGTGATCTCTGGCTGTACTGTATAGCGAAGCGGGTGGACCTCTTCCGGAACGTTATTGCCTTGATTTATATTTAATAGATCTTTAAAGTAAACTCGAAACTTCTTTACAATATTCGCTTTATCTGTAATACGGTGTCCACAATCATCTTTCAGCATAGTGAGTTGAGCGTTGAAACCTTTTTTTATAGAATTACATTTTTTGAAAAACCTTCTAGGGTTTAGCCTGTGTTCCTCGATACTACTTACAAATTCTTTTTCAGCCTTTCTCTTCTCTCTTCTAATAATTTTATTAGCTCGGTTTCTAAGTGTTAAAAATTCTTCTTGGTTTTCCGGTGTTGGATTCTGTATAGCTTTACTTCTGGCTTCGCTTCTTTTATTGATTGCATCCTTGCATAAGTCATTGAACCGTGAGTTTTTTGGTTTCCGAATGTTTTCTTTAAAGATTTCAGCGGCCCTGTTAACTGTTTCCTTAATTTCTTTCCATTTGTTTTCTATATTCTTGCTTAAGCTAGTGGGTTCGTTTTTTAGTAGATTATTTGTTAGCAATTGGAAATTTCTTCTAGTTTCAGGATCTCTGAATTTTTCTGTATCCAGTTTTGGCTTACTTTTCATCCTTTTGTTCCATACTCTTGATAGTTTTACTTTAAAACATGCTGTTACAAGATAGTGATCCGTATCTCAATCAGCTCCTCGGCAGCTTCTTACTTGTGTTATACAGTTTCTGTGTCTTCTATTAATTAATATATGGTCGATTTGGCTTTTAAACCTTCCACCTGGGGAGGTCTAGGTATGTTTATGTATTTCTTTTCGTTGGAACTGGGTGCTGCTAATTATTAGGTCTTTTGATGCAGTGAAACTAATTAATCTTATCCCGTTGCTATTGCTCTCTAGGTGTAGACTTTCCTTTCCCGCTGTTCTTTGGAAAATCTCTTCCCGGCCGATTTGGGCATTTAGATCTCCGACTATGATCGTTATACAATTCCTGGGAAGTTTGTCGAAAGTTCTTTCTAATGAGTCATAAAAGTCGTCCTTTGCGTTGCTTTCAGCCGACTCCGTTGGGGCATAGCAATTGATGAACACAACATCCAGAACTTTTCCCGAGCTTTGCAAATAGCATAATCTATCACTGATTGGTTCGAATTTTTTAATCGAATTCACCATTGAATTTTTTACGATGAAGCCAACTCCATTTTCATGTTTTTGATTTTTTGTTCCACTATAGAGGATTGTAGAATTCCCTGATTTTAAAATGCCATTTCCTGGCCATCTTATTTCTTGTAGAGCAGTTATCTCTGTTCTGTAATTACTAGTTATCTGGATTATATTATGCAGAGCTCCAGGTTTATAGAGGGTTCGTATATTCCATGTTCCGAATCTCAAGTCTCCAGGTTTGCCGGGCCATGTTCCCTTTCTTTTATCCAAGTTAATCATAGGGTTCCGAGGCTTGTTATTGTGAAGTTTCTTAACGGAAGTTTTTTTACGATGTGGGGTTGTCAACCCCACGATCAACCTTCATGCCTTGAAGGAGGAGCTCGGGGCCCCGGGTTTGCTAAGCCCGTAGTACTGATTAAAGTACCCCCCTGGGGAAAATCATAGATTCTTAAACTATATAATTTATTTATAAATATATAAATGAAAGGATATAATTTTTATTTAAATATGTTTTAATGATAATAAAAAATCTAAGACGTAATACTAAAAATAGTATAAATACTATATTAAATAATTGTGAATAATCACTTTTTCTTATAGTCAAAAACAAATTTTAATGTGACATTTGCTGTTGTTTTGTTTCTAATATTGTCTTGAAATCTTTGACCGTAATTATTTTTGGGTTATTAACAAAAAACTCACAGCCACTCCATGGACCTCTGAGTAACCATCTTCGTAGATGGACCCCCGGTTAAGAACCCCTGGCGTAAGCATAATATTTTTTAATTGTATGCAAAAAATAATATTTAGGTGGAATTGAATTGAGTGCGTGTTTTATTAAATGAAAGCTGAAACGAGTTTACATTTTTACTGCGACTGATTTGTAATGTGTAGGACAACTACAGTTTCATATTTTGTATTCAGTAATGATTATCACATTTGATTTAAAAAAAATGTTAAATACCAGACAATTGATGAGGGTTTATTTTTATTGAATTTTTAGTCGTTAAATATTGTTATTAATCATAATAATATATATTTTTTACTGTATGTTATTTAACGCATTCAATAATATTATTTGATATTAGTGATATAAAAACAAGGATAACTATAGTTTTATGTTAATATTTTTGTTATCATTTCATTTTATTAGTAAAGGAGAACCAATTAAAAGCGAACTATATAAGACCAGTAAGTATATTTGGTTATTTCTTCTTCTAATCAATGGGTTAATATTTATGGATAATCTTCATTCTTATTCTTACAGAATAAATAATTATAATATGTATATTAACATAATAATCTAAAACAAAATGTTGTTTTTTTTTCAAGTACGTACAGAATGCCTTGGTAAGTGAAAAATTATCCACACTACACTTTAAAATTAACACATTCCTTATCTGAATATATATAATATATTTATGTTTTAAATTTAATAACAAAGCAATGTAATAATTAAAATTTAGATTATTATATAATAAAATAAGAATTTTTTACAAATACAAAAAATTAATAAACAATTAGAATATTAATGTAAGCCTCAATGGTAATTTGTTGTTCGAGTGTTAATAACGTCTGAAATTCGTGTGTTGTATCCTTTTTTTTCATTTTGGTATTTTATTTTAAGCAAGAAAGGAAATTTAGTTTCCGTAAATTAAGCCAAATATATGACAAGTGTACTCAGTACAAGTATAAGTTTACAAGTAGTAAATTTTTAAATGTAATTAGTAATTTAGAATACAATACACAGAATATAAATAGCTTAAATTAAATTGTCAAAAATAAAAATTACTGCTTTTTTCTTAGCATGAATATTCGAAGTATTCACAAACACTTTAATGAACTTATTATTTTTTTAAGTACTACTGATATTAAATTTGATATAATATGTTTGTTTGAAACATGGTTTGAAAAAGATACTTTTGATTTTCATATTGATGGTTTTTCAAGTTATAATTATTATAGTAAATTGAATAAATCAGATGTTATAACAGTATTCGTTAAAAACTCAATAAAAATTAATTCGATAAATTTTAGTGTGATTAATTTCTGTAGCTCTCTGAATTTTAATATTGTATTTAATGAGTCTGCTCTTAATTTAATTTGTATTTACTATTTATCGGTCTCCAAGTTTACTTCAAAAAAGTTTTTTAGATAGTTTAGACATTTTTTTGAATGGTCTTGATAATAATATTTTGTGTATATTATGTGGTGATATAAATATTTATTTACATAAAATAGATGCAGTTTCAGTTAGATACCTAAATATTCTTAGTTTTAATGGATTTAAATCTTGCATAAATAAAGACACTAGAGTAATTAATATTACGAGTGGTTCTTCAACTTGTATTGATCATATTTTTTTAAAGACTTTCAATGATTTTGATAATATAATTGGGTACGTATGTCAAAATAATATAACTGACCATTATAGTACAATTCTATCTTTATATAATATCGGTTTAGTTATACCAAATAATAATATTTCTAGTGTAAAAAAATCGATTAAGTATACACTTTTTGATAAACTTAGGTTTTTTCTGATCAGCAAAAATTGGGATAACGTGTTAAACTCGACAAATGTAGATACTGCAGTCGAACTTTTCTTTTCTAAGATAGAAAATTACATAAAAATGTGTAAACTAACAAAATGTATATATTTATCTAAATCTAAAATTAAAATTAAAAAATGGATTGCACCCGGTATAGTAATCTCAATAAGACGTAGAGACAAGCTATTTCATAAATTATAAAACAACCATTCAATTCTAAACTTAAAATTAAATATAAAACATATCGAAACCTATTAACTAAAGTTATTAAATGTGCTAGAGATATGTACTTCACGAAAAATATTATTATGTCAAAAGTCGATCCCAAACAACTTTAGAATTTAATAAATGAAGCTATGTATAATAAAGCGAACAATAATAAAAATGTAAGCATTTCTTCGGTTAATGATTCCAAAAATAAAATAATAACTGATGATGCTGATATTGCTAATGAATTTAATACATTTTTTGCTACAGTTGGTGAAAAGATTGCTGATAAAATTAAAACCCATAAACCTGCTATTAATTATAAATCCAAAATTAAAGTTAACAAAAATTCAATTTTTTGTCACTTCGTTCAGAATCTAAAAATATTCTCAGCTGTAAAGATAGCACTTCCTTTTATTGTTGTAATTTGTCAAACCATATATTGAAACAAATAGTAGACTATATTTTAGATCCAATAGAGTATATTTTTAATTTATCTTTTTCTTTAGGAATTTTTCCAAATTTATTTGAACATACTCTTGTTATATCACTTTTTAAACAAGGTGATAAAAAAAATTGTTCAAATTATCGTCCAATTTCCATAACATATGCGTTATCTAAAGTTTTGGAGAAATGTCTTAAAGTACGTTTATGTACCTTGAGAAATCTAATGTTTTTTCTAAAAACCAATTTGATTTTAGGCAAAATAAAGATACATCAATTGTTTTACAAACACTCGTTAGTTGTATACATAATAATTTAGATGAGGGTAATTTAACACTTGGCATATTTCTTGATGTCAAAAAAGCATTTGATTCTGTTGACCATAAAATATTATTAAATAAGTTAGATAAATATGGTATTAGAGGGATCGCTAATAATCTAATTAAAAGTTTTTTAGAAAATCGTAGCCAACAAGTGTGTATAAATGATGTAGTTAGTAACTTAAATGTTTTAAATTATGGTGTTCCGCAAGGTACGGTCTTAGGACCATTATTGTTTATTGTATACATAAATGACCTTCTTAGTTTGGATCTTGAATGCTCTATTTTCTGTTTTACTTATGACACTACGATCCTAATTCATGATTTAAATTAATTTAATGAGTAAAGCAGCAAAAATTATGTCGTTTATTAAAAATTGGTTTGATGCAAACTCACTTGAAATAAACTTTAATAAAACATGTTATATCCCCTTTTCCATATCAAAAGTCAAAAGTCTTGATATTTATGAACCCATTAAAATACATGATGACTCATGTCAAGAAACAAATTTGATAGGTACTTGTAATTGTAACTATATAAGTGTAAGAGGTGTAGAATCAGTATCTGGGGGTCATGATTGATAAGTTTTTAAAATGGAATTTTCATATTGACTCAGTGATTAAAAAATTAAGAAGTATGTTTGGTAGATTCAAAACATTAAATAATATTTTATCACCTAACAATATTAAAATGATTTTCTGTGCAATTGCACAATCAGTATATACATACGGAATTTGTGTGTGGGGCGGTACCTTCGATAAATATTTAGGTTTGCTTAGAACTACTATAAACTCATTACTAAGGATAGCTTTTAAGAAACCCTTTCATTTGAATACTGATATACTATATAATACTTATGATATATTAAATGTAGAGAAGTCTCATGCAAAAGAAATACTAACAAATATATATTTTTATAAATTTGAAAGTGTCTGTTTTAACCATAATTATTCTACTCGTCAAAATAGATACAATATTTTTAGATTAAATAAATATAATACGGAATTTGGGAAAAAAGATCCCTTTATAATAGGTATACATTTATGTATGAAGTACGATATACCTATTAAACAATTTTTATTTTATAATGATTTTGAACATTATAAAAAGTATATTAAATATAAAATTAAAACTTGTTTATAAAACCTACATTTGTGCTGAGCTTAAATATTGTGCCTGTCTTATATTTTATTGTTTAATTATAAACTTTTATTTGTATAAACTTAAGTTATAAATTTTGATAAGAATATGTAGTTGTCTTAAAATTGTAAACACACCTTAAAATTAGAACTGTTGTCTCCTCCACAAGCCTAGCCTAGGCTTAGGCTACAAAAGCCAAAAGCATTTTGGAGAAAATCATTTAAAATTTTTTTACTTGTATAATGCATGTTAATTTTTATCTTAAATGCAATAAAGTTATTATTATTATTATTATTATTATACTCATATAATTATAAAATTACAATTACAAATAATTGGGGGCCCAAAACCATCTTGGAATTAAATATAAAATATATAGTCTATAGAAGTAAATTTCACAAAGAATGGAAAGATAATAATCAGCATATTGAGGCCTGTACATTCCTTAGGGTTATATAAGGCCACTCTAGACATAAATAATTCTGGAAGAATCCCTGCCCAGTTAGGGTTTGCACCATATAGTTACTTATATATTTCGGTCCACAGTTCAACCAATTTTTAAAGTCCCATATGAATCTCTTGATGATCTCTTTCTCCATGACACTTTGTCTCTGGAGTTCCATAGATCCTACCACTACATCTTGATCTAGCAATGCTTATCAGGCCTTGCTACTGCCTTGGATATTTCCTTTTCCGTCCAATGATTCATTTAATGATTTATTTATTTTAATAATAATATGAATCATAACGTATAATCATTATAAGTATTCCAATAAATATATAATTTACACATTAATTTAATAATTACCACATAAGTAATAGTATATAATTAGTAAAAAATGAATTAAAAATGTTTGTTTTTTCGGAGAGAAATTTACAAATGCTTTTTTGTACCTGTATATTTTTTTGAACAGAATTACCTTTTACACCTGGATATTTTCCCGTGTGGATTTTACTTCAGACCTTATTTTTACCTAATTATTTTAGGAGGAATTTATAATTATCCAATTATAGAGTTTTATAATATCAAAAGGTGTATCAAAAAATAGTATGTATAGCTCATACGCAATCCTCTCCAACAGCTCCTCCAAACGTTTTCCCCCCATTGATATGTATTACCTCTCGCCATTGCTACCCAATATGCCATATAATAAGTATTTACTATTTTCCGAATTAACCTTTTACAGAAGATATGAAAAACCATCAATTGGTAGAATATGGTAAATATAGTTGCATTATATTTTTGTATAACGATTTTTTATTTAACAGAATTTCAACGAATTATTAATTGTATTTTTATGTATTATGCTTTTTGTTTATATTTTACTACATATTTTTTCAACAGTCATATAAGCTCAATAAGGAGAACACATATTAAATTCATCATCCCCGTAGAATCTGATCTTAATAAATTTGAGTAGTTACTGGTAAATTCAACTTACTCAAACAATGGTTAGGTATCTTACTTTTTATTTTTTATTATGTTTTTATCGCAAGTTTGAATTTTTCTTCATATTTATGTGTCAAATAGCTTTTAAACTCTAAACGTAGTGAGGAGTGTATTGGTTTTACAATGATGTATGTTAATTTTTTTTGTGTCTGTCATCTCGGTTTAGAGTAGAAAGAATACTTTAACTTTTGAAGTCAGCCCCTCTTTGAAAAAGAAATTGAATCTAGTTGGTACTCTAGGGGGTTAAAAGTAAAAAATTTCCAGTAGTTTTCAAAAGCGTCAAGAAAAAGCCATGTAAAAGTAACAAAATAACGGGAAATTTTAGGCATAACCAGTTATAACAAAATAAATGTACCTAACTCAGAAACTAATCATTGTAAATACTTGAAATATTTACAAAATATTTATAATAACTTTATCTATTTACGATTAAATTTTCAAAATATATATTACATTTTTTAAGCTGTTTATAGATAATTTAAATTTTCGATTTTTCTAATTTTTTTTTTTTTATCGATGAATATAATTGTTTCAATACACTGGGTGTTTTTGCAATATTAATTAATAGTTATTTATAGTAATTTAATTTAAGTTAAAATTTTTATGATTTATACCTGAGGTTAAAAAATCCAATACAAGGTTCCCCATAACTTTTTCGTCAAATAATTGCAAAAATAAATTCTAGCGTAAATATTGAAAAAAAATTATTAGCACATGAAATATTATTTTTTACAAAATCGCAGAAAATAAAGAAAACGATTAAAGATATTTGTTGTTATTTAAAAAGTATAAGTCGTAGAAACTTGAAACTTCCACAAGTAGATGAGATTCGCATTTTCTTTACACAATTTTCTTTTCAAAATACTAATATGTACGTTAGGAAAAGAGGCACTGAAATACATATTCGATTTTTTTCTATAAATATTGATAAAATAATAGGTATTTATATAATGGTGTGATTTATAGTATTTTGTTATTTTTTTTGAATTGATCGACTTTTCAACGGTGGTTTTTTTGAATAAATGTTTTTTGTTTTCGGCTTACGTCCTGATAATTTTTATTTAATACGCATTACTATAGTATTAAAATAAAAACCAAAATTATCACCTATCTATGTTTATTGATTGCGTTGACTTGTTTGCTATGGTAGCTGTTTGAATAGCAACTGTCGATAAGAAACGTGTTGTGTGTTCGCATTGTGAACACGAACTGAATTTAAATATTCTATCTCTTTTCTTTTACCTATAATAACAATTAAGGAGGTAAACAGTATTGTGTAGTTTAATAGATAGCAATATAAATAAAGTGAGTAGGTACCAAAAAGACAATTATGTATATATGTAATATAAATATGTGATTTTACAGATCCAATATCAAAGTATACACCTGTTGTTGGTTTAAGTGATGCGTTGTTATCATTATGTATGTACTTATATATTAATTTTTAATTATATCATTATATTTAAATATTTTTCCATGCTTAAAGTGACAATATTATGGGTCATAATATACATAAGTATTATGGGAACCTTAAACAATTACACACAATGAGCACAGTTATATTAACCAAAAATAAATTAATATGATAATAATTGATCCACGTATGTCAAGATTTGTAATATATTATGAATTATATATATTACCCACATAAAACGTGTACCTATATAATTAATGTTTGTTATAAAATAATTCATAATCGTTTTAATTATATAATATTACTTTGTAGATTTAGCGAGAGATGAGACATGTAAGTAATAGTTTGAATATTTATCTTGCACATAAATTTAATATACAATTTAAAAGTTAAACAGTAATATTGTAATGTTTATTTTTATTTAATTTAATAGGTTTGAGTTATTCATATCTATTTATGGTTTATTACCAAAACAATGAATTAAAAAGTAATTTATAAATTATAAATGTCTATATGTATATTATAATAAAAATTAAATTGATCCTCGATACGTGATTGCTTAAATGTAATTCAGAAATAGTCCACACATAATATGATATGCATTAAAACTATAATTCAGTAGTACAGCTGTTGTACATAAAGTAAACAACATAATCGTACTGAAATGTTACAATTATTTTTTAGGTGAATTTAATGAGCCAACATTGTTTTGTAATGCATTATACACGCAAACAGATCCATTTAAGGATTAATTGAATTATTTTGTTGTTTATTTAATTCCATTATATGTAATTGATATTTTAATTTTTACGAAATATATTAAATATTCTCATTACCTCAATCTACTAATCTTATTATTTATTATCTCCTTTTCCTAATAAAATCATATTTGAATCCATCTGCAGTAATATACAAGAAGATATTGAGGCCAATAAATAATAATTGTGAATCCTTAAGTCTATTGACCTCAAATTAGCGGAAGTGGCAACAAGCGTAGCCCTTAAGTTGCGTGTATCATACACGAATTGTATACTTAGTTTTTATAATATATTATTTAATAGGTTATTAAGTATCTAAGTGCTAGCGTATACCATGCATTTTTTGCGTAAATATAGCACAGTGAACGGACCTATGCATATATATGTAAAATATCTATTTGAGTATGTCGTTATCCGCTTAGAACAAAGGTCAACACTTGGCTTTACGGCGTTCCACTATAAGATCGACTAAAATATAATATCAAGACCAGTACGGTGCCCGCGATTGTTGCGTATACTATTAGCCTTGGTTGCTGCATAACAAGAATTTCGCCGTACCAAAGTGTATTTTGTATATTCCACCTTTTTGTGTGGTTTTTACAAATACTTTCTTCAGCGTATATTCGTATACCTACTCCACCTCTTGTGTGGTTTCTTCACGGTCAAACTATTACGTCAATTAGTGCATGTGGCTTCGCTGAGTTCGCTGTCTTCGAGTCCGTTTTTAAGTTCGTGCGTTTTTACCTACAACAGTACAACGCACCTATCTTCCTCATCAACATAAGCCTCATCACGCTGGTCATCGTCCATATACTTATCAACTTAATTCACCAGGTCTCTCGTCATACCATACTTTCATTGCCACAGTGTCGTGAGTTATTTATTTGTATTTATTTGTATTACCTATGTCATTATTGAAATTTGTGTGAAATATTACGCCTGTGATAGCAACATACTGTTTTGAATATTTTACCTGCCTAATCCTCTTATTCAATACGAAACCTGCACAGCGTGTCCAATCTCCTAATTATTATTAAAAGGGCTAGTGCGTGTTTTATGGTCCTTCGAACCGGATGAATTAAAGGGATTAGCACGAATGAGAACATGGTTTTGAGTATATGTCATATGTAAATTAAGTTTTTTTTTGAAAAACATTGCAATTTTGAATTATGTGTATGAGTATATATTTTATCATAAACCACATAATATTTATTTACGGCGAAAAATGATTATTCAATATCTGCTATCTGCACTGTTCGTGCCACACATGTTGCTTATCGCTCGATGTAATTATGCGCAACGACGACACCGTCTTTAATTACCTTGTTTCCTCCCCATACTCCACTCTGTCCTTATAATCATGTAACTATTATAATTTAGAATAGTATTGTTATTTATTCTCTTTGTTTACATATTTTTCTGTAAAACAATTATTGGTGGGCCTTTTGCCGCATATGTTTTATTATCATATTTTTCTATATCATTCGTACCTATTACTGATTATTCTTACTATTATTATTCAGCGGCCAACGCCCTTTTTTTTCATATTATTATATTATATATCTGTTTTTATAGACGGTCGCTCTCATAGCACTTCCCTTTTTTTGTTGTTTCAATAACATGTAAACAACTCTCGTTGTTACACATTATTATTATTATTGTTATCATTTTTGTTGTGTTTCGACGTCATTGTAACGCGAACACATACCCAATTATCATAATATTTAATATTAAATCTTATATTAAATAAAACAACGACGTCTGCAAAAGTTGTGTGAGTTGTGACTGCTCGGCTCAATTTTGTTCCCTGTCAAGAGTCATGTAGTCGCCTCGAATAGGGTTGTACGGTCGCCAACCACGGACTGATTTATAGTTTTGTCGTACACGTATCGTAAAATTATAATCACTTGTGAAGTTTTAGATATAGCTAGGTATCAGTTGTTTCATCGAAAATTACACTAAAATATTTTACATTATTTACTTTGTTCAACATATTTTTAAAAATTATATTTCCAATTATCGAAATAAGAGTATTTTGAATCGTTTTACTTATATAAGTAGCTGTTGCTTCAGCATTTTTTAAATGATTTTCTATGCGATATCTCCAGATAATATCTTAAACTTTAGAAGCTCTCTGAAATTTCCTTTGTTCTCTAATGGGTTATCAGATAGATAATTAACGCTTCTATCATCGCGAAGACCACGTAAAGCAATATTTTACCGCCCGAGAAAAATCAAACTTTCAATTATAGGTTTTAGTCTAGATCTATTTTCTTTAACTTGTTTTAGACGCTGTGAATTTATTTAGTTTATTACTTCTAGCTTTGGATTATTATACGATTTTAAAAATTGTTTTCCGTTCAGTACAGAATTTTTATGGTACAAATTATTAACATGCATATCAAGGTAACCATCCTTTCCTAATAATTTGGCGAATTTCTTAAAAGGTTCAATTACTAATGGCTTTAATGGAGTAAGGTTATTAAATCCATGTCCAATTTTTATTGTATAACAGTAAATACAAAATAATCCACTTCCTGAAGGCGAAAAAACAAGCCAGAAATATTTATTTATATGTTCTTGTTTCAAAAATCGTTTACGAAGAATTCCATTTTTTGTGTGACTTGAATAAGGAAAATTGTAACCCATTTGTGGTTTCCAATGATTTTCAAGTTACTGTTTTTTTAGTAAAATCATCAATTGTTGATTTTGAACTTAATACGATCCCTATATCTATAATTATATTTTCTACAGTACCTTTGTTTTTATTTGATGTTGGATCGATGTCTAAATTTTTCATTGGTTGATTTGACGAAATAGGAGGTGTTGGGTCGTCTACTCGTCTAACCATTTTCATTGTCTTCAATGACCCATTTTTTTTTTTTATGAAAATTTTGCATAAAATCGGCACTATGCTTTCACATTTTAATAAAATAATAATACAACTATACACGTGTCACGTTTGATGTTGATTATTGACAGTTACAACGGCTGTGTGCGTATTGTATCGTACCTACATGTCAACTATCATTACACAATAAATATCGTCAATAATAAAATAGATAGATACCACAAACAGCCAGACATTTTATTGCATCAAACAAATTAAAATATTTGATTATATTAGATTTGCTTTTTGACGGCGACCGATAAAAACGGACACGGCCGAAACGCTATCGGCAAAACAATGTATTTAATCGGCTGTCGAAAATAGATTTATTAGAAAATTCACCAGATTCTACGGGAGGAAGCATGGCCCCTTGACCCCCCCCCCCTTGGATCCGCGCCTGTGTGTAATTATAATTGCGCAGTGGTATAATCCGGAGTCCGGACAATAATTATTATATATTATTATTATCGTTCCATTCCACTTTATAGTCCATCTATAATAAACACTATATGTAAATAAGGAATATTTTATATTAATAATCGAGGGAATAGATATTATACGACATACGTGCCATAGTATACTAATATATTATCATTTATCATCAATTCATAATATTATATTCGTAATACGTCGAATATGGGCAACCCAGCGCCACCGATAAAGACTACACATACACAGACACATGATACGTTATGTATAATATGCGTCACTGTCACCACTGTACATAATTTAATTATTGGTTTTTCCAAATTATTGTTAATATTATCATCGTTACTTAATCTATTTATATACGCACACCACGTCCTGCATAGTGTACGCATGCACAAGCGTATCTTGTTCCCGTACTTGTATACAGAGTACAGACGTATTTATCATTGACGGACACGGAGACGAAGTTGATACTTGTCGTCTTGTCTTGGTTTTGCCTTGTCCTTTTTACACTGACTTGTACCGTGCACAATTTCCATTAGGCTTGAGGCTTACAGCAGTCTACAGCTATAGGTATGTATAACTATGTACTATACTATATTATTATTATTATTATTATTATTATTATTATTTAACAACAAATATATTATTTTAATATTATTAATATATTATTATTTTTTAATTTACAATCGAAAGATAAAAAGTGATAAAATATATTTATGTATCCACATTTATATGTTTTCATTATGAATAATTGTTGTATTTATCAAAGGAAACCTGGGTGCAAAGTATATAAAAGTAAAATAACAAGTTATAACACAGATATCATATTATAAAATATATTAAGTAACTACTGGCTACGGCAATGTCACAGCAAATGCCATATCAAGCATCATCTACAAGACGTCCAATATTATGCCAAATAAACATGAAAAATCCGAAGTAAAGAGGAAATTCAAGGAGGCACTCGAGGAGTGCGAAGATAGATTAGAGCTGGTATCAGATTTTACTCAGGACGAGGTACAAACCACCTTAAAATTAGTTAAAAATGGGAAAGCAGCAGGGGCGGATGGTATCCTCCCAAAGTTTCTTAAAAACGTTGGTCCTAACTGCATCAACTGGATTGCAAAACTCGCCACCGAGATTGGGAATTATGGTAAGATACCGAAACTCTGGCTTGTGTCTAAAGTAATTGCAATACTTGACACGGCTACGGCGGTAGGTACTCGCTGAGTCCGCGGTGAGCCGGTCAGTATAAAAGAACAACACGAATTTCACTATTTGTACGGTGTATTTTTATTGATGATAAACAACGGTACACAATAGCTATTTGTCGAATGTCACTATGTCAGGTGTTGACGACATAAAAGAGAATACACAATTATGCTCTACGCGGTCTTACGACTAGGCGACGTTGTCACCGTTGTCGGTAAGATGGTTCACGCAAGAGAGCGAGACGGCCGGTGGCCGGTACTCGTCCGGACCGACTTGTCTTCCCGTCCCACCCTGTGCTTTTCGGCGTGGGGGGAGAGTCGACGGTGTCGTGTCGTCGTAGCCCGTGGTGGCGGTTGATAAGGCATACACCGGTCGCTACGGTGCCTGTACTTTGAACCGGCGACCGTTGCGTACCGTGTCATACAGAAACCAAACAAAGACGCTTCTGATCCCAACAATTACAGACCAATATCCTTAATAATAAATTAATAATTACGTAGGATTTTAGTCATCACTCATCATCATAATATAAAACAATACTTTAGGATATTTATTCAGCAATATTATAACATAGTACCAAAACTACGTAGACATGTAATAGATAAGTGATAATAGGTTTCTAAAAATGTATTTGATTTTAGATTCTGAACGGAGTGATGAATGTATTGATTTTACAATGATGTGTGTTTTTTTTTTTTTTTTTGTGTCTGACGACAACATTTGGAGCAGAAAAAATGCTTCGATTTTGGACTTCAGCCCCTCTTTGAAAAGGAAATCGAATCTAGTTGGTACAATGGGGGTCAAAATTAAAATTTTCAAATAGTTTTCAAAAAAATCGAGAAAAACAAAAAAAAAAAAAAGCCGGTAAGTGAGTATCGCTCTGCTATACATTAGGGGGTGGGGTGGACCTCGGACTATGGTAGGTTAAATTTGAATGCAATGATAGGTATCATTGTATACGAAAAACGATTCTGAACGGAGATGATTTGTCAGTCTAGGATATGTTAATATATTATATTTAAATATTGTCATATAGTCTATTTTGAAACAATTCAAACATTTAAGTAAAAGTTTCAAGATCTTACGTCAAGTAATTTTTTAAAAATAACAAAAATCGAAATTTATTTATTAGTAAAACGTTATTTACACGTGTATTTTTGATTTCATATTAAAATTAAAACTTTAAACACTCGTAAAATTTTTTAAATTGAATAATCCTCAAACTTTTTTATAATTATTCTAAGCTTAACTCATGGACAGCATAGTATTAAATTTTCAATTCTTAGCTTTTGATAGTAAAATATTTATAAATTTTTAACTACCAAATAGTGAAAAATATTCATGATTTTGACGAATTTTTGTCAATATTTGAACTTCAAATGCTAATAAAAAAAAATTGTGCCTATGTATTTTTATAATTTTTGAATGAGAGTTAGAACGAGTTATGTGGACCCTTCAATTAAATTTTCAAGTAAATTGTCCCAGCTAAATTTTTTTTATCAACATTTATAAAAAAAAAATAAAAAAAAATTGAAAATTTCAATTGTCTATAAATAGCTCAAAAAAAGTCAAAATATTTTGAAAATCAAATCACGTAAAGAAAATGGCAATCTAAATAACTGGTAAAATTTTCAAGTATTTACGACTTATACTATTTGAATAACAACAAATATAAAAAATCGTTCGAGGCTAAACCGTTATTTAACGCGGTTTTGTAAAAATTTAAATTTCAATCACTCATAAAAATTTTTTGTTTTAGTCCGGTAGAGTTTTTTTTGCAGATAGTTGAAGAAAATTTTATGGAGAACCTTGTACCAAATTTTCAAATCTTAGTTATAAAAGAAAAAAATTTTAGGATTTTTCAACCACAAAATTACTTGCCAATTTTCGCAATTTTGACATATTTCGTATAAATTCGAACTTTAAGCACTTATAAAAAAAAATTGTGACTAACGATTTCGGATTTTTTTTTATCACTTTAAGAACAACTTATAAAAAACCTTGTATTAAATTTTCAAGATTTTCTGGCCGGCCAAAAAAATTTTATCGTTATTTTAAAAAAAAATACTAAAACAAATTAAAAATTTCAATTGTCTATAAATAGCTCAAAAAAAGTCAAAATTCTTTGAAAATTTAACTGTGTATGGAGAACGCTAATATAAACATTTGGTGAAAATTTCAAGTATTTAAATCGATTAGTTTTTGAGTTATAGCAAAATAAAAAATTCGATTTTGTCGAAAACTGGTTTTGCGTAAAAATTCCCGTTTTTCTGTCATTTTTTTTTTGTTTTTCTCGATTTTTTTGAAAACTGTTGGAAAATGTTTACTTTTCACCTCTATAATGCACCAAGGATATCCACTTTGCCATCTGAAACCACCCCCAAAGTTTGAAATCGAAGCATTATTTCGACTAAAAAAAAAACAAAAAAAAAAACACACATCATTGTAAAATCAATACATTCATCACTCCGTTCAGAATCTAAAATGACAGAAAAATGGCAATTTTACGAAAAACCACTTTTCGACCAAATCAAAGTTTTTATTTTGCTATAACTCAAAAACTAATAGATTTAAATACTTGAAATTTTCACCAAATGTTTATATTATGGTTATCTCTTTACAGTTAAATTTTCAAAGAATTTAGACTTTTTTTGAGCTATTTATAGACAATTGAAATTTTTAATTTTTTTTAGTATTTTTTTTTAAAATAACGATAAAATTTTTTTGGCCGGCCAGAAAATCTTGAAAATTTAATGCAAGGTTTCTTATAAGTTGTTCTTAAAGTGATAAAAAAAAATCCGAAATCGTTAGTCACAATTTTTTTTTATAAGTACTTAAAGTTCGAATTTATACGAAATATGTCAAAATTGCAAAAATTTGCGAGTAATTTTGTGGTTGAAAAATCGTAAAATTTTTTTCTTTTTTAACTAAGTTTTGAAAATTTGGTACAAGATTCTCCATAAATTTTTCTTCAATTATCTGTAAAAAAAACTCGACCGGATTCAGACAACAATTTTTTATGAGTGTTTGAAATTTAAATTTTTACAAAACCGCGTTAAATAACGGTTTAGCCTCAAACGATTTTTAATATTTGTTGTAATTCAAACTGTATAAGTCATAAATACTTGAAAATTTTACCAGTTATTTAAATTGCCATTTTCTTTACGTGATTTGATTTTCAAAATATTTTGACTTTTTTTGAGCTATTTATAGACAATTGAAATTTTCAATTTTTTTTTTATTTTTTTTTTATAAATGTTTATAAAAAAAATTAAGCTGGGACAAATTACTTGAAAATTTAACTGAAGGGTCCACATAACTTGTTCTGACTCTCATTAAAAAATTATAAAAATACATAGGCACAATTTTTTTTTATTAGCATTTGAAGTTCAAATATTGACAAAAATTCGTCAAAATCATGAATATTTTTCACTATTTGGTATTTAAAAATTTATAAATATTTTACTATCAAAAGCTAAGAATTGAAAATTTAATACTATGCTGTCCATGAGTTAAGCTTAGAATAATTATAAAAAAGTTTGAGGATTATTCAATTAAAAAAATTTTACGAGTGTTTAAAGTTTTAATTTTAATTTGAAATCAAAAATACACGTGTAAAATAACGTTTTAATAATAAATAATTTTGGATTTTTTTTATAATATATCCTAGACTGACAAATCATCTCCGTTCAGAATCGTTTTTCGTATACAATGATACCTATCATTGCATTCAAATTTAACCTACCCTAGTCCGAGGGCCACCCCACCCCCTAATGTACAGCAGAGCGATACTCACTTACCCGCTTTTTTTGTTTCCAGTTATTCAGAAAGGAACGAGAACAAATGATAAATTTAAAAATAAAATTTCACCGAGAATCATTATGTCCAACAATATTACTTTAATCTACACTATTTTACGATATCTAAAATTAATGTTAAATTATTACTCGTACATCACTAATTGTTTCAAACTACATGTTTAAAAAGAAACTCTCAAAATAATTGTAAGACATTACAAGACAATATTTTTGGAAACAAATTATATCTTTACTATTTTTTATGGTTATAATTTCTTAAGTTTTTACTTTTTTGAAAGAGAGCATTGATTTTTAATTTGAAGTAGAACATTATTCGGAGTATTTTTATCTATCTAAATCAAATTTTGGATTAGTAGCATATTAGTAAGTTATAAATTTTTAAGTGTTGATGCGAGTGTAATGGACCAATATTTTGCGGGTTATCTAATTTCGTTACACTCAACTTCACTTAATTCAACTTTAAATCCTTATAACTGGTTAATAATCGACTAAAATAATGTATCAAAGTAATCCAAAAATGTTCAGTTTTGGAATAAAGATTTAAAAATGCATGTTGTCATTAAAAATTATCAAAAAAATTAAGAATGACAACGATAAAAATTATATTATTTTAGAAAAATTACGTGTTTTATGATTTAAAATTATGTGAAAAAAATTTACAAAATGTTTTTGAAATAACGAGTGTCTTACGTTAAATAGATCAAGCAGTTTATTTATTTATTTGTTTTTTAGATTCTGAACGAAGTGAAGAATGTATTGATTTTACTATGATGTGTGATTTTTTTTTTTTTGTGTCTGACGACAACATTTGGAGCAGTAATAATGCTCCGATTTTTTACTTCAACCCCTCTTTGAATAAGAAAATTCATCTAGTTGGTACTTTGGGGGGTCAAAAGTAAACATTTTCAAACAGTTTTAAAAAAATCGAGAAAAACAAAAAAAAAAATGACAGAAAAACGGCAATTTTACGAAAAACCACTTATCGACAAAATCGATTTTTTGATTTTGCTGTAACTCAAAAACGAATCATTGTAAATACTTGAAATTTTCACCAAATGTTTAGATTTAGATTGCCATTTTATTAACGTGGTTTGATTTTCAAAATATTTCGACTTTTCTAAGTTTTTTTTCTTCAAATGCCGATAAAAATTTTTTTGAGTGGCCAGAATATCTTGAAAATTTAATACAAGGTATCTTATAAGTTGTTCTTAAAGTGATAAAAAAAAATCCAAAATCGTTAGTCACAATTTTTTTTTATAAGTGCTTAAAGTTCGAATTTATACGAAATATGTCAAAATTTAAATTAAATTTCATACTCTCATTATGCGTATGTTTCCAAATACTTTTTTTTATTAATAAACAGATACTATAAAGTAACCATAGTAACATATAAAAACTATACTATTTGTTTCAAAATAGAATATATGACAATTTAAATATAATATATCCTAATCTGACAAATCATCTTCGTTCAGAATCGTTTTTCGTATACAATGATACCTATCATTGCATTCAAATTTAACCTACCATAGTCTGAGGACCACCCCGCCCCTTAATATATAGCAGAGCGATACCCACTTACCCGCTTTTAGATTCTGAACGAAGTGATGAATGTATTGCATTTACTATGATGTGTGTTTTTTTTTTTTTTTTTTTTGTGTCTGACTCCAACATTTGGAGCAGTAATAATGCTCCGATTTTTTACTTCAGCCCCTCTTTGAATAGGGAATTGAATCTAGTTGGTACTTTAGGGGGGTCAAAATTAAAATTTTCTAATAGTTTTCAAAAAAATCGAGAAAAACAAAAAAAAAATGACAGAAAAATGGAAATTTTACGGAAAAACCACTTTTCGACAAAATCGATTTTTTGATTTTGCTGTAACTCAAAAACGAATTATTGTAAATACTTGAAATTTTCACCAAATGTTTATATTATAGTTATCTCTTTACAGTTAAATTTTCAAAATATTTTGACCATTTTTAAGCTACAAATAGATAATTGAAATTTTCGACTTTTCTAAGTTTTTTTTTTCTTCAAATGCCGATAAAAATTTTTTGGGTGGCCAGAAAATATTGAAAATTTAATATAAGGTTTCTTATAAGTTGTTCTTAGAGTGATAAAAAAAAATCCGAAATCGTTAGTCACAATTTTTTTTTATAAGTGTTTAAAGTTCGAATTTATACGAAATATGTCAAAATTTAAATTAAATTTCATACGCTCATAATGCGAATGTTGGCCATAGTAACCATAGTAACATATAAAAACTATACTATTTGTTTCAAAATAGAATATTTGACAATATTTAAATATAATATATCCTAAACTGACAAATCATCTTCGTTCAGAATCGTTTTTCGTATACAATGATACCTATCATTGCATTCAAATTTAACCTACCATAATCTGAGGTCCACCCCAACCCCTAATATACAGCAGAGCGATACCTACTTACCCGCTTTTTTTTTTTGTTTTTTTTTTTTGTGTCTGTCGACAACATTTGGAGCAGTAAAAATGCTTGGATTTTTAACTTCAGCCCCTCTTTGAAAAGGAAATTGAATATAGTTGGTACTTTGGGGGGTCAAAAGTTAAAAATTTTCAATATTTTTTAAATGAGTCGGGAAAAACCCTAAAAAAATGACTGAAAAACGGGATTTTTTACGCAAAACCAGTTTTCGACAAAATCGAATTTTTTATTTTGCTATAACTCAAAAACTAATAGATTTAAGTACTTGAACTTTTCACCAAATGTCTGAGGTCCACCCCCCCCCCCTAATATATGTTAGAGCGATATCCACATACCGGCTTTTTATTTAAATATCTACCTATATATTATACTTAGTAAAAAATAATATTTTTTTCTGTGTTTTTGGTACTAATATAAATCATTAAAAATTTACAGAAGTACCAAAAGCTCTTACACCAGAAAAAAAAAAAGAAATGGTTGGTCTCCGTCATCATCCACAAAACAAATGAAAGGTAGATTGAGCAAGAGGACGCCATACCCGCATGTGTTGTCTCTGTCTTACTAATGTACATCATAACAAATTTTCGTTCAGCAAAATACATTTTGTGACGTTAACTTTAATATTAGAGTAAATTTACCTATTATCAAATTTAAAGGTATGAATATTATCTAAACAATGACATATGATTTTATTGATATTATCATTTTAAAGTGAGTTATGAACATTTTAAAGTTGTTATATTTTACATAGCTGTAACTCACTTTAAAATAATATCATTAAAAGCATATATCATTGTCTAGATAATGTTCTTACCCTTAAATTTGATTATAGGTAAGTAAATTTACTCTAATATTAAAGCTAACGTCATAAAATGTATTCTATTGAACGAAAATTTGTTATGATGTACGTTAGTAAGACAGAGACAACACATGCGGGCATGGCGTCCTCTTAACTAAATGATATTTTACTTAAATTTATTTGAACACATTTTAGTTTTCATAGAAACCACTGCATCCAATGATTTAACCAATATTATTTGTGATGTAAGATCTACACCCAATGCTCGCCATGACAAAAATATGTGATTTATTTATATTTATATACCTATATTGATTAATTATTAACATTTTGGTTTTAAGTAAGTTGTGTCAAAAAATAGTTCGGTACTAAAACAGCTTTTCAAGATATCAACTTCTGAGACCATAACAGAAATTGGTAATTCTGTGTCTTCCAGCAATTATTTGTCAAATGGTAAAAATTTGAATTTGTAATATTATTTTATGCAACAATTTTATTGTTTTATTTAATTTTTAGGGAATGAATTTGAGAAACGTGTTTTAAATCTATTATTGGTTTATATTAAAGTAGAACTGAAAAGTTTAAACAGTACACGACATCAAATCTTGGAAAGAATTGACTGTTTGGAAAAATAGATTGAAGGAAAAGCCAACAATTTACATAAAAGTGATTTATCAGAAGTTATTGATATGCAAGTCTGTCCACTTCCGATAGTGTCGATGTCGATGTCTATATTGTTCCAGATGTCAGCCATCCAGTCGATCTACTTATCGGTCGGCCGTGGTGCGAAGCACCCGAAATCTCTTACGTCAAGTACGAAAATACACTAACATAATATTATAACACTATCGCTTTTCCGTTTATCACCACCCGTGCAACCAGCAGCGATAGTACATCAGATCGACTGCTATCACGTGAAACCAAATGACTTGAAGCACAAAAGATCACGTTGTTTACCGCAATGGTGAGTGGCAGGGAAATTCAAGTGCCAGTACGAAATCAAACCGAACAGGAATTAGAGATACGAGCCAACGAAGTGATTGCTCGGCGAGTTTCGATTGTACAGGTACCCCTATCTAGCGAAACCACAGCCTAGGTAACAGCCGGTGTGGCGGGGCGCCTTACGGCGTCTCCGCGTCCACCATATGTTTCAGTCATCAGCGTGGCGTCGCGGTCTTCGGACCGTGCCGCGTCCGCTATCGACTGCCCTGTGTTCTCGTATGGCGAGTGAGGTCTCGCGTCTACGAGGACCAGGGGCCAGGCATCGCTTGATTAACTCGCGGGTCGGGCGTATGTCCGTCCGTTGCTCCTGGCTCTCCGGGAGCGCGGGCGCGCATTCGTCCGTCCCAATCTTGGCCCCGGTAGTTCACGCGCTCGCGCGTGCTCTGCCGGGGTGTTGGCTGGTTACTTTCCCCGCGTGACAGTTGCAAGTGTTGCGCGTGGTTTGTCCGGTTAGCGCCCGCCGAGTCGCCGTCTGAAGCGGCGCCTCGGTTAGGTCGCGATCCCAGAGTTATGTGGTGTAGCCGCGATTCCGGTGTGGAAACCGTTCTCGTGCCCATGTCTCAGAGCTTTCTCGTAGCGGTAGATGTTAACGGCCCATGGCCCACCAATGCTGAGACGATCCAACCGTCGATTCCCGTCGTGGCTTGCCACGGCGGGCGTCATGCATCGTAAGGCAGTTGCCTTCGAAGGTAAAACGTGACCGTACGTCCGGGTCCCATCCGGCGTGGGCTTAGACGGTGTCAGTCATGAAAATGACGAAAGTGGTTAATGATCGTATGCTGATCAGGTGAAAGTTAACGGTGAGAATTCTCCCGGGAACCCAGCCACTCTGCCGGTGAGAGAATATTACCTGGCGGTTGCTTAAACCATATTAAGTAGCGGGTTGGATAGTTCCGCGGCCTCACCAGTGGTTAGTTAAAAGGTCTGATACACTTTGAAACCAAACTGGTAGTCATTTGAAATCCCGCCGCAAATGAGGGGTGTAAAAACTCCTGGTTTGACGGTGGTGAACAGTCTTCCAACTGTTCTCATTTGACGCTGCCGTATGTTTTCTTAGGAAAACATCCGTTGCCTCTGCCTGAAAGGGGACGAGTCTAGGCTCATATACCTTTCTTGCGGAGTGTAGGACTTTGTCCAAATTCGGAACTTCATGTACAGGTACCTCAAGCCGAACCAGAACAACTAAAACAACCACTAACGTATAGCGACATTGAAAAACCAGAAAGTCTGAACTCAGAACAACAAGTCGAGCTGTTAGACATACTAAATAAATATAGAACATGCTTCGCAACTTCCATGGATGAACTTGGTTGTACTAATATGGGAGTGATGGATATCATCCTGAAACCTGGTAGCGTACCGTATGCCGTCAAACCGTATCGTGTGTCTCGGGACGAGCGAGAAGAAATCCGACGGCATATACAAACATGGA
Source organism: Schizaphis graminum (assembly GCA_020882235.1). Lineage (NCBI taxonomy): Eukaryota > Metazoa > Arthropoda > Insecta > Hemiptera > Aphididae > Schizaphis > Schizaphis graminum. The sequence goes on from CM037033.1 coordinate 97,247,046, forward strand.
AAGAACATGGTATTGTTGAAGATACAACATCTCCCCATGCTGCACCTGTACTACTAGTCCGCAAGAAAAACGGCGAATCCCGGTTAGTAGTGGACTACCGTAAGTTAAATGATCAGACCGTGAAGCAAGTTTACCCACTACCCAACATCGATGACTTACTGGAAGTAGTGTCGGGAAGCCAATTATTTACGGTGTTGGATTTGGCGCATGGATATCTGCAGATTCCGCTGGCGGAGTCCGCAAGACCGTTGACTGGATTCATTACTCCTGATGGTACAGGGCAGTTTACACGGATGGTGTTTGGCCTAAAGAACGCCCCATTCGAATTTGCAAGAGTGATGGATCGCAATATTGGGTCTTTAAAGAACAAGGTAGTTCTAAGTTATTTCGATGATTATTTTATACCCGCCAAGGATTGGCCAGAGATGAGAGAACGACTACACCACGTACTAAAGGCATTTACAGATGCGAAACTGACATTATGACCTAGTAAGTGCAAGTTTGCGGCAAAAAGCATTGGGTTTCTGGGGTACGTATTATCAGCTGATGGCCTTCGTCCAGGGCCCACCAAACTACGAGCGATCAGAGAATTTCCAACTCCACAGAACGAGCAGGACGTGCACCGGTTCATGGGACTTGCAAACTTTTTCCGTCGCTTCGTACCAAAGTTTGCTGAAAAGGCTAAAGCCATCACCGATCTGACCAGAAAAGAAGTAGCATTTCAATGGAGCGAAACGGAAAAACAAGCATTTGAACAAATCAAATCAAGTTTGCTCAACGAACCTGTTCTGGCGCTATTTGATGCTACTCGCCCAACTGAATTACACACGGACGCTTCCAGTCTGGGACTAGCGGGAATGCTGTTACAGGAAGATGACTCCGGTAAATTACGCCTAGTACACTGTTTCAGTAAGAAGACTAATGAAGCCGAAAGTAAATACCACTCCAGCAAGTTAGAACTCATGGCCATAGTGTGGTCATTGGATCGACTAAGATCATGGCTAATTGGAATTCATGTCACAGTGGTAACAGACTGCCAAGCGTTAGTCTATATGAATGGCCTGAAAATGTCTAACTCTCAAATCACCCGGTGGTTCGACCTGATGCAGGAGTTTGATGTAGAAGTCAGACACCGAGCTGGTACAGCCATGGCTCATGTAGATGCACTGAGCCGAGCGCCCACTGAGAACAGCACGGACACACTGGATTAGATCATAGCTAACCGCCTAGAAGTATTCACAACTCTTACTGAGGAACAGTATGTCAAGAGCATGCAGTATAGTGATTCTGAAATTATGGGTATAATCAAATCACTAGAGGAAGCTACACCGAGTAATTTATTACTTAATAATTATAATGTAATAAACGGAGTGTTATATAGGCGAGTACAGACTGCAGCTGGACCACGCAACTCTGGATGGTGCCTAAATGCACGAGAAAGAGCTTAGCGATCAAGTTCCATGACCTCAGTGGTCACTTCGCAGTCGACAGAACGTATGCCAAAATTACAGAACGATATTACTTCCCACGGATGCGGAGGTATCTCAGAGTACACATAGGAATGTGTCCTGAGTATGCCCTATACACGAAGTCACGAGGGAGACAAGCTGGTATGCTGCATCCAATCAATCCAGGTGAACGTCCGTTCGAGACAATAAATATTGACCATTTGGGACCATTCCCAAAAAGTACCAAAGGCAATGCGTACATTCTGGTATTCGTTGACAACCTAACTAAATTTGTTAAATTGTACGCATCTAAGACAGTACAATCCACAGTCGTTGTAAACCAACTGAAGGATTTCGCTCTAAACTATGGATTACCCAAACGAATCATTACGGTTAGAGGAACATCATTCCAATCAGAAAACTTCTGGCAGTACTGTAAAGCTAACGGGATCCAGCACCGCCAACTAGCTGTACGACATCCACGTGCAAATGGGCAGGTAGAGCGAGCTAACTCCACTGTGCTATCAGCAATATCAACTAGCATGAATACCGAAGTAACTTGGGATAAACATCTGGCTGAGCTAGAGTTGATGCTGAACACCTCAATAAATCAAACTGTTGGAGTTAGTCCTTTCTATGCATTATACGGATTCGATGCAGTGATTTGAGATGGTCTACTAGATACACTCACTACACTAACTCCAGCATATCAATAACTGGCAAAAATTCAGCAACGAATACGCAAAGATATAGCAGAAAACCAAACGTTATGTATAGCGGAAATTGTCTATCTACGACGACCCCACCGGTACCTCAACTAAGTTGCAGCCCAAGTACCGAGGACCAATGATAGTGACTGCTGTATGTGCTGGCGACACTTATAAAATTGCAGATCTACATCATGAAGGAAAAAAATTATATGCTACTGCAGCACACACTAGTGCCCTGAAGCGCTTCGCTACGGACCAAGGAGAAGGCAGTGAGTCAGAACAATCCGACCAAGAGGGACATGACAGTGACGGTACGAAAAAGCAAGCAGCAACCACAACGATGGCTGAGCCAGTGAGATCTGACTCTTTGATACCATCTGGAGCGGACGCTAAGACTAGTCAAAGAACCTCCAGTCGCAAGTTTAAAAGGCCTAGCTACTTAAAAGATTATACTAATTAATATTTTCCTAAATTACCCATGTATGTTTTGTTACTCTGTTGATTTTTTTTTATTATTATTTTGTATATTTATAATACTATAATACTTGATAATATTTATAATAATGCTTACATTATGTTTTATGTTGGGCCGGGACGGCCAACGGTGCTAGGAAGGCCGAATTGTTAAAAATTAAGTTTAGTTAAGAAATTATGTTAGCAAATTGAATTAATATTGAGGGTTGGACACACTGATAGACCTAGGACGGTCCCTACCAGTGTGAACTCTATAATAAAAAGTCAGTTAATAACCGAACGTTGAAGTGTTATGTTCATCGCCTTAGTCCGCTTAATTAGTGTTTAACGCAATTCAAGCGTATGTCCAAACTACTCAGGAAAAGAAATTTCTCACCATTTGGGAAAAACTTGGAGAATTGGAAAACAATTATAATAAGCAAAATAATACCGACAAACATTCAAACAAAAATCCAACACAGGCAGTTAATAAACGATATAGCCGTAAAACAACACAAGCAAACAACAATCGATACAACTACAACCAGGCACGGGGTCCCACAAGCCAATATACGCAAATGAACTCAGCACAGCAGCCATGTACACGACAGTCAACACAAGACAACACATCTGGGACAAATGTACAAAAACAATATTCAGAAACACAAGTAGCAAAATCAATAAAATATATGTCAGCACTTATCGACGACAACGACGAGCCAGTAGACAACAAGGGCGAAATAGAATACAACGAAATAAGTTCAAAAAACGAAGACAAGGAGACTATGGACCCGGAAGACCAATAGTCAAGTATCTCGAAATTTCCGACAAACAAATAAATCGAATAACATGCAACAAACAAAGTGAAACTTCAACGGTTACGGCAAACGAATTAACAAAGGACGATGAATTCGAATCACAACCAGGAAATGAAAAGAATGGGTGTCCGTACATCTCCGTACTCATTTACGATAAACAATATGAAATGTTGGTGGATTCGGGCGCTGAAATTAGCGCAATATCTATTAAATACGAAGACAAGATTACATCAAGCAACCAAGTAATACCGACACTTCCACTTTCGGGAATGATAATACACAACGCAACAGGGGATAAAGCAACAAGGTTAACAGACAATTATTGATTCCAATATCAATCAACAACAAAATAATTCAAACCTCATTTATAGCAGTACCAACACTAAACGAAGGAGGGATACTTGGCAACGACTTCCTAGAAACATACAACGCCAAAATCGATTTCGGAAAAAAGACCATAACAATTAATACCGAACAAGAAAAAATAGTAGTACCATTTGTCAACAAAACCAACGGGGCACCAATACATCTAAAATCCATACAAACACAAGTACCCAAAGAACCAATAAACACAAAAGAAATCAACAGCTACTCTCAGTCAGAACAAAATTACTTAGACAAAATTCTAAAACAATTTTCAGATGTGTTTAAAAATGAACCAGGGAAAATAAGAAACTACGAATGCAAAATCAAATTAAAAAACAACACCCCTGTACGCATAAAGCCATACCCAATACCAGTCGCAAAACAAGATGCTGTAAATAAAGAGGTGGAAAGAATGGTGAAAATGGGAATAATTGAGCGATCCCGTTCACCGTACTCAATACCGATCGTTCCTGTTTTTAAAAAAAATGGAGAAGTTCGACTATGTTTGGATGCAAGAAAAATAAACTAACAAGTAATAATGGACTGCGAACGACCATTAACAATCGAAGCTACCTTTACTATCCAAATTCAAAAATGTAAAATACATCGGCACATTAGACCTACGATCCGGTTATTGGCAGGTTCCACTTGATGAAGAAAGCAAAGCTCCATGTTCATTTCTAATTAATGGTAGAAACTATTCATACACAAGACTTCCGTTTGGACTTTGTATAAGCGGAGCTGAATTCCAAAAGGCAATGGACAAAGTGCTTGGTAACCTAACAGAAGAATTCGTGACAATCTATGTCGACGACATACTAATAACTTCCCCAACTTTGGAAGAACATTATGATCACATACATCAAGTATTGACGAAATTCTGGTTGCATAACGTAACAATGAACATTGAAAAGTATCAATTTTTTAGATACGAAGTCACATTCCTAGGCCACATCATTTTCAATAAAGGAATTAAAATGGATGAGAACAAAATCAGAACGGTACAAGAGTTCAGAGCCCCTAGTTACAAAAAGGAACTCCAAAGCTTCCTAGGATTCTTGAATTTCTACCGTAGATTCATTAACAAATTTGCGCACATTATTCAGCCATACTGGACAAGATCGAATTAGACTACATCAAAACCATAGGCAAACCGGAATCGATACTTATAGACAATGGCACTCAATTCGCTAACAAAAAATGGCGAGAAAAAATGAACGAACTGGGAATAAAAGTTGCATTTTTGACAATACACCACCCACAATCAAATCCGGTTGAGAGATACAACAGAGAAATCGGCAGAATACTAAGAACTTACTGTGACAACCAACATACCGCATGGCCAAATATGTTGGGAAAAGTAGAGGAATGGATGAACAAAATGAAATCCGAAATAACAGAAGAAACTCCGTACGAAATCATGTTTAAAAAGAAACCAAGCAACCAAATACACAAGTTAATAGCATTCCCCAACCAACCAGAAACAGATACTGACATTATTTGCTTGGTTGCAGAGAGAATAATGACCAAGGCAGAGAGAAGGGAAAAGAGAAAGGTAAATGCCAAGACACACATACGAGGTCGGACAAAAAGTATTAATTAAAAACCACCAATTATCAAACGCGGAACATAGGGAAATAGAAAAACTATTCAACCTATTTAACGGGCCGTATGAAATAATCAAAGTGATTAGCAAAAACACCTTGGTGATACAGGACCCATCAACAGAAAAAGAACAATTGACAAACGTGGCCAAAATCCGGCCATATTACCACTCGGACTACTGCCAGTAAAAATAATGATGACACACGATTGGTCGATCGGATAACCCAATCAAATCACACAACGGGACAAAAAATAAAGTATATAAGCAGTGTTGTGCACAGATAACTTTAAAATTATCTAGATAAGATAACAGATAATGCGTTGAAAATTTATCTAGATGAGATAAATAGATAACACTTAAAATATTTATCTAGATAATAGATAAAAGATAACCACATTTATCTAGATAAAAAAACAGATAATTAATATTTTTTATTGTAAATCTGAGGATAGTAATAATGTTTTGGTTGGGCGTTTTTCTTCTTCTTCCCAAGTTAGGATTTCTGCGTCATAAGTGTATTTTATAATGAAGACAAAACTGAGAAAATAGTTAAAACTATTATTTTGCACCTAATCTGCTTTTTTAAACATTAAGATTAAATGTATCGGGCCAATGTTCGTACTCAGGTACACCACTGTCTATAGTCTGTTATCGTAATATTTAATATTATTATTATGACGAAATGCAGTGAATATTCGGGATTTAAAAATTTGAATTTCTAAATCATTTAATGAATAATTATCTAGATAATTATTTTAAGATAACCTATTTTTTATCTAGATAAGATAAAAAGATACTTAAAATATGTTTTATCTAGATAAGATAAAAAGATAATTATATTTTATCTAGATAAATTATCTAGATAAAATTATCTACATAATGCACAACACTGTATATAAGGACCGACACGCTATACAATCAAGCATCAGTCACATTATCTAAACCATAACAATGAAAACCAACGGTAAATACGAACAGTTAAAAAATCACGAAGGACCGTATACAGGACATCCATCAAGTACACTCGGCCTGTCACGCATTAGCACCCGATCACTTCGATACCCGGTCACTAATCCGGGGGGGGGGGAATTGATACGGCACAAACGACAACACCTGAAAGGCCCGGTCTCACGGCCACTAAATCAACACGAATGACGATATAACATAACGCGAACAAACAGAAAATTACATAAAAACATTACGAGTTTCAAGAAGTATTGTCGACGAGTTTGACGAGTGAAAATGACATCAACGACACATAACAGTTCGTTAGATTGATGTCGTGTTCACTCGTCAAATAAGTCCCACGGCCAATAAGAACAGCATCTAGAACGAAGAGAGGTATAAATACGGGTACATTTTACCAAACGATATTCAGTACTCCTTCAATCTTCCAGACCATCAGATATCAGAAACCAATACACTCTGCCGTCTACTGAAGGAAAAAAGGAGAACGACCGACACCGAAGACAGAACGTCGTAATCACCGAAACCGGCCGTCGACAGCAAGGACCGATTGCAATCGGATACTATAAAATAGCCCGTCTCCGGGCTAAGCCAAGGTACGTGTTTGCGAACGACCATATTAGCCTAGCGACAATACGGACCGCGGATATTTTCCGGCTGTAACATCATCACCGAAGAACCGACGACCAGTATCTGTTCACTAACCGATCCTGTTGCTCCGAACAGGATTAAGTACCGCACCTCATTCCGTATTCTCGTCGGAAACTCAAAACGGCCCTTATCAGGGCCATCTACGACGCGCAGTCTGTCCCCCCAAGAGCACCTGCTTAGGCCACGCTTTCCCACCCGGAACTATTGAATGACGCCAATTATTCGAGTGGCCCGATCAATAACCACCTGAGCCGTCCCGAAATTGTATACGAACCATACCCGACTCTGTAAGGCCACCTCGTACCCGAGGACTAAAACCATAAGTCACGGGAACGTGTGCCGTCACGGTCCCTATATTGCTGTAAATATAATTTTTATGTAAAATACAAACTCGATAATTACTCAAAAAACCACTTATATTAATTATTAAAAGTGACGGAGTATCGTCCACGGCGACTCCGTTACAATCTGATATTGTTCCTTCTATAAATATAAAACTTTCATGCAGATACGGATATACATCTGTTTGCTGGATCCATACACGTATTTCATTATTCTTATTAAATGAAGTCGTATACGGTGTAAATGAATGATATTCAATTTTCGTAATTTTAGAATCCGTTTCGAACCGTGAACTTATATCCAAAATATCACTTTCAGGCATTTTGATTTAGTTTATAACCAAGAGCCTTTAAAATTTTTTTATTTTTCACCGTTAATTTTTTTTTACTTTAGTCGATGTTATCGGTAACACTTTAGTCGTGTGACTTGCTCGATTAACGTCAAGTTATAGTTTATATTGAATTTTAATCCCATCTTAAGAACCGTAATGTTTAATATGTAACATGAATTTTAAAGTCTCACCAAAATTTTCGATCTGATTAAACTCCTGATCAACTAATTGTACAGTTATTGAATCAATACTCATTTTATTTTATTTATAATTAGTGAGTAACTTTTGTTAATTTTTCCTGATCTACCAGTCGGAAAAAACTCATAAATCGAATAACTTTGAAGATGATTGTTGAATGAACCTTGTGAAACATTACACAATACTTTTATACAATTAGTTGTGTTCAAATCTACAGCTTTTTCTGATCGGTGAAGATCATCGCGTGATAAATTTTTTTTTTCAAACCCTAATATAGAGCTTATACTGTTTGGAACATCAAAATGTAGTCTTTTATCATATCTTATATATGATCTAAAATCTATATGATCCATAGTCATACTGAATCATAATATGTTCCGTTTAGTTAATTAAAGGTAATAACTCTTTAGAAATTTTATTGTTAATATCTTGAATGTCATAATACCTATCCTTCTTCAAATTCATATATAATTTTCACATCATCAATAAATCTATTATCTGTATCTCCGATAACTTATATTTCCAATCTGTTATTAGTTGAATTTATGTTCGGAAATGAATTAAGCGTTTTTAAACATATTAAAGCTATTTCCGAGTTCTCGTTGACGTTTAGAGATGGAAAATAATTTACAGATAATGTAGTATCATTACGACATTACCTGTTAAACTTAATACGATTGATTAATGCATTGTTAAAATCAATACATAAATGTCAGCAATTAAATGTGTTATAATCTTGGTAATTTTAATAGTTATATATAATTTTGTTTCTCTTAAAGTATTTTTGTAATTCAATTGGTAGAGGTAAATCACCGATGCTATCAAAACATATAACTTTATCATTATTTTTATAAAACACTACCCAATAACTTCCATCACCTGAACGATACGTCCAAGATTTAATATACCGCATTCAATCTGATGAAATTTCTTAGGCCAGTCATTTCGTGAAAAGATACCACGGAAATGACTGATGTTAAACTTTGTAACATATTTTATAATATCTCTAGATGTAAGTAATCTGTTAGGTAGTGTTTTCATCAGTTTTTTTTCTCGATCCTTTATTTTTAAAATCTAATGTGTTACCTTTTTTTCTTTTTGAATTTTGGATTGCATCATACACACTAGCAGTTCAAGACATTAAACTACCAAGTGTCGATAATCCTGCGGTATTAAGGGAATTACACCACCTGTCTGACCCGGTGCTAAAATCAGTCTTTTATCACTATAATTTTTCTTAACCTTTCTTTTTTTTTTACGCAGCTCGTGTCCCATTTTTTATTTTATTCACACGTCACCGTTTACCTTTACAGACTATTCCTATTTTATTTTAGCTTCCCTGTGTGCAAAAATTGGTGCTATAGATGTCACATAGAGTTCTAATTAGCAATGCGAAGTTATAAATTAATGCCTATTAACTTCTTTGAGATATACTTGGTACGCCAAACGCCAGGTTGATTGATATTATAAATACGATATTAGGTTAGGTGAGGTATCATATACATCTCTATAACCTCGCATGGTAATTATATTTAAGTAACAAAAGGTCAAATAGAAGTACATTTTACAGTTGAATAAACATCTAATGCAGGATCTATCAGAAGTTACAAAACAACGCATTCATGTCGCATAGAAGTACACATTATCAATAATTATAACGTCTATATGTGATCAATTAAATGCCTATATTTATATTCGCATGGATATCACATTGTTAACAACCTATTGCACATACTTTAAATGTAGAAAAGTACCTATTTATATTCATATATATTATTTATATATAAACCTACTTATCCAACATACCTAAGTTGATTGACTTGAATATATTTGTGTATTGTGTAATGTGTTCATGTAAGAATAAATTATAATAAAGTATTAATTTATTCATAATTTAATGATTAATATTTAGGTATTTAAATCACTTATAATAATATAACAACTAGGTAGGTACCTATAATATATTAATATATATAGGAATATACTATATAAAACCGCATAGCCAATAAACACAAAAGTAGATTGTAGGTAGTATGACTTACTTTATTGTGTACTTTATTACTTTTAAAACCTCAGTAGCTTGATATTATATATATATTAAAATACAATACTAATACTAGATAGTAGTAGTCAGTAAGATTATAGCAAAAATTATACACTAATTATTCTTATTAGGATAAAATATAGTATAGGAATAATAACAAATAACAGTATTATCCAAGTAAATGCATAATTTTATTTAATAAAGATCATGTAACAATGTAATTGCAACTGCTTTTACATCAGAAATATTAAAAAATAAACACTTATTCTTAATATCACACATATTAATAAGAAAACTATCTGTTTCATTAAATATATCTACATAGAAGTCTCCAACAATATCAGACACTAATGGATTATCAAAAAATGGGACTGCGTTGTATTTTACAACTTCAAAATATACACTTCCATTAGCCTTTTTAATAATTTTTTTAATACAAATAATGACATTGTTTTTCAACAAAAAATACATATTTTTCTTGTTTACAGAACTTAAAATACAATTTTCAGTTATTACATTTTCATAAAGAGTATCTGTGGGATCAGGATGAAATACATGATTATAAACTATTTCATTTTTTAAAATTGGATAACTAGCAATTGGTTCAACTATCTCAATATTTTTTTGTTCTATTATTCTATTGTATACATCTTGAAGGGGAAAACGAGCATTTTTTAATGACATTTTAATCATTTGTAGGCAATTTTCAAATTTGAACGCACTAAATTTGTCCAGTGGTCCATGTATCTTAACAAAATGTGCTATATGAATTAAACCATGTACATTATAGGTAATATACTCTTCACCATATAAAAAAGAATATTCTTCAACAAATTGTCTTAATAAATCATTGGCAACATCATTGTAAGCCATACATGTATCATTAGATAACAGGAGTCTAATGGCACAATGTAATATCATAAAGTGTTTGTAGAGAGATTTTTTTAATCTACCCTTTAGTACAATAGGGCCAGAGTATAACAAAAAAGATCTAAACTCTGTCGCTTTCCAATACTCCAGTTCTTCTAAAGACCGAGGGGAACGACTAAATTCTTTGGGGAAAAATGCTTTAAGATAAATAAGCTCTGAAGAAATTTCATTAGAAATATCATCATTCAAAAATCGAACTGGTTTTTTGCATTTTTCCAAAATAACAATAATCTTTTGACAACACCCAAACATATATTGTGCATATATTCTAATACCACGTTGTCTACTATATTTGTATTAAATTTGGTTAGTGGACAAAAACCTTTATGATAGTCTTCATCGTGTTGATTACGAAATGAAATATTTGTTCTTAAAGAAGAATTTAAGTCAGGAAAAGCCATTCGATTATTTAGAAAAACACCTTCTACAATACATGAATTACAGCTATGGTAGGAATTGTGCCCTTTTACATTCAAAATAAAAGCCTTTGCTGGGGCATCACAAATTATCTGGCTAATATTTAAAAAAAAAATTTTGTTATTGATAGACAAGCCACTGACTAATAATAATTCCATTTCAGAAATGAATGGATTTAAAAAATCAGATATTGAATTTGGTTTTTTATATTTATCATGGTAAATTCCAACAGGTACAACTATTTTAGATAATTCATGAATATCAATAAATGAAATTAATATAGGCCAAAAGTTGGATTTTGAACTTTTTGTTGTCGGAAGACCATCAATATTCAAACTTAATTTAACTATAGAAGTATCTTTAATTTTATCAAAGTATTTAGTTAAAATTGGTGTAATCATGAACTCAATACCTATATGAATATAAGATCCTGGTTCTATACTAATAATTTCATGTTTTTTAGGAGTTTTTAATAAGGTTCTCGAATCTTTGGGTAATTTGAGACCTTCTGATCTCAAAATTACTAAAAGCTCATTTACAAAGTTATGTGATACATGGTATTTAGAAATTAACTTTTGTAATTTATTTTCCAATGAAATATTATTATCACAATCATTAACATAACAGTCACTTGCAAAATTATCCGTAACACATTCAGCAGTAGTATGTATTACTGTAGTACTAGTTGAGTTAGATTTTGAAAGGCTAATATCTGAACATACGGTCATTTCTGTAGTATCTTCAGACAATGGTGTTACTGGAGTGAAGTTATTTGAGAGTTCCTCCTCTGGTTGTGTTGTTACTTCCATGCTAATACAACCTGATTCCTTTTCGAGTGGATTAGCTGGTTTAATATTTTTAGATAGAATAGTACGTTGAAATTGTCTTCTTGACATTGCATGAATTTCTTTTTTTTTTTTCAACTATAATTAAAACAATAAATTGTATTATTAATGATCAAGAGTGATGCATTTTAATTATGGTGTACAAAGTGAAGCAAGTCTCCAACTAAATATTTGTAGTTATATTTAAATATAATTGTGTACTAATTAATGTGTTCGATGTTAATCTGCTAATAAATAATATAAAAATATAATTATAAATCATTTTAGTAACATTTTAGTTAATACATGTATTTGTAATGCTCAAGTTTATCTATATTATATTAAAAAATCTGGAAAAATAATCCCTTTAAGGTGCATAACAAATTTAATAAATAAGGTTCGTTTGATTCATCTTTTTTATCAACAATTGAATTATTATAGTTATACTATGTCATAAGTGTTCCCATTGAATAGAGCGTACAGTTTATAAAGTTTATTAGATTACAATTATACACACCATAATTACTATAAATGATAAAGAGTATTGAATATTATTTAGATATATTTATTGTTTTCTCTCTTGTGAATCTCTGATTACCATGGCGAAACCATTCTTTCACATGTTCTTCGAAAACCACATCAGTATAACTAAAATTAATTCTACCTATTTCTATGGAAAAAATAAAAAATAAACAAGATTTTTAAAATAAGATACAATCATTTTTGTTTTTAAACAATAACTTTAATTTACCTTTCATTATATTAATTATTTTAAGATTTTCAAGGCGGAAATTATTTCGAAATCCGGTCCATGAGCATTTTGATGAAAGCTCGTTTGTAAACAAGCGTTGTAAAATGCGCTTAACAAAATTTTTAATATTCTTACCGCCAATAGTAGAAATGAAATTTATCTATGAATCAAACATTATATTTATGTATGAGAATAATTATGAAAAAGAAACTACTAGGATACCATTTTCTTTTCAAACTGCTCATCATTTTTTATTTTTTCATCAATATTTATAATATTTTGAAAGTCATTAATAGGAAATATAGAAAAACTATCATCCAATGGTTGTTTATTAGCTGGCATAGTTGATGAATCTAATAAATATTTTTCGATTCTATCCATTCTTCCATCAAGTCGTTTAATATAACTGTAAATATTTCTGAGAAGAATTACTTCAGCAGTTTCCACTACAAATGTTCACAAAAATATAATATTAATACCTACACAATTTAAATTTCTGAAAAGGTATTTTTTTTAAAATATTTATTGAAATTGATTAAAAAATAGAAATATTTTATTTATATAGTAGGTATTCATTACCAGGTTCATCAGAAACTATGTTATGATTTACAATATTTGATAAATCCTGCACTGAATGTGTGTTTAAACAAGACATGTTGAAATTTTCTTGTTGAGACGTTTCATTCAAGTTTATTTGTTCATTATCACTTTGATCTATAGAAATAATATTATTAAAAAATTAGTTAAAAGATTTTATGATTATTATTTGGTACTAAATAATATGAACCAATTGCATAATGTGTTTAAAGATTGTTAATATAATATATTGGACAAATTTAGCAATATTAAGATAAATTGATGAACACTAAAAAAAAAAAAAAACAGTATGGAAAACAGTATGAATTAATGATATTCATTACAGTAGATAATTGACAAATATACTTTCCAGGGTTATCAAATACAGAAATCATTTCACTAATTGTACTCTGTGGCATAGATGAAAATACATGTGAATTACTATTGCTTTCATATACATTTGGATTGTTCATGTGTCCTGATTCGGACATCTGAGAATTGCCTTCAATATTTTGAAGTGTATTTATCACATCTGTAAATAATTCATTACTTAATTTAAAATGAAATCATTTTATATTTTTTATTTTATGCATTAAGATAGAAAGTACATACATGGTATGCTGCAATTATTAATATTGCTATTAGATACAGCTGCAGGCTCACCAGATATACAATTTGAGTTAAAATTATTGCTGTATTGATTATAAAGAATACTTTTACTTGGACTTTTACTGGACTTTTTAGAAGGATTAATACTATGGCCAATTTTTATAGGAGAATCGCATATGTCTAAAAATTAAATTTCATGGGTTAACTTATTTTATTGAATTTATATAAAATATTAAGCATTCATCTACCACTGTCAGTATCTTCATTGTTATTTTTTAATCCTTTTCTTTTCCTTTTTCCTCGCCCAAGACTTCTTTCAGATTCTGATAAAAATATTTCTCTTTCTTTTTGTACTGCTTTATCATATGAATCTATATATATTTAAAAATTATGCAAAACAATAAGGTAAACGAAAATCACAATAAAACATACCATAACTTTCACCAATAATATTTACTGGGAAAGATGACCAGTCTACGTTTGGTTCATCTGCTTTTATTATCATTAAAGAAGTAACTCTTTGTTTACTTGGCCATCGACAGAAATCACCTGTACGGGTACTAAAGGTCCAATTACTTGGAATAACAGAATATTTATTTTCATCTTCAAAAAATCCTATTTTCCACTGAAAATATTAAAATAAAATAAATAATTATGTGCATAGTTTGCCTGTATATCTAAAAAGAATTAATTTAACTGTCAAAGACTGAAGACAACTATTTATTTGAGTATTCTTTGTTATCCTAATAATCCTACATTATGTGTTTACTAGATAAGTACTTAACTTAAAAATAAATGGTTTTCACAAAATTATTTTTCACCATAACTTTTCAAATGTTGAATTAGGTAGGTACCTACATAGGTACTTAGGTTAGGTTAGTTAGGTATTGTTAAAAAAATAAAATAAATTTAATATTTACTTATAGGTATAATAGTTATTCGCTCTATAGTTTTTATTTGAATCGTACCTAGGTATTTTAAAAGTTTTATATATGCAGAGTTGTAAAATATTAAATAGGTATCTACTTGGTATACCTATACTCAGATTCATAGGTGTCAATATGTCATACAGAGAGGACTGATTCAGTAAAAGAATCTGTAGAAGACCTAGGTGTATATTGATTACTGTCATTACTGATTAGGTATTAAGCATTAAATAATATGTAAAAACACTAAAAACATATTTTGTAAAACATCTTTCTTTGGACATTTTATTTTATATAACTATATCTATATTACTTAACATAATTTTTCAATACTTCCATCACTCTCCTTCGAGGTGTAAAGGCCTCTTCAGAAATGAGGAAATTTACCTATACCTGTGTTAACGTCACCATACACTGCAGCGGTGACGGTAAAATTTTATTGTCTTGGCGATTGTGCCAGGCTTCATTTTATATCTATGGCTGCAGTGTGTGCTGAGTGGTGATTGTGGGGGTCCTTTACATGTATGATTTAAAATATTATCTATTATAATTTTTAATTACCTGTTTTATTACTGGATCCATTTGTTATTTTCGATAAGTACACTGTACTCAAACACGGTGATCAGTGATTAAGAATCCGGAGTTGTAATCCGGAGACATAAAACGAATGTGTAACAATATAATATTCTGAAACGAGTGAAACGCAACTACGCAAGTACGCACCGTGCTAACAAGTAACAACAATAATAATATCATACTGTTATTACCAAATAAGTTGAATAAAAACAACCGAAAATAGCGGTAATGATAAATGATAATATATTAATAATACTTAAACAACCTCTCATATAAATATCATGCAGCTGTTATTATTGTACTGCGATAATGAGATGTGTATGTGACTTCCAAAAGAAGTTAGAGAATTAATATTACTTATAATTAAATTTATAAATATCATTTACTATTTTTATTATTTGAAAATACCCAAGTACAATATATAACAAGATTTGCGACAACCTGAAGACGTTGTATTATAAATCTTATTATTAATGGGATGTTATGTTGTGAACTTCGAATAATTAAACCTCTCTATAACTTAAAAATTTAAGATAATATGAAACTTTTATTTTGCACACAATATTGACTTCCTGGAGAAGTTAAATTCAAAATAAATATAATTTGTACTTCTATGCGAGATACATTTTAGGACTTCTCATAGTCAACATAATTATTACATCTCTTATATACAACATCCTTAATAATTATTTTAAAATGTATCGTTAATTAACTATAGAAGTAAAATGGTGAGGTTACAATTAAAACTTAAAACCACTATCGCTGAGAACTAATGTTCATCATTTTGCACACAGGGTTTCATTGTGTTAGCTACTGTGTACGCTACAATTTTCTCTTTTCTAGGTGTATCTTTTGCTTTATATCTTTCCAAAGCACGGAGTTCTAACACCTCATCAGCGTTATGTCTATCTTCTAATTGTTTACTAGTCACATACACAATATCGTTATCATGACATGCAGTATTCAATAGGTTTATTTCTTTATCGCTACGATCTAACCTCTTTTTTAAATTTCGTATCAGTCCACAATACTGATATTTTGGAACATGGGTTTCAAACGAAAGACTATTTTTAAGGAAATTTTCGAAACCTTTGCCAGTCTTATCTGATTCCCACTTACGGGTTGAACGCATCATCTATAACTGATTATAATTTGAAAATTCTAGAGTATTTACAAGAAAATTGATTTGATTGTACAGAAAGATAAATTAGATGTTTTAAACGTATATGCTCAAATAATAAAGAAACCATCAAGACACGGACCATTATTACCTGATACTATACGTGCTATTATAGTTGGTTCTAGTGGTTCAGGTAAAACAAATATAATGTATAACCTAATCACACATGAAAAGGGATTAAGACTTGAGAATATCTATTTATACTCTATAACTTCTAATCAAGAAAAAAATGTTTTATTAAAAAAAATAATAGGTAATATAAAAGGTGCGAATTTTTTCATTTGTGGTCCGCAGTCAGTAATTAGGGAATTCTTCTTAATGTGTAGACATTCAGGTGCTAGAAACAGTTATATCAAGTTTATTATTTCCAATAAATAAAGACAAAGTTTGGTTAGAAAATTTGGTAATATCAAACGTAAAATAATGGATATTAAGCGTGGTGTTATAGATTCTGATAACTATTTTCGTGAAACATTTAAACCTTTACTAGAACCATTAAGTACACTGTCAGATAAAAATACTTCACATATCTCCGACACTATCAAAAAAGAAGAAACCGTGTACGCTAGTGATGAAGATAGCGATAGTGTACTAGATTCATTGTTTGACAATTTTTTAATTTCAAATCCTAAATCATAACGTTGTGATAAATCTTATGGTATGCATTACGATGCGATTAATAATCAACTTAAAATATCAAATATACCTGTTACTTTCGAACACGGTAAATTACACTTGCTCGATAATAACTATCCTTGGACTAAAGGACTTTGGTCTTTATTATGTGAAAAAGTTTAAAAAAATATGACAATGGAAGACATGGATTCATATTATAATATTTTAAAACTAACTAAAGTCTTTTTAAAAGAAGACGGGAACCTCAGTTAGTTCTAAAATTACAGAACTTCCAACAGGTCAGCTATTTAAATTTAGTTTATCGCCAACGACTAAGAAAGGTTCTGGATTATATAAAGATGTAATACCTACCTCAAACACGAATAGTGTACTATGATTATCCGAATGAATTAGTTACTAAATTGAATCTTATAACATCATCTCAAATTGCTGGTAATAGTGGTGTAAATATTGAAATCATATCTATTTAAGAAGAATTACGTGAAAGGAATATAATAGTATAATGTCTACATTAGAGTGAATAGCTAATAAGCTACATCGACCTACAAGAAAAATATTTCCCAGTCGTAGTGTAATAACACGATTTAAAGATGACCTTTGGCAAGCTGATTTAATAGACATGCAATCTCATTCTAATCAAAATATTGGTTTTGAATACATTTTAGTTGTTATAGATACGTACACAAAATATGTATGGGTAGAATCATTGAAAATGATCCATACCTACTTTGATTTTGAATGAAATTTATTTAATATTATTTTGTATATTGTCCGGGCCACCTTCTTCTGTTTTAACCCTTTATAGGTCTCTGGTAGCTATATTTACCAAGCAGGTAAAATCAGTTTTTTAATTTTCTACTGATGAGTTTTTGGTGTATTATCTTACCACCTGATGCAATGGGTAATTTAACGCTATACGAATGGTTAGCCTGTACGTGAATGTTGTTATCGTTATTATGTTATCGGTAAATATCAAAGTGGTGGTAAATTATTATACCACTGCCCTATAAAGGCCGTTTTTCTTTATCACTTTATAAAATGCAAAGTATTAATTTTAGATAAATTTCGTATACACAAGTTAGAATCAGTGATACCATATCTATCGTTTGGAAACATAAAAATTTTAAGTGGTAAACTATTATACCACTGACTATTTAGAACATAGGTTAAAACATGTTTTTGGTAAACTATATTACCACTTCAAATTTTGGTTATTTTAAGTTCAATAAATGAAAAAAAAAATTTTTTATTACAAATCATTTCTCTATAGACACGTGGGTGCCCATATACCAATTTTTAGATCTATTGGGTTATTAGCGCCTTATGCCCTATAAAGGGCAATAGTAGGTATTATAGCCCATATTAGTGGAGCTTGCTTAATTGTAAATATCACTTTGCGTTGGTATTTTTTAAAGCTTGATAATACTACACAAAACTCAAATTATAATAATTATAATTTGATCTCCATATTTTTTTTTTGTTCATAAATCTACTCATGTCTCATATTGATTAATTATTTATAGTTTTTCACAAATAATTATAAGTTTACGTTTCAATAATTTTCAAATGCTAAACTAAATATTATGCTCAGTAAAACCATTTGTGAATCGATGTTTGTAGAAACGTCACGATTCATAGGTATATTTTATGAAATTTAGATGTTAGTAAAAGCGTATACTATTATTATATTCATATTATGTGTTTCTATGCGTTGAATGAAAAAAAAACCATCTTTATAATTGTATTATTAGTAGCTATATGATATATTTTAATAATTATTTATTCTTAAATTTATTTTATTTTCAAAAATATTTATATTATACAGTTTTTATCAATTATCCAAAAGTTTTAAATAATTGACTCATGACGTTTATTCATTAAATCTTAAAATTGATTATTATACAATTCTGTACCATTATCTGTTTGTAATAATTTTGGATTAGCTTATTTTAATATAGGTAATAATTATTAATTCTTTAAATGATTATTAGAAATTTTGAATAAAAAGGAAATATGGTTATACATTCAGTTGAGGAATTGATTATATTCTACATAACCTATCATTTATTGTGTGTATAATATATTGATGGTAATTGTAAATTCACAACTAGGCTCAATCTTCTGAAAGGTTATAAGGGAAGTAATACGTGAGTGAGTGGGGGAACTACAGTCCACAATTTTAAAAAAAGCCCAAAATTCTTTTTATTATATCTCCAAGTACATTTTTATAACAAATTTCTAAATAATCCATAATAGTGATAAATGACTGGTAATATTAATTTATTATAACTGATTTTTTCATATGTTAAAGAAAATAACGCCTAAATTGTGATTATAAAACAATATAAACACATCCAGTACTGCAGCTATAATTAACAAATATTATTAAGTTGAAAATTAATTGTACCATTTGCACTAATAGACATTAAATAAAAGTTTTTATTTCAAATTTCTGAAGTAAGAAATTAATTGATATTACATTTATTTGTTCTCATTGTTACTTTGGGCAGAAATTTAGGTACTCGATATAAATGTTTCATTCTGTACAATATTTTTCTATAAAATAATTATTTAACTTATTCAATAATATTAATAATTAATCAATATTCCAAATAATACAACTTAGAATATACAATATATTATAATTAAATTACCTATAGTACCTATTTTGGTTATACTGCCTTGATTTTAATATTGCATTATAACTCCAATTCAATCGTGTATTAATATTGCATATCAATGAATGTTTAAAAACATTATTTTAATGAAAAGTAAAATACCGTAATATTGAGAAATATTAGATATTGGTTAAATAAAGATTGAGGCTTTCGGCAGTTATACCGCGGAAAAACTGTGAACACCTGTCGCTTAATAAAACACTTACTCAATTCGACCTAGATAATGATTATTGCACAAAATTAAGAATTATTACGATTACGTAAATGAATATTACGATTATTATGCGTCGGACCTTACTCCCCTGGTACATCACCGTCTGTCACACAGAACACATAATTTCGGATGTAAACTATGATTAATTCGATGTAATATTTTGACAGTATATTCAGCAGCTACTATTAGTTTACGTTCCAACATTAGTACTTATACTCTCAAATTAATCGTTCCAATAGATTTATTATAAATCATTATGAAAATATTATAGTCTAAAATTGCTGTCGTGACTCATAATTGACTACTTTTTGAAAAAAAATTGTTGATAATATTAAACAGAGATGAATTACATTTCTAAAAGCCAAAAAATAATGTTATCGAATAATCATATAAATAATAGCCATTAATGGCTTTTGACCAGATAAAATTTGGTTCGGGGTTCGTCACATAGCGACTTTTACACTAAATAATATAATATTCCGAATCCTATGAAATATAGTTAGTTAACGGTGCGGTTTGATCTGGGAAGCTACCGAGTAAAACTCAATGGTCCGTTCGAAATATTGACCGGTTTTGAGTGATTGGTCGTACTTTTTTTTTCATGGTTAAAACGTTGTCGAAAATATAATATATGTAGTATACAATATGTTTTCTGACTATATTGCCAATCTGATGCGGTCACTTGTATTTGAACATCTCAAAACAATGTGACAACACGAACTACGAAAACAATATGCTTATTGTATTGATTTAAATCATTCGATTGCGACCCTAAATAATAAGTTGGCGACCCCCAAAGGGGTCGCGACCCCCAGGTTGAGAAACACTGCTATAGAGGGTTCTACGACAAAGTATACCGGTCAAAATTTCCCCAAACCAAAATATCCCCGCAAAAATATTCCATGACATAATATACCCCGCAAATATTAATTCAAAATTTACGTTTTTATGCCTGTTACATGGATACTAATACATTAATAGAATAGAAAAAAAATATTCGTCAAAGATTAGATACTTATTTATTTATTTATTTATTCAGCCAAAACAATTTTAATTAAATAATTACAATAAAATACATTATAATAATGGCTG
This sequence comes from Schizaphis graminum, assembly GCA_020882235.1. NCBI lineage: Eukaryota > Metazoa > Arthropoda > Insecta > Hemiptera > Aphididae > Schizaphis > Schizaphis graminum. The sequence continues at coordinate 97,268,388 of CM037033.1, forward strand.
ATACATATACCAACTGAGCTATAAGCTTGTATCTGGTATACGGAGTTCAACGATATTATTGTATTTATAATACACAATAAAACACGTACCTATTATAATATTAAGTTATGCGCTATTGATTTTAAATATCTATTTTTATTAGTGTCACTATAACCTTTTACAACAGCAACTAACCGCTCGTCCAAATCTTTTTAGTCACGCCTTTTTTTCTGTTGAGTCACTCCAGATATTTGTTGTTCCATATGTTTGCCTCCTGTAGACCTAGTTCTCGCTTCAACATGTTTATGAATTTCCACACTGTTACATGTGGTTAGCTCCCAGTGCAGAATTAAATGATCTATGCCATACCTCTACTGCATTCTTTGTCCTGGGAGAACATTGCATTACAGCATCAAACATATTCCATATTTTAATTGGAAAAGTAGGAGCTCTTTGTCTACCACCTCGTATTGGTTTCCCTATCCATGTATCTTCAAAATAATCAACAACTGTTTGTAAATCTTCCTCAGTTTCTACGTAAAAGTTGGAATTAATTAGTTCTTCAAATGCAGAAATAACATTATTCACAGGTGCAAAAGCGAGAGTCAATAATTTTTTTATTTCGTGGACAAATATTACGTAGATTATTTAGATAAAGTGCGATTATTACTTATAATCGCAACTTTTATAATAAACGTCAACATTTATTATTTAACCGGGAAATTTTTACTAGGGATATTTTCCCTAGTAAAAATTTCCCGGTTAAATAAAGATTGAGGCTTTCGGCAGTTATACCGCGGAAAAACTGTGAACACCTGTCGCTTAATAAAACACTTACTCAATTCGACCTAGATAATGATTATTGCACAAAATTAAGAATTATTACGATTACGTAAATGAATATTACGATTATTATGCGTCGGACCTTACTCCCCTGGTACATCACCGTCTGTCACACAGAACACATAATTTCGGATGTAAACTATGATTAATTCGATGTAATATTTTGACAGTATATTCAGCAGCTACTATTAGTTTACGTTCCAACATTAGTACTTATACTCTCAAATTAATCGTTCCAATAGATTTATTATAAATCATTATGAAAATATTATAGTCTAAAATTGCTGTCGTGACTCATAATTGACTACTTTTTGAAAAAAAATTGTTGATAATATTAAACAGAGATGAATTACATTTCTAAAAGCCAAAAAATAATGTTATCGAATAATCATATAAATAATAGCCATTAATGGCTTTTGACCAGATAAAATTTGGTTCGGGGTTCGTCACATAGCGACTTTTACACTAAATAATATAATATTCCGAATCCTATGAAATATAGTTAGTTAACGGTGCGGTTTGATCTGGGAAGCTACCGAGTAAAACTCAATGGTCCGTTCGAAATATTGACCGGTTTTGAGTGATTGGTCGTACTTTTTTTTTTCATGGTTAAAACGTTGTCGAAAATATAATATATGTAGTATACAATATGTTTTCTGACTATATTGCCAATCTGATGCGGTCACTTGTATTTGAACATCTCAAAACAATGTGACAACACGAACTACGAAAACAATATGCTTATTATTTCTACAAAATTAATTTTGATGATCGTTAATCGGTTTTAATTCCGTAAATTTTATTTGAATCAATCAGAAAAATGTACATTTGTCCTATAGAGCAGTGTTTCTCAACCTTTTAACTGTGGCAACCCCTTTTTTAAATTTAAATTTTTTAGCGACCCCTACATATATATTTTTACATACTCGCTTAGATTATCATTATAAATAATCTAGACTCTAGATTATTTATAATTTTTTATCTTAATCTACCTAAGTGTTCTTCTATGATAATACACATTTCATTTATTTCATTTTTTGTTAATATATTTTCCTGAGTCATGTTAAAAAAATATGAAAAAAATCACATTGAGAAGAACTTTACCTATGACGTAGTGTTTTATTTTTTTTGATAGTGGTAACCAATAATTTTTAATAATTAAATGAAAAAAACCTTAAGTTCTCAAACTGATAACTTTAATTTCATTCATGTTATTAAAAAAATTAAAACACTACGTCACAGGTAAAATTCTTCTCAATGTGATTTGAACTTTTTGTGATTTTGATATAAATATTGAGGGAGTAAAATTGTTCCGCACAAAACAGTTTTTAACCATGTTACACGTGTATAAGACAGAGACAACACATGCGGGTTTAGCGTCCTCTTAATAGACGTCATAGAGTAATATCGCTTTAAAAATGATAATAGTGTGTTTTCCATTTTAATATAAATAATCTATACTCGTAATAGGTATGTAATATAATAATATTTTATTGATTTTATTTTTTTATTATTTGAGCTTTTAATTTTCGTATTGATTTAAATCATTCGATTGCGACCCTAAATAATAAGTTGGCGACCCCCAAAGGGGTCGCGACCCCCAGGTTGAGAAACACTGCTATAGAGGGTTCTACGACAAAGTATACCGGTCAAAATTTCCCCAAACCAAAATATCCCCGCAAAAATATTCCATGACATAATATACCCCGCAAATATTAATTCAAAATTTACGTTTTTATGCCTGTTACATGGATACTAATACATTAATAGAATAGAAAAAAAATATTCGTCAAAGATTAGATACTTATTTATTTATTTATTTATTCAGCCAAAACAATTTTAATTAAATAATTACAATAAAATACATTATAATAATGGCTGATACATATACCAACTGAGCTATAAGCTTGTATCTGGTATACGGAGTTCAACGATATTATTGTATTTATAATACACAATAAAACACGTACCTATTATAATATTAAGTTATGCGCTATTGATTTTAAATATCTATTTTTATTAGTGTCACTATAACCTTTTACAACAGCAACTAACCGCTCGTCCAAATCTTTTTAGTCACGCCTTTTTTTCTGTTGAGTCACTCCAGATATTTGTTGTTCCATATGTTTGCCTCCTGTAGACCTAGTTCTCGCTTCAACATGTTTATGAATTTCCACACTGTTACATGTGGTTAGCTCCCAGTGCAGAATTAAATGATCTATGCCATACCTCTACTGCATTCTTTGTCCTGGGAGAACATTGCATTACAGCATCAAACATATTCCATATTTTAATTGGAAAAGTAGGAGCTCTTTGTCTACCACCTCGTATTGGTTTCCCTATCCATGTATCTTCAAAATAATCAACAACTGTTTGTAAATCTTCCTCAGTTTCTACGTAAAAGTTGGAATTAATTAGTTCTTCAAATGCAGAAATAACATTATTCACAGGTGCAAAAGCGAGAGTCAATAATTTTTTTATTTCGTGGACAAATATTACGTAGATTATTTAGATAAAGTGCGATTATTACTTATAATCGCAACTTTTATAATAAACGTCAACATTTATTATTTAACCGGGAAATTTTTACTAGGGATATTTTCCCTAGTAAAAATTTCCCGGTTAAATAAAGATTGAGGCTTTCGGCAGTTATACCGCGGAAAAACTGTGAACACCTGTCGCTTAATAAAACACTTACTCAATTCGACCTAGATAATGATTATTGCACAAAATTAAGAATTATTACGATTACGTAAATGAATATTACGATTATTATGCGTCGGACCTTACTCCCCTGGTACATCACCGTCTGTCACACAGAACACATAATTTCGGATGTAAACTATGATTAATTCGATGTAATATTTTGACAGTATATTCAGCAGCTACTATTAGTTTACGTTCCAACATTAGTACTTATACTCTCAAATTAATCGTTCCAATAGATTTATTATAAATCATTATGAAAATATTATAGTCTAAAATTGCTGTCGTGACTCATAATTGACTACTTTTTGAAAAAAAATTGTTGATAATATTAAACAGAGATGAATTACATTTCTAAAAGCCAAAAAATAATGTTATCGAATAATCATATAAATAATAGCCATTAATGGCTTTTGACCAGATAAAATTTGGTTCGGGGTTCGTCACATAGCGACTTTTACACTAAATAATATAATATTCCGAATCCTATGAAATATAGTTAGTTAACGGTGCGGTTTGATCTGGGAAGCTACCGAGTAAAACTCAATGGTCCGTTCGAAATATTGACCGGTTTTGAGTGATTGGTCGTACTTTTTTTTTCATGGTTAAAACGTTGTCGAAAATATAATATATGTAGTATACAATATGTTTTCTGACTATATTGCCAATCTGATGCGGTCACTTGTATTTGAACATCTCAAAACAATGTGACAACACGAACTACGAAAACAATATGCTTATTATTTCTACAAAATTAATTTTGATGATCGTTAATCGGTTTTAATTCCGTAAATTTTATTTGAATCAATCAGAAAAATGTACATTTGTCCTATAGAGCAGTGTTTCTCAACCTTTTAACTGTGGCAACCCCTTTTTTAAATTTAAATTTTTTAGCGACCCCTACATATATATTTTTACATACTCGCTTAGATTATCATTATAAATAATCTAGACTCTAGATTATTTATAATTTTTTATCTTAATCTACCTAAGTGTTCTTCTATGATAATACACATTTCATTTATTTCATTTTTTGTTAATATATTTTCCTGAGTCATGTTAAAAAAATATGAAAAAAATCACATTGAGAAGAACTTTACCTATGACGTAGTGTTTTATTTTTTTTGATAGTGGTAACCAATAATTTTTAATAATTAAATGAAAAAAACCTTAAGTTCTCAAACTGATAACTTTAATTTCATTCATGTTATTAAAAAAATTAAAACACTACGTCACAGGTAAAATTCTTCTCAATGTGATTTGAACTTTTTGTGATTTTGATATAAATATTGAGGGAGTAAAATTGTTCCGCACAAAACAGTTTTTAACCATGTTACACGTGTATAAGACAGAGACAACACATGCGGGTTTAGCGTCCTCTTAATAGACGTCATAGAGTAATATCGCTTTAAAAATGATAATAGTGTGTTTTCCATTTTAATATAAATAATCTATACTCGTAATAGGTATGTAATATAATAATATTTTATTGATTTTATTTTTTTATTATTTGAGCTTTTAATTTTCGTATTGATTTAAATCATTCGATTGCGACCCTAAATAATAAGTTGGCGACCCCCAAAGGGGTCGCGACCCCCAGGTTGAGAAACACTGCTATAGAGGGTTCTACGACAAAGTATACCGGTCAAAATTTCCCCAAACCAAAATATCCCCGCAAAAATATTCCATGACATAATATACCCCGCAAATATTAATTCAAAATTTACGTTTTTATGCCTGTTACATGGATACTAATACATTAATAGAATAGAAAAAAAATATTCGTCAAAGATTAGATACTTATTTATTTATTTATTTATTCAGCCAAAACAATTTTAATTAAATAATTACAATAAAATACATTATAATAATGGCTGATACATATACCAACTGAGCTATAAGCTTGTATCTGGTATACGGAGTTCAACGATATTATTGTATTTATAATACACAATAAAACACGTACCTATTATAATATTAAGTTATGCGCTATTGATTTTAAATATCTATTTTTATTAGTGTCACTATAACCTTTTACAACAGCAACTAACCGCTCGTCCAAATCTTTTTAGTCACGCCTTTTTTTCTGTTGAGTCACTCCAGATATTTGTTGTTCCATATGTTTGCCTCCTGTAGACCTAGTTCTCGCTTCAACATGTTTATGAATTTCCACACTGTTACATGTGGTTAGCTCCCAGTGCAGAATTAAATGATCTATGCCATACCTCTACTGCATTCTTTGTCCTGGGAGAACATTGCATTACAGCATCAAACATATTCCATATTTTAATTGGAAAAGTAGGAGCTCTTTGTCTACCACCTCGTATTGGTTTCCCTATCCATGTATCTTCAAAATAATCAACAACTGTTTGTAAATCTTCCTCAGTTTCTACGTAAAAGTTGGAATTAATTAGTTCTTCAAATGCAGAAATAACATTATTCACAGGTGCAAAAGCGAGAGTCAATAATTTTTTTATTTCGTGGACAAATATTACGTAGATTATTTAGATAAAGTGCGATTATTACTTATAATCGCAACTTTTATAATAAACGTCAACATTTATTATTTAACCGGGAAATTTTTACTAGGGATATTTTCCCTAGTAAAAATTTCCCGGTTAAATAAAGATTGAGGCTTTCGGCAGTTATACCGCGGAAAAACTGTGAACACCTGTCGCTTAATAAAACACTTACTCAATTCGACCTAGATAATGATTATTGCACAAAATTAAGAATTATTACGATTACGTAAATGAATATTACGATTATTATGCGTCGGACCTTACTCCCCTGGTACATCACCGTCTGTCACACAGAACACATAATTTCGGATGTAAACTATGATTAATTCGATGTAATATTTTGACAGTATATTCAGCAGCTACTATTAGTTTACGTTCCAACATTAGTACTTATACTCTCAAATTAATCGTTCCAATAGATTTATTATAAATCATTATGAAAATATTATAGTCTAAAATTGCTGTCGTGACTCATAATTGACTACTTTTTGAAAAAAAATTGTTGATAATATTAAACAGAGATGAATTACATTTCTAAAAGCCAAAAAATAATGTTATCGAATAATCATATAAATAATAGCCATTAATGGCTTTTGACCAGATAAAATTTGGTTCGGGGTTCGTCACATAGCGACTTTTACACTAAATAATATAATATTCCGAATCCTATGAAATATAGTTAGTTAACGGTGCGGTTTGATCTGGGAAGCTACCGAGTAAAACTCAATGGTCCGTTCGAAATATTGACCGGTTTTGAGTGATTGGTCGTACTTTTTTTTTTCATGGTTAAAACGTTGTCGAAAATATAATATATGTAGTATACAATATGTTTTCTGACTATATTGCCAATCTGATGCGGTCACTTGTATTTGAACATCTCAAAACAATGTGACAACACGAACTACGAAAACAATATGCTTATTATTTCTACAAAATTAATTTTGATGATCGTTAATCGGTTTTAATTCCGTAAATTTTATTTGAATCAATCAGAAAAATGTACATTTGTCCTATAGAGCAGTGTTTCTCAACCTTTTAACTGTGGCAACCCCTTTTTTAAATTTAAATTTTTTAGCGACCCCTACATATATATTTTTACATACTCGCTTAGATTATCATTATAAATAATCTAGACTCTAGATTATTTATAATTTTTTATCTTAATCTACCTAAGTGTTCTTCTATGATAATACACATTTCATTTATTTCATTTTTTGTTAATATATTTTCCTGAGTCATGTTAAAAAAATATGAAAAAAATCACATTGAGAAGAACTTTACCTATGACGTAGTGTTTTATTTTTTTTGATAGTGGTAACCAATAATTTTTAATAATTAAATGAAAAAAACCTTAAGTTCTCAAACTGATAACTTTAATTTCATTCATGTTATTAAAAAAATTAAAACACTACGTCACAGGTAAAATTCTTCTCAATGTGATTTGAACTTTTTGTGATTTTGATATAAATATTGAGGGAGTAAAATTGTTCCGCACAAAACAGTTTTTAACCATGTTACACGTGTATAAGACAGAGACAACACATGCGGGTTTAGCGTCCTCTTAATAGACGTCATAGAGTAATATCGCTTTAAAAATGATAATAGTGTGTTTTCCATTTTAATATAAATAATCTATACTCGTAATAGGTATGTAATATAATAATATTTTATTGATTTTATTTTTTTATTATTTGAGCTTTTAATTTTCGTATTGATTTAAATCATTCGATTGCGACCCTAAATAATAAGTTGGCGACCCCCAAAGGGGTCGCGACCCCCAGGTTGAGAAACACTGCTATAGAGGGTTCTACGACAAAGTATACCGGTCAAAATTTCCCCAAACCAAAATATCCCCGCAAAAATATTCCATGACATAATATACCCCGCAAATATTAATTCAAAATTTACGTTTTTATGCCTGTTACATGGATACTAATACATTAATAGAATAGAAAAAAAATATTCGTCAAAGATTAGATACTTATTTATTTATTTATTTATTCAGCCAAAACAATTTTAATTAAATAATTACAATAAAATACATTATAATAATGGCTGATACATATACCAACTGAGCTATAAGCTTGTATCTGGTATACGGAGTTCAACGATATTATTGTATTTATAATACACAATAAAACACGTACCTATTATAATATTAAGTTATGCGCTATTGATTTTAAATATCTATTTTTATTAGTGTCACTATAACCTTTTACAACAGCAACTAACCGCTCGTCCAAATCTTTTTAGTCACGCCTTTTTTTCTGTTGAGTCACTCCAGATATTTGTTGTTCCATATGTTTGCCTCCTGTAGACCTAGTTCTCGCTTCAACATGTTTATGAATTTCCACACTGTTACATGTGGTTAGCTCCCAGTGCAGAATTAAATGATCTATGCCATACCTCTACTGCATTCTTTGTCCTGGGAGAACATTGCATTACAGCATCAAACATATTCCATATTTTAATTGGAAAAGTAGGAGCTCTTTGTCTACCACCTCGTATTGGTTTCCCTATCCATGTATCTTCAAAATAATCAACAACTGTTTGTAAATCTTCCTCAGTTTCTACGTAAAAGTTGGAATTAATTAGTTCTTCAAATGCAGAAATAACATTATTCACAGGTGCAAAAGCGAGAGTCAATAATTTTTTTATTTCGTGGACAAATATTACGTAGATTATTTAGATAAAGTGCGATTATTACTTATAATCGCAACTTTTATAATAAACGTCAACATTTATTATTTAACCGGGAAATTTTTACTAGGGATATTTTCCCTAGTAAAAATTTCCCGGTTAAATAAAGATTGAGGCTTTCGGCAGTTATACCGCGGAAAAACTGTGAACACCTGTCGCTTAATAAAACACTTACTCAATTCGACCTAGATAATGATTATTGCACAAAATTAAGAATTATTACGATTACGTAAATGAATATTACGATTATTATGCGTCGGACCTTACTCCCCTGGTACATCACCGTCTGTCACACAGAACACATAATTTCGGATGTAAACTATGATTAATTCGATGTAATATTTTGACAGTATATTCAGCAGCTACTATTAGTTTACGTTCCAACATTAGTACTTATACTCTCAAATTAATCGTTCCAATAGATTTATTATAAATCATTATGAAAATATTATAGTCTAAAATTGCTGTCGTGACTCATAATTGACTACTTTTTGAAAAAAAATTGTTGATAATATTAAACAGAGATGAATTACATTTCTAAAAGCCAAAAAATAATGTTATCGAATAATCATATAAATAATAGCCATTAATGGCTTTTGACCAGATAAAATTTGGTTCGGGGTTCGTCACATAGCGACTTTTACACTAAATAATATAATATTCCGAATCCTATGAAATATAGTTAGTTAACGGTGCGGTTTGATCTGGGAAGCTACCGAGTAAAACTCAATGGTCCGTTCGAAATATTGACCGGTTTTGAGTGATTGGTCGTACTTTTTTTTTCATGGTTAAAACGTTGTCGAAAATATAATATATGTAGTATACAATATGTTTTCTGACTATATTGCCAATCTGATGCGGTCACTTGTATTTGAACATCTCAAAACAATGTGACAACACGAACTACGAAAACAATATGCTTATTATTTCTACAAAATTAATTTTGATGATCGTTAATCGGTTTTAATTCCGTAAATTTTATTTGAATCAATCAGAAAAATGTACATTTGTCCTATAGAGCAGTGTTTCTCAACCTTTTAACTGTGGCAACCCCTTTTTTAAATTTAAATTTTTTAGCGACCCCTACATATATATTTTTACATACTCGCTTAGATTATCATTATAAATAATCTAGACTCTAGATTATTTATAATTTTTTATCTTAATCTACCTAAGTGTTCTTCTATGATAATACACATTTCATTTATTTCATTTTTTGTTAATATATTTTCCTGAGTCATGTTAAAAAAATATGAAAAAAATCACATTGAGAAGAACTTTACCTATGACGTAGTGTTTTATTTTTTTTGATAGTGGTAACCAATAATTTTTAATAATTAAATGAAAAAAACCTTAAGTTCTCAAACTGATAACTTTAATTTCATTCATGTTATTAAAAAAATTAAAACACTACGTCACAGGTAAAATTCTTCTCAATGTGATTTGAACTTTTTGTGATTTTGATATAAATATTGAGGGAGTAAAATTGTTCCGCACAAAACAGTTTTTAACCATGTTACACGTGTATAAGACAGAGACAACACATGCGGGTTTAGCGTCCTCTTAATAGACGTCATAGAGTAATATCGCTTTAAAAATGATAATAGTGTGTTTTCCATTTTAATATAAATAATCTATACTCGTAATAGGTATGTAATATAATAATATTTTATTGATTTTATTTTTTTATTATTTGAGCTTTTAATTTTCGTATTGATTTAAATCATTCGATTGCGACCCTAAATAATAAGTTGGCGACCCCCAAAGGGGTCGCGACCCCCAGGTTGAGAAACACTGCTATAGAGGGTTCTACGACAAAGTATACCGGTCAAAATTTCCCCAAACCAAAATATCCCCGCAAAAATATTCCATGACATAATATACCCCGCAAATATTAATTCAAAATTTACGTTTTTATGCCTGTTACATGGATACTAATACATTAATAGAATAGAAAAAAAATATTCGTCAAAGATTAGATACTTATTTATTTATTTATTTATTCAGCCAAAACAATTTTAATTAAATAATTACAATAAAATACATTATAATAATGGCTGATACATATACCAACTGAGCTATAAGCTTGTATCTGGTATACGGAGTTCAACGATATTATTGTATTTATAATACACAATAAAACACGTACCTATTATAATATTAAGTTATGCGCTATTGATTTTAAATATCTATTTTTATTAGTGTCACTATAACCTTTTACAACAGCAACTAACCGCTCGTCCAAATCTTTTTAGTCACGCCTTTTTTTCTGTTGAGTCACTCCAGATATTTGTTGTTCCATATGTTTGCCTCCTGTAGACCTAGTTCTCGCTTCAACATGTTTATGAATTTCCACACTGTTACATGTGGTTAGCTCCCAGTGCAGAATTAAATGATCTATGCCATACCTCTACTGCATTCTTTGTCCTGGGAGAACATTGCATTACAGCATCAAACATATTCCATATTTTAATTGGAAAAGTAGGAGCTCTTTGTCTACCACCTCGTATTGGTTTCCCTATCCATGTATCTTCAAAATAATCAACAACTGTTTGTAAATCTTCCTCAGTTTCTACGTAAAAGTTGGAATTAATTAGTTCTTCAAATGCAGAAATAACATTATTCACAGGTGCAAAAGCGAGAGTCAATAATTTTTTTATTTCGTGGACAAATATTACGTAGATTATTTAGATAAAGTGCGATTATTACTTATAATCGCAACTTTTATAATAAACGTCAACATTTATTATTTAACCGGGAAATTTTTACTAGGGATATTTTGACGTGTCACCCCTACAGAGAAATATTAATTTTTTTATTTTTAATCCAATTATGGTTTTAATTTTCATAAATAATTTAAGGTAAAATTGGATGAATGTATTACCAAAGCAATCGTACGATCAATAGTACTATCTAAACTGAAATCAAATATCTTTTTTCATAATTTTAATTGCATAAATTTTAGTAAGTTATTAGTTAACTATTGTCAGACATTTAAATCTATTGACTTTAAATTTGGCGGAAGTAGTGAGGCCCTTAAGATGCGTGTATCATACACAATTTGTAATTTACACGAATATTCTATTGCGTAAGCGTAATATTTTATGATTGCTTGCAAACATTTTTATCTAGGAAAAATTAAATGCGTGATAGGTGAAATGTATTTACAGTTTTTCTGCGGTAGAACTGTATTTTGTCAAGTTACGAAAATATTTTTATCTTATATTTTTTATAATTTGTATTATATAATCTTGTTATTAAATAATTCGAGTTATTTTACAAAGTAATTTTTCATTTGATTTTCAATTGGTAAGTATGTTATTTGTTTTGTAAATAATAAAGTTTAATTTGCAACACATAGTTTTCGGAACGTTAACACCAGCGTACAGATTTCACCTATACAAACTTAAACTAAATGGGTATTTACTTGCATTTTTCAAACTTTTTATTCAGTTGTTATTGAATCAATATTTATTTTTTTATTGAATTTTTAATCCGTTATATACTGTTGTTAATCTTAATATTATATCATTTTATGTATGTTATTCAACGAAGTCAATAATATTATTTGATATTATTGATATACAGACATGGATAACTATACTTTAATGTTAGTATTTTTGTTATCGTTTTATTTTATTGGTCTAGGTTCTGCAGATACACAATTTGATAAAAGTAAGTGCATTATTTTTATTTCATATTTTAATTGACGGGATAATATTTATGGATAATCTTAATACTTATTCTTACAGAATAAATAATTTTAATAATTTAATTGTATGATCCCTCTTTATTTCATTTAAATAATTATAACATTAAATATATATTATATTTCTTTTTATAAAATAATATTCCAAAATAACATATTGTTTTTTTTTCAAGTGTTCCGTGAATGCTGTGGTAAGTGAAACTTATCTACACTTTATTTTACAATTTACACATTTCTTGTCTGAATACATACAATATATTTAAATTTTAAATTTAATATCAAATAAATGTACTAAATTAAATTTAAATTATTATTTAACCTCTTACAGGTGATATGGAAAAACAAAATTTGATGTATTTTAGTAAATAATATAGTTGCATTATATTTTTGTATATCGATTTTTTATTTAACAGAATTTCAAAGAACTATTAATTGTATTTTTATGTATTATGCTTTTTGTTTATATTTTACTACATATTTTTTCAACAGTCATATAAGCTCAATAAGGAGAACACATATTAAATTCATCATCCCTGTTGCATCTGATATTAATAAATTTGAGTAGTTAGGTACCGGTAAATTCAATTTACTCAAACAATGGTTAGGTATCTTACTTGTATTTATTTATTATGATTTTATCGCAAGTTTGAATTTTTAAAATAAGGAAAATAAGGAAAACGATTTAAGATGTTTGTTGTTATTTAAAAAGTATAAGTCGTAGAAACTTGAAACTTTCACAAGTAGATAAGATTCGCATTTTCTTTACACAATTTTCTTTTCAAAATAATAATATGTACGTTAGGAAAAGAGGCGCTGAAATACATATTCGATTTCTTTTTATAAATATTGTTAAAATAATATTCAGTGGGATAAAATCATAGGTATTTCTATAACGGTGTGATTTGTAGCTATATGGTAGCTGTTTGAATAGCAACTGTTGATAAGAAACGTGTTGTGTGCGTACGCAGTGTAAACATGAACTGAATTTAAATATTATTTCCTTTTCTTGTTTAATAACAATTAGTGTTGCATAAATATATCACAATGAATGGACTATGCATGTATATGTAAAATATCTAATTTGAGGGTGTCGTTATCCGTCTAGAACAATGGTCAACACTTGGCTGTACGGCATTCAACTATATTATGATCGATTAATAATATACCACGACCTAAGCCTTGGTCGTTGCGTAACAATAATTTTGCTGTATCAAATTGTTTTTTGTATATTCCGCCCTTTTGTGTGGTTTTCACATATTTTTTGTTCGGTGTACACTCGTAAATTTCACCTTTTTGTGTGGTTTCTTCACGTTCGAACTATTACGTTGATTAGTGCGTGCAGTTTCGCCGTTTTCGAGTCCGTTTGTTAAGTTCGTTCGTTTTTGCCCACAATACAGCCATCTTCCACATCAACATAATAAGCCTCATCACAATGGCCCGGATTTAAATGCACATAAAAACATACAAATATACAATTATGCTCAAAAAAATAGGCAAAAATGACTTTAAAAAATGCATTTATACCACAAAAATGACCTTTAAAATAAAAAAATGATCTTAAAATACCGTATATTAGATTCTGAACGAAGTGATGAATGTATTGCTTTTACTATGATGTGTGTTTTAGATTCTGAACGGAGTGAAGAATGTATTGATTTTACAATGATGTGTGTTTTTTTTTTTTTTTTTATTTTTTTTTTTTTGTGTCTGACGACAACATTTGGAGCAGTAAAAATGCTTCGATTTTGGACTTCAGCCCCACTTTGAAAAGGAAATCGAATCTAGTTGGTACTTTGGGGGGTCAAAAGTTAAAAATTTTCAATATTTTTTAAATGAGTCAGGAAAAACCCTAAAAAAATGAGGGGAAAACGGGATTTTTTACGCAAAATCAGTTTTCGACAAAATCGAATTTTTTATTATGCTATAACTCAAAAACTAATCGATGTATTCACTTGAAATTTTCACAAAATATTTATATTAGCGTTCTCCATACACAGTTAAATAATTTTAAAAGAATTTTGACTTTTTTTCAGCTATTTATAGACAGTTGAAATTTTCAATTTTTTTAAGTATTTTTTTTTAAAATAACGATAAAAATTTTTTGGCCGGCCAGAAAATCTTGAAAATTTAGTACAAGGTTTCTTATAAGTTGTTCTTAAAGTTATAAAAAAAAATCCGAAATCGTTAGTCACAATTTTTTTTTATAAGTGCTTAAAGTTCGAATTTATACGAAATATGTCAAAATTGCGAAAATTGGCAAGTAATTTTGTGGTTAAAAAATCGTAAAAATTTTTTCTTTTATAACTAAGATTTGAAAATTTGGTACAAGGTTCTCCATAAAATTTTCTTCAACTATCTGCAAAAAAAACTCTGCTGGACTAAAACGAAAAATTTTTATGAGTGATTGAAATTTAAATTTTTACAAAACCGCGTTAAATAACGGTTTAGCCTCGAACGATTTTTAATATTTGTTGTTATTCAAATAGTATAAGTCGTAAATACTTGAAAATTTTACCAGTTATTTAGATTGCCATTTTCTTTATGTGATTTGATTTTCAAAATATTTTGACTTTTTTTGAGCTATTTATAGACAATTGAAATTTTCAATTTTTTTTTATTTTTTTTTTATAAATGTTGATAAAAATTTTAGCTGGGGCAAATTACTTGAAAATTTAATTGAAGGGTCCACATAACTTGTTCTAATTCTCATTCAAAAATTATAAAAATACATAGGCACAATTTTTTTTTATTAGCATTTGAAGTTCAAATATTGACAAAAATTCGTCAAAATCATGAATATTTTTCACTATTTGGTAGTTAAAAATTTATAAATATTTTTCTATCAAAAGCTAAGAATTGAAAATTTAATACTATGCTGTCCATAAGTTAAGCTTAGAATAATTATAAAAAAGTTTGAGGATTGTTCAATTTAAAAAATTTTACGAGTGTTTAAAGTTTTAATTTTAATTTGAAATAAAAAATACACGTGTAAAATAACGTTTTACTAATAAATAATTTTCGATTTTTGTTATTTTTAAAAAATTACTAAACGTAAGATCTTGAAACTTTTACTTAAATGTTTGAAATTGTTTCAAAATAGAATATATGACAATATTTTAATATAATATATTAACATATCCTAGACTGACAAATCATCTCCGTTCAGAATCGTTTTTCGTATACAATGATACCTATCATTGCATTCAAATTTAACCTACCCTAGTCCGAGGTCCCCCCCACCCCCTATTGTACAGCAGAGCGATATTCACTTACCCGCTTTTTTTTTTTTTTTTTTTAGTTTTGTGTCTGACGACAACATTTGGAGCAGTAAAAATGCTTCGATTTTGGACTTCAGCCCCTCATCTTTGAAAAGGAAATCGAATCTAGTTGGTACTTTGGGGGGTCAAAAGTTAAAAATTTTCAATATTTTTTAAATGAGTCGGGAAAAACCCTAAAAAAATGAGGGAAAAACGGGATTTTTTACGCAAAATCAGTTTTCGACAAAATCGAATTTTTTATTTTGCTATAACTCAAAAAATAATAGATGTAAATACTTGAAATTTTCACCAAATGTTTATATTAGCGTTCTCCATACACAGTTAAAATTTCAATGAATTTAGACTTTTTTTGTGCTATTTATAGACAATTGAAATTTTTAACTTTTTTTAGTATTTTTTTTTACTCACTTACCCGCTTTTTTTTTTTTTTTTTTTTGTGTCTGACGACAACATTTGAAGCAGTAATAATGCTCCGATTTTTAACTTCAGCCCCTCTTTGAATAGGAAATTGAATCTAGTTGGTACTTTAGGGGAGTCAAAATTAAAATTTTCAAATAGTTTTCAAAAAAATCGAGAAAAACAAAAAAAAAATGACATAAAAATGGCAATTTTACGGAAAAACCACTTTTCGACAAAATCGATTTTTTGATTTTGCTGTAACTCAAAAACGAATTATTGTAAATACTTGAAATTTTCACCAAATTTTTATATTATGGTTATCTCTTTACAGTTAAATTTTCAAAATATTTTGACCATTTTTAAGCTACTAATAGACAATTGAAATTTTCGAATTTTCTAAGTTTTTTTTTCTTCAAATGCCGATAAAAAATTTTTTGGTGGCCAGAAAAACTTGAAAATTTAATACAAGGTTTCTTATAAGTTGTTCTTAAAGTGATAAAAAAAAATCCAAAATCGTTGGTCACAATTTTTTTTTATAAGTGCTTAATGTTCGAATTTATACGAAATATTTCAAAATTTAAATTAAATTTCATACTCTCATTATGCGTATGTTGCCTAATACTTTTTTTTATTAATAAACAGATACTATAAAGTAACCATAGTAACATATAAAAACTATACTATTTGTTTCAAAATAGAAATTTGACAATATTTAAATATAATATATCTTAAACTGACAAATCATCTTCGTTCAGAATCGTTTTTCGTATACAATAATACGTATCATTGCATTAAAATTTAACCTACCATAGTCTGCGGTCCACCCCACCCCCTAATATATAGCAGAGCGATACCCACTTACCCGCTTTTTTTTTTATTCAATTTGTAATTTATAAATAAGCTATAATAAAAAAATAAACAAAAATTTGAAATGATGACTTGATGCTTACACGCATATGTTTTGGCCATTTTGGGGAAATATTATTTATTCTAAACATCTAAAGTTTAGATTCTAAACATACCAAAATATATATTAAAATGTACCTATGTAAATTTAAAATTCTAAGTAAGCCTAAATTTTGAGCATTGCATTGAACAATAATATATTGTATAATTTGTTCAAACACCAAAGATCTTCTATTATCAAAAATAATATTTTTGTACGTGAAAAAGCTCCATTAATTTCGACGTCCATGGATGTAATAGAAGCAAATTTCATGTGATAAATATCATTTGTATTGAATTCTTCTGATATTTTTGTACGATTTATTTTTAATTTATTTTGAATAGGCTAAATTGTATCGTATATTGAACAAATATGCATTAAAACCAATAAAATGACCCAATAATTATGGTAAAAATGCTCTGAAAATGAAAAAACATCAATGTATGGAAAAAATTCGAAATAAAATTTGTGGCTTTGAAACCCTCGTTACATGAAACGAATTATGTACTTAGAAAGCATTGTGTAAGATCAACCAAAAAAATGTGCACTTTGCATTTAAATTCGGGCCCTTGTTGCGTATACTATAAGCCTTGGTCTCTACGTAACAAGAATTTCGCCGTACCTAAGTGTATTTTGTATAATATTCCTTCTTGTGTGGTTTTCACAAATACTTTCTTCAGCGTATATTCGTATACTCCACCTCTTGCGTGGTTTCTTCACGGTCAAACTATTACGTCGATTAGTGCGTGCGGCTTCGCTGTCTTCGAGTCCGTTTTTAAGTTCGTGTGTTTTTACCTATAACTCACTAATCTTCCACATCAACATAAGCCTTATCACGTTGGTCATCGTCCATACTCATCAACTCAATTCACCAGGTCTTTCGTCATACCATATGTTCGCGCCAAACATGTTTTTCTTATCGCTGAGCGTAATTATGCGCGACGGCGACACCATCCTAGCTATCTCCCTTCCTCTCCATACACCACTACGACCTTTTAATTATGTAATTTTTATTATTTTATTGTATATTTAATCTCTTTGTTCTATACTCTAAATACTCAATTATTGGTCGGCCTTTTGCCCATATCTATATTATCGTTATGTTTACTATCTCTGGTTTTGTTATTGTTTTGCGGCCAACGCTCTTTTGTTTTGTTATTATTGCTGTTCGTTTTTCTCTTTCTTTTTCGTTGTTCCCGCTATTGCAGCGGTTTTTATACTTTTTTAAGTCGCATTGAGCGCCATTTGTGTATTTTTTATAGGCAAGTGAGCCTTATTATTCACACCTACTATATTATTATTATACTGAATACCTACATTATGAGAGGATAATAAATATTATTTTATAATCCATCGCCGTTTCTCGTAAGTTTTTACCTTTTATCTAATACCTACAACCACGTCTCCCGAATTCTGGGTTTCGCTTTGTTCAACTCCACGTCATCATCGATCGAGTGTCCCCGCGTAAGTCCGCTAGCAACGTACGTTGTGTGAGAGGCCGCCCAGGTCGTCAGATTTCGGCAGATCAACACCAGTACATCACCTTTCAGACTTCAGTAAATTTAAGTTAATTTAAGGATTATCCCTATTTTGTTAGCTCTGTGGTCATTGTACCAGACCGAATCGACCACAGAGAAACCCCCCCCATAATTAACTTGTACCATCCTATTTCCCTAATACATTCTATAACCGCTCCCGTTCCTGTGTCGTCGTCATACATGAGACGGGTTGCCGATTCACGAAAAGATAAGGCGTGTAGGATAGGTTGCCTATACATAATGTTGTAGGGGTCGGTTTTTTTTTATTGTTCGTTCTCGAACTATCGAGTGATCCTTCGGTTATCCCGTACGAGATCGGGATAGAACACCATACTTTTATTGTCACAGTGTCGTGAGTTATTTATTTGTATTATGACATTATTGAAATTTATGTGAAATATTACGTTCGTGATAGCAAAATACTGTCTTGAATATTTTACTTGCCTAATCATCTTATTCAATACGGAACCCGCACAGCGTGTCCAATCTCCCGATTATTATTAAAAGGACTGGTGCGTGATACAATTAGGGAGGTAAATAGACGTGCATGTCCCCAAACCCACCTATTCAAAATTTTCACATTTTTTTCAAGTCAACATTTAGCAGTCATTTAGCAACAATTTTCAAGCCTATTTTTTAATCGTAAAAAATAAAAAACTTAGGGTGGGGCTGGAGGCACATGTCCCCAGCCCCATCCATATCATTCAAATCACATTTTCAAATTTTTCTTGAACAATCATTTAGCAGCCAATTAGCAATGTTTTGCAAGGTAGTCGTCAAAATTTGCAAACCAACATTTCATCGGTAAAAAACGTTATCGAAATTCGCGCATTTAAATTGTTTTATTTAATATAGAAATATTTTTTTATTTATCCAACTAAGAATAATTTATCAAACATAGATTTTATCTAATTAGAATAAAAAAAAAGCGGGTAAGTGAGTATCGCTCTGCTGTACATTAGGGGGTGGGGTGGACCTCGGACTAAGGTAGGTTAAATTTGAATGCAATGATAGGTATCATTGTATACGAAAAACGATTCTGAACGGAGATAATTAGCCAGTCTGGGATATATTATATTTAAATATTGTCATAAATTCTATTTTGAAACTAATTCAAAAATGTATGTAAAAGCTTCAAGATCTTAAATTTAGTAATTTTTTAAAAATAGCAAAAATCGAAAATTATTTATTAGTAAAACGTTATTTTACACGTTTATTTTTGATTTCAAATTAAAATTAAAACTTTAAACACTCGTAAAATTTTTTAAATTGAATAATCCTCAAAGTTTTTTATAATTATTCTAAGCTTAACTTATGGACAGCATAGTATTAAATGGTCAATTCTTAGCTTTTGATAGTAAAATATTTATAAATTTTTAACTACCAAATAGTGAAAAATATTCATGATTTTGACGAATTTTTGTCAATATTTGAACTTCAAATGCTAATAAAAAAAAATTGTGCCTATGTATTTTTATAATTTTGAAATGAGAATTAAAACAATTTATGTGGACTCTTGTATTAAATTTTCAAGTAATTTGTCCTAGCTAATTTTTTTTTATCAACATTTATAAAAAAATAAATAAAAAAAATTGATTATTTTAAATGCCCATAAAAAGCTCAAAAAAAGTCAAAATGTTTTGAAATTCAAAATGGCAATCTAAATAACTGGTAAAATTTTCAAGTATTTACGATTTATACTATTTGAATAACAACAAATGTCAAAAATCGTTTGAGGCTAAACCGTTATTTAACGCGGTTTTGTAAAAATTTAAATTTCAAACACTCATAAAGATATTTTGTCTGAATCCGGTAGAGTTTTTTTAACAGATATTTGAAGAAAAATTTATGGAGAACCTTGTACCAAATTTTCAAAACTTAGTTATAAAAGAAAAATTTTTACGATTTTTCAACCACAAAATTACTTACAAATTTTCGCAATTTAGACAAATTTCGTATAAATTCGAACATTAAGCACTTATAAAAAAAAATTGTGACTAACGATTTCGGATTTTTTTTTATCACTTTAAGAACAACTCATGAGTTGGTTCAACTCATTGGTTTCTCATGAGAAACCTTAAATTTTCAAGATTTTCTGGCAAGCCAAAAAAATTTTATCGGTTTTTTAAAAAAAAAATATTAAAAAAATTAAAAATTTCAATTGTCTATAAATAACTCAAAAAAAGTCAACATTTTTTGAAAATTTAACTATATATAAATAACAATAATATAAAAATTTGGTGAAAATTTCAAGTATTTACAGTGATTAGTTTTTCAATTACAACCATATAAAAATACCGCTTTGGTCGAAAACTGGTTTTGCGTTAAAATTCCTTTTTTTTCTGTAATTTATTTTTGGTTTTTCTCGATTTTTTGAAAACTGTTGGAAAATGTTTACTTTTGACCTCTATAATGCACCAAGGATATCCACTTTGCCATCGGAAATCACCTCCAAAGTTTGAAATTGAAGCATTATTTCGACTAGTTATGCTGTACACAGACACAAAAAAAAAACACACATCATTGTAAAATCAATACATTCATCACTCCGTTTAGAATCTAAAATGAATAAATCTAAAAAACTTAAATAAAAAATACCAAATTTAATAAAATTCCTAAATTAAAAAGTTTATAGTTTATAAAAAATTGTATTAATTGAATTAAAAGCCTAAATTAATAAAAAAATCTATAATACATAAAAAAAGAATCTTTATGGATTAAAAATCAAGGCTGGGCAAATTAATGATTTTTTTTAAACTCAGTTGAGTTAAGTTAAATATGTTTTGTTTAAATTAAATTCAAAGTTAAGTTAATAGACTTGTTAATACATCCATTAAGTTTAAAGTTAAGTTATTAAATCTTGTTAAATTAAGTTATTAAGTTAAAATTAACTTAACTTTTAACTTATTAACTCGTTAATGCACAGCCTTTTAAAAATCCAAAATTAATAAAGCTGAAATACCTATTTATTAAAAAAAAAAAAATCACTTAATTATAAAAATTATAATGTTTGTAAAAAAAACTAAATAAGTAGATCAAAATAAAACGTTAAATAAAAAATGCTAAATTAATAAAAAACTGTAATTCATAAATAAACATTATTTTTATGAAATTAGAAGCTTCAAGGTAATTAAAATATTCATTATTTCATAAAAAGTTCAAATTAATAAAAAATAAAGTATTAATAAAGTGTATATACATAAAAAATATTGTTGATTTAAAAAATATTCTATTTTAACCAAAAAATGTTGCTACCAGTTACCAGCTACTTATTTGCTTGAATTTGCTATGGAATTTTTAGAATTTGAATGGCATTGGTTTCCCCGAGGTTATTATACAAGAGCATTTTTATGAAAATTAGTATTTTCTATTTATTTGCAATTTTTTAATCAATAAAGAATATTTTTAATGAATATACACATTTTATTAATATTACATTTTTAATCAATTTGAACTTTTTATGAAAGTTGAAGGCTTTTTTAACAATTTTTAAACAATTTAAATGCGCGAATTTCAAAAACGTTTTTTTTTACCGAGGAAATATTGGTTTGCAAATTTCGACGACTACCTTGCAAAACATTGCTAATTGGCTGCTAAATGATTGTTCAAGAAAAAATTTGAAAATGTGATTTGAATGATATGGGTGAGGCTAGGGACATGTGTCTCCAGCCCCACCCTAAGTTTTTTATATTTTATGATTAAAAATAGGCTTGAAAATTGTTGCTAAATGAATGCTAAATGTTGACTTGAAAAAAAATGTCAATATTTTGAATGGGCGGGGTTAGGGACATGTCACGTGGTTAACAGCATTGTCTAGTTTAATAAATAGCAATATAAAAAAAGTGAGTACCAAAAAGACAATTATGTATATATGTAATATAAATATATCTTTTTACAGATATACCTATAAATCAGTGGGTAGATGCAGTAAATTTGAATGAAATTTTGAGCAATCTCGGTATGTACTTATACATTAATTTTTAATTGTATTGTTCTATTTAAATATTTATCTATCCATAAAGTGAAAACGAGATGTTATGGTACAATATTATAGGAAATATATTTAATAACATTCATAATATATATTATGATTTATGGGAACCTTAACCAAATACACATAGGTAGCACAGTTATGTAACCAAAAATATATTAATATGATAATTGATCCACGTATGTCAATATTTATAAAATACGAATTATATATATATTATTACCCATATAAAACGTGTATATAATTAAGATTTATGTTTTTTATAAAATAATTTATAATCGTTTTATTTATATAATAATATTTCGTTGATTTAGAGGATATGTTGCGCCAAAAAAAACTTAGTAAGTTATGGTTTTGAATATTTACTAAGTACATACATTTAAAATACAATTTATAGCGTATAAAGTAATATTTAATTTTTACTTTGATTTAATAATATAGCTGAACGTGCAGGTTATGCATATATATTTGTAAAAAATCGCAAAGAAAATAATATAAAACGTAATATTGTTAAATCAGTTTCAAAGTATTCTTAAATCTAATACATATAATATATGCACTAAAACTATAATTCAGTAGTACAGTTAGTAAATAATAAAAATAAACAACATAATCATACCCAAATGTT
Source organism: Schizaphis graminum (assembly GCA_020882235.1). Taxonomy (NCBI): domain Eukaryota; kingdom Metazoa; phylum Arthropoda; class Insecta; order Hemiptera; family Aphididae; genus Schizaphis; species Schizaphis graminum. The sequence goes on from CM037033.1 coordinate 97,291,627, forward strand.
ATTATTATTTTTTAGCAAAATTCATTACTCCAACCACATACTGTAATGCTATAAAGTATTTTAGACAACCGTTAATAAAGTAATATACTTTGAAATTATTTTTTGTTTAATTAATTCCATTATGTTCGATATTTTAGTTTTTATGAAATTTACTAAATAATCCTATTACCTTAATCTATTATCCTTATTATTTATTATCGCCTTTCCCCTATTCAATAATATTTGGATTCATCTGTAGTAGTTTACGAGAAACTATTGAGGCCAATAGTTGTGGTTGATTCCTTAAGTCTATTGACCTCAAATTGAAGGAAGTGGCGACTAGCGTATCTCTAAGTTGCGTGTATCATACACGACTTGCATGTTTAGTTTTCATATATTATTTAATATGTTAGTAATTTTTTAAGTTCTGGCATATACCATTTAATAATCAGTATGTATAAGCTGTAATATACTCGTATTTCATAAGATACATTTAACAGGTTTCTGTGAGTAGTAACCAGTAATACATTTACGTTATCTTTCATCGAATTAATAATAGCTTTCATCCGAAATTATGTGTTCTATATGAGTGACGGTGATGTATTAAGGAAGGTAGGTCGAAGGCATTATCGAAATATTCTATTGCGTAAGCCACAGATTCTTAACTTTTGTTAAACCATGGACCCCTTTAAAGGATAAAAAATAATCACGGACTCCTCTCAAAAAAAAAAAAAAATATATACATAAATCATAGATTCTTTTTTTTTTTTTTTTTAGCTTTTATAGCCCATTGAGGGCCTTCGCTGCTTCCACAATTTTTTGACACTTCTCTCTATTTTCACTTCCTGCTAGTTCTGCCTCTAGTGCAATCTTTGCTAGGTCTGATTTTATAGTGTCCATCCATCTATGTCTAGGGCGGCCTCTGGGTCTTCTACCATTGATTCTGCCCATCAGAACTTGCTTGCATATGCCATTCTCTCTCCATAAGTGCCAAGCCCATTCAAGTCTCTTGCTTCTGATGAATGCTTTTATATTTGGTTTTTGGAATAGCTGGTATATCTCCCCATTTGTTCTCATTCGATAATCTCCATTTTCATAGATAGGACCATAGATTCGGCGGAGTATTTTCCTTTCGAAGATTAGCAGTTTCTCTTCGTCTCCTTTTGTCACCGACCACGTTTCGCAGCCATACGCCAAGACTGGGCGTAAGTAGCTCAGGTATAAGTTGATCTTTGATTTTTTAGATAGGAGTTTAGACTTAAATAGTTTCACTAATGCAAAAAAACCTTTATTGGCTGCTGAGATTCTTAATTTTATTTCATTATGCATATTGTTGTTCTTATTTATGTTATTACCTAAGTATTTGAAATCGTTTACCGCTTCGAAAGTGTACTCCCCGACACTTAGATCAGCTACCATCTCATTTTTTCTGCTGACGACCATATATTTTGTTTTGTCTTGGTTAACTTTAAGGCCCATACATTTGGCAGCTTTAAGTAGATCGTCGGTTTTTGCTGTTACCTCGATGCGTGTATTACCCATTACCACAATGTCGTCCGCATAAGCAAGTATAGAGTATTCCCCTATTAATTCCATGTCTTGATATGCTGGCATTGTCCTTACCACTTTTTCAAGGGCTAAATTAAAAAGTAATGGCGACAAGGCATCGCCTTGTCTCAGGCCTGTGTTCACATCAAAACTTTCAGATAATTGATTTCGGAATTTGACTTTACACGCTGTGTTGGAATTACATTCCTTTATTAATTGGATTAACTTTGAAGGTATTTCAAATTCTTCTAAGGTTATCCATAATTTGTTTCTATTGATGCTGTCATAAGCTTGGCTAAAGTCAACAAAATATAAGTGCACTTCTTTTTCAAATTCATAATATTTTTCTAATGCTTGTCTAATCGTAAATATATGGTCAGTGGTAGATTTTCCTTTTATGAATCCAGTTTGATATTTTCCTATTATATCTTTGGAATATATTTCCAGTCTATGTAATATTGCAGTGGATAATATTTTGTAGCAGGTATTTAATAGTGCTATCCCTCTATAGTTTTTTGTATCCATTGTATCGCCTTTTTTATATATTGGGCAAATTATTGCCATTTTCCAATCCTGAGGGATTTGTTCTTTTTTCCAGATTTCTTTGATTAAAGTATATATTTCCGAGAACATTTTTGGGGTCGAAATTTTAAATAGTTCAGCATTTATGTTGTCTTCCCCAGGGGCCTTGTTGTTCTTTAGCATTTTTATAATTAGTTTAATCTCTTCTTCATCTGGTTCAGTGATCTCTGGCTGTACTGTATAGCGAAGCGGGTGGACCTCTTCCGGAACGTTATTGCCTTGATTTATATTTAATAGATCTTTAAAGTAAACTCGAAACTTCTTTACAATATTCGCTTTATCTGTAATACGGTGTCCACAATCATCTTTCAGCATAGTGAGTTGAGCGTTGAAACCTTTTTTTATAGAATTACATTTTTTGAAAAACCTTCTAGGGTTTAGCCTGTGTTCCTCGATACTACTTACAAATTCTTTTTCAGCCTTTCTCTTCTCTCTTCTAATAATTTTATTAGCTCGGTTTCTAAGTGTTAAAAATTCTTCTTGGTTTTCCGGTGTTGGATTCTGTATAGCTTTACTTCTGGCTTCGCTTCTTTTATTGATTGCATCCTTGCATAAGTCATTGAACCGTGAGTTTTTTGGTTTCCGAATGTTTTCTTTAAAGATTTCAGCGGCCCTGTTAACTGTTTCCTTAATTTCTTTCCATTTGTTTTCTATATTCTTGCTTAAGCTAGTGGGTTCGTTTTTTAGTAGATTATTTGTTAGCAATTGGAAATTTCTTCTAGTTTCAGGATCTCTGAATTTTTCTGTATCCAGTTTTGGCTTACTTTTCATCCTTTTGTTCCATACTCTTGATAGTTTTACTTTAAAACATGCTGTTACAAGATAGTGATCCGTATCTCAATCAGCTCCTCGGCAGCTTCTTACTTGTGTTATACAGTTTCTGTGTCTTCTATTAATTAATATATGGTCGATTTGGCTTTTAAACCTTCCACCTGGGGAGGTCTAGGTATGTTTATGTATTTCTTTTCGTTGGAACTGGGTGCTGCTAATTATTAGGTCTTTTGATGCAGTGAAACTAATTAATCTTATCCCGTTGCTATTGCTCTCTAGGTGTAGACTTTCCTTTCCCGCTGTTCTTTGGAAAATCTCTTCCCGGCCGATTTGGGCATTTAGATCTCCGACTATGATCGTTATACAATTCCTGGGAAGTTTGTCGAAAGTTCTTTCTAATGAGTCATAAAAGTCGTCCTTTGCGTTGCTTTCAGCCGACTCCGTTGGGGCATAGCAATTGATGAACACAACATCCAGAACTTTTCCCGAGCTTTGCAAATAGCATAATCTATCACTGATTGGTTCGAATTTTTTAATCGAATTCACCATTGAATTTTTTACGATGAAGCCAACTCCATTTTCATGTTTTTGATTTTTTGTTCCACTATAGAGGATTGTAGAATTCCCTGATTTTAAAATGCCATTTCCTGGCCATCTTATTTCTTGTAGAGCAGTTATCTCTGTTCTGTAATTACTAGTTATCTGGATTATATTATGCAGAGCTCCAGGTTTATAGAGGGTTCGTATATTCCATGTTCCGAATCTCAAGTCTCCAGGTTTGCCGGGCCATGTTCCCTTTCTTTTATCCAAGTTAATCATAGGGTTCCGAGGCTTGTTATTGTGAAGTTTCTTAACGGAAGTTTTTTTACGATGTGGGGTTGTCAACCCCACGATCAACCTTCATGCCTTGAAGGAGGAGCTCGGGGCCCCGGGTTTGCTAAGCCCGTAGTACTGATTAAAGTACCCCCCTGGGGAAAATCATAGATTCTTAAACTATATAATTTATTTATAAATATATAAATGAAAGGATATAATTTTTATTTAAATATGTTTTAATGATAATAAAAAATCTAAGACGTAATACTAAAAATAGTATAAATACTATATTAAATAATTGTGAATAATCACTTTTTCTTATAGTCAAAAACAAATTTTAATGTGACATTTGCTGTTGTTTTGTTTCTAATATTGTCTTGAAATCTTTGACCGTAATTATTTTTGGGTTATTAACAAAAAACTCACAGCCACTCCATGGACCTCTGAGTAACCATCTTCGTAGATGGACCCCCGGTTAAGAACCCCTGGCGTAAGCATAATATTTTTTAATTGTATGCAAAAAATAATATTTAGGTGGAATTGAATTGAGTGCGTGTTTTATTAAATGAAAGCTGAAACGAGTTTACATTTTTACTGCGACTGATTTGTAATGTGTAGGACAACTACAGTTTCATATTTTGTATTCAGTAATGATTATCACATTTGATTTAAAAAAAATGTTAAATACCAGACAATTGATGAGGGTTTATTTTTATTGAATTTTTAGTCGTTAAATATTGTTATTAATCATAATAATATATATTTTTTACTGTATGTTATTTAACGCATTCAATAATATTATTTGATATTAGTGATATAAAAACAAGGATAACTATAGTTTTATGTTAATATTTTTGTTATCATTTCATTTTATTAGTAAAGGAGAACCAATTAAAAGCGAACTATATAAGACCAGTAAGTATATTTGGTTATTTCTTCTTCTAATCAATGGGTTAATATTTATGGATAATCTTCATTCTTATTCTTACAGAATAAATAATTATAATATGTATATTAACATAATAATCTAAAACAAAATGTTGTTTTTTTTTCAAGTACGTACAGAATGCCTTGGTAAGTGAAAAATTATCCACACTACACTTTAAAATTAACACATTCCTTATCTGAATATATATAATATATTTATGTTTTAAATTTAATAACAAAGCAATGTAATAATTAAAATTTAGATTATTATATAATAAAATAAGAATTTTTTACAAATACAAAAAATTAATAAACAATTAGAATATTAATGTAAGCCTCAATGGTAATTTGTTGTTCGAGTGTTAATAACGTCTGAAATTCGTGTGTTGTATCCTTTTTTTTCATTTTGGTATTTTATTTTAAGCAAGAAAGGAAATTTAGTTTCCGTAAATTAAGCCAAATATATGACAAGTGTACTCAGTACAAGTATAAGTTTACAAGTAGTAAATTTTTAAATGTAATTAGTAATTTAGAATACAATACACAGAATATAAATAGCTTAAATTAAATTGTCAAAAATAAAAATTACTGCTTTTTTCTTAGCATGAATATTCGAAGTATTCACAAACACTTTAATGAACTTATTATTTTTTTAAGTACTACTGATATTAAATTTGATATAATATGTTTGTTTGAAACATGGTTTGAAAAAGATACTTTTGATTTTCATATTGATGGTTTTTCAAGTTATAATTATTATAGTAAATTGAATAAATCAGATGTTATAACAGTATTCGTTAAAAACTCAATAAAAATTAATTCGATAAATTTTAGTGTGATTAATTTCTGTAGCTCTCTGAATTTTAATATTGTATTTAATGAGTCTGCTCTTAATTTAATTTGTATTTACTATTTATCGGTCTCCAAGTTTACTTCAAAAAAGTTTTTTAGATAGTTTAGACATTTTTTTGAATGGTCTTGATAATAATATTTTGTGTATATTATGTGGTGATATAAATATTTATTTACATAAAATAGATGCAGTTTCAGTTAGATACCTAAATATTCTTAGTTTTAATGGATTTAAATCTTGCATAAATAAAGACACTAGAGTAATTAATATTACGAGTGGTTCTTCAACTTGTATTGATCATATTTTTTTAAAGACTTTCAATGATTTTGATAATATAATTGGGTACGTATGTCAAAATAATATAACTGACCATTATAGTACAATTCTATCTTTATATAATATCGGTTTAGTTATACCAAATAATAATATTTCTAGTGTAAAAAAATCGATTAAGTATACACTTTTTGATAAACTTAGGTTTTTTCTGATCAGCAAAAATTGGGATAACGTGTTAAACTCGACAAATGTAGATACTGCAGTCGAACTTTTCTTTTCTAAGATAGAAAATTACATAAAAATGTGTAAACTAACAAAATGTATATATTTATCTAAATCTAAAATTAAAATTAAAAAATGGATTGCACCCGGTATAGTAATCTCAATAAGACGTAGAGACAAGCTATTTCATAAATTATAAAACAACCATTCAATTCTAAACTTAAAATTAAATATAAAACATATCGAAACCTATTAACTAAAGTTATTAAATGTGCTAGAGATATGTACTTCACGAAAAATATTATTATGTCAAAAGTCGATCCCAAACAACTTTAGAATTTAATAAATGAAGCTATGTATAATAAAGCGAACAATAATAAAAATGTAAGCATTTCTTCGGTTAATGATTCCAAAAATAAAATAATAACTGATGATGCTGATATTGCTAATGAATTTAATACATTTTTTGCTACAGTTGGTGAAAAGATTGCTGATAAAATTAAAACCCATAAACCTGCTATTAATTATAAATCCAAAATTAAAGTTAACAAAAATTCAATTTTTTGTCACTTCGTTCAGAATCTAAAAATATTCTCAGCTGTAAAGATAGCACTTCCTTTTATTGTTGTAATTTGTCAAACCATATATTGAAACAAATAGTAGACTATATTTTAGATCCAATAGAGTATATTTTTAATTTATCTTTTTCTTTAGGAATTTTTCCAAATTTATTTGAACATACTCTTGTTATATCACTTTTTAAACAAGGTGATAAAAAAAATTGTTCAAATTATCGTCCAATTTCCATAACATATGCGTTATCTAAAGTTTTGGAGAAATGTCTTAAAGTACGTTTATGTACCTTGAGAAATCTAATGTTTTTTCTAAAAACCAATTTGATTTTAGGCAAAATAAAGATACATCAATTGTTTTACAAACACTCGTTAGTTGTATACATAATAATTTAGATGAGGGTAATTTAACACTTGGCATATTTCTTGATGTCAAAAAAGCATTTGATTCTGTTGACCATAAAATATTATTAAATAAGTTAGATAAATATGGTATTAGAGGGATCGCTAATAATCTAATTAAAAGTTTTTTAGAAAATCGTAGCCAACAAGTGTGTATAAATGATGTAGTTAGTAACTTAAATGTTTTGAATTATGGTGTTCCGCAAGGTACGGTCTTAGGACCATTATTGTTTATTGTATACATAAATGACCTTCTTAGTTTGGATCTTGAATGCTCTATTTTCTGTTTTACTTATGACACTACGATCCTAATTCATGATTTAAATTAATTTAATGAGTAAAGCAGCAAAAATTATGTCGTTTATTAAAAATTGGTTTGATGCAAACTCACTTGAAATAAACTTTAATAAAACATGTTATATCCCCTTTTCCATATCAAAAGTCAAAAGTCTTGATATTTATGAACCCATTAAAATACATGATGACTCATGTCAAGAAACAAATTTGATAGGTACTTGTAATTGTAACTATATAAGTGTAAGAGGTGTAGAATCAGTATCTGGGGGTCATGATTGATAAGTTTTTAAAATGGAATTTTCATATTGACTCAGTGATTAAAAAATTAAGAAGTATGTTTGGTAGATTCAAAACATTAAATAATATTTTATCACCTAACAATATTAAAATGATTTTCTGTGCAATTGCACAATCAGTATATACATACGGAATTTGTGTGTGGGGCGGTACCTTCGATAAATATTTAGGTTTGCTTAGAACTACTATAAACTCATTACTAAGGATAGCTTTTAAGAAACCCTTTCATTTGAATACTGATATACTATATAATACTTATGATATATTAAATGTAGAGAAGTCTCATGCAAAAGAAATACTAACAAATATATATTTTTATAAATTTGAAAGTGTCTGTTTTAACCATAATTATTCTACTCGTCAAAATAGATACAATATTTTTAGATTAAATAAATATAATACGGAATTTGGGAAAAAAGATCCCTTTATAATAGGTATACATTTATGTATGAAGTACGATATACCTATTAAACAATTTTTATTTTATAATGATTTTGAACATTATAAAAAGTATATTAAATATAAAATTAAAACTTGTTTATAAAACCTACATTTGTGCTGAGCTTAAATATTGTGCCTGTCTTATATTTTATTGTTTAATTATAAACTTTTATTTGTATAAACTTAAGTTATAAATTTTGATAAGAATATGTAGTTGTCTTAAAATTGTAAACACACCTTAAAATTAGAACTGTTGTCTCCTCCACAAGCCTAGCCTAGGCTTAGGCTACAAAAGCCAAAAGCATTTTGGAGAAAATCATTTAAAATTTTTTTACTTGTATAATGCATGTTAATTTTTATCTTAAATGCAATAAAGTTATTATTATTATTATTATTATTATACTCATATAATTATAAAATTACAATTACAAATAATTGGGGGCCCAAAACCATCTTGGAATTAAATATAAAATATATAGTCTATAGAAGTAAATTTCACAAAGAATGGAAAGATAATAATCAGCATATTGAGGCCTGTACATTCCTTAGGGTTATATAAGGCCACTCTAGACATAAATAATTCTGGAAGAATCCCTGCCCAGTTAGGGTTTGCACCATATAGTTACTTATATATTTCGGTCCACAGTTCAACCAATTTTTAAAGTCCCATATGAATCTCTTGATGATCTCTTTCTCCATGACACTTTGTCTCTGGAGTTCCATAGATCCTACCACTACATCTTGATCTAGCAATGCTTATCAGGCCTTGCTACTGCCTTGGATATTTCCTTTTCCGTCCAATGATTCATTTAATGATTTATTTATTTTAATAATAATATGAATCATAACGTATAATCATTATAAGTATTCCAATAAATATATAATTTACACATTAATTTAATAATTACCACATAAGTAATAGTATATAATTAGTAAAAAATGAATTAAAAATGTTTGTTTTTTCGGAGAGAAATTTACAAATGCTTTTTTGTACCTGTATATTTTTTTGAACAGAATTACCTTTTACACCTGGATATTTTCCCGTGTGGATTTTACTTCAGACCTTATTTTTACCTAATTATTTTAGGAGGAATTTATAATTATCCAATTATAGAGTTTTATAATATCAAAAGGTGTATCAAAAAATAGTATGTATAGCTCATACGCAATCCTCTCCAACAGCTCCTCCAAACGTTTTCCCCCCATTGATATGTATTACCTCTCGCCATTGCTACCCAATATGCCATATAATAAGTATTTACTATTTTCCGAATTAACCTTTTACAGAAGATATGAAAAACCATCAATTGGTAGAATATGGTAAATATAGTTGCATTATATTTTTGTATAACGATTTTTTATTTAACAGAATTTCAACGAATTATTAATTGTATTTTTATGTATTATGCTTTTTGTTTATATTTTACTACATATTTTTTCAACAGTCATATAAGCTCAATAAGGAGAACACATATTAAATTCATCATCCCCGTAGAATCTGATCTTAATAAATTTGAGTAGTTACTGGTAAATTCAACTTACTCAAACAATGGTTAGGTATCTTACTTTTTATTTTTTATTATGTTTTTATCGCAAGTTTGAATTTTTCTTCATATTTATGTGTCAAATAGCTTTTAAACTCTAAACGTAGTGAGGAGTGTATTGGTTTTACAATGATGTATGTTAATTTTTTTTGTGTCTGTCATCTCGGTTTAGAGTAGAAAGAATACTTTAACTTTTGAAGTCAGCCCCTCTTTGAAAAAGAAATTGAATCTAGTTGGTACTCTAGGGGGTTAAAAGTAAAAAATTTCCAGTAGTTTTCAAAAGCGTCAAGAAAAAGCCATGTAAAAGTAACAAAATAACGGGAAATTTTAGGCATAACCAGTTATAACAAAATAAATGTACCTAACTCAGAAACTAATCATTGTAAATACTTGAAATATTTACAAAATATTTATAATAACTTTATCTATTTACGATTAAATTTTCAAAATATATATTACATTTTTTAAGCTGTTTATAGATAATTTAAATTTTCGATTTTTCTAATTTTTTTTTTTTTATCGATGAATATAATTGTTTCAATACACTGGGTGTTTTTGCAATATTAATTAATAGTTATTTATAGTAATTTAATTTAAGTTAAAATTTTTATGATTTATACCTGAGGTTAAAAAATCCAATACAAGGTTCCCCATAACTTTTTCGTCAAATAATTGCAAAAATAAATTCTAGCGTAAATATTGAAAAAAAATTATTAGCACATGAAATATTATTTTTTACAAAATCGCAGAAAATAAAGAAAACGATTAAAGATATTTGTTGTTATTTAAAAAGTATAAGTCGTAGAAACTTGAAACTTCCACAAGTAGATGAGATTCGCATTTTCTTTACACAATTTTCTTTTCAAAATACTAATATGTACGTTAGGAAAAGAGGCACTGAAATACATATTCGATTTTTTTCTATAAATATTGATAAAATAATAGGTATTTATATAATGGTGTGATTTATAGTATTTTGTTATTTTTTTTGAATTGATCGACTTTTCAACGGTGGTTTTTTTGAATAAATGTTTTTTGTTTTCGGCTTACGTCCTGATAATTTTTATTTAATACGCATTACTATAGTATTAAAATAAAAACCAAAATTATCACCTATCTATGTTTATTGATTGCGTTGACTTGTTTGCTATGGTAGCTGTTTGAATAGCAACTGTCGATAAGAAACGTGTTGTGTGTTCGCATTGTGAACACGAACTGAATTTAAATATTCTATCTCTTTTCTTTTACCTATAATAACAATTAAGGAGGTAAACAGTATTGTGTAGTTTAATAGATAGCAATATAAATAAAGTGAGTAGGTACCAAAAAGACAATTATGTATATATGTAATATAAATATGTGATTTTACAGATCCAATATCAAAGTATACACCTGTTGTTGGTTTAAGTGATGCGTTGTTATCATTATGTATGTACTTATATATTAATTTTTAATTATATCATTATATTTAAATATTTTTCCATGCTTAAAGTGACAATATTATGGGTCATAATATACATAAGTATTATGGGAACCTTAAACAATTACACACAATGAGCACAGTTATATTAACCAAAAATAAATTAATATGATAATAATTGATCCACGTATGTCAAGATTTGTAATATATTATGAATTATATATATTACCCACATAAAACGTGTACCTATATAATTAATGTTTGTTATAAAATAATTCATAATCGTTTTAATTATATAATATTACTTTGTAGATTTAGCGAGAGATGAGACATGTAAGTAATAGTTTGAATATTTATCTTGCACATAAATTTAATATACAATTTAAAAGTTAAACAGTAATATTGTAATGTTTATTTTTATTTAATTTAATAGGTTTGAGTTATTCATATCTATTTATGGTTTATTACCAAAACAATGAATTAAAAAGTAATTTATAAATTATAAATGTCTATATGTATATTATAATAAAAATTAAATTGATCCTCGATACGTGATTGCTTAAATGTAATTCAGAAATAGTCCACACATAATATGATATGCATTAAAACTATAATTCAGTAGTACAGCTGTTGTACATAAAGTAAACAACATAATCGTACTGAAATGTTACAATTATTTTTTAGGTGAATTTAATGAGCCAACATTGTTTTGTAATGCATTATACACGCAAACAGATCCATTTAAGGATTAATTGAATTATTTTGTTGTTTATTTAATTCCATTATATGTAATTGATATTTTAATTTTTACGAAATATATTAAATATTCTCATTACCTCAATCTACTAATCTTATTATTTATTATCTCCTTTTCCTAATAAAATCATATTTGAATCCATCTGCAGTAATATACAAGAAGATATTGAGGCCAATAAATAATAATTGTGAATCCTTAAGTCTATTGACCTCAAATTAGCGGAAGTGGCAACAAGCGTAGCCCTTAAGTTGCGTGTATCATACACGAATTGTATACTTAGTTTTTATAATATATTATTTAATAGGTTATTAAGTATCTAAGTGCTAGCGTATACCATGCATTTTTTGCGTAAATATAGCACAGTGAACGGACCTATGCATATATATGTAAAATATCTATTTGAGTATGTCGTTATCCGCTTAGAACAAAGGTCAACACTTGGCTTTACGGCGTTCCACTATAAGATCGACTAAAATATAATATCAAGACCAGTACGGTGCCCGCGATTGTTGCGTATACTATTAGCCTTGGTTGCTGCATAACAAGAATTTCGCCGTACCAAAGTGTATTTTGTATATTCCACCTTTTTGTGTGGTTTTTACAAATACTTTCTTCAGCGTATATTCGTATACCTACTCCACCTCTTGTGTGGTTTCTTCACGGTCAAACTATTACGTCAATTAGTGCATGTGGCTTCGCTGAGTTCGCTGTCTTCGAGTCCGTTTTTAAGTTCGTGCGTTTTTACCTACAACAGTACAACGCACCTATCTTCCTCATCAACATAAGCCTCATCACGCTGGTCATCGTCCATATACTTATCAACTTAATTCACCAGGTCTCTCGTCATACCATACTTTCATTGCCACAGTGTCGTGAGTTATTTATTTGTATTTATTTGTATTACCTATGTCATTATTGAAATTTGTGTGAAATATTACGCCTGTGATAGCAACATACTGTTTTGAATATTTTACCTGCCTAATCCTCTTATTCAATACGAAACCTGCACAGCGTGTCCAATCTCCTAATTATTATTAAAAGGGCTAGTGCGTGTTTTATGGTCCTTCGAACCGGATGAATTAAAGGGATTAGCACGAATGAGAACATGGTTTTGAGTATATGTCATATGTAAATTAAGTTTTTTTTTGAAAAACATTGCAATTTTGAATTATGTGTATGAGTATATATTTTATCATAAATCACATAATATTTATTTACGGCGAAAAATGATTATTCAATATCTGCTATCTGCACTGTTCGTGCCACACATGTTGCTTATCGCTCGATGTAATTATGCGCAACGACGACACCGTCTTTAATTACCTTGTTTCCTCCCCATACTCCACTCTGTCCTTATAATCATGTAACTATTATAATTTAGAATAGTATTGTTATTTATTCTCTTTGTTTACATATTTTTCTGTAAAACAATTATTGGTGGGCCTTTTGCCGCATATGTTTTATTATCATATTTTTCTATATCATTCGTATTACTGATTATTCTTACTATTATTATTCAGCGGCCATCGCCCTTTTTTTCATATTATTATATTATATATCTGTTTTTATAGACGGTTGCTCTCATATCACTTCCCTTTTTTTGTTGTTTCAATAACATGTAAACAACTCTCGTTGTTACACATTATTATTATTATTGTTATCATTTTTGTTGTGTCTCGACGTCATTGTGACGCGAACACATACCCAATTATCATTATATTTAATATTAAATCTTATATTAAATAAAACAACGACGTCTGCAAAAGTTGTGTGAGTTGTGACTGCTCGACTCAATTTTGTTCCCTGTCAAGAGTCATGTAGTCGCCTCGAATAGGGTTGTACGGTCGCCAACCACGGACTGATTTATAGTTTTGTCGTACACGTATCGTAAAATTATAATCAGTTGTGAAGTTTTAGATATAGCTAGGTATCAGTTGTTTCATCGAAAATTACACTAAAATATTTTACATTATTTACTTTGTTCAACATATTTTTAAAAATTATATTTCCAATTATCGAAATAAGAGTATTTTGAGTCGTTTTACTTATATATAAGTAGCTGTTGCTTCAGCATTTTTTAAATGATTTTCTATGCGATATCTCCAGATAATATCTTAAACTTTAGAAGCTCTCTGAAATTTCCTTTGTTCTCTAATGGGTTATCAGATAGATAATTAACGCTTCTATCATCGCGATGACCACGTAAAGCAATATTTTACCGCCCGAGAAAAATCAAACTTTCAATTATAGGTTTTAGTCTAGATCTATTTTCTTTAACTTGTTTTAGACGCTGTGAATTTATTTAGTTTATTACTTCTAGCTTTGGATTATTATACGATTTTAAAAATTGTTTTCCGTTCAGTACAGAATTTTTATGGTACAAATTATTAACATGCGTATCGAGGAAACCATCCTTTCCTAATAATTTGGCGAATTTCTTAAAAGGTTCAATTACTAATGACTTTAATGGAGTAAGGTTATTAAATCCATGTCCAGTTTTATTGTATAACAGTAAATACAAAATAATCCACTTCCTGAAGGCGAAAAAACAAGCCAGAAATATTTATTTATATGTTCTTGTTTCAAAAATCGTTTACGAAGAATTCCATTTTTTGTGTGACTTGAATAAGGAAAATTGTAACCCATTGGTGGTTTCCAATGATTTTCAAGTAACTGTTTTTTAGTAAAATCATCAATATTGTTGATTTTGAACTTAATACGATCCCTATATCTATAATTATATTTTCTACAGTACACCTTTGTTTTTATTTGATGTTGGATCGATGTCTAAATTTTTCATTGGTTGATTTGACGAAATGGGAGGTGGTGGGTCGTCTACTCGTCTACCATTTTCATTGTCTTCAATGACACATATTTTTTTTTTTATGAAAATTTTGCATAAAATCGGCACTATGCTTTCACATTTTAATAAAATAATAATACAACTATACACGTGTCACGTTTGATGTTGATTATTGACAGTTACAACGGCTGTGTGCGTATTGTATCGTACCTATATGTCAACTATAATTACACAATAAATATCGCCAATAATAAAATAGATACATACCACAAACAGCCAGACATTTTATTGCATCAAACAAATTAAAATATTTGATTATATTAGATTTGCTTTTTGACGGCGACCGATAAAAACGGACACGGCCGAAACGCTATCGGCAAAACAATGCATTTTATCGGCTGTCGAAAATAGATTTAATAGAAAATTCACCAGATTCTACGGGTGGAAGCATGGCCCCTTGACCCCCCCCCCCTTGGATCCGCGCCTGTGTGTAATTATAATTGCGCCGTGGTATAATCCGGAGTCCGGACAATAATTATTATATATTATTATTATCGTTCCATTCCACTTTATAGTCCCATCTATAAACACTATATGTAAATAAGGAATATTTATATTAATAATCGAGGGAATAGATATTATACGACATACGTGCCATAGTATACTAATATATTATCATTTATCATCAATTCATAATATTATTATATTCGTAATACGTCGAATATGGGCAACCCAGCGCCACCGATAAAGACTACACATACACACACACATGATACGTTACCTATGTATAATATGCGTCACTGTCACCACTGTAAATAATTTAATTATTGGTTTTTCCTAATAATTGTTAATATTATCATCGTTACTTAATCTATTTACGTACGCACACCACGTCCTGCATAGTGTACGCATGCACAAGCGTATCTTGTTCCCGTACTTGTATACAGAGTACAGACGTATTTATCATTGACGGACACGGAGACGAAGTTGATACTTGTCGTCTTGTCTTGGTTTTGCCTTGTCCTTTTTACACTGACTAGTACCGTGTACAATTTCCATTAGGCTTGAGGCTTACAGCAGTCTACAGCTATAGGTATGTATAACTATGTACTATACTATATTATTATTATTATTATTTAACAACAAATATATTATTTTAATATTATTAAATAATATAGGTAATAGGTAATATATAATAGGTGGCGTACTCGCGTACTTATTATAACACTACTATTATACGTATATATATATATATATAATATATAATATAATATCTATAGCCCTATAGGTATTTACTAATATTATTATAATTTAATTTTTTTTTAATTTACAATCGAAAGATAAAAAGTGATAAAATATATTTATGTATCCACATTTATATGTTTTCATTATGAATAGTTATTGTATTTATCAAAGGAAACCTGGGTGCAAAGTATATAAAAGTAAAATAACAAGTTATAACACAGATATCATATTATAGAATATATTAAGTAACTACTGGCTACTTATACTTCATTATTTTAATAATATAGTGTATAAATAATATATCTATGACTAAACAACGTTTTTTTATAATAAAATTTATATTAAAATATATTTTCCGCTGTTTTGTTAAGACTAATATATTTTTCCTATATATTTAATAAATTGAATAAATTGGAGCGTTAAACCATCTATTTCAATATTCTGTTTGCTTACATATTTTCTCCTTTTTGTTAAATATCTAGTTTTTTATTTTATAAAAAAATTAATATTTAAATATATTCTCCTAATATGGTTGTTACTGTAGATAATACTAATATATAGACTGTTATTGTACTATGACAATGTATGAGAACAAATGTTTTATTGGGCATTTTTTCCTTCTAAACAATCAGCTATAGTTTTTAAATTAAACAACTGAAATATAGGTTTAGTATATAGGTATAGTGGTTCTGTTATTACTAATAATGTTTATGTAGACAGTTCATTGAATTCTGAAGATAATATTATTTCAAGTTCAGAATCAGACAGTAGTGTTTTACAATTAATAGTACTAAGATAATATTTTATTATTTTTATTACCTGCCGATGCCATAGGTAAAAACCAAAAATTATTTGGTTTAATATATATATATAAATATATAATACCTACTGAACTTTATCATTTTATTTACGGTTTTCCACACCAAGCTAACGTACTATATAAGATATAATATGTGAAAAGTGGACTTTATCATTTTATAAACGTATTTTTCAAACAAAACTAACATTTCATACAGAGTGATTATATAAGTTTATTAAGTATTAGACTTTTTACTAAGATTTTTTTCCTATATATACCTAGCTAAAAATATTAATTTACAGCTATAATAATTTATATACCTATCTGTCCTACCTATCTAGGTATAGGTTTTTTTATAATTTATATGTTATGTTTTAATAATATTATTGTCTATGATTTAACGGCATGTTTTTTTTTTTATAAAAATAAAACTTTTTTCTTTGAGACTTTTTTTCCGGGACTTTTATTCCCCGAAACTTTATTTCCGTTCCCCGTTTGTGGCGAGTTATATTATACGTTGTCGTTTTGCCAGAGTCGCGACTAGGCAGAGGCGTTCGAAGTCATGCGCTACGTAGTCGTTTCTACCCGAGTCGGTTGAGGCAAACAACCAGATGGTGCCCTGCGCCAAAGCGGAGAGTCTTATGTGGCTCACCACATTTCTCCCCCCCAAGCCACAACGTGCCGTAGACTGAGGTTACCGAGCCGGTTAGCTCGGGTCATCGTCGCTCGTCTGGATGGATGAGGACTGGAGAGAGGCAGCTTTGCGTATGTACCCCGCCAATGTGGGGAAAAAGGTCATATCGTATTGTGGTGTGAAAGCCTTGTGCCACTCGGATGTACTAGGACCAAAGGGCGAGTGTACGAGCAACGACGAATCACGTCGAGATCACCAATGTGGCGAATATGTGGACTGAATGTACCAATTGTCCCACGTATTCCCAACGTCGTAAGATCGAAACACAAATAAGTACGCCAGGTTTAATAGTAGTTAAGTAAACTTTTATTGCAATGCTTGGGGGGTGTGCTGTACCTTCTCGTGGTCCTCCCTGTAAGTAGTGGTATTCCTAAGGTGCGTTTCCAATCTATGAGATTTCGAATATAGCCTAATATGCCACGAAACCAAACAGCACAAAACCGACTGCCAAACGTCTCATGTAGACCTCCTGGCATACTCTGCAAAAACAGCCCTTCTCAGGGCTACCCTGACTCACGTGATATTCGCGTAAGCCATAGCACAACATCTAAACCTTTCAAAAATAAATTTCAAAAACAAAAACAAAAATAAAGGACTTTTCATGATAATACAAGAGTTTCAAACATAGCCAATAAAGAACATTACACCCCAGAAATGAATGGCTCATAGAAAAACATAAGAATCATACACCTTAACATAGAAGGATTAACAAGCTCTAAAGCAGAAATACTCGGCAAAACTTTTAGCAATGCCGACGTGCTAGCCCTACAAGAGACTCACATCCCAGACGGAGAATCAAGGCGTCTGAAGATCCCTGGTTTCAGGTTGATTGATTACATTGGGCATCTAAAGCATGGTCTGGCCACCTATGTTAACCATAAGGTGGAGGATCGCCTTGTCAATCCTGTTACTGGTAATGAACATACAGTTGCTATCCGCTTGGATAACCTCATCATCTACAATGTATATAAGCCTCCTTCAACAAACTGGTCCCACTACATGCTTCCAACACCCCAATGTCCTACAGTATACGTTGGAGATTTCAATTCACATAGCACCAATTGGGGCTATACAACTGAAAACGAATATGAAGAACGGCTATGTAACTGGGCAACACTCAACCGCCTGCATCTATTATACGATGCCAAACAAGGCGGCACCTTTGTTTCTGGCAGATGGGGCACAGCAACAACTCCTGACCTTTGTTTTGTAACAACAGACTGCCATGATCAACCGATAGGAGCTTCCCGCACTATTTTACATAACTTCCCCAGAACACAATACAAACCAGTAGCAATAGACATAGGTTTACATCTACCAAGAATAGAGTAACCACTAATGCCAAGGTGGAACCTACGCAAGGCAACGTGGGAGGACTACACAAGTTATATGGAAAAGAATATTAACCGTATATCTCCTTCGCCGGAGAATTATCCTAGGTTTGTAAGACTAGTTAAAAAAGCAGCGAGCACCGCCATTCCAAGAGGCCACAGGCAAAATTATATTCCTTGCTGGAACAGGGAGTGTGATTCTTTACTGAAGGAATATGAACATACAGGAGATGAGACCATCGCAAACCAGCTTATCAAGTCCTTAGACAACGAAAGAAGGAACAGATGGATTACGGCAATGGATAATATGGATTTTACTCATTCAAGTAGAAAGAGCTGGGAACTCCTGAGGAAATTGGGGGCCGCCCAACCCTCAAGGAAAAACGGCAATGTCACAGCAAATGCCATATCAAGCATCATCTACAAGACGTCCAATATTAAGCCAAATAAACATGAAAAATCCGAAGTAAAGAGGAAATTCAAGGAGGCACTGGAGGAGTGCGAAGATAGATCAGAGCTGGTATCAGATTTTACTCCGGACGAGGTACAAACCACCTTAAAATTAGTTAAAAATGGGAAAGCAGCAGGGGCAGATGGTATCCTCCCAAAGTTTCTTAAAAACGTTGGTCCTAATTGCATCAACTGGATTGCAAAACTCGCCACCGAGATTGGGAATTATGGTAAGATACCGAAACTCTGGCTTGTGTCTAAAGTAATTGCAATACTTGACACGGCTACGGCGGTAGGTACTCGCTGAGTCCGCGGTGAGCCGGTCAGTATAAAAGAACAACACGAATTTCACTATTTGTACGGTGTATTTTTATTGATGATAAACAACGGTACACAATAGCTATTTGTCGAATGTCACTTTGTCAGGTGTTGACGACATAAAAGAGAATACACAATTATGCTCTACGCGGTCTTACGACTAGGCGACGTTGTCACCGTTGTCGGTAAGACGGTTCACGCGAGAGAGCGAGACGGCCGGCGGCCGGTACTCGTCCGGACCGACTTGTCTTCCCGTCCCACCCTGTGCTTTTCGGCGAGGAGGGAGAGTCGACGGTGTCGTGTCGTCGTAGCCCGTGGTGGCGGTTGATAAGGCATAGACCGGTCGCTACGGTGCCTGTACTTTGTACCGGCGACCGTTGCGTACCGTGTCATACTGAAACCAAACAAAGACGCTTCTGATCCCAACAATTACAGACCAATATCCTTATTGTCTACAATGTATAAACTCTTTGAAAGACTACTTCTGGCCCGTTTGCAACCAATAGTAGAGAAGTCCTTACCGTTGGAACAAGCTGGGTTCAGACAAAATTGAAACTGCTGCGACCAAGTACTGGCGAATACAACGCACGTGGAAAACGGCTTCCAGCAAAAAGTAAAATCGGGTGCACTTTTTCTTGATCTATCGTCAGCTTATGACACAGTCTGGAGTAGAGGTCTCCTCCTTAAAATAGCAAAGACCATAAGATGTAAAGCCACTATACTATTCCTAGAGAAAATTATATCAAATCGAAAATTCAGAGTAACACATGGAGGGAAAACGAGCCGATACAAAATTCTACAAAATGGCCTTCCACCAAGAGCCGTTCTTTCCCTAATGTTCTTTAACATATACACAGCAGATATGACTGATACAGTGTCGAAGAAATTTATATACGCGGATGATGTAGCACTAGTTACACAAGCCACATCGTTTGAAGAAATCGAAAGAGTACTGAACGCAGACTTGGCAAAAGTAAAAAAATACTTCCCGACTCTGTAAGGCCATCTCGTACCCGAGGACTAAAACCATAAGTCACGGGAACGTGTGCCGTCACGAACCCTATATTGCTGTAAATATAATTTTTATGTAAAATACAAACTCGATAATTACTCAAAAAACCACTTATATTAATTATTAAAAGTGACGGAGTATCGTTCACGGCGACTCCGTTACAATCTGATATTGTTCCTTCTATAAATATAAAACTTTCATGCAGATACGGATATACATCTGTTTGCTGGATCCATACACGTATTTCATTATTCTTATTAAATGAAGTCGTATACGGTGTAAATGAATGATATTCAATTTTCGTAATTTTAGAATCCGTTTCGAACCGTGAACTTATATCCAAAATATCACTTTCAGGCATTTTGATTTAGTTTATAACCAAGAGCCTTTAAAATTTTTTTATTTTTCACCGTTAATTTTTTTTTACTTTAGTCGATGTTATCGGCAACACTTTAGTCGTGTGACTTGCTCGATTAACGTCAAGTTATAGTTTATATTGAATTTTAATCCCATCTTAAGAACCGTAATGTTTAATATATAACATAACTTTTAAAGTCTCGCCAAAATTTTCGATCTGATTAAAATCCTGATCAACTAATTGTACAGTTATTGAATCAATACTCATTTTATTTTATTTATAATTAGTGAGTAACTTTTGTTAATCTTTCCTGTTCTACCAGTCGGAAAAAACTCTTAAATCGAATAACTTTGAAGATGATTGTTGAATTAACCTTGTGAAACATTACACAATAATTTTATACAATTAGTTGTGTTCAAATCTACAGCTTTTTCTGATCGGTGAAGATCATCGCATGATAAATTTTTTTTTTCAAACCCTAATATAGAGCTTATACTGTTTGGAACATCAAAATGCAGTCTTCTATCATATCTTATATATGATCTAAAATCTATATGATCCATAGTCATACTGAATGATAATATGTTCCGTTTAGTTAATTAAAGGTAATAACTCTTTAGAAATTTTATTGTTAATATCTTGAATGTCATAATACCTATCCTTCTTCAAATTCAAATATAATTTTCACATCATCAATAAATCTATTATCTGTATCTCCGATAACTTATATTTCCAATCTGTTATTAGTTGAATTTATGTTCGGAAATGAATTAAGCGTTTTTAAACATATTAAAGCTATTTCCGAGTTCTCGTTGACGTTTAGAGATGGAAAATAATTTACAGATAATGTAGTATCATTACGACATTACCTGTTAAACTTAATACGATTGATTCATGCATTGTAAAAATCAATACATAAATGTCCGCAATTAAATGTGTTATAATCTTGGTAATTTTAATAGTTATGTATAATTTTGTTTCTCTTAAAGCATTTTTGTAATTCAATTGGTAGAGGTAAATCACCGATGCTATCAAAACATATAACTTTATCATTATTTTTATAAAACACTACCCAATAACTTCCATCACCTGAACGATACGTCCAAGGTTTAATATACCGCATTCAATCTGATGAAGTTTTTTAGGCAAGTCATTTCGTGAAAAGACACCACGGAAATGACTGATGTTAAACTTTGTAACATATTTTATAATATCTCTAGATGTAAGTAATCTGTTAGGTAGTGTTTTCATCAGTTTTTTTTCTCGATCCTTTATTTTTAAAATCTAATGTGTTACCTTTTTTTCTTTTTGAATTTTGGATTGCATCATACACACTAGCAGTTCCAGACATTAAACTACCAAGTGTCGATAATCCTGCGGTATTAAGGGAATTGCACCACCTGTCTGACCCGGTGCTAAAATCAGTCTTTTATCACTATAATTTTTCTTAACCTTTCTTTTTTTTTATCGCAGCTCGTGTCCCATTTTTTATTTTATTCACACGTCACCGTTTATCTTTACAGACTATTCCTATTTTATTTTAGCTTTCATTGTGTTAGCTACTGTGTACGCTACAATATTCTCTTTTCTAGGTGTATCTATTGCTTTATATCTTTCCAAAGCACGGAGTTCTAACACCTCATCAGCGTTATGTCTATCTTCTAATTGTTTACTAGTCAAATACACAATATCGTTATCATGACATGCAGTATTCAATAGGTTTATTTCTTTATCGCTACGATCTAACCTCTTTTTTAAATTTCGTATCAGTCCACAATACTGATATTTTGGAACATGGGTTTCAAACGAAAGACTATTTTTAAGGAAATTTTCGAAACCTTTGCCAGTCTTATCTGATTCCCACTTACGGGTTGAACGCATCATCTATAACTGATTATAATTTGAAAATTCTAGAGTATTTACAAGAAAATGGATTTGATTGTACAGAAAGATAAATTAGATATTTTAAACGTATATGCTCAAATAATAAAGAAACCATCAACACACGGACCATTATTACCTGATACTATACGTGCTATTATAGTTGGTTCTAGTGGTTCAGGTAAAACAAATAAAATGTATAACCTAATCACACATGAAAAGGGATTAAGACTTGAGAATATCTATTTATACTCTATAACTTCTAATCAAGAAAAAAATGTTTTATTAAAAAAAATAATAGGTAATATAAAAGGTGCGAATTTTTTCATTTGTGGTCCGCAGTCAGTAATTAGGGAATTCTTCTCAATGTGTAGACATTCAGGTGCTAGAAACAGTTATATCAAGTTTATTATTTCCAATAAATAAAGACAAAGTTTGGTTAGAAAATTTGGTAATATCAAAAAAAAATATCAAACGTAAAATAATGGATATTAAGCGTGGTGTTATAGATTTTGATAACTATTTTCGTGAAACATTTAAATCTTTACTAGAACCATTGAGTACACTGTCAGATAAAAATACTTCACATATCTCCGACACTATCAAAAAAGAAGAAATCGTGTACGCTAGTGATGAAGATAGCGATAGTGTACTAGATTCATTGTTTGACAATTTTTTAATTTCAAATCCTAAATCATAACGTTGTGATAAATCTTATGGTATGCATTACGATGCGATTAATAATCAACTTAAAATATCAAATATACCTGTTACTTTCGAACACGGTAAATTACGCTTGCTCGATAATAACTATCCTTGGACCAAAGGACTTTGGTCTTTATTATGTGAAAAAGTATCAAAAAATATGACAATGGAAGACATGGATTCATATTATAATATTTTAAAACTAACTAAAGTCTTTTTAAAAGAAGACGGGAACCTCAGTTAGTTCTAAAATTATAGAACTTCCAACAGGTCAGCTATTTAAATTTAGTTTATCGCCAACGACTAAGAAAGGTTCTGGTTTATATAAAGATGTAATACCTACCTCAAACACGAATAGTGTACTATGATTATCCGAATGAATTAGTTACTAAATTGAATCTTATAACATCATCTCAAATTGCTGGTAATACTGGTGTAAATATTGAAATCATATCTATTTAAGAAGAATTACGTGAAAGGAATATAATAGTATAATGTCTACATTAGAGTGAATAGCTAATGAGCTACATCGACCTACAAGAAAAATATTTCCCAGTCGTAGTGTAATAACACGATTTAAAGATGACCTTTGGCAAGCTGATTTAATAGACATCCAATCTCATTCTAATCAAAATATTGGTTTTGAATACATTTTAGTTGTTATAGATACGTACACAAAATATGTATGTGTAGAATCATTGAAAATGATCCATACCTACTTTGATTTTGAATGAAATTTATTTAATATTATATTGTATATTGTCCGGGCCACCTTCTTCTGTTTTAATAGTATTATAGCCCATATTAGTGGAGCTTGCTTAATTGTAAATATCACTTTGCGTTGGTATTTTTTAAAGCTTGATAATACTACACAAAACTCAAATTATAATAATTATAATTTGATCTCCATATTTTTTTTTTGTTCATAAATCTACTCATGTCTCATATTGATTAATTATTTATAGTTTTTCACAAATAATTATAAGTTTACGCTCCAATAATTTTCAAATGCTAAACTGAATATTATGATCAGTAAAATCATTTGTGAATCGATGTTTGTAGAAACGTCACGATTCATAGGTATATTATATGAAATTTAGATGTTAGTAAAAGCGTATACTATTATTATATTCATATTATGTGTTTCTATGCGTTGAATGAAAAAAAAACCATCTTTATAATTGTATTATTAGTAGCTATATGATATATTTTAATAATTATTTATTCTTAAATTTATTTTATTTTCAAAAATATTTATATTATACAGTTTTTATCAATTATCCAAAAGTTTTAAATAATTGACTCATGACGTTTATTCATTAAATCTTGAAATTGATTATTATACAATTCTGTACCATTATCTGTTTGTAATAATTTTGGATTAGCTGGTTTTGATATAGGTAATAATTATTAATTCTTTAAATGATTATTAGAAATTTTGAATAAAAAGGAAATATGGTTATACATTCAGTTGAGGAGTTGATTATATTCTACATAACCTATCATTTATTGTGTGTATAATATATTGATGGTAATTGTAAATTCACAACTAGGCTCAATCTTCTGAAAGGTTATAAGGGAAGTAATACGTGAGTGAGTGGGGGAACTACAGTCCACAATTTTAAAAAAAGCCCAAAATTCTTTTTATTATATCTCCAAGTACATTTTTATAACAAATTTCTAAATAATCCATAATAGTGATAAATGACTGGTAATATTAATTTATTATAACTGATTTTTTCATATGTTAAAGAAAATAACGCCTAAATTGTGATTATAAAACAATATAAACACATCCAGTACTGCAGCTATAATTAACAAATATTATTAAGTTGAAAATTAATTGTACCATTTGCACTAATAGACATTAAACAAAAGTTTTTATTTCAAATTTCTGAAGTAAGAAATTAATTGATATTACATTTATTTGTTCTCATTGTTACTTTGGGCAGTAATTTAGGTACTCGATATAAATGTTTCATTCTGTACAATATTTTTCTATAAAATAATTATTTAACTTATTCAATAATATTAATAATTAATCAATATTCCAAATAATACAACTAAGAATATACAATATATTATAATTAAATTACCTATAGTATTTTGGTTATACTGCCTTGATTTTAATATTGCATTATAACTCCAATTCAATCGTGTATTAATATTGCATATCAATGAATGTTTAAAAACATTATTTTAATGAAAAGTAAAAATACCGTAATATTGAGAAATATTAGATATTGGTTAAATAAAGATTGAGGCTTTCGGCTGCAGTTATACCGCGGAAAAACTGTGAACACCTGTCGCTTAATAAAACACTTACTCAATTCGACCTAGATAATGATTATTGCACACAATTAAGAATTATTACGATTACGTAAATGAATATTACGATTATTATGCGTCGGACCTTACTCCCTTGGTACATCACCGTCTGTCACACAGAACACATAATTTCGGATGTAAACTATGATTAATTCGATGTAATATTTTGACAGTATATTATTCAGCAGCTACTATTAGTTTACGTCCCAACATTAGTACTTATACTCTCAAATTAATCGTTCCAATAGATTTATTATAAATCATTATGAAAATATTATAGTCTAAAATTGCTGTCGTGACTCATAATTGACTACTTTTTGAAAAAAAATTGTTGATAATATTAAACAAAGATGAATTACATTTCTAAAAGCCAAACAATAATATTATCGAATAATCATATAAATAATAGCCATTAATGGCTTTTGACCAGATAAAATTTGGTTCGGGGTTTGTCACATAGCGACTTTTACACTAAATAATATAATATTCCGAATCCTATGAAATATAGTTAGTTAACAGGGTGGTTTGTTCTGGGGAGCTACCGAGTAAAACTAAATGGTCCGTTCGAAATATTGACTGGTTTTGAGTGATTGGTCGTACTTTTTTTTTCATGGTTAAAACGTTGTCGAAAATATAATATATGTAGTATACAATATGTTTTCTGACTATATTGCCAATCTGATGCGGTCACTTGTATTTGAACATCTCAAAACAATGTGACAACACGAACTACGAAAACAATATGATTATTATTTCTACAAAATTAATGTTGATGATCGTTAATCGGTTTTAATTCCGTAAATTGTATTTGAATCAATCAAAAAAATGTACATTTATCCTATAGAGGGTTCCACGACAAAGTATACCGGTCAAAATTTCCCCAAACCAAAATATCCCCGCAAAAATATTCCATGACATAATATACCCCGCAAATATTAATTCAAAATTTACGTTTTTATGCCTGTTACATGGATACTAATACATTAATAGAAAAAAAAGAAATATTTGTCAAAGATTAGATACTTATTTATTTATTCAGCCAAAACAATTTTAATTAAATAATTACAATAAAATACATTATAATAATGGCTGATACATATACCAACTGAGCTATAAGCTCGTATCTGGTATACGGAGTTCAACGATATTATTGTATTTATAATACACAATAAAACACGTACCTATTATAATATTAAGTTATGCGCTAGTGATTTTAAATAGGTATATATTTTTATTAGTATAACTATAACCTTTTACAACAACAACTAACCGCTCGTCCAAATTTTTATACTTACGCCTTTTTTTCTGTTGAGTCACTCCAGCTATTTGTTGTTCCATATGTTTGCCTCCTGTAGACCTAGTTCTCGCTTCAACATGTTTATGAATTTCCACACTGTTACATGTGGTTAGCTCCCAGTGCAGAATTAAATGATCTATGCCATACCTCTACTGCATTCTTTGTCCTGGAAGAACATTGCATTACAGTATCAAACATATTCCATATTTTAATTGGAAATGTAGGAGCTATTCGTCTACCACCGCGTATTGGTTTCCCTATCCATGTATCTTTAAAATAATCAACAACTGGTTGTAAATCTTCCTCATTATCTATGTAAAAGTTGGAATTAATTAGTTCTTCAAATGCAGAAATAACATTAATCACAGGTGCAAAAGCGAGAGTCGATATATTTTTATAATTTGTATTATATAATCTTGTTATTAAATAATTCGAGTTATTTTACAAAATAATTTTTCATTTGATTTTCAATTGGTAAGTATGTTATTTAGTTTTGTAAATAATAAAGTTTAATTTGCAACACATAGTTTTCGGAACGTTAACACCAGCGTACAGATTTCACCTATACAAACTTAAACTAAATGGGTATTTACTTGTATTTTTCAAACTTTTTATTCAGTTGTCATTGAATCAATATTTATATTTTTATTGAATTTTTAATCCGTTATATACTGTTGTTAATCCTAATATTATATCATTTTATGTATGTTATTCAACGAAGACAATAATATTATTTGATATTATTGATATACAGACATGGATAACTATACTTTAATGTTAGTATTTTTGTTATCGTTTTATTTTATTGGTCTAGGTTCTGCTGATACAAAATTTGATATAAGTAAGTGCATTATTTTTATTTCATATTTTAATTGACGGGATAATATTTATGGATAATCTTAATACTTATTCTTACAGAATAAATAATTTTAATAATTTAATTGTATGATCTCTCTTTTAATTTCATTTAAATAATTATAACATTAAATATATATTATATTTCTTTTTATAAAATAATATTCCAAAATAACATATTGTTTTTTTTCAAGTGTTCCGTGAATGCTGTGGTAAGTGAAACTTATCTACACTTTATTTTACAATTTACACATTTCTTGTCTGAATACATACAATATATTTAAATTTTAAATTTAATATCAAATAAATGTACTAAATTAAATTTAAATTATTATTTAACCTCTTACAGGTGATATGGGAAAACAAAATTTGATGTCTTTTAGTAAATAATATAGTTGCATTATATTTTTGTATATCGATTTTTTATTTAACAGAATTTCAACGAACTATTAATTGTATTTTTATGTATTATGCTTTTTGTTTATATTTTACTACATATTTTTTCAACAGTCATATAAGCTCAATAAGGAGAACACATATTAAATTCATCATCCCTGTTGCATCTGATATTAATAAATTTGAGTAGTTAGGTACCGGTAAATTCAATTTACTCAAATAATGGTTAGGTATCTTACTTGTATTTATTTATTATGATTTTATCGCAAGTTTGAATTTTTAAAATAAGGAAAATAAGGAAAACGATTTAAGATATTTGTTGTTTTTTAAAAAGTATAAGTCGTAGAAACTTGAACCTTCCACAAGTAGATGAGATTCACATTTTCTTTACACAATTTTCTTTTCAAAATAATAATATGTACGTTAGGAAAAGAGGCGCTGAAATACATATTCGATTTCTTTTTATAAATATTGTTAAAATAATATTCAGTGGGATAAAATTATAGGTATTTCTATAACGGTGTGATTTGTAGCTATATGGTAGCTGTTTGAATAGCAACTGTTGATAAGAAACGTGTTGTGTGCGTACGCAGTGTAAACATGAACTGAATTTAAATATTCTTTCCTTTTCTTGTTTAATAACAATTAGTGTTGCATAAATATATCACAATGAATGGATTATGCATGTATATGTAAAATATCTAATTTGAGGGTGTCGTTATCCGTCTAGAACAATGGTCAACACTCGGCTGTACGGCATTCAGTTATATTATGATCGATTAATAATATACCACGACCTAAGCCTTGGTCGTTGCGTAACAATAATTTTGATGTATCAAATTGTTTTTTGTATATTCCGCCCTTTTGTGTGGTTTTCACATACACTTTATTCGGTGTACACTCGTATATTTCACCTTTTTGTGTGGTTTCTTCACGTTCGAACTATTACGTTGATTAGTGCGTGCAGTTTCGCCGTTTTCGAGTCCGTTTATTAAGTTCGTGCGTTTTTGCCCACAATACAGCCATCTTCCACATCAATATAATAAGCCTCATCACAAGGGCCCGGATTTAAATGCACATAAAAACATACAATTATGCTCAAAAAAATAGCCAAAAATGACTTTAAAAAATGCATTTATACCACAAAAATGACCTTTAAAATAAAAAATGATCTTAAAATACCGTATATTTTTTTATTCAATTTGTAATTTATAAATAAGCTATAATAAAAAAATTAACAAAAATTTGAAATGATGACTTGATGCTTACACGCATATGTTTTGGCCATTTTGGGGAAATAGTATTTATTCTAAACATCTAAAGTTTAGATTCTAAACATACCAAAATATATATTAAAATGTACCTATGTAAAATTAAAATTCTAAGTAAGCCTATTGCACTTACTAAATTTTGAGCATTGCATTGAACAATAATATATTGTATAATTTGTTCAAACACCAAAGATCTTCTATTATCTAAAAGAATATTTTTGTACGTGAAAAAGCTCCATTAATTTCGACGTCCATGGATGTAATAGAAGCAAATTTCATGTGATAAATATCATTTGTATTGAATTCTTCTGATATTTTTGTACGATTTATTTTTAATTTATTTTGAATGGGCTAAATTGTATCGTAGGTATATTGAACAAATATACATTAAAACCAATAAAATGACCCAATAATTATGGTAAAAATGCTCTGAAAATGAAAAAACATCAATGTATGGAAAAAATTCGAAATAAAATTTGTGGCTTTGAAACCCTCGTTACATGAAACGAATTATGTACTTAGAAAGCATTGTGTAAGATCAACCAAAAAAATGTGCACTTTGCATTTAAATCCGGGCCCTTGTTGCGTATACTATAAGCCTTGGTCTCTACGTAACAAGAATTTCGCCGTACCTAAGTGTATTTTGTATAATATTCCTCCTTGTGTGGTTTTCACAAATACTTTCTTCAGCGTATTTTCGTATACTCCATTTCTTGCGTGGTTTCTTCACGGTCAAACTATTACGTCGATTAGTGCGTGCGGCTTCGCTGTCTTCGAGTCCGTTTTTACCTACAACACACCAATCTTCCACATCAACATAAGCCTTATCACGTTGGTCATCGTCCATACTCATCAACTCAATTCACCAGGTCATTCGTCATACCATACTTTCATTGTCACAGTGTCGTGAGTTATTTATTTGTATTATGACATTATTGAAATTTATGTGAAATATTACGCTCGTGATAGCAAAATACTGTCTTGAATTTAAAAATTTAAATTTCAAACACTCATAAAGATTTTTTGTCTGAATCCGGTAGAGTTTTTTTAACAGATATTTGAAGAAAAATTTATGGAGAACCTTGTACTAAATTTTCAAAACTTAGTTATAAAAGAAAAATTTTTACGATTTTTCAACCACAAAATTACTTACAAATTTTCGCAATTTAGACAAATTTCGTATAAATTCGAACATTAAGCACTTATAAAAATAATTGTGACTAACGATTTCGGATTTTTTTTTATCACTTTAAGAACAACTCATGAGAAACCTTAAATTTTCAAGATTTTCTGGCCAGCCAAAAAAATTTTATCGTTATTTTAAAAAAAAAATATTAAAAAAATTAAAAATTTCAATTGTCTATAAATAACTCAAAAAAAGTCAAAATTTTTTGAAAATTTAACTATATATAGATAACAATAATATAAAAATTTGGTGAAAGTTTCAAGTATTTACAGTGATTAGTTTTTCAATTACAACCATATAAAAATACCGATTTGTCGAAAACTGGTTTTGCGTAAAAATTCCTTTTTTTTCTGTTATTTTTTTTTTGTTTTTCTCGATTTTTTGAAAACTGTTGGAAAATGTTTACTTTTGACCTCTATAATGCACCAAGGATATCCACTTTGCCATCGGAAATCACCCCCAAAGTTTGAAATTGAAGCATTATTTCGACTAGTTATGCTGTACACAGACACAAAAAAAAAAACGCACATCATTGTAAAATCAATACATTCATCACTCCGTTTAGAATCTAAAATGAATAAATCTAAAAAACTTAAATAAAATATACCAAATTTAATAAAATTCCTAAATTAAAAAGTTTATAGTTTATAAAAAATTGTATTAATTGAATTAATAGCCTAAATTAATAAAAAAATCTATAATACATAAAAAAAGAATCTTTATGGATTAAAAATCAAGGCTGGGCAAATTAATGATTTTTTTTAAACTCAGTTGAGTTAAGTTAAATATGTTTTGGTTAAATTAAATTCAAAGTTAAGTTAATAGACTTGTTAATACTACATCCATTAAGTTTAAAGTTAAGTTATTTAATCTTGTTAAATTAAGGTATTAAGTTAAAATTAACTTAACTTTTAACTTATTAACTCGTTAATGCACAGCATTTTAAAAATCCAAAATTAATAAAGCCGAAATATTTATTAAAAAAAAAACTCACTTAATTATAAAAATTATAATGTTTGTAAAAAAAACTAAATAAGTAGATAAAAATAAAACGTTAAATAAAAAATGCTAAATTAATAAAAAACTATAATTCATAAATAAACATCATTTTTATGAAATTAGAAGCTTCAAGGTAATTAAAATATTCATTATTTCATAAAAAGTTCAAATTAATAAAAAATAAAGTATTAATAAAGTGTATATACATAAAAAATATTCTATTTTAACCAAAAAATGTTGCTACCAGTTACCAGCTACTTATTTGCTTGAATTTGCTATGGAATTTTTAGAATTTGAATGGCATTGGTTTCCCCGAGGTTATTATACAAGAGCATTTTTATGAAAATTAGTATTTTCTATTTATTTGCAATTTTTTAATCAATAAAGAATATTTTTAATGAATATACACATTTTATTAATATTACATTTTTAATCAATTTGAACTTTTTATGAAAGTTGAAGGCTTTTTTAACAATTTTGAAACAATTTAAATGCGTGAATTTCAAAAACGTTTTTTTTTACCGAGGAAATATTGGTTTGCAAATTTCGACGACTACCTTGCAAAACATTGCTAATTGGCTGCTAAATGATTGTTCAAGAAAAAATTTGAAAATGTGATTTGAATGATATGGGTGAGGCTAGGGACATGTGTCTCCAGCCCTACCCTAAGTTTTTTATATTTTATGATTAAAAATAGGCTTGAAAATTGTTGCTAAATGAATGCTAAATGTTGACTTGAAAAAAAATGTCAATATTTTGAATGGGTGGGGTTAGGGACATGTCACGTGGTTAACAGCATTGTCTAGTTTAATAAATAGCAATATAAAAAAAGTGAGTACCAAAAAGACAATTATGTATATATGTAATATAAATATATCTTTTTACAGATATATCTATAAATCAGTGGCAAGATGCAGTATATTTGAATGATATTTTGAGGAATCTCGGTATGTACTTATACATTAATTTTTAATTTTATTGTTCTATTTAAATATTTATCTATCCATAAAGTGAAAACGAGATGTTATGGTACAATATTATTGGTATTACCAATGATATATAGGAAATATATTTAATAACATACATAATATATATTATGATTTATGGGAACCTTAACCAAATACACATAGGTAGCACAGTTATGTTACCAAAAATATATTAATATGATAATTGATCCACGTATGTCAATATTTATAAAATACGAATTATGTATATATATTATTACCCATATAAAACGTGTATATAATTAAGATTTATGTTTGTTATAAAATAATTTATAATCGTTTTATTTATATAATAATATTTCGTTGATTTAGAGGTTAAGTTAAGCAAAAAAGAACTTAGTAAGTTATGGTTTTGAATATTTACTAAGTACATACATTTAAAATACAATTTATAGCGTATAAAGTAATATTTAATTTTTACTTTGATTTAATAATATAGCTGAACGTGAAGGTTATGCATATATATTTGTAAAAAATCGCAAAGAAAATAATATAAAACGTAATATTGTTAAATCAGTTTCAAAGTATTCTTAAATCTAATACATATAATATATACACTAAAACTATAATTCAGTAGTACAGTTAGTAAATAATAAAAATAAACAACATAATCATACCCAAATGTTATTATTATTTTTTAGCAAAATTCAGGACTCCAACCACATACTGTAAAGCTATAAAGGATTTTAGACAACCGTTAATAAAGTAAAATACTTTGAAATTATTTTTTGTTTAATTAATTCCATTATGTTCGATATTTAAGTTTTTATGAAATTTACTAAATAATCCTATTACCTTAATCTATTATCCTTATTATTTATTATCGCCTTTCCCCTATTCAATAATATTTGGATTCATCTGTAGTAGTTTACGAGAAACTATTGAGGCCAATAGTTGTGGTTGATTCCTTAAGTCTATTGACCTCAAATTGAAGGAAGTGGCGACTAGCGTATCTCTAAGTTGCGTGTATCATACACGACTTGTATGTTTAGTTTTCATATATTATTTAATATGTTAGTAATTTTTTAAGTTCTGGCATATACCATTTAATAATCAGTATGTATAAGCTGTAATATACTCGTATTTCATAAGATACATTTAACAGGTTTCTGTGAGTAGTAACCAGTATTACATTTACGTTATCTTTCATCGAATTAATAATAGCTTTCATCCGAAATTATGTGTTCTATATGAGTGACGGTGATGTATTAAGGAAGGTAGGTCGAAGGCATTATCGAAATATTCTATTGCGTAAGCCACAGATTCTTAACTTTTGTTGAGCCATGGACCCCTTTAAAGGATAAAAAATAATCACGGACTCCTCTCAAAAAAAAAAAAGCGGGTATGTGAGTATCGCTCTGCTGTACATTAGGGGTGGGGTGGACCTCGGACTAGGGTAGGTTAAATTTGAATGCAATGATAGGTATCATTGTATACGAAAAACGATTCTGAACGGAGATGATTTGTCAGTCTGGGATATATTATATTTAAATATTGTCATATATTCTATTTTGAAAAAAAATCACAAATACAAACACTTAAGTAAAAGCTTCAAGATCTTATGTTTGATAATTTTTTAAAAAATAACAAAAATCGAAAATTATTTATTAGTAAAACGTAATTTTACACGCGTATTTTTGATTTCAAATTAAAATTAAAACTTTAAACACTCGTAAAATTTTTTAAATTGAATAATTCTCAAACTTTTTTATAATTGTTCTAAGCTTAACTTATGGACAGTATAGTATTAACTTTTCAATTCTTAGCTTTTGATAGTAAAATATTTATAAATTTTTAACTACCAAATAGTGAAAACTATTCATGATTTTGACGAATTTTTGTCAATATTTGAACTTCAAATGCTAATAAAAAAAAATTGTGCCTATGTATTTTTGAATGAGAGTTAAAACAAGTTATGTGGACCCTTCAATTAAATTTTCAAGTGATTTGTCCCAGCTAAATTTTTTTTATCAACATTTATAAAAAAAAAATAAAAAAAAATTGAAAATTTCAATTGTCTATAAATAGCTCAAAAAAAGTCAAAATATTTTGAAAATCAAATCACGTAGAGAAAATGGCAATCTAAATAACTGGTAAAATTTTCAAGTATTTACGACTTATACTGTTTGAATAACTACAAATATTAAAAATCGTTTGAGGCTAAACCGTTATTTAATGCGGTTTTGTAAAAATTTAAATTTCAAACACTCATAAAAATTTTTTGTCTGAATCCGGTAGATTTTTTTTTACAGATATTTGAAGAAAAATGTATGGAGAACCTTGTACCAAATTTTCAAAACTTAGTTATAAAAGAAAACAATTTTACGATTTTTCAACCACAAAATTACTCGCAAATTTTCGCAATTTTGACATATTTCGTATAAATTCGAAATTTAAGCACTTATAAAAAAAAATTGTGACTAACGATTTCGAATTTTTTTTTATCACTTTAAGAAAAACTTATAAGAAACCTTGTATTAAATTTTTAAGATTTTCTGGCCGGCCAAAAAATTTTTATCGTTATTTTAAAAAAAATACTAAAAAAAATTAAAAATTTCAATTGTCTATAAATAGTTCAAAAGTCAAAATTCTTTGAAAATTTAACTGTGTATGGAAAACGCTAATATAAACATTTAGTGAAAATTTCAACTATTTACATCGATTAGTTTTTGAGTTATAGCAAAATAAAAAATTCGATTTGGTCGATAACTGGTTTTGCGTAAATAATCCCGTTTTTCCGTCATTTTTTTAGGGTTTTTCCTGACTCACTTAAAAAATATTGAAAATTTTTAACTTTTGACCCCCCAAAGTACCAACTAGATCCGATTTCCTTTTCAAAGAGGAGCTGAAGTCAAAATTCGAAGCATTTTTACTGCCCCAAATGTTGTCGACAGACACAAAAAAAAAAAAAAACACACATCATTGTAAAATCAATACATTCATCACTCCGTTCAGAATCTAAAAAAAATATATACATAAATCATAGATTCTTAAACTATATAATTTATTTATAAATATATAAATGAAAGGATATAATTTTTATTTAAATATGTTTTAATGATAATAAAAAAATCTAAGACGTAATACTAAAAATAGTATAAATACTATATTAAATGATTGTGAATAATCACTTTTACTTATAGTCAAAAACAAATTTTAATGTGACATTTGCTGTTGTTTTGTTTCTAATATTGTCTTGAAATCTTTGACCGTAATTATTTTTGGGTTATTAACAAAAAACTCACAGCCACTCCATGGACCTCTGAGTAACCATCTACGGACCCCCGGTTAAGAACCCCTGGCGTAAGCATAATACTTTTTAATTGTAGTCAAAAAATATTATTTAGGTCGAATTGAGTTGAGTGCGTGTTTTATTAAATGAAAGCTGAAACGAGTTTACATTTTTACTGCGACTGATTTGTAATGTGTAGGACAACTACAGTTACATATTTTGTATTCAGTAATGATTATCACATTTGATTTAAAAAAAATGTTAAATACCAGACAATTGATGAGGGTTTATTTTTATTGAATTTTTAGTCGTTAAATATTGTTATTAATCATAATAATATATATTTTTTACTGTATGTTATTTAACGCATTCAATAATGTTATTTGATATTAGTGATATAAAAACAAGGATAACTATAATAGTTTTATGTTAATATTTTTGTTATCATTTCATTTTATTAGTAAAGGAGAACCAATTCAAAGCGAACTATATGAGAGCAGTAAGTATATTTGGTTATTTCTTCTTCTAATCAATGGGTTAATATTTATGGATAATCTTCATTCTTATTCTTACAGAATAAATAATTATAATATATTAATATAATATTCTAAAACAAAATGTTGTTTTTTTTTTCAAGTACGTACAGAATGCCTTGGTAAGTGAAAAATTATCCTCACTACACTTTAAAATTAACACATTACTTATCTGAATATATATAATATATTTAAGTTTTTAATTTAATAACAAAGCAATGTATAATTAAAATTTAGATTATTATATAATAAAATAAGAATTCTTTACAAATACAAAAAAATGATAAACAATTAGAATATTAATGTAAGCCTCAATAGTAATTTGTTGTACGAGTGTTAATAACGTCTGAAATTCGTGTGTTGTATCCTTTTTTTCATTTTGGTATTTTATTTTAAACAAGAAAGGAAATTTGGTTTCCGTAAATTAAGCCAAATAGATGACAAGTATACTCAGTACGAGTATAAGTTTACAAGTAGTAAATTTTTAAATGTAAATAGTAATTTAGAATATAATACACAGAATATAAATAGCTTAAATGAAATTGTCAAAAATAAAAATTACTGCTTTGTTCTTAGCATGAATATTCGAAGTATTCACAAACACTTTAATGAACTTATTATTTTTTAAGTACCTACTACTGATATTAAATTTGATATAATATGTTTGTTTGAAACATGGTTGGAAAAAGATACTTTTGATTTTCATATTGATGGTTTTTCAAGTTATAATTATTATAGTAAATTGAATAAATCAGATGGTATAACAGTATTCGTTAAAAACTCAATAAAAATTAATTAGATAAATTTTAGTGTGATTAATTTCTGTAGCTCTCTGAATTTTAATATTGTATTTAATGAGTCTGCTCTTAATTTAATTTGTATTTATCGGTCTCCAAGTTTACTTCAAGAAAGTTTTTTAGATAGTTTAGACATTTTTTTGGATGGTCTTGATAATAATATTTCGTGTATATTATGTGGTGATATAAATATTGATTTAAATAAAATAGATGCAGTTTCAGTTAGATACCTAAATATTCTTAGTTTTAATGAATTTAAATCTTGCATAAATAAAGACACTAGAGTAATTAGTATTACGAGTGGTTCTTCAACTTGTATTGATCATATTTTTTTAAAGAATGTCAATGATTTTGATAATATAATTGGGTACGTACCTATGCCAAAATAATATAACTGACCATTATAGTACAATTCTATCTTTAAATAAAATCGGTTTAGTTATACCAAATAATAATATTTCTAGTGTAAAAAAAATCGATTATATACTTTTTGATAAACCTAAGTTTTTTCTGAGCAGCGAAAATTGGGATAACGTGTTAATTTAACACTGTTAAACTCAACAAATGTAGATACTGCAGTCGAACTTTTCTTTTCCAAGATAGAAAATTACATAAAAATTTAATAAATGAAGCTATGTATAATAAAGCGAACAATAATAAAAATGTAAACATTTCTTCGGTTACTGATTCCAAAAATAAAATAATAACTGATGATGCTGATATTGCTAATGAATTTAATACATTTTTTGCTATAGATGGTGAAAATATTGCTGATAAAATTAAAACCCATAACCCTGCTATTAATTATAAATCCAAAATTAAAGTTAACACAAATTCAATTTTCCTTAGCAATATTACTAAGGATAAAATTAAAAAACATATTCTCAGCTGCAAAGATAGCACTTCTTTTTATTGTTGTAATTTATCAAACCATGTATTGAAACAAATAGTAGACTATATTTTAGATCCATTAGAGTATATTTTAAATGTATCTCTTTCTTTAGGAATTTTTCCAAATTTATTTAAACATACTCTAGTTATACCACTTTTTAAACAAGGTGATAAAAAAAATTGTTCAAATTATCGTCCAATTTCCTTAATATATAATGTTTTGAATTAGGTGTTCCGCAAGGTACGGTCTTAGGATCACTATTGTTTATTGTATACATAAATGACCTTCTTAGTTTGGATCTTGAATGCTCTATTTTCTGTTTTACTTATGACACTACGATCCTAATTCATGATTTAAATTAATTTAATGAGTAAAGCAGCAAAAATTATGTCGTTTATTAAAAATTGGTTTGATGCAAACTCACTTGAAATAAACTTTAATAAAACATGTTATATCCCCTTTTCCATATTAAAAGTCAAAAGTCTTGATATTTATGAACTCATTAAAATACATGATGACTCATGTCAAGAAACAAATTTGATAAGTACTTGCAGGGGCGGATCCAGAAATTCATTAAGGGGGGGGTAATTAAAATATATCCATCAGATACTATTCATACCTACTTAATAACATACTTATTAAATATTAATATAAACATAAATTACTTATTATTTACTTATTAATATTTACCATTTACAATTTATTCTTATAAACTGGTACAAACATTTTTATACTTTTATAAATTTATAAAATTTAAATATAATAAGCTCAAGGGAGGGGGATATTTACCCTTTTCCCCCTCCCTTGGATCCGCTACTGGGTACTTGTAATTGTAACTATATAAGTGTAAGAGGTGTAGAATCAGTGAAGTATCTGGTGGTCATGATTGATAAGTTTTTAAAATGGAATTTTCATATTGACTCAGTGATTAAAAATTAAGAAGTATGTTTGGTAGATTCAAAACATTAAATAATATTTTATTACCTAACAATATTAAAATGGTTTTCTGTGCAATTGCACAATCAGTATATACATACGGAATTTGTGTGTGGGGCGGTACCTTCGATAAATATTTAGGTTTGCTTAGAACTACTATAAACTCATTACTAAGGATAGCTTTTAAGAAACCCTTTCATTCGAATACTGATATACTATATAATACTTATGATATATTAAATTTAGAGAAGTCTCATGCAAAAGAAATACTAACAAATCTATATTTTTATAAATTTGAAAGTGTCAGTTTTAACTTTTAACCATAATTATTCTACTCGTCAAAATAAATACAATGTTTTTAGATTAAATAAATATAATACAGAATTTGGGAAAAAAGATCCCTTTAATATAGGTATACATTTATGTATGAAGTACGATATACCTATTAAACAATTTTTTTTTTATAATGATTTTGAACATTATAAAAAATATATTAAGTATAAAATTAAAACTTGTTTATAAAACCTACATTTGTGCTGAGCTTAAATATTGTGCTTGTCTTATATTTTATTGTTTAATTATTACTTTTATTAGTATAAACTTAAGTTATAAATTTTGATAAGAATTAGTAGTTGTCTTAAAATTGTAAACACACCTTAAAATTAGAACTGTTGTCTCCTCCACAAGCCTAGGCTTTTGGAAAAAATCATTTAAAATTTTTTACTTGTATAATGCACGTTAATTTTTATCTTAAATGCAATAAAGTTATTATTATTATTATTATACTCATATAATTATAAAATTATAATTACAAATAATTGGGGGCCCATAACCATCTTGGAATTAGCTATAAGGTATATAGTCTATAGAAGTAAATTTTACGAGAGAATTGAAAGATAATATTCAGCATATTGAGGCCTGTACATTCCTTAGGGCTATACAAGGTCACTCTAGAAATAAATAATTCCGGAAGAATCCCTGCCCAGTTAGGGTTTGCACCATATAGTTACTTATATATATTTCGGTCCACAGTTCAACCAATTTTTAAAGTCCCATATGAATCTCTCGATGATCTCTTTCTCCATGACACTTTGTCTCTGGCGTTCCACAGATCCTACCACTACATCTTGATCTCGCAACGCTTATCAGGCCTTGCTACTGCCTTGGATATTTCCTTATCCGTTCAATGATTAATTTAATGATTTATTTATTTTAATAATAATATGAATCATAACGTATAATCATTATAAGTATTCCAATAAATATATAATTTACACATATTTAATAATTACCACATAAGTAATGGTATATAATTAGTAAAAAATGAATTAAAAATGTTTGTTTTTGTCGGAGAGAAACTTACAAATGCTTTTTTGTACCTGTATATTTTTTTGAACAGAATTACCTTTTACACCTGGATATTTTCTCGTGTGGATTTTACCTAATTATTTTAGGAGGAATTTATAATTATCCAATTATAGAGTTTTATAATATCAAAAGGTGTATCAAAAAATAGTATGTATAGCTCATACGCAACCCTCTCCAACAGCTCCTCCAAACGTTTCCCCCCCCCCCATTGATATATATTACCTCTCGCCATTGCTACCCAATATGCCATATAATAAGTATTTTCTATTTTCTGAATTAACCTTTTACAGAAGATATGAAAGAAAAAAAATTGGTAGAATATGGTAAATATAGTTGCATTATATTTTTGTATAACGATTTTTTATTTAACAGAATTTCAACGAATTATTAATTGTATTTTTATGTATTATGCTTTTTGTTTATATTTTACTACATATTTTTTCAACAGTCATATAAGCTCAATAAGGAGAACACATATTAAATTCATCATCCTTGTAGAATATGATCTTAATAAATTTGAGTAGTTACTGGTAAATTCAACTTACTCAAACAATGGTTAGGTATCTTACTTGTATTTTTTATTATGTTTTTATCGCAAGTTTGAATTTTTCTTCATATTTATGTGTCAAATAGCTTTTAGATTCTAAATGTAGTGAGGAGTGTATTGGTTTTACAATGATGTATGTTAATTTTTTTTGTGTCTGTCATCTCGGTTTGGAGTAGAAAGAATACTTTAATTTTTGACGTCAGCCCCTCTTTGAAAAAGAAATTGAATCTAGTTGGTACTCTAGGGGGTTAAAAGTAAAAAATTTCCAGTAGTTTTCAAAAGCGTCAAGAAAAAGCCCTGTAAAAGTAACAAAATAACGGGAAATTTTATAATAACTTTATCTATTTACGATTAAATTTTCAAAATATATATTACATTTTAGATTCTGAACGAAGTGATGAATGTATTGCTTTTACAATGATGTGTGTTTTTTTTTTTTTTTTTGTGTCTGACTCCAACATTTGGAGCAGTAATAATGCTCCGATTTTTGACTTCAGCCCCTCTATGAATAGGGAATTGAATCTAGTTGGTACTTTAGGGGGGTCAAAATTAAAATTTTCTAATAGTTTTCAAAAAAATCGAGAAAAACAAAAAAAAAATGACAGAAAAATGGCAATTTTACGGAAAAACCACTTTTCGACAAAATCGATTTTTTGATTTTGCTGTAACTCAAAAACTAATCATTGTAAATACTTGAAATTTTCAGCAAATGTTTATATTATGGTTATCTCTTTACAGTTAAATTTTCAAAATATTTTGACCATTTGTATGCTACTAATAGACAATTGAAATTTTCGACTTTTCTAATTTTTTTTTTCTTCAAATGCCGATAAAAAATTTTTGGGTGGCCAGAAAATCTTGAAAACTTAATACAAGGTTTCTTATAAGTTGTTCTTAAAGTGATAAAAAAAAATCCGAAATCGTTAGTCACAATTTTTTTTTATAAGTGCTTAAAGTTCGAATTTATACGAAATATTTCAAAATTTAAATTAAATTTCATACTCTCATTATGCGTATGTTGCCTAATACTTTTTTTATTAATAAACAGATACTATAATATAACCATAGTAACATATAAAAACTATACTATTTGTTTCAAAATAGAAATATGACAATATTTAAATATAATATATCCTAAACTGACAAATCATCTTCGTTCAGAATCGTTTTTCGTATACAATGATACCTATCATTGCATTCAAATTTAACCTACCATAGTCCGAGGTCCACCCCACCCCCTAATACACAGCAGAGCGATACCCACTTACTCGCTTTTTTAAGCTGTTTATAGATAATTTAAATTTTCGATTTTTCTAATTTTTTCTTTTTTTTTTTTTATCGATGAATATAATTGTTTCAATACACTGGGTGTTTTTGCAATATTAATTAATAGTTATTTATCGTAATTTAAGTTAAAATTTTTATGGTTTATACCTGAGATTAAATAATCCAATATAAGGTTCCCCATAACTTTTTCGTCAAATAATTGCAAAAATAAATTCTAGCGTAAATATTGAAAAAAAATTATTAGCGCATGAAATATTATTTTTTACAAAATCGCAGAAAATAAGAAAAACGATTTAAGATATTTGTTGTTATTTAAAAAGTATAAGTCGTAGAAACTTGAAACTTCCACAAGTAGATAAGATTCGCATTATCTTTACACAATTTTCTTTTCAAAAATATACTAATATGTACGTTAGGAAAAGAGGCACTGAAATATATATTCGATTTCTTTCTATAAATATTGATAAAATAATAGGTATTTATATAATGGTGTGATTTATAGTATTTTGTTATTTTTTTTGAATTGATAGACTTTTCAACGGTGGTTTTTTTGAATAAATGTTTTTTGTTTTCGGCTTACGTCCTGATCATTTTTATTTAATACGCATTACTATAGTATTAAAATAAAAACAAAAATTATCACCTTTCTATGTTTATTGATTGCGTTGACTTGTTTGGTATGGTAGCTGTTTGAATAGCAACTGTCGATAAGAAACGTGTTGTGTGTTCGCATTGTGAACACGAACTGAATTTAAATATTCTATCTCTTTTCTTTTACCTATAATAACAATTAAGGAGGTAAACAGTATTGTGTAGTTTAATAAATAGCAATATAAATAAAGTGAGTAGGTACCAAAAAGACAATTATGTATATATGTAATATAAATATGTGATTTTACAGATCCAACATCAGGGTCCTATTCACGTATTTACTTTTTAGAAGCAGAGTTGTTATCAGTATGTATGTACTTTTATATTGATTTTTAATTATATCATTATATTTAAATATTTTTCCATGCTTAAAGTGACAATATTATGGGTCATAATATACATAAGTATTATGGGAACCTTAAACAATTACACACAATGAGCACAGTTATATTAACCAAAAATAAATTAATATGATAATAATTGATCCACGTATGTCAAGATTTGTAATATATTATGAATTATATATATTACCCACATAAAACGTGTATATAATTAATGTTTGTTATAAAATAATTCATAATCGTTTTAATTATATAATATTACTTTGTAGATTTACATAGAAATGAAATAAGTAAGTAATAGTTTGAATATTTATCTTGCACATAAATTTAATATACAATTTAAAAGTTAAACAGTAATATTGTAATATTTATTTTTATTTAATTTAATAGGTTTGAGATATGCATATTTTTTTATGGTTTATTACCAAAACAATAAATTAAAAAGTAATTTATAAATTATAAATGTCTATATGTATATTATAATAAAAATTTAATTGATCCTCGATACGTGATTGCTTAAATGTAATTCAGAAATAGTCCACACATAATATGATATGCATTAAAACTATAATTCAGTAGTAGGTACAGCTGTTGTACATAAAGTAAACAACATAATCGTACTGAAATGTTACAATTATTTTTTAGGTGATTGTAAAGAGCCAACATTGTTTTGTGATGCATTATACAAGCAAATAGATCCAATTACGGATTAATTGAATTATTTTGTTGTTTATTTAATTCCATTATATGTAATTGATATT
Source organism: Schizaphis graminum (assembly GCA_020882235.1). Classification (NCBI taxonomy): domain Eukaryota; kingdom Metazoa; phylum Arthropoda; class Insecta; order Hemiptera; family Aphididae; genus Schizaphis; species Schizaphis graminum. The sequence continues at coordinate 97,335,608 of CM037033.1, forward strand.
TTAATTTTTACGAAATATATTAAATATTGTTATTACCTCAATCTACTAATCTTATTATTTATTATCTCCTTTTCCTAGTAAAATCATATTTGAATCCATCTGCAGTAATATACAAGAAGATATTGAGGCCAATAAATAATAATTGTGAATCCTTAAGTCTATTGACCTCAAATTAGCGGAAGTGGCAACTAGCGTAGCCCTTAAGTTGCGAGTATCATACACGAATTGTATGCTTAGTTTTTATAATATATTATTTAATAGGTTATTAAGTATCTAAGTGCTAGCGTATACCATTTTTTGCGTAAATATAGCACAGTGAACGGACCTATGCATATATATGTAAAATATCTATTTGAGTATGTCGTTATCCGCTTAGAACAAAGGTCAACACTTGGCTGTACGGCGTTCCACTATATGATCGACTAAAATATAATATCAAGACCAGTACGGTGCCCGCGATTGTTGCGTATACTATTAGCCTTGGTTGCTGCATAACAAGAATTTCGCCGTACCTATAAGTGTATTTTGTATATTCCGCCTTTTTGTGTGGTTTTTACAAATACTTTCTTCAGCGTATATTCGTATACTCCACCTCTTGCGTGGTTTCTTCACGGTCAAACTATTACTTCAATTAGTGCATGTGGCTTCGCTGAGTTCGCTGTCTTCGAGTCCGTTTTTAAGTTCGTGCGTTTTTAACTACAACAGTACAACGCACCCATCTTCCTCATCAACATAAGCCTCATCACGCTGGTCATCGTTCATATACTTATCAACTTAATTCACCAGGTCTCTCGTCATACCATACGTTCATTGCCACAGTGTCGTGAGTTATTTATTTGTATTTATTTGTATTACCTATGTCATTATTGAAATTTGTGTGAAATATTACGCCTGTGATAGCAACATACTGTTTTGAATATTTTACCTGCCTAATCCTCTTATTCAATACGAAACCTGCACAGCGTGTCCAATCTCCTAATTATTAAAAGGGCTAGTGCGTGTTTTATGGTTTTTCGAACCGGATGAATTAAAGGGATTAGCACGAATGAGAACATGGTTTTGAGTATATGTCATATGTAAATTAAGTTTTTTTTTGAAAATCATTGCAATTTTGAATTATGTGTATGAGTATATATTTTATCATAAATCACATAATATTTATTTACGGCGAAAAATGATTATTCAATATCTGCTATCTGCACTGTTCGTGCCACACATGTTGCTTATCGCTCGATGTAATTATGCGCAACGACGACACCGTTTTTAATTACCTTGTTTCCTCCCCATACTCCACTTCGTCCTTGTAATCATGTACCTAACTATTATAATTTAGAATATTATTGTTATTTATTCTCTTTGTTTACATATTTTTCTGTAAAAAAATTATTGGTGGGCCTTTTGCCGCATATGTTTTATTATCATATTTTTCTATATCACTCGTATTACTGATTATTCTTACTATTATTATTCAGCGGCCAACGCCCTTTTTTTTCATATTTTTATATTATATATCTGATTTTATAGACGGTCGCTATTATAGCACTTCCCTTTTTTTGTTGTTTCAATAACATGTAAACAACTCTCGTTGTTACACATTATTATTATTATTGTTATCATTTTTGTTGTGTCTCGACGTCATTGTGAAGCGAACACATACCCAATTATCATTATATTTAATATTAAATCTTATATTAAATAAAACAACGACGTCTGCAAAAGTTGTGTGAGTTGTGACTGCTCGACTCAATTTTGTTCCCTGTCAAGAGTCATGTAGTCGCCTTGAATAGGGTTGTATGGTCGCCAACCACGGACTGATTTATAGTTTTTTCGTACACGTATCGTAAAATTATAATCAGTTGTGAAGTATTAGATATAGCTAGGTATCAGTTGTTTCATCGAAAATTACACTAAAATATTTTACATTATTTACTTTGTTATATTTCCAATTATCGAAATAAGAGTATTTTGAGTCGTTTTACTTATATATAAGTAGCTGTTGCTTCAGCATTTTTTAAATGATTTTCTATGCGATATCTCCAGATAATATCTTAAACTTTAGAAGCTCTCTGAAATTTCCTTTGTTCTCTAATGGGTTATCAGATAGATAATTAACGCTTCTATCATCGCGATGACCACGTAAAGCAATATTTTACCGCCCGAGAAAAATCAAACTTTCAATTATAGGTTTTAGTCTAGATCTATTTTCTTTAACTTGTTTTAGACGCTGTGAATTTATTTAGTTTATAACTTCTAGCTTTGGATTATTATACGATTTTAAAAATTGTTTTCCGTTCAGTACAGAATTTTTATGGTACAAATTATTAACATGCGTATCGAGGTAACCATCCTTTCCTAATAATTTGGCGAATTTCTTAAAAGGTTCAATTACTAATGACTTTAATGGAGTAAGGTTATTAAATCCATGTCCAGTTTTATTGTATAACAGTAAATACAAAATAATCCACTTTCTGAAGGCGAAAAAACAAGCCAGAAATATTTATTTATACCTATGTTCTTGTTTCAAAAATCGTTTACGAAGAATTCCATTTTTTGTGTGACTTGAATAAGGAAAATTGTAACCCATTGGTGGTTTCCAATGATTTTCAAGTAACTGTTTTTTAGTAAAATCATCAATTGTTGATTTTGAACTTAATACGATCCCTATATCTATAATTATATTTTCTACAGTACCTTTGTTTTTATTTGATGTTGGATCGATGTCTAAATTTTTCATTGGTTGATTTGACGAAATGGGAGGTGGTGGGTCGTCTACTCGTCTACCATTTTCATTGTCTTCAATGACACATATTTTTTTTTTTATGAAAATTTTGCATAAAATCGGCACTATGCTTTCACATTTTAATAAAATAATAATACAACTATACACGTGTCACGTTTGATGTTGATTATTGACAGTTACAACGGCTGTGTGCGTATTGTATCGTACCTATATGTCAACTATTATTACACAATAAATATCGTCAATAATAAAATAGATAGATACCACAAACAGCCAGACATTTTATTGCATCAAACAAATTAAAATATTTGATTATATTAGATTTGCTTTTTGACGGCGACCGATAAAAACGGACACGGCCGAAACGCTATCGGCAAAACAATGCATTTTATCGGCTGTCGAAAATAGATTTAATAGAAAATTCACCAGATTCTACGGTGGGAAGCATAGCCCCTTGACCCCCCCCCCCCTTTGGATCCGCGCCTGTGTGTAATTATAATTGCACCGTGGTATAATCCGGAGTCCGGACAATAATTATTATATATTATTATTATCGTTCCATTCCACTTTATAGTCCCATCTATAAACACTATATGTAAATAAGGAATATTTTATATTAATAATCGAGGGAATAGATATTATACGACATACGTGCCATAGTATACTAATATATTATCATTTATCATCAATTCATAATATTATATTCGTAATACGTCGAATATGGGCAACCCAGCGCCACCGATAAAGACTACACATACACACACACATGATACGTTATGTATAATATGCGTCACTGTCACCACTGTAAATAATTTAATTATTGGTTTTTCCAAATTATTGTTAATATTATCATCGTTACTTAATCTATTTATATACGCACACCACGTCCTGCATAGTGTACGCATGCACAAGCGTATCTTGTTCCCGTACTTGTATACAGAGTACAGACGTATTTATCATTGACGGACACGGAGACGAAGTTGATACTTGTCGTCTTGTCTTTGTTTTACCTTGTCCTTTTTACACTGACTTGTACCGTGTACAATTTCCATTAGGCTTGAGGCTTACAGCAGTCTACAGCTTTAGGTATGTATAACTATGTACTATACTATATTATTATTATTATTATTTAACAACAAATATATTATTTTAATATTATTAAATAATATAGGTAATAGGTAATATATAATAGGTGGCGTACTCGCGTACTTATTATAACACTACTATTATACGTATATATATAATATATATATATAGTATATATATATAATATATATATATAATATATAATATAATATCTATAGCCCTATAGGTATTTACTAATATTATTATAATTTAATTTTTTTTTAATTTACAATCGAAAGATAAAAAATGATAAAATATATTTATGTATCCACATTTATATGTTTTCATTATGAATAGTTATTGTATTTATCAAAGGAAACCTGGGTGCAAAGTATATAAAAGTAAAATAACAAGTTATAACACAGATATCATATTATAGAATATATTAAGTAACTACTGGCTACTTATACTTCATTATTTTAATAATATAGTGTATAAATAATATATCTATGACTAAACAACGTTTTTTTATAATAAAATTTATATTAAAATATATTTTCCGCTGTTTTGTTAAGACTAATATATTTTTCCTATATATTTAATAAATTGAATAAATTGGAGCGTTAAACCATCTATTTCAATATTCTGTTTGCTTACATATTTTCTTCTTTTTGTTAAATATCTAGTTTTTTATTTTATAAAAAAATTAATATTTAAATATATTCTCCTAATATGGTTGTTACTGTAGATAATACTAATATATAGACTGTTATTGTACTATGACAATGTATGAGAACAAATGTTTTATTGGGCATTTTTTCCTTCCAAACAATCAGCTATAGTTTTTAAATTAAACAACTGAAATATAGGTTTAGTATATAGGTATAGTGGTTCTGTTATTACTAATAATGTTTATGTAGACAGTTCTTTGAATTCTGAAGATAATATTATTTCAAGTTCAGAATCAGACAGTAGTGTTTTACAATTAATAGTACTAAGATAATATTTTACTATTTTTATTACCTGCCGATGCCATAGGTAAAAACCAAAAATTATTTGGTTTAATATATATATAAATATATAATACATACTGAACTTTATCATTTTATTTACGGTTTTCCACACCAAGCTAACGTACTATATAAGATATAATGTGTGAAAAGTGGATTTTATCATTTTATAAACGTATTTTTCAAACAAAACTAACATTTCATACAGAGTGATTATATAAGTTTATTAAGTATTAGACTTTTTACTAAGATTTTTTTCCTATATATACCTAGCTAAAAATATTAATTTACAGCTATAATAATTTATATACCTACCTGTCCTACCTATCTAGGTATAGGTTTTTTTATAATTTATATGTTATGTTTTAATAATATTATTTGTTTATACGATTTAACGGCATGTTTTTTTTTTTATAAAAATAAAACTTTTTTCTTTGAGACTTTTTTTCCGGGACTTTTATTCCCCGAAACTTTTTTTCCGTTCCCCGTTTGTGGCGAGTTATATTATACGTTGTCGTTTTGCCAGAGTCGCGACTAGGCAGAGGCGTTCGAAGTCATGCGCTACGTAGTCGTTTCTACCCGAGTCGGTTGAGGCAAACAATCAGATGGTGCCCTGCGCCAAAGCGGAGAGTCTTATGTGGCCCACCACATTTCTCCCCCCCCAGCCACAACGTGCCGAAGACTGAGGTTACCGAGCCGGTTAGCTCGGGTCATCGTCGCTCGTCTGGACGGATGAGGACTGGAGAGAGGCAGCTTTGCGTATGTACCCCCGCCAATGTGGGGAAAAAGGTCATATCGTATTGTGGTATGACAGCCTTGTGCCACTCGGATGTACTAGAACCAAATGGCGAGTGTACGGGCAACGACGAATCACGTCGAGATCACCAATGTGGCGAATATGTGGACTGAATGTACCAATTGTCCCACGTATTCCCAACGTCGTAAGATCGAAACACAAATAAGTACACCAGGTGTAATAGTAGTTAAGTAAACTTTTATTGCAATGCTGGGGGGTGTGCTGTACCTTCTCGTGGTCCTCCCTGTAAGTAGTGACATTCCTAAGGTGCGTTTCCAATCTATGAGATTTCGAATATAGCCTAATATGCCACGAAACCAAACAGCACAAAACCGACTGCCAAACGTCTCATGTAGACCTCCTGGCATACTCTGCAAAAACAGCCCTTCTCAGGGCTATCATGACTCACGTGATATTCGCGTAAGCCATAGCACAACATCTAAACCTTTCAAAAATAAATTTCAAAAACAAAAACAAAAATAAACGGACTTTTCATGATAATACAAGAGTTTCAAACATAGCCAATAAAGAACATTACACCCCAGAAATGAATGGCTCATAGAAAAACATAAGAATCATACACCTTAACATAGAAGGATTAACAAGCTCTAAAGCAGAAATACTCGGCAAAACTTTTAGCAATGCCGACGTGCTAGCCCTACAAGAGACTCACTTCCCAGACGGAGAAACAAGGCGTCTGAAGATCCCTGGTTTCAGGTTGATTGATTACATTGGGCATCTAAAGCATGGTCTGGCCACCTATGTTAACCATAAGGTGGAGGATCGCCTTGTCAATCCTGTTACTGGTAATGAACATACAGTTGCTATCCGCTTGGATAACCTCATCATCTACAATGTATATAAGCCTCCTTCAACAAACTGGTCCCACTACATGCTTCCAACACCCCAATGTCCTACAGTATACGTCGGAGATTTCAATTCACATAGCACCAATTGGGGCTATACAACTGAAAACGAATATGAAGAACGGCTATGTAACTGGGCAACACTCAACCGCCTGCATCTATTATACGATGCCAAACAAGGCGGCACCTTTGTTTCTGGCAGATGGGGTACAGCAACAACTCCTGACCTTTGTTTTGTAACAACAGACTGCCATGATCAACCGATAGGAGCTTCCCGCACTATTTTACATAACTTCCCAAGAACACAACACAAACCAGTAGCAATAGACATAGGTTTACATCTACCAAGAATAGAGTAACCACTAATGCCAAGGTGGAACCTACGCAAGGCAAAGTGGGAGGACTACACAAGTTATATGGAAAAGAATATCAACCGTATATCTCCTTCGCCGGAGAATTATCCTAGGTTTGTAAGACTAGTTAAAAAAGCAGCGAGCACCGCCATTCCAAGAGGCCACAGGCAAAATTATATTTCTTGCTGGAACAGGGAGTGTGATTCTTTACTGAATGAATATGAACATACAGGAGATGAGACCATCGCAAACCAGCTTATCAAGTCCTTAGACAACGAAAGAAGGAACAGATGGATTACGGCAATGGATAATATGGATTTTACCCATTCAAGTAGAAAGAGCTGGGAACTCCTGAGGAAATTGGGGGCCGCCCAACCCTCAAGGAAAAACGGCAATGTCACAGCAAATGCCATATCAAGCATCATCTACAAGACGTCCAATATTAAGCCAAATAAACATGAAAAATCCGAAGTAAAGAGGAAATTCAAGGAGGCACTGGAGGAGTGCGAAGATAGATCAGAGCTGGTATCAGATTTTACTCCGGACGAGGTACAAACCACCTTAAAATTAGTTAAAAATGGGAAAGCAGCAGGGGCAGATGGTATCCTCCCAAAGTTTCTTAAAAACGTTGGTCCTAACTGCATCAACTGGATTGCAAAACTCGCCACCGAGATTGGGAATTATGGTAAGATACCGAAACTCTGGCTTGTGTCTAAAGTAATTGCAATACTTGACACGGCTACGGTGGTAGGTACTCGCTGAGTCCGCGGTGAGCCGGTCAGTATAAAAGAACAACACGAATTTCACTATTTGTACGGTGTATTTTTATTGATGACAAACAACGGTACACAATAGCTATTTGTCGAATGTCACTATGTCAGGTGTTGACGACATAAAAGAGAATACACAATTATGCTCTACGCGGTCTTACGACTAGGCGACGTTGTCACCGTTGTCGGTAAGACGGTTCACGCGAGAGAGCGAGACGGCCGGCGGCCGGTACTCGTCCGGACCGACTTGTCTTCCCGTCCCACCCTGTGCTTTTCGGCGAGGAGGGAGAGTCGACGGTGTCGTGTCGTCGTAGCCCGTGGTGGCGGTTGATAAGGCATAGACCGGTCGCTACGGTGCCTGTACTTTGTACCGGCGACCGTTGCGTACCGTGTCATACTGAAACCAAACAAAGACGCTTCTGATCCCAACAATTACAGACCAATATCCTTATTGTCTACAATGTATAAACTCTTTGAAAGACTACTTCTGGCCCGTTTGCAACCAATAGTAGAGAAGTCCTTACCGTTGGAACAAGCTGGGTTCAGACAAAATTGAAACTGCTGCGACCAAGTACTGGCGAATACAACGCACGTGGAAAACGGCTTCCAGCAAAAAGTAAAATCGGGTGCACTTTTTCTTGATCTATCGTCAGCTTATGACACAGTCTGGAGTAGAGGTCTCCTCCTTAAAATAGCAAAGACCATAAGATGTAAAGCCACTATACTATTCCTAGAGAAAATTATATCAAATCGAAAATTCAGAGTAACACATGAAGGGAAAACGAGCCGATACAAAATTCTACAAAATGGCCTTCCACAAAGAGCCGTTCTTTCCCCAATGCTCTTTAACATATACACAGCAGATATGACTGACACAGTGTCGAAGAAATTTATATACGCGGATGATGTAGCACTAGTTACACAAGCCACATCGTTTGAAGAAATCGAAAGAGTACTGAACGCAGACGTGGCAAAAGTAAAAAAAGTACTTCCAGAAATGACACCTCAAGTTGAACCCAAATAAATCAGTAACATGCGCTTTCCACTTAAACAACCGAGAAGCCAGTAGAACACTAAGCATAGTAATCGAAGACCAAAAAATCACTACTGAAGAAGCACCAAAATATCTAGGGGTAAGATTGGACAGAACTTTAACCTTCAGATAGCACCTTGAAAATGTGAAAGATAAAATAAAAACACGTAATAACATTATTGCCAAGCTAGCAGGCACAAGCTGGGACTGCCACGCAAACGTGCTCCGCACTTCTGCTCTAGCCCTAGTGTACAGCATGGCAGACTACTGTGCCCCTGTGTGGGCCAGAAGCACGCATTGCAAGAAAGTCGACGTACAGCTGAATAACACCATGAGAATCATAACAGGCACCGTGAGATCAACCCAATTAGATTGGTTGCCTGTTTTGTCTAATATAGCCCCTCCAGACCTACGCAGGCAAGTCCAGACTGAGTCAATGATACTGAAACTGAGCAACTATCCAGACTTACCTGTACAAATAGATATAGCAAACCACCCACCTAAGAGACTTAGTTCCAGAAAACCTATATGGAGCATGGTACAGTCAAATAAATCAATAGAGGAGATGTGGGCAAACAAATGGACAAACACTAACGTCCGAAACCATTTCCTATTTAGCGTCCCTGATAGCAGAGTACCTGGTTTCGTGCTCAGCCGAGCACTATGGACGGCCCTAAACCGTATAAGAACTGGGCAAGGTAGGTGTAACTATCAATTACACAAATGGGGCATGACTGATTCCCCGTTGTGCGAGTGCGGCCGAATACAGACTACAAGTCATATTGTTGAGGAATGTCAAAGAACAAGACTTGAAAGAGGGATAGCAACTCTGCATATCTGTGGACAAATGGCGATCAAATGGCTAGAGAAACTTGATATTCGACTCTGACAACCATGTTTGAAGAACATGTCCAATAATATTTTTAGCCTGCTTTGTTTTATTTGTTGTTGTTATTGTTATTATTCTGTTTTATTTTATCTTATTTTATTTTATCTAATATTCTATATATTCTAATATTCTATTGATTCTGTTAAATTTAAATTTAAATCTAATTAGGAGCTCATGCTGAGTATCATATGCATAAAATAAAATTGCAATGCTGTGGAGACAACGTTTCGCGATGGTACAACAAGTCGTATGTTAGTTCGAAGAGCGAACAGGCGAAAGGTGCGGTGGTTGCTCGATGAGTGACATAATTCTATCATATAAAAATATTACAGTAAGAAAGACGTCGGTCACGTGAAGCGGAACGAGGTATCGCGGTCGGAAACGAATGAAGTGTACGTGCGTACGAAAAGTCGCGTCGTAAGCGAGCGAGAGGAAAAACTGATCGGTCGGTCGAAGCTAGCGCATCGTGGCGGACCTGCGACCGACCTACCGTTGAGGGGCGTGACCAACGTCCTTACAGGCGTGCAATGCTGACCCTGAGGTGAAATACTGTGACAGTCAGGTCAATATCAAAGAATCTAATGGTGGCTCGTAGCAGTAATTCCAAAACCCGCTTTAAAAATATAAACAGGACGTCTAAAGAAGCAATCGGTATATAGAATAAGAAAGGAATTATTGGAAAAATAGGTATTAGAAGTAACAAATCAGAAAAAAATATTAAACAATATTGTGATGGGTGGGAGAAGATGGCGGTAGAGGCAAATACTCTTGAAGTGTTATGATGCAAAGGATAGAGAGAGAGAAAGAGAGATTAAGGTTTACATATTGTATACATGGTAAAGGGAATGATTTAAGCATTATACATTACCTACGCTTGAATATCCACATATACAGATGTATAGCAGAGGACATACAATATATACATACAATTTAAAGTGTGATTTATTATAGAATAATAAGTGTAATAATATATTATTGATACATATTTAAAAATCTTAAGTAATATATTGGGTATATAATTTTATCTTAATCAATTAATTCTAAATCAATACAATAATTCTAATATAGTAATAATAATAATAATAATAACTATAATAGTAACATTGTTAATGGTAAATACATAAGATAAATAGGCGCAATTCCCACGCAAACAAGCTACTTAATAACAACATTAATCCTTGTTGATTAAAAGAATAGCAATGGCATAAGTATATTTATATAAATATTATATAGTGATATTTTGAAATCTTATAACTGAATCATGCAGTAGGCATTAAAAATGTCGTTAAACAGCTAATTTTAGTATGTTTTGCATTAAATATTTAATATGTTTAAAAAACCTGTAAAATATTTGTATGAAAAATGAATCTCGTTATCTCGTTCACTATCAATCATAACGGCATTATGTACATTTTTAGGTGTTGTGTGATTATAATATATATTATATATATATGTAATAATATATATAATATAATATAATATAATATATGTTAATTAATAACGATTCAATATTCAATTAATGATAATAATAACAAAAAAAAACATATGAAATGTATTATAATTAAACGTAAAAAAAAACAATTAAAAAATTTTACGTATCACAATGATTGCCCCAATACTAATACATAAAAAAAAAATTATCTTTAAAATTATTATAAATATATACTATTTGGTTTAATTCAAAATAGAGTAAATGTAAAGTAATCATGACAGAGAAGATAGGTTAGTGGGCAAACATTGATAGAAAAAGATAGCATACATTTTTAGGTCCTATCCACAGAGTTACATAGTATAGAAATCGATGATATGCATAGGTTAACCTTGCAAACAATTTTGACACTAAGTAGTTTATGGCAAAGTTTATGAAATACACAGTCCATATATTAATATGGCTAAAGAAGTGATAAATAAATATTAATAATCTTTGACTACTTGTTTACTAAACATTAAATAAATACATGATATTGGTAATAACATAATGTAATTTTAGATTATAATGCATTGGATGAATTAAAAAATCCAAGGATACAACTTAATAAGTGCTTATACATTTTTTATAGTTAAAAATAATTCAATATTAAAGAAAAATAAATTGTGTAATAAAATTAAAAGCTGTGAACAATATTTGTATTTATCTTTGAAATATTAGTCGGAAAAAAATATAAATTAAACAATAAAAACAAATAATAAGGCAATTGTACAATAGACACATAATTATAGTTAATGCGCATTCATTAATTGGGAAGTTGTGTATAAAATTGCTCAAAAATAAATGGTTGCTATTCAGTTATCAGTGAATTAAAAAACATTTTTAAAAACGAAAAATGTCCATATTTTTAAAAATTTGTTAATAGATTATAATAATTTAATGTTTATTTATGTATAACAATTATTTTTAAAATTAATGGTATGATTGTTGAATAAAACTAGTAACTATAATAATTTCAGTATTTTTACTGTTAAACAATCATTTAGAATATTCTATAAATAATTTTCTATACTTTCAGTTCTACATAATTTTTGTAGAAATGGTATTGGTTGGTGGAGCGAAATTCATTAAACATAATAAAATAATAATGATTAATTTAAATAACACATTCTAATCTGCTATTCTGCTAATTAGTACATTCTATACTATAATTTAAAAAAAAATAATCACATGAGATCTATAATATAACTACATAATAAAATAACTTGAATTAAGAGAATGTAGCACACATATGTGTTGTCTATGTTTTACATACGTACAACAGTTATTTTTGTTCACCAGTTTCAATAGTGTGCTTTTAGTTTTAATATTAGAGTGAATTATCAAATTTTTAGGTAAGATGAACATTATCTGTGTTCTCTCGTTGGCCTTTTATAATATTTTAATTTTTTTAGTGAATTATGAGCATTTTCAAATATTTAATATTTCTTTTTATACTCATAACTCACAAAAAATAAATATATTGTAAAAAACCAACGAGAGAAGAACAGATAATATTGTTCTTCTTACCTATAAGTTTTATAATAGGTCAATTCTCTCTAATATCAAAACTAAAAGCATGCTATTGAAACTGGTAAATGAAAATTTACTTTATCGTACATGTGTAAGATGGAGAAAACACACGTCCTTTTAAATAAAACAAAAATAATAATAAATTAACATAAAGGATTAAATTTTCTAAAACATTATATAGCTGAATAAACTCAAGATGTAAAAATATAATTGAAACAAAATTGATGTATAAATAGATAATACATTATCCTAGTGTACTATTAAAATAAAATGGATCAATAATATGTAAACATCTAAAGGTTTTAACTAAAAAAAAACATAAAAACTTTAAAGACGAATAGGTATATGAATATGATAACAATAATAATGTGTATAATAATATACATTTAAATACGTAATTAAATTAATTACACTATGTTAAGCCAAAATAAAAAAAACCATGGAATATGTATTGTTTGCAAAATTCTATCGATCTAATGAAATTTTTTACATTATCAACAAAATAATCCTTTATTCGGTATTCAAACTAAATTTAGAATTTAAATAACAAATGTAGTTTCCAAACCATCTGAAAAAAATCTAACACTGCGGTTACTTGCCCAGTGCAACTTGATTTGTCGCAGTTGACTCGCACGTGTTGAATCTTTTTTCTGAGTGCTATATGACTTAGTGCACTTGGTTTGACTGTTGCCTAAACCAAACATACCAGTAGACGTTTGCCAGAAGGATAATTTATTCTCTGCTGCACTGTATGACACAAGGAATTTGCCGTCTGGTGAAAATGCACATGCACAGATAGCTGCAGTATGTGCATTAATTGTCTGTAGGAAAATATATTCATAAATTTAAAACTTAACCTTTATTGAATGAAAAAAATAGTATTGAACCTGGCATTTGGACGATCTTAATTCATATAACGCGATTGAGCCGTTTTTGGTACCCACAGCTATACGCCTAGATGTTGAACAATGGGTCACCTGGCTGAATCTGCTTATGGCTGGTGATATCTCAGATAGAGGACGAGTTTTTAGCTGTGTTGGATCTACACAATGCAGTATGATGTCCATTACCTGAGAAAAAAAAAGCAACTGAAAATTCTAAACAATTTATCATTTTAGAACTATAAAAATTGTTATTTCCCAACAAAAGTAGTATTTCAATTCAATCTAGTTTACCTCCACTAATAAATCTGTCATTTCAACATGCATTTTCTCAATTAAATGTTCCACAATAGATAAAATTTCTGGTTTTGCTCTATGCAAAACTGAATTACTTATAGCCATATTCATAGCCTGAGTATTCTGTTGCATACTATTGTAACGAGCCACCTAATACACATTTATTATAATTAATAACATCTTTATTTTAATGTACAATTTGTTTAGTGATTAAATTATTAACTAATATACAGAGTGATTCTTTTATCATTATATATTCATTATTTCGTCAAGTATTGAATTTTTTTCATTTTTTTTTTCAAAATATTTTGTATCATGCTTTTCTTAAACTGTATGACATCTTTATATTTTCACCCTTTTATTTAATAGTGAAACCACTATAAACTTTTGATTTTCAAATGGCAACTTTTATTTAAAATGTACTGCATTAATATGGTTGTTTTTGTTATGAATTTTAACGTTCAAATTATTATTTTTCATTAATTTTTTAGCAAAGATATAGCTTTTCAAAGTTTGGTGGTTTTTGATTTTTATAATATTTCTTATTTCTGAAAAGGTACATATTTTCATATGTAATAAACTTGTTATACACTATCAATACAGTGATGAACTATGTACCTGTAGTCATACCAGCCCACAGTCGTAATAACTTGTAAGATAAACACCTAAAAACCTCAAACCCTCTAACTTTGAGCAGCTATAACTCATTAACGGTTAAATGAAAAATAATGATAGGTTACCATTTGAAAATCAAAACTTGCAAGTGGTTTCACTATTAAATAAAAGAGTAAAAAAATAAAAATTTCATATTTTGAGAAAATCATGATACAAAATATTTTGAAAAAAAGTTAATACTTGACTAAATAATGAGTGTATTATGATAAAAGAATCACCCTGTACAAAACAAACCTCTCTAGCAATAGTTGTTATGAAAACAGCTGGACGGACATTTGCTATTGATATGAGTGCATGGCGAGCAGTTCGGTATGAATCAGCAGAAGGTGTTAATGGTAATCCATAAGACATGCTAAAATAAATAAAATAGTAAGGATAAATGTGAATATAAACACATTCTAACAGCCCTGACTAATATAATTTACTAAAAACTTACTCTACAGGTTATATTTTTAATAGAAGTAAATCTTTGTACACAATTTTATATACAAAAAATATTAAATTACCTAGGAACCAGTTTGTCATTATCGCAGCACAGTTCCAATATCCCTAATAACACTTTGCTGACATCAAAATATGGTTCCCATACAGCAAAACCACGGCCAATCAAATCTACTGCTGCTCTCCGTAGTGCCATGTGAGCAGGTAATTTCGTAGAGGACGGTGTTAAAAGCAATTGAGTTAAAGCCAAACCTTTTAATATTAATAATAACATAATATAATTTTAAGTAGAATAATTAGTCTTTGAAAAAGAACCATACTTGTTAGTCTAGATAAATTATTATTTCCTATTCCAAAACCTTCCACAATTGAACTTTTTCTTCTAATAGATATTCCAGACTGTGAACGGCTTGATGTACTAACATTATCTGATGCATTAACTTCTTGACCAAACTCAGCTCCTATCACACCCATCAAAATCACAGCAGTCATCTGTTTACGACGCAATTCACTTACAGATGATGGTTTTCTTAAACATAAATCTGAAGGAGAGAAACAAATAATAAAGAATTACTTCGATATCATGTATTGAAATAAATTCTAACCTTCTTCTTCATCGTCGTCATCATCATCTTGAATGTTTGCTGATGATTCAACATTTTCCTATCAGCCAATAAAATAAGTTTTATGATAAAAAAATATGCAGTGAAAATCTATTTATTCAACAAAAGTTTATTTATTTATATATACATATTAATAGTTAGGATTATAGTTATCTGGGAAAAGCCAGCATTTATTTGATATAAAAGCAATAGTTAGATGCAGAAGAGTTGTGTTAAAAATGAAAACATTATGTGTTGAGATGAATGATTATCTTACTAAATATAATTTAAACTGGTAAATAATTATGTCTTTATATTTAGTTAATTATATTATAACAATTACAATAATTATTAAATTATGTTTTTTTTATGTTTAAATACATACATAGTAATATATCAGAGCTAACAGCAGTATTCCACTCTGCACATATACATTTTATACATTTTAAAATAATGTAATTTATACAAATCCTAATTAAGTATTCAGAAAAAATTTTTAAAAAAGTATACAGAAATATTAATGATATATTATGCATTTGTTAGAAGCATCAATAAAGTGTTACTTACATTAATGTTTAGATTGGTTAAATTATTAGAGCTAACTGCAGTAGGTTTCATGCTACCATTTGTGTTGCTTACTGGTAAATATTGAACCCAGAATTCTACTAATGTTTTACGACCTTTAGGCCCAATTCTTTCCAATTCAGCTAACAACAATTCTTGAGCTGCAGTTCGCACCTGTGGTTTTAATAGTTGATTTAATTTATTTTGCATATTTAACCAAACATTTAAAAATGTATTAAAATATTTTAAAGTTCTTTAGTTGTTAAATTAAGAAATTAATAATAGTTGTAATAAAATAAATTATAATTTGTAACTATTATTACCTCCAAACAATGGTGTTGCCAACGGTGTGCCAGCATTTCGATTTGAATACGTTTGTAATTTTTTGAACCATGATTGACAACTTTTTCAGGTAATGATTTACAATGTAATGTTTTTAGTTGCGCCCATCCTTGTTTGATAAAAGCAACCTGCGAAGTACTTTGTTCTCCGTTTCCTTCCTCTAAACGACTTTTCACAGATTGTTGCCTATGATAACAAACAATAATAATTGTTTATAATTTAAAACTAAATAAAATAAAATTTAATTCAGTATCTATTATATTATTCTAGAAATCCGCAAAACATCATATTGTATTACCTTGAGAATGTGTTTTCAAGGAAACATGGAGCACTCATAGATATTAATGTATTGGCTATAGCCACTATAGCAAGTAAATGCTGACTAGTTACAGTAGTGCTTACTTCCCAATGAGTTCTTGCGGTAAAAAGCCTAGTCAGTAATTCAAGCCGAACCATCTCTGGTGGTAAATCCATCAACGGCCCATTGCTAGACTTAACATAATTATCTTCAAGATCAATACTACTTTGCCATGTAGGTAACAGTAAGCTCATAAAACCTTAAAAATATGATAACCGAATTATGATGTTTAGTTTTATTTTTACAGACTTACCTCCTTTAGAAATAACACCAAACGATACAGGAATCATAGGACGTAATAATCCAAGTTTAGTTTCACAAATTTTGTCTATTTCAAAATCTAAACCCCATGCATATAGTAATGACATCAACAATTGTGCAATCTCCATCGTCAAATTTGCACCACATACTTTACGACATACTACTCCACTAAGATTCAATCCTAGAGGTACACAATATTATAATATATAAATATAATATTTTATTTTATTTCAAAATAATAAACCATAAAAAAAATAATGAATAGTACTGTCATGGTTTTTTTAAAATAAAACAAAAACTGTGCTAAATAATATTAATATAAAAATTAAAGTTTAGTAATAACAAAAATACCTTTATCATTTGATTTGCTATCAAAACCGTCAATAACAGACTGCAGTTTTGTTAGTATAGTTTCTGAACCATCCTTCCTTTTAGGTAAAATTCCTACAACAATTATAACAATGATATTACAACACAAAATTTAATTTAATTGATAGATAAAAATGTATTAAATACTTTACAAAGTGTTCTAAATAACAATTTTACAGAAAAGATAAATGAATCTAATGCTTAAGACAATACTAAAAAAAAAATGTTGATAGATTATGAAAAATAATTTAAAATAGAACAAGTTTACAAAATTAAAACAATTTTATATGGTAATTTTAGTAATTTTTAAATCAACAAATTCTTTTTTATTTCAAAAACAATACAAAACTAGTTTAATTTAAATTTGATTTAAAATTCAATAATAATTATTTAAATAAAATATTTGTATTCAAAGATATTTGTAAAACATACATTAGGTAGCATGCTCATTTACCATGTTTATCTTTTTCTTTCAAAATACGTTCCATATTGTCAGCTTTGTCTTTAACTTTTCCAAAAAAGTCTTATCCAAAAGCAAGCATAAAATATTTGAGTATTATTAAAGATGATTATATTTTATCAAACCCTTATGTTTAAAAATTA
Source organism: Schizaphis graminum (assembly GCA_020882235.1). Lineage (NCBI taxonomy): Eukaryota > Metazoa > Arthropoda > Insecta > Hemiptera > Aphididae > Schizaphis > Schizaphis graminum. Next base: position 97,353,524 of record CM037033.1, read on the forward strand.
TAATCATCCAATTCAATGATTTTATATTGCTTAAAATATATACATATATTACAAAAATAAAATAATAATATTATCCTAGGGGGTTTGCTACATTAAGTGTAACATATTATTATGAAAAAAAAAAACAATTGCAAAACATTATGACATATTTTGTTAATTGCTAAAACTGGTAAGTGTATTATGATGGTCTACCTGCAATTTTTTTATGAGCATCAGATGATACAGACTGTGTTAGAGCAGTTATTTTTTGGAATTCTGTTGCATTTATCAAACCTTGTGCTTCCATTGTTTTTGGTGACATCAATCCATACTCCTCACTTAACAATTGCACTAAAAAAAACACATATTATGTTAATAAAAAATGTATGAAACATAATATAATTGCCATATAATGACATTTTTTATAAATTTAATTGCAAAAACAATGAAAATCTTAAACTTTGTTACTGACCAACAAGTGCTTCAATATCAAAACATAATATATGACATTCTGGATCATTAGGGTTAGTCCGAAGTCCCTGTACCATTAATGGATAAGCTCTTGTCTTACTATGATCTATGCCATCAGAATGAGCTGAATGATGCAATTGTTGCAACTGATGTATTCCTCTCTTCAATAAAAAATAAAATAAATAATTATTAGTTATGATTAAGATAAATCAAATTGTATTAATTTTATTATTATTTTTATTATAATTCACAGTCTTAAAATAAGTAAAATAAGAATATGGGATAATATCAAATTTCTGAAAATATTTTACCTGTGTTGCATGTTTAATAGCACTTATATTACGATGACGTAATCCTCTGAAGAAATGTACTGCAGGATTAGCTAGACCTGAATCTACTGAACTTGATATAGTTGTGTTTTCATCACACGCATATAAAACTTGTTCCCCACTAATTCCATGTAATACTCTATCCAAGTGACCTAAGCATTGAAATTTATAGTACTATACGTAACATTGGTAATAATGAAAATTATATTATTTAAATCAATTCAACAAATACCAGTCTCCATTTGCCAAACATAAACAGTTGCATCAGAACAACCAACAATCATAAAATCATCTAAAGGACGCCATTTAATCGTAACAACAGGAAATAAGTGTCTGGATGCTAACACCACACATTTACGTTCAGACAAACTCAACAAAGTAACGGAATGATCACTTGCAACTGAGCAAATACATTTCAATATCCTAGGCTGCAAATTGAGAAAAAAGTTAATATTTATATAATAAATATTTAAATATTTAAATAAAAAATTTTAACAAATAATGCTAACATTAGCACATGTATTTGGTGGGACTAAAAGTTGTGTTATTTCCCCAGCATGAACACAAAATCTGTGTAACAATGTTCCAGCATATAAGTCCCACAAACAAATGGCAAAGTCTACACCTCCAGATAATAAATGAGACTTATCATATCTCGGATGCATATGATGTGGATAGAGCAAACAATTGACTCGACCATTATGACCCAGTAAAATCTGATGTGGTGGCCAATCTAAAATTAGAAAATAATTAATTAGATAAATTAGTAAATATTTAAACTATTGATGTTAGCTCTTCAACAAAGTGGCTAATCTATGATTGTATAAGAGAAACTTTAAAGCTTAAAACAGCGAATACTTTATTTTTATGAAATTTAACATAAAATAATTGGTTAAAATATTTAATTAAATAATAACTGACAGTAATATTATACAATGTACATATTATATACCAAAAAATTAATTTTTAAATTTTAAAACATACTTTATACAATGTTACAACATAATTTTAGAACCAATATCCAAAATAAAAATTCTAGTTCAAATTTGAATAAATTAAATATAACTAATGTATTTACCTTTGTAATGTTGATGATTTCCATGTAATAATTGCAACATTACTGTTTGCGTTGCTGGAATGATAACGATAGAACCATCTTGGCGACCAATGACTAGACGACTTTGGCCTGCTAAGTATATACTAGCAGTTAACTTTATATTTGGAACATTTTCACAGTCCTAAAATATATTAAATAAATAATATAAAAATGTATTTTATATTGATTATTATAGTTAATAACATTGATATTTACCAATTGATTGAGAATTCCAACAGGATTGGGTTTCATCGATTCCCATGCCTTCGATAAACTTGTACACATAAATGGAGAAAGACCTATGTAACATTAAAATTGTATATTTCAAAAATGTTAAGTAAATTTAATTACTGACCAATTAATTTTTTATGAGAATCATTTTCTTTTATAACTGATAGTTGAGCTGGAGAAAGTTCAGGAATTTTCCATATATTAACAGCTCCTTCTGAATCACCTCTAATCAATATTTTTCCATGTTGTAAAGATTCATAAAAACGAATAGCCGGGGAACAATATAAATGCTAAACCATAATATTATAAAAAATGTTGTAATTTTTTTCATATTATTAGTTAAAATTTAATTTTAAAAAATAATACCACATTTGAAGTTACAGATAATAAACTGTACAAATAGGGAATATCACCATCCTCGGCTTGCTTATGAAAATTTTTATTTTCAACGATACTACTATAATAAGAAAATAAATTAATAGCAAATTTAATAAGATAGTATATTTCAAAACGTATAAGACTAAATTAAATAACTACTTTGCGGGCAGTTTGTATAGATAGCCTTTCCCATCATCTGTCCAAATCAGAACACGATCAGGTGCTAAAAATTCTCCACCCAACCAACGTTCTCCTCGAGGTGCATAGACTGTACATAAAGCTGAGAAATCACCAGCATCATAAATCTATAATTAAATACAATAAAGTTTATTATTATTTTTAGTATTAAATTAAATTCTGAATTGTTACAATAAAATATGTAGATTATATTAACCTGCCAACACTTTGAACAGACTATTAACACAGTTCTTTGATGTTGAGAACAGCAAGCCATAGTCAAAGCATTAAGACATCTAATTTGTTTACTTTCATTTTCAAATACTGAAACATCTGTAGGTCCATAATCTCTTGGCTCTAAAGTCCACACTTTTACTGTTCCCGTTGTAGTTAATCCCAAAACCACATCATCTAACAATAATAATATTTGAAAACTAAAAATTGTTTCAGAAACTACTAATACTTTTATAATTACCTTTACACGTGTGAGGTTTCAATACATATAAAGCACTTATCCAATCTGGATTAACACGTGATGATAAAGAGAAAATAATTTCTAATGTAAATGGGTTCATTATAATGACCTCAGCATAATAACCATTGCAGAATAAACGTACATCTTCAGTTCCAACCATACGGTATGCCTAGAGAGAAAATAATTCAAATTATCAAACAATTATTGATATTTCATAAAAAAGTTGTTAACCTGAATGTTTGTATGAATATAAATTGATTTAGTAACTTCTCTACATTTTCCGTCAACTATATCCCAAGTACTCATTTCACTAAAATCAATACAATTTAAATTAGATAGGTATATGTAAGTAATATACCAATGATAAATGATTTATAACTAGAATTATAAATAAAATAATTTTCTGATAGAATTTAATATTAATTTTAACTGTAAATTTTAAATTTTCCTTACCCATTTTCAGATGAACTAACAAAGAACGCATTATCAGCAATAATACTAGCATGTGCTAGGCATAAAACTGGAGCTGTATGACCAACTAGTAAACATCTTGGAGTCATCTAAAAGAAAATTTGTTAATAATAATTTTTTATATTATCTTATCAGGTAAACTTGTTTATTCAAACCTTTAAAGTTTCTGGGGATACTGCCCATAGACATATTTGCCCATCATAACATCCAGTTACTAGTGTTCGCTGATCTGGGGATAAGTAAACACATGAAATACAATGTGTTAATGGTGTTTTACCCCATAAAACTATTGGAACTACTAAGCTAGTTCCTCCGGCCATTTTTAGTTATGTTTCCTTATTGCATTAGATAATGTCTAAAATCAAATAACAATAAAAACGTTAATAAAAAAAAAGTACAATACTCCGGATCCACAGAAGTAAAAACTTGTCTCCCAACTAAAGCTTGTCTGAGTTGAGTCACTCCCCACCCATTTGAAATATCGATAACATTAGTATCAGTTGATATTGTTCATTGCTTAAAATCCACATGGGTGATAAGGTTTACTTCTCTTCTGGGCCAGAGTATAAATAATAATTTAATATGAATATAAATCATGATATGTTAGTAGGTACTTATTATACTTAGAGTACAATTTATAAATAAAAAAGTAACTTTTAAATATGTTAATTAAATAATATAAATATATCATTAATAAACAATAGTTTCAATAATTAGCATATACTTTTATCAATAACAGTAGTAATGTAATTATAAAATAAGAAAAAAAAGTTTGATTAAGGTTTGGAAGTATATTGTAAATTTTATTAGCTTATTAAGAGGATGTCCACCCGCATGTGTTATCTCCATCTTACACATGTATGACATAGTAAATTTTCATTCACCAGTTTCAATAGTGTACTTTTAGTTTTAATATTAGAGTGAATTGACTTATTATCAAACTTTTAAGTAAGAACATCAACTGTGTATTGTTGGCTTTTTACGATATTTTAATTTTTAAGTAAATTATGATTATTTAAAAATATTTAATAATTTCGTACTCATAACTCATCTTAAGTTAACAAAAATTATACCAATAAACTACGGCAACATTTTTTAAAACATATCAATACAGGTTTTCTATTAATTAGTTTGTTATCATAATGCAGTTTAATCCATAGGTACTTAAATCATTTTGCATAAACCATATTAATGTTTTTAATACAATTATTTACAATACAGCCACCAATCTGCTAAATATACTTACAAAGAACTAGTCAGCAATAATAGCATAATACAAATCATAAAAATGTAAGTACATACTTAGTGAATAATTAGGGACATATTCAAATTAAATAACTTTTTTTTTTTTTATTAAACTTGTTAATCATAATAAAAACTTGCGACATTAAAAGGAAAATTTAGTTACCTATCCGATAAAATAAATTAAATAAACCATAGGTAGTTTGATTATTAGAGTTTCTAGGATTGTAGTAGAAATAATTAGTTATGTTATTATAAACTAGAAAAAGTAGGTAATATTAGAAATACAAGTTATGAAAAAAACAAAAACTGAAAATACTTGAAACTTGAACACATCAATTATATAATAAAAAAAACAAATATGTACAATATGTACATATTATACTAAGAGATTCTAGATTTTATAAAATGTATCACAAATTCAATAACATATTGAATCTTAAATTTGATTGGAAATAAGTTAAGCTGGTAGTGGGAGGGGGAATATGAATCAATTTAGTATGGCGATTCGATCAAGTAATTGTGTAGTGGATAAAAATTAAATATTGAGTTCCGCACAGACTTGAGCACAAGAAGGCTGCATAGAGAGCTCAGGCAAACAATTTTGTTTGACAAATCATGATAAATTAAAAACGACCATACAATAGTTTTAAAACGATTGGTTGTAATGTCGCAGTCTGCATGCTACCGTCGTAGGAATGACCCCGAATTTTAACGGTGATGGGCCAACGCCTGACCCCCCCCCCCACCACCACTAATATTTTCCGAAATAATATTAGTCCATTAATCGTTTTCAATCGAACAGATTAGGAACCGAGAATTCTAATAACAACAATTACGATAACAGTAATAGTCGTGGTGTTAATAACAATAGTTTAGCCAAGTTACCTGCTCAAAAAAAAAAAACGATTTCTGCGGTGTCGCCCTAATAGCCGTTGTTCGTGCACCGCATCTCAAGACGGAAACCAATATTAAAATGGACGCGATAAATTACGGCGGCGAGACGACGACGACGACGACGACGATTCGATTGATTGCAAAGGTGCGCTAACACGTTGATACACCTGTACTACTATTGTTGTTGTTGCTGTACGCCGACGGACGGGCGCAAAAAGTGTGAGAGACAATTTCTGGACGACTGTCGTTATTGACAATAACGATGACTGTACATTGCTCGGTACGTATACGTACTACAGAAAAAAAAAAAATCACAACATTAAAAGCATTCGAGAGCGGCCGACGACAATGAACGACAAATCGGATAAATGATATTACTCTAATGGATGATGAATAGTGAATAATAATATGTTGTGTTATTAATTGTAGCCAGGCTCCTTGTTATAGGGAGATTTGAGAAGAAAAAACACAGATACATAGAACAATATATTTTAGATATCATCACGTTATCTGTGGAAAAAAAGAAAAAACCAAAATGATAACGACGGTCGATAATAATATTATGGTATCGCCCCGACCGCGTAAGAGCCGTGGCGGCGACAGCAGCAGCTGATATAGTAGATAAAAATATATATTCTTTATTTTTACCCAATTATATATACGTACCTATATATATATTATATATATTATATAATATATTCTGTGGTGGACGTAGCGTCGTACGTTGCCAACGCCATAATATTGTTGTGATAACGAGGAGGACGCCCGAGCGAGTATTCCGCTGCCGGCAGAACGTTTCGTGAGTTTCGTCGATGGGCTCCGCCGTTACGCGATGTCGCTGTGCGTTGTATTACAACACTATATCATATTATAATATTCGAACTTCAAAGTAGAGTCGTAGCCACTTAATAGGGATCCCAGATTTATTTTTTTTAAATATCGTATCTATACTTCAATATGTGTAATTTGCATTTTAATTGGTGTTAATTTGAGGTGGGGGAAGGGACTTATGTTACCATTTAACATATTACAAACTGAAATACCTATGTGATGTATTTTTAATACAATTTTTTAAATTTTTTTTTTTATTTGGTAGCTAAAATTACATTTGGGCCATTTGGCCTAGGAGTAACATTCAATTTATCTCAGTAACAAAATATTTAATATACTATAAAATAAAGTTAAACACATTATTAGATAGTAGAAACAAATATACAATATAATTAAAATTAAAAACAAATATTATGGTGACTTTCCTATTATACAATTTTAACAAAAATTTTATTTTAAACAAAAATTATTATTATAAATTATTAATTTATAAAAAAATATTTATTTATTATCATTTGATTTAGATAGTATAGTTTATCAATAATATAAAATTTAAAAAGAGACGGATAATCCAAAATACGGGACAAAAGTGTTATTTTTAAACTTATGTCGGGACACCGGGACACTTCCTACAAATACGGTAGAATCCCGTAAAATACGGGAAGTATGGGATCCCTAAGCCACTAGTAATTAAGTACGTGTATTGAGTTCAGTGGCCGTAGCCCGTAGGGATATGAAAATGATACATCGAAAACCTACGGTAAAGGCATTAGGTGATAAAGTACCAATATTGCTATTAAAAAAATAACTTGAACACCCTCTTTGAAAAGGAAATCGAATCTAGTTGGTACTTTGGGGGGTCAAAAGTTAAAAATTTTCAATATTTTTTAAATGAGTCGTGAAAAACCCTAAAAAAATGACGGAAAAACGGGATTTTTTACGCAAAACCTGCAGTTTTCGACAATATCGAATTTTTTATTTTGCTATAACTCAAAACCTAATAGATGTAAATACTTGAAATTTTCACCAAATGTTTATATTAGCGTTCTCCAAACACAGTTAAATTTTCAAAGAATTTTGACTTTTTTTGTGCTATTTATAGACAATTGAAATTTTTAATTTTTTTTAGTATTTTTTTTTAAAATAACGATAAAAATTTTTTGGCCGGCCAGAAAATCTTGAAAATGTAATACAAGGTTTCTTATAAGTTGTTCTTAAAGTGATAAAAAAAATCCGAAATTGTTAGTCACAATTTTTTTTTATAAGTGCTTAAAGTTCGAATTTATACGAAATATGTCCAAATTGCGAAAATTGGCAAGTAATTTTGTGGTTGAAAATTCGTAAAATTTTTTTCTTTTATAACTAAGTTTTGAAAATTTGGTACAAGGTTCTCCATACATTTTTCTTCAAATATCTGTAAAAAAAACTCTACCGGATTCAGACAAAAAATTTTTATGAGTGTTTTAAATTTAAATTTTTACAAAACCGCGGTAAATAACGGTTTAGCCTCAAACGATTTTTGATATTTGTTGTTATTCAAACAGTATAAGTCGTAAACACTTGAAAATTTTACCAGTTATTTAGATTGCCATTTTCTTTACGTGATTTGATTTTCAAAATATTTTGACTTTTTTTGAGCTATTTATAGACAATTGAAATTTTCAATTTTTTTTTATTTTTTTTTTATAAATGTTGATAAAAAAAATTTAGTTGGGACAAATTACTTGAAAATTTAATAGAAGGGTCCACATAACTTGTTCTAACTCTCATTTAAGAATTATAAAAATACATAGGCACAATTTTTTTTTAATCACATTTGAAGTTCATATATTGACAAAAATTCGTCAAAATCATGAATATTTTTCACTATTTGGTAGTTAAAAATTTATAAATATTTTACTATCAAAAGCTAAGAATTGAAAATTTAATACTATGCTGTCCATAAGTTAAGCTTAGAATAATTATAAAAAAGTTTGAGAATTATTCAATTTAAAAAATTTTACGAGTGTTTAAAGTTTTAATTTTAAATCAAAAATACACGTGTAAAATAACGTTTTACTAATAAATAATTTTCGATTTTTGTTATTTTTAAAAAATTACTTGAAGTAAGATCTTGAAACTTTTATACTTAAATGTTTGAATGAGTTTCAAAATAGAATTTATGACAATATTTAATTATAATATATCCTAGACTGACAAATCATCTCCGTTCAGAATCGTTTTTCGTATACAATGATACCTATCATTGCATTCAAATTTAACCTACCTTAGTCCGAGGTCCATCCCACCCCCTAATGTACAGCAGAGCGATACTCACTTACCCGCTTTTAGATTCTGAACGAAGTGACGAATGTATTGCATTTACTATGATGTGTGTTTTTTTTTTTTTTTTTTTTTTTTTTTTTGTGTCTGACTCCAACATTTGGAGCAGTAATAATGCTCCGATTTTTGACTTCAGCCCCTCTTTGAATAGGGAATTGAATCTAGTTGGTACTTTAGGGGGGTCAAAATTAAAATTTCCTAATAGTTTTCAAAAAAATCGAGAAAAACAAAAAAAAAATCAGAAAAATGGAAATTTTACGGAAAAAACCACTTTTCGACAAAATCGATTTTTTGATTTTGCTGTAACTCAAAAACGAATTATTGTAAATACTTGAAATTTTCACCAAATGTTTATATTATGGTTATCTCTTTACAGTTAAATTTTCAAAATATTTTGACCATTTTTAAGCTACTAATAGACAATTGAAATTTTCGACTTTTCTAAGTTTTTTTTTCTTCAAATGCCGATAAAAATTTTTTGGGTGGCCAGAAAATCTTGAAAATTTAATACAAGGTTTCTTATAAGTTGTTCTTAAAGTGATAAAAAAAAATCCGAAATCGTTAGTCACAATTTTTTTTTATAAGTGCTTAAAGTTCAAATTTATACGAAATATGTCAAAATTTAAATTAAATTTCATACGCTCATAATGCGAATGTTGGCCATAGTAACCATAGTAACATAAAAACTATACTATTTGTTTCAAAATAGAATATTTGACAATATTTAAATATAATATATCCTAAACTGACAAATCATCTTCGTTCAGAATCGTTTTTCGTATACAATGATACCTATCATTGCATTCAAATTTAACCTACCCTAGTCCGAGGTCCACCCCTTTCCCCTTATGTACAGCAGAGCGATACTCACTTACCAACTTTTTTTTTTTTTTTTTTTGTGTCTGACTACAACATTTGGAGCAGTAAAAATGCATCGATTTTTGACTTCAGCCCCTCTTTGAAAAGGAAATTGAATCTAGTTGGTACTTTGGGGGGGTCAAAAGTAAAATTTTCAAATAGTTTTCAAAAAAATCGAGAAAAACAAAAAAAAATGACAGAAAAATGGCAATTTTACGAAAAACCACTTTTCGACAAAATCGATTTTTTGATTTTGCTGTAACTCAAAAACGAATCATTGTAAATACTTGAAATTTTCACCAAATGTTTATATTATGGTTATCTTTTTACAGTTAAATTGACCATTTTTAAGCTACTTATAGACAATTGAAATTTTCGACTTTTCTAAGTTTTTTTTCTTCAAATGCCGATAAAAATTGTTTGGGTGGCCAGAAAATCTTGAAAATTTAATACAAGGTTTCTTATAAGTTGTTCTTAAAGCATTGATTATAGAATAGAATAGAATAGAATAGAATATTCTATAATCAATGCTTAAAGTGATAAAAAAAAAATCCAAAATCGTTAGTCACAATTTTTTTTTATAAGTGCTTAAAGTTCGAATTCATACGAAATATTTCAAAATTTAAATTAAATTTCATACTCTCATTATGCGTATGTTGCCTAATACTTTTTTTATTAATAAACAAATACTATAAAGTAACCATAGTAACATATAAAAACTATACTATTTGTTTCAAAATAGAATATAATATGACAATATTTAAATATAATATATCCTAAACTGACAAATCATCTTCGTTCAGAATCGTTTTTCGTATACAATGATACCTATCATTGCATTCAAATTTAACCTACCATAGTCCGAGGTCCACCCCACTCCCTAATATACAGCAGAGCGATACCCACTTACCCGCTTTTTGTTTATTGATTTAGATTTCATTAAGGTTGTGCAATTAGTAACGTAAAAATAGTTATATAACTTTAATATTTATCAAACATTTAGTTGTGCCTTTATTATTTTACTAAATTTTAAATTATATACCTAATAAATTGACAAGATCTTATTTTCTTATTATTTCAGATTTGTACAAAGAATAACTCTGTATAATATGTTAATTAGTAATTACACATGTGGAGTAGGACAAACTAAATGTAACCATATGATGGCTTTATTATTTTATGCCCAAAAACATGTAAGAGAAAGAAAAGAAAATTTGATGATGAAATTGTAAAATCTATTGAAGATCTCTGCCTAGTTATTTTTCCATAATTAAAAATTCTAAGCTTAAAATATTAAATAACTAATAAGTAACCATATAGTAGGGTTTTTTTGGTTACTGAAACCTAAACCTATTAAACATTTAAATGATAATGTAAATTTACCACCTAGAGTTTGTACTGTATCTATATCATTTGAATGTGCTATCGATAAAAAATTATTTATTTAAATTAGACCTAAATAAAATAGAAAAAAATAGCTACATACACATCCAGCCAATCAGAAGGTCCCTTTAAAAACAGTTTAAAAATTTACACAGTTTTGAAATGCGTTAATCAAAAAAATTTTCCGCCATCATTATTTCATTATTTAAAACACTTTTAAGCAATTACAATCTAAATTCAGTACGAGCTATTTAATGAGGTAAAAATCATGAAGAAGTGTCATTAAATGAATTTAAAAACATATATAAAATTAATGTTTTATCTGCTGGTATTTGGATTCAAAAATCTAGAGTAAAAGGTTCAATTTTAACGGACTTGCTACTATAAATAATAAAAAATATCGAAATCATATGTCCATTTAAATACTGTTACCAAGATTTAAAACAATGTTTGTCAGAAAACTCAAATTATATAATCAAGTTTGTTACAGATGTAAATAATTATAAATTAAATATAAATCAAGAATATTTTGATCAAATACAAGGTCAAATATATTTAACAAAATCTGAATGTTGTATTTTAATCATTTGGTCTACTAAAAGTATTGTAGCAGTAGAAATTGAAAATAATGTTAGAAATATTGACTGTTAAATTTATTTTTATTTTTTTAGTATAAATTCGATGGTTATTAAATATTAAACAATTTCATTATTAAAATATTATATTATAATCTAATGATACAAATTATATAGATATACTTTTTACTTAATACACTAAACTGTAAACTGTGTCAAAAAATTTTGCCAAAATTTTTTTGTTATACATACCCACTTTAATTATTATTACTTTATAAAAGAGATTAATTATTAGAAATATAATATAAGTTGTCTATTCCTTTTATTAAAGGATTTCTAAAATTTACCAATGCTGAACATAATTGAAAAACTATTGAAATTTTTGTATACAAACATTTATGAATATGGTATTCTTTTAATCTTTAATTGTATTGCATGTTCTAGTGTTTCACATGAATCTAAATTCTAAGTTCTTGCAATATTTTTGGTTTTTACAACTTCACTCGGGGGAAATTGAAGTATAACTAAGAATGATGAAATATTCAAATTAGCTCTACTAGAAAGAAGATTAGAAATAAGAAAGTTTTTATTTGCAAGAATTAGATCATCTGGTATGAAAACATGTTATTCTCATTTCTCAGTATAACTTTATCAAAAAATTTGGCCACTGAACTAAAGTAATCTATTTACTTTTTTTTTTTATTATTTATTTAGTAATTCACTCATCAACGCTCAGAACCGCTGGGTCTACAGAGGTTCCTTAAGCAATGTAAATAGGATTTTTCAAAATTCTACCTCTAAGGGGTTAAAAGGGAGGTTTTTTATGTAGCTATAGATATTTAAATATTTTTTTTATTAATTGTTTAATAATTGTTTGTTATTTCTTCTAAGTGGTTGTTAAGATATTACAAATGTGTCTAATTACTTAAGATATGTTTTTTTGTTGATATTTTTAGTTTCCTAGCAACCGCTTAGAAGAAATAACAAACAATTATTAAACAATTAATAAAAAAAATATGTATAGCTACATAAAAAAACCTTCTTTTAACCCCTTAGAGGTAGAATTTTGAAAAATCCTTTCTTAGTGCGCCCCTACGTTGTTTAAGGAACCTATGTACAAAATTTCAAGTCTTTAGACCCAGCGATTCGGACTGGATGTTGATGAGTGAATAGGGTCTTCTAAATATGTATACAGATTATTATTAAAATATAATAATACAAATTAAAAAAAAAGCGGGTAAGTAGGTATCGCTCTGCTGTATATTAGGGGGTGGGGTGGACCTCAGACTATGGTAGGTTAAATTTGAATGCAATGATAGTTATCATTGTATACGAAAAACGATTCTGAACGAAGATGATTTGTCAGTTTAGGATATATTATATTTAAATATTGTCAAATATTCTATTTTGAAACAAATAGTATAGTTTTTATATTATGTTACTATGGTTACTATGGCCAACATTCGCATTATGAGCGTATGAAATTTAATTTAAATTTTGACATATTTCGTATAAATTCGAACTTTAAACACTTATAAAAAAAAATTGTGACTAACGATTTTGGATTTTTTTTTATCACTTTAAGAACAACTTATAAGAAACCTTGTATTAAATTTTCAAGATTTTCTGGCCACCCAAAAAATTTTTATCGGCATTTGAAGAAAAAAAAACTTAGAAAAGTCGAAAATTTCAATTGTCTATTAGTAGCTTAAAAATGGTCAAAATATTTTGAAAATTTAACTGTAAAGAGATAACCATAATATAAACATTTGGTGAAAATTTCAAGTATTTACAATAATTCGTTTTTGAGTTACAGCAAAATCAAAAAATCGATTTTGTCGAAAAGTGGTTTTTCCGTAAAATTTCCATTTTTCTGTCATTTTTTTTTTGTTTTTCTCGATTTTTTTGAAAACTATTGGAAAATTTTAATTTTGACCCCTCTAAAGTACCAACTAGATTCAATTCCCTATTCAAAGAGGGGCTGAAGTCAAAAATCGGAGCATTATTACTGCTCCAAATGTTGTCCCCAGACACAAAAAAAAAAAAAAAAAAAAAAAAAAAAAAACACACATCATAGTAAAAGCAATACATTCATCACTTCGTTCAGAATCTAAAACCTTATAATATGATAGGTATAATAAGATGAAAAGACATATTTTAATCATTAACGTTTACACTTGCTCTGAGTTTGTGCAAATTATAATAATTTTATTTTCACAATAACAAATAAATTGTCATTTTTAGATTCTGAACGAAGTGATGAATGTATTGATTTTACTATGATGTGTGTTTTTTTTTGTGTCTGACGACAACATTTGGAGCAGTAATAATGCTCCGATTTTTGACTTCAGCCCCTCTTTGAATAGGAAAATTCATCTAGTTGGTACTTTGGGGGAGTCAAAAGTAAACATTTTCAAATAGAGAAAAACAAAAAAAAATGACAGAAAAATGGCAATTTTACGAAAAACCACTTTTTGACAAAATCGATTTTTTGATTATTAATAAACAGATACTATAAAGTAACCATAGTAACATATAAAAACTATACTATTTGTTTAAAAATAGAATATATGACATATTTAAATATAATATATACTAAACTGACAAATCATCTTCGTTCAGAATCGTTTTTCGTATATAATGATACCTATCATTGCATTCAAATTTAACCTACCATAGTCTGAGGTCCACCCCTCCCCCTAATACATAGCAGAGCGATACCCACTTACCCGCTTTTTTTTTTTTATTGTAATATCATAATAAAATATAATCTAGTTAGGAAGGCCTACTCTGCTGTAAGCATGTTAAATTCCAGGTTTCAAAACGTATTTTAAATAATAAATTAATATATCATATAAAATTTTAACCTATTATATGTATTTTTGAAAGTAAAATCAAATCATTGATGAATAATTTTTTATAAATTGTCATTTTTAAATTAAATAAAGGTTAAATATGCTATGTTAGGTACAATAAAAAATACCTTTTACGTTTTTCCGAAGAAACAAAATGCATTAGGTATTTTGTTGTGATTCCATGCAAATATAGACGGACTATTCTCTTATAAATCATCTTTAAAATTTACATAATTGACTATTATTTGATAGAATAGAATTTGCTCTCCTTATAAAACAATTATAATTATATAATTATGGTATTAATAGTATAAATAACATAGTAATATAACAAAAAATAAAGCTTACCTAAGTATATTCGCCCAAGAAATTCATAATGTCACATTTGTTGGAAAACGAAAAAAGAACACAATTCTCTGATAGAATTGTGTGAAAACGGAGGTGCCCAGCAGTACCTATCACTATATAATATATATAAGTACCTACCTAACACTGATTTACCATTCACCTTCGTCGGCCTAAATTATTTATTATTGGTCGAATTAAAATTCGATCATACCATAAGCGTTTTTTTTAAGTAACATTATTTCATTTTCACGCGAAGTTTTATTTTATTGTTGATCAATTAACTCTCAACGAATATTAAATTTTTAAAATTACTCGTAAAGTTAGTATTACATTAACATCTATAGTGATGTAGAATAAACATAGAAGCGTGCTAATTTATAATAAATAATAATATACCTACTGAATTTTTTGTGTATTTACCACAATGGTTAAGTAGAAATTATTTACAAAAAATGTATTTTCTCTCAGCCATTGTCGCGTTATATAGGTCAGTATAAATGCTTTGTTAAATTTAAAAAAAAAATGAATAAATAAAAATAATACCGGCTCGTGTCTACTAACGTTTTAAATTATATTGTCAGATGTTTAAATATGTTTATGAGAGATTTAAACGGTAAGATCTATAGCATACAACAATCTTAAATGCAATTATACAGCGACTACATCACCATTATAGTGCCATAGTAGCAAACATGCTTATTGAGTCAGCCACTTTTATATTAGCGTTCGCTGAAAGTTAAGTTTATAAACGTGCCACGTGTCTCAACGACCTGGCGCTATTTCCATTCAACTCATTCAACGTAATTTCCTACGAACGAACAGACCAAACACTTAAAACTAAAATGGTTTTTAAATTAAAGATAATAAAAGTCTATACTTATAACTATAGGTATCTAATATCCTTCAAAAAAGGATATAAGTACAATAAAATTACTGCCTATCCTATAAATTAATAGTTATATTATATACTTACTCGTAAATTCAGCAATATTTTCTAGTAAATCTGTTTTACATTTTAAAATTATTCAAATTCAATAAATTATTATAAAAAAAACTATGCTCGAGTAGCATAACAATTTATTATAATTTAACATTTTAAAAATATTAAATAAACTAATCTCGATAACTACGAAGTGCCTAGTTCACTATTGATTCTTTAACCAACTAGATTAAATTTGTTCAGAAACCGCCGTTAAAATTGAAAATCTAAGCACATTTTTTACTATTTATTATTTAAGCTTTTAAAGACACATACGCACACACAGAAAAATATCTTATTGTAAAATGAATACATTCATCTCACCGTTCAGAATCTAAAATAGCATATTATATTATATTATATTGTATACTTTATGCATTTAACTGATTAAAATATTTTGTTAAAAATATTTATTTTTTTTAAAGTGCAAACAATTTATATGATATAAAGTTATAAAGGTATAGTGATCTATAAATTGGACAAACACATTTCAACATATACTTTCCTAATAGTTATAACAATTTTTGAATATGACAAGTCAACTTCAAAATAGAAAACAACGTCAATCAACAGATCCAAGAACTATAATTTCGTGAATTTTTCATTCAAGATTTCGGTCGTAAATCTCTACCATTATCCAAGGATACATTGCGTGTATTATTTACAATATAATATATTATAGTGAAACCTTAATATGACGGAACTTCGGTAAAACGGAAACTCCTGTAATACGGAATATTTTTTTGGTGTTTTTTTTTCAAATTTAATTGTTTTGAACCCTGTCAAAACGAAAACCCCGTTAACACGAAAAAAATTACATGTTCCAAGCGATTCCGTCTTAATTTATTTATTTATTTATTTATTTATTTATTTATAATATATAAACGCCAAACGGCAATTTTAAGATAACAGATTAAGTTTAAATTAATAGATATAACAATAATATAATAATACAAATACACACAAAATTAGAACATATGGAAAAACACAACATAATATAAACTAAATGGTAAAACCTTAATTTAGTAAAATAAAACTATAATACAACATATTTATATCAATGATAATATTTAATTACTTATTAAAATCAAAATTAAGATTGTTCAGATTACGAAGCATTCTGTGCAAGGGGTGATTATGTCCATATAATGTATTGTGAGTTGGAACTTGGAAGAGTGCGTGATTTTTGGAGAAGAAGGAAGGGATACGAAAACATATTTTAGAGAGGAGATCGGGTGCATCTATGGTGCCACCTAGGAGCGAGGTTATAAAGTGTTCATCAGCATCATGTCGACGAGTTGACAGCATTGGTATTCCCAATGAACTACGAATTAAGGAATAGTCATGCGTAGGATGAGGTATCTTCATTAAGTAGGCAATGTAGGAAAGAAATCTATTTTGTACACGCTCGAGTCTTAGTTCGTCTTTAGCTAGGTAGGGATGCCACACCACCACACCGTATTCTAATATAGAACGTACTAAAGAGAAGTATAAGTTGCAGAGACAACGAGCAGAAGAAAACTGCTTAGTATTGCGTTTAATAAAACCCAAAACTTTTAAAGCTTTACATACAGTGACATTTATATGGTGCTCAAAATTTAATGATGGTGAGTAATGAATACCAAGGTCTTTATAGAGGAAAACACGGTTAAGAGAAGTGCCTCTAAGAGAATAATTGTGGTGGATAGGAGATCGCTGCCTAGAAAACGACATAACATGACATTTGCTTAAATTAAGGCTAAGACCAATGGAGTACGTTCAACTTGCAAAAATATCTAGTTCTGACTGTAGGATATAACATTGATTAAGATTGTCTATTTTAAGGAATATTTTTATGTCATCAGCAAAAAGAAGGAGTTTAGCCTTAGTGATCCATTTGGTTATCGAGTTTACAAACAGAATAAATAAAAGAGGACTAAGGTGGCCTCCCTGAGGGACTCCAGATGGTATCAAAGCTAACTCCGAAACAGCATTTTTGATTTTTACGAATTGTTTTCTACCTGTGATGTAAGAGTGCAACCAAGATAGTAGAGGATTCCCAATGCCTAAAGACTTAAGCACCATAATAAGGCAATCGTGGTCCACTGTGTCAAATGCTTTATTAAAGTCTGTAAAGATTACATCTACTTGACCTCTATGTTCGATAACTTCGGGTAAATAGGAAGAGAAGGCAACACCACTTGTTACGGTTGATTTATGCGATCTAAAACCATGCTGCTCACTTATAAGATGATTAAGACTACGCTTTATTCTGGAGTATACAATCGATTCAAATAATTTACCAATATGTGGTATTATAGAAATTGGTCTGTAGTTTTGGATATCAGAAGCGTCACCAGACTTCAGAACAGGTGCTATAGAGGATATTTTCCAAACCTTAGGAAAAATACCTAAATCTAATGAACGCCTGAATAATAAATAAATTGGATAAGCAATAGAAAAACGACAATTGTACAAGCATTGAACGGATATGTCATCTGGGCCATTAGAGTGAGTATTTTTTAACGATTTAAGAGCGGAAAAAACATCATCGATAGTAAACGTTATATCTGAAGGAAGTTCATACTTAATGTCTTATAGAGATTTTACTGTAATTATATAATTAATCTTTTAATACATAATATCAAAACTATTTTCAATTTTTATGTTAGGTACCAATTTACCATATGTTTACTAATCATAAGTTAAAAATATTAAATTTACAATCAGCTGAAAAAAAAACGATAAGTAGTATTAATTATTTTTACATAAGA